>OX369279.1:3715401-6115401 GCA_947284805.1 Coleophora flavipennella
ATATTGTATTACATGCATTAAGCACTACTTACTTTGAAGAACTGCGTAAATGCGTGGAATGTAGATTTTGACCCCGACGAAACACAAGCACTCTTCACCACATATTTTTGACACTGAACGCGCTAGTACATAATGGCGGCTTGACTAGATCATATAAATGTTGCCATTATTATAAAACAACAATGTTTTGGTAGAAATCATAGAAGAAGTTGCAAATATAGCCCGTGACGTTATTAAGGAATTCCACTTCATGCTATTTCGTGGGACAACGTATTTAAGTAATTTATTCTATTTTATAGCCTATTTTATGATGTTTAAGGTTCAGAATTGAATTTTTAAGCGTATAATCCTCCAAAAAAATGCTACCAACTTAGCCTATAAAATCGAAAATATTTTGAAACTCGCGCTGAAACTTTAAAAATATGGTTGGGACATAAAAAAAAAGCCAATCTTTAACACGAAAAACTGCATTTATTAATTGATTTTAAGATCAGAAACGATTAATTGTTATTGAACAGTTAGAAAATTATACAAATTATCAGAAATATATGATAATTAGTGCACAGGTTTAATAGTTTTACAACAACAGTTGTTCAAAGTCATGGGACAGCTAGATTTTTGTCTTTGCAACCGAAAGTGAAAATGCCCGTATGTGTGTTTGGTGACAAGGAATCAATAAATGTCTTATGTCTTATAATATTGCAATTTACCCTGACTTAATGGAAATAATATTAAGGTGGCAACACAAACGCTGAAAACGGTTAAAGCGAGAGACATTGTAGTGGCCACGCGATATAGAAATCTATTTTTAGTAGATCTGTAATCTATAGATACAATTTTTCTTAAATTCAACAGTTAGAATATCCCCATTAAAAGTACCTAGCTTGACAAAGAGAATGTAAAACTGGAACGTTAAAGTGCCGAAAATCCGCAATACATCTATGACAGATCGAAATGGTTTTTAACCTACAAAACGCACTTATGCACATCGAAACGCAGCCTTAGAGCCTTACAAACATTATAGTATTTACAGAGAATGTGTGAATGGGGCGCATAAATTATCTTTTCAATCTCAGCCAATAGTCTGTTTTACATATTGATATGGAAATTGATAATGGACTACTCAAAGACCTTACATCTATGAACAGATGAGACCTTTCAAATACTGGTTTTTAAAAAAAATTAAAGTAAAAAAATGGCCAAGTGCGTGTCGGAAGTTAGGTTTCGCAGTCTTTTAAAAACATAAATTTATATTTTTAAAACGTATTTTTGACAGTTGTTCTATATAGTATATTCGGCCACATAGATATCGATGGTGGGCGGTGGGCGTTTTTTTCCTACAACCTTCCCGGGCGTGCGTAGTTTCAACGCATTTAGATGAACGGTATGGCAGCGCATAAAAGCTAAACATTTTTTTATTCGCATTAGAATTTCAAGTCACTTACATATTATTTTTGTCATTTTTAGCGAAAAAAGTGATTTTTACTATAGTGGCAACCCTAAAAAATAAAAATGAAGTTGGATATATCAAAATAATACTGCTCTAACCCAAATTTTACCCAAATCTGTTCATAGTTGTGGCGGTAGATCACCAGATAGACACATACATACACATATTTTTTTTTGGACTCTATTATTGTAAGACATTTGATCCCTATCAATTAAGAAATTTTTCAACTGCGATTTCATTACTATCACAATAAATCAAAAATAGTGCCTTTTTCAATTTTCAGAAGGACTGGTCCATAGACAAATTGAATGTCTCAGGTAAAAGTCGTATTATTGTGAACTTTCCTGATTTTGATGAATTTATAGACTCTTTTAACTATCCTTCTGCAGTGGTAAGGCACTGTAATGAGATATTATTAATTTTAATAGACATTGGATTGGACATTTATGTGTTTTACCGCCTCCGTGGCGTAATGGTTAGTCCATTCGCGCTTCATACCGGTTTGATTCCCGGCGGGGTCAACTTTGTAAGACTCGGTTTGTTTGGTGGTAGGGCATTTTCTAAGCCCACCTTGCTAGCTACCACCATCTTATCTAAGTCTTGCCACCAAACATCAGTGTTAACAACATTGATGTGTTCCGGCTTGAAGATAAGATAGCCAGTTCTCCATTGCGTTGGGGAATCTTGGTATGCCCGCTTCCATCTTCGGCATCATCGTCAATTACTATCAGGTGAGATGATGCCAAGGGCTTACTAATTGTGAATAAAAAAATATAAGGAATGATTTTACCTCGCTGCAAATGTTAGGTTAATATATCCTAGTCAAAAAAATAAGAAAATAAAATATTTTGGTCTACATCATCATTAATTGATGCTTGATTTCGCGTTTATAATATTAGTAAGGATTAAAAAAAAACTTACTCAGGCGTGCCTAGCTGTATGGCGTATTTTCGTAAAACTGAATTGAGTTGTTTTAGTCGTGAATACGAATAATATGTATCCCTGTATATATATATAAGGTCTAACAAAATTAGCTGAAACTATTTTAACACGTGCTTCTAGGCATGAAACTGAACAACTTTCCTCATTAAAACCCATAGTCAAATCTCAAAAAAAAAATTGAACTTCCCATACTAAGTTGGCTAATCCGCTGATAGAGTTAGTATGGGAGAGTCTTTTTTTTGCGATTTGACTATGGGTTCCATAGGGAAAGTTGTTCAGTTTCATGGGTAGAAGCACCAGTTAAAATAGTTTCAGCTAATTTTGTTACACCTTATATATAATATATGCAAATGTTAAAAAAAATGAGTAGGACCCGTTAACCGGGGGTTCTACTCATCATACTGACCAACTATCCCCAAGGAAGCCATAGACAATTCTAAAACAAAATTTGGACCCTCCATAATAAAATGCACAGAATTGGTCGATCAGCTGATCGATTTGTATGAAGAACAAATATTTTTTTTGCGATTTCAGCAAAGTCGTAGAACAAAAGTTGTTCAGTATGATGAGTAGAAGCCCCAGTTGACGGGACCTACACCAATTTTGTCACACCCTGTGTAATTCAGTTTGATGAGTAAATATATTAAATGTATTACACACACACACATCCACACACACACACACACACATCCACACACACACACACACATCCACACACACACACACGCATATACACGCACCTAATTTTATCCTAAATAGTTTTAATATTTTATTTACCTTATTTTTTAGTATGTATGTTTTTTTTGACTGACTCGGTGGCTCAGTGGTTAGTGCCCTTGACTACTGATCCGAGGGTTGTGGGTTCGATCCCCACCCAGGGCAAGCATTTGTGTGATGAGCAGATTTGTTTGCTCTGTGTCTGGGTGTTAAATATCTATATATGTATGTATTTAAACGTATATAAGTATGTATATCGGTCTCTGGTAACCCATAACACAGGGAATCCTACTTTGGGGCCAGATGACCATGTGTGATTTGTCCCAGTTTTTTTTTTTATTGATTTTGTATGATCAGCTTAGGTATAGTTTTTATAGCATGTAAAGATAAGGAAGAGCGGTGCCTCACAGGATTTTTAGCTTATAAGGAGGCTCCAGCCATAGTCATGTAAATGCATACCTATATGGAGAAAATAAATTTTTTTTTATTATATATTATTACCAATATATTAACTTCATCGCGGCTGGCGCAATGATTAATAATTTTATACCTATTTAATATATTTAACCTAAAAACTTTTATGTATAAGCTTTAATTTGGAAACATTTATTTATATACAGGGTTACTTTTGGACCCCTAGCGAAATTTTGTGACATCATTCTAGAGTAGCAGTACATTCACTTTATGAAATAAAAAAGCATTCTTTTTTGGACTTTTTTTTTCAACTTTTCTTAACTCTAATTAAAAATTTTGGTCACCTTACCGATACATGACGCATGCCAGTGCGTCGAACCCAGGGTGCCAACTACACCGTTATTACGGTAGATGTACCGTTTTTACGTGTTGTTGAGTGTCGTCTACTGTATTGAATTTTGAGCAATTTCACAGAAACACCGTAATTTTGGCATCAGCGCTTTCGAAACACAGTATTTTTAAATTTTTGGATATTTTGTATGGCGGAATCGTAATTTGAACCTACTAATATCGTATTTCACCGTATTTTGTTCGAGTAGTTTGGCAACACTGGGCCCGAACACTCGCGCATGTCGCGCAGCCAATGGCAGTACAGTTAGAAAACCGCGCATGCGCCGCAGCCTCGCAAGGCAATCCCGCGAGCCGAGCGAGCCGCGCAGCCAATGGCAGTACAGTTAGAAAACCGCGCATGCGCCGCAGCCTCGCAACTAGGAGCAACGGAAATGTTTGGTTGTGGCTCGTGTAGGGTGACCAAACGCGCCTAGAAATCTAAGAACACAAAGAGACGCTATAAAATGCGGAATTTAAAGAAAAACATTTTTTTTATTTCATTATTATCTTTTTTGTTACTTCCCTTATGTCATATTAAATTTTCGCTAGGGGTCCAAAAGTAACCCTGTATATAACAATTATTTATTCTTAGCAAACCCTTTTATTTCATACCCATATCATAGGGGTGGGTGCATTAGAAATAAATATGGCGGACCCATATTGGATTATGAAGACGTCACTTAGGTAACCATTCATTTTGCTTTAAAAATTTCAGCTTTATCGGAAACCGGGAAATGGTTCTAATATAGTTTCCAAGATTTGTAGGGGCAAGTGCTGTACCTTCGGACACCGACCGGTTCTAAATTCAAAAAATCAAAAGTTATTTATAAACTATTTACTAATATCCTTAAACAATTAAACAACTTATAATAATCAACAGCCTTCGTTTGAACACCTAGTGTAATAAAAAAGTTATGTAGGTTTTTTTAAAAACTCATGTATTGTCCACAGGTAAAACCTGTGAATGTACCTATGGACGGCTTATACGTACCTATGGACAGCTATTTACCTATGGACATAGCACTATAACAAACACCATTAACTAGAACTTATGACTAAAATAGTGAATTGATAACATGAACAGTTACAATTTACGGGCACAAAACTTTAAAACAGAAAAAATTAAACATCTTGAACAAAATTGAGGGCACTTTTCCATATGATATTAAATTTAAATCTAATAGAAACAATACAAGTTTTAAAAAATAATGGCACCTACAAAACGAATAACCATAAACAAAATTGAGGGTCTTTTCCTTTAGACGAAGAAATTTAAATCTATTAGAAACAATACAAGTTAAAAAAAAGGATGGACTTTTCGTACAAAACCAATCCATACTCATATCAAGAAATAGATTTCATTTTTATCATCTTCAAAAACATAAGTGTTAGGATTTTTATGTATGTGCATTAACCGTACATTTTTAACTTAGGTAGATTCTGGTGCTTCGTCTTCCTCTTTTCTTTTTATTTCTATGAATTTTACACCACCTTTAGTTTTAATGGTCCTATAGTTGAAAATTGTGTAAAGATTTCTACGTCTGTTAAATATATTTTAATAAGCCACTGTATTATTTCTACGTTTTTCTTGAATAATAACGTCTAAATACATGATTTCCTACATTCCATTTATCTTTCCCTATATTCGCAATGCTGCAATCAGGTTCAGTCTTAATATTTTTGGATTCTTTGCGTTGGTCTTGTATATTTGACACGTTACTTCTTTTCTCACTGGGTTTTCCAAAAGTTCATTTGTTAGGAAGTCAATCTTACCAATCTCATTATTTTTAAGGTTTATTATCTCTTCAATGTTCTTAAAATTGTTTTTGTCATGTTCTCCATTCTCGTCATAGAATTGATCAAACTTATTAATATTTTCAAACATTTTGTATTCAGCATCTTGCAGCCTAATTTTCGTCTCTATAATCTCACAATTTGGAACTTCAGAGTTGCCATCAGCAATATCAATAATATCATTGTCGCTGTGAATACTTATTTGGACACTTTTTTCTGAACTACATGATACAATTTAGGATATTTTCTGTCTTTTCTAGGTTTGGTGTCTTGCGAATTTTTTTTCTTCTGGTGAAAAACAAACCTTTCCTTCTTTTATTTTGTTTTTTTTTCTTATTTTCTACTTTTTTGTCTCTTCTATTTCTATTGCATTTTTTTCTGGTATATCAGTAAATATTCTTGTCTTCCCTGCTTTTCTTCCGCGCTGAACTGTCTTTTTTTTAGTAGCTTTTACAAAAGGTTTGATTGACTTTGGTATTATATTTTTTTAGTGGTGTCAATTCAGGTTACCTATGATCAGAAGTACGAGGTGTTCTTTGGTCGGCTTGACAAATTGTATAAAATGGTCTAACCACTTGCAAAAAATCAAAAATATTGGGAATATGATTGGCATTGCACTGAAACAACGAAAAATAATGTCATTGTCCAGAGGTACAACCAACAGAATGAACCTATGGACAGTCCACAGGTACATTTCTAGCATTGTCCATAGGTACAAATCTACCCTAAAAAAGAAAAATCATCACCGTTTTTGAAATTTATTGGAAAAGATGATTGAAATGTGTTATAAAATAATGACCAAACTGTAAAATTAGTATAGCAGTTGCAAGTTAATCTGATCTACTGGAGATTTTAAAGAAAATAAAAACTCAATCATATACTAAATATCTTACTTTTTTCGATGAAAATATTGGGGAGCAGATTCTTCAAAAACCTCACGAGAAAACGGCATGACAGTTAATTAGTGTTGCTATACGAAAAAAAAAATTATGTCACTACGGTTTTTACTTTTTTAGATATCCATAGTGTCCACAGGTACAGCCGTGCATAGGTACAGCACTTGCCCATACCAAAGCTTACAAGCTTTGTCGTGTTAATTAATACGGCAGGTTTAATATAGAGCTTGTAAAATAAAGGTCTTATTCTGAAATTATCCAAGCTGCGAGTAGTCCATTTAGCGAAAACTCCAATTCGGAATTAGCGCCAATAATAATAACTTTAAAACCATCTATAATTATCTAAATATATTACTAATCGATGACCTGGTAAAGGTCGCGTGAAGCCGCTGGATGCGGGCAGCGCAGAACCGGCCGTCGTGGAAATCCTTGGGGGAGGCCTATGTCCAGCAGTGGACGTCCTTCGGCTGATATGATGATGATGAATACCAATGAACCTCCCTGAGAAACCATTAGTCCATAACCATCCGTCCAGACCATGGAACAACTGTTGGAATTTCCACTTTGCCCGAACTTGTGCACACTGTCGACCTCAACATAGCGTTACTGGAAGCCCCAAAGAAAAGTATATAATATATTCGTACTAACATATAGTATGGACACTCCCTGCTGCTCTCTAGATTCCGACCTCCCTCCCCTCGTCACCTAGATTGATAAAAATTGGCTACAGTTTGGTTCTCGAACGTATGGGATTTCACCGTGATTTTGTTTGCTCCGTCATTGTTTTTAGAAATGTCATTTCGCGCCTGTTGTATGAAGTGTCTGGGGTGTGCCCAAAGTATAGGATCATTAACTCGATAGAAGATGAAGACAGTTACAAAAAAAATTTGAATAAATAATTAAGTCAAGAACATAGATAGTGATGGTACTTAGATATTTATTTATAGTTTTTACTAATTAGTTTTAGTCTTAGTTATCATTCAGTAACGAAATCCTGCACTTTCAACGCAATCGCAACAAATCAACGGAAATAAAGGAACGCAAAGGGTTAAAATGGGACCCTGTCTATCCGTCTATCAACAGGCTGTATTTTAATGAACCGTGATAGCTAGACAGTTGAAATTTTCACAGATAATGTATTTCTGTTGCCGTTATAACAACAAATACAAAAAATTAGAAAAAGTGAAAAAATAAGTTTCTCTATTTTTTCTAACGAGTTTTTTTTTTAAACATGAAGAAACTAGCGCCATCTAGTATTATGGTACGGAACCCTATGTGTGCGGTTCTGACTCGCACTTGGCCGGTTTGTGAGACATGAAACTAGCGCCATCTAGTATGATGGTACGGAACCCTATGTGTGCGGTTCTGACTCGCACTTGGCCGGTTTGTGAGACATGAAACTAGCGCCATCTAGTATGATGGTACGGAACCCTATGTGTGCGGTTCTGACTCGCACTTGGCCGGTTTGTGAGACATGAAACTAGCGCCATCTAGTATGATGGTACGGAACCCTATGTGTGCGGTTCTGACTCGCACTTGGCCGGTTTTGTTTCAAAGTTAACCTTCTGAAGACGTGTTAAGAACACGTTAAAAATTTATATACTTGTTTACTTATCACTGATTGGGCTGTAAAATAAAAATATTGAACAGTTACAGTCAATTACCGTGATTGTTTTTATTATTTCTTGTCAATATTATATTTATATTTGTCGTAAAAATTTATTGGTTATAATTTTACTGAGTTGTAAACAACGTTATGGGTTTTTAAAATGTAATTTAATGAAATGATTTTATATTTATTGGTCAAATTTTTAACTGTCAATGAAAATGTGAATAGGTTATTTTGGTTTCAGCTAGTAAGAAGTTAGTATAGTAGGTATTTGATAGAGGTACAAATGATATTTTAAGTATTATAATATGCCATAATAACGAATGCTAAGTAACTGTCATACTGATTGACTGAACACAAGCACCACAGAAGCACTAAAAAACCGGCCAAGTGCGAGTCGGACTCGCGTACGAATGGTTCCGTACCATTATCAATAAAAATCACGTTTGTTGTATGGTTGCCCACCCTTAACTATTTGTTGTATTTAAATTTAAATATTTATGTTTGAAGTGAATATAAAATTAATATTCTGTAAATATTTCATGCGTCTACCTATGTTGCCGTTATAAACGAGCAAAGAAATCATGTTTTTTGTATGGAGATCCCCCTTATTTCTTCACTTTTTCAATTTTTTTGTATTTGTTGTTTTAGTGGCAAGTGAATACATATCAGTGAAAATTTCAACTGTCTAGCTATCACGGTTCATGAAATACAGCCTGGTGACAAACGGACGGCCGGACGGTCGGACAGACAGACAGACGGACAGACGGACAGCGAAGTCTCAGTAATAGGGTCCCGTTTTTACCCTTTGGGTATGGAACCCTAAAAAAGATTTGTAGAGAACTGTATTTCAATTTCCTACGACTTCAACGAGTTCAACGCGTTTTTCAGACCCAAGATCTACGCAGACGAAGTCGCGGGCACAATACAAGTCATATTTAAAGGCTAAAATTCTTCTAAAACGGTAACGTTAGATATCTATCCAGCACAGCCTCAGCAACCAACCATAATCCTTTGAGCAATATTACTCAAAGCCGTAATCCCATCATTTTCCATCATGTCGACACACGTCGCCATGGCAACCGCAACGACACCGGCGTGTACGCATCCGCGAGTCACAGACGAATCGATTGCCTCTGACAATTGACATAAACCACGTTTATAGTGACAGCTCCGTGAGACCAGGACCGCTACTACGCTTGTGAGATATTTTAGTCCAAAAATGTTTTTTTTTATTATTATTATTTACAATTGGTAAGCCCTTGGCATCATCTAACCTGGTGGTAAGTCACGATGATGCCGAAGATGGAAGCGGGCTTACCAAGATTCCCCAACGCAATGGAGATCTGGCTATCTCATCTTCAAGCCGGAACACATCAATGTTGTTAACACTCGTGTTTGGCGTCAAGATTTAGATAAGATGGTGGTAGCTAGCCAGGCGGGCTATGAAAATGCCCTACCACCAACCAAACCGAGTCTTACAAAGTTTCACCCGCCGGGAATCGAACCCGCGACCTCCTGGTGTGAAGCGAATAGACTAACCGTTATGCCACGGAGGCGGTTAAGAATAAGATGTTTGAAATTTTTAGACGTAATGGCATGTTATTTTAGTGTTATTTACGAGGGCTGTTTGATAAGTACCCGTTTATGGCAAGAAAAAACTTTTTTTTTTGTATATATGCATTTATTTTTCTACGTAGTCACCTTTTAACTCTATACACTTGTTCCACCTATACTCAAGCTTCAATAAACCATCCAAAAAGTATGATTTTGGAAAGTCATTAAAATAGGCCTCTGTGGCGGCAATGACTTCGTCATTTGATCCAAATCGCTTACCACCGAGCCATTTTTTTAGGTTGGGAAACATAAGGAAATCGCATGGGGCCAAATCTGGAGAATACGGGGGGTGAGGCAATAGTTCGTAGCGTAACTGTGCTAATTTAGCCGTCACAACTCTGTACGAATGAGCCGGGGCGTTGTCGTGATGAAACAGTACTTTTTTCTTTTTTAAATGGAGTCGTTTGTCCTTTAAGACGGCGTCAAATTCATCCAATAAATTAGCATAGCACTGCTTTGTTATCGTTTTCCCCTTTTCTAAGTAGTCAATATGTATGATACCCTGCGAATCTCAAAAAACAGTCGCCATGACCTTTCCAGCCGATGGGACGGTTTTTGCTTTCTTTAAAGCAGGTTCACCCGGTAAAATCCACTGCTTCGACTGCTTTTTCATTTCCGGGGTGTAGTGGTGAACCCACATTTCGTCCACGTTTACGAAACGACGCAGAAACTCCTTCGGGTTACGTTTGAACACGGCCAAACACTGCTCCGAAGTAGTCAGTCGGTTCCGTTTTTGCTCCTCCGTGAGTAAACGCGGCACCCACCTCGCCGATACTTTCTTCATACCCAATTTTTCTTCTAATATGTGTTGTACCCTCTCGATTGAAACGTTTACACCATCAACGATTTCTCGAAGTATAATTCGGCGGTCGGCTAAAACGATATTTTCAATTTTCTTAACCATATCGTCTGTAGTCACCTCAATTGGCCGGCCTGGGCGATCCTCATCAAAGACGGTTGTTCTCCCCCGCTTAAACTCGTTATACCAATATCTGACGGTTGTCATAGAAGGACCACATTCATGGTAAACCGCTTGCATTCTTACTTTTATTTCATCACATGTTTTTCCTTCCAAAAACAAGAATCTTATTACAGACCGATACTGTTCTTTCTCCATTTTAACAATTTTAAGTTCACGCTTTCACTAAATCGCTGTCAAATGAGAATAAAAACAAAAGAATGCAATTTTTTTTTCTTTTTCCCGCCTCTGAAAAATGGCTTAAAAAGGTGGTATACTTATTTTCGGCCAGTGATATTAATATATTTAGTAAACGGGTACTTATCAAACAGCCTAGGTATACAGGATGTTACATAATTGGTGTAGAACCCTTTCTCTCTAATATGGTTGATGGGAGCGATGGCTGACTCTCGCGTTATACTCGTGACCGGGTGCTGTCCGTGTGAACTGGCCTACTATTGTCAAAGGTATCAATGACATTCAATGATTTTTATGTATAACTTTTCGTATCATATTCCTTTTATTTTCTAGTGGCATAATCTGGTTTATTTTAAGGATTGAATTTTTTTTAAATTAACTAATGATTGTTTATTTCTTGATTTTTCACAAATGAAACAACAATGTTATTATTATTTTATGACTATCAGAAAGAGTGTAATTTGCACCTATTTTAAATAAATACCTTGAATCTTGAATCTTGAACCCGTTAACTGGGGATACTACTCATCATACTGAACAACTTTCCTCGAAGAACCAATAGTTAATTCAAAAAAAAATTGGACCATACAAGAGTGAAGAGTTGAATATATTTTTTGCCTTAGCAGCAAAGTCGTTGAACGCAAGTTGTTCAGTATGATGAGTAAAAGCCCAAGCTAACGGCACCTACACCAATTTTGTTTCAACCTGTATATAGATACCTACTACTTCTGTGATTTTTACATATTAAAAATTGAAGACTTGATGGAAAACAATCGAGTAAGTTTTTTACCCTACTGCTCGAAGAGAGGGTAATATTTTTCGTATGTATGTATGTGTGCGGTTCTGAAACGCACTTGGCCGGTTTTTTCTCAAATATAAAGTTATATATACAGGGTGTTACAAAATTGCTGTAGGTCCCGTTAACTGGGGGTTCTTCTACTCTTCATACTGAATAACTTTATCTAAGGAACCCATAGTCAATTCTCAAAAAAAAATTGGACCCTCCATACTAAAATGCACAAAATCGGTCGATCAGCTGATCGATTTGTATGAAGAGTAAACAATTTTTTTTACGTTTTCAGCAAAGTCGTAGAACAAAAGTTGTTCAGTATGATGAGTAGAAGCCCCAGATAACGGAACATACACCAATTTTTTACACCCTGTATATATTACATTATAATTTTAAAAAATGAAAACTTTTGTATGGAAGACACTTTTTGATGTGGACTTTTAAATATCTGACAGTAATAAAGTATCACCTTGTACAGAGTGACCGGTGAGTCAAAACTGAACAACATTTTCCATGAAACCTATAGTCGCTTCTACAATTTACAAATCTATATTTTTTTTATTAGCAATTAGTATGCCCATGGCTTACGAAGTAACTAGTATCTCATCTGTGCCATAATATTATGGCATCATCCTACCTGATAGTAAGTTACGATGACTAAGATCTTTGACCAATGTGTGTTGCCAGTGATGACTTACGGAACTGAGACTATTATAGGCCTCATAAGAAGGCTCAAGGTAACCCAAAGGGCAATAGAGCGAGCTATGCTCGGAATTTCCCTACGCGATCGGATCAGAAATGAGGAGATCCGCAGAAGAACCGAAGTAACCGACATAGCTCACAGAATCGCTAAACTGAAGTGGCAGTGGGCAGGACACATAGCTCGTAGAACATATGGCCGTTGGGGCAGTACAGTTCTCGAGTGGCGACCGCGCACCGGAAAACGTAGCGTAGGAAAGACTCCCACGCGGTGGACCGACGACCTGGTGAAGATCATGGGAAGCCGCTAGATGCGGGCAGCGCGAGACCGGTCGTCGTGGAAATCCTTGGGGGAGGCCATTGTCCAGCAGTGGACGTTTTTCGGCTGATATGATGATGATGAAGTGACGATAATGCCGAAGATGGGAGCAGGCTTTTACTAAGATTCCCCAACGCAATGATGAACTGGTTTTATCTTCAAGCCAGAACACATCTGTGCTATTTACATTGATGTTCGGCGGCAGGAATTAGATAAGATAGATCCTGCAAAGTTAGACTCCGCCCGGAATCAAACCTGCGACCTCCTGATGTGAAGCTAATGGACTTAACTATTACGCCACGAATGCGGTTAAAATTTATTGAGCCGACTTTTGCGGATTGAACATTGCATCCTGGAGGCAAAGTATTTTCAGTTAAATGCGTCTGTCATCGTACCATTCACCGTGTATAACTTCATAACTGGTGATTATTCTCATATGAAACTGAACAACTTTCTGTAATCGCAATTCTTTTTTACAAACATATCAGCTGATAACCAAAGTTTGTATGATAAGGCTAAAAAACATATTTCGATTTCAGCAAAGGTGTATTGTTCAATTTTACGAGCAGAAACACCAGTTGAAAGGTTTATAGTTGTGTATAGTCACCCTGTATTATCATATCAGCTCATATATATCCCCACCGAGGGGCTCGAGCCTACCCTGAATTAGGACGATCGGGCCTTAGTCGACCACGCGGGCCCAGTGCGGGTTGGTCAACTTCACACACAGCCTCCGAGTTTCTTCGCAGACGTGTGCAGGTTTCCTCACGATGTTTTCCTCCACAGTAAGAGCGCCGGATATACGTGAAAATACGTTGGTACGTGGCAGGATCCGAACCACGACCTTCCGGACAGGAAGTAGCGGCCCTAGCTACTACACCACCGACGCGCCCTGTATACAATTGAAATACGGATTAAAAAAAAAAATTAATGTGTTTGACTGTATCTCACCTGATGTAAAGCAATGAAGGTTGAAATTGAAAGAATCTTACTTGGAGGTGTTGTAGAACGGAACCAAAGTATATTATATATTAGTACTAACATACAGTATGGCCACTCCCTGCCGCTCTCTAGATTGATACACATTGGTTACAGTTTGGTTGTCGAACGTATAGGATTTCGCCGCCATTTTGTTTGTTTCGTCATTCCTTTTTTGAAATGTCATTTCTGGCCCGTTGTATGAAGTGTCCAGGATGTGACAGAACCCTAGGTGCGCGAGTCCAACTTGCTCTTGGCACTTGCTAGTCCATACTCCACACATGGGGGCGAAGTCCGGACTGATGGAGGTTGTACCTACTACCTGCTGTTCGGGTAATCGACCTAATAAACAAACTGCTAACAGAACAACCACATGCCGACATAGGTATTTTATGACAGCTCCGACGTATTTCATAAATTTGCTGTTTTGTTGCTTAGTGGATTTTTAGAGACCAAAAGTATTGTAATTTTAGTTATAGGTACTTTACGAATATTTATAATTATTTGACAAGTGTTAACTAGCTGAGTGTCTTGGCTGTTGCTGTAAGCTTGTGTTGCAAATAAATAAATGTATTGTATTGTATTGTACCGTACCATACCGTACTGTACTGTATTGTATTGTACTGTATTGTATTGTATTGTGTTGTATTGTATTGCATTGCATTGCAATACATCGCATCGCATCGTATCGTATTGTATTGTATTGTGTTTTACTGTACTGTATAGTATTGTGTTGTTGTAAGGCTAGTAGCGAAACCTACACAGTAGTTTTCAAGCCGCTATTAAGGCCCATAAACGGCTTCACGACTACTATCTAGTGATAGGAACCGTTACCCACGGCCTAACGTGCCTTGCAAGGCACGGAAATTGACGTGGTAAATTCCTCTATATCGTTCAAACCCATCCTCGTTTATGGTCGGTTAACCTGCATAATCGACGTGACTACAAAAGTCACACTTAACTACGACCGCTTCGAAACCGCGAAGACTTCTTCTCAAGGAAGTAAATAACTTAAATCGGAATAAATAAAACGATAATGCAAAGTAAAATCATAAACGAAGTCGGAAACATTAATAAACAATAAATATCTGATTCATGTGGGACCTGGGACCACACAAGATCTCATCCATCTCAATTGATAGACATCGTACGGGCAAATGGTACACATTGCACATACATTGAAGTAAGAGGCCAGGTTCACAAAGTTACAGTTAACAACCCATAACGTTCCCCACTGCTGGCGCTCGAGTCTCTTCTCAAACTCGGGAATGTTGGGTCATACTCCACACATAGAGGTTGGTGGAGGACTCTACTGTGAAAGTATATATATTAGTACTAACATACAGTATGGACACTCCCTGCCGCTCTATAGATTGCGACCTCACCCCCTCGTCACCCAGATTGATACAGATTGGTTACAGTTTGGTTGGGTATAGAATTTCGCCGCTATTTTGTTTGTTCCGTCATTTCTTTTTTGAAATGTCATATCTGGCACGTTGTATGAAGTGTCCAGGGTGTGCTACTGTCAGAAGTTTTAAGCCGCCTATAAGGCCTCTTACATGGTTAAACGATTCCTATCTATTGTTAAAAACCGCACCAACGACTACGTGTCTCGCGACACATGGAGATGGTCGAGAAAAATGCTAAACCTATCAAGGTAATGAATGACCATGCTTCTTGTAAGTTAAACTGCGTAATTAATGCAACCACGCAAGTCACACTGAGCTATGGCCAACTTAAATTAACTTAAACGACAAAACAGTCATTTGTAAGTTGTATTCTCCGGTTGTAACACAGAGCTACAATATAACCTCGATATTGCTTGAGATTGAAACGACAGTAACAGCAATTGATTATTACGCTGAACAGGTTAAAAAACCGACTGCCATCACAACAAATTAGTACATTTTTGCATTATTATTTTTGGTTTTTGTTAATTTTATAATAAATTGTTACACCGATTTTGATAAAATTTATATGGACCCACGCTGAAACTAGCTTTTAAATAAAAAAAGAAGCATAAAAAAGTGTGTGTGTGTCAGCTCCGACGCACGACTGGAGTTTACATAATTTTTTCAATTCCGAAAACGGATTCTTGATTAGGGACCTCAGGGAACCTCAGATATCGATTTTGGAAGCAATTGGTCCACTAATTTAAAAAATCAAAATGGCAGCCACTTTCGTCAATTCTGACAACGGATTCGTTGTAAGAGACTTCAGTGACCCTTAGATATCGATTTTGGAAGCATTCCGTCCAGTAACTAAAAAGTTCAAAATGGCGGCCACTTTTCTTCAATTCTGACAACGGACCTCTGGGACCCTCAAATTTTGGAAGCAAGCGGGCCAGTAACTAAAAAGTTCAATATTGCGACCACTTTTTTCAACATTTTGACAAGACAAATCTAACGACACCTCACACTCTAAAATCCATCTAGCCGTTTAGGCTACAGGACGATCCTATAGGCTACAGGACATACACACATACCTACGTACGTACACACACACATACACATTTCACACATCACACAAACATTTCACACATTACACACACATTACACACAAGACACACATTAAACACACATTACACACACATTACACAAATTACACACACATTACACATACATACACACATTACACAAACATAACAAACACACTACACATATTACACACACATTACATACACATTACACATATATTACACACACATTACAAACAAATTACACACATTACACAAATTACACACACATTACTTTACATACACACATTACACAAACATTACAAACACACTACACATATTACACACACATTACATACACATTACACACAAATTACACACATTACACACACACACATTACATACACATTACACACATAACACACACCTTACACACACACACACACACACACACATTACACATATTACACACACAATACAGACAAATTACACACCTTATATATTATGAAAATCAATTCAAACTCCAAAAATACTTCAAAAACATAGGTATTTCAAAAAACGTGACACGGTCATTCGATCACTAGATTTTACTCCTCATATTTTTTTCATACCGGGCGCCTTATATGAAAATCGATTCTTAAGGAGTAAACTCCAAAAATCGGTTCACCCAGTCAAAAGTTCTGAGGTAACACACATAAAAAAACCATACAGTCGAATTGAGAACCTCCTCCTTTTTGGAAGTCGCTTGAAAAATAAAATCAGGTCTTTATTTAGTTTAATTTGTATTTACTTATATTGGTTTTAGTAAAAATAGTAAAAGAATTTAAACGAGTATCTATCAAGGTGTCCATTTCAGCTGTTTTGAATACTTTTTCTTTTAAATTTAGTACTTAATGTAAATAATAGCTAACAATAAAATACGTTGCGTAAATTCTAATTAGATAAGTTCATTTTTTAAATGCAATTTTTTTTCTTTTGCAAATTTTTGGTCTGCTTCTAAGCTTTCATCCTAGGTTTAAATCAGCTCTTAACCTAGCTTGGTGCAGCTAGCTACACAAAACTGAATTGGAGATGCACCTGCATCGCCAATCATTTGTCGGCCAACGTCAACATGTCAACTGACGTTAGCCTGCCATTTCATTCGATAGACGTACACTTTGCTGCTATTTAATCGTAGAATAATATTTGTTTTATTGGTTTTTTGGAGTGTTATGTAGGTACTATTTGATTGTGATTGCAGGGTTTAAATTAGACCTTGAGGAATCAAAATAAGATTCAAATTTATTTGTTTTCTTAGTTCATCAGGTAGAGACCTATTATCTATTATTTTTTTATTACATGTGTGTATAATAAAACTGTAACGGGGCCGTGTCTATACATGAAATATTTTTGAAAAATAATAACTGTGGTGGACATTACTAACGATACAGAGGTCAAAACAACAAATTTTGTAATTTTTGTTTATCTGTATGTCTGTCTGTCTGTCTGTATGTTCGCGCATCACGCAAAAACTGCCATGCCGATTGATAAAATTTTGTATGGTGGTCCCTAAAACCCGGGTAAACATATAGGATACTTTTTTATCCCGGAAAATTCAAAACCTTCATAAGTATTTGTTTTTGAACTCTTTATTGTACAATAAAAAATACAATTATAGATACAGAATATAAATAACATGTACAAAGGTGGATTTATCCCAAACAGAGATCTCATTTATTCTTAAGTCATTGTTTTTCGACTTATTTTATTTTTTACTTATTATTGGTACGCCCTTGGCATCATCTCACCTGATGGTGAGTGATGATGATGACGGCGAATGCGGGATGATCAAGAATTCCTCATGCACAGGAGACTTACTCGAAAGCTGTGTGCTCACTATTTTAAGAAGTAGGCTTAATATTAACTTTGACGACACAATAATGAATGACAGTTTAATTAAGGCCAGGCATTGATTTAACAGTTGCCTCTGTCTTTTTCTTTACGTATAAAGAGTAAAGAAAATAACCAAACTTTTGCACTTTTTCAATGTTTTATCGTTGAAAAGTTTCGGTAAAGTGAACTAAATTAAATTTGAATAAACATAGACTACGTAGTTTGAAGAGAAGAAAATTTTGATAAAAATTTCAAATTTTAAAGATATATTTTTTCCTACAAATGTTTACAGGCTTTGCTTTGTTAGAAAGAAGGTATTGCTAGGGTGGGACCATAATAAGGAAACCTGGATCTGATGATGACATTCAAGAGGAATCGAAGGGAACCTTCGAAAATCGTAGTTGCGACTAGTGCGTTTGAAGTCGGTTTTTTTTTGTTTAATTTATGATCGAGTCAAGTTAATATAATCGTGTAAGGAACTTACAAGGGCCCTAGGTACTATCCTTGAATATAACATATGTTTTTGGTATATCATTTTCATTATCTTTTGTGATGTCGATTACACGCGTTTTTTTTTTATATAACGAAAAAATTTTCTGATTTTTTTTTTCTAAGCGCTTCTCACTGCTTTTTCCAATATATTGCCTTAAATCTTAACTTCTATGAGTAATGCCGAACAATAAACTCTAGAGATCACCTAAACCACAATTTAGATCTTAGCTTCTAGGAGCAATAACGAACTGCAAACTGTAAATTGCAAACTAGAGTCCTCCCCCCAAGGATTTTCACAACGACCGACCGGTCCTGCGCTGCCCGCATCCAGCGGCTGCCCGTGATCTTTACAAGATCGTCTGACCACCTAGTGGGATACCTGCCTACACGCTGTGTAGGCAATCGCCACTCGAGAGCTTTACTGCAACAATGATAATCTGGTCCACAAGCTATGTGCCCCGCCCACTGCCACCTAAGTTTAGCGATTCTGAGAAGTACGTATGATACTCGAAACTCGAACTCGAGACACACCTAAATAAACAAATGTTAACAAAATTTTCAAAATTTTGCCATTAATAAGAATAAATAAATAAATATTCTTGGAAAAATCACACATGGTCTTCTGGCCCCAAAGTAGGATTCCCTGTGTTAAGGGTACCAGCGACTGATATACATACTTAAATGCGTTTAATTACAAACATATATAGATATTTAACACCCAGACACAGAGCAAACGAATCTGCTCATCACTCAAATGTTTGGCCTGGGTGGGGATCGAACCCACAGCTCTCGGGTCAGTATTCAAGAGCATTAACCACTGAGCCACTGAGTCATTAAGAAAGAAATATCTCCCATAATTTTAAATAACATAGTCATATCAAAAAATCACATCACGTATGTCATTTGTCATTTCCGGTACTTACTACATATTCCAACAAAACACAATCTCTTGGGCAAAACCGCGAAACGTCTTGAACTAGTTTCCAAGTGTTTTTGAGAATCTGACTCATTGCGTTTGCGCATCGCACGGCAATGAGGAAAAGTGATATCATCTTATTCTATAGGTACGAACTATAAACTATTTTGTGATTGTAATGACGAGCTGGTTTCCGCAACCAAGCGTCAGATGCGTCCATTTTGTGTGATTGGACGGCATCACTGCCAGCCCAGCTTCACCAAGAAGTCTAGAAGCCCTCCAAGGTTGTCTATGACATCCGGAAGTGTCCTCAGGTCTCCGAGATTTTTGGATTTTTAAGGTGCCACCTCTCTGCAGGAGAATGTGGGCAGCTGTCTCTACGGCCTCCATGCACGCGCGGCACAGCAGGCAGTCTATAATCCTTAAATTAAAAAGATGTCTGTCAAAGTAATTGTGGCCAGTAATAACTCCTGTTATCTTATGGAGCTGGAGTCTCCCGAGTTTCAGGAGCTAGTTCTTTCGACGTATGAAGCGAATGGACTAAACATTACGCGACGGAGGCGGTTCGTTATATAATATTTTATATTTACTTACCTACATATTATTTTCTATACCTACTTTTTATCAGATTTTTATAAAAAACACTAGCTTTTGCCAGCATGGGCATCGTTTTTATTATGACTGTCTTTGAGGCTTAGTGGTGCGCGAGCTGCCAGCGTATACAGGAGTTTACTCCAGATCCCTCGGGAACTATATCGGGCTATTCTGAATAGCAGTCTATATCACTTCCCACCCCTCAACTATTTCTATGCAAAAAATCACGTCAAGTCATTGCTCCTTTGCGCCCCGACGCGCGTGAGCCTGGAAATGAGTGTTCCCCTGATCTTTCGGGAGATATCTCGGGCTATGCTAATTAGTAGTAACAATCTAAACGCAAAAAAATACGACTATCCGTTGCTTCGTTGCGATATTAAAGAAAACAACCAGAAATAAAGTTTATAGTATTTTCCAGTTCCCTCAGGCTCTGTATCAGACTGTGCTATTTTCACGGGATAAAAAGTAGCCTACTGTGTCCTGCCCCGTGACACAGGATACTTCCATGCCAAATTTTGTTAAGATTGGTTATGGTGTTGAAGCGTGAAAAGGTAATAAAAAACACACATTTTCACATTTATGATATTCAACACATCACACTAATATTACAAAGGCGAAAGTTTGTGAGTGTGTACGTTTGTTACTTCTTCACGCAAAAACTACTGAACGGATCTGGCTGAAATTTGGTAGGTAGACATATTAGGACCTGGGTTAACACAAAGGCTACTTCTTTTTGCGCACCCTCGAAAAGTCATTGAAACGTTGTCCACGCGGGTGAAGCCGCGGGAAACAGCTGGTCAGCTCATATATACGTCTCCAATGAGGGGCTCGAGCCTACCCTGAATTAGGGCGATCGGGCCTTAGTCGACCATGCGGGCCCAGTGCGAGTTGGTCATCTTCACACATAACCTTCGTGTTTCCTCGCATCTAATATGTGCAGGTTTCCTCACGGTGTTTTTCTTCGCCGTAAACACACTAATATTATAAAGGCGAAAGTTTGTGAGTGTGTATATTTGTTACTTCTTCACGCAAAAAGTACTAAACGAATTTGGCTGAAATTTGGTAGGTAGACAGATTAGGACCTAGATTAACGCATAGGCTACTTTTGATCACGCTCACGAGCCGCTAGCGGCTCGCGCACTGCACACCCTCGACAAGTCATAAAAACGTTGTCCACGCGGGTGAAGCCGCGGGAAACAGCTAGTTTATAATATTAGTAAGGAAGAGTTCTTCTTTTGACAGATTTAACTGGAAACTAGAGGTCATTCAATAAGGGTCAATGAAGTTGATATATCCTGTAATATAAAACCGCACAAAGGAAATCGTAAAATACAAGATGAGCTGTTTATGTGACCGTTTTTCACACATTTAAATTTATGTTTAAAGTCAAAACCGTACTTCAAAATATTACCTACAATTTATTTTCATTCTTATTCTCACTAGCAATAAGATTAATAATCCATGAACGATTGAAAAACTTTTGAAGGTACTTACTTAAATAATGCCACATTTAATTTTTTGGATTTGTGAAGGATTTAAATTTCGAACTTCAGAACGGATTATTGAATTTCGAACACAATATTGGTGCATCTTATGACAATGTCGCCCTTGATGAATGATATTTTTTTTGAAAATGGAATTTAATAAATAACAAGATGTAAAGGAGTTTTACTAAAAAAGTGTTTACTCTTGTTCAACGACAGTCGACAAGCCCCAGTTTTAAGTATATTTGAGCCAAAGGACTTATACAGGATGTAATAAAATTGGTATAGGTCCCTTTACCGATTAGTTTGTCGGTGGCGTAATGGCAAGGGCCGCTACCTCCTGTCCGGGAGGTCATGGTTCGAATCCTGCCACGTACCAATGTGTTTTCGATTTTCGATTTCATATGTTCGTTTATCCGACGTTCTTACAGTGAAGGAAAACATCGTTAGGAAACCTGCACACGCCTGCGGAGAAACTCGCAGGTTGTGTGTGAAGTCGACCAACCCGCACTGGGCCCGCGTGGTCGACTCAAGCCCGATCGCCCTAATTCAGGGTAGGCTCGAGCCCCTCGGTGGGGATGTATATGAGCTGATATGAAGATGCAGGACCCGTTAACTTGGGCGTGTCTTCATCACAGTAAACGACTTTTCCAATACAGTCAAATTCTTTAAAAAAACTGTCGACGTTCCTTACAAAATGCACAAAGCTTGTTCTCTATCAGATAATCTATTTGTATAGAGTGCTCAATTTTTTTTTTCAGTTGTCTATGGATTTATTGGAAAGTGTAAGTCAGTATGATGAGTAGAAATCCTTGTTATCGGCTCCTATACTAATTTTGTTACACCATGAGTAAATTAGGTACACACATACAGGGTGTAACAAAATTGGTGTAGGTCCCGTTAACTGGGGCTTCTACTCATCATACTGAACAACTTTTGTTCTACGAGTTTGCTGAAATCGTAAAAAATATAATTGTTAATACAAATTTGTATTAAAAATTATAATTCATCAGCTAATCGATCATTTTTGAGCTTTTTTGTATGGAGGGTATTTTTTTTTGGAGAATTGTCTATAGGTTCCTTGCGGTAAGTTGATCAGTATGATGAGTAGAGGCCCCAGTTAACGGGTCCTATACAAATTGGCATTGTTAAAAAAAAGTTATTATTTAATATTTTTAAGAAAAAAATGACTATTTTAGGAACTAATTTGTATTTTTTTTATGATTTTAACGTTATTTAGTATGTAAAAAAATCATTACAAAATATAAAAAAAATAATTATTTTACTAAATGGTTCTTTTATTTACGTGCCTCGTAAAACATCTGAACAATATCCGTTGTATGACAGCCTATATAAGTTCTTTGGCCGAAGGCAAGGTATTCATTGGAACAGTTGTTTCTGTCTTTTTGTTTACTTATAAAGAGTAAGGAAAATAACTACACTCTTTCACTTTTTCAATGGTTTTTCGTTTCAATCAAAAACTACAATGAAAGTATAAAAAATAATAACATTACTTACTTTGTATTATCATAACAAATATTGTTGTATATTTTTTAAAATATATACTTTAAAATTTTAGACATAACTAGAGTTGAAAGTAATGGTGTAGACCTATCTTTGGGTGTTTTTTCTATGGAGCCAAAACTGCTCAATCGTGTTTCTAATAGTTTTTGACTTTAAGGAAGATCATCAAACTTTTGTTAATGTTTTCTATCTTTTAATAGTATAATTAACGTCAAAAATAACGAAAATCTTTCATATTACCGCCTTAATCTTTTTGAAGCATATCCGACAGGACACAAAATGTAATAGGGGATCGGACTGCATCAAAAATAAAATCTAAAATATGGTTCCCTAAATTGCTCTCTTTTTGAAATTTCAAAAAACCTTACTTGTTTTGTTTTTCCATCACGTCATCAATTTTAAACTGATCAAATGTCAATGACGTTTAAAATGTATGAAGTCACTTGTGGGTATTATTAGAACAAAATTTCGTTTTAGATAGATCATAAAAAGTAACTCAAATGACTAGCAGTCCGATCCCCTATTGACCTCTGATCATTAATCGTGAACTGTGCAAATAGTTCCTCTATTACAAACTGATGTGTCGGCAGTTCTTTACAAACTGCATTCTAAAGTCACTTTTGCAGTTCATCTGTCCACATGTTTGAGTTTACAATTACATACATAAATAAACAGTTGTTTTAAATGTTTTACAATCAGTTTAATAAATAAGGCATGGAAACGTCACTGATGTTTAAACATCCAATTGTTCTTAAAATATATTACGTTTGATCGAATCCTCGCTCTTCCATTTAAATAGGCCGTTATCCTTTTCGAGTTTCACTTTAATCGAATTTATAAGTTTATTCAGTAATAAAGTACATTATCGATTTTTTTCTTTTAAATCTTTTTTTCTAAAATATTGCAGGGCATTTCGAAAGTGTAGCGACAGGGCCACGGAGTAAGTAAAATGGATGCGGTATTTTATCATGATTTCAAGAAGGTGATTTTTTTTATAATATATTTTTCTGTAAAGTGAAGAAGCAACCGCATCGGAGGCCTGCCTATGCTTAGTTTTCGGTGGGAGGTCGCCACTCGAGAACTTTATTACCCTAACGGCCATCTGTTCTACGAGCTATGTACCCTGCCCACTGCCACAGCGTTTCTCTGAGCTATGTCAGTTACTTTGGTTCTCCTGCGGATCTACTCGTTTCTGATTCGATCTCGCAGAGAAACTCCGAGCATAGCACGCTCCATTGCCCTTTGGGTGACCTTGAACCTTGTTATGAGGCCCATAGTGTAAACGACCATGTATTAGCTCATTCATAGGTTATTCTTGAGTTATTCATTACTGGCAACACACTGGTCAAAGATTATTTAAAGGTTATTCTTGAGACACTGCGGTATTTGGGACATGAAGATCTTGCGAAGCTTCCCGAAATCCTTGGGGGGAAGCCTTTGTTCAGCAGTGAACGTTTTTCGGCTGATATGATGATGATGAAGTAGCAACGGCACCTGTTACCCATTTCCATGGTGTCAAACAGACTAGAGCTTCAAATGAACTACTGTCCCATTTTGTCCAGTCCCGATCGGACTACTGTGCCTTATGGACTAGTGTCAAATAGCAACGTGCAGTAAGTTCTAGAGGTAAATATCGCTGAGTTATGCCCAAAGTCAAGACGTTGCTTATAAGACTTCCATTTAATGATAGTGACCTGCACCGACGGCTGAAAGTGCCTTGCGGTAGTAGCGCAGTACAACTTCAGTGGGTGCGTCTCGCACCGATCACTATCGTTAACTGATCACATTCATGCAGTTTTATGTACCCCACGTTTTTCAAGTTCACCTGTAAGCATGTATGTGGTGGTGGTGTGTGTTGTATGTGGTGGTGATGTGTGTTTTATGTGTTTATGTCCTCCTGGATCATCATGACTTGATTTTCTTCTTTTTCGTTTTCCTTCTGGAACGACAGACAGACATACAGACAATCTAGAAAGTTTATAATGCATTGTCAACAAGTTGTGAACTACCCTGAAAGTTTCGTGCTGAAAATTTGAGTTGCAAGATTCCACCCGGAACGCCAGACAGACAAACAAAAAGTGACTAAATAAAAACGTGTTAATAATTAAAATTGCTTTTCAGTGAATTAATTTAAAGGTCTTCTTAGATTTTTTATACGAATCGGACAACAGATTGGTACGATTAAATTTTTTTCGTTTTTTTTTTGTATGGGTTTCGTAGCAAAAGTTGTTGAGTATGGTGACGAGAAGTCTTAGTGTGAGTTGTGAACGATTCTTATTGCTTATTTTCTTAAAACTAAACTATCTAGATCTTCGCTATTTTTTTTTCCTATAATATTGGTCAGATTTTTTTCATATTTTCCACCTAACAGACTTCGGAGATTATGGGGAGGTGCATGGTATTTTTTTTTCTAATATTTGTTCGCCATTCAAAAACTACGATGTGTCACATAATATGGTAATGAAAAATGCCGCATCCAAATACTTGTATGGTCTTGAACACTTCCATACCTAGAGAGCAAGTGATCCCGTTTCGACCTCGTCCCGAATTTAATGCGGCAGATCTCGATCATATTTACGATCGCCGAAATGAGAATCTCCCGCGTGGCCGAACCATATACTCGTAAATACGATCGGTAGAAATCGGAGCAAAAAAAAAACTTGTGAGAAAACTTTTGGTGGATTTCTTAAGGTTAAAGATGAATAATGTTTTCGCTTTTTAACAAGCTTATATTAGCCTCACCTGTATGTATGTATGTATGTATGTAACCGACTCCTTTCCATTCGATTTTGACCCACTTTAAACGGACAGATTTATTTCAAGCTTTGTACATTTATCAAGAATTAGTGACAATATAATAATTTCATAAGTATATCTTATCATTATCCTGAACTAAAAATTAAAAAAAAATAATAATAATAATAATTTAAAAATGTAATTTAAAGCACAAAAAAGGGAAAAATAATTCTTAATATAAGCTGGAAACAATAATGAACGAAAAATATTATATTATATTATTTTGAAAAAAGCGTGGGGCGCTTTGTGCCATATTTTTCGTATAATTGAGTGCTTTAAAAGCATGTTTTTAGTTTTTTTAAACTATATTTATTAATAATTCGTTTTAGTTGATAAAGTTAATATGAATTAATCACGTCTTATGAAGGTCAGATAATTATATCAAATCAGTTACGTCTGAATGCGTTAGTACAAAACAGTCGCATCTGTTTGGTTGGTGGTTTTAATTTAATTGCATTTTTAATGCAAAATAAGGCGGTTCTTGATTAAAACCGCCAACCACCTTCGTGGCGTAGTGGTTAAGTCTATTAGCCACACCAGGAGGTCGTAGGTTCAATCCTGGCAGAGTCTAACTTTGTAAGACTCGGTTTGGTTGGTAGAAGGGCATTTTCCAAGCCTCTCTGGCTAGCTACCACCATCTTATCCAAGTCTTGCCGCCAAATATCAATGCTAAAAAAACATTGATGTGCTCCGGCTTGATGATAAGATAGCTAGTTCCCCATTGCGTCGAGAAATCTTGGTAAGCCCACTTCCATCTTCGGCGTCATCGTTACTTACCACCAGGTGACACGATGCCAAGGGCTTACCAATTGTGTATAATAATTTAAAAAAGATTTCGTTTGGCAAGGTTGGCCCTCAAGAAGTGTTGGCACCCGGAGTTTTAATGCTAACTACATCTATATAACTAAAACTCACTATGACTTTATCATCAATATTATAAAAAGGAAAGATTTGATTGTTTGTTTGCATTGAATAGACTCCGAATCTACTGAACCAATTTGAAAAATTCTTTCACCATTGGGAAGCTACACTATACCCGGTTGCTATAGGCTATATTATATTTTCAAAAAAATAGGAATCCTTACTAAAACTCTAATAATGTAACCAAAGGTGTACAAAATTACCTAAAAAGTGTGCGGTGTGCGGTCTTAGATGAAAAATGAGATTTGATTAATTTTTTTTATTTTAGTATTTGTGTTACTATTAAAGAGGTTATGACGTAGTTTTATGACATAATTTACTTCAAAAATTTTCATGATTCTTTACACCATTACCCAACATAAAAATATTTTATCTAGACACACGGCAGTATGTCAGCCAAGTTCGAAAACAAAAGGTAAATATGAGCCAAGTGCGTGTCGAGCTCGCGTACGGAGGGTATTGTAACACCTTAAATATGTCATATATGTCTATTCCTTGAATAAAGGATGTAAAAATTATGACTTTACAAAAAATAATGACATCCCAACAAAACATAAATGTAAAAGGGAGGCAAGTTCTATACAAAAATTTACAAAGATCTAAATGAGTTGGTACCAAGTTCTTCAGTGGTTTCTTAAATCATATGTGCAGCACTTCAAATTGAAATATTTATCTTAAATTTCTCTAAATAAAAAAGAATGTGCAACGGTTCTCAATTGTTTTAAAGAAAATTCCTTATGTTCTGTGCCTACTTAATGGTGTAACTTGGCAAGTTTAAATAGAAAAATTGGGTCAAGGCAAACTCTGCAGTTACTTACCATAGATGCAACTGATATTGAGCTGGCTAGACTATAAGCCATTTTAAGACCGGAGTCAGGGGCGTGGTTACCCAATTCCTTCACCCAACTTGGGTACACTCCTCGACGGTGACTCTTTGTGCGTGGCCGTGGCTCTCCACTTGGGCTGCAATGTATGCGAACTTCATTTATGCATTTGCGGTTCCCGGGTGGAAGCTAATGGCCACCACGCGTTGAGTTGCCACAGACGTGGTGGAAGGTTCCCGCGTCACCACGCCCTTAACTACCTTCTGCATCGGGCATCAGTCTCTGTCAATGTCCCGTGCACGCTGGAACCACCTGTTCTAAGCCGTACTGACGGAAAAAGACCGGACTGTTTGACCTTAGTGCCGTGGCAGAGGGGAAGGTGCATGCTGTGGGATACCACATGCGTCAGTACCTTTGCTCCGACACACCTCTCACGCACAGTCCGAGAGGCTGGTGCGGCCGCATAGGCGGCCGCCTGTCGCAAACGCTCAAAATATACGCCGTTGGAGCAAGCCTATATATTCATACCTTTCGCCGTAGAGACGAGTGGACCATGGGCTGTTGAGGCGAAGAGATTAGTCAGCGACATAGGTCGCCGGATGCACAATAATGGTTGTGACCTACGATCCTGCTCTTTCCTGGTGCAAAGGCTGTCCATTGCGATTCAAACGTGGCAATGCGGCGAGCATAATGGGCACCTTTGCGCCGGGAGAGATCAGAGGTTGTCTTTTTTCCTGACGAATCTAACTGTTTTTTTATATTGTTAAGTTGTATATTAGTTTTACCTTTTGGTATAAATGACATGTGAATTTGAATTACATTGAATTTAACTATTAATAATATAGTCACAAATTAATCATAGTCACAATAGACAAGCCGCCAAGCAAGCGAAGCTTACTTTTTAACCACTTTTCTGTCGCATTCCGCCAGGCGGCAAAATAAAAAAACCCGTGTCTGTCGCTGGTCGCCAGGCGGAACGATTTACGGCGGTTCAAATTAGCGCCTAAACTAAATCAAAGGTTGCTTATGAAGCAATAGAAAGCTAGGAAATGAATGAGAGTGCAGTTGTCTACCTCTGTGTCCAATCATTAGCCACACTTACAGTACAAAAATATTCAGAGAAACTTCACTCAAAATTCATGTCTCGTACTTCAAATCGCGAGTGAATGTGCGCACAATTTACGTTATTGTTTCTGTGTTTCTGAAAAAGATTTGTGGTGAAAACGATGCCAGGGTACGTAATCATTTGTTTTAATTGCATATAATAACTTATACTTCTGATTTTCTGTGTAAACTTGTCCTTCAAACTATTGCCTTTTTTATGACTGTTTTTTTGGCATTTTTTTGTTACTTAAATGGTCTAAATTACAAGTAAAGGATTATTGTTCTTTTATTTTTATGTTATAAGCACTCTAATTTAGATTAATATTTTATATGGAAATACACAATATTCCATTTTGATTCACAAAAAATCCAATAAAAGTAAACAATAGCGCACCCAGAACCCCTGTCTGTCACTGTCCATCTGGCGGTTGCGACAGACAGGGAGGGTGGGAGTTATTATAGCTTGACAGTTGAGAGGTTAAAATAAACGCCAACTAGAACATAATTAGATAGTGAAAACTTGCCGAGTTACACCATTAGTAGCACATAACATAAGAAACTTTCTTTTAAACATCTAAAAACCGTTGTATATTCTGTATTATTTTGAGAAGTCTAAGATTAATATTTTAATATGATTTAAGTAACCTAAATAGAACTTGGTACTAACAAATTTAAATCACTGTAATTTTCTATAACGAACTTGGCTCTCTTTTAAATTTATGTTTTGTTGGGATATATTTTACTCTGAATATCATAGGGGCGTGTCCACAACACCGTTGCATACATTTAATATTTATTATTGTTCTGATTTTGCAAACAGCCGTTAATCATTCGCAAATTGATCGTTTTCGGAGCAGTAAGGTGACTTAACAAGAGTGAGTTTGACTGAATATAATGGTTCCGAAGATTTTTCGTAATGTTCACAACTTTTTGGTCTGCCAAAAAATATTAAAATACATATTTATTGGGAATACTTCTATGGGTTTCATGGGGGGGAAATATAAGGTTTCACGTGTAGAAATACCCTTAAGGCGTTAAGAGGACTCAATCCGAGCAGGTCAATCCGTGATAAAATAATATCGAACGTAACGCACTATTGATTTTAAGTTTAAAACAAAGCGGGCTTCAACGCGGCGGTTGCGTTTTTATTTCTTTATTGGATTATTATTATTTTTTCTTTGGTTTTCTTTTTTTTTTCATTTCCTATACTTTATTAGTACAGAATTTAACTGTATTTTTAATAAGCGTCGGTGGCTCAACCGGTAACGACTCGGTCCCCCTAACCAGAGTAGGTGCCGGGTTCAAATCCGGACGGCCAATGTACCAATAAGTTTTTTCAAAACTCACGTACATAAATTCACCGATGGCTTTAACGGTGATGGAAAACATCGTGAGGAAACCTACACACACCTGCGAAGAAACTCTAAGGGTGTGTGTGAAGTCGATCAACCCGCACTGGGCCCACGTGGTCGACTAAGGCCCGATCGCCCTATTCAGGGTAGGCTCGAGCCCCTCGGTGGGGAAGTATAGGAGCTGATATGACGATGACAGAACTTAACTGTATTTTTAATACATATCTTTAATATGTAAAATAACATCTTACTTTTTTTGACGTGTAATAATAAAATTTAATTATCAATAAATGAGTTATGAACGTCTTTCGGCTGATAATGATGATTAGGTAAAACAATATCCAACAACTTAGTTTTAGTTTTTTCCGCTAGTTTTTCAATAGTGCCCTCCCCCCCTCCCTCACTGCCAAAATGTAGGTCACACCCTGGACGGAACCCTAAAGCTTTTTGCATTAAAATCGGTCCCCTTTGTATCGAAATTTTATTCGAGTTGTTATTTCACATTTTTATTTACAACATTCACGTGTTATCTCATAATATAATGGCAGTTTCATCCGATACAAATCAAACTGAGACAATGACTGTGTAAACTTTGAACTTGTCATCTTACAAACCTATTTTTTTTTATCTATACTAATATTATAAAGAGGAAAGAATTGACTGTTTGTTTGCATTGAATAGGCTCCGAAACTACTGGACCAATTTGAAAAAGTCTTTCACCGTTCGGAAGCTACACTATCCGCGGTTGCTATAGGCTATATTATATTTTCAAAAAATTAGGGATCCTTACAAAAACTCGAATAATGTAACCTAAGGTGTAAAAAATGACCTAAAAAGTTTTGCATTATCTACAAAAAGAAGTGTAGTGTAGTGTGTAGTGTGCGGTGTGCAGTGCAGTGCAGTGTAGTGTAGTATAAGGCGGTAAGAAGTTCGCCGGGACAACTAGTATATAATAAGTTTGTCAATGTAGTTATACTTGTTTATTTTCTTTAAGTCACATCAGCTCATGTACGTCCCCACCGAGGGGCTGGAGGAATTAGGGCGATCGGGCCTTAGTCAACCACGCGGACCCGGTGCGGGTTTGAGTCGTCCACGTGGACCAAAAGCCGGTTGATTTACTTTAAATATACATATTTATCTATATAGCTGACAAATGTGTATGTGTAACATTGACAAGACTTACGAGTATCGCATGGTCAATGCTTTCGCCGCTTGATGTTGGCAGGAACTGTGGCCCTCACTTTATACACTAAGGGTCGGTAAGTGGGGACCCTATATGACGAACCTGGTAGTTAGCATAACTGGTAGATGTACGAGAGGGCTTGTGCTTTCGGTGAACACCCACACTGGATGCAAAATCGATTTGTCAAAGTGATATGACTGGACTTTGCCAGAAAAAAATCATAATGTGTTTAATAATCTTTTTTTGTGTTGTGATACTTGTGATACAATAAAGAATATTGTATTGTATTGTATGTGCTTAAGTCCAAACTCTCAGTGGTCACCCAAAAAACTGATATCTTTATCTTACAACATGAACCCGTTCCATAGTTAGCACTCGTAGCCTTACCTCCCACAAATAACACCAAAAACTCTGATTACGCGGAATCACGCGATAATGACAGTTCCAGATGTGCATGGCATGTTAATTTACAAGTACCCATGAGTATACATACAGGGTGTAACAAAATTGGTGTATATTGTACTGAACAACTTTTCAACAATCGACAAAAAAAAACTTCATAAAAATCGATCAGCTGATCGACATATTTTGTCCATATTTGTATGGAGTGTCCACATTTTTTTCGAGAATTGACTCTTAGTTCCTTGGGGAAAGTTGTTCAGTATGATTAGTAGAACTCCCAGTTAACGGGACCTACACCGATTTTGTTACACCCTGTATAATAAACAAAGAAAATATGGACAGAGGAAATATAAATCTTATTCTTAAATGGAATTGGTGAGACAAAAGGCAGATCAAAAGTTGACCTTACACGTCAGTAGAATTTATAATATGTTAATTTAAAATTGGGTAGTTAAAACGATTGGAGAAATGAAAAAAATAAGCTTTAAAGAATTCGAAATAAATTTTGGAATTAATTAACAATTAAAAAACCGACTGCATGTAAACTTAACACCTCTTTTTTGGAAAGTCAGCTAAAAATGTATCGTTTGTCACTAAAGGGAACAAAACAAATTTAACGACACCTCGCCCTCCAAAATACATCAAGCTGTTAAGGCTACAAGGCGTGCCAAAGAAATAAATAACCTTTTTTTTGGTCAGTCGAGTAAAAATGTATCCTATGTCACACATGCGATTAAGACGAATCTCTCCAGCGGTGCCAAATTGACCATCGATACATCGAGGTGTTGAAGTGTCATGTCTACAAACTGTTTTCGAGGGTCATTACAAATCGTCTCGCACGCAGGTTTGACGACTTCCAGCCTCCCGAACAAGCCGGTTTCCGAAAAGGATTTAGTACCATAGACCAGGTACATACGCTGCGGCAGATTATACAGAAGACCGAAAAGTACAATCAGCCACTTTGCTTGGCGTTCGTGTACTAAGAGAAAGCTTTCGATTCGGTCGAAGCTTGGGCTGTGTTACAGTCTCTCCAGAGGTGCCAAATTGACTATCGATATATCGATGTGCTGAAGTGTTTGTATGAAAACGCCACCATGTCGGTTCGCCTCCAGGACCAGAACTCGAAACCTATCCAGTTGCAGCGAGGGGTGAGACAGGGAGACGTTTTATCTTCTAAACTGTTCACCGCCGACCTGGAAGATGTTTTCAAGCTTCTGGACTAGGGTGGACTCGGCATCAATATCAACGACGAGTACATAACCTACCTCCGATTTGTTGACGAAATCGTGTTCATGGCTGATACTATGGATGACCTAAACACAATGCTTGATGGCCTCAGTAAAGTCTCTACAAGTGGGTCGTAAAATAAACATGGACAAGACGAAAATAATGTTAAATGTCCGTGTCGCACCCAACCCCTCTAAAGGTTGGAGACTCTATACTGGAATTTGTTGACGAATATGTATACCTGGGACAAACAGTCCAGCTTGGAAGGTCCAACTTCAAGAAAGAGAACATTCGACGAATCCAACTCGGCTGGGCAGCGTTCGGGAAGCTTCGAAATATCTTCACTTCCCAAATACAGCAGTGTCTCAAACTGAAGTCTTTGACCATTGTGTATTGCCAGTGATGACTTACGGAACCGAGACATGGTCGCTTACTATAGGCCTCATAAGAATGCTCAAGGTCACCCAAAGGGTGATGGAGCGAGCTATGCTCGGAATTTCCCTACGCCATCGAATCAGAACTGAGAAGATCCGCAGTAGAACCAAAATATCCGACATAGCTAACAGAACTGCTATACTGATGTGGCAGTGGGCAGGGCACATAGCTCGTAGAACAGATGGCCGTTGGGGTAGTAAAGTTCTCTAGTGGCGACCGCGCACCAGAAAACGTAGCGTAGGCAGGACTCCCACGTGGTGGACCAACGACCGCTGGAAGCGGGCAGCGCAGGACCGGTCGTCGTGAAAATCCTTGGGGAGGCTTTGTCCAGAAGTGGACGTTTTTGACGATGACGATGATGACTAGACAATTGGTAACTTTGGTCGCACGCAGTGATCTCGATTTTACTCAGCAATTACAAAACAAATGAAAGAGAAATTTGGAATCCTGATTCTTCATTTCATTTATCAGTAGCAGAAACACGATTTAATAATTTTTAATAATGTGTGTGTGTGTGTTTTGTTTTAAAATGTTTGTGTTAGTATGTTACCATTTTACGCTTCAACACCTAAACCTATCTTGATGAAATTTGGCATGCAGGTAGCTTGTGTCACTGGAAAGGACATAAGCTACTTTTTATCCCGTGAAAATAACATAGTCTGATGTAATTCTTGAGATTCTCAAAAATACTCTTTTTTTTTTTTCATTTCTATAACATCATAACGTAATAATGGTTTGTTGTGTTTTTTTGCACACAGATGGTTGAGGGAGTGGGAAATGACAAAATTGACTAATTAGCATATCCTGACGTAGGTCCCGAGGGTTCTGGAGTAAACTCATGCCCGCGCTCGCGAGCCGCTTGATGTCCACGCGGGTCAAACGCGGCCAAAAGCTAGTTTAGCGCTTTATTTGTATTGACGAGTACTTTGATTGTATAAAGCTTGTACCGTAAAGCTTTTAGGTTTTTCGAAAATTATTTACGTTGATTTTTGTATGCCAGACAGTGTACAATATTGTATTTGACAGTGTTTAAAATAAACTAAAAAATATTATTCGCTAAATAGAATATCTCCTACACAAGCATAAAAACTTATTCATTTTATTCTAATTTCAATTTCAAGTATATCAAAATCACTAAATTAATTCGTCAAAGACAATTTTGTAACACGAACAATTTAGTTTTTGACAGTTGATAAAAAGTAACTCTAGTCACTAGCAGTCAAATACCGGATTTGTAATTGTTTCAATGGCCTCCTTATAATATCTAATCTAATTATAGAAACAGAGAGATTTTATCCAGAATATATCCACTTTTTAGCTTGTAATCAGTATCATATACACCAATATTATTATTTTTTTAATATTTTTTTACACCACTAAAAAGACCTACCGTAACTGGTCTTAGTCTTCACCTTATGGTGTTGGCAGGAATAGCGGCCCTCACTGTATGCCCAAGGGTAAGAAAGTGGGGACGCTATATCATAAACCTGGTTGTTTTAGCGTATCTGGTAGATATACGAGAGGGAATGTCTGGCTATCACGGTTCATATAATAAAGCCTGGTGACAGATGGACAGACAGACAGACAGACGGACTAACAGCAAATTCTTAGTAATAGGGTATATATCTGTTCCAATATATAAAATGATGAACGGGTGATCTGATTTGAAGTTTTAACATTTCCCTAAAACAATTTTGAATTAATATTTGCGGAAATTGGAATTTATATTATTCAAGTACTATTTTAATTTTCACGTGGCAAACTTACTTATAATTAAAATAATTTCTTGTGATTATTTTTATATGCTCCAATATTCTAAATTAAATTTTTTAACATATACGACAAAGTTTTTAATTTAAATATGTGTATTTTGCGCATTACAATCTCTTTTTCGTCATTAATTCAGCTCCAAATAGACCAAAAAAGATTTTGTGCGCGCAATTCTGAGTTCCGGCCAGCCAGGGCCTAGCTAGCCACGACGATGCAATGTACTGTATAATAAAGTTATAAACCAACACCAGTAGCACGGAGCCTGCATTTATCACAGATTGCTCTGCGCTAAGATGCCCTATCTAGAACCCCCAGTAGCTAACAAAGAGTAAGTTCGTAAAGTAGCTTAGGCAGTTAACCTCATTCTTTGGGAATATTCAGGGACAAATCATACACGGTCATCTGGGCCCAACTAGCATTATCTGTGGGTACTGTGGCAACCAGAGATCGATATAAATACTTCATGAGCCGTAAAAATTACATTTCTAATTTATTTTGCCTATTTCTATTATTTTTTTCAATTTAATTAAGGCGAGTTATTGATTGGAACAGTTGTCTCTGTCTTTTTCTTAACGTGTTAAGAGTAAAGAAAATAACCACACTTTTTCACTTTTCAATGGTTGTTCCTTTCAATCAAAAACTACAATGAGAGTATAAAAAATAATAACATTACTCACTTTGTATTATCATCAAAAATATTTTTGTAAATTAAAAAAAATATGTACTTCAAATTATTAGTCATCACTAGAATCGAAAGTAACGGTGTAGACCTATCTTTGGGATTTTTTTATATCGAACCAAAACTGTTTATTCGTGTTTTTAATAGCTTTAAGGACAATCAAGGTATTTTTTTTCAACCTTGGGTTTTCTATCGTTTAGGAGTAATTGACGTCAAAAATAAAGAAAATCTGTAATTTTACTGCCTTAACTAAAAATTGTATTTGATATTCGAAATTGTTTCATGTAAAAGTATTTAAAAAGTTCAATCAAACTAACTGTCCTCTCTACAAAACAGTTGTTACAAAAAATACTTAATCTTTGAACGTTATTACGCTAATAATATATGAGACGATTCATCTTGACCGAATATATTAAGTGGCTGGCAATATTTTACAGGTCCATTGTATTGTTAAAGTATGATTTCCGGTTATAATTCCAGTGCACTTTTGTGGTGTTATGGTCACTTTATCTTAAGCTTAGATGAGATATTGCTTGAGTTATTATAATCTGTTAAGGTTTGTCTTCACTGGAAGTATTTGAGCAGAAAAATACAATAACCAAATATCGATTTAAAATCATTAAGGGTTGGATTTTTTTTATGGATCTTAATAATGAAGCCACAGGGATTTTTGTAGAAATCTTTCGCACACGTTTAAAACTATACGTTAAGGGGATTAAAATACAAACCGGAAACGTAAAAGTTCATTTTGACCTTAAGAGGATTGTGAAGCTACGACTTTTCATACAAACGGCGATAACGATTTTCACCTCTTAGTTGTTAACCGATTTGGACCAATTTTTGATAGGTTGTCAGTCAGAACAAAAGCTAGGCCTATACGTTTTTGTTATAGACATTATCTATCATAGATATAATCTATAGCAAGAATACAAATACTAGCTAGATCTGATAATCTCATCCTAATAATCAGTCAGCCGTCCAAGCTCTATATCTTACAAAGTGAATAAAGAAAGCTCTGCCTCTTTTTTCATAACTTAAAAGTGCATATTCAATTAAACCTCTGAGCTTGCTGCACCTGACGACTCGTTGGTGCGTCGTAATATTATGAGAGCGGTTACAGAGTCTAACTCACAAACCGAATTAGACCGAGTTTAAAACCTCGCCTAGTAGCGTGATTTTTTTTCTTTTGTTAATTATACATATTTTTCGTGTTATGTGTTTATTTCAAATTTTCATTGGTGGTAGGGCATTTTCATAGCCCGCCTGGCTAGCTACCACCATCTTATCTAAGTCTTGCCGCCAAACATCAGTGTTAACAACATTGATGTGTTCCGGCTTGAAGATAAGATAGCCAGTTCTCCATTATGTTGGGGAATCTTGGTAAGCCCGCTTCCATCTCCGCTTGACATTATCATCACTAACCATCAGATGAGACGATGCCAAGGGCTGTGAGGTGGAATCAAGGTCCCAGAATCGTCTTTTATTTTTCAATAGAATAGTTTATAATTCAATACTGTGTTCACCTCTTTTGAATTTGGAACCGTGTATTCTGAATATAATATGAATATTAAATGAATTTGAGAATTTGGAAGTTCGTAGTTGTTCGAATCCTGCCACGTACCAATGTGTTTTCTCATTTCGATTTCATGTGCACGTTTATTCGACGCTTACGGTGAAGGAAACCAGCACACGTCTGTAAAGAAACTTGACGGTAGTGTGCATGTTGTGTGTGAAGTCGATCAACCCGCACTGGGCCCGCGTGGTCGACGAAAGGCTCGGGCCCCTCGGTGGGAACGTATAGCAGCTAATATTATGATGATGTACACAAGATTTAGTACAGTCAGTCAGAGTCAGTGAAGTAAATTAGTCCCCAAAGGAGCCTAGTGGAAACACACCTTTAAGAAGACCGATGATTTTACTTGTGGGAAAATATAACCAATTCAGTAGCTGCAATGTTGGAAGGTGAACCATTTTAAAATGCCACTTGCTGATGCTGTGTCTGATAGATGTACGGATGATTCAGTTTTGGATGACTTACATCAATCTTTTCTGAATGGAGCAAGGATACAAGTTCATCATTATTATATTATGTTTATACAGGCTGTCAGACAAAATAGAAAATATCATTGAAAAAGTTTCAATTCATAAAAGTGAACAACAAAAGTTGTTAACTTTTATGAATTGTTTAAAACTGTGCTCTACTATACTTACCAAATATAGTAATATACAGGGAGATTGGTATATAAGGTCTAACAAAATTAGCTGAAACTATTTTAACTGGTGCTTCTACCCATGAAACTGGACAACTTTCCCCATGGAACCCATAGCAAATCGCAAAAAAAAATTTGGCACTCCCATACTAACTCGATCAGCTGATCAGCCAACTTAGTATGGGAAGTTCAAAATTTTTTTTGAGATTTGACTATGGGTTTTATGGGGAAAGTTGTTCAGTTTCATGGGTAAAAGCACCAGTTGAAATAGTTTCAGCTAATTTTGTTAGACCTTATATAATAAATCAGAAAAAATCATCAGTAATCATGGTACCTATATAATCGGATCAGATATAAGGAGATCCATACTCATACAAGAACCAAAGCAACCAACATAGCTCTCAGAAACGCTAAACTTAAGTGACTATAAGCGGTGCAGATAGCTCGTAGAACAGATGGCCGTTGGAGCAGTCAAGTTCTCGAGTGGCGACCACTCACGGGTTTATGTACAAAGGCCTTCTACTGGATGGATCCACGACTTGGTGAAGGTTGCGAAATCCGCTAAATACGGGCAGCGCAGGACCAGTCGTTGTGGAAATCCTCGAAAGCCTTTGTCCAACGAAGGAAGTCTTTCAGGTGGTATAATGATGTTTTTGCGTTTCAAATTGACATATCATGATATGTGCATTTCAAATAGCCTGTCCGCCGTCTTGGGCGTCCGCCATGTTGGATTTAAGTCACGTGACTATTTTTTTCGTATTCCTGACAGCAAATCCTTTCATTTGATACCCATATCATGGGGGTGGATTTCAAGCAGCCAGTCGGCCATCTTGGGGAGGCCGCCATATTGGATTTATAATGACGTTTCTTAGCTAGATATGTATTGTCATCAGAACTCAGAGCGTGTGCAAAATTTCATCCTAATTGAAGACCGGGAAGTGGGTCAAATTAAGATTACAAGATTTTCTTACATAGTTACAAGTGAAGCTAATAAAAAGCGTGCTAAAAACTGCTCTTAGATATTGCTAAATAAACCTCTTTTGTGGAAGTCGGTTAAAAATAGTGTTTTTTGCTCCGTTATTGAACAACAATGAATCATATTGGTTTACCACAAGGTCACAAAGGTCAAAATTGAAACCTGCAATTAATTAAGCTTAACTTGTAAGTACTCGTAATAACAACAAGGCTGTTATTAAAATCATCGCAGACGGTTCTCACGTTAACAATTTATTATAATTAATCTATATTTTGACAAGTGAACTCTTTTGGAACAGTTAATACTATCAACACGACTATAGAATGTGCAGGCTTCGTGATGTTTCATGTGCTTATTGAATACTTAGGTCCCAAATCCTTAGAGGTTTAAGATCTTAAGATGGGTCATGACAATATACAATTCAAATTATTGAAATACTGTGTAAAGTTATTACCATGGAAAAAATATTTAATATACTTAAAGTAATAAAAAATCGATTCATTGAATACAATTTTAATAATGTTACCACTTTTAATGTTAAAAAATATACTGTAGACCCTGTTTGAGGCATTAATTGCAAAATTTCTCAAAAACAAATAGTTAATATTGATTGAAATCACCATACAAAAATCGGTGATTGTAAGACCTTTCTAAGGAATCTTGGTAAGCCCGCTTCCATATTCGGCAACATCGTCACTTACCACCAGGTGAGATGTTGTCAAGGGTTTACCAATTGTGAATAAAAAAGAAATAAAAAAAAAATATTTTAATTGAACAAATTTTTTAAACTTATTTGAAAGTGATGAAAAGTAATAAACACATGTAAAAATTACGAATTGGGCGTTTGGTTTCAACGTAGCAGCCGCGGCGAAGCCCGAATTGATTTGAACTTAAAATGAATAATAATGATCGATATTATTGAAATACGTATCAGCCTGCTCGGATTGAGTGATCTTAGCGCCTTAAGTATTTCAGCATTTTTTGCGGCTTCGCTCGCGTGGACATCGTTATTAAGACTGTCTTTAAGGGTGAGTGGTGCACAAGCCGTATATATATATACGAGTTCTTTTCCGTGAGTCAGACTAGGTACATGTCAAATTTTGTCAAGATTGGTTGAGGTGTTGAAGAGTGAAGAGGTAGCAAACAAATACATTTTCGCATTTTTAATTTGGCTTATTTCAACATTAAACAATCGAGAAACGAATCGAATAATTGTCGAGATACATGTCAAACAGTCAAAATAAACCAATACAGATTATGAACGTGTATTGTAGTCATTCAACGTGCTTAATCGATGTGACCTCGATAATGTTACTAATTAAGTAATTAAGCTACCAACACATTATACCTCGAACGACACAAAAAAAATTGAAAAAATATGTATCTCCAATAGACGATCATTTTACACAATTTAATGAAAATCGGTTAAGAAAGACTTATAACCCTGTAAATGGGACGGACAGAGCGATCAAATAAATTAAGGCCTTTGAAATCTAATGAAACGGTTTTTACTGAGCGGTAAGTGCGGATCAGATTTTGAGATCCAAGTTGAGCAATTAGTAAAGGCACAAATAAATTAAATTTTTGACAATTTTTGTTTTAAATTTATTGACATCAATATAGGAGAATAGTTCAAAATTTTAAGATTTAAAGATGTTTATTCAAAATAAGTAGGTAGGTGCAAATTACACTCTTTCTGGTAGTCATAAAATAGTATTTACTACAGGTTTCAACAATCAGTAGTTAATAACCTCAAAATACAACCATTAATATAAAACAAATTATGTCATTAGAACATGAAAACAATATGACGCGAGAAGTTGTACATTAAAAACATTGAATGTCATTAACGCCTTTGACTAGAGTAGGGCAGTTCACACGGACAGTTTTTTCCTTACCGATTCAAATATATGAGTATTTCTTTACACTTATTTAGAGAACAGACAACATTCTACACGATATTACAAATACGCTATTATAGATAAACAATAACACTCCATATTCCGAAGGCGGTCGGACTAAAATAAATCAAAGTGAGAACGCGTAGGTGGTCGACTCTTGCGCACCCAGCAATTATCAATTAACCTCGCGTTCGAAATTCAAAATTCAAATTCATTCGGACACGACCCTCCGTATGGGACGCACGTCTAAAAAGGAAACGTGAAATCGCAGTATCGTTTTAAAAATAACAATGAACTCTTTATTCAGGTCGGTGATACTGAATGATAATTTTAATTTTCGAAGCGGTCGTAGCTCAGTGCCATTTGCGTGGTCGCTTGCATCATGAAGGTCAACTAACTATAAGCACGGTCATTGCCTAGATGGGTTTGATGTTAGTGTTTCCGTGCATCTTTAAAAACAAACTACGTAAGCCATTGGTGTCAGCTGCATAAGAGACAGTATTAGGACACTGTTTAAAGGCAGCTTGAATAGGTCTTCCGACATTCATTCACCACTTATGAGAATGTGAAGCTGCGACTTTTCACACAAACGGCGTTAGCGATTTTCACCTCTTAAATGTTGACCGATTTGGACCAATTTTTGATAGATTGTGTGTCAGAACAAAAAACTAATTTCGGGCATTTTTTGTTTATTTATTATCAGTAATTTTAAAAACGAAACGTATAAGCCTAGCTTTTGTTCTGACTGACAACCTATCAAATATTGGTCCAAATCGGTTAATATTTAAGAGGTGAAAATCGTAAACGCTGTTTGTATGAAACGTCGCAGCTTCACAAGGGATCTGGGGAAAATTCATCGCGCACGTCGGCGTCGCAACGGAGCAACGGTTTGAAGTGTTTTTTTTTTGTATTGAATTGGTCGAGGGGATGGGAAGAGACATAGACTGCTAATCAGAATAGCCCGATCACAATAATACCTCATGTCCACGCTCGCTAACCGCTTGCGGCTCGCGCACTACTCACCCTCAAAGACAGTCAAAAAGCGATGTCAAAATAAGCTAGTACTAACAATAATATCTCTCAAGGATACCAGCACTTTTCCAGGACTCGTCAATATCACTAATATACCACCACGTTTCCTCACATACAAATTAAATAATGTTAGGCGCCTTTGCGAAGAGGTATGTTCAATTTATTTTTAAAGTGAAAGCTTTTTTAAGGCGAGTAAAGCTATCACAAATTTAAAAAATATATAATATACTTAAAGTAATGAAAAATCGATTTAAATGAATACAATTTTAATGTAAAGAAAAATACACTGTAAATAGACCCTGTTTTTTGGCAATTTCTTGAAAACAAAATATAGTTAATATTGAATGAAACCAACATACAAAAATCGGTGACTTTAAGACCTTTCATTTTAATTGAACACATTTTTTTAAACTTATTTGAAAGTATAGAAAATTAATAAAAACATGTAAAAATCGAGAATTAGACGCGTTGAAGCTCGCATTCATTTGAACTTAAATTGTATAATATTAAATTGTAAACGTATCAACCTGCTCGGATTGAGTGATCTTAGCGCCTTAAGGTTGTGTGTGGGGAAAACCAAACAAGCGTACATATACAACGTATGTTTTTATTTTAAAAAAATTTTAATGTATCTCTCAGAAAAATACTTATCAATAACTTAACTTCAGAGTTATTTAACCTAAGTAATACAATTATTTTTGGGTTTACAGGGTATTTTTAAAACCCACGCCAGAACTTCACAGTAACTTTCAATCTTAAAACTGAACTTTTTTCAAAAAATTTGCTGAAATCTTAAAGAAAATTTAAAACGTTCAGTCGGGCATCCCATGCAGGTACCGCTGGACAGTGTTGCCGTTTTAGCCACTTTGTGGCTAGATCTATCATATTTATAACGGTTTAGCCAAAAATAATTTTAGCTAACCAAACGATTCTAGCTACTTTTGGTAATTATGTTTTTGATAATTACTGTTTACAGTTGACCAAATATTTGACCTAGTTACTGCGGTCTTGTCTTCCTCACTCTAATGCGGAAGTAAGTAGTTAAGTGTCATGAACACACTGAAAAATAAATTATGAAACAAAATGTGTGCATTAACACTTAATTCCATAATTATGATTAAATATATCAATTAAAATAAATAATAAAAATGCCACGACTATTTTTTGCCACCTGAAGTTTTAAACAAATTTACAAAAGCGGACAAAGCAATCAAAAAAAATGAAACCCCATCTACATCATCATCACCGATCGATTGACGTTAACGTAGAGATTTCAGAATTACCAGAGGCCATTGTAGACCTACAATTTTTTTTTCTACATGTATTAGATACTGTTTTAATTAAACCCACATCCTTATTACAAAATTGGCCACTTTTTCATTTTAATAACCACAAACAAGATTGTCCTAACGGCAACACTGCCGCTGGAACAACACGGCCAAAAACTAGCTAGTCCTTTTGAAAAAAAAATAAGGTGCATAAGGACCAGAGACCCGACTGACGTGAGGTGTTGAATAGAAACAAGTGGCGACCTTTGGTGTCGGAGGCTAAGATCCTCTTTGGGACGTTGAGCATGTGAATTGATCGATCGTAATGAAAATTTGGACATTCCCTACAAAGTTAGCAGAACAACTGACTCATTGGTTCAATGGCAACGTTTGTGCCTGTGAGGGTCGTGGGTTCGACTCCCACCCAGGGCAAATATTCGTTTGACGAACAGGTTTGTTCTGTGTCTGGGTGGTCAATATATATCATATTATGTATGTATTTAAATGTATATGTATGTATAAATGTATATCAGTCTCTGGTTCCCTTAGAACAGGGAATCCTAGTATGAGGCCATATTACCGTGTTAGATTTGTCCCTTCCGTCTACAAAGGGTTCCGTACCATCATACTAGATGGAGCTAGTTTCTTCATATTTAAAAACAACACGTTTTTTGTATGGAGACCCCCCTTATTTTTTTACTTTTTCAAATTTTTAGTATTTGCTGTTATAGCGACAATAGAAATACATCATCTGTGAAAATTTCAACTGTCTACCTATTACGGTTCATGACATACAGCCTGGTGACAGACAGACAGACGGACGGACGGACGGACGGACGAATGGACAGTGAAGTCTTAGTAATAGGGTCCCGTTTTTACTCTTTGGGTACGGAACCCTAAAAATGGCCGTTGAGGCAGTACAGTTCTCGACTGGGGATCGCACACCGGAAGACGTAGCGTAGACTGGATCGTAACTGGTATAGTACGCGGGAAGCCACTGGATGCGGGCAGTGCAGGACCGGTCGTCGTCTTTCTGCTGTTTTGATGATTTAATAAAGTACAATATTTTTGATCTATTTCAGCCAAGTTGTAGAAAAAAAAATGTTCAGTTTCATAAGTAAAATTTGCTCAGTTTCATAAGTAAAAGTTGTTCAGTTTTATGAGTAGAATTCACTGTGAAGTAGCCGGCGGGGGTCCAAAAATAGCCCAAAGATCTGATCACTGTATGCAGCTACATTTTTTAATCCATTCTTGATATTATTTTGTTTCTATTCAATCTAGCTGGAACCCAAAAAACGGGTAAACATAAAAATAATAAAAACAATTTTGGGATTCTTGATTTCATTTAATTATATTTGTTAAGAATTTAGTTTAACTACACTTAATTATTTAGCATTTAGTACTATAAATAATGTATTTAATAAAATATCTTCTTATTACGTAGCTACATAAATAAGTTATTTTTAAAACATTTGAGTAAAAATATACAGACTTATCTTTAGGCATTTATTTAAGACAGGCATACAATTTCAATTAATTTGCTAACAAAAATATTTTAGCACCATAACCTAACGAGTATTTAACAAAAAAAATGTTCTAAAAATAATTTATAAAACTGTTTAGTAAATGCAAATTCAACACGTCAATCATTTAGCTTTTTTAGTCAATGTACAAAGTTTTAAAAATTAAGACAATATTTTTTCTCTGATAAAAACGAATGACAATAATTTAAAACAATGTTACTAGTTTGTCACACCTCGAAATTAACTACAATCAGACTATATGCTAAATAGTATAAAAATAACCTTGAGAATTTAAAGTAAGTATTTAAGCAGTCGGGTTTTAATTTAAAATTTTAAACCCTACTGCCTCAAATGTATCCTAAATATGTCAATCAGGAAATCAAGACACCTCGCACTCCAAAATACACAAACCTGTTAAGAATCAAGACACCTTGCACTCCAAAATACACAAACCTGTTAAGAATCAAGACACCTCGCACTCCAAAATACACAAACCTGTTAAGAATCAAAACACTTTGCACTCCAAAATACACAAACCTTTTAAGAATCAAGACACCTTGCACTCCAAAATACACAAACCTGTTAAGGCTACAGGCTCAGCCTCAGCAAAAAAAAACAGATATTATATACGAGCTACTGCTCGTGGCTTTGCCCGTGTAGATATCGAGAGTGTGCGGTGTGGAAGAATTTTTGAAATATGATGAGTAGTTTTGGAGATTACCTCTCACATTCAAAGAAACTTTGCTAATCAGCTTGCTTATGGTCTGTGACGATGATGACCATCATCACATCAGCCAAAATACGTCCACTGCTGGACATAGACCTTCCCCGAGTTGGGTTGCCGTAATCGCCACGCTAGGAAGGCGGGTTGGCCATCTCAGTGTGCAGTATGTGGGAAAAGTAGGTACTACACCCTCGGAGAGAGGTGTACCAGAAACCCCAATAAAATACCCTCCTTCATATTAAAAAAATACGAGCGTGCTTAAGATCACACGACTAAAGTAAAACTTCTTCAGCTCCATCTATTTATGTTTGAAAGTAAATAATTAGTCTTCAGAAAATAATCTAACATTTGTCATATTAAGGAGGTAGACAGTTATCCTCTGAAAATGATCAAATCTTTTTATGTGATATGTTTGTTTGATTGTTTTGACAACCGATATTGTTGCCTTGACAACCGACATTGTTGGTAAACAAAAATAAATAGTATCTCTCTTTCTATCTTCACTAATTTAAATATCCCTCTTAACTTCCGTTCGCCTCGCCCAACCACACATCCGTAACGCTCTCAACACGCATCCACCAGCTTACTCTCCAAGTCAAGCGTGCGTAAAGAAGTTTTACTTCAAAAATCTATTATCCCAGTTTCACAAACGTATGCATACAAGAGCTTCACTCAGAAAATCCATAATAAGAATAAAATCAAAGTAGGTTCAGTCAAGAGCAGATCATGCTAGACACTTTAGACTTTGTATCGTTAATTATTATGTCGTGCGCGTATGGGTCAGAATCACACTACGAGTATCTAGCTAGATTTGCTCTTGAACGTACCTAACAATATTGTAAAGAGCTTCGCTCATTAAATCCATAATAAGAATAAAATTGAAGAAGGTTCAGACAAGAGCAGATCATGCTAAACACTTTGGACTTTGTACCGTTCTTATGTCGTGCGCGTATGGGTCAGAATCACACTACGAGTATCTAGCTAGATTTGCTCTTGACTATACCTAACAATGTTGTCAAGAGCTTCGCTCATAAAATCCATAACAAGAATAAAATTAAAGTAGGGTCAGTCAAGAGCAAATCATGCTAGACACTTTGGTCTTTGTACCGTTCTTATGTCGTGCGCGTATGGGTCAGAATCACACTACGAGTATCTAGCTAGATTTGCTCTTGATCATACCTAACAGTATTGTCAAGAGCTTCGCTTATTAAATCCATAATAAGAATAAAATTAAAGAAGGTTCAGTCAAGAACAGATCATGCTAAACACTTTAAACTTTGTACCGTTCTTATGTCGTGCGCGTATGGGTCAGAATCATACTACGAGTATCTAGCTAGATTTGCTCTTGACCGTACCTAACAATATTGTCAAGAGCTTCGCTCATTAAATCCATAATAAGAATAAAATTAAAGAAGGTTCAGTCAAGAGCAGATCATGCTAAACACTTTGGACTTTGTACCGTTCTTATGTCGTGCGCGTATGGGTCAGAATCACACTACGAGTATCTAGCTAGATTTTCTCTTGACCGTACCTAACAATGTTGTCAAGAGTTTCGCTCATTAAATCCATAATAAGAATAAAATTAAAGTAGGGTCAGTCAAGAGCAGATCATGTTAGACACTTTGGACTTTGTACCGTTCTTACGTCGTACGCGTACGGGTCAGAATCACACTACGAGTATCTAGCTAGATTTGCTCTTGACCGTACCTAACAATATTGTCAAGAGCTTCGCTCACTAAATCCATAATAAGAATAAAATTAAAGAAGGGTCAGTCAAGAGCAGATCATGCTAAACACTTTGGACTTTGTACCGTTCTTATGTCGTGCGCGTATGGGTCAGAATCACACTACGAGTATCTAGCTAGATTTGCTCTTGACCGTACCTAACAATATTGTCAAGAGTTTCGCTCATTAAATCCATAATAAGAATAAAATTAAAGAAGGGTCAGTCAAGAGCAGATCATGCAAAACACTTTGGACTTTGTACCGTTCTTATGTCGTACGCGTATGGGTCAGAATCACACTACGAGTGTCTAGCTAGATTTTCTCTTGACCGTACTTAACAATATTGTCAATTTCATATTTCCTACGCCAACATGATACCCGAGTACTTACATACTTAAAGTACACCCAGCTTACATGCTAATAAAATATTCATGTTTATTTACAAAAATACAATAAGTTTCTTACTTATTATTATATACTTAGTACTTATTTACATTTTGGCATGAATTAAAGCAAATATATTTTTAAGTGATAACTATATACAATGGTGTAACGAAATTGGTGCAAGACCCGTTAACTGGAGGTTCTACTCTTCATGCTGAACAACTTTCCCCAAGAAACCCATTCTCGATGCTCAAAAAAAAATTGGATCCTCTATACAAATATGCACTAAATTGGTTTCTATGAAGAGTAATATTATTTTAAAAATTTCAGCAAAGTCATAGAACCAAACTTATTTAGTATGATAACTTGCCCCAGTTAACGGGACCTACAACAATTTTTTTACACTCTGTGCACAACATACAAATTTTGTTTTGTATATTATATTTGTGATAATCTAATGCTATCTTGATCAAATTGAACATAATTATTATTTAAGAGGACTGAACTTACCCTTGGTATCATCTCACCTGATGGTAAGTGACGATGATGCCGAAGATGGAAGCGGGCTTACCAATATTCCCTAATGCAATGGGGATCTGGCTATCTTATCTTCAAGCCGGAACACATCAATGTTGTTAACACTGATGGTGGTAGCTAGCCAGGCGGCCTTAGAAAATGCCCTACCAACAACCAAACCGAGTCTTACAAGTTGACCCCGCCGGGAATCGAACCACAGGGAGCAAAGTAGAATTTCGTTAGCACTTACTGAGCAACTAAATGTCGTTTTTCGAATAGATGTGATGAACAAGGAATTTTAGGCCTTAAATAATGTATAATGTTAGTTGAAAAGTTCAACGTTTCTTTTGGCATTTGACCTTAGTAATATGTTCCTTGAGGAAAAATGTTCAGCACTGCGAGAAGAAGCCCAGTATAAAATATCAAATAGGTGCTAATAAATAAACACATTTTACAGAGTGTTAGGTAAAACAGAGCATATTTTCTTTTTTTTTTCCTCTAGGACTGACAACTTTTGTTTTAATTACTTTTCTGGAATCCTAAAAAAATGACTTCCCATACTCAATTTGCTAAATAGCTTATCAATACAAACTGAAAAATGAGAAATCTTTTTTTTGCGATTTCAGCAAGTTTCAGAACAAAAGTTGTTCAGTTTCACGATTTTCGATTTTACCTAACACCCTGTATCATATGTTTGTTAGCTGAGTTATTGATCAATCTTTAATTCCCAGTAGTGAAATAGGTAAATAATCTAGTATTATCTAATAATATTTTATTATTAATCTAGTATTATGATATTCCTTAATTACTCATATGACCACAAAGATTTTAAAACTTTTTACCATTTATTTTATAAGAATATGTACAGTGCGTGCCACTAAAGATGAGACTTAACACACTACGTAAAATGTTAAAAAGACAAGGTAAGAAGATGTTTTACACCGATTACACCTATATGTCAAAAGAAGCAAAGGATTATGGATAAATAAACATTATGAATAACTATTTCGTAACTTTCTTCTTTGTCTTTTTAATATTTTACGTGTCGTGTCAAGTCACATCTTTAGCGGCACGCACTATACTTTAATAACTATTTGTTTAAAACAACTCTGGGCTGAAAATTTTATATGGAGTGAATTTTTTAAGAATATAGTTATTATGATAGATAGCTTTTGCCCGCGGCTTCGCCCGCGTGGACTTCGTTTTTATGAGTGCATCGTGCTTAAGGGTTAGTGGTGCACGAGCCGCAAGCGACTCGCAAGCATAGACATTAGATTCTCCAGATCCCTATCCCAGATCGGGCTATTCTGATTAGGAGTCTATGTCATCTCCCTCAACTATCTCTTTGCAAAAAATCACAACAATCCATTGTTCCGTTGCGATGTTAAAGAAATGAACCAAAAAAAAAGAATATTTTTTCAGTTCCATCAGAAACTGCATCGGATTATGCTATTTTCACGCGATAAAAAGTAGCCTATGTCCTTCCCCGTGACACAGCCTACCTGCATGCTAAATTTCGTCAAGATTGGTTAAGGTGTTAAAGCGTGAAAAGGTAACAAACAAATAAATTTTTACATTTATAATATTAGTAAGGAAAAGATAGGCAAGTATTTAGGTAATGCTTAAGTAAGTACCTAATTAAAATTCTCTTTCTAACTTACGCTAGGCGCACTACGAAATTTATTCGTTACGATTTTTAAAGTGCGAAATAAATTCTAAATAAATTCTGATTTTTAATCTCAAACTATTTATTTTCGCAGTGCGCGGATTGTAGTGTATTTCTGTTGTTCACAGACTTGCGATATTTTTTCGTAACTAATAAATTTCGTAGTGCGCGCTTAGCCTTAGAATACAAAAGAAACGAGAACACGCGTTCAGTAAGAATTGTATGACGCGCGCTGAAGCCGAAAACTCTGAGCCTACCCTCCTGCCCTTGGCTGTAATATTGCTATTTCACGTCAGATTTTTTTTTTGAGTGAGGTAAGTAAGAAATAACCATTTCTTGTTTACTCACAAAAACAAATCACCTGCATGCAGAATTTAGAAGGAACAAAACGTCAAAACTACACCGATTTAGAGTAGTTCCATACAAACACAAGTTGTCTCACTAAATTTATCGCCGACGCGTGTTCTGGTACATAGGATTTATTTGATGACAAAACTTGTCTGAAATCTGACCATTTTTTTAAATAAATAATTTCCATTCAAAATAGATGATCCCTAACCTAGTCAAATAATATGCTAATTTTATGTCTATCAAACACCCACTAGCTTCTTAGCTTCTAGCTTCTTGGTACCCAAAATACGTGAACTGGTTGAGATAGATCAGTTGAGATAGATCAGTTGGTTGATGGTGACTGTACTTACAATCCGTGGATGACAGAACTTTGGGATTTTCCCTACGCTCAAAACAATATGTTTTTCTGTCAGATAACGACTGTAACACACACATTATATTAGTCATGTGAATTCCCGAACTAAAAATATGTAAACATAAAACTTTTTAGATAAGAGTGGTCGGCATAGGTACATCGCATTTATTAAGGAAAACCAGACTTCAATAACAAGAGATAAATAACTTACGTGGACATTTGATAGTTGTTTGAAAAACGGTCTTAAAAATATGCAATTTAAAAGTAAAAAGGACCCTAGGTCAGTCGGGCCAATGGAGAAAGAAAAGATAAGCGAGAGAGAGGACCTACTTGGAATCTGAAGATTGTCTGAAAATTTCATCGAAATCGGTCCAGCCGTTTTGGAGTCTATAAGGAACATTTTTTTTTCCTTCACATAACACAGAGATAGACTGGATTCAAGTGCTAATAACTACAGCCTCCCTGATATAATAAAAGGATTTGAATGTAAATCACATGTTAAACGCTCATAAGAATTAGAAATGATTTGAACGATTAAAAATTATTCAAAATGATTACAAATCAAATCATTTTTAATCCTTTTTAATGATTTTGTTTAATCAGGGCTGTGATTAAAATAACTAAAAAAGAGATTATAAGGTTTTCTTATTTGTTTACTTAGCTTAAGTAATAAAAATATGTATCGTTTATTTAAGTAAATAAACTTTAAACAAAAAAAAATGTTATGAGAAAGTGGTAGCCCTAGTTTTGATAAGCATTGCTATTTAAACGGAGACGGAGGGTCGAAATGATTCATATTGTTGCAACCATTCCGGTCAAATGGAGTCCCAAAAAAAAATATGTATCAATTGTGGCCGAAGTTACGACTTTAGCCCTTTTTGGAGGTGGTGCAGAGACTGCGGAATAAATAAATTTATCGAGGAGGAGAAGAAAAAAAAAAAAAAATAAGTGTTAATCTTCCGTTCACACATCATGAATTTCGTGTCTAACATTTTTTTTGGTGTTTGTCTAAACGTACTATCCTCATAGATAGCAGTGAGAAGCCAGTGCTGTCGTTAGCTGGTAAAGATATTGAGTAAGTTAGTATTCTCAAGAACCTGGAAGCTATTATCGATCCGACTCTGCAATGATCTGAGAACAACCGGACTATACGCTGTTATCGCCGATTCCGGGTACATCAATGTACAAGAGCTCTTTTCTTGTCCTTGGAGTTGCTTTCTGGAACTTTGTGCCACCTGCTGTTTCAACTGCTGCTTCCCTGGATGAATTCAAGACGATGCTACAACCACTTACTTGCTATTGAGCAAGCTAAGTCGCGAGTGCATAGTTTCTGGTGTGTGATGTGCTGGTAGGGCTGTCAAGTGTTATATGATACAATACTTTTTGTAAATCGTTTTGTTTCTGTTTTTTTAAATGCCATGAGTTTTATATTATTTTTGTCTTTATTTTAAAAAAAAAGGTTGAGCTAAAGCTTTTGTATTTTGTAATGATAAAGCCTACTCGAGGGTAAGCAGGCTAAAATCTTAAAATATTAAAAATTTTAAATACAGAACATAATTATAAAAAGCGTCTGATTATGGAATCTATGTAAATGGAGAGGCATCAAGATTTAATTAATAAAAGGAAAGATACAGAAACCATAGATAAGATCTACCATGATTTAATTAAATTAAAATAATCTTTAAAAAGTACCGTTGTTACACTTTCTTGGTTAATTAGTTGGAAATTTAAATTTGCGTTTGTATTCATGTAATTTCAAAATTTGTAATTGTAAGTGTCTTTTAAACTTTATGATTATATTTATGTAGTTCAAAATTGACAACCCTGGTTATCTGGGTAGGTGATTTGAATGACTGACTGTATAATTTGTAATATTACCAACTGTACATAAGACCAGTGTTAGCACACGGTTTTGGCTGTCAGTTGACCAATAATAAGATTTATGAACGCATTGTTCATGTGACTTTATAATTTCTTAATATTATAGTGTTTTTTAACTAACGTTAAGATAATTAAAGTTAATGAATTAATTAATTAAGTTACATAGTTGGACTCACATGAGTTTATTTATTTTAATATGGTTCCAAATTTAACGGACAAAACAGGTTATAAGTATTCACCGCTATAACCTGTCCTCAGAACATTTTTTTTTGTTTAAAGTTTATTTACTTAAATAAACGATACATATTTTTATTACTTAAGCTAAGTAAACAAATAAGAAAACCTTATAATCTCTTTTTTAGTTATTTTAATCACAGCCCTGATTAAACAAAATCATTAAAAAGGATTAAAAATGATTTGATTTGTAATCATTTTGAATAATTTTTAATCGTTCAAATCATTTCTAATTCTTATGAGCGTTTAACATGTGATTTACATTCAAATCCTTTTATTATATCAGGGAGGCTGTAGTTATTAGCACTTGAATCCAGTCTATCTCTGTGTTATGTGAAGGAAAAAAAAATGTTCCTTATAGACTCCAAAACGGCTGGACCGATTTCGATGAAATTTTCAGACAATCTTCAGATTCCAAGACGGTCCTCTCTCTCTCTTATCTTTTCTTTCTCCATTGGCCCGACTGACCTAGGGTGCACGGAGAAAAAAATATCGTCAGAATAACTATTCAAAGTTTATAGTTAAATTAGTTAAAAGACGTATCGTTAATATAGCCAACTGTTTCGTCAAACTAAGGATCTGTATCGCTGAATTGGCTATACAGATCCTCAATTCTAGAAAACAGTTGACTACATCAACGATACGTCATTTAACTAATTTAACTATAACTTTGAATAGTTATTCTGACTATATTTTTTTCTCCGTGTGCTTTTTATATTAATAATATGTATGTTGCAGTCGTTATCTAACAGGACAAAGTATTATTTTGAGAGTAGGGAAATTCCGACGGAAGTACGGTACTGCTATTGGTATCTGGCAATTGCATGACACCACCTCGTGGTCAAATAATATAAGTAAAATAGTCTTTTTCTTTCTAATTTAGAGGTAAGGGTTAATTTTAAGGGTCTTAGGAAATGAAAATGTAAAAAAAAATACATAAAAGTTATGCAAATTTAAAATATGCGACATTAATACCGTAGATAAGTTTATATAGTTCAGGATCGTGTATAAAGATATGCATAGAGCTACTGTTTCGTAATTAATGTTTTACTTAAGAAGAAATAGGTCATAGATATAATTATAGAGTAATTTAGGTTTCTTCTTTGTTTGCTAGTGAAAACTGCCAATGTTTTTATGTTATTATTTATTATCTCGAGTTGTAAAAAGATTTCTTTGTTTCTGAAACTTTATATGTGTAATTAGACATTATCTTCATTAAGTTTTTATAGAGTGTATAGACTTCATTTGTGACATTTGATGTGTATTTTCGTTCATTCTCTAAAAAGCTACAAAATTTGCGAACTAGTCACAGATTTGTAAGCTCTCAGATACCATAAAATTCACTATTTATCAACCATTATGATTCAGCATAGAACGATAGCCATCCAACACATTAAATGGTCATTCTTTAGCGCCTACATGTTTTAGAATATCAAAATCCACTGAATATATGTTATGAACCTGATGTGATGTCTTGTTTACGAAAATGCCATTACTCAGCCATAATAAATCATTTCGGATAACATCTGTGTTTCATTTAACGCTCCCTGTACAATTATAAACAGTGCGCATGGTTAAATTTTTTATAAGAATTTTCTAGTTGTTTTCTTCTAATCTTTTGATGCGCACTCACAGAAAATCTCGTATTTAAGAAAACCCTACATGAATGGCTTCTTCATAATATGTTTTATTCTCTTGATGAGTTTTTGGGGTACAAATTATGATGTATGTCAAGGATTAAATTTGAAGTTTTTTTTGTTTTGTTTCTATCTGTTTAATACTGTAATAACATTTGCATGCTGTTGTTTTATATGGCTAAACAAGTGATTCCTACTTTAATTACGAACATCATTTTACTTACTGTACCTTGTTTAAAAGCAAATAAATACTTACTTACTTACTTACTTACTTACTTACTTACTTATTCACCAGCTCCATTCCACCTTCGGACAAAGTGACGGAGGGAGGGTGTTCTTAAGAGCCCGCTGGAGTTCATATCCCATACAATCATAGTATTTGATTCATTTGTTAACCAAACAACCAATTTCGAAAAACAAAACAGGAATCCATTATTAATCAATAAAGTTGTTTTTAAGGTTAAAGACTGAGAACAAGTTTATTGGTATTAAATGGATCCCTGTTTCGTTTTTCAAAAAGTAATGCGGTACAGACACAGATATACGTCATCCGATTATCGATATAAAATTATTTCAAAATCGTTTCTTTGGTTAACAAATGAATCAAACACTACGTTTGTATGGGATTTATGAACTCCAGCGGGCTCTTAAGTTAAACTTATTACACCTTTCCGCACGAAGCTCAACGCTTCATCATTATACGGAGAGCGAAGGAGTGGAACGCCTAACCTGCGTAAGTGATTTCCGATGGCGAGAGTGAATATGCATTACTAGAGTAAGCGTTCTTACTTTTCACCAGGTGCATTAGTAAAAAACAATCAAAATTTAAATGGATTATCTTTATCGTGTGACACAATAAAAAGTGCTATTCAACGGATAAAGGGCGATTGCCTGGTGATGCACTTAGTATCACCCGCGCTCACGTGTAGGGCATTCAGATTAACACCTACGAACGTCTGCAACGCGACCTTTATACACATCTGGAATCAGATGTGCAGGTTTCCTCACAATGTTTTCCTTCTCCGTTAAAGTAGGTATATGTAAGTAAGTTTCAAAAATCTCATTAGTACATTGGTCGTCCAGATTTGAACCCGGGACCTCTGGTTAGGAGGACCGAGTAATTACCGGTGGAGCCACCCACGCTTTTTAAATTAATTTAAATAAAACCTATATAAGTCTGTCTAACACGAAGCATTTTAATTGAGGCATTTCAAAAACACACAAACCTAAGCACCACCAATATTGTTGGGCGTTTTCGCAAAATACGTCACTAGTGTTCCCTTTCCTTTGACGTAAGTGTGTCCACGACACTCGCATATTATGTGTAGCCCGCATTCATTAGCACTCAAAAAAAAATTATATATAATCTTTAAGTTATTTAGGTACCTATACCTACATCTGTCTAACACGAAAAATTTTAATTTAGGCGTTTCGCAAACACAATCTAAGCACCGCCTATGTTGTTGGGCATTTTCACAAAGTACGTCACTAATGTTCCCTTTCCTTTGACGTAAGTTGGTCCACGACACTCGCAAGTGTAGCCCGCATTCATTAGCACTCTGAAAATGATTTTAAAACTTTTATTTAGGCGTGCCGTTTCAAAAACACACAATCTAAGCACCGCCTATGTTGTTGGGCGTTTTCACAGAGTACGTCACTAATGTTCCCTTTCCTTTGACGTAAGTTGGTCCACGACACTCGCAAGTGTAGCCCGCATTCATTAGCACTCTGAAAATGATTTTAAAACTTTTATTTAGACGTGCCGCTTCACAAACACACAATCTAAGCACCGCCTATGTTGTTGGGCGTTTTCACAAAGTACGTCACTAGTGTTCCCTTTCCTTTGACGTAAGTGGGTCCAAGACACTCGCAAGTGTAGCCCGCATTTATTAGCACTCTGAAAATTATTTTAAAACTTTTATTTAGGCGTGCGGTTTCACAAACACACAAATTAAGCACCGCCTATGTTGTTGGGCGTTTTCACAAAGTACGTCACTAGTGTTCCCTTTCCTTTGACGTAAGTGGGTCCACGACACTCGCAAGTGTAGCCCGCATTCATTAGCACTCTGAAAATTATTTTAAAACTTTTATTTAGGCGTGCCGTTTCACAAACACACAATCTAAGCACCGCCTATGTTGTTGGGCGTTTTCACAAAGTACGTCACTAGTGTTCCCTTTCCTTTGACGTAAGTGGGTCCACGACACTCGCAAGTGTAGCCCGCATTCATTAGCACTCTGAAAAAACAAAACAAATTAAAGTAAATACTTACCGCCTAGGTTTGATAAAGCACAATCATCATTTAGAAAAGAAAATAACACTTTACTAGCTTTTGCCCACGGCTTCGCCCGCGTGGATATCGTTGTAATGATTGTCTTACAAGAGGGAAAAGCCGCTGGTGGACATGATTTTTTCCAGATCCCTCGGGAACTATGTCAGGAATACAGGATATGCTTATTAGTAAATCGTGTCTTTTGCCACCTTCTCAATCATCTCACTCACAACAATCATCTAAATCACACACAACAACCCATTGTTCCGTTGCGATGTTAAAAAAAAATAACCAAAAAAAAAAGAGTATTTTTTCAGTTCCCTCGGGAACTGCATCGGTCTATGCTATTTTCACGGGATAAAAAGTAGCCTATGTCCTTCCTCGTGACACAGGATACCTGCATGACAAATTTCATTAAGATTGGTTAAGGCGTTGAAGCGTGAAAAGGTAACAAACAAACACATTTATAATAATAGTAAGGATCAAAAACTGGGTAAACAAAATGGATATACTGAGGATTCTACCCACTATAGGTAGGTACTGACTGTTTCTCTTTCTGTTTCTCAAGAAAACCATAGGGCAGCGCAGAACCGGTCGTTGTGGAAATCCTTGGGGGAGGCCTATGTCCAGCAGTGGACGTCCTTCGGCTCATATGAATGAACTCAATTCTGAAATGATTTCCGAAAAACCTAACAACTTTTTGGTACAACCTTTTTTAATTTTAATTATTTTGTTTTCTTCTCAGAAAATCCTTACATTAAATATACATATCATGTGGTTGCATAAAACATAACTGGTCCGCCATCTTTGGAACCGGTAACGACTCGGTCCATCTAACCAGAGGTACCGGGTTCAAATCTGGACGGCCAATGTACCAATGAGTTTTTCAAAAACTTATGTACATATACTTACTGATTGCTTTAACGGTGAAGGAAAACATCGTGAGGAAACCTGCACACGCCTGCGATGAAACTCGAAGGTTGTGTGTGAAGTCGACCAACCCGCACTGGGCCTGCGTGGTCGACTAAGGCCTAATCACCCTGATTCAGGGTAGGCTCGAGCCCCTCGGTGGGGACGTATATGAGCTGATATAATAATCCAAGATTAGACACAAATTCATTCTAACATGGCAAGTTAAATAAAAGCTTGTAAGAAAATTTTTGGACTCTCAATACAAAATTGGTCACAGCTTAGGTTAGTACTAATATATATATATATACTTTGGCTTAGGGGTCCCCAGGATAGTATGGACACTCCCTGCCGCTCTCTAAATTGCGACCTCATCCCCTTGTCACGCAGATTGATAAAGATTGGTTACAGTTTGGTTGTTGAACTTATAAGATTTTGCCGCCATTTTGTTTGTTCCATCATTCCTTTTTTAAAATGTCTTTTCTGGCCCGTTGTATGAAGTGTCCAGGGTGTGCCAGGAGGCTTGAGCTTCCATACAAACGTAGTTCCGCTTTAATACAAATACTACATGCCGGATAGAATCCAAACTTTGCGAATATATTGAAAAGACACATATCGATATTTGTAATCAGTTTTCATCGTATTAAATTGAAATATAACTAAACGAAGGATTAAATTAGTTTTGTACTTAAATTTTGAAACTTCTTTTATTTTTTTCTGTTTTATATTAGTACGAGGGCTTACCAATTGTGGATTTAAAAAAAGTATGGAATCTCGAGCCTCCTAGGGACCCTTAAGCACACCCCAGATACTACATACAAATGGTCGTGAAATGGCATTTCTAAAAACAAATGACGTAGCAAAAAAAATTATGGCGAAATCACATACGTCTGAGAACCAAACTGTAACCAATCTGTATCAATATGGGTGAGGTCGCAATCAAGAGAGCGGCAGAGAGTGACCATACGGTATGTTAGTACTAATATAATATATACCTTGCCTTAAGTATCAATTTTTATCATCATTTCTCTACCCTGTTTCTAATTATTATTTGGAGTTGGCCACTAATATTCTAGTTGCTGTAGGATTTGGCTAAGATTTCAAAGACGGCCTCTTGCATAATGACAACCCTTCTTGGGAATATATCAATTTGTCTGAAGAAGCTATGTGTCTCTTGGGGGGAAATTGTCCAGTATGATAAGCAAAATCTCCGCTTATCGTCTTCTACGCCTACACCAATTTTGTTCCACACTGTCTTGTATACCGAACTACTGGGATGACGACAGCATCAGAAATAAATTAGGAACTCTTGATCACTAAATTGTCCTCCTACTTAAACTTAGATTTTTTATTCATCATAAAAAAAAGTTTAAAAAAACTTAAAACCGACTTCAAAATGAAATTCACTCAAAAGTGTGAAATAATATTATTATACTTATATACACAACATTAACCAACAATAACGAAATCAAAGGTGGGTACGAATTAAATTAGAGGCTTAAATTTTTTTTTGTGGTCGGTGTCAGCAAACCATCGAATCTAAACCATTTAATACGTAAGTAACTGTGTGCTGGTACTGACCTAAAAAAAAATTTAAGCTTTTTTTAAACTTTTTTTATTGTCTTTATTTTTAGTGGTAATGCTATCTATCTAGTAACGTTCTAATCTAATCACCTATACTCACCAATAGGAATTATCAATTCATAATACATGTGTTTCATTAACAGATACAGAGTCCTGTGGCTTCCATCATCATCTCAGCAGCATGAAAGTTAAGGAGTTAAATCGTCCATCATCAGCTCATCTGAATCGGTCTATACATACCTACGTATATATTATCTATGTATAACATTCAAAAGAATTTTCCTGCCACTCCTTACCGTTAAGGAGTTGTACCTTCCTACCTACATCAGCTTATCAACATGAGAATATGACTAACAGACGCAAGTATATTAATAGCTTTAGAAAACATATGAATCACGTAATTAGTGCCTTTAAAATTCAAATTTTCCATTATTTTTGAAGGGTTGCCCTCGATTTCCCTGGGATCCCATCATCAGATCTTGACTTGGTGACAATGGGACCCCCTCGGAAGTATACTCTTTCGAATGAAAAAAGAATGTCGAACATACATAAAAAAAAATATACAGTCGAAATAAGTACCTCCTCCTTTTTGAAATCGGTAAAAATCACAAAATGAGTACATAAATGACGCTGCAAAACTATGACGTCACGCCTAGGTATTTCAAACGTTTTTAGAACAAAATGTCGTTTTTGACAGTTGATAAAAAGTAAATCAGATGATTATCATTCGTCGTCCCTATTGAGTGCCTGCTATTTTTTTAAAAGCAAAGTCATAAGAAAATATTATTAAACGCAATTTAAAAGAAGGCGTCCTCTGCATCGCCAATAAATAAGTGAACCAAAAACAGGCGCTATTTGCTTTTGCTGTTCAGCAAATCAGAACAGATGTCTGTTGGGGTAGTAAAGTTCTCGAATGGCGACTGCGCACCGGAAAACGTAGCGTAGGAAGGCCTCCCATGCGGTGGACCGAGGACCTGGTGAAGATCGAGGGAAGCCGCTGGATGTCGTCGTGGAAATCCTTGGGGGAGGTCTTTGATGATGATTGAGGAAATCGTAATCGACATACTTATATCATCATCATTAACTATTCTACTTTGAACACAGATCGACAGATCTTCGGCCCCGATTATCTGCTCGCAGGATCTTTGTGGACATCGTTAACAACTCGTAAATCCCACTGCTGGGGCAAGGGTCTCTTCCCTAACGAGGGAAGGTTGGGTCATACACCACATACGGCCCCAAGTCTTGATTAAGGAAGGTTGTATGAAGACTTCGAGCCGCCTATAGGGCCTATGACTTGGATTAACGACCACCTGTAACGCTGTAACTATGTTATTTAACCTTCTTCCTTTCGATCTATTTCTTCTTTTGCGCATGCGCTGGCACATAGCAATCTATGTGTCTTCTGTGTGACATGTGCTTAAAAATCCTTAATTTTTTTTGCTACCATTTGGTTAAATATAATTTTACCAATAAACTAAATCTTCGAAACTGATACTATCTTAAGGCCCATCTCGGGTAAGTTGTAACTATGTTTTTTTTAACGATTTGTGACATAAATTTAACGTATGTCATCCTTTTGTACTTCTTATCTTATATATTTCTTTCTAGGTCTTTTTTTTATCAAAAAATAAATTTTGATCGTGTGCACGATCGTTTTTTAACACACTCCCCTACCATACCTACCACACAGCTTTACAATATAGCGGCTTACAGTAGCGCAACAAATGTACTTACGCAGAGCAACAGAAGGGTGCTTGCGGGGCAGAGGGCGGCGGGGCACAGCCTAGCAAACTCGTCAGTTTGCCAGGCTGACTACAGGCTAGTATGAGCTAGTACCTACGCCAGCAGTGGCGCATCGTGCGACATCAAAGGCGTTGCGCTACTGTAAGCCATATCACAATACTGTGCCTACGTCGACGTTCTACACACCATCCCTAGATAGCGATAGCAACCTGCTCCAGTAGTTTTAACGTGACTTGCGGAGCACAGAAAAACAGTCGAAGCCATCCCGACACTGAACATGTTTCATCATCATCATATCAGCTCATATACGTCCCCAACGAGGGGCTCGAGCCTACCCTGAATTAGGGTGATCGGACCTTAGTTGACCACGCGGGCCCAGTGCGGGTTGGTCGACTTTAAACACAACCAGCGAGTTTCTTCACAGGCGTGTGCAATCTGCACACGATATTTTCCTTCACCTTAAGAGCGTCGGATAAACGTACATGTTTATGGCAATGAAACTTACTTAGCCGTATCCTCGGTGACCTGTATCCTGCCCATGATTCCAGTAGAGTCCATCCTCGAGGCCACATTGACAGTGTTACCCCAGATATCGTACTGGGGTTTCTGGGCACCAACTACTCCTGCTATCACTGGGCCGTGGTTAAGACCTGGAAGCATGAGTTCAAGTCAAAGACTAAGGGAATAAATATGATTAGATGAAAGATCAACTGATGCTCATAAGCCTGCATACATCATCATCATATCATCCATACCATCGTCATTTCAGCAAGAAGACGTCCACTGCTGGACATGGAGCTCCCCTGAGTTGGGGGAGATTGCCTTAAACGCCACGTTTGTCAGGCGGGTTGGCGATCGCAGTGTGCAGGGTGGTAATCACGGATCAGAGAAGGTTGGATTGGAAATGTGCGCTGGGCAGGCGCGCCACAAGTATGATTAGATAATCATACTTGACCGAAGCACGCGTTCAAACTTTTTATTTGCGTGTGGTTGTGTGTAACGTACAGACTCTCGAAATGGTGTGAGACACAATTGCAGCTCTGTGTTCTAAGTGTGTTTTGTTTATTAGTGCGCGCAATTCGTGTATGTATTATTATTGCTTGTGTAGTGGAGTTGATGGGTGGGAGACTCTCGAAATGGTGTGAGACACAATTGCAGCTCTGTGTTCTAAGTGTGTTTTGTTTATTAGTGCGCGCAATTCCTGTATGTATTATTATTGCTTGTGTAGTGGAGTTGATGGGTGGGAGACTCTCGAAATGGTGTGAGACACAATTGCAGCTCTGTGTTCTAAGTGTGTTTTGTTTATTAGTGCGCGCAATTCGTGTATGTATTATTATTGCTTGTGTAGTGGAGTTGATAGGTGGGAAACAGGCGGCGACGCTGGTTTTCAAACAAAAGTGTGACTATTGCCAATCCAACCTTATTTATCTTATCCGTGGTGGTAACACTGTGGCACAATTATCGGAAAGAACGCTGCTGCCCGTCTCCGGTTTATTCCTTTAGGCGCCCAATTATGACACCCTCGGGAAGTGATGGGGTGGTGTTATTCTAGGGCAGCACCGCAGGCAAGTAAGATCAACTTTTAACGACCCATTTAAACTATTTACAGGGTTTCATGTAAAATAGGTGTCGGTGGCGTTACGGTTAGAAACGCTGCCTCCTGTCCAGGAGGTCGTAGTTCGAATCCTTCAACGTATCAATGTGATTTCAAACTTCGATTTCATTATTATTATTATTATATCAGCTCATATACGTCCCCACCGAGGGGCTCGAGCCTACCCTGAATCGGGGCGATTAGGCCTTAGTCGACCACGCGGGCCCATTGCGGGTTGGTCGACTTCACACACAACCTTCGAGTTTCTTCGCAGGCCTTTGCAGGTTTCCTCACGATGTTTTCCTTCACCGTTAAAGCAATCGGTAATGATATGTACGTAAGTTTTTGAAAAACTCATTGGTACATTGGCCGTCCAGATTTGAACCCGGTACCTCTGGTTAGATGGACCGAGTCGTTACCGGTTGAGCCACCGACGCTTTCATAAGGTACGTTAATTCGACGCTCTACGGTGAAGGAAAACATCGTGAGGAAACCTGCGCACGCCTGCGGAGAAACTTGTAGGTTGTGTGTGAAGTCGACCAACCCGCACTAGGCCCGCGTGATTGGCTAAGGCCCGATCACCCTAATTCAGGTTAGGCTCGAATCCATCGGTGAGGACGTATATGACCTGATATGATAGATAATGTAAAACATATAACTTTTTTGAGACGGGTTTCTACTCATGAAACTGAACGTTTGTCCTACGACTTTGCCAATTATTTTTTAATGGGACTCCGTGGCGTAATAGTTAAGTCCATTAGCTTCACATCAGGAGGTCGCGGGTTCGATCCCGGCGAAGTCTAACTTTGTATGACTCGGTTTGGTTGGTGAAAGGGCATTTTCTTAGCCCACCTGGCTAGCTAACACCTAAGTCTATATCTTGCCGCCAAGCATCAATGTTAAAGATAAGACAGCCAGTCTCCATAGCGTTAGAGAATGAAGATTCAAGGTAAGCCTGCTTCCATCTTCGGCATCATTGTCACTTACCATCAGGAGAGATGATGTCAAGTGCTTGCCAATTGTGGATAAAAAAAAACTGTGAATCATCTGATTTATTTGTTACATATTTCAGTTTTTTTGCGATTTCAGCAAAGTTTTAGAACAATAGTTGTTCAGTGTCATGTTTAAGTTGTCCCTGTTTTATTACCGGGTATATTGTCAAGTTTCTTTACAAAAATATGGTTTAGATAAAAATTTAATTCCACTTTCTCGTCTCCTCCATTCACCAAAGATTGACTGGAATAAATCGCTTTAAGCGATAAGTCCGCCTTTGAATATCATTGTGTATTTTGCTAGTTAATAAGTTTTTTCATTTTTGTATATTTGGTGTGCAATAAAGGATATTTATCTTACCTTAAAAAAACCAGCGGATTGTGTCCGAGATACAATATTGGAAAATTGATTAAGTGGATACTTCTTATATAAAAGGATGTAACAAAATTGTTGCAACTAACGTGACTTCTATTCATCATACTGAAAAACTTTCCCAAAAAAACAATGAATTCTAAAAAAAAACGATAGTATACAATAATACGCAAAATTGGTCAATCAGCTCATCGGTTTGTATTATTTTGTTTACGAATTGACTGAATGTCTTGGAAACCGCCACCACTACCATTACCACCACCACTACCATTACCACCACCAACACCACTACCGCCACCACTACCAATACCACTACCACCAATTTGTTCAGTCTGATGAGTAGAAGCCCCCAGTAAACGGGTCTTACAAAAATTTTGTTATACCCTGTACATCAGTCTCTGTTTACCAAAATAACAATTACAACTAATCATAATTTTAGTTGGTGGTAGGGAATTTTCTAAGACCGCCTGGCCTAGCTACAGTTTTAACAACATTGATGTGTTCAGCGTTGAAAATAAGATAACCAGTTCTCCATTGCGTTGGGGATTCTTGGTAAGCCCGCTTCCGTCTTCGGCATCATCGTCACTTACCATCAGGTGAGAAGATGCCAAGGGTTTACCAATTGTGAATGAAAAATAAACCTAGTTACGGCTTTTGAGGCCAGATCACCGCGAGTGTTCTCTTCCAGAATATTATAATTATTTCTTGTAAACTGTACAAACCTATCCTCAGTTTGAACCTCTGGAAGGATTCTCTGTTGATCTGGTCCAGTATCGTCATCAGCGCGATGGCAAACTCAACCAGTATGGCTACTGTGTGCTCCTCTTTTGTGTGTGCGTCCTGAAACATAACAATATATCTTTTTTACGTACTTAAGTCGCAGGGATACTTGTTCCCAACAAGTGCTTGGTGATATTAAAATCACAACTAATTTTTGGCATCTCCCTATACAAATATAGTTAATTAATCATCATATCAGCCGAAGGACGTCCAATGCTGGACATAAGCCTCCCCCAAGGATTTCCACGACGACCGGTTCTGCGCTGATTGCATCCAGCGACTTCCCGCGACCTTCAGCAGGTCATCGGTCAACCGAGTGGGAGGCCTACCTACACTACGTTTTCCGGTGCGTGATCGCCACTCGAGAACTTTACTGCCCCAACAATAAATAAATAACATCTCCAAACTAGCATTTAATTATAGAGACATAAGCTCATTTAAAAAAAACCTAACATCGTTTAGCTACAAACTTTTATTTGTAAATAATTTCAATTGTATGTCTTGTTTTTTCTGCAAACCCTTTACAATTTACAAGGTTCAAGTTCAAAATTCCTTCCTTTTCAACCGACTTCCAAGAAGTAGGAGGTTCTCAATTCGACTGTATGTTTTTTTTTAAAATCACTTATCAGTCTTCCAAGAAACTTGATATATTGTGTCTCTAGATTATTAAAGTACTGATTGCAGACTGCAACACTTCCTTCTATGTATTTTATTAGCAGCAATGTCACAGATCTTGGAAAAATTATCATACTGTTACCTATAATTAACTAACAGTATATTATTTGCAGCACTGCTGTCTGCGGCGTAGCTTGGAGCTACACTCTTGTCATAAGACTAATTAGGAAATTACAGATACCAAAAGCGTTACTTACAATCTGTTCTTCTTTCCCCGGCCTTAAACCTGAAGCAATCATGTACGTGCTACCGATTGTCTTGATTTTTTCTATACAGCTAAACTTTGGCTTCAGGAGCAGCTGAAATAACACCAAAATTGTGTAAAACCAGATCACTTAATAGGGTAGTTGACAGCATAAAAAAATAATAATGAAATATTATTTCCTAAATTCATCTCCTCTTGAAAATTCGAAAAACCTTGTTCGTTTTGTTTTTTATCAATTCCTCAATTTTTAATTGATCAAATTTAGAATTTTAGTACAATAACGACTCTGAAAAGCTGTGACGTCACTCCTTGCTATATTTCAAACATTTGTAGAACAAAATTTCGTTTTTGACAGATGATAAAAAGTAACTCAAATGACTATCAGTCAACTAGCCCATTGTTCATTGTTCATTAACTTGTACTTTTACAAAAAAGAAATACATTTAATAGGCCTGTTATTCCGCGTGTCGCGTAAAAATCAATTTAATTTATAAGCCTGATATATCGTGCGTCACGTAAAAACAAATTAAATGTTTAGGCCTGCTATACCGCGCGTCAGGTAAAAAGAGCGAGCGCTGGCCGTACACTGGACAGAACGCTCACATTTAAAACCCACTGCACAAACACGCGCCGAAAGGTGGACTCACGGAATAATCTTCTCCGAAAACTAACATCAACGAACTGGGGAGCATCAGCCCACACCTTACGTACCACTGGTCTAGCACTGTGCTACTCCGCAGGTAACAATGCGTGCCCAGTTTGGCACCGGTCTACACACGCAGTGCAGGTAAATGCGGCCTTAAGTGAAACCAGTCGAATTGTCACTGGCTGCCTGAAACCGACCCCGCTGCATAAACTGTACCCTCTAGCAGGAATCGCCCCCCCTGAAGTCCGTAGGGAGATAGCATGCGCTGCAGAAAAATCGAAGCAGGAACGCGATAAAAGGCACCCACTGTTTGGCCACAGACCTCCGCCACTCCGTTTCAAAAGCAGAAAAAGTTTCCCGAGGAGCACGGAACCTTTGGTGGGTACTGCTTCTGAGAAGCGTTGCTCTGTATGGTGACAAAAACGCCCCCCACCAAAGGTGTACGTGCAACCGTCAGAAGAGCTGCCTGCAGGACATAAGACCTCATAGTCAACGTGGAGGTCACTCAACCGTCTCCGAACACAGGTGGGTCGCTGCTAGGAGAACCTGATGAAGTGGGGTATGCAGACCAACCAGCAAACGCAGTGCAGCTGCGGAACCGCACCACAGACCATGGCGCACCTCCTCGCATGCCCAGCCTGTGTCTACTCCTTTAGCGAGCAAGACCTAGTCGACGCAACGGAAAGGGCCATAGGAGCGGCCACTTTCTGGTCGAGATTGCTGTAGTGAAGAACCCATCGACACGAAAAGAAGAAGAAAGAAGCGCTGGCCGTCGGCCGCACGTAATTAATTTTAGCCTTAATCTATGAATCCTTAGACCATTGAACAGGGAACTTGGCCAGCGCACGCATTTCCGTCTACCGAACCATATAAAAAAACCACTCCGGAAGTGCCGACAGAAGTGAAAACTTTTTATTCAAGTTTCGACCCTGAAAATTTTCCTGGTAAGGTGAAGGTAATGGTAACTGTAACAGTATAGTGAGTTCAATAGTTCTTTTCCATCTTAAAACAGTTTTATAAGCTTCGACCCTGCAAATTTTCCTGGTAAGGTGACGGTGACAGCAACGGTAACAGTGTAGCGAGTTCAATGGTTTTTCCCATCTCAAAATAGTTTTATAAGTTTCGACCCTGCAAATTTTCCTGGTAAGGTGACGGCGACGGTGATTGTACGGTAACAGTGACGCGAGTTTAATGGGTTTTGTCCATCTCAAAAATGCCCAACGCGCCTTAAAAGTTTTCTTTTCAACAGTCTGTTCGTGTCAACTGAGTTTTTGTGCTCGTATTGTGTAAGTGTTACAGCTTTTGAGTTAGTGTGCGCTCATGGAGACATTTAAATTTTTCGCAAGAGTGTACGTCGGGGAAAAAATGTGTGCTGTGAGTGTTTACCTCACTATCCACGAAAAGTGGCATAATGAATTTAGTACTAAGAACTGGGCTTTGTCACTTCCCTTATTGAATGGTCCAAGTAGAAAAGCTTTCAGGATGCAGCAACCTTCCTGTACCACTGCGTCCAGGTTTTTTTACGTGATGTGCAGTGTATTTGTATTGTAAATAGTTTTGGTCTTTAATAGGATGTAACAAAAATGGTGTGGGACCCGTTAACTGCAGCGTACTGATCAACTTTCATCAAAAAACCTCAAACCTAAAAAAACTTACAAGAGACTGGTTAATATTTTAGGAAGGAAGTATTTTCGTTCGCGAGTAGAAGCCTCATCAGTTGACGGATCATTACACCTACACCCGGTGGTACCGTTTAAATTTAAAAGACCCACCGTACCACCAGGGGTATGGCCAGGGGTACGGTGGGTCTGTCATGCACCCTGTAGAGGTCATTTCGTAAAAAAAAAGTTTTTACTGAATATTTTTTTTACATCTATTCCATGTACCTACTTACTTTAAGCGAATTTGAGGATAATATCACTATACATCGCCGCCCCCCTCGTCTGTCTGTCTGTCTGAACGCGATAAACTCAAAAACTACCGAACTGATTTTCATACGGTTTTCACCAATGGACGGATTGATTTATGAAGGAGGTTTAGTTTAGGCTCGCTCACCGCGGGCTATCGATATCCATGCGGGCCAAGTCGCGGGCAAAAGCTAGTAAACAATAAAAAAGAAACGAAGCGGTCGTAGATCAGTGTGACATGAGTGGCTAAGTCGCTCACGCAAGTTAACTGACCTGAAGCACGGACATTATCTCGATGTGTTTGACTGTTAGTGGCGCATTTTCTCGACCAGCCCTGTGGTTCTCAAGACTTGAATCCATTAGTTCCGGTTATAAGCGGCTTGAAAAACATCTGACATTAAGGGTCGCCACTGGGACTACAACCTCCACAAACAAGGACTTGGCCCCCGTGTGTGGAGTATGGCCTGAACTTCCCCAGTTGTGGGAGATACCCGGAGTACCCCAGCAGTGGAGAGTCTTTAGGTAGGAGTGTTCCTACTCTTCGAGAGTAATAGGAGATATCTCCGCCAGGCGAGGTGGTATGCCGGCCGTGGACCAAACGTTGATAATTGGTACTTGTATTTATACTCAGTGCTGTAAAAATGTTATAAGCGCGTTTTAGGTATCCTATTTCTTTTGTTCTCTCGTCGCTTGTGTTAAGGTTCAGTTGTGGGTTACTGCAGTTGTTAAAGGGTTGGTAAAACAAACAATAAAAGATACATATGTTGCAAACCTTGTCAAAATCGCAGATAATCTCATTCAGTAACCTGAGACACTCCAATCCTTGCTTGTTGACGTCGGTCTCGTCGTAGAACTCCTTGTAGTTGGGTATGGAGGCAAACATTACAGCTATGCTTGAGTAGCGTTCGTGGTAAAGATCTTCCTGAAATCAGACGGAAAATAACATGATTTGTTGATAAATGGGGAGCAGATAACCTATTTGATTTCATGTAATATTAGGTGGTAATGGTTATCTCATTCGCTTCACACAAGGAGGTTGCGGGTTCGATTCGCGGCTCAGGTTTGGTTCGTGACAGCTGACGTGGCAGCGCATTTTCTTAACCCCTTGTGACTTGCTATTGCTATTATAGATAAGATACTGCCAAACATCAATGTTAAAAGCTTTGATGTGTTCCGGCATGAAGGTAAGGTAGCGAGTTCCCCATTGCATTGGGGAATCTTGGCAAGCCCGCTTCCATCTTCGGCATTATCGTCACTTACCATCTGGTGAGATGATGCCAAAAGCTTACCAATAGAGAATAAAAAAAAAAGCTGCTAAAAATTAAAATTAGAAAAGCGTACTTTCTAACAAAAGGAACAATGTTGTAGGTTAGACAAGGACGCGCTTATAACGCCTCTTGTCTAACCTATTGCATTGTCTGTTATCCCATTTGTTATAAAGTTAAGATTCCTAAATTTAGAGAATCAAGGTACTTATTCAAAATAGGTGCAGATTACACTCTAATTGATAGTCACAAAATTATAATAACATAATGTCATTTGTGAAAAATCAAGAAATAAACAATCATTAGTTTATAACTTCAAAATTCAATCCTTGAAATAAACCAGATTATGTCATTAGAACATGAAAACAATATGACACGAAAAGTTATACATAAAAATCATTGAATACAAAAGTAGGCCAGTTCACACGGGCAGCACCCGGTTATGAGTATAACGCGAGAGTCAGCCATCAAGTTGTGTAAATACGTGCTTTCGTCATCATCATCTTATCAGCCGAAAGACGTCCACTGCTGGACAGAAGGCCTCACCCAAGGATTTCCACGACGACCGGTCCTGCGCTGCTGACGTGCTTTAAAGCTTACCAGTTATGGATTAAAAAAAGCTACTTTTTGATGTGTAACATCTTTGCTCTCGCTTTCCTGCAATTTGTGGGAGTGATTTCGTGAAATGGGACGGAAAAGTGTTCCATGGGACGGAAATGTGTCCCAGGGAGTCGCGTTTTTTCAGGCTTTAAAAGCGCGGAAAAGGCAAAGGTACCTATGACCATAGCCTAGTCTGCCGTATCTTTGCCGTCCTTTTATAAAGTATTTTGTCACATGTTACACATCATAATATGCGAGTACTGTAGGTCTCGCTCGAATTTTTTAAATTGATTTATCTTACATACCTCAGAAGCTACAGATGTCAAAAAGTGCTGAGCGACGTGGGCTGGTAGAATGTTTTCCAGAAGAATCTGAAATTACCGACAGTGAAGTGATGAAGTTTCAAGTATTTAAATTCACTCTATTATTTTGAACAAAAATAAAGATTGTTAAATATAAAAAAAAGTCCTTAAAAACCTATCTTAAATTCCTTAGTCAAGACATCCCCGCCTACATAAATCTGAATCCTACTTACATTCTATATATTTATATATAGGAGTATGTAAATATTATGTACGCGAAAGTTTGTAAGAATGTATGAATGTATGTTTGTTACTATTTCACGCAAAAACTACTGAACGGATTTGTCTGAAGTTTGGTAGGTAGAGAGATTAGCATCTGGATTAACACATGGGCTACTTTTTCCACGCTTGCGAGCCGATTGCGGCTCGCACACTGCGCACCCTCGAAAAGTCATAGAAATGTTGTCGTTGAAACAGCTACTAATTATTATATTTTAAATTTCTGTGCACACGCCTCTCTGGTTCAAAAGTGCTCATGACGCTCGTCGCACTGCCTCGTTAGATGGCTATGGACAGCTGATCAGAAATGTGCGCGCATGGGGGTCAGCGCCACGCTCCCTCAAACGCCGACTCAGCTCAAATACAAAACTTTTAGCGCCTGCGCACCACACCCCAGCCAGAGGTCTCCACTGCGAATAGGATGTAGTCATAGCAGCATAATAGTTACTTGTTTTTGCTTAGTTTATAAGTCGCTAATAACTCCGAAGCAGAGCTGGTATAAAACGCGAAGTTCGAGATAAGCGTGAATGTGACACAGATCAGAAGGCTCCATAACTCAAAAGACGCCAGTAGACACTGAAGCGCGGCAGAATTATTTTACTTTCAATGTAATGTAATTAAAAAAGCTCATCAAAGCTCGCTAGTCATAATTTAGCGCATCTTGCATTTTTCCTGTTTTAGTATGGTCATCAGTCAAGTTAAAGTTTTTTCAATAATCTGCATTTTATCTAATTGAACTATTGTTATATGCATTACCCGTTTCAATTATCTGTGGATCTTGTGAATAGTCTTTGATTCCGTCGCAGTGTCGTTAGACAGTTAGCTTGTCAGCATAATGTTAACGAAAAAATTGCTTACTAAAACGAATGTGTTTTACCTTATTGATTCCCCTCATGGTTTCCACCTCCTCCTGTTCAAACTTGAGTTTGTCTTTCCACAGGAAGTCAGTTCTGGATGTGAACTCTATCTGTCTATCCAGGATGTGCAGCAGTGCTGCTAGAAATACTAAAACCATTCCTACTTTGGCAGCATAAGGTAGCATGGAGAACCTGAAATATAATCAAATCGTAACAATCAAAGAAATAATCTAAAATAGCAGCACTCTAAAATAAGAACTCTGAACTAAAAATAGGTAGGTACTTGGATTTGTGTACTTGTGTTGTGATCTAAACACGCAACAATTCAATGAAATCTTAATAATTTTCTAAACACCTAAAAACTTTTAGGTACAAGCTTTTAATATTGCATTGTAGCGCGATATGCATATGCATGCTAAATTTCAGCTCAAGTGGAAACCGGGAAGTGGGTCAAATTTAACTTGCAAGATTCCACTCGAACAAACATACATACATTGCAAGTTAAATAAAGGCTTGTAATAATTGAAAACGCTAAACACGTTAAAAAAGCGACTTCCATCGGAACAACTTAGTACATTTTTGCATCATTATTTTTGGTTTTTGTTAATTTTCTAAAAAAGTACTACACCGACTAAATGGGACCACACGGGAAGCACTAGCTTTCTAATAAAAAAGGAATCATAGAAATCGGTTCACCCAGCCCAAAGTTATGAGGTAACAAACATAAAAAAAATATAAAAAAAAATAAAGACGAATTGAGAACCTCCTCCTTTTTGGAAGTCGCTTGAAATACGGCCAAGTGCTAGCTGGACTTGCGCTCTAGGTTCCATACCAAAACATCTTCATAAATTGACTATGTAACCTACACTCTGTGCGCTGTAGCATGGTGCGGGTGACAGTTGTCAGTATGACGTTGATATATGACAAGTACCATAATATGACAGGGATGTGACGTTATGTAATTCATGTTTATCGCTAACGGTACTCGCAGCATAAATCTCGTTCTCTTTATAGTTTTTGTATAGTTTTAATTGCAGTGCATTAATATTTCCATAAGGGGTACGATTTGAGCAACCTTAACCTATGTGTTCATTTATATAATTATAGACTTTTTAACAATGAAAATTGGAACTACGCACAGTATACGGTTTCGATTATAAAAAAAATATCGACTATCCATCGTAGCAGTATGAGTACATCCCATCACTAAATACATCTTTGGCGTTACGCATTAACACTTTGCTTAATTTTTCTTTTAATTTGATTTTATTTGTAGACTAGGATATTCTGGTTGGGTTTAATATAGTTTACTACAGTTATTAATAATTTGATATTTACGAAAGTGGTTCCGCTGAAATACTAAGCTATAATAATTGTAAATCGCGGCAGCTTTCAAGAGTGAAACGAAACGCTACTGAAAGCTGTCACCGCCGCACCATGCTACAGCGCACAGAGTGTAGATGATACTACTCTAGCTAGATGCCGCTAGTTTCTAAAAAATCATCTTTTTACTTGTTTTTATAGCGGCAATAGAAATACACACTGTGTGAAAATTTTAACTGTTTACCTGTTAAGGTACATGAAATACAGCCCACTGACAGACAGACAGACAGACAGACGGACAGCGGAGGCTTAGTAATAGGGTACAGTTGGTCACCCTTTTAGTTGGTTTGAAATAATTAAAAAAAAATTGTAAAGCATTGCAAGAAAGAGATGCAATAATAATTTCAAAGCTCGATGCCTACTATCTACTATCAAATATTCATATTATACTCTATAGCAAAGGCCTGCTTTGAGGCGTTTACATGACAGATTTTCGTAATTTTTGATGTCAATTACTCCTAAACTACAGAAAACAACAATACTCTTATTGTTGATGATGTTCCTTAAAGTCAAAAGCTATTAGAAAAACGATTTAGCAGTTTTGGCTCGATAGAATAAAATCCCAAAGATAGGTCTACACCGTTACTTTCAACTCTAGTTATGACTAATATTTTGAGGTATAAATTTAAAAAAATATACAACAATATTTGTTATGACAATACAAAGTGAGTAATGATATTATTGAATTTTTTATACTTTCAATGTAGTTTTTGATTGAAAAGAAAAACCATTGAAAAAGTGTGGCTATTTTCTTTGCTCTTTACACGCAAAGAAAAAGAGAGACAACTGTTCCAATCAATACCTCGCGTTAACACTAGGTATGTATGGTGTGCCTAACATAAAAACTAACACTGGGTATGTATGGTGTGCCTGACATAAAAACTAACAATGGGTATGTATGGTGTGCCTGACATAAAAACTAACACTGGGTATATATGGTGTGCCTGACATAAAAACTAACACTGGATATGTATGGTTTGCCTGTCACAAAAACTAACACTGGGTATGTATGGTGTGCATGATATAAAAACTATCACTGGGTATGTATGGTGTGCCTGACATAAAAACTAACACTGGGTATGTATGGTGTGCATGACATAAAAACTAACACTGGGTATGTATGGTGCCTGACATAAAAACTAACACTGTGTATGTATGGTGTGCATGACATAAAAACTAACACTGGGTATGTATGGTGCCTGACATAAAAACTAACACTGGGTATGTATGGTGTGCATGACATAAAAACTAACACTGGGTATGTATGGTGCCTGACATAAAAACTAACACTGGGTATGTATGGTGTGCCTGACATAAAAACTAAAAAATGAAGATGATGTGGTGCTTACTCAGTATCAAAATCCCTTTTTAAATGATACATCTGGAAAAGGTGTGACGTTGCATATAGTGATATGTGTATCACTAATGTTATTATCATGAGAAACAGTTTCAGGACAAACCCCACTCGAAGAAACACTGATATCGATGCTAGAGTTAGAACTGAACTGTAGAGGTAACTCTGAAATGTATAGAAACACCTATATAAGTAAAACAATAATATGTATGTCGCAGCCAGTTGGTTAAATTAGCTAATTAAATTAACTGCCTAGCCGGTTCATTAAATGGCGGCATTAAATTAACTGGCTGAATGATAATACATTTACTGACATGGCTGGCTGATGCTTTGGCCATTCATTAAACGAGCGAAGCGAATACATATGTAGGAGCACCGAAGGGGCTCTGTCGATTGTAAAATAGAACAATCAACACTAGAGCGGGAGCGAGCGAAGCAAGCTCGGAATGTCGGGGAACCCCCAGACTCATTTGGTTTAGTATCGGAGTCGTAGGTAGTGTTAGTTTAAATATGAAAATATAGAACTAGGAGCCCTGAAGGAGCTCCGTCGACTGAAAAATGTCCCCTTTTTCCTCCCACCTCCCCCCTTTAGCACTCCTCCCCTGAGGTGTGAATTTAAACTATTTGGCTAGCAGAAGTTGTACGTTATCGATCCAAGCCATTTGCCTAGGCATTTTATTGAATGGCTGAATAATCATTCAGGCAGTTAGTAGAACGGTGTCATTTATTAAAAAGGCTAGGCAGTTAATTGAGTGGCTAATGAAGATAGATGGCTACATGTATAAAAAAGCCATTTATAGTGCGGCCGTCCAGAGAATGCTGATTTGACACTTCAAGCCAGCGATAGAATGTAACATTCATGTAACATTCGATGAATCTTCAAAATTGTAAACTAATCAATCTTTAGTTTTTAAGCTTAAAAAACATGAAAAAACTTATTTTTTAATTAATAATAGTAACAGAACACATATTTAGTTTTATGTTTACATATAAGGACAACAGATTGTGTAATTTGTAACTATATGAAACGTTAGTAAAAAGTTTACGTTCTATGGTCATTTCTTCTTAATAATAGTGATGTTACCACATGTAACTATTGAAAACATATTTCTAACCTATAAATTTGTTAAAAACATTATGAATTTATTACCACACAAACAATTAATTCTTGTTGCCTCAATCAACCAACCATAAAAGTTTTATTAAGTTATATGTTTAAGCACAGTAGACTAAGTTTAAGTAATAACAAGAGTGAATTGTACAACAATAGCATGAAACAAGCCATTTTACCCCAGACGTTCATTTAGCAAACCGAGCCGGTACGGCGAGGATGGATAGTCACGTCGAGGGTAAAATGGGTTTCATGCTCGAGTTTTACACACTGCTTTTCACTTCGATTGCAAGGAAATAATAAATATTCAACCGCAATACAACAAATTTGGCAAATTTTGACGAATATATATATTTAGTTTCCCGCCACACAATTTTTCTTATTTTCCACCTTCTTCACCCGTTACCACCCCTAAAATCGTAGGTCCAAAAAGTACACTCTAGCCTCAGGTTTCACAAGACTTTTTTTTTTGAACGGGCTATTTCATTTCGTTATAATATGTTACATCTACATGATAGGTACATAGTATTTACTATGGATGTCTATAGGCACATCAATAGTTACGTCAAACTAGCATATTTCAAATCAGCATTGTCTGGACGGCTGCAGTCTAAGTATAAAAAAAGCTCAAAGACAATTCGCTTTTATCTTTTTTTAAAAATAGGTACTACCCAGCTAGCATAGTGCAGTACAGGCTCTGAACAGTAGGAAAAGCCCTTTATGTCAACAAAATAAGACCGTGATTCGCACCGACTTGGATTTTAGTACCTACCAAAGATGTTAAAACCGCCCTTTTTGTGTTGTTTTGCGACTCAAGCAGAATCCGCATTGGTTAGTGAAAATTTATCATCATTATCATACTAAGGATACTTCCCCTAAGGATTTCAACAAAGGCTGGTCCTTCGCTTCCCACAAATTTTACCTGGTCGTCGGTTCACCGAGTGGGAGGCCTGCCTATACTACGTCTTCCAGTACATGGTCGCCACTCGAGAATTTTACTGCACCAATGGCCTTCTGTTCTACAAGCTATGTCCCACCTACCTGCTGCCACTTAAGTTTAGGGATTTTGTGCATCGATGTATATCGATATTCTGTTAGCTATACAAGGTGTTACAGAATTGGTGTAGGTTCCGTTAGCCCCAGGGCTTGTACTCATCATACTGAAAAACTTTTGTTTTATTACTTTGCTGCAATCGGGTTTTTTTTAACTTCATACAAATCGATCAGCTGATTGACCAATTTTGTGCTTTTTTGTATGGAGGGTCCAATATTTTTTGAGAATTGACTATGGGTTCCTTGGGGAAAGATGATCAGTATGATGAGTAGAACCCCTAGTTAACGGGTCCTACACACATTTTGTTACACCATGTATATATCGATTACCTTGGCTCTCTTGAGGATCTCCTCATTTCCGATTCGATCACTCCGAGAATTCCGAGCAGATCTCGCTCCATCACCCTTTTGGTGAATTTGAGCCTTCCTACGATGATTTCTTATTAGAAAATTTTTTTTTTTTAACAAAAATAAAGCTGCAACTTACCGGAGCAGAATCTACATGAGTGTAAATCGACTTTCTTGTGATATTGAGATATTCGGAGCTATTATTTGCATTTCTTATGTCTACTGGAAAATTTTCTATGATATCTGCCTGAAACTAAAAGAAACTGTATAAACAAACATTCAACAATGGGCCTGGTATAGTTTTCAAACATAATTATTTAACATTTTTTTCATAAAATATGTCCTTTGACAAGCTCAAAACTACAATTAATATTATTTTGTTTTATTTTATTATCCAGTCATTATTTTTTATAAATCTTGTAAATGTACGGAAAGCCATATAGCATGATGCCTTTGCAACGTGACATTGCAACGTTTTCAGGTTTCATTTTTTGACGCAGCCAAAGGCATCATGCTTATATGTAGTCTTGAGCCTACCGTCCTTTAATAATAAATCGATGTACAGTTTAGCCGTTTGGCACACGCATACAAGACGTAAAAACAAAATTTTTGACCCGCAGTTCCTAAAAAAAAATCCCTTAGGAGGAAAGCGCTGAATCATCATTTTTTTTATGGTTTTTTTTTCAGAAACCTATCGTGTGTGGTATCATATGAAAGGGCTTTTTGAAACGATTCTAAAACTATACACGTTTTAGCCATTAAAAAAAATATATCATAACAGTCCAAGTTTTCTGGAAGTTTTTTTTTGCACAATATATCACAAATGATACGTGATATCGTCATATCTAACCTTAATAAAGCAATTTTGAAAATAATTTAATTGATTTTTTTTTTGACATAGTACTACTTTAGTACCTACCTCTTTTGTAGTAGACTTGTAAAATAAGTAATGAATTAGAACTGTGTCCCTTGGTAATATTTAAAAAATACTTAGTGAAATAAATTTCAAAATTTCTTTCTTGGGGTTAGATAATGAGGATATCACGTATCATTTGTGGTTTATTGTACTAAAAAAACTGACATATCGTATCTGGAAGAGCTCAAACTTGGTATGTTTTAAAAATTAATTTGGTTATAATTTAAAAAATGGCAAAAATATAATGATGTGTTATTTTTAGAATCGCCTCAAAACGTCCTTTCATATGATACCACACACAGTAGGTTTCTGAAAAAAAATGATGACTCAGCACTCCTAAGGGTTTTTTTTTTAAACTGCGGGTTAAATTTGGTTTGGACCTCTAGTATGCGTGTGCCAAATGGCTAAACTGTACATAGATTTGCGGTTTTTCTTTAGAATTGGGCTACGAGCACGTCCACTAATAGTAACTATGGTTTACTATCAGGTGAGATAATGCCAAGGGCGTACTATTTGTGAATAAAAAAAATACTGTCTTACAATTAGTAGCATTTTTATTACGCACGAGAATAAGGGAGCCATTTGATATTATTGTTTTGATCTTTTTTATATTGTGCTGTGTTTTGTTCCGGGAATAAACCAATTGTAATAATTAATTTCTGTTCTAATTTTTTCTCTGTCACTCTCTTATCGTCTGGCACAATCAACCGTGCTAATCAAGGGATAGACGGCTTTTGCCTGGTGTTGCACTTAGCATCACCCGCGGTCACGTGTAGGGCATTTAGATTTACACCTTTTTAGAATAGAAAATAATTTTAATTGCACTTTAGAACCAAAAAATTATATAATAGAAGAAAAAAATAATTTTTTTGTACTACTCAGAGGACATACTTTATGTAATATGTATAAAATGAGTAGGAGGCCCATTAAATTTTACCTTGTTACAAAAAAAAATAACTCAGTTACCTACCAGATTGATAATAGCACACGCACCAATGAGCAGCACCGACACCAAGAACATGGACAATCTTATGTAACGGTTGTCAGCTACAACCTGGAAACCAAGTAATATTACATTACTGCCGCGGTCTGTAATCTTGGTAAGCCCGCTTCCATCTTCGACATCATCGTCACTTACCATCAGGTGAGATGATGCCAAGGGCTTACCAATTGTGAATAAAAAAAAAGACTTCGTTGCGAGCCACGTTGATGATGGCCGATAGCACAGCAGCATAGCTAAGTCACACCCTGGACACTTCATACAACGGGCCAGAAATGACATTTCAAAAAAGGAATGACGGAACAAACAAAATGGCGGCGAAATCCTATACGTTCGACAACCAAACTGTTACCAATCTGCATCAATCTGGGAGGTGAGGTAGCAATCTAGAGAGCGGCAGGGGGTGTCCATACTGTATGTTAGTACTAATATACAATACTTTGGCTAAGCTAAGCTCGAGGCCATCATACTGTGGCCAGCAGTGCAGTCATTACGGAATTAGGCTTGGTAGTGCTTTAGTCAAATATGCGAGTAATTTAATAAAATAAAAATGTTTTTTTTCGGATGACTGAAAGATTCATAGCATGTTATTAAGGCTTATAGTAGATTAAATAAATTGGTATTTATACAGATATGCAATCCCCATGCCCAGAGTGATCAGGGAGAAAAGCTTGTTTCCGTGATCACTAGCTTGGCTTTACACTGGAGGTCGCGGGTTCGATTCCCGGTGGGGTCATTTGTAAGACTCGGTTTGGTTGGTGGTAGGGCATTTTCTAAGCCCGCCTGGCTAGCTATCGCCATCTTATCTAAGTCTTGCCCCCAAATATCAATGTTGATATCATTGGTGCGTTCCGGCATGAAGATAAAATAGCCAGTTCCCCATTGCGTTGGGGAATCTTGGTAAGCCCGCTTCCATCTTCGGTAACATCGTCACTTACCACCAGGTAAGATGTTGTCAAGGGTTTACCAATTGTGAATAAAAAAATATAAAAAAATCACTCTTCGCACTAGACACCTTCATAGGGGCGATGTATGTATGTCTGCTATGTTATTTAGGATGATGTTGGGACTGTCCCGCATTTTGCGTATCAAGGAGTTAGTTTTTTTTTGTGAATGATGGCTGCATATGAAACTAGTTCAGTTTAGATTTAATTAAAAGAGCATTATTAAAAGTACAGCTACTAAAGTTCAGGACCATTACAATTGTTTCCAGTATTGATGTGTTCTGGCTTGAAGATAAGATAGCCAGTTCTCCACCGCTTCCATCTTGGGCATAATCGTCACTTACCATCAGGTGAGATCATGCCAAGGGCTCACCAATTGTGGATTTTTTTTTTTAAAGCACGAGGCACGGATAAATCTGTTTGTCGTACTCAACACGACAAATTTGTTTCGTTCATTAGCTCGGTGTTAGAATGGAAAGAATTCTTTATCCTTCGCGTTGCGCGTGAGCTACGTCGTCATGCTTGGTGTTGCTTATTTTATTAGATCCCTCGATGGGCGCCAACTGACTTTCATACTAGCTGGAGTTTAAGTTTTATACCTGACCAGGCTTGGTGCAGTTGTCAGCATACAAATCATCAGAGACTGGCACGTCTGACAATGGGTGCATGCCTCGCCCAGGGAAGCGGCCGTCGTACCAAGAGAGATAGAGGAACACCAGTAGAGTGATGAATGTGGGCCCGAATGACGCGTACAGTACCAGCCCTCTGAAAAGTGAGTAGTATATTATAACTAAGGTTCGAAATAAATCAATTTCTGATTATAAGTTTGAAGACCGAGCCGCAGAAAACGAGATTAAAACTTCCATTTCCATCGAGGCAAATAGAGTTACATATCTAGTAGAACAAATGGCTGTTGGGGTAGTAACGATCTCCAGTGGCTACCGTACACCGGAAGACGTAGCGTAGGAAGAATAATCTTTGACGGCTGTGGCATACTAACGGACATGGACAATGGACATGGCAAAACTATCAATCAGCCGAAGGACGTCCACTGCTGGACATAGGCCTTCTCCAAGGATTTTCATGACGACCGGTTCTGCTCTACCCGCATCCACCAGGTCAGCGGTCCACCGGGTGTGAGTCCTGCCTACGCTACTTTTTCCGGTGCGCGGTCACCACTCGAGAACTTTACTACCCCAACGGCCATCTGTTCTACGAGCTATGTGCCCCGCCCACTGCCAGTTAAGTTTACCAATTCTGAGAACTATGTCGGTTACTTTGGTTTCCTAGGGATCTTCTCGTTACTGATTCGATTACGCAAAGAAACTCCGAGCACCATGGCAAAACTATAAGGCTTCCTAATTTGACTACGAAACCTTAAAAAGAGATACCATTACATACAATTTTCCTGGAGTGATTTTGCTCCCTACTGAAATGTGATACTTTGTGTATTGTTTTTTTCAAAACTAATGATCATCATCCGCACATGTTTTAAAGAAGAAGGTTAATTAAGATTTTATAATGCTTAATGTATGCTTTAGCTAGGATTTGTTTTAGATAACGAATATCCAACTTGAATGCAACAATCTACTCAACAGCGCATTGGGAGCTGCGACCAAATATATAACAGCTATGGACGAACCTACGCAAACAGCTATTCTGATGCCTACAAATTGAGCGCATTCGCTCATTTCGTCTCAATCAATTAGTATTCCCCAAATCGGTTGAAGTTCGAAGTAAGTAAAATTCGTTATCTAATTCATGTTAGATTCTGAGCACGTCTCTCTATCTGTGGATGTATGTTTGTTACTCTTTCACGCAAAAACTACTGAAAAAATCTGGCTGAAATTTGGTAGGTAGACAGATTAGGACTTGGATGAACACATAGGCTACTTTTTCTACGCTCGCCTCCCCTTACCCTCGAAAAGTCATAGAAACGTTGTCCACACGGGTGAAGCCGCGGGAAACAGCTTGTTCTTTATAATTAAACAATTGAATGAGACTCGGTAGACTACAGTAGTGTGAGTGTCTGCTTGCGTGCAGTTGTATTTAACTCATTTTTATGAGATTAATGTATGGATAGGGTCGGTCCATTATATTTGGTCAAAGGTTAGTAAAGAGTGATCTTCGACCAATATAGTAGATATGGACGGGCCTACGCAAACAGCAGTTTTGATTCCTACAGAATGAGCGATTTTGCTTATTTCGTGTGTCTATCAGTATTCCAGTTGAAGGTTGAGGTGAGTGAAATTTGTTATCTAATTCGTGCTACACTAGGAGTACGTCTCTCTATCTCCGTTTTTGTTTATAATTGAAAGAGACTCAGTAGACTATAGCAGTGTGAGTATGAGTTTGCGTGTAGTTGTATTTGGCTAAAAATAATAACAAATGTTTTAGTGTTAAATAAGAACAAATATTGTACACAGACTTCGGACAAAAATTGTTCGGTCTTACAGAATTTTTAGTCGAGTTTCAAGCGATACTCACAAAAAAAATCACAACTTTTGAACCGTCAACAATGGAACAGGCATTCGTAGGGATAAAAAGTTTGTAAACGATTGATTTAATTCGTTCTTTCGGGAATACCCTGTATAATGACAAAATTGAAAGCGGGACTTGACGTGATTTTATAAAATATTGATGTTGTTTTTACCTCAACGTTTCGACTATGCTTTTTAGACTAAAGCCGCGGTGGTGTCTTCGCCGCGGCTTCAGTCTACTCGCGACGAAGCCTATCAAAGCATAGTCGAAACGTTGAGGTAAAAAGATCATTAATACCTGCTCATATATTTTATAAAATCACGTCAAGTCACGCTTTCAAATTGTCATTATGAATAATCGTGAAAGTTTAAAGTGTTATACCCTGTATAAGTAGGTAAGTACTCACCTGGGCACAATGATCAGCTGTATGGTGGCGAGAAGTGCGAACAATGCGGCAGCGCAAGCGACGTTGTATTTGAACTGGGCGTCAGGTTGGTTGCGGTACTGACGCTCCTGTGTGCTGCTCTTGAACCAGAGGGTCAGGCGGTTCATGCCCTCTGAGTTGTTGCTGAAACCGTAAGCGGCAAAATAATTATTTCATCACCATCATCATATCAGCTAAAAGACAGCCTCTTCTGATTAATGACCCCCAAATTTTCACAACGACCAGTCCTGCGCTCCCCTCAACCAGCGGCTTCCCACAACCATCATCAGGTTGTCGGTTCACCGAATGCGAGGCCTGCCTACGTTTCGCCTTTTTACTGCTCCAAAGGCCATCTATTCTACGAGCTATGTGCCCCACCTTTTTCCACTTAAGTTTAGCGATTAAACATAGTATTTACTCGGAGTAATTAATGACATAAACTACACTAATAATACACTAATCAATAATTTTATATTTTCCTTTGAAGAAATACATAAAGAGTTACTTAAGCTAGATATCTCTAAAGGTTCGGGAACGGATAACATGCCTCCATATTTTTTAAAAGCAACTGCTGATTCAATCTGTAAGCCCCTTTATTATATTTTTAATATGTGCCTTAAAGATGGTGTAATCCCATGTATTTGGAAATCAGCTCGTATCGTCCCAGTTCAAAAAACTGGGTCAAAAAAGGACGTAGATAATGATCTTCCAATTTCAATTTTGCGGACCCTGTCGAAGGTATTTGAAAGGCTAATGCATAATAATATTTACCCTGTTCTTCATGCTGTTATTATATCACAACAACACGGCTTTGTTCAACGACGATCCACTATTCGTAATCTAGTGGCTTATACAAATCTTGATTCCAATAAAAAAAACTGATAGCGTTTATACAGACTTTTGCAAGGCCTTCGACAGAGTTGATCATAAGCTGTTATTAGAAAAAATTGCATTTAACGTTATAAGAGGTAATCTTTGGCGATGGTTCAAATCTTATGTTACTAATCGAACACAAAAAGTGGTCATTAAGGCACTTGTCCCACCGCCGGCGAGAAAGCGACTAACTATCGACTATTTTCTCGCTCAAGAAACGTACAATACATGTAAATCCCGTATCAATTAAAGAGAAACATATATTAATAGTTAATCGCTGACTGTTCACACTGCCGGCGATTAACTATTAATAATTTATCTCTTTCATTGATACGTGATCTACATCTATTGTACGTTTCTTGAGCGAGGTGAGCGAGAAAATAGTCGATAGTTAGTCGCTTTCTCGTCGGCGGTGGGACAAGGGCCTAATGGTTATGAATCAGACTGTGTCAATATCAGCTCAGGCGTACCTCAAGGTTAATTTTTTTTTGTCCGCTTCTCTTTATTTCTCTTTAGTTTTAAACACTGTGATTTCTTACTTCATGCGGATGACCTGAAGGTATATCATACTATTGTAAGCCACAATGATCAAATTAATTTTCAATCTGACCTAGATCGCCTCACTTCCAATTGTGATACCAATAAGCTATGTCTCAGTATTAATAAATGCAAATCAATTACATTCACGAAGAAGAAAAAAATCACACTTTTAATTACTCCCTTTGTAACACTACATTCGAAAAGGTTCAATCTATTAGGGATCTTGGTGTAATACTGGATGGTAAACTTACGCTAGATTTGCATGGTGAAAACATTGTCAATAAATCATATAAAATGTATGGTTTCGTGATGAGGGCCAGTGCAAACTTTAAACAAGCATCCACTTTTCTTTATCTATACAAGACAATTGTTCGTTCTCAGCTCGATTATGCGGTACAAGTATGGAACCCTTATTACAGTAAATATATAAATGGTATTGAAATGGTTCAAAAAAATTATTTACGTTCAATGCATTACAAATGTTACCATAATCGATTAACTTATCAACAGCTATTGAATAAATACAATATATTATTAGATTTGCAAAGTAGTGCTGTAGTTTTGATTTCGTTTTGTAATATCCATTCCTTATTTTAACTGTGGTCAACGTCGTTGGTTACATAATAACTAACACTTTAGATACGTAGGTACTTTAATATTTTATTTTGTAACTGTTTGTTTGATCCTCAATAAAACAATAAAATAAAAAAAACCTACTTACCAGGTTTTAAAATAGTTCACGTTAAATATTTGGGAGTGTTTTTTTATCCACAAAAGGCAAGCCCTTGGCTTCACCACCTAATCGTAAAGTGACGATGATGCCAAATATGGGAGTGGGCCTACCAAGACTTTTGAACGCAATGGGGCACTGGCTCTCTTATCTTTATGCTGGAACACATCAATTGATGAAGGTCGCGGGAAACCGCTGAATACGGGCATCGCAGAAGCAGTCGTAGTGGAAACCCTTGTCCAGCAGTGGACGTCTTTGGGCTGATATGATTATAACATTATTGCTGTTAACAATGACTTTTGGCGACAATACTTAGAGAAAATGGTGGTAGCTAGCCAAGTGGGCTAAGATGATGTTGAATAAAAACCTAAAATCTTTAAGGTATGAGCTTTTATTTGCTTTAATTTGAAATTTTATGCCAAATTCTTACACGTTTCCAAATTTAAAAAGGTAATCACTGTATTATAATTAATAATAAAACACGATACTTGGATCTTAATTCCACCTCCAAAGTTCATCAGATCAACTTCAAAATACCAAAAGGATCTATTGTCACCGGGAATACATCTTCATACCAAATTTCAGCTCAATCGAAGCCCTGACAGTCGCTCTAAAATCGATTTCAAGATTTGACCTAAACATACATACATACTTACTTTAAATCTGTCCTTTATTCACTAGTTGCTTTATATACTATTGTCCAAGAAGTACCCTAACTACCACGGGCTACATAGACATAATAAAGACATATTAAAAATCCCATCGCGTTTAACAAAATAAAAAAATTATCAAAATTACCTGCAATCACAGCATGTTGTTCTTTGTGGCAACAAATTTTGTTCAATCATTGCCAAACTCTGTAAAAATTTAAAAGAATACGATTAATTACTTTCAAATGGTATAGATTTGAGGAAAAGAGCAATTATAAAAATATTATTTTTGTATTAAATTAAGATTGACTGATGACTTACAGAAATATCATAATTTTTAGCAAGCATCGAGTAAAAGGGTTGTATTAACATTAGGTATGTTTGTATTTCATTAATATTAGCTGATGTGATGACCTTCACGAAATACCAATGTTATAAGCTAGTGTGGAGGCAGTCATGTTTTTGTATTTAATTTAGATTGGTTGATGACTTACCGAAATACCAATGTTCTTAGCAAGTGTGGAATCGGTAATGTTGGCGAAGGGTTTATCTGCGCCCCAGCACTCGACGTACTTGGTCATCTTACTGGACGGTCTCGACCTAGTTGGCACACCTGGTGTGGCTGAAGAAATAGATGACTAATGTTAGATCTATAGCTATTGATTTTCAATGTCTATGCCTGGTTCAAACTGTTATCCGAACGGAGGCACCGGAAACATCAAGCTGTCTCTAATCCATCTATCGGGAACTTCCCCTGTCAGTCTGTCTGTCTGTCAGACTGTGCCGGTCTCGCATCGGATTGTACAGTCACCAAAGCACTTTATCCGAGTCACTGATTAAATCGTCTGTTACAGACGCACAAGGCTATTGATGATGTACAATAACAATGGTATATATTTAAGAGGAGTGTATGTATTCCTACCCCTATACATACAAACATAGTTTGATTCTTAACGTCTTGTTAGCCAATCCCCTGATCCCACCCCCCATCTGCCCAGCAGGCAAGATAGACATAGTTTTTAAGGTACTTCGAATATTAATCCATCAAAATTATTGAAATTTTGTAAACGTCTTCTAGAAACTAATATATTATCTGTGGCTGTGGTTTATCGGGTTTCCGTAAAAAAATCTTATCGGAGTTTACTCCTTTAGAATTGATTCATATATAGAGCCCGATATGAAAAATAGACACTCTTACGGTGAAGGAAAACATCGTGAGGAAAACCTGCACACGCCTGCGGAGAAACTCGCAGGTTGTGTGTGAAGTCGACCAACCCGCACCGGGCCCGCGTGGTCGACTAAGGCCCGATCGCCCTAATTCAGGGTAGACTCGAGCCGCTCGGTGGGGATGTATATGGGCTGATATGATGATGAAAAATATATGAGGGGTGAAATTTAGTGGTGATCGGTAACGCGTAACTGTTAGTTTTGACGTCATTATGTTTTTTTTAGTAACGAAGACTAAGAAAATATGGCCATGCCATCTAATGTGATGCTGGTGGCCAAGTTTCGCGTAGGCCGATAATTTTTTTTTCCATAAGTAAACTCCGGTCGCGCGTCGGGGCTGACGCGCACTCTTTTATTATTTATTTCTTTACGGTTTTTTTACGGAATGATGACACAATTTCGTGAAAAAAGCACAGTAGAAGTATCAGTTTCTACAACGTATTTACAAAATTTCAATAACTGTTATGATTTTTAAACAAATAAGAACTAAACTACATTTGTATGCAACGTGCTAGGGATACACCCCTTAATGTAATTATACAAAGGAATGAATACTAAAGTAAAGACTTCACGCACGAAAACTTCCAAAAGTTTCAAACAAACTTGACAAAGACAAACATACTAACGACATAATTGCTAATTCAAAAGTTTAGGAGCTTAGGAATGTAACATGCCGACATGAACGAACACATTATAATAAATCCTAATAAAAACTACGTAACAGATAAATAAAAAATGAGATACACACAGAAAACAACAAGGTGGTTATAGACCTTTAAATTACAAAAGGTTTCAGGACATGGTTAATTACTGCTTTGGGGAGATAACTACGAAATGAAACCTGGTCCTTCAAACAAAGGATCTATTGTTAAACACAATAAAACTTAAAGAAAAACTAACTTAAAGATTCAACTGATATTGAACTCAGCATTCTTAAGAATAGAGTTGGTTGTAGTTCCGCCGTTGGAGATGGCGTGTGATCAGAACTAGTGTCTGAAGAAAATAAAATTATTTAGTGAATCCTAAATTCTTTACATAATAATTAGAAACGCTAAACACACTAAAAAACCGGCCAAGTGCGAGTCAGAACCCAACACATAGGGTTCCGTACCATCATACTAGATGGCGCTAGTTTCTTTATGTTTAAAAAAAATTGTTTTTTGTAAGGAGATCCCCCTTTTTTACTTTTTTAAATTTTTAGTATTCGTTGTTATAGCGGCAACAGAAATACATCATCTGTGAAAATTTCAACTGTCTAGCTATCACGGTTCATGAAATACAGCCTGGTGACAGACGGACAGACAGACGGACGGACAGTGAAGTCTTAGTAATAGGGTCCCGTTTTTACCCTTTGGGAGGGAACCCTAAAAACGACTTCCATCGCAATCACTTAATACAATTTTGAATTATTTTTTTTGGTTTTTGTTAATTTTAAGAAATAAATACTAAACCGATTTTAATAAAATTTATATGGGACCAACCTGGCATCATACCCTCTCGAATAAAAAAAAGAATTATGAAAATTGGTTCAAAATCTGCAAAGATATCGCGTAACAAACATATAAAAAAAACACAGTCGAATTCTTCGAACGTCGTCGAACATCCTCTTTTTTTAGAAGTCGGTTGAAAACCAAGAATAATAATTATATACCATTTTGCGGCCATTCTTTAATGACCTTTATGACTGTGCACTACTACACTTTTTTGATGTGTAACATCTTTGCTCTCGCTTTCCTGCAATTTGTGGGAGTGATTTCGTGCAATGGGACGGAAATGTGTAACATGGGACGGAAATGTGTAACAGGAAGTCGCGAAAGCGCGGAATTCTACTTTACGAGAGTCCGACTCGCACTTGGTCGGTTTTTTTCGTTACTGTCAGATCCGTCACCCAGGTACAATATCGTCATCAAATCTAACTAACCTAAAGTATTTTGTCACATGTTACACATCATATGCGAGTACTGTAGGTCTCGCTCGAATTTTTTTTTTAGTACGTTTGTCATAGAATGGCCCTACAATAGGTATCAATGTTATAAGAAAACTATTCCGTTGCCTTTATCATTATTTTTAGGGTTCCAAAGTTCTCTCTAGGTACCCTTTATGATCGTGATGACCGTTATTTGGGCATGGATAATAATCAAGTCATTACTCTTGCATTTTGAACTGAATTGCATGAAATTAAGCACAAAAATAGTTTCGATATAGTTCCCCTTTTAGAAGAATTAAAAATATAATTTTAATTTTTAGAGGTTCTTTCCATATACTGGGTGGCCAGGGAAAAAACGTCAAAAATTTTATTTTTTGATGTCTTATATCTAGTTAATTATTCCATATAAAATGTTCCGCGAAAGTCCACAGTTTTCAAGATATTCGCGTTTCAATTTTCAGATTTTTTATGAATAATCTTTGCTCGATTTTGACCTCATTGTGTAAAAAAAAAAACTATCATACAATTAAGCTAGCCAAATACAAAAAATACTTCTTCATTTTATAAGTTTTCCAAAAAAGTTTAAAAATAAAATATTTTTTATTCATAATTGGTAAGCCCTTGGCATCAACTCACCTGATGGTGATGCAAACTAATTTACACCAAAATTAATATTTCTGTAAAAAGGGTGCTTCATCTCCATACTAATTAGTAAGAATAATATTTTTTCATGATTTTATAATTTCCAAAATTTATCATGCCTTTTCCATCATTAGACATCTGTGACTCCCTTAGTGTCATTTAATATCCTTGATTCGCATGCTAATCGAAAATCAAAACCTAAGTTTTTTTTATACAAAATTGTTGCAGATATCGATACACACGTCTGGTTAATTCCCAGTGTTTGTTGTTTTTTTCAAGATTTGTTTCAACATTGACACCTTTTTGAACTGCTGGACAAAGGCGTTCCCGTGACCTTCACCAGGTCGTTGGTTCACCGAGTGGGAGACGTGCATATGGTACGTCTATCGGTGCGCAGTCACCTCATACAGAACCCACATTCATTATTGATTTCGAGTCTTTCCTCTGTAGGTACTAATGTATTTACCTGTTCCCATTATAGGGCTGATGGCTCCAATGATGGAGCCACTTCTACTCTTCGGCTTGGCTATCACCACGGAGCCGTTGCCGAGTCCCTCCCCAGGACTAGTCGCTGGGTTTCCACCTTCAAACGCCACCATCTTCGGCCCGTCTACTCTTACTGACGCTCGTCTGCTTAGGTCTGAAATTGAAAGACAGAAAATTGATAAAAGACTTCGTCAAACTTGGTGAAGTGGCTTTTTGAAAACATAGTCATCATCATCAGCTCATATTACGTCCCCACCGAGGGGCTTGAGCCTACCCTGAATTAGGGCGATCGGGCCTTAGCCGACCACGCGGGCCCAGTGCGGGTTGGTCGCCTTTACACACAACCTTCGAGTTTCTCCGCAGGCGTGTGCAGGTTTTCTCACGATGTTTTCCTTCACCGTAAGAGTGTCGGAATACATAGTAATTGAAGTAAACGAATAAGTGAAAAGAACTAGAGGCAGCCTCAGACTGAGGCAGAATGCCTCTGTGCTTTTGATCAAATGTCAACGCGACCAGCCTGAGGCATTCCTCGCCACGTAAGTACATGCCTCGAACCGAGCATTTGACCGACGCTCAGCGCGAGGCACTCTCCTCCGAAGCGTTGCCTCGCAGTATGTCTGAAGCACACTCGCCGCGTGCATGTCGAAGCTGCTCACCCTGAGGCTGCCTTTAGTCTGTACTTACCTTTGGAGATTACCGGAACTGAGTAAAGCTGATGAATTCTTCATTAGACTCTTCAAAAAAAAATATTTTTTATTAATCCATAATTGGTAAGTAAGCTCTTGGCATCATCTCACCCGATGGTAAGTGACGATGATGTCAAGATGAAAGTGGGCTTACCAAGATTCTCTAACGCAATGGGTAACTGACTATCTTATCTTCAATCCGGAACACATCATTGCTGTTATCAATGATGTTTGGCGGCAACACTTAGATAAGATGGTGGTAGCTAGCGAGGTGGGGTTAGAAAATGCCTTTTCACAAACCAAACCGAGTCTTACAAAGTTAGACTGCACCGGCAATCAAACCCGCGGCCTCCTGACGTGAAGCTAATGAACTTAACCATTACGCCACGGAGGCGATTAAATAAATTCTCCTTCAATCAATCTATTTCATTTGCAAAATTAAATTTAACTTGCAGTTACAAAGTTATATTCATCATCAGCTAATATTTCACGTTTTATCATCATCCAGACGAAAGACATCCACTGCTGAACAAAGGTCACCTCCAAGGATATACACAACCACCAATCCGACGCGCGCTGCCCGCATCTAGCGGCTTCCTGCGGCCGTCACCATACGTAGTCGGTCCACCGAAATGGAGGCCGTCTTAAGCTATGTTTTGCTATGCTATACGCGGTCTTTACTCGAGCATTTTACTGCCCAACGGTCATCTATTCTACGATCTATGTGACATGTGATTCGACGTTAATTTTCATTAGATTGACAAGAACAAGTGAAGGAAAACATCGCGAGGAAACCTGCACACGCCTGCGAAGAAACTCGCAGGTAGTGTGAGAAGTTGACCAACCCGCACTGAGCCCGCGTGGTCGACTAATGCCCGATCGCCGTAATTCAGGGTAGGTTCGAGCCCCTCGGTAGGGACGTATATGAGCTGATATGATGACAAGAATAATATAATTTACCTCCAGAAGGACCAGTAGTCCTCATCGACTCGGTCCTCAGCACTCCTCTCGGCACCACCTCCGGCTCCACCGAGAAGCTATTCTGCGACGGCGCGGGGCTGATGTTGGTGTCTCTCGGTTTCGTTGGCGACACGTCGTTGAAGATTGACGAGACTATGCTGCCTTTCCGATCAACTGTGCACACGGACAGGCGGCCGTTTTCTGATGGTTTCTGGAACAGATTATGTGATAAATTTTATACATAGGATTTATTTGATGACAAAACTTGTCTGAAATCTGACCATTTTTTTAAATAAATAATTTCCATTCAAAATAGATGATCCCTAACCTAGTCAAATCATATGCTAATTTTATGTCTATCAAACACCCACTAGCTTCTTAGCTTCTAGCTTCTTGGTACCCAAAATACGTGAACTTGTTGAGATAGATCAGTTGAGATAGATCAGTTGGTTGATGGTGACTGTACTTACAATCCGTGGATGACAGAACTTTGGGATTTTCCCTACTCTCAAAACAATATGTTTTTCTGTCAGATAACGACTGTAACACACACATTATATTAGTCATGTGAATTCCCGAACTAAAAATATGTAAACATAAAACTTTTTAGATAAGAGTGGTCAGCATAGGTACATCGCATTTATTAAGGAAAACCACACTTCTATAACAAGAGATAAATAGCTTACGTGGACATTTGATAGTTGTTTGAAAAACGGTCTTAAAAATATGCAATTTAAAAGTAAAAAGGACCCTAGGTCAGTCGGGCCAATGGAGAAAGAAAAGATAAGCGAGAGAGAGGACCTACTTGGAATCTGAAGATTGTCTGAAAATTTCATTGAAATCGGTCCAGCCGTTTTGGAGTCTATAAGGAACATTTTTTTTTCCTTCACATAGCACAGAGATAGACTGGATTCAAGTGCTAATAACTACAGCCTCCCTGATATAATAAAAGGATTTGAATGTAAATCACATGTTAAACGCTCATAAGAATTAGAAATGATTTGAACGATTAAAAATTATTCAAAATGATTACAAATCAAATCATTTTTAATCCTTTTTAATGATTTTGTTTAATCAGGGCTGTGATTAAAATAACTAAAAAAGAGATTATAAGGTTTTCTTATTTGTTTACTTAGCTTAAGTAATAAAAATATGTATCGTTTATTTAAGTAAATAAACTTTAAACAAAAAAAAATGTTCTGAGGACAGGTTATAGCGGTGAATACTTATAACCTGTTTTGTCCGTTAAATTTGGAACCATATTAAAATAAATAAACTCATGTGAGTCCAACTATGTAACTTAATTAATTAATTCATTAACTTTAATTATCTTAACGTTAGTTAAAAAACACTATAATATTAAGAAATTATAAAGTCACAATTTTATGTCTATCAAACACCCACTAGCTTCTTAAATTAGATAACTTTTGAAGGAGTCGACTTAGCAAAAAATCATCTCAGAGCTTTTTTGTAGATCGTTAAATTCCCTACAAAAATAAGTATTTGTCGTCACTAGAGGATTATTTGTTTAAATGCATTAAAAATCCAAACAAAATAAAAATAACATTCCTGTGTTATTTAAATGGGAAATCAAAAATTATGAATCGTCACCTGTTAATATTAAAATTAAGAGCTCATACGTTACCAGAATTTTTTATTCGTCATTTCGGACGATATTTTCATGGTATCTAAGGAAAAAAAAAATTAAAATTTTTTTTTGGCGCACCCTACTAAATATGAAATCAAGTTGAATAATGTTCGTTGACGCCGAACGAAGGGACTGACGTGGGTTTTATGATTTTATATCGTAACTGCAGTGAAATACATGATAATAATACATGTGTTCGCGTGGTGACTATTCATTATCTCGACTGAAGGTTATTGGAGTTTGTTATGAGGTATCAGTTTTTACTGTATTGATGAAAAATTAAAGAAAGTGGTAGCCCTAGTTTTGATAAGCATTGCTATTTAAACGGAGACGGAGGGTCGAAATGATTCATATTGTTGCAACCATTCCGAGCAAATGGAGTCCCAAAAAAAACATGTATCAATTGTGGCCGAGTGTACGATTTCAGCCCTTTTTGGAAGTGGTGCAGAGACTGTGGACTGAATAAGTTTGTAGAGGAGCAGAAACAAAAAAAAAAAATAAGTGTTAATCTTCCGTTCACACATCATGAATTTCTTGTCTAACATTTTTTTTGGTGTTTGTCTAAACGTACTATCCTCATAGATAGCAGTGAGAAGCCAGTGCTGTCGTTAGCTGGTAAAGATATTGAGTAAGTTAGTATTCTCAAGAACCTGGAAGCTATTATCGATCCGACTCTGCAATGATCTGAGAACAACCGGACTATACGCTGTTATCGCCGATTCCGGGTACATCAATGTACAAGAGCTCTTTTCTTGTCCTTGGAGTTGCTTTCTGGAACTTTGTGCCACCTGCTGTTTCAACTGCTGCTTCCCTGGATGAATTCAAGACGATGCTACAACCACTTACTTGCTATTGAGCAAGCTAAGTCGCGAGTGCATAGTTTCTGGTGTGTGATGTGCTGGTAGGGCTGTCAAGTGTTATATGATACAATACTTTTTGTAAATCGTTTTGTTTCTGTTTTTTTAAATGCCATGAGTTTTATATTATTTTTGTCTTTATTTAAAAAAAAAAGGTTGAGCTAAAGCTTTTGTATTTTGTAATGATAAAGCCTACTCGAGGGTAAGCAGGCTAAAATCTTAAAATATTAAAAATTTTAAATACAGAACATAATTATAAAAAGCGTCTGATTATGGAATCTATGTAAATGGAGAGGCATCAAGATTTAATTAATAAAAGGAAAGATACAGAAACCATAGATAAGATCTACCATGATTTAATTAAATTAAAATAATCTTTAAAAAGTACCGTTGTTACACTTTCTTGGTTAATTAGTTGGAAATTTAAATTTGCGTTTGTATTCATGTAATTTCAAAATTTGTAATTGTAAGTGTCTTTTAAACTTTATGATTATATTTATGTAGTTCAAAATTGACAACCCTGGTTATCTGGGTAGGTGATTTGAATGACTGACTGTATAATTTGTAATATTACCAACTGTACATAAGACCAGTGTTAGCACACGGTTTTGGCTGTCAGTTGACCAATAATAAGATTTATGAACGCATTGTTCATGTGACTTTATAATTTCTTAATATTATAGTGTTTTTTAACTAACGTTAAGATAATTAAAGTTAATGAATTAATTAATTAAGTTACATAGTTGGACTCACATGAGTTTATTTATTTTAATATGGTTCCAAATTTAACGGACAAAACAGGTTATAAGTATTCACCGCTATAACCTGTCCTCATAACATTTTTTTTTGTTTAAAGTTTATTTACTTAAATAAACGATACATATTTTTATTACTTAAGCTAAGTAAACAAATAAGAAAACCTTATAATCTCTTTTTTAGTTATTTTAATCACAGCCCTGATTAAACAAAATCATTAAAAAGGATTAAAAATGATTTGATTTGTAATCATTTTGAATAATTTTTAATCGTTCAAATCATTTCTAATTCTTATGAGCGTTTAACAGTGATTTACATTCAAATCCTTTTATTATATCAGGGAGGCTGTAGTTATTAGCACTTGAATCCAGTCTATCTCTGTGCTATGTGAAGGAAAAAAAAATGTTCCTTATAGACTCCAAAACGGCTGGACCGATTTCGATGAAATTTTCAGACAATCTTCAGATTCCAAGTAGGTCCTCTCTCTCTCTTATCTTTTCTTTCTCCATTGGCCCGACTGACCTAGGGTGCACGGAGAAAAAAATATCGTCAGAATAACTATTCAAAGTTTATAGTTAAATTAGTTAAAAGACGTATCGTTAATATAGCCAACTGTTTCGTCAAACTAAGGATCTGTATCGCTGAATTGGCTATACAGATCCTCAATTCTAGAAAACAGTTGACTACATCAACGATACGTCATTTAACTAATTTAACTATAACTTTGAATAGTTATTCTGACTATATTTTTTTCTCCGTGTGCTTTTTATATTAATAATATGTATGTTGCAGTCGTTATCTAACAGGACAAAGTATTATTTTGAGAGTAGGGAAATTCCGACGGAAGTACGGTACTGCTATTGGTTTCTGGCAATTGCATGACACCACCTCGTGGTCAAATAATATAAGTAAAATAGTCTTTTTCTTTCTAATTTAGAGGTAAGGGTTAATTTTAAGGGTCTTAGGAAATGAAAATGTAAAAAAAATACATAAAAGTTATGCAAATTTAAAATATGCGACATTAATACCGTAGATAAGTTTATATAGTTCAGGATCGTGTATAAAGATATGCATAGAGCTACTGTTTCGTAATTAATGTTTTACTTAAGAAGAAATAGGTCATAGATATAATTATAGAGTAATTTAGGTTTCTTCTTTGTTTGCTAGTGAAAACTGCCAATGTTTTTATGTTATTATTTATTATCTCGAGTTGTAAAAGGATTTCTTTGTTTCTGAAACTTTATATGTGTAATTAGACATTATCTTCATTAAGTTTTTATAGAGTGTATAGACTTCATTTGTGACATTTGATGTGTATTTTCGTTCATTCTCTAAAAAGCTACAATATTTGCGAACTAGTCACAGATTTGTAAGCTCTCAGATACCATAAAATTCACTATTTATCAACCATTATGATTCAGCATAGAACGATAGCCATCCAACACAATAAATGGTCATTCTTTAGCGCCTACATGTTTTAGAATATCAAAATCCACTGAATATATGTTATGAACCTGATGTGATGTCTTGTTTACGAAAATGCCATTACTCAGCCATAATAAATCATTTCGGATAACATCTGTGTTTCATTTAACGCTCCCTGTACAATTATAAACAGTGCGCATGGTTAAATTTTTTATAAGAATTTTCTAGTTGTTTTCTTCTAATCTTTTGATGCGCACTCACAGAAAATCTCGTCGAGTTTAGTTAAGTCCTTACTTTTGGATCCGAATAAATTCTGAGATACAGGGTGACTGATTTAACAACGGACCCGTTAAAGGAAAAAAAACATAAAAAACCACCACCTATTTTTTATTATTTTTAAAAAGTCCATCTCCTTTATTGAGGGTAGAAGGCACTTTACGCTTTAACGAAAATCGGCCAAGTGCAAGTCAGAAACGAACACAAAGGGTTCCGTACCATCGTACTAGATAGCTGTAGTTTCTTCACGTTTAAAAAAAAAGTCTTCTGTATGGAGACCCCCTTATTTTTTCACTTTTTCTAATTTTTAGTATATCATGTTGTTATAGCAGCAACATAAATACATCATCTGTGAAAATTTCAACTGTATAGCTATTACGGGGCTCATGAAATGTAGTCTGGTGACAGACGGACAGACAGACAGACGGACGGACCGCGGAGTCTTAGTAGTAGGGTCTCGTTTTACCCTTTGGGTACGGAACCAAAAAAATCGTAGAAATGTGAATAAAATAACGTCGGTGCGTAACGGTGGCATAACGGCTAGAGCCGCCGCCTCCTGTCCTGGAGGTCGCGGTTCGAATCCTGCCACGTACCAATGTGATTTAGAATTTAGATTTCATATCGTCGGCTTACTGCAAGACATCATTAGCTGCAAAAAAGTGATTTCGAGATAATCGCAGTTTTATATTTTTCATTATCTTTGCAATAACTTCAAAAGTTGAGGACATAGAAAAAAAAATTAAACACCACCTTAAAGGTGAGCATCTTCTTTATACGATTTCAATATGGAATACATCCCTAATGCTGCACTTTTTTTTTAAAAGCCGGAAAAAAAAGATAAGGACTTCTTGCGTTTGAGCAATACAAGCAAAACGTGAAAATAATGATTTCTGTATGAAAATCGTTCAAAAAAAATCAATTATTACCATAAAAACAATGAAAATAGTGTTCTTTTTTTATTATTATCAAATTAGAAGCTTTTACAATATTATTTTTGATATTTTCGGGTGACCTAAATCTAATTTAACAACTTAAATGAAAGTCGCTTAAATTTTTGGCAAAAAAAAAACAAGTGATAATAAAGGTATAAGATCTACTTATTGTAGACAGTAAAAACATATCATCTAATCAGCCGAAAGAAGTCCACTGCTGGACAAAGGCCTTTCACAAGGAATTCCACAACGACCGGTCTTGCGCTACCCGCATCCAGCGGCTTCCCGCGATCTACACCAGGTCGTCGGTTCAACGCGTGGGAGACCTTCCTACGATACGTTTTCCGGTGCGCGGTCGCCAGTCAAGAACTTTACTACCCCAAAAGCCATCTGTTCTACGAGCTATGTGCCCTGCCCACTGCCACTTCAGTTTAGCCATTCTGTGAGCTATGTCGGTTAATTTGGTTCTTCTGCGGATCACCTTATTTCTGATTCGATCGCGTAGGGAAATTCCAAGCATAGCTCGCTCCATTACCTTTTGGGTGACCTTGACCCTTCTTATGAGGCCCATAGTAGGCGACCATGTCTCAGTTCTGTATGTCATCCATCACTGTAAACACACACTGGTCAAAGACCTAAGTCTTGAGACACTGCGGTATTTGGGATGTGAAGAGATATTGCGATGCTTCCCGAACGCTGCTCAGCCGAGTTGTATTCGTCGATTGTTCTCTTTCTTGAAGTTGGACCTACCTAGCTGGACTCTTTGTCCATGGTTTACATATTCGTCAATAACTTCCAGTGTAGAGTCTCCAACCTTTAGAGGGGTGGGTGCAACACGGACATATTTTCGTCTTGTCCTTGTTCATTTTAAGACCCACTTGTTGAGAGACTTTACTGAGGCTATCGAGCATTACACTTAGGTCTTCCATAGTCTCAGCCATGACCACGATATCGTCAGCAAATCGATGGTGGGTTATGTACTCGCCGTTGATACTGATGCCGAGTCCCCCCCAGTCTAGAAGTTTGAAAACATGTTCCAGGGCGGCGGTGAACAGTTTCGGAGATATAATCTCTCTGTCTCACCCCTCGCTGCAATTGGGAGGTTTCGAGTTCTGGTGTGGAGGTGAACTAAAGTAGTGGCGTTTTCATACAGATACTTCAACACCGTAATGTATCGATAGTCAATTTAGCACCGCTGGAGAGCCTGTAGCACAGCCCAGTTTTCGACTGAATCAAAGGTTTTCTCATAGTCCAGAAACGCCAAGCATAGTGGCTGATTGTACTCTTTAGTCTTCTGTATAATCTGCCGCAGCATATGTATGTGGTCTATGGTACCAAAGCCTTTTCGGAAACCGACTTGTTCGGGAGGCTGGAAGTCGTCAAACCTTCGTGCGAGACGATTCGTAATAAATCTCGAAAACAGTTTATAGACATAGCTCAGAAGTGAGATGGGTCTGTACTTCTTTAGCAAGGTGTTGTCACCCTTTTTGAAGAAAAGCAGGATCGACCAAACTTCTGTACCATTCGTTAGGCGTTTGTCCCTCGAGTATAACGGAATTCAATAACTTCTGAAGAGCTTTGAGTACCGGTGATTCACCTGCTTTCAGAAGTACAGCCGTAATTCCATCGTCACTCGGTGCCTTGTTGTTCTTGAGCTGTTTGAAAGCCATTCCAGTCTCGTACAGGCTGACCTTCGGGATATTTTTTATTTATTTATTAACTTGTCGCCAATTTTATAGACCATTACACACATGAATTTTACAATTATTGGTTTTACATTTTAAAAAGCAAATTATGAAATTCGACTAATTGAAATTTAAAAAAAGACAAAGTAGGATTAAACGTAAATTATGTAATAGAAAATAATATTTATAAAGTAAAAATATATAAAACAAACAAAAAAAGTACAATTAAAGAAATAAGAACAAGAAGTTTGAAATGGGCAGCGCAAAGTGTTATACGTTATATATGTAGTGTGTTTGTGGCATGTGTAAATGTTGTGTGTGTATTGTGAGTGTTTGAATGAAGTCGTATAAAAATTAATTTCATAAATTGGTTACGTCGGAGGAAGAATATGTCGAATATCTATATAGCTTCGGTAAAGTGTCGGGTTAGTCTGGCTCTTGAGTCTTTAGCCAGATCGCTGACAGGCAGACGTGTGGTCTTGTACAATTGTCCGTAGAACTTTTTAACTTCTTCCAGCAACTCAATCTTAGAATTCTCAGACTATATGATCATGCCACCTCAGTTTTCGGCTTGGTCAGTTAGCTTTGTCCTCTCGTTGGTTTGATGTCTCGCGAACACTTTTGAGCCTTTGTTGTGCTCAATCGCTTCTTTAATACAATTTGTATTATACTCGCGCTAATCGCGAGCCAGGGACTTAAGAGATCTGCCTGTTTAGTTGTCGATATTAAGTAGCATCTTCAGAGGACTGCAAAACCAATCTGCGTCTTTCTTCCATGAGGTTGCTGGTGAAGTCTAAATTTTTTTTTGTTCTGTTTGAACGGCGAGTTTTAAGAATCTCAGACCCGACCTTTTGGACCATTTCCACTAATTTTTCATTATAATCGTCCATATTCTCGCAGTATCCTAGGCATTCGAAGCGATTTTGCAAATCGAGCTGAATGCTCTCGGGGTTTTGGAGCTGTATGGGTGCAGGTCGGAACGTAGACTACATCAGTCGGCATCTTTCTAGCTTAATCTTTAGATTCAGTGTGCCTCTTACCATTCGGTGATCGCTTCCTGTTTTTACTAAAATTGATCACAAAGACATCATTGAATATTTGTCTTCTCGTCGATAAGATGAAATCAATCTCGTTCTTCGCTATGCCATTGGGATGCAACTATGTCCACTTCCGCTGTTGTGACTCTTTGAAGAAGAAGTTCATTATAAAGAGGCTCTCTTTTTTCATAAAGTCGGCCAGCATCTGACCACGTGCATTTATTACTCCATATACAAATTGCCCTACTCTCAGCTCACCATCGCCTCGTTTGCCCAGTTGCACGTTGAAGTCCTCCATAACAATGGTATAATGGGTCTTGGTTATACGTTTGGTTGTAGAGATTTCCTCATACATTATCTCTACCTCATCGTCGGAGTGTTGCGTGGTCGGCGCGTATACCCGTATGACTTATCGAATACCGTTTTGTGATTCCGAGTATAAAGTATGCTTTCCTTGTCGAAAAGATCATGATCTGGACCACTTTGTTAATGAGGGACTTGTGGACGAGAAACCCGACACCACCCTGGGACAGTTGGTCATCCTCCCGGAATGAGAGCAGGTTTCCGGATTAAAGGATCATGGTGTCCTCTCCCTTTATTTGGACTTCACATAAACGTACGATATCCCACCGTAACCTGCTCAATCCTTCTTCGAGTTCTGTAAGCTTCTCGTCAGTCCGCAGTGTACGCGTGTTGTAAATTGCCAGGGCCAAAGGTCGTTGGGTTTGGTAGCCTGGCATCTCCTGGAGATTCTTTGCATTTCCCACCCCATCGTTACCAGGTCTGTTACCGGAGCCAGGAATAGCAGTGTCGCCGGGGACAAGGGGCCGTTTCCTGGGTGTGTAAGCAAGAAGTAGAATTCTTATTTTTAATTCGTGGCTCTAGTTAGCAGATTATAAATTAATATGATGGTTTATAGTAGCTTGTAGCTCTAAGGGTTAATATTTATTTTAAATAAAATAATAGATTATAAATTAATGAAGCAGAAACATACCGGGAGATTTAGATCAACTTCGAGACAAAAGTTGTAATCTGGTCTTAATGTAGAAAGCAAACTGCGGCATCGGTTCCGCTCGCGGCTCGCTTCACCTCTCCCCCTCGCTCGCCCACCGCCTTACAGCCAGCCTTCGCGCATCATAGTGACAAATAAATCGAGTTTCTATTATCCTAATTACTGTTCCCTATATTTTAATCTACAAATATCTACTCTATGAACTTCCGTTTAGTGTCATAAGGTAATTATCCGATAAAAAGAATGGAATTTGTTTGTCAGGACCAACAAAATTCATATTACTTTTGTATCCAGTTTAAGCAAAAAACTAATTAATATGATTATAAAACCTTTTTATATTGTGCAGAACTAACTAATTACTTTTAGACCTTACATTTTTTGGTGTGTAGATTTGACAGAAATCATTATTGTGTAATTATTAGATTGAATCCATATATTTCTGCTACTCACGCTCCCAGAATTCATTAAAATTATATAATTTTATACAACAAAAACACTTATTATCGTCTAAAAAAATAAATCACAAAACTTTGTTTTTGTCACATCTCATTAAGTATTAATTCAAGTGACCATTTTCTATTAAAAGTCATTTAAGTTTTATAATTAGTTTAATAGACAAGTATAATGTGACTAAAAGACAATTAAAGGCATGTAATTATTTTTAACAAAATCATAACTTATATGCATTTCTGTCGTTCGTCGTTGCTCAGACGTCATTGAAATAATATAATGACTTTTAGCAAAACGTTATACGACAATTTAAGTACTCTAGGTGTCACTTATGAACTTTATCAACTTAATACAAAATGTAAAGATGTAGTAAGCGATATATTCGTGAAACCTCCTTAAGTAACAAAAATAATTTAATTATTTATAACGAAAATTGTAAGTAGTAATCATACATTTTCAAATTTCAGATGAAGACACTAAGTATCATTAGTGTGTAGTTGTAACGAAAAAAATCTTAATACTCAATATAAGGTACTGTAATGATTGTGAAAACTGAAAATTGCAATTACTATCTTTTTGCCTTAGACATAATGTTCAATTTCTTTAAAAGTATAACACATAGAGAAATAATGATTTCTGATTATTGTAGAGCGTAGCGCGGCCTATACACTGGTATCACAAATGCAGTTAATGACTTTTGGTGAATAATGACTTCTTGCAGTAAGCCGACGATATTGTATACGTTTATCCGACGCTCTAACGGTGAAGGAAAACATCGTGAGGAAACCTGCATACGCCTACGAAGAAATTCGAAGATTGTGTGTGAAGTCGACCAACCCGCACTGGGCCCGCGTGGTCGACTAAAGCCCGATCGCCCTAATTAAGGGTAGGCTCGAGCCCCTCGGAGGGGACGTATATGAACTGATATGATGATGATGAATAAAATAACATAATCAATTAAATGAAAAAAAATCTAACCAAGTGCAACTCGGACACGCGTTAAGTTAGGGTTCGTAAGTTTTTTTTCTATTTACAATTGGTAAGCCCTTGGCATCATCTCACCTAATGGTAAGTGACGATGATGCCGAAGATGGAAGCGGGCTTACCAAGGTTTCTCAACGCAATGGAGGACTGGCTATCAGGCTATTGGCTAACACTTGGGTCAAAATCTTGGCTGTATTCTTCTTTGCCTAACAAAACACTTGGGTTTATTTCTCCTTATCTAACCCATGTCATCAAATTTCCCATACTTTGGGCAAATCGTAAAGGTTTCCTAAGTTCAAGATTTAAAAGATTTCTATTTTGAGCTCAGACCAATTTCATAATCACAAAATCTCTGATCCCTCCATTTTCCAATAAATATAGAACTTTTCAACTTGAATCCGCAAAGAACGATTAATTCCACTAAGCTTCAGGCTATGAATCCAATAATTGAGATAAAGGATAGGACACAAAGTTCGGGAGCCCTCAAACATTGTATTAAAGTTCTAACTTCGGAAAGTTTCACCGTACTAATGTATACTATACTTCGGTTTGGGACAGCTTGACCAAAAATTAACTTATAAGTTATAATATAGTGTATATTAACTTGAGTAGAATTTTAGTATAGGAATTGAAGATTACTTGACAGACAATAGCAGTTCTTTTGAGGCGTTAAAATGACTCAATTCGAGCAGTTCGTTCAATTAATGAAAACGCTAAACACGTTAAAAAACCGACTTCCATCGCAACAACTTCGTACAATTTCACAATATTATTTGTGAATTTTGTAAATTTTCTAATAAAATAAAACACCGATTTTGATAAAATTTATATGGGACCACACGGGAAGCACGAGCTTTCAAATAAAAAAAAATCATCAAAATCGGTTCACCCAGTCAAAAGTTCTGAGGTAACACACATAAAAAAACATATAGTCGAATTGAGACCTCCTCCTTTTTGGAAGTCGCTTGAAAATAATAACGAACGTAAATCTATTCATTTTAAGTTCAAATCAATGCGGGCTTCAACGCCACGGTTACGTTGAGACCGCTCGATTCTTGATTTTTGCATGGATTTATTACTTCTCTCTGAGGAAGATGATGATGAACTTTGAAACTAATTTCAGTTAAATTAAAAACCCCCGACAAAAAAAAACCTCTAAAAATTAGAAAATAATATGTTTGGGCCCTTTAAGTTTCTAAGTTTAAGTTTAATATGTTTTGATCTAAGAATCGTCGCGTAGGGGGACCGCCAAGTTTTAAAATTATTAGTGATTAGCTGTCCCGGCGAACTTCGTTTCACCTTACACTACACTACACTACCCTACCCTACACTACCCTACACTACCCTACACTACCCTACACTACCCTACACTACCCTACCCTACCCTACACTACCATATCCTACACTACCCTACACTACACTACCCTACCCTACCCTATAACCAATTATTTTTTGACTGATAATTTTTTTTATTGATGAATATAATACTTTTAAACTTATTATCCTATTCCTGACGAAGACAAATGCAAAAACACAAAAATCATAAAAATTGGTCACGCCCTCTTGACATGTAGGAAAAAAACCCTAAAATTTCTTTTTTTCAAGATTTTATTGTACCACTTTATCAGCGTAATCAATATGTAAACCCTACCCATGCTAAAATACAGCTTTCTAGTACTAATAGTCTCTGAGCTGAGACGCGAAAGAACGGACAGACAGACAGACATGGCGAAACAATAAGGGTTCCTTGTTTATTACGGAACACTAAAAACTAAAAAATAAAAAAGTGTGTGTGTGTTTGTGCGTCCGTCCGGTGCTCTTGTTCCCAAACTACTGGACGGAGTTGGGTAAAATTTGGTTTGAGGAAATAGCCACTATAGTAATAAAACACTTAAGTATTATTTTCTTACTCCCAAATGACTCTTACGATTTTGACGGAACTCGACAGTTACTATAACTTTACAAGGCTTACAGTATGCGATAATTATTTATTCCTAGAAAAGTCGGAATAAGTTACCTATCACACAAATCCAGTTTCGTTGTCACTTTTTCACAAAAATGGTTGTAACGATTTTAATAAAACATTGTTAATAAAAAGGACTTAATACCTACTGCACTGGGTAGTTAATTTTTTTACGAATAATAGTTAAGGTACTTCCTATATCATCATATCTGCTCATATACGTCCCCACCGAGGGGCTCGAGCCTACTCAATTACAAATAATTTGGATTTGTATAGGGAGTGAAGTGTGAGCGTCGGTGGCGTAACGGCTAGGGCCGCCGCCTCCTGTCCGGGAGGTCGTGGTTCGAATCCTGCCACGTAACAATGTGTTTCCGAATTTCGATTTCATATGTACGTTTATCCGACGCTCTTACGGTGAAGGAAAACATCGTGAGGAAACCTGCACACGCCTGCGGAGAAACTTGAAGTATGTGTGAAGTCGACCAACCCGCACTGGGCCCGCGTGGTCGACTAAGGCCTGATCTCCCTTATTCAGGGTAGGCTCAAGCCCCTCGGTGGGGACGTATATGAGCTGATAAGAAGAAGAGAAGGATTGAATGTAGATTTGGTTGTTCATTGCCTCTAAGCTTGGACTACTTGGGTGAAAATCTCATCGGTAGGTAGTAGGTACCAATTAGGTATCTATAAAGAAGATCAAGTAGACCATTTCCGTAGCATAATGGTTAAAGCCATTAGCTTCATATCAGGAGGTCGCGGGTTCGATTCCTGGCGGAGTCTTATAAAGTAAGACTCGGTTTGGTTGGAGGAAGGACATATTTTAAGCCCACCTGGCTAGATACCACCATTTTATCTAAGTCTTGCCGCCAAACATCAATGCTAACAACATTGATTTGTTCCGGCTTGAATATAAGATAGCCAGTTCCACATTCCACGTAATCTTGGTGAGCCTGCGTGCATATTCGGCATCATCGTCACTTACCACCAGGGCTCACCAAATGTGAAAAAAATAAAAAATAAAAAATCAATGACAGTTTCATACGAAAAAGAAACTCTATAGTACATAGCAGGTATTTTATTCAGTTCAAAGACTATTGAAGGAGTAAATCCGAAGGGATATTCTTCAATCTACCTATTGATTAATTTATTGGGGATATAGAAGGAGGTAAACTGCTCAGGTGGTTAAAGTAAATCGATTCGTGGGATAGAAGTGGTATTAATTAAATTTGGGTTGTTCGTTGCCTTTCTCTTGATTGGTTTGGGGAGACCATTGGCAATGGCCTTTGCCTTGATCTAATTACAGATTTTCTTAGAAAGGGTCTATTCACAGATCTACAAAAAAATTTTTTTTTGTTGCCCCAGATATCTTAGAAAATTTTGATGTTTTCAAGTGCCCACATTACGAATTTATTCATGAAAGTATTGAATGTGCTCTTGTTTTTATGATCAAATATCAGCTTATTAGTAATAAAATTTATTTTTCCAGTCATGATTAGAGTTCTACGCAAAAAAAATGAGAGCAAATCTTATAAAATCATTGAAAGTTTCACGAATTGTGAGCATTAATGTATCCAAAATCGATCTTATATCTAGGGCAACAAAACCACTGTGTGTGATAAGTGTGTAACATTATGGTACGCTTATGCGTTCTTTCTTCATTCGACCCTTTTTTTATTCCATTTATTTTTTTTGCGCTGTCATCCATCTGTTAATATCATTAAAAATCAAAATTCTATTCACTCTCATACTACTAAATAAAATAAATTAAATACCTTGATACTCTTATAAAAGACCCATTTTGGGTAAGTTTTAGTTTGTATTTTGTAAATTGTGTTTTTTTCAGTGCTGTTTTCCTAATTTTTATGATGTTTTCAATTAATTAAATTCTGTAGCACGCATCTTCTTTTTAAACCCACGCCCACTACCGTACCTACCTACGAAGTTGTGCTACAAGTGATCACATTTTAAATGCCTTTTAGTCACAGAGATTGTCTGGGTTTTCAACCAACTTACAAAAAGGAAGGGGTACTCAATTCGATTTATATGTTTTTAGAAGTGAAAACTTCTTTAGGCCATTTAACTACATTACAAGTGTATGGAACCGACGCAGCGAACCAGTTTTTTGCGCCGTGTGTTGTTGCCAATTGTCTCGACTAACGCTCAAGCCATCGCCCGCGTGCCGAAATTGTGACTAAAATCCAACAAGCCGTTTTGGCTACGTGCGGCAACAATGAAACGGACAACACACACAAATACACACACACACACACACACACACACACACACTTACACACACAAACACACACACTTACATAAACACATACACACACACACACACACACCCGAAAAACGCCTGGGTGAGCAGTCGGTTTTCTCAAGTTTTAGTGCTAATTAGGCAGATAACTCCATTACAGTGAATTTTGCATCTGTTTATTTATTCTTCATGAATGTCACGAGATAGTCCCACCCACTCCCGCGCACTTCTCGCGACCCACGAGGAGAGCAAGTGATTTATTTTGACCAGCTGTTCTAGTAATGTAGTTCAATGCTTTAGGCGCGTTGGGCATTTTTTGAGATGGGAAAAAACCAATGACTTATATAATATAACTGGCGGAAAAAAACATTGAACTCGCGACACTGTTACCGTTACCGACCAGAAACACTCGCAGGGTTAAAAATTTGTCAACCTAGTCGTTCGGCAGGAACACTCGGAGGGTTCAAACTTATAAAACTGTAAAATTAGGTTAGGTTTTTTTGTGTGATTGTTACGCGATATTGAAAAGTGATAACTTAATTTGTCAACTTTAAGTTGTATAATTTCTTTGGTGCTAATTAAAAATCTATAAAAATCCCATCACAGTTTTCATTTTGAATAATTAATTAGTGAGACGAAGAACTTTGTAGGAGGATTTTAGGGTTTTTTTTTTTTTATTCACAATTGGTAAACCCTTGACAACATCTCACCTGGTGGTAAGTGACGATGTTGCCGAAGATGGAAGCGGGCTTACCAAGATTAAAAACATAAAAAAAGGTAAAAACGCCTAAAGGGTAATTACTAAGACTCCGCTGTCTGTCCGTCTGTCTGTCTGTCCTTCTGTCACCAGGCTGTGTTTCATGAACCGTGATAGTAGACAGTTGAAATTTTCACAGATGATGTATTTCTGTTGCCGCTATAACAACATATACTAAAAATCAAAAAAAAGTGAAAAACTCCAAACAAAAAAACGTGTTTTTTTTCAAACGTGAAGAAACTAGCGCCATCTAGTATGATGGTACGGAAACCTTTGTGCGTGGTTTTGACTCGCACTTTACCGGTTTTTTGATATTAATTGTCTAATTGGCAGGTGATGGTAAGGGAAAATTGGCGATTTGTTTGGGCTTCATTCTGTTAATTACGTTCCTATTCGATTAACCCTACCTTTCCACCTGTTGAGGGGTAGGCGAATAAAATCTAATTAAAAAGCTCGAACGTTATTGAATAAATAATTTTAACACATAATAAGTATTTACGTGGAATATACTCGTATGTTTAGCGAAATAATAAAATAAAATAAATTTGTTTCAACTATATAGGTGTAGCGCTTGAGAGTCCCCAGGAGTTTCCAGACAAACGTAGTTCCGCTTTAATACAAAAACTACATGCCGGAATAAATCCAAAATTTGCGAATACATTATATTGAGTAGACACATATCGATGTTTGTAATTCGTTTTCGTTTATAAAACGTAAAAAAATATGAGCAGTTTCAAACTTACAGTACAAAACTAATTTAAGCCTTCGTTTAGATAATTTCAATTTACAACGATAAAAACTAGTTACAAACATTGATATGTACCTATTAAATATATTAGCAAAGTTTTGATTCAATGCGGCATGTAGTTTTTGTATTAAAACGGAACTACGTTTGTATGGAAACTCGAGCCTCCTGCATGGAGACCCATAACTCAGTAGATTCCTGTGGTAGGGAGCGGTGTGGGAGGGATGACATTTGAAGTAAGGCCTGATTTGCACAAAGTACAATTATGTAGAAAAAGCGTCGGTGGCTCAACCGGTAACGACTCGGTCCATCTAACCAGAGGTACCGGGTTCAAATCTGGACGGCCAATGTACCAATCAGTTTTTCAAAAACTTACGTACATATCATTACCGATTGCTTTAACGGTGAAGGAAAACATCGTGAGGAAACCTGCACAGGCCTGCGAAGAAACTCGAAGGTTGTGTGTGAAGTCGACAAACCCGCACTGGGCCCGCGTGATCGACTAAGGCCTAATCGCCCTGATTCAGGGTAGGCTCGAGCCCCTCGGTGGGGACGTATATGAGCTGATATAATAATAACAATTATGTAGGGAGTTAAGTAGCGGTTTTGACGAATTATGTTCTATCTTCATTTGCACGAGTTTTGCCAGTGAACCAGTTACTGGACGATTAGAGGAATAAATTATAGAGAATAGATTGATGATCTATTCTTTTCAGCCGTCCGTTGCGTTTTCCACGCTCCGACAACTAAACGCGCCGCTTGTGTATTCTTTTTTAAATTTACTGTCCTATGTGAGCTGTAGACCTCGCGAGTTTTTCTAAATTGCTGAAATATGATATTTTTTACGTTTTTAAAATCCAAACTGAATCGACAAAAAAACATATTATTATCGAACCTACTCACAAAGTTTCACGAAACTCGGTTGAGAAATGTGACCTGCAGAGGGAAACAGCCGTAGATCCTGACATACGGCAGCATTATTGCCCAAGCTAAAACGGAGACGCTACGCACTCACCGACATACTCGTAGCTCTCAGAATGGCTAAACTTAAGTGGCAGTGGGTGGTGTACATAGCTTATAGAACAGATGGTCGTTGGGGTATTAAAGTTCTCGAGTAGCTACCGCGAAAAACGTAGCGTAGGCAGACCTCCCATTCGGTGGACTGATGACCTGGTAAAGGTCGCGGGAAGCCGATGGATGCGAACAGCAGCTTGTGGGGAGGTCTTTGTCCCTTAGTGGGCGTCTTTCGGCTAATTTGGTGATGACGAGAGATAAATATTATTTAAAAACTCTTATCTCTCTAAAAAACATATAATTTAATAAGTTCATTTTCAAGGTTCATTTAATAAGGATAGCGTCGGTGGCGCAACGGCAAGGGCCGCTACCTCCTATCCGAGAGATCATGGTTCGAGTCCTGCCACGTCCCAATGTGTTTTCGCATTTCGATCTCATATGTACGTTTATCCGACGCTTTTACGGTAAAGGAAAACATCGTGAGGAAACCTGCACACATCTGCGAAGAAACTCGAAGGTTTTGTGTGAAGTTGACCAACCCGCACTGGGCCCGCGTGGTCAACTAAGGCCTATACCCTAATCCACCCTAATTCAGGGTAGAGTCGATCCCCTCGGTGGGGACGTATATATGAGCTGATGTGATGAATAAGATATCCCCAACCCAAAAGTAGCACACTAAAAAGGGTAAATTTAATATTTTCACATCTCACTAGAGAAATCAAATAACAGAACAAATATGTAAATGGAGGCAATAAAAAGTTAGCAGACCCTTTTCTAGATCGAATGGTGGCCATCATTCGTCAGTGGTGAGCGAGACAGGACCGCATTAAGGGAAATATTAATGGGGGTCAAAGGGCCACTATACTGGAGTTGGACACGAGTTATGATTATGGTCGCTTTGACTGTTAAGTACATTTACGTTACTTTTATGTCAGTATTAAGCGGCCCTAGTTCAATGCAACTTGCGTGGTTGAAGCACAGTTATTACCTGGATGGATTTGACTGTTGTTGGTGGCATTTTTCCCGACCGTTTCCGTGCTTTGCAAGGCACATTAACCCTTTGGTACAGTTGCTATCACTAGATGACAGTTCTTAGCTGTGTCAGATGCCTCATACTTCATAGGCGGTATAAAATACTTTGGGTTTCGCCACGAGCACTACAATCTCCACCAACCTGGACCTGGCACCCCGCGTGTGTGATGTATGACCTAATCTTCCACAGTGCACAGCCTATTGAAAGATCCTCCCAAAAACAAACGAAACGATATAGTCAGCGTATTGTTTAATGCCAATGCAATTGCGCTGTTACTTTAGAACGGTAATTGTTCGTTCGTATTATGGAGATTCGTATAAAAGTTTCCTTGGTAAAAGCACGTCTGTATTCCCCTATTCGTATAATTTAGGAATCTCAAGACGATTGTGAACAGGCCCTATTTGAGCTTGCATTTTACATCCTTAGCTGCATCGGCGCTTACCATGAGGTGGGGTGCAGCCAAACGCACTCAATTTATGAATTTAAAAAAACGCCTGGCTATCGCACGAATACAGCGTTCTGTTCTTGTATATTGTAATATATGTTGAGTTAAATACAGCCTCTTCACCTTTCAAATACAATACATATTATTTTAGTCGAGCGTTGGACGCTCGCCGTGGGCGCTTATATGTAGACCCAAAAAGCCCTTAGACGGCCCTGGCCCTGCCTCTGTGACGGTGTCTGTTACGGTGAAGGAAAACATCGTGAGGAAACCTGCATACGCTTACGAAGAAATTCGAAGGTTGTGTGTGAAGTCGACCAACCCGCACTGGGCACGCGTGGTCGACTAAAGCCCGTTTGCAATAATTCAGAGTGGGCTCGAGTCCCTCGGTGGGGACGTATATGAGCTGATATGATGAACTTCACCTGTCAAATACAATATTATTTTAGACGCTCGCTCTGGGCGCTTATAATTATGTAGACCCAAAAATCCCTTAAGACGGCCCTGGCCCTGCCTCTGTCATATTTGGGTGAAAATTGGCAACACTCAACCGGTGGCACAGATTCAATCATGCATTGTGATAAAGCAATTCGATCCCGAATGTGAATGACGGACTCGCTGTCATATATTTACTCGTTTTTTTCAAGTTCTGACCTGTTTAGTTAGGTTCAAGGATATTTCGTGTAAGCAAGGTTGTTGAACCTCTCAAAAGAAAATTTGTTTAAGCTACCTTTAGGGTTCCGTACCAGGTAACGGGACCTTATTACTAAGTCTTCGCTGTCCGTCCATCTGTCTGTCCGTTTGTCTAGCCGACCTTCAAAAAGCTGTTTCTTTAGATAACCGTTGTAGATAGATCGCTGATTTTTTTTTACAGAATTGTGTTATTATGTGGAATTAGAAAAAAAGAAAAATAAGTGTGGTCTCCATACAACACAACACGTATTTTTATAGGTATCGTATATATATACAAGCGTGAAACTTATTATGATTAATATGATTATAGTTCTGATGCTGAAAAAAAAAATAAAAAAACGGCCAAAGCGTGAGACTTACTTGCGCTGAAGAGTCCACACTGAATGAAATAGAGCATTTTGTTGATATATTTTGTTTATAATTAACATTGTATTATTGTTATACTTGTGTGGAGAGGTGTGGTGGTACGGAAACCTCGGCGTGGGAGTCCTACTCGCATTTGATCGGTTTTTTTTTATTTAAATCTTTTTCCCTTGCGTCACTACATATAAAATAAGCGAGAATCCGTTGGTGGCACTATTAACCTCGTTAACTTTCTATATATATCCTTTATTGTACACTAACATTTAAATGACAAGAACTTAGAGAGAACATGTACAAAGGTGGACTTATCTCTATAAGAGATCTCTTCCAGCCAACCTTACCGGGTGTTAGGAGACTTTAAAGTATGGGAGGTAAACCTGTGTGTACTTAATAATCATAATTATAAACTAAATAAAATACAATCAAATATAAACTAACCTAATGTACGTACATAAATAACACATACTTATAACATATAAATTAAAAGCATATATAATACATAACTAAAATATAATAATTAATGTTCTTACTAAAATAAATACTATACTAACAAACGTACATGTTCTGTAGGGAAAAAAGATGCTCTTTAAGTTTAGTTTTGAAAGTATTAACAGAGGGGCAGTCGCGAATGTTTGCGGGCAACTTGTTCCAGAGGTTCGCAGCTTCAATAGTGAAGGAATTGGAGAAGAATTTAGTATTGGAGCGGGGAACTACCAGAGTTTTGGTGACACATTTACGTCTGGGTGGGGAAGGTACAGGTAGTAGCTGGAAACGGGAGCAGAGATATTCAGGAAAGGAAGGATTTTTGAGGATTTTGTAGAGGAGTGTGAGGATGTGTAAATTACGACGCTGGCGGACAGGGAGCCAATTAAGCCGAGACCGATATTCTGATACATGGTCGAACTTTCGCAAGCCGAACACAAACCTGATAGCGAGGTTTTGTAGGCGCTCGAGCTTATTGAGGAGCTCCTCAGTGGCGTCCAAGTAGCAGACATCTGCATAATCCAGCAGCGGCAACAGAAGGGTTTGGGCGAGCATAATTTTAGTTTTAAAAGGCAAAAAGAACTGGAGTCGCTTAAGGGAGTGGTAAGAAAAATGCATACGCCTGCTGACGTCATTGATGTGAGAGGACCACGAGAGGTTGGAGTCCATGATAAGACCCAAATTTCGGGTCTTCTCAGTGAAAGGAATCGCAACGCCGTCGTAGCATATTGAGGGTAAGCACTGATCCATGCCACCCCTCAAGCGACTACTGCCGATAATAATCGACTGTGATTTGGAAGGGTTGATCAGGAGTCCGAATGATTTAGCCCATATCTGTACCGCTGCTAGATCAGCGTTCATAGAGTTGATGGCAGCTGAGGCTTCAGAAACAGGGAAGTGAATATAGATCTGAAGATCATCGGCGTAAAGATGAAATTGACAGGTGAGCACTTTAGTGATCTGGTTAATAAATATCGAGAAAAGTAGAGGAGATAAGACTCCGCCCTGAGGTACACCAGCAGAGAGCTCGCACCAATCCGACGTCGATTCTTCTGTTTTTACACACTGCCGCCGCCCTCGGAGGTAGGAGTCAAACCAGGGGATAACTGAGTCAGGAATATGGGATGATCTCAGGATACCTAGGAGAATATCAAAATCTACCGAGTTAAATGCATTGCTGAAATCTAGCAGAGTGACCAGTGTAAGTTTTTTATTATCCATTGCGTAACGGATGTCTTCCGTTACATTCAGCAATGCACTAACCGTACTATGATAGGGTCGAAAACCGGACTGAAAAGTGCTCAGAAGGTCATTCCTACAAAGATATTTGTAGAGCTGGTGGTGGACACAACCTTCTAGTACCTTGGATAGGATTGGAAGAATGGAGATAGGACGATATTGAGAAAAAGAACTGGGGTTAGGTTTTTTAGGAAGAGGGATAACATGAGCCAGCTTCCACGTACTTGGAAATGTGTTCGAGGACAAGGAGAGGTTCATAATGTGAGTTATAACCGGGACTACACTGTCCAGGATTGGAAGCAGCATTTCAAGGCTCAAATTATCACTGCCCACTGCCCTAGTCGAAATCGCTTTAATACTTCGCCTAACGTCAACCTCAGACAAGTCGAGAAACTCGAATGGCTCACAGTCGGGCGGAGGCAAATCGGCCAGGGAGCGCAATGATGCTAATTTGATAGCCTCCTCTAGTGTGACGGGGGGAGTCGAGAAATGACGGTTGAGATCATCCAAGTCGAGTGCGCCACATTGCCTATCAGAGATCCTGCCTACTCCAAGTGTCTCCAAGAAGCGCCATGTTTGCGCCGGTGAGGTGTTCTGTAAAGTGCTATGAATGTAGCGACGTTTAGCATCCCTGCACATCCGGTTACAAACATTGCGAATCTTCTTGTATACGACAAAATTTTCGTCAGTTGGGACTTTTTTATGTTTCGCCTTGGCCCGGTCGCGTTTAGCCATTATACTCTTAAGATGTGGTGTGAGCCAAGGTGCAGGAAAATGCTTCACACGAACGGGTCGCAGAGGGGCGTGAATATCGAAGAGTGCACGAAGCGTTGTATTGAAGATGACTACTTTATCGTCAACGGAAACGGCTGCATACAAGGACGACCAGTCCAGTTTTTCCGCATCTTCCTTTAGCCGGTCTACGTCCATACCTCGAAAATTCCGACAGAGGACGACCTTACCTTTACGCTTGGGAGGTCGCACTTTATATGAAAGATGGATCAGATCGTGGTACGAAAACGGAGCGGTCAGTTGTCCGTGTGACGTAACCAGATTATCCTTGGAGACGATCGCTAAATCAATTAAAGATGGCCTTGAATTTGGATAATAGTGTGTAGCATAAGACGGGAGGATTTTCAAGTCAAAGCTTGAAACTACTTCCTGCAGGCTGCGGCACCTGCAGTCGTTTTTCAACTGACAGGTGTTCAGGTCACCCATCAGTATTACAACTCAGCCATGGAGACCAGCTTCTTGCGCGTACCCTCCGGAAGGAAAACAAAGATTGTACCGTCGCTGGACCAGCATTTCTTAATGCCGAAGTGCTTGCGAGCGGCGGCAAAAACCTCCTGCCGCGGCTTAGTGAGGAACTCCTTCACCGACACTTTGGTACCTTTGAGCTTCGTCTTCGCATTCCAAACAGCTGTGCGAGACTTCAATGAAGAAAAACGCACAAGTACGGGCCTGTCCTTCGTCTTTCTCTCACCCAAGCGATGACAAACTTCAATAGCCGCTTCATCAATGCCGGTCAACTTCATTTGGGTGGTTAACAGCGTCTGGACCTTGATCATCAGGTTCTCGTCCTTTGTCTCTGCTAGGCCATGGAAGAGCAGGACCTTGCGCCGCGATTGCGTCTCCTGTCGGTCGAATCCCTGGGCGAGGAGTTCGATCTGGTCTTTAAGTAGTGAGATGGCTTTCAGCACAAAGGATTTGAATCCGATGAACTCTGCTGCAAGTGCCTTTACAGTCTGTGGGGCAGTTGATGGATTGGAGGATTGCTGTCCAAGAGTCTTTTCAAACTCACCCATTCTTGTAGTGAAGAGAGATACCATTTCGTCCATCTTAGTGTTCAGTTGTGAAGCCAGATCCATTTTGTGTGGTGAGAGTGCAGTGGGAGAGGAGATAGTGAGTCAGCAGGTGCAGGTTAGGCTCTTAACACATTTAGCAATAAAACTTAACCTTTATTTGCTGATTAATTAATTTTTAGAATAAAAATTATTGAGAGCACAAAATTTTGATGTATTCTCTTTCAAGCCTACCCTCCAAAAAAAATCTTTCTCTTCTTATCGTGTGGCACAATTAACCGTGCTATCTAAGGGATAGATGGCGGCGGTTGCCTGATGTTACACTTAGCATCACCCGCAGTCACGTGTAGGGCATTTAGATTTACACCTGCGGACGTGTGCAACGCGACCTTCATGCACATCTGGAATCACATGTACAGGTTTCTTCACGATGTTTTCCTTCACCTTTGAAGTGACACCGTTGAAGTATCATAACTTTATAATGTGGTATATTGTGGTGATGTAGTATCTCCCATACAAAATATTATGTCAAAATAATGGGAATCTTAAGTTTTGAAGATGCCTCAATCTGAGCAGGTTGATACGAGTTAAAATAATATCGAACGTAAATCTATTCACTTTAAGTTCAAATCAATGCGGGCTTCAGCGCGGCTGTTACGTTGAAACCGCACGCCCAATTATCGATTTTTACATGTTTTATTACTTTTATATATCCTTCAAATAAGTTTGAAAAAAATGTGTTCAATTAAAATGGAAGGTCTTAAAGTCACCGATTTTTGTGTGTTAGTTTCATTCAACATTAACCATTTGTTTTCTAGAAATTTTGCTATTAATGCCGAAAACAGGGTCTACAGTATACGTGTTTTACATCAAAAGTGGTACCCGCGTGGACATTGTTTTTGTGACTGACTTAGAGGGTGCGCGGTGCGCGAGCCGCAAGCGGCTCGCGAGCGTGGACATGAATTTTCTCCAGATCCCTCGGGAACTACGTCAGGATATGCTTATTAGTAAATCGTGTCATTTCCCACCCCTTCAACCATCTCGGTGCAAAAAATCACACAATCCATTGTTCCGTTGCGATGTTAATTAACCAAAAAAGAGTATATTTTCATTTCCCTCGGGAATTGCATTGGTCACGGAGTAAAAAATAGCATATGACACAGACTACCTGCATGCCAAATTTCATTAAGATTGGTCAAGGTGTTGAAGCGTGAAAAGGTAACAAACAAACTAACACAGGAAATCCTTGGGGTTGGCCTTTGTCCAGCAGTGGACGATTTTCGGCTGATATGATGATGATGATTATCATTTGACCCATCTTAAGGCCTTAAGAATAAAGACTGTTCGTCACTTATTGTAAATTTCAGTGAAATTCCTTTTGTGGTTCCTTTCTAACCACAAAACTGATCAATTTTCCCAAAGAAACTCAATTCAATTTTCAAAAGAAATTCCTTATACACAAACAGCTGACTAGCCAGCTGTATGGACAGTTTTTTTTAATCAGTCCAGTAGTTTCGAAGCAAATCAGCTGTGACAGACGGATGGACAGTTACCTTTTGAGCTACGTAACCCCAAAAAGATAATCAATATTACTTCCTCCGTTCTACTAAACTTATTGTATAATAGATCTTACACCCCCATCCCTATATCAAAGTATATATATTAGTGCTAACATACAGTATGGACACTCCCTGCCGCTCTCTAGATTGCGACCTCACCCCCTCCTCACCCAGATTGATGCAGATTGGTTACAGTTTGGTTGTCGAACGTATAGGATTTCGCCGCCATTATGTTTGTTCCGTCATTCCTTTTTTTAAATGTCATTTCTGGCCCGTTGTATAAAGTGTCAAGGGTGTGTCTATATACCAAGTGCAATCCACCTTCTTCAGCTATGAAGTATGTAAATATACACACAACGTCTTCATCTTTAATGCAGTGCACCCTCCATCTTGGGCTGGACATAAATCATATGAAATTTTAATCCTCAGAATGAGAAAGGAAGTTTCACACAAATATCTTGATTTAAAAATTCAACAGAATTTATGTGTAATACTAGGTCGAGTGCCCTCCCCACTCGCCTCCCCTGCCCGGTGAAGTTGTAAAGGCCCCCACAGCCAACAACAAGCTTGTCTTTTCGAAAAAAAAATGTGTAATACCAGTACTACTCCTATTTTGAATGCAAAGCAGTCCTTCTTTTACAGCGACGAAGGAATGAGTAAAAAAAACCATCCCAAATATCGACTTTGAGATTATGTTGAAGATGTTATCACATAAGAGGATTGTAAAGCTCCGGCTTTTCATATATACGGCGTTAACGATTTTGGCCAATATTTTAAATAACGAAGTTTTGTTTTATTCACAACTAGCTGTTTCCCGCGGCTTCACCCGCGTGGACCACGTTTCTATGACTTTTCGAGGGTGCGCAGTGCGCGAGCCGCAAGCGGCTCGCGAGCGTGGTAAAAAGTAGCCTATGTCTTAATCCAGGTCCTAATCTGTCTACCTACCAAATTTCAGCTAAATCCGTTCAGTAGTTTTTGCGGGAAAGCGTAACAGACAGACAGAGTTACTTTCGCATTTATAATATTAGTAGGGATTAGTAAGATCTTGGCATCATTTTACATGATCGTAAGTAACGGTGATGCTGAAGATGAAGGGGGCTTACCAAGACACTCCATCGCAATGAAGAACTGGCTATCTTATTTTCAAACCGAAAAACATATATGCTGTTAACACACACACACACACACACTCTAAACTTTTTTCTAGACCACTTTTTTCGAGTGTGAATACTTAACAGGATTGTGAAGCTGCGACTTTATTTATTGATTTTCACCTCTTAAATGTTAACCGGTTTGGACCAATTTTTGATAGGTTGTCAGTCGTAACAAAAGCTAGGCTTATACGTTTCGTTTTTTAAATTACTGATTAGAAATAAACAAATATGGCAGATATAAGTTTTGTATGAAAACACGTGAACGACAATAAAATTAAACTTATTAACTTTATCGAAAAAACAAAAATGTATAAGACTAGCTTTTGTTCTGACTGACAACCTATCAAAAATTGGTCTAAATCAGTTATCATTTAAAAGGTGAAAATCGATAGCGCCGTTTGTATGAAAAGTCGCAGCTTCACAATCCTCTAAGTATTCACACTCGAAAAAAGTGGTCTAGAAAAAGTGTGGAATATGTGCGTGTGTGTGTGTGTTGTTGTGTTCCGGTTTGAAGATAAGATAGCCAGTTCCCCATTGCGTTGGGGTATCTTGGTAAGCCCCCTTTCATCTTCGCCATCATCGTTACTTACGATCAAGTAAAATTACTCCAAGGGCTTACTAATTGTGAATAAAAAAACTTCGTAATTTGAAAAATATTTGCCATGAGTTTTAATTAAACAAGACAATGTGTATTATATTTTTCTCTAAAATGGCTCTAAGGATATTTCTAAAATTTTTGTCATAAGTGCAATATCCAAAATAAAGTATGCAAAACTCTAAAAATAGTAACTGTCATACAAAAAATATTCAAAACTAGATTTTGCCAACGGCTTCGCTCGCGTGAACGTAGTTTCACGACTGACTGAGAGAGTGCGCAGTGCGCGAGCCGCAAGCGACTCGCAAGCGTGTAAAAAGTAGCCTATATGTTAATCCAGGTCCTAATCTGTCTACCTACCAAATTTCAGCCAGATACGTTCAGTAGTTTTTGCGTGAAAGAGTAACAAACATTTATACATACATACTAACTTTCGCGGTTATAGTATTAGTAGGATATACGAGTAAACAATTTTTACACCTACATGTTTTACTCCAAAATGGCGCTAAGAATGTCGACCAAATTTCAAACTTGTTTAATATACTATAAGTTCCATATTAAGGAAACTCTAAACAGGTACCTGCTATACAAAAAATCACTTTATAAGTAGTTCCCGCGAGAAAGTGATGTTCTCCGCTTGGGCACACCCTGGACCCTTCATACAATGGGCCAGAAATGACATTTCATAAAAGGAATGACGGGATAAACTAAATGGCGGCGAAATCCTATACGTTCGACAACCAAACTGTAACCAATCTGTATCTATCTGGGTGGCGAGGGGGTAAGGTCGCAATCTAGAGAGCGGCAGGGAGTGTCCATACTGTATGTTAGTACTAATTTATAATATATATACTTTGGCTTGGGAGTTAAATTTATTTTGTGTTGCGAAATTACTGCCGCAGCCTGTTAGGCCTCCGCGGAATTATTTATAACTAGCGACCCGCCCCGAGGCTCCACTTGTATTTATTTACAGTATCACCCGCTGGGCTAATCTGAAGATTCCCGATAGGGGTTTGAAAATTTTTGTATGAATACTGGAGTCCGCCATATTATTATTTTTTTCAAAATGATTTCGCACATTGAGACCTATATATTTGCATAGGGGACATATAGACAAACAAAAAATGACATGTAACATAGTGTCCTAAAACGTCACGTTACGGAGATAATTGAATATATTCCATAATAATTTTGATTATTTTTAACTTCTATAGTTATTATCTTAGAAACTTAGGCCAAAATTTTATATGACAATTTTTGTTCTTCTATAGGTCCTCTATCCAAAAACACAGGTCAGATTGTGCGACGCCATTTTTAAAAAAAAATCAAAATGGCGAATCCTCAGTGTGCCAATAACTTTCAAACCCCTTTCATCAAAATCGCTCTAGCCGTTTTGGAGTCCATTGGGAACATAATATGCATAAATACATACATACAACGACTCTCATATATACAAGTTGTAACAAAATGGTGTAGGTCCCGTGGCTTTACTCATCATACTGAACAACTTTTGTTCTACGAGTTTGCTGATAACGCATTTTTTTTAAACTTCTCCTTCATACAAATCGCTTAGCTGACAGAGCGTTTTTAATCATTTTTGTATGGAGCTTCAAAATTTTTTTTAGAATTGACTACCGGTTCCTTAGGGAAAGTTGTTCAGTATGATGAGTAGATGCCCCAGTTCGGGTCCTACACCAATTGTTTTACTGACAGGCCGATTTTAAACATTTTTGTATGGAACGTCGAATTTTTTTTTGAGAATTGACTACCGGTTCCTCAGGGAGAGTTGTTCAGTATGATGAGTAGATGACCCAGTTAACGGGTCCTACACCAATTATTTTACACCCTATATAAATAGATTTTTCTATGCTGATCGATCCTTTAATAACCGTCACAGTCCCTTCTCGAATAGTTCCTTATTGTACCTAGTCCTTTCTGTAGGTGATTAAAAAAGTTGAGGTCGAGATTCAGCACGATTAATGGCAGCCTAAGGTTAACTGAGTGATCATAACTCATCTTTGGAAGCTGAGAGCCTCATTGTTGCAATCTCGAACAAGTAATCCATCATTGCAACGGTGCTATCTTAGAATTCGCATATACGATAACGGTTATACGATATATGGTTGTATGGTTAAGACGTCGGTGGCGCAACGGCAATGGCCGCTACCTCCTATCCGGGAAGTTGTGGTTTGAGTCCTGCCACGTACCAATGAGTTTTCGAATTTCGATGTCATACGTACGTTTATCCGACGCTCTTACGGTGAAGGAAAACATCGTGAGGAAACCTGCACACGCCTTCAAAGAAACTCGAAGGTTGTGTGCGAAGTTGACTAACCCGACAAGGATAGAAATATTCAAATACTGTGTTAGACAGAGAGTTAGAACCGCGAAAGTCCACCGTGAACAAAAGGGTGACTAAGCGACGTTCGAACACTTCTGACCGCGTATCTTTTCTTTATTTCTTTTTCTTATGTAATCTCTATGTAACAAACCTAGGAATTTCAGATACTGGACAAAGAGAAAAACATATTGCTATTTTTCTTGTTAGAAAATGTGAGATAAAACCCTTTGAATTTAAAGCAATATAACATTTTATGTGTTTCGAACTCATATAGAATTCCTAAGTTCAAACAAAATTTATTGATACTTTATTAACTTTCTAGCAAAATTCGTAGCAAATCCATAAAAAGAAAACACATTGTCGTTCTAAAAGAAATATATAAAATATTAACTCTTCGACCCCAAATAGAACAAAAATCGGAACAAAAATGTTCGTCCCGTGCATCGTGCTTTTCCACGGAGTTTCGTGAAAATAGAAGCTTATTTTCGTCCTTCAGTTTATATTTAAGGTCTCGAGTATATTGGATTAGCAGCTTTGGAAGTTGAATAATTAGATTGGCAAGGTTTAAAATTAAATGAGGAACGAAATTTTTGCTGATAATTATACCGCTTCGTGTAGGTCCTGGAATCTCTTGATCATCATTATCATATCAGCCAGAGGACGTCCACTGCTAGGCTAAGGTCTCCCTCAAAGATTTCCACAACGACCGGTTCTACGCTGCCCGCATCCAGCGGCTTCCCAGGTCATCGGTCCACCTAGTAGGAGGTCTCCCTATGCTACGTTCTCCGGTGCGTGTTTGCCACTCGAGAAATTTACTATCCCAACGGCCATCTGTTCTTCAATCTCTTGATGCCAAGTAAATTATCTAAAAAGTCTACATTGTCAGCCCTGATTCACCCAAATGCTCTGGGCATGTTTACTACATTAATTGATCTCTTAGCTGTATTTTTCTTGTTTTCAACCGACTTCCCAAAAAGGAGGAGGTTCTCAATTCGATAATCCTTAGCGAATGCCCACGTATCAATTAATATTTGTATTAAAAATTTCAGCGAAATCCGTTTAGTGGTTTCGGCTGTGCGTTGATATAACCTTTTCCTTTTCAAGCGACATACAAAAAGGAGGAGGTTCTCAATTCGACTGTATATTTTTTTTTGTGTGTGTTACCTCAGAACTTTTGCCTGGGTGAATCGATTTTTATAATTCTCTTTTTATTTAAAAGCTAGTGCTTTCCGTGTGGTCCCATATAAATTTTATCAAAATCGGTGTAGTACTTTATTAGAAAATTAACAAAAACCAAAAATAATAATGCAAAAATGTACTAAGTTGTTGCGATAGAAGTCGGTTTTAAACGTGTTTAGCGTTTTCAATTATTACTAACATAGTCAAAAAGTTTATTACTAACATGTCATGGACCCATGTTGTCTGTTGAATAAAATAAATAAAAACAATAATGATTGCTCTAAAAAAACCATTACTTACTAAACAATATCTTCTCTTCATTTATTAAATAAATTTTGGCTAAGTGAAATAATTTGGAAACAGAAGGGTTCCGTACGTCTAAAAAGTAACGGTACCATATAACGAACCGTATTCTGTAGCCTTTGAAATTTTCACAAAATATGTGTTAACAAATAATGAAAACAAAGAAGTGAAAAAGTAAGGTGAATTTTATTTTATTATTTATCAAAATCGGTGTAGTACTTTATTAGAAAATTAACAAAAACCAAAAATAATAATGCAAAAATGTACTAAGTTGTTGCGATAGAAGTCGGTTTTAAACGTTTAGCGTTTTCAAGTTATTTAGAAAATTAAAAAAAAAAAAAATTACAAAACTGTTGAAGTTCCTTAACCAGAGTCTTACTCGGACTTGGTCAGTTTTATAACAAAACCAGTATTCCCAAACCAGTATTCCCGGCGAACTTAGCACCACCTTACACTACACTACACTAAACTACACTACCCTACCCTACCCTACCCTAACCTACACAAGAACCTTCTCCTGACAATAACGAACTGGACAAAAAAAGAATTAGCGAAATCGGTCCAGCCGTTAACGCGTGATGCCGTGACCAAGGGAAATAGGGATTAATTTTAATATATATAGACTATATCTGATTTATTTACCTTTGGAGGTATAATAAGGTAGGTTTCCACCTTATGATCAGCCAAGTGTCCTTCTCGCGAGGCGCCATCTCCCGGTTCTACGTCGAACCTACCTCCCAGCTGCAGCATCGTGGCTTTTGTGATGTGGACTCGTCTGAGGGTAAACAAAAAGTTGTCTGCTGAGATGCTTTCATCATAGTTAAAAACCTATTTAGAAGAAGAGATATTGTATAAAGCTATATCCTAAAAAACAAAAGTTCATTGTCATTCCTCTTCTCTTCCCGCCTACACACACACTCACACACACACACACTTACGAACACAGTATAAAATTTTCATTTCTAAGTATAAGCTTTTATTTTATTGTATAATTTTGTAGAGTGAAACTTTTATTACATCGTCTCAAGCTTTTTCGTCTGTGTGTTGCGTGACGGCAAAGAGATCATTACATCGTCTCAAACTTTTTCGTCAGAGCAGCCATGATCGTTTAGTCCTCTGTATCGTAGCTCTAAGACGAGAGCAGCCATGATCGTTTCGTTCTCTGTACCGTAGCTCCAAGAGGAGTGAAACTTTTATTACATTATGGTTTCGTCCTCTGTACCGTAGCTCCAAGACGAGTGCAGCCATGATCGTTTCGTTCTCTGTACCGTAGCTCCAAGACGAGAGCAGCCATGATCGTTTCGTTCTCTGTACCGTAGCTCCAAGAGGAGTGAAACTTTTATTACATTATGGTTTCGTCCTCTGTACCGTAGCTCCAAGACGAGAGCAGCCATGATCGTTTCGTCCTCTGTACCGTAGCTCCAAGACGAGAGCAGCCATGATCATTTCGTTCTCTGTACCGTAGCTCCAAGAGGAGTGAAACTTTTATTACATTATGGTTTCGTCCTCTGTACCGTAGCTCCAAGACGAGAGCAGCCATGATCGTTTAGTTCTCTGTACCGTAGCTCCAAGACGAGAGCAGCCATGATCGTTTCGTTCTCTGTACCGTAGCTCCAAGAGAAGTGAAACTTTTATTACATTATGGTTTCGTCCTCTGTACCGTAGCTCCAAGACGAGAGCAGCCATGATCGTTTCGTCCTCTGTACCGTAGCTCCAAGACGAGAGCAGCCATGATCGTTTCGTTCTCTGTACCGTAGCTCTAAGAGGAGTGAAACTTTTATTACATTATGGTTTCGTCCTCTGTACCGTAGCTCCAAGACAAGAGCAGCCATGATCGTTTCGTTCTCTGTACCGTAGCTCCAAGACGAGAGCAGCTATGATCGTTTCGTTCTCTGTACCGTAGCTCCAAGAGGAGTGAAACTTTTATTACATTATGGTTTCGTCCTCTGTACCGTAGCTCCAAGACGAGAGCAGCCATGATCGTTTCGTCCTCTGTACCGTAGCCCCAAGACGAGAGCAGCCATGATCGTTTCGTTCTCTGTACCGTAGCTCCAAGAGGAGTGAAACTTTTATTACATTATGGTTTCGTCCTCTGTTCCGTAGCTCCAAGACGAGAGCAGCCATGATCGTTTCGTTCTCTGTACCGTAGCTCCAAGACGAGAGCAGCCATGATCGTTTCGTTCTCTGTACCGTAGCTCCAAGAGGAGTGAAACTTTTATTACATTATGGTTTCGTCCTCTGTACCGTAGCTCCAAGACGAGTGCAGCCATGATCGTTTCGTGCTCTGTAAATGTCTACAATGTGAAAAAAGTTTCACTTTTACCATGGCTTCATAAAACCACACACTCTTTATTTATTTGTTAATTTTCATCACAATACAGACTGACACAGCCGCGTAATAGTAATATCTTGTTAATCGTATTTATGGCCACCACGATACAAGCATTGCCTAGTGTGGGGTCACTGTAAATATTCGTAGCGTTACTTTGTTCTGAATAAAGATTTATCTTATCTTATCTTATTTATCTTATCTTTCATCATTATATCAGTCAGTCGAAAGACGTCTACTGCTGAACAAAAACCTCCCTCGAGGATTTCCGCTACGACCAGTCCTGCTATCCCTGCATCCATCGGCTTCCTGCGACCTTCACCTGGTCAAGATGATGCCAAGAGCTTACCAATTGTGAACAAGAAAATATATAGGGTGACTTTTAATTAGTTCTTGATAGCAAAGGATATGAATGTACTCGTGATTACAAACAACTTTTCCAAACAAACTATATGTCAAATAAGAAAAAAAAATTGTTGGTCCTCGATACATTACAAGTTATTAAATCGGCAAAAATGTATGAAGCACCAAAACCTTTTTTTTATATTTAACGTATAGTTTATTTGGGTAAGTTGTTTGTAATCATGAGTACATTCATATCTTTTGCTATCAAGAACTAATTAAAAGTCACCATATATATTATGTCTTAATCTATGTTAGTAATATTCAGTGACGCCGCTCCGAACATAGTTATGCCTAGGCAAAATTAAACCTCGCTGAGATTAGATTTTCTTGAGGAAAACTAAACATCTAGCCGTTTTAATTTTGGTCATACATTGTGTCAGACTAGCTTTTTTTGCAAACGGAATATTTTTTTTATTTTTCATGAATACAGGAGTCTTATAATCATCTTTGAAAATGTACTTTTTACAGTCAGTATTATAATATAGGGAATTAAAATATAACGTGTTAGCAATTTCACTTGTTTCTAGTAACTAGGAATGCTGACAGGCTGTTATGAGAAAGAAGATAATAGTCTGCAAAATATTTTTTTTTTCCTCTATGAATTTGTTTATTGCCCACTACTACCCCACAATAATGATTTCTCATATTTCCTGCACCTAAAGGTTGTCTGGAAGAGATCGCTTGTTAGCAATAAGACCGCCTATATTTTACAACTTCCTTAATCATTGTATCTTTTTTTTTCTCTTATGTTGTGCAATAAAGTGTTTTCAATCAATCAATCAGTTCAATCAATCAATCAATAAAACTCGACTCGCAACTTGTTTACAAATGTCTGCTGACTAAATGAATAATCGATAACCGTAACACAACAAACGTAGATAACCGCCTCCATGGCGTAATGATTAGTCCATTTGATTCACACCAGGAGGTCGCGAGTTCGATTCCAGGTGGGGTCAACTTGCAAGACTCGGTTTGGTTGGTGGTAGGGCAATTTCTAAGCCCGCCTGGATAGCTACCACCATCTTATTTAAGTCTTGCCGCCAAACATCAGTGTTAACAGCATTGATGTGTTCCGGCTTGAAGTTAAGATAGCCAGTTTCCCCATTGCGTTGGGGAATCTTGGTAAGCTCGCTTCCATCTTCGGCATCATCACCACTTACCATCAGGTGAGATGATGCCAAGGGCTTCATCATTACAGCTCATATACGTCTCCACCGAGGGGCTCGAGCCTACCCTGAATCAGGGCGATTAGGCCTTAGTCGACCACGCGGACCCAGTGCGGGTTGGTCGACTTCACACACAACCTTCGAGTTTCTTCGCAGGCGTGTGCAGGTTTCCTCACGATGTTTTCCTTCACCGTTAAAGCAATCGGTAAGTATGTACGTAAGTGTTTGAAAAACTCATTGGTACATTGGCCGTCCAGATTTGAACCCGGTACCTCTGGTTAGATGGACCGAGTCGTTACCGGTTGAGCCACCGACGCTTTTAAGGGCCAAGGGCTTACCAATTGTAAATAAAAAAAATGTTAATAGAACCAATCTTATTCTAATAAATGCTATTAAAGTACAGCATTATACTACAAGATATTAAAAGGAGGTAAATTTACGCCTGTTGTTTGATAAAACGGGGGCCCCAAAAATTTATATTTTTTAAGCAAAAAAATACATATTTGATATTTTAAATCTCTGTAGTTTCGCAAAAGTTTCCTTGCTACTCATGCCATATTAGGGAGTACACCGAATAAGATTTTGTCACTTTCAGGAACTTCACTATAAGTTCAACAAATTCCTCATCTTACCACTATGTTTTTTTTTATTATAATTGAAAATTTGAGTGCATTTGGCTGCACCTCACCTGATAGTAAGTGCCGATGCAGCCGAGGATGTAACACGCAAGCTCAAATAGTGCCTATTCACTCTCGTCTTTATTCATCCAAGCTTTTTATCCATTCAGTGGTACGTACCTCCGGAAATTGGAACATTAAAAAAATTACATTACTGCAGCGGACATTTCCTCTCGTATAATCTACCAGATACGCTAAGACTACCACGTTTTATTATATAGCGTCCCCACTTACCCACCCTTGGGCATAACAGTGAGGGCCACTATTCCTGCCAACACCAACTGCAGCGGACATTCCCTCTCGTATATCTACCAGATACGCTAAGACTACCACGTTTTATTATATAGCGTCCCCACTTACCCACCCTTGGGCATAACAGTGAGGGCCACTATTCCTGCCAACACCAACTGCAGCGGACATTCCCTCTCGTATATCTACCAGATACGCTAAGACTACCACGTTTTATGATATAGCGTCCCCACTTACCTACCCTTGGGCATAACAGTGAGGGCCACTATTCCTGCCAACACCAACTGCAGCGGACATTCCCTCTCGTATATCTACCAGATACGCTAAGACTACCACGTTTTATTATATAGCGTCCCCACTTACCTACCCTTGGGCATAACAGTGAGGGCCACTATTCCTGCCAACACCAACTGCAGCGGACATTCCCTCTCGTATATCTACCAGATACGCTAGACTACCAGGTTTATGATATAGCGTCCCCACTTACCTACCCTAGGGCATAACAGTGAGGGCCACTATTCCTGCCAACACCAACTGCAGCGGACATTCCCTCTCGTATATCTACCAGATACGCTAAGACTACCACGTTTTATGATATAGCGTCCCCACTTACCCACCCTTGGGCATAACAGTGAGGGCCACTATTCCTGCCAACACCAACTGCAGCGGACATTCCCTCTCGTATATCTACCAGATACGCTAAGACTACCACGTTTTATGATATAGCGTCCCCACTTACCTACCCTTGGGCATAACAGTGAGGGCCACTATTCCTGCCAACACCAACTGCAGCGGACATTCCCTCTCGTATATCTACCAGATACGCTAAGACTACCACGTTTTATTATATAGCGTCCCCACTTACCTACCCTTGGGCATAACAGTGAGGGCCACTATTCCTGCCAACACCAACTGCAGCGGACATTCCCTCTCGTATATCTACCAGATACGCTAGACTACCAGGTTTATGATATAGCGTCCCCACTTACCTACCCTAGGGCATAACAGTGAGGGCCACTATTCCTGCCAACACCAACTGCAGCGGACATTCCCTCTCGTATATCTACCAGATACGCTAAGACTACCACGTTTTATTATATAGCGTCCCCACTTACCTACCCTTGGGCATAACAGTGAGGGCCACTATTCCTGCCAACACCAACTGCAGCGGACATTCCCTCTCGTATATCTACCAGATACGCTAGACTACCAGGTTTATGATATAGCGTCCCCACTTACCTACCCTAGGGCATAACAGTGAGGGCCACTATTCCTGCCAACACCAACTGCAGCGGACAGCAAAAGAGTCATTGATGAACGAACTTGTGAATGTGGGCCGAGGCACACTTAACTACGAGTAAGTCCATTAATGCCTAGTTGTGGCCAAGGCTTGTATCATTACTTTTCTCAAATAATGCGCAGAAATTAAAGCTGTGTTGTACCTAGGCAGAATTTTTTATTTGAAAATACAGTTGAATTCACGCGCCAAAGTGTTCATTTGTTTTTTTTTTCAATAAAAAGCTTTCTGTTTGAAAGCTAGTTCGAAATTTAAATAAAACCTTTGATAAGCTACCTCCTTGGTTGCCATGTTTCGGTGTAAAAGATCGTTCTATTTTTAAATTATACGACAGACATGAGTTTACATAGTAATTTATTTGACCGCTAAAACACGACAGATAATGATTTTTATACTTTCGTTTTATCTCGAAGTAGGTTGTCAAAATAATGCTCAAATTTCCAAGCATGTTTGAGAAAACTTAAATAGCGAACCGGCAATTTTGTAGATAAACTAGTGGTTACCCGCGGCTTCGCCCGCGCAGATCCCGTTTTTAGCCGTTCCCGTGGGAATTTCCCAAAATCCTTTCTTAGCGAATGTCCACGTACCAATTAATATCTGTATTCAAAATTTCTGCGAAATCCGTTTAGTGGTTTCGGCTGTGCGTTGATATAACAGTAAGTCACCTTTTCCTTTTCAAGCGACTTCCAAAAAGGAGGAGGTTCACAATTCGACTGTATGTTTTTTTTATGTGTGTTACCTCAGAACTTTTTATTAGGTGAACCGATTTTTATGATTCTTTTTTTATTTGAAAGCTAATGTTTCCCGTGTGGTCCCATATATATTTTATCAAAATCGGTGTAGTACTTTATTAGAAAATTAACAAAAACCAAAAATAATAATGCAAAAGTGTACTAAGTGGTTGCGATGGAAGTCGGTTATATAACGTGTTTATACAGATAAAAATACCTATTATAATGACAAAGAAACCGTTACTAATAAAATATCGAATCGATTTTTAAATTCAGAAGTCGAACCTATTTTTATTGCATGCTCCCGATTGTCACTATGGACTCCTAATGAGGAGTTCATTCAAGGCACTGCCTAACTTTAAATCCATTTTCCAGAAGAGTGGGTCTCTAAAATGAAATCCAAGTCTTGCATTGATTTTAAATTCACAATGAATTCCAATAACTCCTGGACTTGATCAGAAGTTTGATGGAAATATTTATTTGGGTTTTAAATGAATTTTCCATCGCTTTTTTATGTCGCTGTTAAGTTTTAATAATTCTAATTTTTGCTTCGTGATATTCCGAATAATTTTAAGAGTTGATTTGCATATTTTGATTGGAATATGAATCATTATTTAAATTGTAAACGATTCATATAATGACAGACTAGATAATAAAGTCGAGATGAACAAAAAGATACCTGTTTTACAAACGCTATTACTAACGTTTGAAATTTTTAGACCTATCTTCATCCTATCAGCTCATATCCGTCCCCACCTAGGGGCTGAGCCTACCCTGAATTAGGGCGATTAGGCCTTAGTCGACTACGCGGGCCCAGTGCAGGTTGGTCGACTTCACACAACCTTCGAGTTTCTTCGCAGGCGTGTGCAGGTTTCCTCACGATGGTTTCCTTCACCGTAAGAGCGTCGGATAAAAGAGCATATGAAATCGAATTTCGAAAACACATTGGAACGTGGAAGAATTCGAACCACGGCCTCCTGGACAGGAGGTAGCGGCTGTATACGTTACGCCACCGACGATTAGATTTTATTTAGATTATATTAGAGTATATTTTTTTACTGTATTGGTATTTTTTCATAATGTCTGGATTGACTTGAGTTCCTTGAGGAAAGTTATTTAGAAGTAGATAAGTATATAATTATAACCATCAGTTATCGGGTCCTACGCCAATTTTGTTACACCGTCTATAACTATGTGCAGCTTTTTCCTGAGATTTAGCCCCAGTCTCACATGTTTTCTTAGATTTGGCCCCAGTCTTACATGTTTTCTTAGATTTGGCCCCAGTCTTACATGTTTTCTTAGATTTGGCCCCAGTCTTACATGTTTTCTTAGTATTGGCCCCAGTCTTACATGTTTTCATAGATTTGGCCCCAGTCTTACAAGTTTTCTTAGATTTGGCCCCAGTCTCACAAGTTTTCTTACATTTGGCCCCAGTCTTACATGTTTTCTTAGATTTGGCCCCAGTCTTACATGTTTTCTTAGATTTGGTCCCACTCACATGTTTTCTTAGATTTGACCCCAGTCTTACATGTTTTCTTAGATTTGACCCCAGTCTTACATGTTTTCTTAGATTTGGCCCCAGTCTTACATGATTTCTAAGATTTGGCCCCAGTCTTACATGTTTTCTTAGATTTGGTCCCACTCACATGTTTTCTTAGATTTGACCCCAGTCTCACATGTTTTCTTAGATTTGGCCCCAGTCTTAAATGTTTTCTTAGATTTGACCCCAGTCTTACATGTTTTCTTAGATTTGGCCCCAGTCTTACATGTTTTCTTAGATTTGGTCTCAGTCTTACATGTTTTCTTAGATTTGGTCCCAGTCTTACATGTTTTCTTAGATTTGGCCTCAGTCTTACATGTTTTCTTAGATTTGGCCCCACTCACATGTTTTCGCAGATTTGACGCCAGTCTCACATGTTTTCTTAGATTTAGCCCCAGTCACAAGTTTTCTTAGATTTGGCCCCAGTCTCATATGTTTACTTAGATATGGCCCAAGTCTCACATGTTTTTTTAGATTTGATCCTATTCTTATATGTTTTCTTATATTTGGCCCCAGTCTCACAGGTTTTCTTAGATTTGGCTTCAGTCTCACATGTTTTCTTAGATTTGGCCCCAGTCTCACATATTTTCTTAGATTTAGCCCCAGTCTCACATGTGTTTACTGCACGATACTTTGTAGTAAGTAGATATGTATACTGACACTTTCAATCAAATAAATATGTTTAAAAGTACTTTATTAAAATTTTATATTCATATATTCTGTACTGATAAATAAGATAGGTAGCTAATAAAAATATTACATTAGGCATCAGCAAAGCTCCGAATAAAAAACAAATTCTTTTTGCAAAAAAAGTCGTTTGCTTACACAAATATTAAACTCCAACGGAAAAAAACCCTCGTTCATACTGTTTTTTATACATTTGAACCCACACATGTTTGGCCAGACAGTACATATCGATACCTGTGGAATATACTCGTTTATTTACCTTGCTGAGATCGCTTCTCTACGTACCTAAGTGAGATACGATTCCATTAAATTTTAAAATGGTTTTGAATTTATATACCTACCTTCATATGAGGGAGCTTTGCGTTTTATTTTCAAAAGCAAAAAAACAGGGCTGAACTTAGATTGAGGTTTAAAAGGTTAAAATGTCGTTTAAGAAAGTTTAGAAGAAACTTTGAAAAGTTGAACAGTATGAGATATTTATTACAAACAAGAGCACTGCTCCTAAAATAAAGAAGAAGAAATACATCTAACTATATTAAAATGTACCATCCTCGACTGCATCATCACTTACCATCAGGTGAATCAGTCAAACGCACTCAAATTTTTAATAAAAAAAAAACCCAACTGCACAAAACATTACCCTTCTTTTTTGGTCAGTCAAGTAAAAATATATCCTATGTCACTCAGGGATCAATACGAATTCCACGCATTCCAAAATTCATCAAGCCGTTTAGGTTACAGGCTCAGCCTAAAAAACAGACATACATAAACACTTACACACGAAAAACATTTTAGGGCAGTTGGGTAAAAAGTCTTACCCGGCAATACCACCCGACTCCATGTGGTTAGCGAGCGTGACGTCATCGCTCCACACGTCAAACTGCCACTTGCGCAGGCCCAGCACACCACACAACACGTTGCCCGTGTGGATGCCTATTCTCATGTCCACGTTGAACCCAGTTGCTTCGCGAACAAACCTGTGAAATAAAGATACATATTTAAATTTCAGTAGCAGCGCCCACCTTTCTTATATTAACCAGTAGGAACGCCGGGAAAACAGCAAGTCACTTTCATTTGTTTACAATCTGACAGGGATAGCGTTTCAGATATTGACAACAGTGAGAACTCCATCTCTGTCAGATTGCATAGGAATAAAACAGACTTGCTGTTTGCCTGGCGGTCGCACTGGTTAAGATAAGCACGGTTGTGAGCTAAAGTAAAGCTTAGAGGGACATGAGATCTTAGTACAGCTTTTCACTTTTTCTAACCCAATGTGGTAGGGCTGAATAAAGAGTTTCAATTAAATACCGATACCCTCAATAGATGTCGCTGATCTGAGAGTGATTTGTCAAAATAATTTCAAAATATGACATGTGACCAATACATTATCATGCCCATGCACATTGATGGATCAGGACTAAGACACATCTCTCTGCATTGCAGTCATTGTAAAGAGCAAACTCCTCATTCCGTATCTTTTTAAATCGGTCAGATTTGCCGAAATTGTTTTTGTTGTACCATAAGTGTAAATAAATAATAAATAAATTTATGTATTAAAAATCATTTTTTGCTTAAATTCATCACAAATTTGAAATTCTGAAGTTTTGCTTAAAATCAAACATTGTCGATTTACGAGGGCCCTTTTCTTCTGGATTCGACCCTGTTCGTTTACACGCATATACGCGGGATTAGCTTTGATCGGAACATATGATAAAGGTCCGTAGTCCGTTCCCACTGACATCAGGTGTTGGAAAAAATAAGGGTATTCTTCATGTAAAAACAACCAGAGACCAGTATTTATGAAGAAACGTAGAACCTTGGGATGGATTTATCGGTTTTGTTAACCAAACATACCTTATATTCATGAAAAAGTTAACTTTATCGATAAAAAGGTTTTCCGAAAAGTTTCTGCGATGTATAAGGTAGGTAGGTACACAATTCACACATTTCAAATAACCTATTTTTCTTATAAATACCATCATATCAGCCGAAAAACGTCCACTGCTGGACAAAGGCCACCCCAAGAATTTCCACGACCGATCCTGCGCTGCCCGCATCCACCGGCTTCCCGCGATCTTCACCAGGTCGACGGTCCACCGCGTGGTAGGCCTGCCTACGCTACGTATTCCGGTGCGCGGTCATCACACAAGAACATTACTGCCCCAACGGCCATGTGTTCTACGAGCTATGTGCCCTGCCCACTGACAGTTTAGTATAGCGATTCTGTGAGCTATGTCGGTTACTTTGGTTCTCCTGTGGATCTCCTCGTTTCTGATTCGATCACGCACAGAAACTCCGAGCATAGCATGCTCCATTGCCATTGCCATGGGATCCTCTGGGTGACCTTGAGCCTTCTTATGAGGCCCATAGTAAGCGACCATGTCTCAGTTACGTAAGTCATAACTGGCAACACACATTGGTCAAAGACCTTTGGCTTGAGACACTGTAGTATTTGGGACTTGAAGATATTGCGAAGCTTCTCGAACGCTGCCCAGCCGTGTTGGATTCGTCAATTGATATATTTCTTGAAGTTAGAACTACCTAGCTGGACTGTTTGTCCCAGGTATACAGATTCGTCAACAACTTCCAGTGTAGAGTCTCCAATCTTTAGAGGGGTGGGTGCGACACGGACATTTAACATTATTTTCGTCTTGTCCATGTTCATGTTAAGACCCACTTGGTGAGAGACTTTACTGAGGCTATCGAGCATTGTGCTTAGGTCTTCCATAGCCTCAGCCATGACCATAATTTAAGGTTTGCATCCAACCGGTAATGACATACGCAGCCCCCGTCTTTGCGCAAGCGTCCAAAACAAACATGCACAAAAATGAAGTTGTCCAAAACCTGTCTGTCGTAGAGCGCTTAACGCCCAATGGTATGTGTCAGAAACGCAAACCTACATCGAGATTTGGACTAACCGACTACTCAACAATTCATTAAAGACCTCTCCGAGAACTTCTTCAAGTCCTCGGAGACGCACCCCAATACGTTAATTCGAGAGGCAACGGACTATACTCCACCACTCGAACTATCTAGTTACATGGTCCGTAGACCAAAACACATACTATCTGATCCTCCCGATCTAATTTCAGCCGACCTGAACTACCTCCTGGCAGCTCAGGGAGGAACCGATAGTGTCAATCCTCGGAAGACACAACCCCTCCCTCACTAGCACAAATGTAAAATCAGGAGCTCCCCGCGCAGTCACTTTCTTTGCACTTTTTGCAGCGTATGTATTTGGTATATGGTACTAAAGCCTTTTCGGAAATCGGCTTGTTCGGGAGGCTGGCTGGGACATGGATCAGAAGTGAGATGGATCTATAGTTCTTCAGCAGGGTGTTGTTACCCTTTTTGAGGAAAAGCACGACCACACTTCTGCGACATGCCTTAGGCATTTGTCCCTCGAGTATAACGGAATTAAATAACTTCTAAAGAGCTTTAAGTACCGTTGTTCCACCTGCTTTCAGAAGATCAGCCGTAATTCCATCATCACCCGGTGCCTAATTGTTTTTAAGCTGTTTAAGAGCCATTCTAATCTCGTACAGGCTGACGTCCGGAATATCTTCGGTATAGTGTCGAGTTAGCCAGGATCTTAGGTCTTTAGCCAGATCGCTGACAGGCAAACGTGTGGTCTTGTACAATTGTCCGTAGAACTTCTCAATTTCTTCCAACAACTCAGTCTTAGACGATATGATCCTGCCATTCTCACGTCTTCAGCTTGGTCAGTTGGCTTTGTCCAACGGACAGATCGCTGGCGAGTACTTTTGAGCCTTTGTTGTGCTCAATGGCCTCTTTAATACAATTTGTATTATACTGGCCCAAATCACGAGTCAGGGACTTAGAGATCTGCCTGTTCAGTTTCCGATACTGAGGAGCTTCTTCAGAGGACTGCGAAACCAATCTTCAACTTTCTTTCTTGAGGTTTTGGAAAATAATAACTGTAGTGGACATTACTATCGATATAGAGGCCAAAACAACAGTTTTTAGAATTTCTGTCTGTCTGTCCGTCTGTCTGTCTGTATGTTCGCGAATCACGCAAAAACGACGAGGTCGATTTTAGTGAAATTTTGTATGGTGGTTTCTTATAGCCCGGGTTAACTTAAAGGATAACTTATATCACGGAAAATTCAAAAGCTCCACGCGGACGAAGTCGCGGGCACAGCTAGTGTGCAATAAATGTACTCTAAGTACTAGTACATGTAAAAAAATCGGTGTGGTATACTTTTGACAGGAGGAGTAGTCTACACATCCCATACTGAACAACTTAGCACAGAGAACCCATAGTCAATTCTCAATCAAAATTCGGACGTTTCATACTAATCGATGAGCAGATTGAATAAGGGATGACGAATGCTAGTCATCTGATTTACTTTTTATCATCTGTCAAAAACGACATTATGTTTTAAAAATGTTTGAAATACCTAGGCGTGACGTCATAGTTTTGTAGCATCATTGATGTACTCATTTCGTGATTTTGATGAATTAAAAATCGAAGACTTGGTGGATAACAAAACGGATAAGGTTTTCCGAAGTTTAAGTAGGAGGGCAATTTACTGATCAAGAGTTCATAATTTATTTCTGATGCTGTCGTCATCCCTATTTTTTTTATTGACTACATATGGGTTCCTTGGGGAAATTAGTTAAGTAACTCTCAGTTAAAGGGTTATCACAGTATCACCATGTAGTGATGGGAAAATTTATTATGAAAAATCCATAAAATCTTGAAATATATAGTGTAGGTTACTTTGTTGTTAAATCCGTTGTATGAAAGCGTGAATGCAAACTGTTTTTTTTTTGTTTTGTTTCATGTATAATTTCATAATTTCAAAGTGAATATATGAAGATAAAAAATAAACAGGTTACCATACAAATTCAATAAGTAGTTTATGAAAAAAACAAAGACTTGAAAATATAGCAATTAACTTTAGTAACTGCTCATATCTCTATCCGATAATAAATATAACGCTAAACCGGCCAAGTGCGAGTCAGAACCGCACACATAGGGTTCCGTATCATCTAGTGATGGCGTGTTTTTTCATGTTTAAAAAAACACGTTTTTTGTATAGAGAACTTCATAATTTTTTAACTTTTTCAAATTTTTAGTATTCGTTTTTATAAACAAAAATATATCATCTGTGGAAACTTCAACTGTCTAGCTATCACGGTTCATGAAATACAGCCTGGTGACAGACGGACAGACAGACGGACAGACAGCCTAGTCTTAGTAAAAGGGTCCCGTTTGTACCCTTTTGGCACGGAACCCAAAAACCGTCTTCAATCACAACAACCGAGTACAGTTTTGATAATTCTTTTGTTTTTTTTTTAATTTTATAGAAAAGCATTTAACTGATTTTTATAAATTTCTATGGGCCTAATCTGAAGGTAAATCCTTCCAAATAAAAAAAAGATTTTTTCTGTCGAGCCAAAACTGCTAAATCGTGTTTCTTATAGCTTTTGACTTTAAGAATCATCAAATATAAAGGTTTTTTTATTTCAATCTTGGGTTGTCTATCGTTTAGAAGTAATTGACGTCAAAAATAACGAAAATCTGTATTACGGCCTTAATCAACTTTTATAAATATTGAAAGCTAGCAAAAAAGGCTGACGGCCTGAACTGAGACCGCATTACTGTCAAAATATAAAACTTACCGAATAGCATCGATCATCTGCAAACCCATATTGACGCAATTATACGCGTGGTTGGGTCTTGATACTGGCAACCCTGAGACGCAGTAGTAGCAGTCACCCAGGATCTTGATCCTCATGCATTGGTTCTCCTGAGAACAAGCACAGACTATTACAATAGCGGCACACCATAATCACAATACAATAAGGAGTACTCGCGTATATAATGGTCATTTCACATAATAGTTATGTAACACATATTTCAACAGTGATGTAACACATTCGGAATTATAATCGAAAAATTGAAAACGCTAAAAACATGAAAAACTATCGACTTAAATTATACAAAATTAAGCGTTAAACCGAAAATATAAATATTAATAGTATAATACATATCTTGAAAACTACTGAATCGATTTTGATGAAATTTTCATTGTTCACATAATTGAAAGATACATAATCTGACAAAATAAGAATTATTGCATATCTATTTCTACTTTCTAAATCGTTCTCCAGTACCTACAGGTTTGTGTCCTTAAATTAGAGTTCCTTACACCCAAAGGGTGACAAACGGGACCCTATTACTACGGTGTCTGTCTGTCCGTCCATTTCAATCGAATCCTGCCACGTATTTCGATTTCATATGTACGTTTATCTGACGCTTTTACGGTGAAGGAAAACATCGTGAGGACACCTGCACACGCCTGCGAAGAAACTCAAAGGTTGTGTGTGAAGTCGACCAATCCGCACAGGGCCCGCGCGGTTGACTAAGGCCCGATCGCCCTAATTCAGGGTAGGCTCGAGCCCCACGGCGGGGACGTATATGAGCATTTATGATGATGATATTACTGTAATCCTATTACCTGTATACTAAGTTTTGTATTAAGATTTATTTGTTGCTTGGCACTGCTGCTACCAAGAAATTATTATGAGCAAACTTGGTTTTGAACCAGTGTAACTTTGCATATTCAAATTATAACAAAAGACTCATACGGTAAAGTTGTGTAACTTTATTGGAAGTTATACCTGTTCCTTGTATGTTACGTGTAAAGTTAGCTCAACTTGCTACATCCAAGCTTAAGGAAATAATTAGCCTTTGTGTACAATAGCATAAAACAGTTCCAACTGTGTGTACATTAATTATTTACTTAACCCTATGGGAGTCTGGTGAAGAAATGCAACACGGAGTGTGTGGTAGGGTATATGATACCCATATTTAAAAACGGCTGTAAAAACGTAATTTTACATAACATATATAAAGTAAACGTATTTTTAAGTAATATGGTGTGTGTATTTACGAATTTAAAATGAAAAAAAGTCTCATAAAATATATTTTTGGATTAGTATTTTGAATAAATATTTAATAGTAAATTTTTAAAACCAAGACTTAGGCACTTTTTAATTATCCATAAAATCAAAGAAACTCATGTACTTATAGAAAAGCTTTGAATTATTAAAAAAGATACACAAATTAATTATATTGCTCAAAAAAAATACAGTTTTTATTTTGGAACACCTTAAGAAATTTATCAGCCAATTCGCAGTAGGCTGGTTCAATATCAGAGTAAGATTCGTTCAAAGAAAAAACTTGGTCCGACATGGACCTTAGTCGCCTTTCTGCTCTTTCCGTGTCCATTTTCAACTAATAAATACGATAAAAACCAGAAAGTATGCAAACAAAAGTAAAACGGCACTATATGTTTTTTGCACAAATTGTATACACCAGCTGTGTCGCGGATATGAGATTCCCGAACGATAACTAAAATATGTCATACTTACCATATCAGCTCATATACGTCCCCACCGAGGGGCTCGAGCCTACCCTGAATTAGAGCGATCAGACCTTAGTCGACCATGCGGGCCCAGTGCGGGTTGGTTAACTTCACACACAACCTTCGAGTTTCATCGCAGGCGTGTGCAGGTTTCCTCACGATGTTTTCCTTCACCGTTAAAGCAATCGGTAAGTATGTACGTAAGTTTTGAAAAACTCATTGGTACATTGGCCGTCCAGATTTGAACCCGGTACCTCTGGTTAGAAGAACCGAGTCGTTACCGGCTGAGCCACCGACGCTTATGTCATACTCAAACGGTGGTAAAGTTATGCCTGCAAACACTTCACTACCCTCTCTCGAAACTCATTAACTCCAGCTACTCAAAGCCACAAATAGTTTGGGGTGACTTTGTAAAGTAAGTATGTAAGTGGGTGGGTATGACATACCCGGTCAAAGTCTCGCTGGGTTAAATTATTAGGTATAGGAAAAAATCATGAGGAAACCTACACACGCCTGCGACGAAACTCGAAGGTTGGGTGTAAAGTCGAAAGGACGAGCATGTTATTGGCCGTGGAGGCCTTTACAACTTCTCCGGACAGGGGAGGCGATTGCGGAGGGCGCTCAACCTAGGCACACCCAGGACACTGCATACAACGGTCGTGAAATTACATTTCTAAAAACAAATGACGGACCTAACAAAATCATGGCGAAATCATATACGTTCGAGAACCAAACTAACACCAATCTTTATCAATCTGGGTGACGAGGGGGTGAGGTCGCAATCTAGAGAGCGGCTGGGAGTGTCCATACTGTATGTTAGTACTAATATATACTTTGACCTAGGCGTGGTCGACTCGATGGGGACGGTATTTGAGCTGATGTGATGAAGATTATTTATTACTAGCTGTTTCCCGCGGTTTCACCCGCGTGGACAACGTTTCTATGACTTTTCGAGGGTGCGCAGTGCGCGAGCCGCAAACGGCTCGCGAGCGTGGTAAAAAGTAGCCTATGTCTGAATCCAGGTCCTAATCTGTCTACCTACCAAATTTCAGCCAAATCCGTTCAGTAGTTTTTGCGGGAAAGCGTAACAGACAGACAGAGTTACTTTCACATTTATAATATTACTAGCTGATTCCCGCGGCTTCACCCGCGTGGACCACATTTCTATGACTTTTCGAGGGTGCGCAGTGCGCGAGCCGCAAGCGGCTCGCGAGCGTGGTAAAAAGTAGCCTATGTCTTAACCCAGGTCCTAATCTGTCTACCTACCAAATTTCAGCCAAATCCGTTCAGTAGTTTTTGCGGGAAAGCGTAACAGACAGACAGAGTTACTTTCACATTTATAATATTATTATTATTATTATATTATTATATAGTAGGGAAGGGATAGTAGGGATTAAAATTTCTATCTACCTCAGATAAAGTTTATATGATTACGTAACAAAAGTTTACGTGATCCAGTTACTAAGACACTGTCCGTCCGTCTGTCCGTTCATTGTTACCCCACTTTTTGTTGTGATTGTTGTATAAAACTCATTATCTACATTATTTTTAATATGAGTGTTTACCAGTTTAACATTGCTTAACACACTTGCTTAACAATGGCTTGTTGCAATATCCTATAAGCAAAACGATTAAACTACATTTTATTTTCACGATAAAGTAAACTGCATCCTTACTTGCAAATGCAATCAAAATGCAACAAACGAAATGGTGGCGATGCTACGGCGCTGCGATGCGAAGTACTCGTATGCAATTCAATTTACAGAAATTGGTATTGCAAGTGTTAGAATTCTGTTTTGAAATGTCCAAGCAAAAATTTTTAGCTTTATATATATTTTACTAGCTGTCCCGGCGAACTTCGTACCGCCTTACATTACATTACACTGCCCTGCCCTACCCTACACTACCCTACACTACACTACACTACCCTACCCTACACTACCCTACCCTACCCTATTTACACTACACTACACTACCCTACCCTACACTTCTCTACACTACCCTACACACTACCCTACCCTACCCTACACTACCCTACCCTACACTACCCTACCCTACCCTATCCTATCTCTCAAGTTGGATCGAACTGCACATGGTGTGCGAATTTTATTATAATCGGTTAAGTGGTTTAGGAGTCCATTGAGGACAAACATTGTGACACTAGATTTATATATATTAAGTAAGACTAGCTGTCCCGGCGAACTTCGTACCGCCTTACATTACATTACACTGCCCTGCCCTACCCTACACTACCCTACACTACACTACCCTACCCTACACTACCCTACCCTACCCTACCCTACATACACTACACTACACTACCCAACCCTACACTACTCTACACTACCCTACACTACACTACCCTACCCTACACTACACTACCCTACCCTACACTACCCTACCCTACCCTACATACACTACACTACACTACACTACCCTACCCTACCCTTCATACACTACACAACACTACCCTACCCTACACTACTCTACACTACCCTACACTACACTACTCTACCCTACCCTACACTACCCTACCCTACCCTATCCTATCTCTCAAGTTGGATCGAACTGCACATGGTGTGCGAATTTTATTATAATCGGTTAAGTGGTTTAGGAGTCCATTGAGGACAAACATTGTGACACGAGATTTATATATATTAAGAAGATAGGAACGTCGGTGGCGTAACGGCTAGGGCCGCCGCCTCCTGTCCGAGGTCGTGGTTCGAACCCTGCCACGTACCAATGTGTTTTCGAATTTCGATTCCATATGTACGTTTATCCGACGCTCTTACGGTAAAGGAAAACATCGTGAGGAAAACTGCACACGGCTGCGGAGAAACTCGCAGGTTGTGTGTGAAGCCGACCAACCCGCACTGGGCCCGCGTGGTCGACTAAGGCCCGATCGCCCTAATTCAGGGTAGGCTCGAACCCCTCGGTGGGAACGTATATGACCTGATATGATGATGATATTTTTTATTTATTATTCGTTTTAATTATATACAAAACATAAGTCAATTTGTTAGTTACTAGGTAATCGTATAATTCTCGAAAAGCAACACACAGGAGGAAACATGTCAAAAGAAGTAGTATCTGCCAGATCTTTCGTGACCGTGGCATATATAAGATATTGCATGTTTTCTTTGCGGAGGGATATGGAGAAAACTCAGTACGCGCTCGAGCACGTTGCAATTTTTTATCCAAAGTTGAGGAGGTGGAATTTGGGTCATGGGGCCCGAGGGATCTAGAGAAATATCATGTCCACGCTAACGAACCACTAGCGGCTCACTCACCACAACCTTTTATATAAACTCATAAAAACGTTCACAACGCGGGCGAAGCCGCAGGAAAAAGCTAACCCATACTAATATTATAAATGTAAAAATGTGTTTGTTTGTCTTTTCACACTTCAACGCCTTGACCAATCTTAATGAAATTGTGCATGCAGGTAGCCTGTGTCACGAGGAAGGACATAGGCTACTATTTATCCCTTGAAAATAGAATAGCCCGATGCAGTTCCTGAGGGAACTGAAAATATACTCTTTTTTGGTTAATTTCTTTAACATCGCAACGGAACAATGGATTGTGTTATTCTTTGCACAGAGATGGATGAGGGGGTGGAAAATGACATGATTTACTAATCAGCATATCCTGACTTAGTTCCCGTGGGATCTGGAAAAAAATCATGTCCACGCTCTCTCTAAGACAGTCATGAATAATAAAGGTTTTTTTTTAATTTTATTTTTGTGTATCAATTGTAATTTATGTAGCTTTGAATAAATGTTTTATCTATCTATCTATCTATGAAAACGATGTCCACGCGGGCGAAGCCGCGGGCAAAAGCTATCAATTATAATTCGAGCTCCCTAAGGTGCACAAAGGTGTCACAGGCTGCTACACAAAAGGCTTTGTGTGCTCGTCTGATGCAGATTGAAATCGTACTAATGGATGCCGGCTCTATTGTTTTAATTTTACAGAGTTCTGCACACAAAGCGCTTTTTATTACAGGTCTTTGCAAACTTTCAAATAGCGCTGAAATAACCTTTATAAATTTTTAGGGTACCGTATCCAAAGGGTATATATGGGACCATATTACTAAGAATTCGCTGTCCGTCCGCCTGTTCTTCTATCACCAGGCTGTATTTCATGAACCGTGATAGCTGGAGAGTTGAAATTTTCACAGATGATGTATTTCTGTTGCTGCTGTAACAACAAATACTAAAAATTAGAAAAAGTGAAAGTCTAACAAAAACGTGTTTTATTTTTAAACGTGAAGAAACTAGCGCCATCTAGTATGATAGTACGGAACCCTATTTGTGGGATTCTGAATCGCACTTGGCCGGTTTTTTTTTTTTTATGCAGGTTTATTTTGTTAGACACGGAAAACAAAAGTGGTTGATATTGAGGTCCAATTTTGATTATCTTTACATACACTAATCGAGTTTATTCTTTGTTTGTTTGTGGGTGTTTTTGTTTATAGGGTATTAACATTGAGAAACAGTGTAGAAAAAAACCGATACATTGCGGCGCACAAAGGGTTCCGTACCTTCATACTAGATGGCGCTAGTTTCTTCACGTTTAAAAAAAAACATGTCTTTTGAATGGAGACTTTCACTTTTTCAAATTTTCAATATTTGTTATAGCGGCAAAAGAAATACATCATCTGAGAAAATGTAAACTGTCTAGTTATCACGGTTCATGAATTACAGCCTGCTGACAGGCGGATAGACAGATAGACAGACGGACGGACAGTGGAGTTTTAGTAATAGGGTCCCGTTTTTACCCTTTGGGTACAGAACCCTAAAAATCGGAAACTACCTATCCATATCCTTCATCATCATCGTCATATCAGCCGAGAGACGATCACTGCTGGACAAAAGGCTTTGAACAACGACCGGTCCATCGGCTTTCCGCGACCTTCACTGGGTCTTCGGTCCGCCGAGTCTTCCTACGCTACTTTTTCCGGTGCGCGATCGCCACTCGTGAACTTTACTACCCCAACGGCCATCTGTTCTACAAGCTATGTGCCCCATCCACTACCACTTAAGTCAGGTATTCTGTTAGCAATGTCGGTGACCTGGATACTTCTTACCCTTACAATATTATAAATATAAAAGTGCGTTTTTTTGTTTGTCCTTCTCTCACAACTTAACGGAGCAACTGATCAACGTAACTTTTTTACAAAAGAAGTTGACAAGGTGGGAAGTGACATAAATAAATAAAATAAATAAATATTCTGGGACAAATCACACATGGTCATCTGGCCCCAAAGTAGGATTCCCTGTGTTATGGGAACCAGAGACTGATATACATACTTATATACTTTTAAATACATACATATATAGATATTTAACACCCAGACACAAAGCAAACAAATCTGCTCATCACACAAATGTTTGCCCTGAGTGGGGATCGAACCCACAACCCTCGGATCAGTAGTCATTAGCACAAACCATTGAGCCACCGAGTCAGTCAACCTAAGTACAAGTACATAGGTAGGCTACTTTTTATCCCGTGAAAAAGCATAGTAAGATACAGTTTCTGTAGGATCGTAAAAAAACGATTTTTCTATCGCTCACGTTTGCGTAACGGTTTTATATGCATAGGTATTATTTTTTCACTTGTGTGGAGAGGTGTGGTGGTACTGAACCCTTAGTGCTAAAGTCCGAATCGCACTTTACCGGTTTTCTTTGCAACATGTGGATAGGATGTCAGGTTCAAACACAGAATTCGCTAAATAATCTCAATGAAAATACACAATTTACGAATTTTTTTTGACAGAGCCCTGATGAAATATCTGTTAAATGCCACACAAAAAGTATTTCAATGGGTAGGTTGTATTCTTTAGGATTTAGGTAATGATGGAACAAGACTACCTTTGTACAAATTTTGTTCCTTATTACAACATGTTAATGTATTATTTCATAGGTTTTCTTTATGTACAATTAAGGGTCTACAAACAAAATAATTGACCACGCTATAATCGTTCAGAACCACCGACTTCAATCGCAGCAACTTCAATTAAGCTTTTTTTTTTGGTATATTTTTTATGCATAAAAACGAATTTCGATAAAAAATTAGGGACCAACTTTTAAGTGTAACCAAAGTATATAAAATAGTAGTAACATACAGTATGGACACTCCTTGCCGCTCTCTAGATTGCCACCTCACCCCTTCGTCACCCAGATTGATACAGATTGGTTACAAATTGGTTTTCGAACGTATAGAATTTCACCGCCATCTTTTTTGAACGTCATTCCTTTTTTGAAATGTCATTTCTGGCCCGTTGTATGAAGTGTCCAGGGTGTGGTATTTATTTATTTATTTTATTTAGTACTAGCTGTTTTCCCGCGGTTTCACCCGCGTGGACAACGTTTCTATGACATTTCGAGGGTGCGCAGTGCGCGAGCCGCAAGCGGCTCGCGAGCGTTGTAAAAAGTAGCCTATGTCTTAATCCAGGTCCTAATCTGTCTACCTACCAAATTTCAACCAAATCCGTTCAGTAGTTTTTGCGGGAAAGCGTAACAGACAGACAGAGTTACTTTCGCATTTATAATATTAGTAGGGAAGTAGGGATAACCCTATCCAATAAAAAAATATCGGACTACGCAGTAAAAAGTTATGCGTGGTCAAATATAAAAAATAAATGAATAAATACGCTGGTTGAATTGAGAACCTTCTACTCTTTTTGGAATCAGTTGAAAAAAAATCACAATCTTGAGAAGCTTGATTTATTTGAGAAAGGATCTCCGAATGTTTATTTAGGACAGAAATAGGTGACCAAGTTAGTTCTTCGAGAGAGGGGTGTGACGCCTGCTCTGGTCTTATCTGCTTCTACATTATTACGAGGCGTCTTTTTTCTACTATGACATTTTTACATACTGTCATTATTCTACTTATGCATTTATATTTTTAGACATTAAACATTATTATACCTAGTCAATTATTCATTTTAAACATTAGTCGCCGAAATCTTATTAATATTTTTATTATTAGATTCATCATCATCATAATCATATCAGCCGAAGGACGTCCACTGCTGGACATAGGCCTCCCCCAAGGATTTCCACGACGACCGGTAATGCGTTGCCCGCATCCAGTGGCTTCCCGCGACCTTCACAAAGTCATCGGTCCACCGAATAGGAGGGTTTCCTACGCTACGTTTTCCGGTGCGCGGTCGCCACTCGAGAACTTTAATGCCCTAATGGTCATCTGTTCTACGAGCTATGTGCCCCGCCCACTGGGTAATTTAGTAACACGCAGATAAAGTAGATTATAATACAATTAATTAAGTTCGGTTTTAATTATTTTTTTAAAGACGTATTATTTAAAATGAAATTAGATGAGTTACTATTAATTATACCATAGATAAGATTAGATGTTTTTATTTCATATTATAAGATCATTTATTTATTTATTTTATTTCAAGATCGCGGGAAGCCGATGGATGCGGGCAGCGCAGGACCGATCGTCGTGGAAATCCTTAGGGGAAGGCCTTTGTCCAGCAGTGGACGATTTTCGGCTGATATGATGATAATGATGATTTCATATTATTAATGTGAATTGGATTAATAAACCTAGATACCGTTGCCGAGTTGCTTAATTCATGAGTTAGATAAGTAAGACTGCCCAATCTTCTTTTATAAAAGACAAGAGAAGTAGGTACGTCAATCTGAATAAAGAGAGCAACAGAATAATAACATTCAATAATTTCTCCACAGTGAGAAACTTTAATAAAGGCTAGGAGTGAATATTTAGTACCTAGCGATAACATAACACAGAGTAAGGGAACAGCTGGTAATGACGCTAAGTGCTGGAACAAACACGCCGTGTATATAAACCGCATAGGTACTTATTTAAATTCTGTGCACTATTATGATCTCACTGGTCACTATACCCATCTATCGCATCTTCTCGTGTAGGCGTACTGGCCGTGCGTTTTTAAAAGTATTAAGCGTTTGGAATCCCATCAGGAAAATTTTAATTCAAATTTTGATGGAACGCGTTTGGAATCCCGTCAGGAAAGTATTAATTCATATTTTAATGGAATGCGTTTGGAATCCCGTCAGGAAATTATTAATGCAAATTTTGATGGAACGCGTTTGGAATCCCGTCAGGATAGTATTAATGCAAATTTTGATGGAACGTGTTTGGAATCCCGTCAGGAAAGTATTAATTCAAAATTTTATGTATTACGTTTGGAATCCTGTCAGGTTTTTCGTGGAATGATTATTCGAATATTTTTTTGGACTGTAAAGAAGTCTAGGGAGGTCCCTGAGATCAATCTTTTAGTAGAACGCCTGCATATTAGACTACGAAGAAAATAGTAATCAGTTAGCCAACAGAGCCTTAGTGACATTCAAATCTAAAGAAATAAAACCGGCTTTTCAGCTACGCACCCCAAGCTAGAGTCTTGTATAGGCCTCTTCAGTACCTAATGTGCATATTGGCTATTGTATTTATGTGTGTCTCAGGTTATGGAAGTATCTTTATGAAAAAATAAATTCTACAGACACACTGTGAATAGATTCTCGCGTAGTCTTTACCCTCTGGCATACATAAATTATTAACCCTTGAGTAGTCACGCCTTTCCGTGAAACGTGAGTGGTCGCGTGGGGAGCATTTTGCCGCCTATGTTTAAATGCTTTTTTGCACACAATTTTTAGAAGAATAAATATCAATCATGTACTATACAAAACATTAATATTTATTAAAGTAAATTTAAAAACTAGAAAAAAAACACTTGACAAGAATCTTTGGGAACATTGCTGAATTTTGACTATCTTTATGTATCTTCATAAGTTTTTGTTTTAATCTTTAATTTAATGACGGTTTTATATATTTTCATTACTTTCGGCATATATTTTAGTAAAAATAAGTCCTGAATATGTACGAACAGTGCTCGTTCCACAGTAAATTTGCTTTAATTCAGCTAAAGTGTATTTTGTCAGCAATGACATTAACTAGTGCACAGATAAACCTGTAAAGGTTTTTGATTTACTTTTATATTATTTTTTTATTGTAAACTTTTTATCAATTAAATAAAAAAAATATAATGGAACTATTTTTTGCCCTGGCAAGCAACAACACTTTCCTCCCGCGCGGTCACCTGCGCACTGATGTTCTTCCAACTTATGATACAGGTAGGTAAGGACAGAGGAGCAGCTACTGGGAGGCTTGACCTTGGCGAGTGCATAGTTTATAAAATATTATACACTAGCTGTTTCCCGCCGCTTCACCCGCGTGGACAACGTTTCTGTGACTTTTCGAGGGTGCACAGTGCGCAAGCCGCAAGCGGCTTGCGAGCGTGGAAAAAAGTAGCCAATGTGTTAATCCAGGTCCTAATCTGTCTATTTACCAAATTTCAGCCAGATCCATTCAGTAGTTTTTGCGTGAAAGAGTAACAAACATATATCCATATATTCTTACAAACTTTCGCGTTTATAATATTAGTAGGATTATTTGCAATGGGCGGCAAAATGCTTATAGCGCGGGCACTCTAGGGTTTACATTGTTAAAGATGTTTAAAATATCTGTTGATAAACGATTATCCGGGATTATCCAGCTTTGCTCACTATTAAGTCGTGTAGCGCCATCTTTTGTTGAACAGCTAATAGGTATAATTACCATATATAGATAAAACATTTAATTTATTTATGTTTTTGTTTGTTTATATTATTTTATATATTATTGTTATAATATTTAAGTATTTTAGTGATTTAAGTATTTTATAATAACTGTTTATTTGCAAATTTTTCTGTTTTTAGTTATTGCACCGCCCTGTTTTCCTACCCAAAGGTTGCCTGGAAGAAATTGCTAACTAGCAATAAGGTCGCCTATTGTGCTTTCTTCTATATTGTAAATTTCTTTTTTTATGTTGTGATGAAGAATATTGTATAGTATTGTATTGTAATAATTAACAAGGCTAAACCCGTTAAAAGACCTACTTCAATCGCAAAAACTTTAATAGAATTTGGATTTTTTTGTTGTTGTGGTAAATTTAATAAAAAGCATATAACTGATCAAATAAAAAAAATAATTATGAGAATCGGTTCACAATCGGCGGAAACACTAAAAACATGCTGTCGAATTGAGAACCTAGTCTTTTTTTGAAGTCGGTCGTAAAATAATTTCCTTTATGTGAAAACGAATTTCCTAACGGATTACACCTATCTAGATAGACTTGGGAAGTAAAACATTATCTAAACACAAAATTTTATCCAAATCATTAGAGCCGTTTCCGAAGAAAACCAACTGTATTTATATACAGTTAATTATTTAAACAAGAGTTGCTCACAAAAGTATAGTGTAAACAATTTTTTTTGTGTGTATCCGACGACGTTATAAACCATCTTAGATCACACATAAAAAACTAGACCGTTGGTATCATACGAAGCCAACTTCAAAAAATTCCAGATAGAACTAATCAAATAGCCCCATGGTGGCCATGGTAGACAACGAGAGAGAACCGCGAAAGTACACCTCACAAGGTGACTTTATGTTAAGCTACCACTAAGATATAACTTAAATAAGTACCTCACCATTTTTATTTTGTATTCGGTATCTAAACGTTAATATTCAAATAAACTTACTTATTTACTTACACTTTTGACCGCGTCACCATAATCTAATTCTCTATATGATCAAAGTATATATGTTAGTGCTAACATACAGTATGGACACTCCCTGCCGCTCTCTAGATTGCGTCCTCACTCCCTAGTCACCCAAATTGATACAGATTGGTTACAGTTTGTTGCGAACCGCCTCCGTAGCTCAGAGGCAAAGTTCACTGGCTTTATACAGGAGGTCGCGGGTTCGATTCCCGGCGGGGTCAATTGTAAGACTCGGTTTGGTTGGTGGTAGGGCATTTTCTAAGCCCGCCTGGCTAGCTACCACCATCTTATCTAAGTCTTGCCGCCAAATATCAATGTTGATATCATTGGTGTGTTCCGGCATGAAGATAAGATAGCCAGTTCCCCATCGCGTTGGGGAATCTTGGTAAGCCCGCTTCCATCTTCGGCAACATCGTCACTTACCACCAGGTGAGATGTTGTCAAGGGTTTACCAATTGTGAATAAAAAAAGAAAAAAAAAAAGAACGTATAGGTTTTCGCCGCCATTTTGTTTGTTCCGTCATTCGTTTTTTGAAATGTCATTTCTGGCCCGTTGTATGAAGTGTCCAGGATGTGATATGATCTAAGATGACCATGATATTTGCGAATCAGATATTCTGGTTTGATACTATTCAGGTGCTGAGATGGTCCACTCCAACCCAATGCGAGTTCAACAAACTTCGCATTTGCAAAGTAACTCCTGGCTGGTCCTGTTGGAGGGGACAGCTAACATTGGATTGAAAATTCAATCCCAACTCACTAAGTACATAGTAGAAATACACAGTAGGTATCCTGAGATAGCTTTGGATTGGACCACTAGTTGTTGAAAGATAGAATCCTGAACGAAACGAGGGTTTCAAAGTACGAGACGCAAAAAGTGATTTTTTGAAACATGAAGAAACTAGCGACATCTAAAGTGCGGCCGTAGGGAGAATGCTGATTTTACCTTTATCTAGTTTGACGTAACTAGTGATGTGCCTATAGATAGTCATAGTAAATACTATGTACCTATCGTTGTACTAATATAATATATACTTTGCTATCGTGTAGATGTATTATATAAAGAAATATAATAGCCATTGCCAAAATAGTGTTAAGAAACCAAACCCGAGGCTAAAGTGTTTGGGCGTAGTAGTATCTTGTATATGTGGACCGTTGGTTTTAGGGGTGATAATGGGTGAAGGGAATAAAAAAAAATGTGTTGCCAGAAATTATTCGTAAAAATTAGCCAAACTTATTGTGTTGCGGTTGAATATTTCTTTCCTTGCAATTGAAGTGAAAAGTAGAGTGTAAAACTCGACCATGAAACCCATTTTAACATCGACGTGTCACGTGACTATCCACCCTTGACGTACCGGCTCGGGTGGCTAAATGAACGTCTCGGGTAAAATGGCTTGTTTCAAGATTCAAAGTATTTATTCAAAATAGGTGCAAATTACACTCTTTCTGATAGTCATAAAATAATAATAACACAATTTCATTTTTTTTATGCCCTTGTTATACAATCAACTTTGTTATTACTTAAAAATACCACTTTTATGCCTGAAACTTTTATATATGGTTGATTTAACTACAAGAAATAATTATTTGTATGATAATGAATTCATAATATTTTTAACAAATCCATACATTACAAATACGCAGTGGTTACATCATTTTTATTAGGTAAGAAGAAATGACCATAGAACGTAGTAACCGTTTCACTAACTTAAAACTTACTATAATTACAAAATACGCCTTCTGTTACTATTATATAGTAAAAAATATGTTTTTTTTCATGTTTTTAAGCTTAGAAACTAAATATTGGTTTGTTTACAATTTCAAAGATAAATAGAATGCTACATTCTATCGGAGGGTAGAAGTGTCAAATCAGCATTGTCTCGACGGCCACACTATAGTAAGATCTAGTAGTATCTTGTACATTGTTGATTAATGTAATAATACGACAACAGCAGTTAGTGCCCTTTTGTATAGATGGCGCTGTTCATGAAAATTAGAATTTTTTTTTGTACGGAACCCTTAGCGCGCGAGTTCGACTCCCACTTGGCCGGTTTTTCACAACAGTTTTCGATTTTTCAGGCCTTATTTGTCCTTCATAAGAGACAAATATTTTTAGTTGTTGTCCCACGAGAGCAGCAGAAGTATTCTTTTGTTTCTCCAAATTACGTACAACTAATTATATCTATCTATATAAATATATATAACTCAAAGGTGACTGACTGACTGACATAGTGATCTATCAACGCACAGCCCAAACCACTGGACGAATCGGGCTGAAATTTGGCATGCAGGTAAATGTTATTACGTAGGCAACCGCTAAGAAAGGATTTTGGGAAACTCCCACGGGAACCGCAAAAATCGGGATCTGCGCGGGCGAAGCTGCGGGCATCCACTAGTCCTTGATATGCTTTGTTGGATGCATAGACGTGCGCGCCGCGCCGAATTCGGAACGCGCCGCCGCCGCCGAGACATTCTCTCGGCGCGCCGAAGATGGCCGAAGCGCGATAAATTAATCGAATTCAGCCGAACCATAGTATATATATTAGTACTAACGTACAGTATGGACACTCCCTGCCGCTCTCTAAAGTCGACCTCACCCCGCCGTCACATAATTAAATCCAAATTTAGTAAACTGTTCATTTAACTGATGTTTTAGTTCACATAATGATAAATGGAATAAAAAAAGCTTTTGAAACTTTTTTCACAAATATTCCACTTAAGACTACTGAAGCCTTAAACTCATCACCTATGTATGCTCAAAGGCTGCTAAAGGATAATGTTAATAATTGTGATCAAAAATTCTCCTTCAGAGTAATTGAACCACAATCTATTGTAAAAGCTTTTAAATCTCTTAAAGTGAAAAGAACCGAAGACCTCTGGGGATTATCGGTAAGCTTGATCAGTAATGTAATTGATACTTTAGCGCCATATTTAGCTTGTCTTTTTAATATTAGCATTGATAGTGCCGTCTTTCCAGATCTCATGAAGCTTAGTAAAGTGATACTTTTATATAAATCTGGTTCAAAAACTGATCCAGGCAACTACAGACCAGTTTCTGTGCTGCCAGTTCTTAGTAAAGTGTTTGAAAAGATTATGCTTAACCAAATGCTACAATATTTTACAGAAAACAAACTACTGCATAACCAACAATTCGGTTTCACTAAAGGACGATCAACAACCGATGCAGGAGTAGCACTCATTCGAAACATATATGATGCCTTCGAGGAATCGCAGAATGCAATTGGAGTGTTTTGTGATTTATCTAAGGCTTTTGATTGTGTTGAACACCAAACATTACTTATGAAATTAAAGCATTATGGTGTAGAGGAAGGGGCTCTCAGTCTTTTAAATTCGTATTTAGACAACAGAACACAAAAAGTACAAGTGAATGGCACGAACTCATCTGGATCTAAAGTGAAAATGGGTGTGCCCCAGGGTTCCATATTAGGGCCTTTTCTTTTCCTTGTTTACGTAAATGATTTGCCTTTTATGGTGCAACATCTGTCAAATATTGTGTTGTTTGCGGATGATACATCTCTTATTTTTAAAGTGAATAGGAAAGAAAACGAAATTGACGAAGTAAACAACACTCTTTCAAAGATACTGAACTGGTTCACTGTGAACAACTTATTATTAAATGCTAAGAAAACAAAATGTATAAAATTTTGTTTGCCAAATGTAAAAAAGGTCAATAATAGTGTAATATTAGACAGTAATAAATTAGAATTTGTAAATACCACGGTGTTCCTTGGTATAACTTTGGATGTTTCACTTCAATGGGGACCACACATTGAAACTTTAGCGGGAAGGCTTAGTTCAGCTGCTTATGCCGTTAAGAAAATAAGACAGTTAACGGATGTAGATACTGCGAGACTAGTGTATTTTAGTTACTTCCATAGTATAATGTCTTATGGCATATTACTGTGGGGGCATGCGGCTGATATAGAAACTATTTTCATTCTGCAGAAAAGAGCTATCCGCGCAATCTATCAGATGCGATCACGTGAGTCGTTACAGAATAAGTTTAAAGAAATCAATATTTTAACTGTTGCTAGTCAATTTATATATGAAAACATCATGTACGTTCGTAAGAATTAGCATTTATTTCCTAAAAACAGTGACAGGCATAATTTGAATTTAAGAAATGTAAATAAAATAGATATAGCCTTTTCGAGACTGAGTAAGGTTAAAAAGTCATTTGTGGGGCAGTGTATAAGATTCTACAATAAAATTCCAGAAAATGTAACTAGTTTGTCAGAGAATAAGTTCAAGACTCATCTCAAAAAAGTTTTGTGCTCTAGAGGATATTATAAAATAATAGATTATGTAAATGACAAAGATATATATGTTGATTCTATATCAAATACCATTACCTGAGACTGTAATCTGAATCATGACATTATTTGTAATATACTGTAATTTTTTTTTTGTTTTGACTATTTAAAAGTGTGTGTAAACACCTATTTGGAATAAATTGATTTTGATTTTGACTTTTACAGATATCCTTTGGATAAAAAGCAACACAAAAAGCCAGTTCATTATTTTATTTCGTATTTTGTTACACTTAGGTAAGTATCTGGTGAAGATTCATAAATACAAAGCATAAGATTATTTGCTAGTGTAGAAATAAAACGCGTGAATAAAATTATTTTTATTCATAATAATTACGAGTCATGTAAAGAACACACACAGTAGTTAGTAAGTGTGTAATAAAAGTTTTCATTCGGTCATACGCAATTATTTTTCTTTAATTTAGTAACTCAAAATACTCAAATAGGTACCTACTGCTGGATAGCAGCTAGATTTTTTTTATAGAAAAAAATACCCACGCCGGCGCGGCGCCACCACGCCGACCCCGACAGGTCGGCGCGCCGCCGCTGGGTAACAGTAGCGCGGCGCGCACGTCTAGATGCAAGGTAAGATTATCAAATGCAAGCCAGTTATCCATTGCGTTGGAGGATTGTGGCAAAGTATGTATATTAGTACTAATTATTATTAGTACTATACAGTATGGACACTCCCTGCCGGTCTCTAGATTGCGACCTCACCCCATCGTCACCCAGATTGATACAGATTGGTTACAGTTTGGTTGTCGAATGTATAGCATTTCGCCACCATTTTGTTTGTTCCGTCCTTGGTTTTTTGAAATGTCATTTCTGGCCCGTTGTATGAAGTGTCCAGGGTGTGATTATGGTAAGCCAGCTTAAATTTCCAGCATCATAACCACTTACCTTCAGATGAGATGATGATCTGCAAATAAATAACTTTAAATTCAAAACTTAATAAAAATACGACTACATAAAAATAATACCCCCTCTTTTTTGGGAAGTCGGGTAAAATGTATGTTATGTCACTCACGGGATCAAAACAAATCTAACAATATCTAGCACTACAAAATCCATCAAGCCGTTTAGAAGATATTGTGGAAGTAAGAAACATACATACATGTACATTAGACTACAAAACAATACGATCCTTTTTTTGGGCATTCGTGTAAAAAAAAACCAGCCAAGTGCGAGTCGGTCTTGCACAATGTAGGGTTCCGTAGCTTGTTAAAAAAATAAATGTATATTCCAAAAAACTATTGAACCGATTTAGTTATGTAATGTTAATTATCTTTTTAGGGTTCCGTATCTTATATATAAGGTAAAAACGTAACCATTATAGTATCACTCGTGTGTCTGTCCGTCTGTCTGTCACAGTCAATTTTCTCTTAATCTACTGGACCGATAAAGTTGAAATTTGGTACTTACACATACGAGTATTATAAGTCTGTGACCCAGACGTAAATGGTGACGTAAGTAAATTAATTTTAAACAAGGGGGCCACTTTTGGGGGTTTACTTTAGACTTTAGATTTTCTCATATATTTTCCCGTAATCTATGCATTTAACTTCGTATACTGTCGTTTAGGCCTAGTCGTTTTAGAGATAAGGAGGGGGGGAGGGAATGATACATTTTCGCCTATTTCCGGAACCCGGCGTGAATGAAGTCGGGTATCTCATACCTACCAATTTATAAAACACTAACTATTTGTGAACTGCGCGATTCCTGGAACTCGGCTGGCTTGGTTTGCCGTGAGGAGTGATTTTTGTTTATTTATTTTTTAATTTTAGTGAACTACACGTGCGCATACACACAAACGGTACGTAAAATCCGACCTCATAAAAGAAGATATAAGAATGTTTTATGTTGATTTTATGTTATTTCGAAGCTAAATTCTACAAGCAGATATATTTTATAATTTAATGTGCATTAGTTGCCAAAATATCTCGGTTTTTTTTTAGATATTAAGTCATAGTTCCTAAATATTGTTGATTTTTGTGTAAAAAAATACTACTTCGTTTTTTATAGAAATAAAAATACTTTTTTAAGTAGAACTGGGTAATTTTATCATTTTACCTCGTATCCCTAATGTTAATTAATATATTTTACCTCGTATCCCTAATGTTAATTAATATATTACAGTAACAAGTTCAGTTATCAAAATCAACAATTTCTATATTTGGGTATGTCTTAACCACCTCTTCATTCACGCCGGGTTAAATACCTTTAAAACTGTTTAACTTAAAATTATTAAAGAAATATTTTTCACATTCTCACAAAAAGCCTTTTTATTTGATATGAGTATGTTACACGATATAGTTTGCAAAACTTTTTGATGTGTAACATCTTTGCTCTCGCTTTCCTGCAATTTGTGGGAGTGATTTCGTGAAATGGGACGGAAATGTGTAACAGTAAATGCGAACGTTTTTTAATTCTCGAAAACTAAGGTTGTCATAGCCATGCCGCATTTCATAAGTATTTTGTCACATGTTACACATCATATGCGATTACTGTAGGTCTCGTTTTTTTATACTTTTACTCATTTATCCCCTAAAGTGACCCAATGTTTAAAATTAATTTATTTACGTTACATGTCCGTCTTTGGGTCACCGACTTACAATTGTGTACCAAATTTCAACTCCATCAGTCCAGTAGTTTTTGGGCAAATTGGCTGGGACAGATAGACAAACGAATTTTCCTATAATGGTACGGAACCCTGAAAATAATTTAAAGTTAGGTCTTTCAGAAATACGCAGTTAGGACATCGACTATACTTGACAATAAAATGTTTTTTGCTGTGCTGCTGCACGTTTTGATGAGAACAATGAACTGGCTTGTGCGCAGCTCTGGCGTAAATTAAGTAACGTTTATTACATCGTCTCAAATTTTTTCGTCTGTGTGTTGCATGTCGCGTGACGGTCGCTTTCGTCTGACGGTATGATCGTTTCATCCTTTGTACCGCAGCGAGTGCAGCCATGATCGTTAAGTCCTCTGTAAAGTTTCACTTTTACCGTGGTTTCATAGAACCACACACTTACTTTTTTTAATGTTTTTAACGTTCTATTCCATGTTTTCAATACCTTGGGTTATCATTTTTTCTCCTCGTATAACATTTTCACTGTTATATCTAAAAAACCAAGAAATAATCATTTCTGTATTTTTTGAAGTGAAAACTTCTTTAGGCGCGTTGGACATTTTTTGAGATAGGGCAGAACCATTGAACTCGCGGGACCGTTACCATTACCTAAATCGACACCGATGTTACTGTTACCACCAGCAACACTCGGAGGGTCAAAACTTATAAAAACGCGTTGGTAGTTTTATGAGATGGGAAAAACCACACTCGCGACACCGTTACCGTTACCTATACCGATGTTACTGTTACCACCAGGAACACTCGGAGAGTCAAAACTTAGAAAACTGTAAAAAGTTTTCACTTCTATCGGCATTTCCGGACTTAGGTTAGTTTTTTTTATCCACAGTTTTGTAAGCACTTGGCTTGGTAAGTGACGATGATACCTAAGTTGAAAGCGAGCGTACCAAGATTCCTCGACGCAAAGAGGAACCGCTATCGTAACTTCAAGCCAGGACACATCAATGTTACTAATATTAATGTTTGGCGGCAAGACTTAGATAAGTATGGTGGTAGCTAGCCAGGCGGGCTTAAAAAATGCGCTTCTACCAAGCACCCCGAGTTTAAATAACACTCGTAAAAAAAGCATACAGTTGAATTCAGAACCTCTTTAGGTATGTAGGTTGCTTACTTGGTTTTTGCGAGGTCGGTCAAATGATAAATCCACAGGTACAGTCTTGACTTTAGTTTTATTTCTCGACGAAAACAACAGAAGGTGAGAAGGAAAACGTATCAAAATATAAGCACAAGCTAATTACTTATTTCAGTTCGATCTACGTATTGATCTACGTCTTTTTTGGTAGTCGGTTGAAAAGTGAGACTCCGCGGGGAATCGAACCCACGACATCCTGATGTGAAGCTATAGACTTTACCATGCACAGACCGTTTTGATTTATTTGAGTTTTAAATTGATTTAAACGCGACAAAACTTGGGTCCTACTAAAGTCTGGTTGTTTAGAAATTGCCAAACATGTAATCAAAACATTTTTAATTCCATCTATTCGAAAAGGACGACTTGGTTCGCCTTTAAGTGCACCCAAAGGTGGTGTTTTCTATAGAAAACTTTTAGCGGACAGTAATGAGTTTTTAATCCTCTTTATGAGTGCGCCGCAATTATCTTTGCCGCGCACTTTTTGAATTTTGAACATCTTAGTGTTCAGCGCCAAAGAAATCGAACGCAAATATTGTTTGTCACAGTCCTCATAACAAACCTATATCAAGAGTAAAATTTAACCGCCTCCGTGGCATTATGGTTAAGTCCATAGCTTCACATTTACATCGCGGGTTCGATTCCCGGCAGAGTCTAATTTTGTATGACTTGGGTTGGTTGGTGGAAGGCCATTTTCTTAGCCCTGCTGGCTTGCTACCACTATCTTATCTAAGTCCCTTCCCTTCCGGCGTCTGTATTCCCCGATTCGTATAATTTAGGTATCTTTGGGACGAGAGTGAATAGGCACTATTTGAGCATGCGTATTACATCCTCGGCTGCATCGGCACTTACCATCAGGTAAGGTGCAGCCAAACGCACTCAAATTTTTAATTAAAAAAAAGTCTTGCCGCCAAACATCAATGTCAACAGCATTAATGTGTTCCGGCTTGAAGATAAGATTAAGTTCTCCATTGTGTTGCTTTGGTAAGCCCACTTCCATCTTTAGCATCATCGTCACTTACCATCAGGTGAGATGATGCCAAGGGTTTACCAATGGTGGATTTAAAAAAATGCAAACCCTTACAATTTATTGTATAGTTTTACATGACCCTTACTTGCTCGAAATATACTGAAGTTTTTCCCCTTGTGTGCTTGAGATAAAGGTCGGTGTAAAAAAAGGCAAAAAAAAATCGTCTAAGTCACCAAGGGTTCCATACCACCACTACTTTGCACAGTCACGCAGGGTTCCATACCACCACTACTTTGTACAGTCACGGAGGGTTCCATACCACCACTACTTTGTACAGTCATGGAGGGTTCCATACCACCACTACTTTGTACAGTCACGGAATTTAAATGTTTAGCAGATTTTTAACCACCTCCGCGGCGCAATGGTTAGTCCTCAGAGTCCATTCGATTCACACCACACAAGAGATACACCTGTTTTCTTAGGTAATTCATGATCATCATATCAGCTCATACACGTCCCCACCGAGGGGCTCGAGCCTACCCTGAATTAGGGCGATCGGGCCTAGTCGACCACGCGGGCCAAGTGCGGGTTGGTGAATATCATGATAATAACATGATATTATATAATATGGTAATATGGTAGGCAGGAAAAAAATAAAATTTATGCAGCTAATACCTACACTAGGAAGACCTGTGTCACAGTATTACAATATAGCGGCTTACAGTAGCGCAACGAATGTACTGACGCAGAGCAACGGAAGGGTACTTGCGGGGCAGCGGGTGGCGGGGCACAGCTTGGCAAACTCCTCGAGTTTGCCAAGCTGACTACAGGCTAGTATGGGCTAGTACCTACACCGGTGGCTTATCGTACGACGTCAAAGGCGTTGCGCTACTGTAAGCCATATCGTAATACTGTGCTTTTGTCGTAGACATCAGCAAACCTTTTTGTGTTGCCTAAGCCTAAGTACCTACAATGCAAACGTCATAGTGAGTGACAATGATACAATTTAAATGGTATTATTTTTAATACAATTTAAATGGTATTATTGTTCATTTAATTAATCACACCAAGATTTATACTTACATCATCATCATCATCATCATAATATCAGCCGAAAGACGTCCACTGCTGGATAACGGCCTTCCCCAAGGATCTCCACAACGACCGGTCCAGCGCTGCCCTCATCCGGCGGCCTCCTGCGACCCTAAACAAGTCATCAGTCCACAGAGTGGGAGGCCTACCTACGCTACGTCTTCCGGTGCGCGGTCGCCACTCGAGAACTTTACTATCCCAACGGTTATCTGTTCTATGAGCTTAATTCCTACCCACTGCCACTTAAGTTTAGCAATTTTATATCTGTATGTATGTATGACCTAACACATAATATATCTACATTCTACACTTATGACTATTATAACGCGATAACGTTACAACAATAACAAAAAAAACTTGAAAAGAACACACTTTTTTTTAATATAATTGCTAAGCCCTTGGCATCATCTCACCTGATGGTAAGTGACGATAATGCCGAAGATGGAAGCGGGCTTACCAAGATTCCCCAACGCAATGGAGAACTGGCTATCTTATCTTCAAGCCGGAACACATCAATGTTACTAACACTGATGTTTGGCGGCAAGACTTGTGGTAGCTAGCCAGGCGGGCTTAGAAAATGCTCTACCACCAACAAAACCGAGTCTTTCAAGTTGACCCCACCAGGAATCGAACCCGCGACCTCCTAGTGTGAAGCGAATGGAGTAACCTTTACGCTACGGAGGCGGTTACATTTTAGTTATATTACTTGTGTGGGGACTCTTTTTGATATTTTTACTACTTTTTCCGTAGAAAAGATGGTTGGAGCAGTAAAGTTCTCGAGTGGAGACCGCGCACCGGAAAACGGCAGGTCTCCCACGCGGTGGACCGACGACCTGGTGAAGGTAGCGGGCAGCGCAGGACCGGTCGTCGTGGAAATCCTTAGGGGAGGCCTTTTTCCAGCAGTCCACGTCTTTTGGCTGATATGATGATGATGACTACTCTTTATTTTTATTATTTGTTGAAAATTCCGCCATAATAACACATGTTCTTTAGAAATTTCTAACGGCCACCTATATAAGGTTTAAAAGATACAGGCCTTCAAAGGTCGGACAGACGGACATACTGACGGACAACGTCTTAGTAATAGGGTCCCGTTATTTGTTACGGAACCCTAAAAAGGCTTACTCAGGTTAAGTAAGACAAGGGGTCACTTGGTTTGTGGCCTTCAAGTGTTACTGGTACCAGAGAGATATGAGGTTTAACGAGGGTTGAGTGTTACTGAATGAGGCTTAAGTCCAAAATATAACGAAAGTGAGGATTGAAAAGGGTAAAAAAAATTTTTTTGGTCTGCTTGCGTGATTAAAATAAAACTAGAGAAAAAATAGTGAATTAACTTAATATTTTTTTACTTGACTGAGATGGTACGGACACGTGATGAGACGCCCTGACGATTACGTAGTAAAATGCCTATCCTGAATAGCAACACGAAAACGGCAAAGAGGAAGACCCTTAGCGACCTGGCTAACGACTATCCAAAAGGACATGAAGAGTATGTTCCCTACAGTGGACGATACAAGTAACCGGCAGAAGTGGCGCCTTCTGATTAAGAAAGCCTATGTAGCTGGATATGGCGAAGAGGAAGAAGAACTTAATATTTTTTATGTTTTCAGTTCATCATTCTGTCGAACATCACTGTGTTTAAAGTCGTTCTGATACTTCAACAGTTCACAATTCATAATTTTCTTCTTTTTTGCTTCTTGAAGAAACTCGTGGAAAAGGTATGTGCTGGTTTCATGATGTGGAGCTGTTTTTTTGCAAATTTGATCTACAGTGACGTATTTCATAGTAGTCCCTACTCTCAAGAGAATGGGTTTTTTCCAGTAACATTCAACCTCGGTGCAGGAAGGTTCTTCACTGCGACGATGGGACCACATTAAAAATGCCACTGCATGCTTACAACCACCAGCTGAAGCTGCACAGTCCAAGCACTGGCAACTGACGATTTCACTTTTAGTCTCGTCTACCACCATAGTGACTTTGTATGAACTAGCCCTCACTTTGTGCTCGGGGCAGATCTTGCAAATTGCAATTGAGTGTGCAAAGTCCTGATCCACGACGTAGTTGCACGTACCCAATAGCATCGTCACCATAAGATTCTCGTGCAGCCTTGAAAATGCAAACTAATTACTTACTGTAAACAAAATTTATTCTTTATAACCTAAAAAAACTACTACTGAAAGAAAGACTATTTCTGTGTCAATATTTTTGTGTCAATTAAAAAATACAATTTATTTTAAAAATACACCTGGTATAATGAATTGTGTGTTTAGACTAATCGACTAAGAAAATTTAGAGGTACTAAATCGGTCTGGTTTGCCTGTAGAATGCAAATCTCTGTTTTAAGAGGTTTCTTTGATATATTTCTGCAACTGACAAAATGAAGTCATTGATATCTATATTGTGTTAAATGAAAAATCGGGTTACAAAATATCACTTTCATATGTTTTGTATTAGCTGAGAAACATCGAGATCCCTGCGACCAAAGTTTCCAATGCGTCTCCTTATGACAAAGTAAATAATATTAGTTTTAACATACAGTAAGGACACTCCCTGCCGCTCTCTAGATTCACACGTCCCTTGGTTATAGATGTGATTGGTTATAGTTTGGTTCCCGAACATATGGGACTTCGCCGTGATTTTGTTTGCACCGTCATTTGTTTTTTGAAATGTCCTTTCATTACTGTATTGGATATTATTTTCGAAGCGTATAGAGAAACGACTTTTTCCCAACTGACATATATGTTTTATTCGTTGCTATGGTATTTGTGTTGTTGAAATATATTATTTTTATTTTTATCCTACGTGAAACTCTGCCTCCGCCCTTGCGATTTAGGCTGTACGACCATGGAGTCTTTGCCTTCCTGGTTTAAAAGGTGACTGAGATTAAGCGTGAGTAAACGACCGTGAGTTAAGAGCCCGCTGGAGTTAATAAATCCCATACAAACGTAGTAGGTATATGATTTATTTGTTAACCAAAGAACCGATTTTGAAATAATTGTATATCGATAATCGGGTGACGTATAGTTTTGTCTGTACCGCGTTACTTTTTTGAAAAACGAAGTAGGAATCCATTGTTAATCAATAAACGTGTTTTTATGGTAAAAGACGGTAAACAAGTTCATTGGAATTAAATGGATTCCTGTTTTGTTTTTCAAAAATGTAATACGATACCGACACAGATATACGTCACCCGATTATCGATATAAAATTATTTCAAAATCGGTTCTTTGGTTAACAAATGAATCAAATACTACGTTTTTATGGGATTTAAGAACTCCAGCGGGCTCTTAACAAAGTTAACACTCGATTTTACTCCTCATACATTTTATGACCTATATATGAAATTTAATTCTAAAGGATTAAACTCTAAAAACGATGCTTACCTACTCAAAATTCGGGTACTTGCCCCCTTAGGTACTCATGTTTCGAACCATTGCAAGGATTTTAGAATGAATTTCTAATTGAACCCGGAATTATAACAAACCCAATTATGGTAAAAACTCAGGTGCTTCCCTCATTGGAATTACCACGCAAACGTTTAATGACTAAAGTGTATTTTCTTTTTAGTGGTACCTCTTAACTTAAGATAGCGCCCCACAGAAACTCGTAAAGCAAACTTTATCGTGAAGTTATACAGTTAAACTTAGTTGAAAACTCACATAACTGTTCCAATTCATTAATTATAAAGTTACACTTTGCAGAACTAGTCCCGATAGTTACCTATTTGAAGTTTAACTGGATACAGCTGGAATAGCAAGAAAATGTTTATGAATGTTGAGAGCGTCGGAGGCGCAACGGCAAGGGCCGCTACCTCCTATCCGGGAAGTCGTGGTTCGAGTCCTGCCACGTATCAATGTGTTTTTGAATTTCGATCTCATATGTACGTTTATCCGATGCTCTTACTGTAAAGAAAAACATCGTAAGGAAACCTGCACACGCACGCCTTCGAAGAAACTCGAAGGTTGTGTGTGAAGTTGACCAACCCGCACTGGGCCCGCGTGGTCGACTAAGGCCCGATCGCCCTAATTCAGGGTAGGTATATAAAAGCGGCTCGGTGGGTACGTATATATGAGCTGATGTGTTTTTTATAAATGTTAATCAAGATTGAATATACAAATTCGCGCTGTAAGTAGAACAGAAAAATTATGAACTAGGTAATACGCCCTAATTTTTTTTAAAGTACTGTAAAACAACAAATATAGAAGATATAATCATTTTTTTTATTTTGGATTATCATTTGGTTAATTGCCTTTAATTATAGCTAACATAATACTGTAATAAGAACTACATACATTGTAAAATATTTTTTGAAAAAAACTCGCGGTGGAGCGTTTTGCAAAGAGACACGCCTCACACCTTTTACCTTTTGTTCTCAATCAGTTACCGTTTCTGAATATTTTCAGGTCAAGTAAGGTCAACGGCTTTTTGTTTTCTATTTGAAAATATTAATGGAATGTGGAAATATTAATGAAATAATAATGGATGGTGTTTCTTTGGACTGAGATGAATCATTAATTTTTTCAGGGGTTTGTGTCGAATGGGACGCTGAAGGCTGTGAAGTCTCTGAAGGTTCCAAGTGAGGCTCGACATGTGCAGTGATGTGCAGTCCACCTCGTAAACCACTGAGCTACAGAGGCCGTCAAATACTTATTGGGGCGTTTTACACAAAAGCGGTAGCGGTAGGGTAATTTCAATTTTTAAAATGCCCCAGCGAGATCAAAGCCACGGATTCAAGGTTATAACTTTCGAAACACTAACAATTGATAGGTGTTTTTTTATCTATTTTACAACAATGCAAGTGCGTTTAATATAAAATTTATATACATCACTTTATAAAAAAAAACCTGATAGATGCCTAGTACTCTATTTTTTTCTTTTAATTTATCATTTAGAATGTAACAAAGTTAAAATCAATAAAAATACGAACGGTAATTATTTTTTTCGTTTTATTGATATTTAGATATAACACTTGGGATTTTTTATAAAAAATCTTAAAACTGCAATATCTCAAAAATGGATCACTTTTGCATAAGGTGTTCTATTATTATTAATTTTTTTTATTCACAATTGGTAAACCCTTGACAACATCTCACCTGGTGGTAAGTGACGATATTGATATGGTTAAATTTGTTGCAAATGAACTGATCTATAGCCCGTTAAAAGGATTTGCACTACTTACCAGTCACCCTGTATATAACTGTTATGTAAAATACAGTAGCTTATATTTGTACCTGTTACATTATTTTCTACAAACCGGGATGCTCACACGCACGAGCCTGAGATAAAATTAACTCAAACTAGTCTTATTATGTTCGTACGGTTGAGTTCTTTGTTAGACAGATATATACTTCGTTTATATTAGCAAAATATCGAAGAGAAAAAAGTATTTTTTTATTAAAAGGAAATTCAAAAATGTTTCCCTCTACATTATACTGTGTTCAGTATTATATAAATACAAATGTACTACTAACTTACATAAATAACCAAGTGACAGCCAATTAATTGGGTTTTTTTTAATCTGTTTTTTGCGCTTCATTTTACTTAATTGGACTAAAATTGCGTACAAGTGGACTCTGCGTAAAATAAAGTGCATAATCCCGTTGTCTCAATATTACAAAACATCAAAAATGACGGGAACTGTCAAAGTGGTTATTAAACTATCTTGTTAACCCTTTAATGAGCAATGCAATTATGGCAAACAAGTGCTTACTGGATCTTTATTTGAAGTCAATACAGATTAACGTTGACACTTTTTTTTTATTTACAATTGGTAAGCCGTTGTCATTATCTCACCTGATGGTAAGTGACGATGATGCCGAAGATGGAAGCGGGCTTACCAAAATTCTCCAACGCAATGGAGAACTGGCTATCTTATCTTCAAGCCGGAACACCGGTTGTTAACACTGATGTTTGGCGGTAAGACTTAGATAAGATGGTGGTAGCTAGCCAGGCGGGCTTATAAAATGCCCTACCACCAATCGAACCCGCGACCTCCTGGTGTGAAGCGAATGGACTAACCATTACGCCACGGAGGCAGTTGACTGCATCCCTGGCAAACATATTGCCTATACTCGTAAAAAAGTACATAATTTTAAGTTAAGGTAAGTATATAGCTATAGCTAACGCTTTGATCGAAACTAAACCGGTTATATCCGCTAACATACTATGCGTCGCGACTACACTGTAGGCGTTGAATTAGCCCCTTAAAGCGAGGTATTGATTGGAAAAGTCGTCTCTGTCTTTTTCTTTACGTGTAAAGAGTAAAGAAAATAACCACACTTTTTCAATGGTTTTTCCGTTTCAATCAATAACTACAATGAAAGTATAAAAAATAATAACATTACTCACTTTGTATTATCATAACATAACAAATATTGTTATATACTTATTTTATTAAATTTATACCTACTTCAAAATATTAGTAATAACTAGAGTTGAGACTAAAGGTGTAGACCTATCTTTGGGATTTTTTTCTATCGAGCCAAAACTGCTCAATCGTGTTTTTAATAGCTTTTGACTATAAGGTTTAGGAGTAATTGACGTCAAAAATAACGAAAATCTGTAACATTACCGCATTAAAGTCTACACTTATAGCGCGCCGGACATAAAAGTGTAACCACAGCAAGTAATGTTGTAAATCTTTAGTTATCTTCCAAAATAAAAGCACTTTTCAAACGATACATTTAGCACCTAATTCAGGGATACTTGAAATTTCAGTCAGCGGCGTGAAGTTCACCACGACATCACTCTATATTATAAACGCGAAGGAATGTGTGGCGGCAACTGCAGTAACCCGCCACTGAACATTAACACAAGCGACGAGATAACAAAAGATATACGACATCTAGAACGCGCTATTAGAATTTCTTCAGCGCTGAGTATATATATATATATATATATATATATATATATATATATATATATATATATATATATATATCATCATCATCATATCAGCCACAAATCGTCCACTGCTGGACAAAGGCCTCCCCCAAGGATTTCCACGATATATATATAAATAAATATAAATATTCTGGGACAAATCACACATGGTCATCTGGCCCCAAAGTAGGATTCCCTGTGTTATGGGTTACCAGAGACTGATATACATACTTATATACGTTTTAAATACATACATATATAGATATATTTAACACCCAGACACAGAGCAAACAAATCTGCTCATCACACAAATGCTTGCCCCGGGTGGGGATCGAACCCACAACCCTCGGATCAGTAGTCAACGGCACTAACCACTGAGCCACCGAGTCAGTCAATATATATATACAGGCAACTGTAGTAACCCGCCACTAATGGATGTTTGGTGTCAGTAAATTTAGGTTTTATTTAATTATTTCGAAATAATTTTTTGAACGATTTGTTTTTTGTAATTTAAAAAAGGGACTGTCAACCTGTGTATTTTTAATTAAAAACACCATTTGCGTGACAGTGCGAAATAGATTACGCAACGAGCATTCGAAAAGTGTCAACGGGATTTTTGTAAAAATATGTCTATTTTTATAATATAATTACTTTTGAGTAACAAATTAAAGTTAAGCTACATTTGTCTGTGTCCCGCTGGAGGTTTGTTTGTATTTGCTTGTTTGTTCAATTTTCTAGGCTGAACTTTGGTAGGTGGATAGATCAAGCTGGACTAACACGTTGGCTAATAAGCTCGTAAGCCGCTGGTGGTTCGCGCACCGTGTACCCGCAATTAGTCATAAAACAATATCCATTAACTAGTAGCTATCAGTATAAAGTACGCTGACGTTGTTGTGTCATCAGACGGAAACTTCGCGTACTTTTAAACATAACTTACCTGTGCCATGTGCAATCGTAGATACTTATAGACATTACTTACCTGTGCCCTGTGCAATCTTACTTTTGGACATAACTTATCTTTGCCCTAAGCAATCGTACTGTTAGACATAACTTACCTTTGAGCTGTGCAATCGTACTTTTAGACTTCACTTACATGTGCCCTGTGCAATCGTACTTTTAGACATAACTTACCTGCGCCCTGTGCAATCGTACTTTTAGACATAACTTACCTGCGCCCTGTGCAATCGTACTTATAGACATAACTTTACTTGTGCCCTGTGCAATCGTACTTTTAGACATAACTTACCTGTGTCCTGTGCAATCGTATTTTTAGACATAACTTTACTTGTGCCCTGTGCAATCGTACTTTTAGACATAACTTACCTGTGTCCTGTGCAATCGTACTTTTAGACATAACTTACCTGTGTCCTGTGCAATCGTACTTTTAGACATAACTTACCTGTGCCCTGTGCAATCGTACTTTTAGACATAACTTACCTGCGCCCTGTGCAATCGTACTTTAAGACATAACTTACCTGCGCCCTGTGCAATCGTACTTATAGACATAATTTTACTTGTGTCCTGTGCAATCGTACTTTTAGACATAACTTACCTGTGTCCTGTGCAATCGTACTTTTAGACATAACTTACCTGTGTCCTGTGCAATCGTACTTTTAGACATAACTTACCTGTGCCCTGTGCAATCGTACTTATAGACATAACTTACTTGTGCCCTGTGCAATCGTACTTTTAGACATAACTTACCTTTGCCCTGTGCAATCGTACTTTTAGACATAACTTACCTGTGCCCTGTGCAATCGTACTTTTAGACATGACTTACTTATGCCCTTCGCAATCGTACTTTTAGACATAACTTACCTGTGCCCTGTGCTGATTAATTAAATCGCCCAAATAATTCATTCACTTGGTTGAGCGTCTTCACGAGGTCAAAGGCACTTAACCTCGTAAAGAACGGTGAGATAGTGTGCTGACGTCGTTGTTCCACTGGACGTTCATGCTTATCATGAGACGTTTTCTTTCGGAAATAACTTACCTGGAGCAATCTGATCGAATCTTCCAAACAGTTGATTGAGCATCTTCACGAGGTCAAAAGCACTTAATCTCGTAAAGAACGGTGAGATAGTGTGCTGACGTCGTTGTTCCACTGGACGTTCATGCTTATCATGAGACGTTTTCTTTCGGAAATAACTTACCTGGAGCAATCTGATCGAATCTTCCAAACAGTTGATTGAGCATCTTCACGAGGTCAAAGGCACTTAACCTCGTAAAGAACGGTGAGATAGTGTGCTGACGTCGTTGTTCCACTGGACGTTCATGCTTATCATAAGACGTTTTCTTTCGGAAATAACTTACCTGGAGCAATCTGATCGAATCTTCCAAACAGTTGATTGAGCATCTTCACGAGGTCAAAAGCACTTAACCTCGTAAAGAACGGTGAGATAAAGTGTGCTGACGTCGTTGTAATCGAATTTTCTAAACAGTTTTGAACGTCTTCACGAGGTCATAGGCACTTAACCTCGTAAAGAGCGGTGAGATAAAGTGTGCTGACGTCGTTGTTCCACTGGACGTTCATGCTTACCATGAGATAGTTTCTTTCGGAAATAACTCACCTGAGCAATCTGATCGAATCTTCCGAACAGTTCGTTGAGCGTCTTCACGAGGTCAGAGGCACTTAACCTCTCAGAGAGCGGCGTGAAGTTCACTATGTCAGCGTAAAGTATGCTGACGTTGTTGTGTCGTTGGACGTGCATCTCGTGGAACCGCGTCTGCTTAGAGCTGTCTGCGCACGCGTCGGCCATCTTGAGCATGATGGAGCGTTTGACCTGGAACAAAGACAGAACTACTTAGCTAGTTTGAAAATCAAAAGTAAGTAAAACTTTTACTAATAATTCCATACTAACGTAGTTCCGCTTTAATACATAAACTACATGCAGGATTGAATCCAAACTTTGCGAATGTATTGAGTAAACATGTATCGATATTTTTAATTAGTTTTCATCGTAGTAAATGGGGATGACGATAGCATCAGAAATAAATTATGAACTCTTGGATCACTAAATTGCCCTCCTACTTGAACTTCGGAAAACTTTACTCCTTTTGTTTTCCGTCAAGTCTTCGATTTTTAGTTCACCAAAATCACAAAATGAGTACATATAGGACGCTGCTAAACTATGACGTCACGCCTAGGTATTTCTAACAACAAAATGTCGTTTTTGACAGATGATAAAAAGTATCTCAGGTGATTAACATTCGTCATCCCTAAAGTTAATCAAAGTTATTTAAAATAGGAACTTATAAAGACTGACATATTAAAATGTAACTTATAAAGACTGTAATGTTGTTCTAAAAATCAAAATGTCGTTTTTGACCGATGATAAAAAGTAACTCAGATGACTAGCATTCGTCAACCATAACTAAACGAAGGCTTAAATTAGTTTTTTATTGAAAGTTTGAAACTGCTTTTATTATTTTTAGTTGTGTATTAGGGCATTTTCACTTTCGGTTGCAAAGACAAAAATCTAGCTGTCCCATGACTTTGAACAACTATTGTTGTAAAACTATTAAACCTGTGCACTAATTATCAGATATTTCTGATAATTTGTATAATTTTCTAACTGTTCAGTAACAATTAATCGTTTCTGATCTTAAAATCAATTAATAAATGCAGTTTTTCGTGTTAAAGATTGGCTTTTTTTTAATGTCCCAACCATATTTTTAAAGTTTCAGCGCGAGTTTCAAAATATTTTCGATTTTATAGGCTAAGTTGGTAGCATTTTTTTGGAGGATTATACGCTTAAAAATTCAATTCTGAACCTTAAACATCATAAAATAGGCTATAAAATAGAATAAATTACTTAAATACGTTGTCCCACGAAATAGCATGAAGTGGAATTCCTTAATAACGTCACGGGCTATTTTTGCAACTTCTTCTATGATTTCTACCAAAACATTGTTGTTTTATAATAATGGCAACATTTATATGATCTAGTCAAGCCGCCATTATGTTCTAGCGCGTTCAGTGTCAAAAATATGTGGTGAAGAGTGCTTGTGTTTCGTCGGGGTCAAAATCTACATTCCACGCATTTACGCAGTTCTTCAAAGTAATTAGTGCTTAATGCATGTAATACAATATTTTATTACGATGTTGCACTATACAGCATGCAAAACTGTGCAGGCTGACTGTCTATTTGCATGATTTATATATTTAAATCATTTTTCAAAATAATGTGGACTAGTTCGTCACATCCACAACGTCACGTCACTTATATGCGGATAACAAAAAGTGACGTATTGGAATTGTAAGGCATAGTTCACATACATGGATTTCGTATTAAATTAATAATTTGATTAATTATATGACACAATAATTATGTTCTGGACAGGGACATAAATATTGAGGGATTTCTTAGTGATCTCAATGTAAACACACAGTATATTTATTCTTCATAATAGTATAGTGAAACATATCACTGGAATGTGTTACTTTTTGACATTGCTGACATGAGACTGTTTTAGAATCGAGTCTTATTGCCCGACTGCTTCAGAAGAAGGGTTATGTTTTTCGAGAGTATGTATGTATGTGTGTATGAATGTATGTATGTATGTATGTGTGTGTGTGTGTTTGTTTGTGTGTGTGTGTCTTTGTTTGTGTGTGTGTATGTATGTGTATATGTGTGTATGTGTGTATGTATGTATGTATGTATGTATGTATGTGGACTATAAATTCTTTTTCACGGGCTACAGCCTAAAGGACTTGTTGGATCTTAACATGAGGGGTATCGTTAGATTCGTCTCAGCAGCGCGAGTGACACTGGCTATACCAAAATTTCAAAAATCCAAAATAGCGGATTAAAAACGCAAAAAACACAACTTTGACATAAAAAAGCAGTCGGGTTTTTTTCTTTTTAATGAATTCAGCTTGTTTGATTTTCTTGTTTACTTATACATAATATATATTTTTGTTTTAGGACACTATGGCTCTCACGCTAGTTTAGTTACACATTAGTTTCCCACAAAGAAGCATTAAATTATTGATAATTTATCATGTTAGTCGTCATCTCATTATCATTATATATCATATTTTAAGACTGTTAGTGAGACTCCGATACCTATACATTTTGACCACTATGTAGAACGTGCCTTACCTTTCCACTAACGTAACATAAGATTCCATTAACGTCACTGTCCCAATATTTTAGGGAGTGAAAATTTAACGTGATTGCTTGAGTATTCCAGGTACTTTAAATGTTTCTATTCTATCTGGATTTGCTTTTAATTCTTTATATTTAAAAATTGTAATTGCTTGTGTAAAGTTTGCCGTATAAATAGCGTACAGAAAAACAAGAAGTGGTTTGAATCGAAAAGTGACGTTATGGAACAATTGCACGTAATATTTTCGTACTTAAAATGGTTTTCTTTCATTTGATTATTATTTTAAAATAATGTTTAAGTTTGCATTCTTTTATAATAAATTCTTTGCCTACTTTAAACTCGCCTTATCAATTTACAGCCTAAAACATTTCGTGACGTAACGGAGCAGTGGGTTTCATACTTTCCACAAAAAAACAGTTTTGTTCAATACTTTAAAATATTTATGCCGACATATATATATATTATGAATCCTACATATATCTTCTACGTTACTATCTATATTTAAGACATAATAAACGATTTTTTATTTCGTCACTTCCATATACGTCACGCTGCAACCGAAAGTGAAAATGCCCAGTACATTGAAAAGTAAACATACATTCATATGTGTCTACTCGATATATTCACAAATTTTGGATTCAATCCAGCATGTAGTTTTTAGGGTTCCGTGCCCAAAGGGTAAAATCGGGACCCTATATACATTACTAAGACTCCGGTGTCCGTTCGTCTGTCTGTCTGTCTGTCTGTCGGTCACTAGGCTGTATTTCATGAACCGTGATAGCTAGACAGTTGAAATTTTCACAGATGATGTATTTCTGTTGCCGCTATAAAAGCAAATACTAAAAATTGGAAAAAGTGAAAGTCTCCATACAAAAAAGTAAGTTTTTTTTTACGTGAAGATACTAGCGCCATCTAGTATGATGGTACGAAACCCTTTGTGCGTGGTTCTGAGTCGCATTTTTCCGGGTTTTTTTTTATCAAAGCAGAACTACGTTTGTATGGAAACTCGAGCCTCCTGGAGACTCTTACTTTTTGCATTTTCTGATAAAAAGCAAAGCGTTGGCAACTATTTGCGTTTTCACTATTTGATTTTATACAGGCGTTGTTTTTCAAATAAGTGGCCAAGTCTGTCCAGCCGATCCGCGACTCTTTTAGTCAAAAGCCTCCAATCCTCAGCCCAAGTCTTAGGAGACTGGTTTAGGAAATGGAGGATCGAGGTAAACCCACAGAAGAGCGCAGCGATTCTGTTTACCTTCAAACGACTCAGCTCTATCACCAACCCCATCGACCGCAACATCACCATGTTCGGTAGCCCTATCCCTTGGGAACGCTCGGTTAAGTATCTGGGGGTAACCCTAGATAGTCAACTGACGTTCAAGGATCACATAGAACGAGTTCGAAACAAAGCCGCGTTTGTACTAGGCCGTCTCTACCCCATGACCAACAAGCGGAGTAAACTGTCCCTTAGATATAAGGTGACACTTTACAAAACTTGCATCCGCCCCATCCTCACCTATGCCGGTGTAGCCTTCGCTCACACCAGTCCCCGTCTCATTCACCGACTTCAGCTAATTCAAAATCGCTTCATGCGTAGAGCCTCGGGCTGCCCGTGGTTTCTACGTAATGAAAATCTCCATTGCGATTTAGAGCTCCCCACCATAGCTCAATACCTGAAACAGGCCTCCATCCGATACTTTAAGTCTGCCGAACACCACCCCAACCCGCTACTCGTAAACGCCGCCGTTTACGAGCTACCCGCGAACCCCATTCGCGTAATCCGACGCCCCAGACATGTACTCACTGACCCCGACGACCCGACCACGCTAGCCGTAGCTGCCCTGACCCCGCCCCCTAACCCACAGAGAAACACTGCACCGACATTCTGCCCTCGCCGGCGAGGGCGGCGTCCCCCCGCTTCTGGCGCTTACCAGCGCTACCGGCATATACCAGGCCGCTTCTCTCCGATCCTCCCCCGTCCAAGCAACGACCTAAGCCGAGGTCCGTGCCCACCTGGGCGCCCTTAGGCAGTTGCATCTTTTTGCTTTGCACTAGGTTGAGTGCCTTCCGTACTCGCCTCCCCTGCCCGGTGAAGTTGTAAAGGCCCCAATGGCCAACAACAAGCTTGTCTTTTCGAAAAAGTGGCCAAGTACGTATTGGACCAAGTAGGTAAGGCTCTGTAGTTTTAGTCCAAAAAAATGTTTATTTGGGAAAACAAATTTGGTTTTGCAATTGGTATTAAAACATTTTGTATGGAAAATCGATGAAATTTTATAAAAACAACTGCACATCTTAAACTAATCTCTAATCTTTTAACAGAATAAAATATCTTGGCAAACCCTTAGTAGTTTTAAAAGACTTATTCTAACTTATTTTCAAAAAAAATATATTTCATAACTTTAATATGGGTCGCAGATTTGTATACCTGCAATAAATTTCAGCTTTATAGCTGTAATATTTTTCAGAAAACGGTTCTGACATACCGACGGACATACAGACTGAACTATGGTATAACGGTTGTTAGTTTGACTACGAAACTAAAAAAAAAAAAAAGATTTTTCTGTCGCTTTTGTTGATTATCCCCAAAAAAACCCCCACTTTGCATGAACGGGAGGTACCCCTTAAAATATTTTTTTACAGATTTTAGTCCATGACTTTATAGAGGTCGCAAGTTTACATTACCATACCAAATTTCAGCATATAGTCATTAAGAAAGACGGACAGACAGACATAACTATAAGAGTTCCTAGTTTAACTACGGAAATCCAAAAAATGTTTTTTTTTTCGCTCGCGTATTTAGTTTGAATTTAATAAGTATCATTGACATATTAGTGGAGGTCTGGTATTACGGAACCCTTGTAGCGCGAGACTGACACACACTTGGCTAGTTAAAAAAAACCGCTGATACTTAAATCGGATCATCGGATGCTCATACGAACTTTTTTTTTTCTTCCGGCGGCTCCCCATGACTTTTTCACGAGGCCACCAGAGAGGGAGACCTCCCTACGCTACGTTCTCAGTTGCGGTCGCCACTCGAGAACTTTACTGCCTCAACGGCCATCTCTTCTACGAGCTGTGTGCCCCGCCCCCACCGCCGGCGACAAGATATTAGGTACTTGCAGATATACCACCCATTATGTAGAGTCTAGAGTTATCGCAGCAGTTTCTTCGTTACTAATGTCATGTTTGGCAATACCACCGCATAAGATTTCGTCACTTTCGGAAAAAAAAACAAGAAAATTAACTAGTCTAAAAAATTGGCCCATCTGCCCACTAAGAAAACGCCTTTGTTCCATTCAATGGCGCATAGCACAGAGGATTGGAGCATGAAAGACATGCCACTAGTTACTAATAAAAGACGATAAGTAGTGTCACCGTAAGCTCACCCTGGACACTTCATACAACGGGCCAGAAATGACGTTTCAAAAAAGGAATGACGGGACAAACAAAATGGAGGCGAAATCCTATACGTTCAACTGTAACCAGTCTGTATCAATCTAGGTGACGAGGGGGTGAGGTCGCAATCTAAGTAGAGAGCGGCAGGGAGTATACTGTATACTTGCCATAAGGTCAGTTTTTAAGACAAAGTTCGGCTTTGCAAGCCATATCAGGGCGCGACACCAAACAACAGATCAGGCCTGAGAAATAAAAATTTTGAAGGAGTCGCCGTTGCCGGATACGGCAAGGAGGACATGATGATGATGATGATGATAAGGTCAATAATAAAAAACAATAACTTTTTATTTTCAATAACAATTGGCATTGAACTTCAAAAACTGAATCGACAATTTCATAGGATACCTAGTATTTTGTAGAACAAGTACATTATTCTTATCTCTTGGGAGTTGTGAGTTATCCCATTAAGATAAATTCTAACCAATTCATTAATTACACCAATTTTGCGAGAGAGCCAGGAGCTTTGAATTTATTAGCTGCTAACTCCTAACTCTTGTTTTCACTTCAAACTTTTAAAGTATTCATTATCATAAATAACTCCGAACTCGTCGTAATTTTCAGACCATTTCCTAAATATGTTGACAAACAAGTAATAATTTTAATTAGTCTCACTTTTTATTAAACTAACGTTTAATGAAAATAGAGTGTCGCTGGCGTAACAGTTAGGGCCGCTACCTTTTGTCCAGGCGATCGTAGTTCGTATCCTGCCTCTTACCAATGTATTTTCGAATTTCGGTTTTTATATGTTTATCCGACGCTCTTACGGTGAAGGAAAACATAGTGAGGAAACCTGCACACGCCTTCGAAAAAAGGTTGTGTTGTGTGTGAAGTCGACCAGCCCGCACTGAGCCCGCGTGGCCGACTAAGGCCGTATCGCCCTAATTTAGGGTAGGCTCGAGCCCCTCGGAGGAGACGTATATGAGCTGATATAAGGATGAAATATGAAAAGTTAGAACCCTAAATCTTGATAATGTGACTACATTAAGAAAAATCTTGAAAATGAGGATACGTCAGCTGAGTGATTTGTATGAAAAAAAAATGTTGGTGCAATTTGACTAAGGACATTTTGGTAAAAAGTTGCTCAGTGTGATGGGGAATGGGCAGGGGGCAGGGCACATAGCACGTAGAACAGATGGCAGTTAGGGCGATAAAGTCGAGTGGCGACCGCGCACCGGCAGTCGTGGCGCAGGCATCCTCCCACTCGGTGAACCGACAACCTGGTGATATGTCATAAAACAAAATTGGTTCAGTATGATGAGTAGAACCCCCAGTTAACGGGACCTACACGAATTTTGTTACACTCTGTCAAAGTATATATATATATATATATATATATATATATATATATATTAGTACTAACAGACAGTATGGACACTCCCTGCCGCTCTCTAGATTGCGACCTCACCCCCTAGTCACCCAGATTAATACAGATTGGTTACAGTTTGTTTGTCGAACGTATAGGATTTCGTCGCCATTTTGTTTGTTCCGTAATTCGTTTTTTGAAGTTTCATTTCTGGCCCGTTGTATGAAGTGTCCAGGGTGTGACTGTATTATTCTATGTGCCTACTTTGAAATGCAGGCTGATGAGTGTACTTGGTCTACTGTTTTTATGGTTTCTCTGAACTCTTGCGCGTGTCAAAAGTGCGTTATCGCCTATCAGCTAACTGGCCCACTTCCGTTACTGACAATTTGCACTGTGGTGATGAACCTTACAGTTTTCAGGTCAAAAGGATTTGAGGTAGAGAGAAAGTAGACGCTAATATGTAAATACATTTTAATAAAAAACATATAGTCTCGGTTGAACACTCTTATCTTAATATATATAAATCTCGTGTCACAATGTTTGTCCCCAATGGACTCCTAAACCACTTAACCGATTATAATAAAATTCGCACACCATGTGCAGTTCGATCCAACTTGAGAGATAGGATAGGGTAGTGTAGGGTAGGGTAGGGTAGTGTAGTGTAGGGTAGTGTAGTGTAGTGTAGGGTAGGGTAGGGTAGTGTAGTGTAGTGTATGTAGGGTAGGGTAGGGTAGTGTAGGGTAGGGTAGTGTAGTGTAGTGTAGTGTAGGGTAGGGTAGGGTAGTGTAGTGTAGTGTATGTAGGGTAGGGTAGGGTAGTGTAGGGTAGGGTAGTGTAGGGTAGGGCAGGGCAGTGTAATGTAATGTAAGGCGGTACGAAGTTCGCCGGGACAGCTAGTATAATATAATTTTCGAAAAAACTAAAAACTTTTAGGTACAAGCTTTTTATATTACGTTGTCACGCGATATAATATGTACATATGAATGCAAAATTTCAGCTCGATCGGAAACCGGGAAGTAGGTCAAATGTAACTTGCAATACATATAATGCAAGTTAAATAAAAGCTTGTAATCATATGGGATATTTCCTTTACTATCTAAATGATTTCTTAACGTTAATATTTAAATAATTAACGACGTATTTAAAATAATAATAAGCCTACTTAAATACGATATAAAATGATTGAATATTACAATACCTAAAATAGAATACCTAAAATACTAACAATACATTATCTTAAGCGGGGGCTGCAGTTGTAGCAACATTTCAACCCAATAGGATCTTTTGTGTCTACCCCCCCAACCTACTCGAAGATGTGCTGCATCAATACAATGCAAATAGCAACATTTCGACCCAATAGGATCTTTTGTGTCTATCCCTATAACCTTTGCAACCCAACCTACTCGAAGATGTGCTGCATCAATGCAATGCAAATAGCAACATTTCGACCCAATAGGATCTTTTGTGTCTACCCCTATAACCTTTGCACCCCAACCTACTCGAAGATGTGCTGCATCAATGCAATGCAAATAGCAACATTTCGACCCAATAGGATCTTTTGTGTCTACCCCTATAACCTTTGCACCCCAACCTACTCGAAGATGTGCTGCATCAATGCAATGCAAATAGCAACATTTCGACCCAATAGGATCTTTTGTGTCTATCCCTATAACCTTTGCAACCCAACCTACTCGAAGATGTGCTGCATCAATGCAATGCAAATAGCAACATTTCGACCCAATAGGATCTTTTGTGTCTATCCCTATAACCTTTGCAACTCAACCTACTCGAAGATGTGCTGCATCAATGCAATGCAAATAGCAACATTTCGACCCAATAGGATCTTTTGTGTCTACCCCTATAACCTTTGCAACCCAACCTACTCGAAGATGTGCTGCATCAATGCAATGCAAATAGCAACATTTCGACCCAATAGGATCTTTTGTGTCTACCCCTATAACCTTTGCACCCCAACCTACTCGAAGATGTGCTGCATCAATGCAATGCAAATAGCAACATTTCGACCCAATAGGATCTTTTGTGTCTACCCCTATAACCTTTGCACCCCAACCTACTCGAAGATGTGCTGCATCAAAGCAATGCAAATAGCAACATTTCGACCCAATAGGATCTTTTGTGTCTACCCCTATAACCTTTGCACCCCAACCTACTCGAAGATGTGCTGCATCAATGCAATGCAAATAGCAACATTTCGACCCAATAGGATCTTTTGTGTCTACCCCTATAACCTTTGCACCCCAACCTACTCGAAGATGTGCTGCATCAATGCAATGCAAATAGCAACATTTCGACTCAATAGGATCTTTTGTGTCTACCCCTATAACCTTTGCACCCCAACCTACTCGAAGATGTGCTGCATCAATGCAATGCAAATAGCAACATTTCGACCCAATAGGATCTTTTGTGTCTACCCCTATAACCTTTGCACCGCAACCTACTCGAAGATGTGCTGCATCAATTCAGCAATTCCGCTGATAGGGAGGTGCTTGTAGTCCTCCAGTTTTGGGTAGCCATCACCTAGGAGGTACATATGCTTGCTAGCAAGGATATCGCAGTGACACAGTAAGTGTTCCATTGATTCTGTATCTTCACCACAGGCCCTGCAGGTCGGGTCAGTTGTCAGGCCGATTTTTTTCTGTTGTGCGTTTGTGGCAAAGTGGCCCGTCAACGCTTCTGTTACAGCTCTGACGCGCGTCTTGCTGTTTTTCCAAATTTACTTGGTTGCCCCTGTGGTGACCTCACCTATGAAGAGCTTAGAGTGTTTGTGTCCATCCTTATATGGCCATGTCAGTCTGTGTCTTCCCATGGCCTGTTCCTTTAATGCCCTTATAATAGTACTCCCCCTGGTAGGCCTATCCCTGGTTCTGGATCACACATTGTTGTCTGTGATCCCAATATCATCATATCAGCCACAAATCGTCCACTGCTGGACAAAGGCCTCCCCAATATACAATATTATATATGATTACAATACTTAAAATAACCCGTCCCTCGTCATCCCCGGTGCAAAGGTGTCCATACATGACACTCGCTGCGTTTCTGCACTCGATGGCTATGGACAGCCTCAGCACCAGGAACGATGTTTTACTGTTTTAAATAGGATTTTCCACTTGCAACCATTTCCATTTTCCATTTCACCAGCGTGGACAACGTGTCTATGACTTTTCGAGGGTGCACAGTGCGCGAGCCTATGTGTTAATCCAGGTCCTAATCTGTCTACCTACCAAATTTCAGGCAGATCCGTTCAATAGTTTTTGCATAATGAAATAACATACTTACATACTCAACACTCACAAACTTTCGCCTTTATAATATTAGTGTGATGTGATTATTAATTTAATTTTTCATTTTTGGAAGACTAACAGCTATGTAATATGAATAAACAAAATGTAAATACATACAATACATCATCATCATCATATCAGCCACAAATCGTCCACTGCTGAACAAAGGCCTCCCCCAAGGATTTCCACGACGACCGGTCCTGCGCTGCCTGCATCCATCGGCTTCCCGCGACCTTCTCCAGGTCATCGGTCCACCGCGTGGGAGGCCTGCCTACGCTACGTTTTCCGGTGCGCGGTCGCCACTCGAGAACTTTACTGCCCCATCGGCCATCTGTTCTACGAGCTATGTGCCCTGCCCACTGCCACTTTAGTCTAGCGATTCTGTGAGCTATGTCGGTTACTTTAGTTCTCCTGCGGATCTCCTCGTTTCTGATTCGATCACGCAGAGAAACTCCGAGCATAGCACGCTCCATTGCCCTTTGGGTGACCTTGAGCCTTCTTATGAGGCCCATAGTAAGCGACCATGTCTCAGTTCCGTAAGTCATCACTGGCAACACACACTGGTCAAAGACCTTAGTCTTGAGACACTGCGGTATTTGGGACGTGAAGATATTGCGAAGCTTCCCGAACGCTGCCCAGCCGAGTTGGATTCGTCGATTGATCTCTTTCTTGAAGTTGGACCTGCCTAGCTGGACTGTTTGTCCCAGGTATACATATTCGTCAACAACTTCTAGTGTAGAGTCTCCAACCTTTAGAGGAGTGGGTGCGACACGGACATTTAACATTATTTTCGTCTTGTCCATGTTCATTTTAAGACCCACTTGTTGAGAGACCTTACTGAGGCCATCGAGCATTGTGCTTAGGTCTTCCATAGTCTCAGTCATGACCACGATATCGTCAGCGAATCGGAGGGGGGATATGTACTCGCCGTTGATATTGATGCCGAGTCCACCCCAGTCCAGAAGCTTAAAAACATCTTCCAGGGCGGCGGTGAACAGTTTCGGAGATATAACGTCTCCCTGTCTCACCCCTCGCTGCAACTGGATAGGTTTCGAGTTCTGGTCCTGGAAGCGAACCGACATGGTGGCGTTTTCATACAGACACTTCAACACCTCGATGTATCGATGGTCAATTTGGCACCGCTGGAGAGACTGTAGCACAGCCCAGGTTTCGACTGAATCAAAGGCCTTCTCATAGTCCACAAACGCCAAGCATAGTGGCTGATTGTACTCTTCGGTCTTCTGTATAATCTGCCGCAGCGTATGTATGTGGTATATGGTACTAAAGCCTTTTCGGAAACCGGCTTGTTCGGGAGGCTGGAAGTCGTCAAACCTGCGTGCGAGACGATTCGTAATGACTCTCGAAAACAGCTTGTAGACATGGCTCAGAAGTGAGATGGGTCTGTAGTTCTTCAGCAGGGTGTTGTCACCCTTTTTGAAGAAAAGCACGACCACACTTCTGTGCCATGCCTTAGGCGTTTGTCCCTCGAGTATAACGGAATTAAATAACTTCTGAAGAGCTTTAAGTACCGGTGTTCCACCTGCTTTCAGAAGTTCAGCCGTAATTCCATCATCACCCGGTGCCTTGTTGTTCTTGAGCTGTTTGAGAGCCATTCTAATCTCGTACAGGCTGACGTCCGGGATATCTTCGGTATAGTGTCGGGTTAGTCTGGCTCTTGGGTCTTCAGCCAGATCGCTGACAGGCAAACGTGTGGTCTTGTACAATTGTCCATAGAACTTCTCAACTTCTTCCAGCAACTCAGTCTTAGACGATATGGTCCTGCCGTCCTCAGTCTTCAGCTTGGTCAGTTGGCTTTGTCCAACAGACAGATCTCTCGCGAACACTTTTGAGCCTTTGTTGTGCTCAATCGCCTCTTTAATACAATTTGTATTATATTGGCGTAAATCGCGAGTTAGAGACTTAGAGATCTGCCTGTTTAGTTGCCGATACTGAGTAGCGTCTTCAGAGGACTGCAAAACCAATCTGCGTCTTTCTTCCATGAAGTTGCTGGTGAAGTCGGAGATTTTTTTGGTTCTGTTTGAACGGCGAGTTTTGAAAATCTTAGACCCGACCGTTTGAACAATTTCCACGAATTATTATCTATAATATAATAAAACTGTAACGGGGCCGTGTCTGTACATGGAATATTTTTGGAAAATAATAACTGTGGTGGACATTACTAACGATACAGAGGCCAAAACAATAACTTTTGGAATTTTTGTCTGTCTGTCTGTCTGTCTGTCTGTATGTTCGCGCATCACGCAAAAACTACTGGGCCGATTTTGATGAAATTTTGTATGGTGGTTCCTTATAGCCCGGGTTAACATATAGGATACTTTTTATCCCAGAAAATTCAAGAGTTCCCGTGGGAAAATCAAAAGTATTCATTTATAGAATGGCTCACCACGCAAATGTGGCTTGACCTATTACAATCAAATTTTAAACGTTGATACCCTTATCGCGAACTAAAACTGGGACATTGCGAATCCCAAAAAAAATAAGGGTTCCTACAGGAATGCAAAAAATTGTATCTTTAGATTGGCTCAACGTAACAATATGAAACCTTTACATTGGGATGGGGTGTTTTGACCATAATTGTATAGTCGGGTATTCTTTATCCCGGAAAACTAAAGAGGTCCCGTGGGAAATTATCTATCGATACTTACAATAATAGCAATAGAGTACTTTTTTCTATTTATTAGCTACACATACCAAACATTATAATCATAGTAGCAGAATGCCAATAGATGGCGCTGTAGGGATAATAAAACGCGCTTAAGTTGTATTAAAACATTAAAATATTGTTTCATACTTTTGAGTGGATTTCTTTTATGTATTTTTCAGCATACGCTACTTTAAACTCTGGAACTATGGTACGTAGCGATGTGTTTCATAGACGAACAGAGAGGTATTTTTTTACAGATTCCAATCGTGTAAAAAAATGAAAACACATAAATCGAGTTTAGCATCTTTTAACAGGAGGCACAGATATGGGAACTCTTCTGATGGCGACTATTTGCGTGTGGAAGTTGCTCTCCGCCTGCAATATCAATATCTGTGAACCTCATCAATGTACTTGCGGGTCCACGGTGGAGGCAATTGTCCATCACTCACTGAGTTGCAGTCGTGTTTGTGAAGATTCCCACGTCACCAATTCCTTAATGACCTCACTCGGAGGGCACTGGTCTCGGCCAGATGGAATATTCCATCTTTGATGCAGCCGCCGGCCGGGCTTTAGTCGATCTGATGGCAAAAGGCCGGAGGTTTTAAACAGGTGCTATGGCAGAGAGGAACGTGTCTGCTTTGGGAAGCCACTTTTTCTGTCTCACTCCTCACCCGTACGGTACTGCTGCTCAATTTGCGGCGAGAAAGAAGCATAATAAGTACTCGGTCTTGGAGGCAAATTACTGCTTTGTGCCGCTGGTCTGTGAGACAACCGGCTGCTGAACCCTCAGAGGCCTTTGCCTTCACAAAGGAGATTGGCCTTCGCCTTCGAGAGAGGAGATGTGACGTGAGGTCCTACCTGCTGCTAAGGTTGTCTATTGCCATCCAGCGCGGCAACGAGAAGTGCGTCTTGGGCTCCTTTGGAGCTGATACGACTCGAGAATTTGACCCATATTAATATTGTTAGGAAATTTTATTACTAGATTGATACCTATAATGATTTGAATTAGTTTTTTGATAATATAGGTAATGTGTTATTTCATCATATCAGTTTATATAGGTCTCCACCAAGGGGCTCGACCTGCCCTGAGTTAGGGCGATCTGGCCTTAGACGATCACGTGGGCCCATTTCGGGTTGATTGAATTCACACATAAGCTTCGAATTTCTTCGCAGGCGTGTGCAGGTTTCCTCACGATGTTTTTCTCACCGTAAGAGCGTCGGATAAACGTACATACCAGTATGAAATCGATATTCGTATAGATATTGGTAAGTGGCAGATTCGAACCACGGCCTTCCGGACAGGAGGTAGTGGCCCTAACCATTATGCCACCGACGCTCTATATTTTATTTAAGATTTAGAAATCCTTACTTATATTTAGTATTATAAATGTGAAAATGTGTTTGTTTGTTTGTTACCTATTCACACTTCAACATGATGAAATTTGGCATGCAGGTAGTCTGTATCACTGGGAATGAAATAGTCAACCTTTCATCTGTGGAAATTATCATAGCCCGATGCAGTTCCTGAGGAAACTAAAACAATACTCTTTGTTTGCAAAATGTAAAATCGTAACGAAAAAATGGATTGGTGTGATTTTTAGCACAGAAATGAGGTGGAAAATATAATTTACTAATAAGTATATCCTGACATAGTTCCCGAGGGATCTGGGGACAACTGTTTTCTACGCTCGCGCACGTCAGTGGCGTCGCAACGGAGCAACGGATTAAAGTAATTTTTTTGTATAGAATTTGTTGAGGGGGGGGGGGAGTGACAAAGACTGCTAATCAGAATAGCCCGATACAGTTCCTGAGGTACCTGGAGAAAACTCATGTCCACGTTTGCGAGCTGATTGCGGCTCGCGCACCACTCACCCTTCATAAAGAGTCATAAAAGCTATGTCCACGTGGGCGAAGCCGCGGGCAAAAGCTAGTAATCAATAAATTATAATCGTCCACATTCTCGCAGTCTCCTAGGCATTCAAAACGATTGTGCAACTCGAGCTGAAAGCTCTCGGGGTTTTGGAGCTGGATGGGCGCTGGTCGGAGCGTAGACTTCATCAGTTGACATCTTTCTAGCTTGGTCTTTAGATTCAATGTGCCTCTGACCATCCGGTCATACAATACATACTACTCCCGAAAAACTGGGCAGTCGGATAAATATAAAGCCGAATAAAGTCCTCTAGTAATACTTAGAAAAAAAATGTTTAAAACGGTGTTGAATAAGAAAAAAAAACATAAATAAAGCAACACGCTAGCTTAATGACGAATTACTACTTTGAGAAATAAAAAAAATGTAATACGATAGACCTACGATACGCTAAATTTTTCATTGATATGATAGATAATTGCAAAATTATGCATAATTGCTTAAACTTTAATGAATTTATAATTCAAACAAACAGGTCTTTCATAGTATTTAATGATCAGCCTTCACCAAGTCAAATGCCTACGTGACATAGGCTGTGTTTTGAACAACTCAATTAATTAGAAAATCATTAAAAATTAAAAACCCAACTGCGTAAAAACTTAACCCTGTTTGTGGTCAGGCGTGTTTGTGGAAGGCTGGAAGAAATTTCTTTAGAAATAAGTTGTACCCTTTGTTTGACCTTACTTTTTAAAATGTGTAACTCATGTTTCCTGTGTACAATAAACTATTAAAAAAAAAATATAATATGCTACTCGGTAGGCTGATTTTGTCCAAATGGTCTTCCGCCAGGTATCGCTGTCCGTCGTCAGGCGGGATGCTTTTTGTATTGAAGACGTTTTTGTGACGACGTTAGTCCATCGAGCCGGTCTACGGCCACGTGGTCTGCTGCCTGCAACTTCACTGAACTCACTTGTTGGGCTCTCTCCGCACCACATGACCAAAGTATCATGTCAGAAGACCTGGCGGAAGGCCATTTGGACAAAATCAGATTGAAGAGGTCACGATCCTCAGTATTGAGAGACCGACTGAGGAGTTGTATTTATTTATGTATGTATGTAGATTTATATGTTCCTTGCTACAGCCTGAACGGCTTGAAGGATTTTAAAGTATCAGGTATCGTTAGATTCGTCTTGATCCCGTGAGTGACATATCCTCGACTGCATCGTCACTTACCATCAGGTGAGATATAGTCAAACGCACTCAATTTTTTTATAAATAAAAAAAGTATTGGAGTGTTCTTGGGATGGCTTTCAACACAGGCGTTTCTTGTTTTTCATCTTCAGGTTTATTAATAGACTCGTTTGTCCGGTGAGCTGTCTAACGTATTTGCAACATTTGATGCAAGCATTGCTTACGAGTACACATAAAATGACACATTATACTTAACAACCATTATAATACAATACATATTAACAATATATTACTTAATCTACTCGTCTCTCCATTAACTAATTATGAAATTAATAAATACTCACAACTAGGTTTTGCCCGCGGCTTCGCCCGCGTGGACATTGCGATGGTAAAGAAATTAACCAAAAAGAGATATTTTTTTCAGTTCCCTCAGGAACTGCATCAGGCTATGCCATTTTCACGGGATAAAAAGTAGCCGATGTCCTTCCCAGTAACACAGGCTACCTGCATGCCAAATTTTATAAAGATTGGCCAAGGTATTGAAGCGTGAAAAGGTAACAAACAAACACATTTATAATATTAGAAAGGATTAGCTGGGGTACCGGCTTTGCTCACGGAGTTGATATGAGATTGTGTGGTAGTTTGCATAAAAAGATTCCGATCCGTCCAGTGATTGAAGCGTGAAAAAGTAACAAACTTTCATACTTACATTCTTACATACAAACTTTCAAATTTATAATATTAGTAGGATAGGAAGTAAGGATTTGACACTGTAACGAATAAACAAATATTGTAATTAAATAAACAAACCTTTTATGATAAATAACACAAGTCAACACGAATTTCGGGTCTGTTTGTGTGTCGGGGAAATGTAACTAACAAAAGAAAAATAGTTTTAATAGAAAGTTTGCTTTTGTAGAAAGCAGAACGAGGTTTCGGAGTAAAATTTCCTCATCAAAGTCAATTAACTTCATATAAGTAAATGAATGGAAATTTTAGCTATCATTTGTTTCCGTACCTCAATCAAAACTTATCAATTTCAGTAAGTATAATTTTTTTTTAAAATGATTTTGTTGTGTTATATCAAAAACTGAACTTTCGCGTTGTGAACTCGTTCCTGATAGCGTTGCTTTGATCGTCCAATCCCAATTTCAAAATTTTTATTTTAAATAGGTGTTTACACACACTTTCAAATAGTTTAAAAAACTATAATATATATCACAAAAAATTTCATAATTCTGATAACATTCTCAGGTTATTGTATTTGTTGGAGGACTGATACTTATCTATAAAGTTTTGTCATTTTCATAATCTCTTTTTTTATAATACCTTCTAGAGCACAGGCATTGTTTGACATGAGTCTTGAATTTATTCTCTAACAAACTAGTTACATTTTCATGAATTCTATTGTAAAATCTTATGCACTGATCCACAAATTACATTTTAATCTTAGTCACTCTCGAATTTATTTACATTTCATAAATTCAAATTATGCCTGTCACTGTAATTTTTTTTAGGAAATAAATGTAAATTCTTACGAACTTACATGAGGTTTTCATGTATAGATCCAATGATATATTTAGGTTTCATGCTATCTTTACTTATTAACACTCCAGTAGTCGCGCGTTCTACCATTGTAGAACGTCCATGCACTTCGAAATTACTTATGCACAAGTTCAAAGTATTCCTCTATTATTAACTAATGAACATTATAAGTGCGCTTGCGGCGATCGACGCGGCCGCACGCCAGAGAAATTTCGCACCAAAAGTGAATTTCTACAATATTAGAACGCGCGATCACTCGCGTGGCATTTTTCTTAAACAAATTCACGTATTTAGCGCTGCTACGTCGGACGCTGAATCTGACGATGGTCCAGATTTGTCCAGACCATCAGGTTCTTTTATGTCCTGACTGCACGTAAAATGAATAAATTGTGATGGTAGATACAAGTTTGTAAAGAAAATGGATATTAGAAGACAAAGAGTTAAAATTTTACCAAATTGTTGTAAGTCTATCAAGAAGTCTGTTTTCCTAATACGTTTAAACTTACATTATTTTGTCTGATTCAGTTTCCTAATAAAGCTTTTTTTAATATGACATAAACGTATTTTCTACTTTATGAAACTTACCTTTAAAACCCTTAGATTAAAAGTGTTCTACATTTGTAGAGCGCGCGAGCACTTGCGTGCCAAATAGAGGCGCGGGTAACGGATTATTAAAGTTTTACCTGTGAAATACATGCACTTGTATAAGCAAAGTGTAAAAACTATAACTATAGCCCAACGCATTTGGTTTTTCAAAACGGACGTCACTAGCAACTAGTCGCCTCTCTTTGTTGGTTGTATGAATAAAATTGTCCCGGACGGTGACTGACAGTTATTAGGGCTTTACTTCCCTAGTCCCGTCCCACAGCCCCCGCACGATTACCCCATCATCGGGTAAGTAAAGTAAGACCCCATTCGCATATGACCCCAAAAAAAAAGTTTAATTAATTAAGTACAGTCACGAGAGAGAATGCAACTATGTTTTTATTAAATTAACCGACCTATAACTTCGGAGATTTTGATAAAAATATAGGTTACGCTATTATCAATTATAGACACGACGAAGTGGATATTTTTCCCTCCCTTTGTAACTGGGCACGCTGTTATGCGTTCTTTTTTTCATTCCATCTATTTCTTTTTTTACGCATGCGCTGACATTTGTTTTCAAAAATCCATTCTATTCATCCTATCCTCATGATCCTATTTTAAAATAAAATAAATTTAACTCAAACTAATTCTCTCTTAAAAAAGACTCATTTTGGGTAGGTTAGAATTGTTTTTTCTACGATTGGTGATATAAATTTAACGTGTGTTATCCTTTTATAATGTTTTAGATCTTTCTAGATCTTATTTTCATAATAGGTATTATATCAATTGTTTTCAAACCCACGCCCTAACATACCATACCGTACCGTACCTACTCCTTTCGTCGTCGTGTCACACCTTATCTCCGAAACTAGTGAACCGATTTTTTTTTAAAAGAAACAAGATTATAGAGTTACCGGAAAACTTCAATAAAATCCGATGAATCATGTGTTTGTTTGCTCGTTCGTCTGAAATAAGAAAATTAAAAAAAAAACCAAATAAAGTATTATACTAAGATAACGTAACACTGTAAACTGTGTTTAATTAAAATTGGATCCATTAGCTATGAGACCACAATTAAGACGATAAGATAGAAAATATATTACATAGTCAGACATAGAGAAAACTACAATGAAAGTATAAAAAAATTATAAACATTTCTCACTTTGTATTAACATAACAACTGTTGTTGTATATTTTTTTAAATTTATGCTTCAAAATATTAGTCATAACACGAGTTGAAAGTAACGGCATAGACCTATCTTTGCGTTTTTTTTCTATCGAGTCAAAACTGCTCAATCATGTTTCTTATAGCTTTTGACTTTAAAGAACATCATCAACAATAAGGGTATTTTTTTTTCAACCTTGGGTTTTCTATCGTTTAGAAGTAATTGACGTCAAAAATAACGAAAATCTGTAATATTACCGCCTTAACGTTCAGTTACAAATACGTTTTATATTATATCTAACATTCTGTAGGAATTTGCCAAAAAGACCGCAGGGCAAAAAACACAATGTCAGTTGAAGGCTAATCAAAAGTATATATGTTTAGTCTGTATTTGTTTTATCATAGTTATAACATTTTAGTAAAATCAATAAATATCTCCGAAACGAAATTGATGTGAGCTTCCATTTTCCACAAATCAAACTAACATGTTTTAGTCGGATGTAGGTACTGCGAAACTACATAGTATATTTTAGATACTTTCATAGTATAATGTCTAATGTATGTAATAGTATAATGACATGCGGCTGACATAGAAACTATTTTCATCTTGCAGAAAAGAGATAGATAAGTGTCTAATTTTTATGCAGGTACAGTACAAATTAACAATTTGACATACAATTTAGTAACAAAAAAAAACAAAGAAGTCAAGGTTGAAAAAAAAAAAACAAGTACCTACTCAAGAACATCAAAAATAAAGATATTGGTGTGCGCTGCCGCAATCCCAAACCACACCCCGGACACTTCATACAATGGGCGAAAAATGACATTTCAATTAATGACGGCTCAAGCAAAATTAAGGCGAAATCCTATACGTTCAAGAACCAAATGGTAACCAATCTGCATCAATCTGGGTGACGAGGAAGGTCGCAATCTTGAGAGCGGCAGGGCGTGTCCACACTGTATGTTAGTACTTATACAGGGTGTAAAATAATTGGTGTAGGACCCGTTAGCTGAGGCTTCTACTCATCATACTGAACAACTTTCCTCAAGAAACCTATAGTCAATTCTCAAAAAAAAAATTGGGACCCTCCATACTAAAATGCACAAAATCGGTCGATCAGCTGATCGATTTGTATGAAGAGAAAAATATTTTTTTTTGTGATTTCAGCAAAGTTGTAGAACTAAAGTTGTTCAGTATGATGAGTAGAAGCCCCAGTTAACGGGACCTACACCAATTTTGTTACACGCTGTATATACTTTGCCCAAACTAAAGGGCCATTTCTAAATGCGTAACATTGTCAAGGAGGCAAAAAGCCTTGGTTTTCAGACACAAGAGCTATCCGCGCAATCTATCAGATGCGATCACGTGAGTCGTTACAGAATAAGTTCAAAAAAAAAACTTTAACAGTTGCTAGTCAATTCATATATGAAAACAAAGCGTTCATAAGAATTTGCATTCATTTCCTAAACATAGAGACAGACATAATTTCAATAAGAGATATGTTAATAAAATGGAAATAGCCTATTCGAGACTAGGTAAGGTTAAAAAGTCAATTATGGGGCAGCGTAAATTCAGCAATAAATTTCCAGAAAATTTAAGTAGTTTGTCAGGGAATTAAATTCAAGACTCATGTCTAAATATTCTTGTGCTTTAGACACAGATTTGAACGTAATATATAAGTCATTGGCTTTAGATGATATTATAAAATAGTAGATTATGTAAATGACAAAGATATATGGTTATGTGTTGAACCTCCAACAAATACCGTAATCTGAGACTGTAAATCTGAATCATGCATGACATTCCTTGTATTATAATATAATTAAGTGTTTTTTAACAATTTTAAAGTGTGTGTAAACACCTATCCAAAATTAATTTTTAATTTGAATTTCAACTGTCTCTAAGGAGCTTATAGTCATTGTTTAAAAAGTCGGCTAAGTGCTAGTAGAACTCGCGCAAGATACTCGTAGGATCCGTAGTCTTTTCAAAAAATAAATGTATATATCATTCAACCTGGATTCGTATGGGAGGTGCCTTATTCAGATTATACTTGAAACAACGGACTACCGCGTACTGTAGTAACATACCGAGTTTCATCAAAATCTTTAAAACCATTGTTGAGTAAAAAAAATAACAAGTGATTTTTTACGATGGTGGCAACTGGCAACCCTTAAAAACCGAGATAGGCTAAATTTAAAAAATGTCTGGAGATATTAAAATAATATTGCCTTAGCCCAAATTTCACCCAAATCCGTCGAGTAGTTTGGAAACTAGAGCACCGGACGGACGTACACAAACAGACACACACGCACACTCAAACGCACATTTTTAGACTCTTATGAGAGTAAGACACTTACCGATTGCTTTAACGGTGAAGGAAAACATCGTGAGGAAACCTGCACACGCCTGCGAAGAAACTCGGAGGTTGTGTGTGAAGTCGTCCAACCCGCACTGGGCCCGCATGGTCTACTAAGGCCTGATCGCCCTAATTCAGGGTAGGCTCGAGCCCCTCGATAGGGACGTATATGAGCTGATATGATGATGAGAGTAAGACAATCGATCCCCATCAAAATCTCTTTTTGCCATTACAATAACTTCTTTACTCTTGACTGGGGGTTTCTTTGGAGAAGTTAACCAGTTCGATGAGTAGAAGCTCCGTTAACAGATCCTACATCAGTTTTGTTACACCCTGTATAATCAACAAATTGGTGTAGGTCCCGTTAACTGGGGTTCTACTCATCAATCATACTGAATAACTTTCCCAAAAGGAACGATCAGCTGATCGATTTGTATGTTTTTGTAATTTCAGCAAAGTCATAGAAGAAAAGTTGTTCAGTATGTGAGTAAGAATCCCCAGTCAACGGGACCTACACCAACTTTGTTACACCCTGTATCATCGTCATATCAGCCGACGGATATCCACTGCTGGACATAGGTCTCCGCCCAAGGATTTCCATGACGAACAACTTCCAGGGCGGCGGTGAACAGTTTCGGAGATATAACGTCTCCCTGTTTCACCCCTCGCTGCAGCTGGATAGGTTCCAAGTTTTGATCCTTAAGGCGAACCGACATGGTGGTGTTTTCATACAAACACTTCAGTACCTTGATAGACCCTGTATAGATAAGTGAAGAAATTCAAGACAACTAATTTTAGATCTATCTGATATTCCTTGATTTTTACCTATAGCTTTTATTATGCTATAGCCACTATGGTTTGTGGCTATAGCCCTTAGAGTCATGTAGTAAACAAGTGGTGAACAACACAATGTCCTGGTCTCCTTGTAATAATAGAGACCATTTCAGGAGCCACCATTATAGTTTGCCCTATCCAATTCCAATACAACGAATACCACTAAGTGATATTTTTGAATCATAACAGCTCTTATACGTCCCCGCCGAGGGGCTCGAGCCTACCCTGAATTAGGGCGATCGGGCCTTTGTCGACCACGCGGGCAAAGTGCGGGTTGGTCGACTTCACACACAGACTTCAAGTTTCTTCGCAAGTTTCCTCACGATGTTTTCCTTCACCGTTAAAGCAATCGGTGAGTATATGTACGTAAGTTTAGAAAAACTCATTAGTACATTGGCCGTCCGGATTTGAACCTGGCACCTCTGGTTAGGAGGACCGAGTCGTTACCGGTTGAGCCACCGACGCTTATTTTTGAATACAACCTGTATATGATATAAATCATAATTCATACGAGCTAGCTATGATCTCAGTGTCCCTACCCGATCAAATCATAATTTAGGAGATTCTAAGAAGAATCAGGGTAACCTACATAGCTTACAGAATAGCTAAACTTAAGTGGCAGTGGGCAGGGCACATATCTCGTAGAAGGCGTAGGCAGGCTTCCCACTTGGTCGACCGACGACCTGATGAAGTTCACGGTAAGTCGTTGAATGCGAACAGCTCAGGACCGGTTGTTGTAAAAAGATTTGGGATAGGCCTTTGTCCAGCTATGGACGTCTTTCGGCTGATATCATGATGATGATGAATTTATAAGAATGTTTATGTATTTTTGACTAATGGCGGATCTGATAGGCTCTCAGCCTTGATTCCGTTTTCGGTTCAAGAATTCTGTTCATAGTGTAGATGTTCTGTAGAGTACCCTAAAACAGGCTCTGGTCTTTTTGGGACACTACTGTGTTTCACCACATGCTAAACATGGCTTAGCACGGGCTATCAGTGGCGCCTTATCTTGATTTTTTGATCTTTTGTTCTTGGTGATGGTAAATGTGTACATACTTTTTATGTAACAATAATAAATAAAAAATTCAATGTACAACATTACAGCAGTTCGCTTTAACATTTCTAAATTGTACCTACTTATGCCTCCTCAAGGCTTGACTATGGGTCATCTGTTACTCTTAGCAACTTTGTTAAGATTTTATGTCGCAGCTTTAGAAGTAATAAAATATTGTTGCAAAATATAAAATACTAGCTTTTGCCCGCGGCTTCGCCCGCGTTGACATCGTTTTTATGACTCTCTTAGCGGCTCGCGAGCGTGGAAAAGAATTTTCTCCAGATCCTTCGGGAACTATATCAGAATATGATTATAAGTAAATCATATCATTTCCCACCCCCTCAACCATCTCTGTGCAAAAAATCACACAATCCATTGTTCCGTTGCGATGTTAAAGAAATTAACCAAAAAAAGAGTATATTTTCAGTTCCCTCAGAAACTGCATCGGGCTACGCTATTTTCACGGGATAAAAAGTAGCCTATGTCCTTCCTCGTGACACAGGCTACCTACCTGCCAAATTTCATTAAGATTCCTCAAGGGGTGGAAGCGTGAAAAGGTAACAAACAAGCACATTTTCACATTTATAATATTATTAGTAAGGATAGTTACATGAACTACCGTATATAAGAAGATAGGAAATATCTAGTAATGTTACTCAAATACAAGCTTCGTATAGACAGATGACGACACCTAATAGTCATACGTATACTTGAGCAGGCGTCATCAAAAACGCATTAGCTAAACATAGTTTCTTGATTCTGATAAACTAATTTGTTTTTAAGAAACTAATTATATATGACATGTTTTCAATTGACAGAATTGATTAAAACCATTTGTTTGTTTCTCTGCTAATATGTTCATTAAACTTCTATAAGATTTAATTGTATACCAAAATAATATTGTTATCTAAGTTATGAAAATTTTTTTGAAGTGCAATTTTTGAAAATAGTCTTTTTTATTTATGGTTTTTAATACAATCACCAAAAAAATAAAAAGTTTTTACTCCTTCATTTATTCGTTATGAAATAAACTTTAATTTAGTTTGTAATATAAAAAAGGATTGTTCAAATATTATAAAAGATATCGCGTTTTTATAACCGACCTGTTTTCTTTGCAATCCAGTGTATGTATTTATAACAACACCTGCTGGCTAATATGAATCATCTTATTCATGTGTTTCATTAACCGATACAGAGTCCTGTGACTTTCATCGTCATCTCAGCAGCATGAAAGTTAAGATAAGCCGTGGATAACACCAGGGCTTTTAAAATGTATTCGGTACAGAGACAAATTATATCGCCAAGAGAAGCAGCATCCTAATAATGATGTTCTTAATGTTACATTTGAGCAATACAAAAGTTTCTGCAATAAATTGCTCAAAAAAATTAAACTTGAAGTTTAATTTATGAATGTGGAGAATTTTAGAAATGCAAGAAAACTCCTATAGAAACATGGAACCTAATTAAAAAGGTTTTAAAATATATTTAAAATATGTCAGCTGAAGATAATCAGATAATCCCCAATCATCTGTTGATTCAGTAAACAATTTTTTTGCAAGTATAAGCAAAACGTTAGCATCCAAAACTGTAACTAACACTAACACTTTAATTACCTCTTTCTCTGAATTCATCGCAGAATCTGCCCAACTGAACTCCATGGTTTTATTTGATACTGATCATGATGAAATCGAATCGATTATTATAGGCCTAAAGTATAATTGTGCAGTAGGATGGGATGGCATCCCTACCTCACTTATAAAATCTGCTAGTCGCGTTCTTTTTCCTGTTCTTGAATATTTTTTTAATCCTTGTCTATCTGCAGGAACTTTCCCCAGAGTATTTAAATATCTTTTGTACATCCAATTTACAAGAATGAAGACAGAGGCACAGTGTCAATAATTATAGACCCACTAGCTTTTGCCCGTGGCTTCGCCTGCGTGGACATCGTTTTTGTGAATGTCTTAGAGGGTGCGCGGTGCGCCAGCCGCAAGCGGCTCGCGAGCGTGGACATGAATTTTCTCCATATCCCTCGAGAACTATGTGGAACTATGTCACGATATGCTTATTAATAAATCGTGTCATTTCCCACCCCCTCAACCATCTCTGTGCAAAAAATCACACAATCCATTGTTTCGTTGCGATGTAAAAGAAATTAACCAAAAAAGAGTATATTTTCAGTTCCTGTAGGAACTGCATCGGGCTATGTTATTTTCACGGGATAAAAACTAGCCTATGTCCTTTCTCGTGACACAGGCTACCCGCATGCCAAATTTCATAATTGGTCAAGGCGTTGAAGCATGAAAAAGTAACAAACAAACAAACACAGCTTCACATTTATAATATTAAGTAAGGATTTCCGTGTTAGCGTTTTTTTTGGCCAAGAGACTATTGGCCGTTTTTTATTATTTCTGAAGGGTTGGAAAAGCAATGAGAAATCATCTGGTCTGGCGTTGCAATTATTATTCCTATTATTAAGGTAGACCATAAGCCAATTACAATATAAAACCAACGAACCTTTTTTTTTTTTTTTATTCACAATTGGTAAACCCTTGACAACATCTCACCTGATGGTAAGTGACGATGTTGCCGAAGATGGAAGCGGGCTTACCAAGATTTCCCAACGCAATGGGGAACTGGCTATTATCTTCATACCGGAACACACCAATGATATCAACATTGATATTTGGCGGCAAGACTTAGATAAGATGTTGGTAGCTAGCCAGGCGGGCTTAGAAAATGCCCTACCACCAACCAAACCGAGTCTTACAATTGACCCTGCCGGGAATCGAACCCGCGACCTCCTGTGTAAAGCCAGTGAACTTTGCCTCTGAGCTACGGAGGCGGTTAGAAGGAACCTTACAGTAATTACAAATAATGTGTAATAACTGAGATAAGTAAAAAACCTATAGGCCTTTTGGCCTCCGCACACGCATTAGGCGGCAAAGCCATGTTTTCTTAGCCTTCGTAACTAAAAATTAATAAGGCGGCAAGGCCTTGGTTCCTTAGCGTTCGTGACTGGAAAAAACGATTTTCCTGTTACACACTTCCGTCCCCTTTCACAAAATCACACAAACGTCGCCAATACTACGGGTCTCTTATTGAACTCGGGAAGGTTGGGCCATACTCAAAACACGGGGTCAAGTCCTGTCAGCAGTTGTTAAAGCCGCGTTGAAGGCTAACACGGCTTACGACTGCCATCTAGTGATAACAACCAATGGCTTATCGTGTCTTACAAAGCTCGAAAACGGTCAAGAAAACCGGTACTTACAATCAAACCCATCCAGGTAATGATAACATCAGTTAACATGCGTGATCGACGAAACCACGTAAATAGCACTAAATTTCGACCGCTTCTTATTTCCTCTATAATGAGGTAAATAGCCCTGTTATTTGTAACACGCAGTACGATCTGTCTACGTGTGTGAACAGATAAGGCTTGTCACACACGGCGTAGAAAATAACATTTTACTGGCAGATAAAATAATACACACCACGCAAATAAAATATATTTTTATACTGTAAAGCGACGTCGTCAGATACAGATATATAAAGTGAGCCAAAAGTAATCATCTTATTGAAATAGCTTTTATTTATTTTTTTACAAATGGCGCCTCCTGGCATCCTGATATTGAAAATTGTGTAGTAAACTAAAGCAAAATACACCACAATAAACATGGATCGCTTTACTCAGTGCGCAATAGGGATAGATATTTTTGCAGGCCGTGTTATTCAAGATCGCTCGATTCAATGTCCTTTTTAACCGACTGCGCTAAAAGGAGGGTTATGTTTTTTGATTGTTATTATGTAGGTATGTATGTATGTATGTTTATTTATTTATTTAATTCTTTGGCACGCTTTGTAACCTACACGGCTTAATGGATTTTCAAGTGCGAGGTATCGTTAGAATAGTCTTGATCCCGTAAAAGACATAGGTTACATTTTTAACCCGGCTAGCCAAAAAAGAGGTCATGTCTGTGGCCTACACGGCTTGACGGATTTTGGAGTAGGAGCTGTCGATAGATTCGTCTTAACACCATGAGCGACATAGGATAAACGTTTACCCGATAGTACAAAAAAGAGAGGTTCAGTTTTTAAGCTTCATATATTTAATTTTCAATTAATTCCACATGTTATTTTTGTTACACAACTAGTAAGCCCTTGAGCCCTTCGCCCATTACCTTCGAGTATATTTAAAACCTCTGGTGTATGTGAACACACAACAGCCTCTATAAAAGAAAACGTTAAATTAGAAACAATAAACATATCGGTGCAAGTGTCGCTATAAGTTATATCATAAATAAAGTTCAAATTGAGTAACTCTTTTTTTTACAGGACGAATTTTAGTGATCTTAATGTTTAATAGTGTAGAAAAGAAATAATCATCGTTTAATAATTTAAAAAAAGTTACAGCTGAAACAAATAGGATCATTTATTACTTTTGTTCCACCTTTTGTTATCTGCGCCGTGTGTAACACCTTAATACTTAGTCTGTAAGACGTGATTGGTTAGTTGGTATTAAAAAACTTTGTATTTGCACACTAAAACGTAACTACAACACAACTGCAATGTAGTAATGTGAATAAAATAACATATAATAAAAAAACTGGTTCGTAAATAACCACTTGTCACGTCTGTGACAAGGTAATAATTAAAGGAAGTTCATGAGTACAAAGTTTTTATGACTGTTTTGAAGGGGAGTGGTGCGCGAGCTGCAGCAGCTTGCGAGCGTACACATGACATACGAAAGTGTGTGTTTGTCTGTCCGAAGTTGTATGTTTTTTAATTTTTCACAATAAAATAACTGAACCGATATTGTTAAAATTTGGCAGAGCTTAAATAAAAGGTGGAGAACAACCAACAATACTTTTAATGTCCAAAAAACACATACAAGGGTTGCTATTTATATAAGGTCTAACAAAATTAGCTGAAACTGTTTAAACTGGTGCTTTTAGCTGAACTACTTTCCCCCACAAAAAAATTGAACTTCCCATACTAAGTTGGCCGATCAGCTGATCGAGTTAGTTTGGGAGAGCCAATTTTTTTTTGCGATTTGACTATGGGTTCCATGGAGAAAGTTGTTCAGTTTCATGGGTAGAAGCAACAGTTAAAATAGTTTCAGCTAATTTTGTTACACCTCATATATCTGGAACTGGCAATATAATATAAGTGTTCCCTAAGCGCAAAATTTTACATGCATTGCAAAATTTTACCTTTTTAACCGACTTCAAAAAAAGGATGAGGTTTCTCAATTCGACTGTATATATTTTTATTTTTTTTATGTGTGTTCGCGGATAACATCGTCATTTATGAACGGATTATGATGATTCTTTTTTTGTTGGAAAGAATATATATCCCAAGGATGGTACCATGATAAGGAAATAAGGATCTGATAATGGAAAGTCAGAGAAATCGAGGGGAAACTTAGTTTCCTGTTTGAAGTCGGTTTTTTTTGTTCAAATTTATTGATACTAGTCGTACACAAGGTTTTATCGTACTGACGCTATTTACTTCTCTACTAAATGACTTTTAAAATTCATCTCACTAAAAAAACGGAACTTGTAAACATAATAGTGCGATGTATTATTACGACTTTCGGCTTGGGTTAACCCAAAAACTTTGATTTATTCACGAATATTTAGCTGTAAAAAATAGTTTGCGTCGAATCCCGCACAACTTAACAAGAAATCAAAAACAGGTTCACGTCGAATCGAGTCAAAAAAAAACACAATCGTATTGCGTCAAAAGCTGTTAATAATATATACACAGGTGATGAATCTTGGATCTATGAGTATGACCAACGTCAATGCTTTTAAAAAACTCTACAATAACGTTGTTCGTGCAAATAAAACTTTGAAGCGCTCACCTGATTTTCTGGTGCAAATTCAAGATTCAAGGTATTTATATTCAAAATAGGTGCAAATTACACTCTTTCTGATAGTCATAAAATAATAATAACACAAATAAAAAAAAACAAGAAATAAACAATCATTAGTTAATAACGTCAAAATTTAATCCTTGAAATAAACCAGATTAGGTCATTAGAACATGAAAACAATATGACACGAAAAGTTATACATAAAAATCATTTAATATCATTGATACCTTTGACAAGAGTAGGCCAGTTCACACGGACAGCACCCGGTCACGAGTATAACGCGAGAGTCAGCCGTCGCTCCCATCAACCATATTAGAGGGAAAGGAAGGCCCGGCTTCCGATGCGCCACAAATGCATATTTAGCTACCGTGCGTGAAAAACGGGTAATTCTGAGTTGTACACAACCATTTGTCAGCCAGAAGCCTTTAAAAATAAAGATCATTCTTAATCATGACAATGCCAGCTTTCACACATGGGCCGATACAACCCGTTGCTAGAAAGGCTAAGGCTTACTTTACACAGCCGGAATTCCTCTCCGGAATCAGAAAGCCCGGATTTGCGTATGATTTCATTATGCTCCACACACATATTGTGACTTTTTCCAAATCCGGGCTTTCCTGGATTTCTGAATTTTCCGGCTATGTAAGGCCAGCCTAAAAAATCCGTTGACGGGTCATACGCCGTATCTATAGCCCCGATTTAGCACCCAACGACTTCTATTTATTTACAAATGTAAATAAATAAATTATGTGGTCAACGATTATCGACCCTAGAGAAGGATTTGATGGGTTCAAAATGCATATTTTGGAGATACCTCATCCAGGAACAAAAAAGTGCCAAAAATTGGTTTAAAGGCAAAGTATATCAATCATCATGGCTTGTTGACCTCGAGTGATTTGCGAAAAGCTCAGATCCTGTGATCTGAGACGAAAAGCTTTATTCCTAGCCCACCGTGCACCCTAGAATACAGTTCATAAAACAATACCTATCCATGCAAGGGAAGCTGCAGAAAAAAATAAATAAATAATAATATTATTTATGTAAAACATTAATTATATCAAAAACCAAATAACATAATTGTAACTAAACAAGACTTTTAATCACAGACACGAAAATCTTTAATCTTTTAATCTACAACTAATGATCAAAATTCAGTATTTTGAATAATTAATTTAAATAAAAACTATTACTTACATATTGTGAAATCGATAACTAATGTTAAAGAAATGAACTAAAGATAATGAGGTATGCTCTTCAAAAAAAAGGTAATCAAAAAACTAAAATCTTAAACATCAAAAATGTGGGTGTCTCCCGGAAATAACAATAACAAAAACCTACCTCAAAAGAAGAACATAACAAACCACTCAAAAATTTAATGAACCTTTACAAAAGAGAAACAAAGATAAGATGTCTACAGCCCCCACTTCATTGAAACTGAATGAATCATACCAAATGTTGTACGTGACTGAAGACTCATATTTGCAACGTCTACCGAATGAACGCATTCGACGTTCACATTCGATACGATCGCACAAGCGGTTGTCGCCTCGTAACGTGCGCACGCGTCACATTCCATTTTTGAAATTCCGAACTAAGAATTCCAACGAAGTTTGAAGATGACAGTTGAGTTATGATATGAGAGTTCGTGTGTTGGTTTTGTGAAAATTGTGTTTTTGAAAAATATTATTGTTTTTGAGTGATTTTTTATATTTATTGACACTGGCAGCATTATAAGTTTTTTTCAAAAATGTTTCCGAGGATTCAAGGACTGGTAAGTGTATTCACATTTTTATAAATTTATTCACATTTTTGTTTACTTACTAGCTTTTTCCCGCGGCTTCACCAGCGTGGACAAAATTTCTATGATTGTCTTCGAAGGTGTACCAGTTTTAGCCTAACCTTTATGTTAATCCAGGTCCTAATCTGTCTACCTATCAAATTTCATCTAGATCCGTTCAGCGGTTCAGGCGTGTAAGAGTAACAAACATCCATACCTCCATACATACAAACTTTCACATTTATTAAAATATTAGTAAATAGGATTTGATTTTATTTTTAAGGTTTTACAGGACAGTACATTGGTCTTATTTAATATTAATTTAATTAGACATTTATAATATAATTAAATTGCAAATATTAAAGTTTACCTTGTAACTATTTTTTACTTTTAGAATTATGATTATGATTAATTTTCACTTTCAAACTTTTATTCGTCTCTACAATTTGTAGGTAGGTAATGCAATGTAGTACAGATTGCACAATGCAATGTGCAATGTGCAAATTGTAAAAATGACACGTCATCCCATTTTCAGAACCTCAAAATAAAGGGTCTTAACACTTATAAAACCAAAGCTCATAACATTTTACTATATCTCACCCGATGGTAAGTGACGATGTAGTCGAGGATGGTACACGCAATCTCAAATAGTTTTTGCGCGAAAGAGTAACAAATATACATTCTCACAAACTTTCGCGTTTATAATATTAGTAGGATTAAATTGCAACAAAAAGCGTTGCAAATTCAAAAACAATAGATTTATGCACCTAAAGAAGTGCAAAGCAATATAAACTTAAAGAACATTGCAATATAAACTGGTTTTAGACAAAGAATGTATAGCTCAAGTAGATTTTCCTTATGAACACGGAAATTGCACAGCGTTTGCGTGTTTTATTTGCCAGTTACCAGCACTGGATCAAATAAGTATTAGTAGCTAAATATCGGTTATAAATGCAGGTATGACGTTCTTTAACCGCCTCCGTGGCGTAATAATAATAATAACATTATTTATTTATTCGACCAACAAAGGATCACAATAGTGTTAGTAACTTATTCTAGGACTTAGACAAGTGTTAGTAATATACACAGTTACATTTACATTATATTAAATTTATTTACAATATCACGACTATTATTGGCAACGTGAATCAAGCAGCAGTGGTTCACAATTGCGCAATCCAGTCTACTGGCGAACATAGCCAGGATGCTATTGGCGCTTACGCATGGTAGCGTAAAAGCAGTCTACTCGCGCCACCGCGAACATCCCTTAAGTGCTGCAGTATCGGGGAAGCCCCAACAGCACCCTGAATGCATGGTTATAGTGGATCCGTAGGGCATTGTATTGGTTAGTAATGGTTAGTCCATTCACTTCACACCAGGAGGTCGCGGGTTCGATTCACGGCAGAGTCAACTTTGTAAGAGTCAGTTTGGTTGGTTGTAGAGCATGTTTATAGACCATCTTATCAAAGTCTTGCCGCCAAACATCAGTTTTAATAGCATTGATGTGTTCCGGCTTGAAGATAAGATAGCCCGATCTCCATTGCGTTGAGGAATCTTGGTAAGCCCGCTTCCATCTTCGGCATCATCGTCACTTGAGATGATGCCAAGGGCTTATAAATTGTGGATAAAAAAAAGATAAGTTGTCTTTTTCGTAGTAATCTCTAATAAGATTGTTATGTCTATCTAATTAGGACACATTTTATCACTAATTCTTGGTAAGGTTTGTGATCTTTCTCAATGGTATTTTACAAGCCTATTATTAACTTTATGAATTCATTTCATTTCATTACAAGAAACACAGTTAAACGATAATACAGTAAGTTGTGGTCCCCACACTAGGCTAGGCCTGTTTCGTATCGTTTGTTAAATTCATAATAATATGTACATAATATGTTATATTACCAAAGTACAGCTCACAGAATTGCTGAATTGGCAGTGGGCAGGGCACATAGCTAGTAGAACAGATGGCCGTGGGGGAAGTAAAGGAAGTTCTCGAGTAGCGTAGGCAGGCCTCCCACGCGGTGGACCGACGACCTGGTGAAGATCGCGGGAAGCCGATGGATGCGAGCAAAGCAGGACCGATCGTCGTGGGAATCCTTGGGGAGGCCTTTGTCTAGCAGTGGATGATTTTCGGTTGATATGATGATGATGATAATGATGACATATGTTATAGTGCGGCTCCTTCTTGACATTATCAGTGGTCACAAAATGTATTTCAGTAAGCAATGTCATTCAGTTTTATGACTCTCATTGTAACGCCACAACATTTTTTCAATTGTTTACTAACAATGTCTACGATAAAGACAATACAGTCGCAGATGAGATACTAGTAACTTATACAGTTTTTATCACTGATTAAGATTGATTATCTTCGCTCTAGTTCTAATCGTAAATCAGTTTCAAATAAGTACAATCACGTAGTACATATCTACGAATTTGACGTGACCGAAATGCGAAGACTATCACGTATGCGATCTTCTTGCAATTTTTTTTTTAAATTAAAAATGCTGTGTAAAAGTGATGATGCAGTCGAGGATGGTTACACGCAAACTCCTGCCTATTCACTCGTGCCTTGAAGATCCCCAAATTATAGGAATCGGGAAACACTGACGCAGGCAAGGAGTTCCACTCCTGCGCTGTACGCGTAATAGATTAAGAAGCGTAACGATTCGTGCGAAAAGATCTAATGTGAATTTAGAACAAAACTAGTTATAGGTCAGTGTGTTAGTTGTGGCTGTGTAGGTTGAATGACTTTTGTATGCACTTCACAGAAATAAATGTTTTTATATTTTTCCAATGAAGCTCTCAAATATTCAGGACTAATGTGTTTTAATAATTTAGCTTGCGTGTTACATCCTCGGCTGCACCGGCACTTACAAACAGGTGAGGTGCAGCCAAACGCACTCAAAGTTACAGGTTTTTCATAGTTTTAGCCGCTCTTCACTAATCACTAGAGTAAATAAATGATATTTATATTCTGCGCCTGTTTTTTAATCCATTATTGGTAAGCCAGAAACTAACTACTACTAACTAAAAGCGTCGGTGGCTCAACCGGTAACGACTCGGTCCATCTATCCAGAGGTACCGGGTTCAAATCTGGACGGCCAATGTACCAATGAGTTTTTCAAAAACTTACGTACATATAATTACCGATTGCTTTAACGGTGAAGGAAAACATCGTGAGGAAACCTGCACACGCCTGCGAAGAAACTCGAAGGTTGTGTGTGAAGTCGACCAACCCGCACTGGGCCCGCGTGGTCGACTAAGGCCTAATCGCCCTGATTCAGGGTAGGCTCGAGCCCCTCAGTGGGGACGTATATGAGCTGATATAATAAAAAAAGCCAGAAACTACAGATGGCCGTTAGGGTAGTAAAGTTCTCGAGTGGCAACCGCGCACCTGAAACATAGCGTAGACAGGCCTCCCACGCGGCGGACCGACAACCTGGTGAAGCCGATGGATGCGGGCAGCGCAGAGCCGGTCGTTGTGGCAATCTTTGGGGGAGGCCTTTGTCCGGCAGTGGACGTTTTTTGGCTGATATGACGATGATGATGATCTCACCCGATGGTAGGTAAGTAACGATGATGCCGGAGATGGAAGCGGGCTTACCAAGATTCCCCAATGCAACGGGGAACTGGCTGACTTGTATTAAATTAACCTTGTTACTAGTCTTCCATTGATTTCGGTCATTACTTATTCCATTCATGCCTATTATTTATGAATTAATCGGAGTGGGTTCGTTAAAACCTTGAATGGAAGGAAACAGAAAAACGTGAGATTTTTATTAAAAAAAGGGCCAAGTGCGTGTCTGATCACGCGCAAAGTAGGGTTTCGTAGACTCATCATCATATCAGCTCATATACGTCCCCACCGAGGGGCTCGAGCCTACCCTGAACTAGGGCGCTCGGGCCTTAGTCGACCACGCGGGCCCAGCGCGGGTTGGTCGATTACACACACAACCTTCGAGTTTCTTCGCAGGCGTTTGCAGGTTTCCTCACGATGTTTTCCTTCAACGTAAAAGAGCGTCGGATAAACGTACATATGAAATCGAAATTCGTAGACTATCACTACTAATCTAATTGTAAGAGAGCCCCCTTGGCCTTGATAATTTAACTTTTAAATTGACTAAATGTCGCACTATTTCCAATAATTTTCAGATTTCTTGAAAAAGCAGTTTGGCTGGTAGGAAAAAATTCAACTCTAACAAAAAACCACTTTAAAAATATATATTCTAGTAAACGGATTATTTATCGGAAACCCTAAAGCAAATAAAATAGTTTTAAACTATGATTATCTTAGGTTTCAAAAGACCTAACCTATACTTCACGTGTATAGGGGAGGTACCCTAAACGTTTTTTTTTTTACAGATTTTATTCCATAAATTTATAAGGGCCGCAGATTGTTTAACTATACCAAATTTCAGCGTTATAGCTGTAATAGTTTGAGAAAAACGGCTGTGATATACAGACGGGCAGACATACAGACATACAACAGATAGACGGAAATGGCGAAATTCTAAGGGTTTCAAGTACTCTAAGGGCGTGGAAATAATATTCATTGCTGCAAGTTGGAATCTAACCCTGCTCCCACTTCTGATAAGCGAGTACTTAGTCCGTCAGGCTATTGCAAGTTCCTAGTAGCAAAGCACAGTATTATAGGTACATCATATATTGGGCCTTCACCTATGAAATTTCCGATTGTATAAAAAATTTTAAAGATGAAAATTAATATTAGGAACAACAGTTATTAAAACAAACTATATTCTCAAAATAGCATTAGACTATTAGAAATTAAATAGTGGTAAACATATGCCGCACTGGGCCCGCGTGGTCGACTAAGGCCCGATCGCCCTAATTCAGGGTAGGCTCGAGCCCCTCGGTGGGGACGTTGTGCTGACATGAAACATATGCCTATTGATTAGATATTTTCAGAGCACGGTGGCTTTAAACCCGTGAAGTTAAGGGTTTACCAATTTTGAATTGAAAAAAAAGGAGTCGGATTTTTTCACCAGAAAAAATCGCCTTTATTGCGGCAAAAAAACACACATTTTTAATTTTAAAGCTCTAGAGTTATCGCAGCAGTTTCTTCGTTACTAATATCATATTTGGAAATACCCCGCATAAGATTTTGTCACTTTCAGGAAAATTCGAGAAAATTCTAAAAAAGTCTAAAAAATTGCCCCATCTTACCACTAAGAAAACGCCTATGTTCAATTCAATGGTACATAGCTCAGGGGATTGGAACATGAAATACATGCCATTAGTTACTAATAAAAGACCATAAGTAGTGTCACCATGAGGTCAATAATAAAAAAACAATAACTTTTTTATCTATATATGTATATAAAAATGAATTTCTGTTCGTTAGTCTCGCTAAAACTCGAGAACGGCTGGACCGATTTGGCTAATTTTGGTATTGATTTATTTGTGGTAGTCCAGAGAAGGTTTAAAAGGTGAATGAATATGAAAATGCTCGGAATTAAATAAAAAAAAATCCAAAAATAAGTCAGTCAAAAAATAATTGGTTTTAGGGTAGGGTAGTGTAGTGTAGGTGTAGGGTAGTGTAGGGTAGGGTAGGGTTGTGTAGTATAGTGTAGGGTTGGGTAGGGTAGTGTAGTGTATGGTAGTGTACGGTAGGGTAGTGTAGAGTAGTGTATGTAGGGTAGGTTAGGGTAGTGTAGTGTTGGGTAGGGTAGTGTAGTGTAGGGTATTGTAGTATTGGGTAGGGTAGTGTAGGGTAGGGTAGTGTAGGGTAGGGTAGTGTAGTGTAGGGTAGGGTAGTGTAGAGATGGGTAGTGTAGTGTAGGGTAGGGTAGTGTAGGGTAGTGTACGGTAGGGTAGTGTAGAGTAGTTTTTGTAGGGTAGGTTAGGGTAATGTAGTGTAGGGTAGGGTAGTGAAGAGATGGGTAGTGTAGTGTAGGGTAGGGTAGGGTAATGTAGTGTAGGTTAGGGCAATGTAGTGTAGTGTAGGGTGGAACGAAGTTCGCCGGGACAGCTAGTTTTCAATAAAAGTTGGCATTGAACTTCAAAAACTAAATCGGCAATTTCATAGGTAAGGTAACCTATTATAAATCATTAACTAGTAATTCGTACACGAGCGTCCCAATACTCAATACTCAATAATTTATTGCTGTCATATACAGGGTACAGAAGATCTTAAGTTTACTTAGATACATATTACAGTATGTATACGACAAACATGAATTTACAAATACTCTAATTCAAACATCGTAAAACTTAAAACTTATACCACATAGGTATCAATCAAAAAAAACAAAAGCACTATGGAGTTGACATTTTCATTTTCAAATCCTTTCTTAGTTTGTTTTTTTTTTTATTCACAATTGGTAAACCCTTGACAACATCTCACCTGGTGGTAAGTGACGATGTTGCCGAAGATGGAAGCGGGCTTACCAAGATGTGTTTTTTTTATTAATATTAGGTATAGATTGGAAATACTCAGAAGCAGCTACTAGCAGAATTAAATGCAGTAATTTTTCGATAAAATTACGATTGTGGTAAATTTTGCGTCTAAAATATTTTAAAGTTACCAATAATAAAAGTATAGTCCAGGATTACGATAGTTGTATTGTCATCTTTTATGAAGTAATGAGCCAAAATAAGTTATCTACAATTGATAGTATTTAATTGACATAAGCTTTGACATTCGATAATCTGCTAAAAATCGTTCTTTATTTTTTTTTGGCTAATGAATCTGAACAGGATGTTTTTAATTATTTTTCACGTAATTTAGATACTAACTTGACCTGCGATATGTGAGAAGACCTACACACTCACACACAAACAATGTTTCATAAAAATATCAAAATGTCGGAACAGATAACGCACAAAAACTTATATTGACCGATGCGATAATTGGTGCACGCACACACGTTACTACTCTAAACACATGTATACATAGAGTATGAATTTTCGTAGGCATTATTATAACTAATCTAGTGATCTTGCAAACAGTAAATTGGATGATGGTACATTAAAAACAGAATAAACGACCTCAATTGTAATCATATATGTCAATTACAGTCTAAACAGTGCACACATCTCCTAGATATGATCTAGACTGACTGTGTCAATTTACTACGATACCTTTGACTACAAAACCCTTAAAACATTTAACTAGTCCTATTGATTTGTATCCAGTATCAAATATTTAAAATTATTACTTTACAAAGTGCCAGTACCATAGATAACTTGTGATCAATCGTTGTATTAGTACTAACATACAGTATGGACACTCCCTGCCGCTCTCTAGATTGCGACCTCACCCCCTCGTCACCCAGATTGATACAGATTGGTTACAGATTGTAGCAGTAGGATTTCGCCGCCATTTTGTTTGTTCCGTCATTACTTTTTGAAATGTAATTCCTGACCCGTTGTATGAAGTGTCCAGGGTGTGGTTGTGGTTTTGACGCCAGTTAGTACAAAAAGCGTCGGTGGCTCAACCGGTAACGACTCGGTCCATCTAACTAGAGGTACCGGGTTCAAATCTGGACGGCCAATGTACCAATGAGTTTTTCAAAAACTTACGTACATACTTACCGATTGCTTTAACGGTGAAGGAAAAACATCGTGAGGAAACCTGCACACGCCTGCGAAGAAACTCGAAGGTTGTGTGTGAAGTCGACCAACCCGCACTGGGCCCGCGTGGTCGACTAAGGCCTAATCGCCCTGATTCAGGGTAGGCTCGAGCCCCTCGGTGGGGACGTATATGAGCTGTAATGATGATGATGATAGTACATGAAATGGTTTAAGTACTCTTTCGTGAAAACGATACCGTAATGCTTTAGGCGGTAATATTACTGTTATCGAGCTGCGACTGAACCAATACCACGAGTACATTTAAGGTCCGACTGTATGAGTCAAATAAATATACGTAGTTGTCTGAAGCAAAAAGAACAGGAAATAATAAAATAGTAATCAATCATGCACACACAGTGAAACAAAATAATTAAAAAAATTAAACACGTTAAAAAACCTACTTCCATCACAGCAACTTCGAAAAATTTTGCATTGCTATTTTTGGTTTTTGTTAATTTTCTAATAAAGTACTTAACCGATTTTGATAAAATATATATGGGACCACACGGAAAGCACTAGCTTTTGAATAAAAAAAGAATTATCAAAATCGGTTCACCCAGCCAAAAGTTCTGAGGTAACACACATATAAAAAAAACATACAGTCGAATTGAGACTCCCCCTCCTTTTTGGAAGTCGATTGAAAAAAACACTTACAAAGACAGTTCTAGATTAATTACAATAATTATTTAGATATTTTGTAACCTAACCATTTTTTTTATTCACAATTGGTAAGCCCTTGGCATTATCTCACCTGATGGTAAATGACGATGATGCCGACGATGGAAGCGGGCTTCCAAGATTCCCCAACGCAATGGAGAACTGGCTATCTTATCTTCAAGCCGGAACACATCAATGTTGTTAACACTAATGTTTGGCGGCAAGACTTTGATAAGATGGTGGTAGATAGCCAGGCGGGCTTAGGAAATGCCCTACCACCAACCAAACCGAGTCTTACAAGTTGACCCCACCGGAAATCGAACCCGCGAGCTCCTGGTGTGAATCAAAATGTGCTAACCATTACGCCACGGAGGCGGTTAAAATTTGTATTAAATACTAGCTGTCCCGGCGAACTTCGTTCCACCTTACACTACACTTTCATACCCTACTCTACCCTACCCTACCCTACCCTACACTACACTACACTACACTACACTACACTACACTACACTACACTACACTACACTACCCTACCCTACCATACACCACACTACACCACACTACACTACACTACACTACAGTACCCCACCCTACACTATCCACACTAGCCTACACTACACTACACTATACTATCCTACACTACCCTACCCTGCCCTACGCTACCCTATGCTACTCTACATAAGAACCCTCTCCTGTCATTAACGAACTCAACAAAAAAAGAATTAGCGAAATCGGTCCAGCGATTCACGCGTAATGCGATGACCAGAAGATATAGAAGTTCATTTTCATATATAGAACAAAAAACTGACTATAAATCAAGACGAATCTAACAACATCTCACACTTCAATATCCATCAAGCCGTTCTAAGCCATACAAAGAGATACATACATACTTAATACATACATATTGCTCTATCGTATTAAAGGTCTAACCGCCTCTGTGGCGTAATGGTAAGTCCATTGGCGTCACACCAGGAGGTCACGGGTTCGATTCCCGGTGGGGTCATCTCGTAAGACTCGGTTTGGTTGTGGTAGGGCATTTTCTAAGCCCGCCTGGCCAGCTACCACCATGTTGTATAAGTATTGCCGCTAAACATCAGTGTTAACAATATTGATGTGTTCCGGCTGGAAGATAAGATAGCCAGTTCTCCATTGCGTTGGGGAATCTTGGTAAGGCCGCTTCCATCTTCGGCATCATCGTCACTTACCATCAGGTGAGATGATGCTAAGGGCTTACCAATTGTGAATAAAAAAGGGTTTAATTACAATCAAGCGTCAAACTTACACCTAGTAATTGAAAAACATTACCTATCTTAAATGCGTCGGTAGCTCAACCGGTAACGACTCGGTTCAAATCCGGACGGCCAATGTACCAATGAGTTTTTCGTAACTTACGTACATATACTCTCCGATTGCTTTAACGGTGAAGGAAAACATCGTGAGGAAACCTGCACAACACACCTGCGAAGAAACTCGAAGGTTATGTTTGAAGTCGACCAACCCGCACTGGGCCCGCGTGGTCGACTAAGACCCGATCGCCCTAATTCAGGGTAGGCTCGAGCCCCTCGGTGGGGACGTATATGAGCTGACATGATGACCTATCTTCTTGGGTAGTCGGATGAAAATGACATACATAGGATGACATGATCGTCAAACAAAATATAAATAACATAAAATAAGAATAAACAAAATTATCGATGTCACCATCAAAGTGTTAATTAATGTCAAACCAAATAAAATGCGAATCAAAACAAAATAAAAACAGAAATCTAACTAGGACAAGTGTCAAGGCTAATGTCAAACCAAATAAAATGCGAATCAAAACAAAATAAAAACAGAAATCTAACTAGGACAAGTGTCAAGGCTACAGGTTGTAGCAATAAAAAACAATAAAAATAAATTTTAACTATTCATCATCATCATATCAGCCGAAAATCGTCCACTGCTGGGCAAAGGCCTCCCCCAAGGATTTCCACGACGACCGGTCCTGCGCTGCCCGCATCCATCAGCTTCCCGCGATCTTCACCAGGTCTATGGTCCCACGCGTGCGAGGCCTTCCTACGTTATGTTTTCCGGTGTGTTACACTCTCGAAGGCGACGGCCAATCTTCTTTATGAAGGCCAAGGATCCCCTTTAAATATTTTTTTAACATTGCTCTAACTAGGTTGTACAGTGATTTGTGTTAATTTGATTATCGTGCCTAATTTTATAATTTTTGTGACGTTAGTAAGTAATTTAGTCTGTAGGTCAGTCGGTAATTTAGTCAGTCTATCTAAATTGAAAATTATAACATTTCGTAATGTTATAAAAACCTAAGGTGCTATTTGAGTTTCGGTCATAAAAACCACTGTATAAAGAATTTTTTTTTTTTACATTCATTGATAAAACTATCAAAAATATTATGATAATACAGTGTAATAATAATAATACATTTTTACTTTCAAGAAGTGAAGAAGGTACTGGTGGCAAAAAAACAAAGTTAAGATTTTGATGGGGATCGATTCTTACACTAAAAATTAAAACTGTGTATGTGAGTAAGTGTGTGTGAGTGTGTGTGTGTGTGTGTGTGTGTGTGTGTGTGTGTGTGTGTGGTATGTGCGGCCGTCTGGTGCTCTGGTGTTGCCTAAACTACTGTAGATTTGGCTAATTTTTGGGTTAAGGTAATATTTTTTTAGCTCTAGTTGTTTTTTGTTTTCCAATTATGTAGTTTCTACCTTGATTTTTAGGGCTCCTTAGCAAAGGACCAACAGGACTCTATTACTAAACCTACGCCGTCTGTCTGTCCAACCGATCTATATTTTTTAAAACGTATAGGTGGCCTGAAATTTTCTCAAAGAATACTAGGGTGGATATACTTACAAATAATTAAAAAAATATAGAAATGTCTAAAATTCAATTTAATTCAATTCAACTTGTATTTTAGGTTCCTTTTTTACAAGCTTTTATTTAACTTGCAATGTATGTATGTTTGTTCGGGTGAAATCTTGCAAGTTAAATTTGACCCACTGGTTGGTAGGTTTCTGATTGAGCTGAAATTTTGCATGCATATGTATATCGCGTGACAATGCTTGTACCTAAAAGTTTGAGGTTTTTCGAAAAGTTTTTGCTCTATCGTAATAATGGCAATACATACAAGCTTCAAACTTTGTGTCGTCATCATATTTCAAACCGTTAAGTAATAGTAGATTGTTAATCAAGGGAAGAAAGTGACCCATTTCACTGTGAGAGCGCCAATAGTTCGAGGGTGGAATGGGTCATTTCACCCGAGTTAAACACTCTACTTTTCATTTCGACTGTGAGGAAATGTATTTATTGTAATTTAATTGTTTATATGATATAAAATAATAATTAGATATCAATAAATTAGTTTTACCTATATCCAACCTTCAACCTTTTCGCAATGGCCGCTTGCCACGGCCGACTAGATTGAAACTAATCGAGTTGGTCACGACGTGCATCTAGGTGGCCATGCCGAAAATTGAAAAAAAAAGTGTCATGTTATCATGGCATTATGGCGCGCAGCAGAATAGAGGAATGATTTTAAATTTTAATCTTCGTAATTGTGACAAAAATAGACCAACTATAAAATGATTTAATATCAATCTGTAGATCGTAATAAACACGTCGTTTAATGTATAGCTGAGTTTAGATATATGAAAACCTCTTAGTTCGACTCCGTGGCTGGCAATAAAAAAAAATACTTTCCACCCTAGGGATGACAATACTTTCCACCCTAGGGATGAAAATACTTTCCACCCTAGGGATGGAAAAGCAATGTTCCACCCGGCTATCTACTCATGAAAATTAAACTTTCCGAACAGGAGAGATGAAAAATAACAAGTACCTTAGTAATAATAACCGGCCAAGTGGAGTCGTACTTGCACTAATAATCACACTAAGTTAAAAAAAAAACATTTTTTGTCGCTCTCCTTGATGCCTTTTGATTATAAAATTAATAGATATCATTTTTATACTTATGTGGATAAGTGTAGTGGTACACGAATAACGAAACCCACGGTGCGCAAGACCAATACGCACTTGCCTGGTTTTTTTTAAATCATCATATCAGCTTATATACGTCCCCACCGAGGGGCTCCAGCCTACCCCAAGTTAGGGTGATCGGGCCTTAGTCGGCCACGCGGGCCCAGTGCGGGTTGGTCGACTTCACACACAACCTTCGAGTTTCTTCGCAGGTGTGTGCAGGTTTCCTCACGATGTTTTCCTTCACCGTTAAAGCAATCGGTAAGTATGTACGTAAGTTTCGAAAAACTCATTGGTACATTGGCCGTCCGGATTTGAACCCGGTACCTCTGGTTAGGAGGACCGAGTCGTTACCGGTTGAGCCACCGACGCTTTTTAGCCACCGACGCTTTTTTTAAATAATCTAAAGATTTTAATGAAACTTTTTACGTTATTGTATAACTATGAACAGACTTATACTATGAAGTTCATCATTCTAGGAAAATCAAAATTAGGAACTTCACATACAAATTCAAGTTAATTGTTATTTTAATGAAACTTTGTGTCTAACTGGAACTAAATAAGGCCTAATTCACTGGTTGATAGTTATAAAAAAATTGTAATAAGGAAAAAACCCAGATCATTTTAAATTATTTTTATCTAGTCAGCTTTTAAATTGTTATTATTTTTCCTTTTTCATTATATTATGTTAACAAATTGACTATAAACACACCTGTAATTACATTCTAATATAAATAAGTCATAATTTTTGCTTATATTTAATTATTTTTTGTAAACTTTGAAGTAAGCTTTGTAAAGCTCTTCTCGTGTTTGTAATGCTGATTTCTGTATGACAAATGGTAAAGGCTACGAAAAAAGTATGCACAGAGTGGTTGAACAGTTTATTTTATTTACTAAAAACACTTGGAACTTTCGTTGTCATTTCACTTTCGTTATTAGTTAATGAGGTTCCTAAACGATTAGTCACAACGACCGAATCACTCACTCCGTTATTAGTAAATTAAGTGAGTCAACCCCACCCGGCTCTGGTTAGGGGAAAGATGACGTTAAAAAGAGTTTTATGGCTCGTTCAGTTGGAGCGTGGGCGGGAAAAAAGATTCTTCAAAGCTGACCAGTTAACGTAGTTTGTTTATTATAAACTTGCTTTAGCCCGCGCCTTTGCCCGCGTGGACAACGTTTTTAACCCGACTGCACCAGAAGAAGGGTTATGTTTTTCTCGTGTATGTACGTATGTATGCTTGATTGATTGATTGATTGAAAACACTTTATTATAGACTAGCTGTTTCCCGCGGCTTCACCCGCGTGGACCACGTTTCTATGACTTTTCGAGGGTGCGCAGTGCGCGAGCCGCAAGCGGCTCGCGAGCGTGGTAAAGAGTAGCCTATGTCTTAATCCAGGTCCTAATCTGTCTACCTACCAAATTTCAGCCAAATCCGTTCAGTAGTTTTTGCGGGAAAGCGTAACAGACAGACAGAGTTACTTTCGCATTTATAATATTATAGTAGGGATATAGTAGGGATACAATGATTGAGGAAGTATATGTGTTATTTATTTCTTTCTTTAGCACGCTCTGTAGCCTAAACGAACGGCTTGATGGATTAAGGAGTGACATAGGATCCTTTTTACCCGAATGTACAAAAAGGAGGGGTTCAGTTTTTATGCAGTCGGGTTTTTTCATTAATTCCTAATTATTATGACTGTCGTTGAAGGTGGGCGGCGCACGGGCGTGGAAATTATTTATCCTCGGATCCTTCGGTAACAGGGCTATGCTAAGTAATAGTTTATGTCATTTCCAACCCCCGTAACCATCTCTGTGCAAGAAATTACACTGTATTAGACTATGCTAATTTCACGAGATAAAAAGTAGCCTATGTCCTTCTCCATGACACAGGTTACGTGCATGCTAAATTTGGTTGAGGTGTTGAAGCGTGAAGAGGTAAAAAACAAACAAACGTTGCGCACCACTATTTAGCTACAAGTATAGCGTTTATCTGGTTTAAGGAAAACTGTTTTATTATTTCGTAAGTCAGATCCGCCACCCAGGAGTGAGGAGCTTCGCGAACGACGACGGTATAATCAATCAATCAAACCTAACCGAACCTATCCTATGTTACCATAAGAGAAAAAAGGGCTCAGTATATACATATATTGCATCAACCTCCTTGTCACTCAGATTTATATTAAAAAAAATAATTCTAATATGAGTGTCGCACTGTTTAATAAGCTTCCAGTTGAAATTAAAACGTTAGAAGGGAATCTATATAAAAATAAGTTGACAGAATGGCTCTTAAATCACTGTTTTTATAGTGTTAAAGAATTTCCTGTTGAAATTTTTGCATGCTTTCTTGACTGCTAAATAAAGTACTACCTTTTTATTATGTTAAGATCTAATTGTAAAGTATTCTTGCAATTAAACAATTATCTTATCTTATCTAATCTTATCATCGCTCGCTCAACTCTTGTCCAGTTGAGAAGGATAGATATTTCGATATGCAATCAGTATTTTTGATATGATTGTCATAAATAAATTATAAAAATATGATAGGTGATTAGGATTAGTCGTTTGATGAGCAACTAAAAATATTTATATCTTTTATATAATATGCAGTTTAAGAATCACGTGGGCATGTTATACTTGTGATTACAAACAACTTTCCCAAATAAACTATATGTCAAATCAGAAAAAAAAAACTTTTGGCCCTCGATACATAAATAGGTAATTAACAAATCGGCAAAAATGTATAAAGGACCAAAACATTTTTTTTCATATTGGACACATAGTTTCTTTGAGAAAGTTGTTTGTAATAACGAGTACATTCATATCCTTTGCTATCAAGAACTAATTAAAAGTCACCCTATATACGTCCCCACCGAGGAGCTCGAGCCTACCCTGAATTAGGGCGATAGGGCCTTTTATTATTAATGATAATTAAAGAACCGCAGCATGATAATGAAAGAAGGGCAGCGCAGAACCGGTCGTCGTAGAGATCCTTGGGGATAGGTAATCCTTGGATCCAGCAGTATAGATGTCTTTCGGCTGATATGATGATGATGATGGAAGGCCCGATCGCCCTTATTCAGGGCAGGCTTATCATATCTATATACTTAAATAAAAATAAATCCCTATTTCCCTTGGTCACGGCATCACGCGTGAACGGCTGGACCGATTTCGCTAATTCTTTTTTTGTCGAGTTCGTTATTGTCAGGAGAAGGTTCTTATGTAGGGAAGGGTAGGGTAGTGTAGTGTAGTGTTACTAATATATATATATATATATATATACTGTGGTAGTGTAGTGTAAGGTGGTACGGAGTTCGCCGGGAATATACTAGTAATATTATAATTATTATATATAAACCAATATGTACCCTATAATTCTAAGTATCTTGTTGAACCAGTAAAATGTGTTAGCGGGGAAACCCGCCACAAAACAGCACTCCGTCATTTGTCATGTAAACAAAAAAAAAGTGTGTATTAATGTATTAGGTACACGTACAGTCATCATCGTCATCATCATCATATCAGCCAAAAGATGTCCACTGTTGGACAAAGGCCTCGTATACTGCATTAAAAAAAATTAAAGTTAAAAACTAAAATCCATAATGTTAAGTACTTATGATAACAATTTTGATAACGATAGGGCTTGCGACTACGGCTATTAACCCCAGATGAAGGTAAAAATAAAGGCTATCATTTCAGGCGGGAAACTATTGTTTTCACACTTTTCCTTAGTCGGGTTTTAGTTTTTGGAATTTTATTTTATTACTATATTTTTTGTGCTCAGAGTATAACGCCAACCCACCTCGCTACCCGCGGCCGTGTGTCGTGTCGCTTGATTGTAGCGCGCGTACATTGAGCCGTCCCATAATATCGTTTGCGAGACCATTTGCTAATCCTATGATAAGCGAAGTGATGGTACGAATCCAGACACCACAATTGTCAAGATCTGTTAAGTGGTTTAGGAAATACGAGGGAACAGATGAACATCCATACATACCTACATACATAGACTCTCAAAAACATAACCCTCGTTTTTTCGTAGGAGGACTGTCAAAAACATAACATTCTTTTTTTCGTAATCGGGTAATAAATAAGCTACCATATTGGGCGGTCGTTAGAAGTAGCTCGTCAGTAGACCCCGGCTATACCAAAGTATTTAAAAGCAATACTGTAATTTATTACGGTCAGACGTGATCTTTTAGCCCAAATAAATTATGATGCATCTCCGGAGCCAACTATTTTAACACGGTTCGCAATCACAACTGTTATAAATTACCTACTTATATATCTTAACTATTGTGTTTATTGAGTGAGAGCCCTTTTGTATGGCCAGTGTTGTCAGTGTTAATTATTTCTAGTTTAGTAGCAGTGTGGAAAAGGGCCTCGATTAGACGTGCAACACAGTCAGTCGAGATAGCATCCGGAGCGGTGTAGCGGTCTGAGTATTTCGAATTGTTTTATTAGTCTTTAGCATATTGAAATTAAGAGTCTGTAGTGTGAAACTGTGAAATATAAGTATAAATCTGTTTTATAAACTATCTAGAAGTTTCAATTAAACTGAAGTCACCTCTGGATTAAGACATAGCGTTTCACAACCCACTCACAATGCAATACTTTAAGATAAGCAATGCAAATGGAATATGCTTAGCTTATTTTGAACTAGCTTTTTCCCAAGGCTTCGCCCGCGTGGACATCGTTTTTATGACTATCTTTGAGGGTGAGTGGTGGGCGAGCTGCAAGCGGCTCGCGAGCGTGGAAATCAGTTTTCTCCAGATCCCTATCCCAGATCGGGCTATTGTGATTAACAATCTATGACACTCCTCAAACATCTACGCAAAAAATCACAAAAATCCATATTCCCGTGGTGCTATTAAAGAAATAAGCCAAAAAAGAGTATTTTTTTTAGTTCCCTCATGAACTGCATCGGTTTATGCTATTTCCACGGGATAAAAGTAGCCCATGTCCTTCCCCGTGACACATGCTACGTGCATGCCAAATTTCGTCAAGATTGGTCAAGGTGTTGAATCGTGAAAAGGTAACAAACAAACAAACAGATTTTCACATTTATAAATTAAAGTAAGGATGCAGTATACTTTAATAAGAATACCTACTTCTCGTAAAACTGCCGATGACGCTTGATTTGGCCATGGGATATGAACTGCGACCCTTCAAGCTGTGATGCAATACCTCTAACCACTAAGCTATAAAAGCGATTATTATAATGTTATGATGTAGATTCTACAATGTAAAATTATGTTAGGTATGTTTTATTTATTTACGTCGGTGGCTCAGCCGGTAACGACTCGGTTCTTCTAACCAGAGGAACCGGGTTCAAATCTGGATGGCCAATGTACCAATGAGTTTTTCAAAAAACTTACGTACATACTTACCGATTGCTTTAACGGTGAAGGAAAACATCGTGAGGAAACCTGCACACGCCTGCGATGAAACTCGAAGGTTCTGTGTGAAGTTGACCAACCCGCACTGGGCCCGCGTGGTCGACTAAGGCCTGATCGCCCTAATTCAGGGTAGGCTCGAACCCCTCGGTGGGGACGTATATGAGCTGTTATGATGAAGTTTTATTTATTTACGTACTATTAGCTTTTGCCCACGGCTTCGTCCGTGTGGACATCGTTTTTATGACTGTCCTTGAGGGCGATTGGTGCGCGAAGCGCAAGTGACTCGCGAGCATGGACGTGAGTTTTCTCCAGGTCCCTATCCCAGATCGCACTATTCTGATTAGCAGTCTATGTCACTTCCCATCCCCTCGACCAATTTAATAAAATAAAATAAAATAAAATATTCTGGGACAAATCACACATGGTCATCTGGCCCCAAAGTAGGATTCCCTGTGTTATGGGAACCAGAGACTGATATAAATACTTATATTCGTTTAAATACATACATATATAGATATTTAACACCCAGACACAGAGCAAACAAATCTGTTCATCACACAAATGCTTGCCCTGGGTGGGGATCGAACCCACAACTCTCGGATCAGCAATCGAGCAGGACCACTGAGCCAACGAGTCAGTCGAAAGTATATACAAAAAATCACTTCAATCCGTCGCTCCGTTGCGACGCCGAAATGAGTTTTCCTCAGATTCCTCAGGAACTATGTCAGGATACACACACGCACCAAAATCCACTCGCATCAATTTAAGGTCTATTAAGTATAATTGTTTTATTTTAGATAATCTAGCATAGTTTTGTTTACATTTACATTTATTAGATTTAACTACTTCAGATTACCTAGACTCTGTTATTTGCCAATAATTATTATAAAATAGATTAAGCGATGGAAGAGTGAGATTTCCTAACACAGGTATTTTTTACCTAAAATGAGATCTCAGCCTTAAAAAGTTGACAAATTTTGGTAACCAATAAACAGTTTTAATTTAATTTTAATGTGCTAATTAGTAAATTATGTCTTTTTCCACCCCCTCTAAAATCTCTGTGCAAAAAAATACAACATACATACATTGTTGTGTTACGATATTAAACGAATTAACCGGCCAAGTGCTTCTCAGAAGCGCACACAAAGGGTTCCGTACCATCATACTAGATGGCGCTAATTTCTTTATGTTTAAAAAAACATGTTTTTTTATGGAGTCCCCTTTATTATTTCATTTTTTCAAATTTTTCGTATTTGTTGTTATAACTGCAACTGAAATACATCATCTGTGAACATTTTAACTGTCTAGCTATCACGGTTCATGAAACACAGGCTGGTGACAGACAGACAAACAACCAGACAGACAGACAGAAGGACGGACAGCGAAGTCTTAGTAATAGGGTCCCGTTTTTACCCTTTGGGTACGGAACCCTAAAAAGAATAATTTTTCAATTCACTTAGAAACTACATCGGACTATGCTATTTTCATGAGATAAAAAGTAGCATTTGTCCTTCCCAGTGACACAGTACCCGCATGCCAAATTTCATGAAGATTGGTCAAGTTGTTGAAGCGTGAAAAGGTAGCAAACACATTTTCACATTTATAATATTACTAGCTTCCTGTTTAAAGTTGTTTTTTTTGTTCAAAATTATACATACTAAAGGTTATTTACAAACTGCCAAAATAACTGTTTTTATTTTTAAAATGTATATTAATTTATTTAAAACCTTACGGAACCCTACTTCCGATACGCACTTGGCCACTTTTTACCCGACTGCCTCAGAAGGAGGGTTATGTTTTACGAGTGTATGTATGTATGTATTTATGTAGATTTCTATGTTCCTTGCTACAGCCCGAAAGGCTTGAAGGATTTTGACGTATGTGGTATCGTTAGAATCGTCTTGATCCCGTGAGTCACATAGGATACATTTTTACCCGACTGGCCAATAGGAAAAGTTAAGTTTTCACGCAGTAGGGTTTTTAATTTTTAAAGAACTCCTAAATTTATTTAAGCTGCTGTAGCCAAGATCACGTTTTAACCACACAAGTGCCTAACTTAACCCTATTTTAGTTGTGACTTCTAACTGGTTCTAGACCAGCTAGGTGTCACTTTGTAACAAGTCGTTAAAATATTCAATAATTTTGCGAACATGAATAATTATTTGTTTGATTACGGTAGCATTAGTTATAATAACGACAGTTTGTGGGCTTGGTTCGAGAAAAAAAAAAAAAGGATTTTTTTATGACCTAGAATGTGCTAAAACGTTTTTGTGATTGAAAATTATTATTAGAGGTTGATTGATTAAATATTTTATGAGCCCCAAAATATAGTAACGGTACTACTTACATAAATATAATAAATTAAAGCTAGACACGACGATGTTTATACGTGTGAAAAACTGGTCAAGTGTGAGTCGAACTATCTCTCCGCGGGTTCCGTACCATCACACTTCTCCACACAACTGTACAATGTTGTTTTTTTATGACTGACTCGGTGGCTCAGTGGTTTGTGCTCATGACTACTGATCCAAGGGGTTGTGGGTTGGATCCCCACCCAGGGCAAACATTTGTGTGATGAGCAGATTTGTTTGCCCTGTGTCTGGGTGTTAAATATCTATATAAGTATGTATTTAAACGTATATAAGTATGTATATCAGTCTCTGGTTCCCATAACACAGGGAATCCTACTTTGGGCCAGATGACCATGTGTGATTTGTCCCAGAATATTTATTTATTTATTTATTTATTTTAATTGTGTTCTACCTACATGAATAAAACGACAACCTGTCGTTGACTGCCATAGATTAAAAATAACAAAAGTACAAACAAATTCTGGGATTGGATCTGCCTCAAAAACCACATAGCATTTATTATAGATTCACGAAGTTACAAAGTTATCGCATTTTGCCAAATTTCGTTGCATCTAGATTTTTTGTCTGACGTAAAAACCAAAACCTAACACGTTTTCAAATAAAAATACTTTTGACAGTTTTTTTTATTTATTCGACTAAAAAAAATCACAATAGTGTATTTAACTTGTTCTAGGACTTGACTAGTGTTAGTATTTACATTATTTTAAATTTATTAACAATAGCACGACTATTATTGGCAACGTGAACCAAGCAGCAGTGGTTCGCAACTGTACAATCCAGTCTACTGGCGAACATAGCCAGGATGCTATTGGCGCCGCCCCGCACTCGACGCACCAGGGACGCGCATCGCTTGCGCATGGTAGCGTAAAAGCAGTCTACTCGCGCCTCCGCGAACATCCCTGATGCGCTGCAGTATCGAGGCAGCCCCAGCAGCACCCTTAATGCATTATAAAATAACCATTGAACAATAGTTTTTGCCCCCTACATGCGCAAACTATACTCAATGATTTCGATTCAAGTCCATTAGAATTTGTAAATTATTTTTTTCTATTGGCGACGCTAGTGTGCTTAATCGACATATTATGTGCGAAAAAATTAACGTGATTTTATTTATGATGTTTTAATACAAATTTTATGCAAAACTGCTTGTATATGCGATAGGAATCACACATATATATGCAAATGCATTATCGATACTGCAAATCATAAATTTATGACAATAACCTTCCATTTTGAATGAATATCGTTACCAGCTAGATGCCTTGGAATCTATCGAACGACGCGCTAGGAGACTCATTGGCTACGAGGAACTTGTATCAAACAGGCTCCAAAGCCTCGAGTATCGCCGCAAAGTCACCTGTATGCCGGTGTTCTACAGGATTCATTTCGTAGAGTATGCCCTGGAGCTTCATTACCTCATTCCACGCTCTCCATTTCATCGTCGGACGGACGGGAGCGGAGAGTGATTCCACCCCTTTGTCGTTAATGTTCCACCTTTACGTACGAAGCGTTTTGCTTCTTCGTTCATTATGCGAACAGCCAAGGTAGTGGAATTTTCTGCCGGCTTCTGCTATTCCTCAATTAGTATAATTTAGGAATCTTCAAGACAAGAGTGAATAGGCACTATTTGAGCTTGCGTGTTCCATCCGCGGTTACATCGGCACTTACCATCAGGTGGGGTGCAGCCAAACGCACTCTAATAAAAAAAAAACTAACAACATATTATGTCACATTGGTATTTTTTAAGATTAATGTTACCGCCTCCGTGACGTAATGGTTAGTCCACTCGCTTCACACCAGGAGGTCTCAGGTTCGAATCCCTGCGGAATCTCGGTTTGGTTGGTGGCAGGGTATTTTTTAAGCCCGACTGGCTAGCTACCTTACTTATAAAGGCCTGCCGCCAAACCGAAGATAATGATAGCCAGTTCCCCATTACGTTGGGGAATCTTGGTAAGCTTACTCTTCGGCATCATCGTCACTTAACATAAGGTGAGATGATGCTAAGGGCTTACCAATTATAGATAAAAAAATTAAAAATGTTTTAGATCTGAATTTATTATTGTTTTATAGTGAGTTGAGTTTTGTGCCAGTGTCCACGTATAAATTTTATAGGCCTGTTTATTCTTGCCTTGTATGTTTTACTATCTGTTACATTATTCATTAATTTTGAATAAATTTATTCTGTCATTTTGAAAACATCCAATTTTATTATGGACTCCGAATCATGCGTATTTTTTCTGAAATTTTGAAATGCGACTTCAAAGGGCGAGTTTAAATGTTCTTTCTATTGAGTAACTCTACTTTAATATAGTTTATCTTGGAAACTTTATCAACGCAACTAACTGATTTAAGTGATCCACGATGAGCAAGGCTACCTTATCGAATTTGTTATCAAACCTTTTAATGTGACACGGCCTAGATGACATTTTGTCATTGGAAAACGATCATGTTAATAAGTTTCAATTAACATTTAAGGGCAAATTTTATTAGCAGTCTATCACTTCCCACCCCATCAACTTATTTCTATGCAAAAAAACGCTAAACACGTTAAAAAACCGACTTCCATCGCAACAACTGCGTACAACTAAGCAATATTATTTTGGGTTTTTGTTAATTTTCTAGTAAAGTACTACACCGATTTTGATAAAATTTATATGGGACTACACGAAAAGCACTAGCTTTCAAATAAAAAAGAATCATCAAAATCGGAAAAACATACAGTCGAATTGAGAACCTCCTCCTTTTAGGAAGTCGCTTGAAAAATCACGTCAATTCGTTTTTTTTTTTTTCACAAGTGGTTTATCCGTTGTTCCGTTGCGACGCCGACGTGCGCGAGCGTGGAAATTAGTTTTGTCCAGATCCTTCAGGTACTATGTCTGGCTATGTTAATTAGTATTCTATGTCATTTGTTACCCCCTCAAATATCTATATGCAAAAAGTCACAACAATCCCTTGCTCCGTTGCGATGTTAAGGAAATCAACCAAAAAAATAGTCTTTTTCCAGTTTCCTTAAGAACTGTATCGGCCTATGCTATTTTCATGAAATTAAAAGTAGCTTATGTCCTTCTCTATGACACAATCTACGTGTATGCCAAATTTTGCCAAAATTCGTCGAGGTGTTGAAGCGTGAATATGTAACAAACAAAAAAACAAACAAACACATTTTCATATGTTTAATATTAGTTGGGGTTCTTCTATTTCATATACGTTTTCTGCATAGTTAATTCGACAAGGCATTAAATAAATATTTGTTAAACATATTAAGTTAGTTCAGAATAAAAATATAGTCATTTTATGAACAAGTTTTATTCATATTCACATAAACGTTTGAACTTTCAACACCATATTGGCACATGCCTTTCTAATTCAATTAACTTTCAATCAAAGCTCTCATCCTGGCCCTTTGTACGATTAATTGGATTTATCGGAAAAATCGCTTTGGAGCACAATGTGCAAAACGCAAAATGTGCACAACACGCAAAATCTACTAAACTCATAATAAGTTCAACACGCAAAATGTACTAAACTCAAAACTAGCCCAACACGCAAAATGTACTAAACTTATAACTAACGAAACACAGAAATGTACTTAACTCACCAAAACTAGCCCAACACGCAAAATTTACATAACTCAAAGCCAAATACTGATATTTGACTGACTCGGTGGCTCAGTGGTTAGTGCTCTTGACTACTGATCTGAGAGTTGTGGGTTCGATCCCCATCCAGGGCAAACATTTGTGTGATGAGCAGATTTGTTTGCTCTGTGTCTGGGTGTTAATGTATTTAAACGTATATAAGTATGTATATCAGTCTCTGGTTCCCATAACACAGGGAATCCTACTTTGGGGCCAGATGACCATGTGTGATTTGTCCCAGAATATTTATTTATTTATTTATTTAATACGCAAATTGTACTAAGCTTAAAACTAACGCAACACGCAAAATGTACTAAACTCATCAAAACTAACCAAACACGCAAAATGTACTTAACTCAAAACTAGCCCAACACACAAAATGTACTATACTTAAAATTAACGCAACACGCAAAATGTACTAACCTCAAAACAAGCCCAACATGCAAAATTTACTAAACTCAAAACTAGCCCAACATGCAAAATTTACTACACTTAAAACTAGCCCAAAACGCAAAATGTACTAAACTCACCAAAACTATCCCAACACGAAAAATGTACTTATCTCAAACAAGCCACACGCAAAACGTACTAATTTCAAAACTATCCCAACACACAAAATGTACTTAACTCTAAACAAGCCCAACACGCAAAATGTACTAAATTAAAAACTGTCCCAACACGCAAAATGTACTTAACTCAATACAAGCCCAACACGCAAAATGTACTGAATTCAAAACAAGCCCAAAAGGCAAAACTTACTAAATTCAAAACTATCCCAACACGCAAAATGTGCAAGACAGCTCACGTCCACATGAGCTGGTAAAGGCTACTAAAAACCGACCATAAGAGTAGAACTCGTGCACCGGGGGTTCTGTTCCACCACACCTTGGGATGAGGAACCTCAAAACAAGCGACGAATACAACAATGTAACATATTCATTTCGTTTTGTGACGAAATCAATTTTTTTGGTTCTTTTTATATTCAACTACTTTTCAACCGATTTCTAATAGGAGGAGGTTTTCAATTCGACTGTATGTTGTTTTTCTTATTTTATCTTTATGTCTATTTTTACTTTTCAAGCGACTTCCAAAAAGGAGGAGGTTCTCAATTCGTCTGTATGTTTTTTTTTTTTTGTTTGTTACCTCAGAACTTTTGACTGAGTGAACCGATTTTTATGATTCTTTTTTTATTTGAAAGCTAGTGCTTCCCGTGTGGTCCCATATAAATTTTATCAAAATCGGTGTAGTACTTTAGTAGAAAATTAACAAAAACCAAAAATAATAATGCAAAAATGTACTAATTTGTTGCGATGGAAGTCGGTTTTTAACGTGTTTAGCGTTTTCAATTATTGTTAATTTGTTTGTTTTTTTTTTAAATTGTCACTCTCTGTCAGGGAATTCAATTCCGATGCTATTCATCGTCATATCTGTCCATTGCCATATTTTAACATTTTATTTCTTAATTTTAATATATTCTGTTATTTGGTTAAATTTTCTATTTTAATTAGATTTGTTGGAACCTACCCTGCCCTCCATAAAATTTTACTTCTCCGTGTCCTGCGAGCGACGGCGAAGACGGAGGGTGCGCCGCCCGCCGCAGTTTGGGTACAATCCCTGGTACTTGGTAGATTTCGGATGACAGCTGTCAGAATTAATACTGCCATACACTAATTGGTTTACCGATATATCATACGATGCAGTCGTAGCTCAGTGCATCTAGCGTTAACAGCAACAATCGATCACGCAGGTTAACTGACCCGAAGCACGGTTATTACGTGGATGTTGTTTGAATGTTAGTGGCATTGTTCTCGACCGTTTCCGCGCTTCGCAAGGTACGTTAAGCAGTTAGTGTCTGCTATCACTATAAATGGCAGTCGCTAAGCCGTGTTAGATAAGATGCCTTAAAGCCGGCTTGAAAAACTTCTGACAGTGGGGTTGGCCACTAGCCCTACAACCACAGATTACTAAATAGTTACTTGCTACAACCTCCACCGACCCGGACTTGGTCCCCGTGTGTGGAGTATGGCCTAACCTTCCCGAGTTTGGGAGGAAACACGTGCCCCAGCAGTGGGAACGTTTGAGGGACATTTTCCTGAAACAGAGCTAAGGGAAGTGGTTTTTGATCACTTTAAAAAAACACAGACAATACTAGTGGAGAATTCATTCAACATTACCTAATAATTTTAGTTTTTTTTTTTTTTTTTGTTACAAAAAATTCTAAGTTGAGTTTTAATTCTAAGGTTGGCTGAAAGAGATCCCGGAAGGTATAAGTCCACCTTCTTTTGTATACTTGTTCGTTTTTTTTTTAGTGCAATAAAGAGTTAACAAACAAACTAATCAAAAAATGCTAGCAAATTGCACTAAATTGGAAGTGTATTTTAGTCCCGGACACTGCATACAACGGTCGTAAAATGACATTTATAAAAACAAATGACAGAGCAAACAAATTCACGGCGAAATCCTTTACGTTCGAGAAGCAAACTAACCAGTCTGTATCAATCTGGGTGACGAGGGGGTGAGGTCGAAATAGAGAGCGGCAGGGAGTGTCCATAATGTATGTTAGTACTAATATATATTATACTAGCTGTCCCGGCGAACTTCGTACCGCCTTACATTACATTACACTGCCCTACCCTACCCTACCCTACACTACACTACCCTACCCTACCCTACCCTACATACACTACACTACACTACCCTACCCTACACTACCCTACACTACTCTACACTACCCTACACTACACTACCCTACCCTACACTACCCTACCCTACACTACCCTACCCTACATACACTACACTACACTACCCTACACTACCCTACACTACACTACCCTACACTACACTACCCTACACTGCACTACCCTACCCTACCCTACCCTACACTACCCTACCCTACCCTACACTACCCTACCCTACCCTACACTACCCTACCCTACACTACACTACACTACCCTACACTACCCTACCCTACCCTACCCTACCCTACCCTACCCTACCCTACACTACCCTACCCTACCCTACACTACCCTACCCTACCCTACACTACCCTACCCTACCCTACACTACCCTACCCTACACTACACTACACTACCCTACACTACCCTACCCTACCCTACCCTACCCTACCCTACATAAGAACCTTCTCCTGACAATTATAACGAACTCGACAAAAAAAGAATTAGCGAAATCGGTTCGCGTCAGGAAGGAAAACCCGTTTTCATTGTTTTTAAAAAGTATTCTGCTATTCGGGACGGAAACAAATCCAACAAATCAAAAACCATGGCAATCGGTCCAGCCGTTCTCGAATTATAAGTGTTGTAACAAACAGGACTTTCTTTTATATATATAGATACTTTGGGCAAAGTATATATTATATTAGTACTAACTCCTTGACCTCACCCCCTCGTCACCCAAATTGATGCAGAATGGTTACCGTTTTATTGTCGAACATATAGGATTTCGCCGCCATTTTGTTTGTTCCGTCATTCATTTTATGAAATATCATTTCTGGCCCGTTGTTTGAAGTGTCCAGGGTGTGCTTTGGCCAAGGTACTTTGGATACAAATAATAATATATTGTGTTAGTGTAATCTTAAATCTAGATTTCAAATCAGCTTTTAGTAGTAATTAAACCAACCTTCACCTATATTTAAAATAAGATGCAGTTATGTATTTTCATCAAATAAGAAATTACAAATGGTTGCGCGCGAGGCCGACGAGGGAGCGAAAAACTCCTCTCATCAAACAATATTATATTGAATAGCATAAGTAACAAATATCCTTGAACCACCAACTTATACATACAGGTGGTAACGACGCTGCCATCGCAATAATTGCTACAACTTAGTAGCAATAAAATTCATTTCCAATTTTATCCCCCTGAACATATAACTTGGTGAGAGAAAAACACCTCTCATCAAACTACTAATATATTGAATAGCGTAACAAATATCCTTGGACCACCAACTTATACATACAGGTGGTAACGACGCTGCCATCGCAATAAGTGCTACAACTTAGTAGCAATAAAATTCATTTCCAATTTTATCCACTTGAACATGTAACTTGGTGAGACTGTAAGGGATGTGGTGAGTTTTATCAGATAAATTAGGTTGGATTGGAAATGTGCGCTGGGCAGGCGCGCCTCAACTATGATTAGACAATCATACTTAACCGAAGCACGCGTTCATACTTTTTATTTGCCTGTGGTTGTGTGTAAAGTACAGACTCTCGAAATGGTGTGAGACACAATTGCAGCCCTGTGTTCTAAGTGTGTTTTTTTTATTAGTGCGCGTAATTCGTGTATATCTATTATAATTGCATGTGTAGTGGAGTTGATGGGTGGGAGACAGGCAGCGACGCTGGTTTTCAAACAAAAGTGTGACTGTTGCCAATCCAACCTTATGTATCTTATCCGTGGGTAAATGGACTATAAGGGATGTGGTAAAACTACATCGCGCCCGTGGCATATGTTCGGCGGACGGAGGCGGCCAACTCAACTGTAATTATGACATCCGGTGCCTTGCGCCTGCGTCTGCGACCGTGGGACGTAAGTGTAGAGCAAACAGGTGGCTATTAACACAGTTAACTTATAAGGCTTCGTAACAAAAATGATACTGTGAAAAAATAAAGTAGTGAACAGGTAGACGAGCTTCATATTTTCTACATGGTGGGTGAAGGTTTTGGTGATTATTGTTGTTTATTGTAGTGAAAACTTCTTTAGGCGCGTTGGGCACCTTACCAGGAACACTCGCAGGGCCAAAAATTATAAAAATGTAAAAAAAATCCCTTCTGTCGGTTAGTTTTCTTTTTTATTTGTGACATTTCTGTAAATTTTACTATAATATTATGAAAGTAATGACATATAATATATTTAAATTTAAAGATTTTAAGAAATCCCATTTGACTTATAACTATTTGTTAATATAAATAATTTCATTTCATTTTGGGAATTTCCCGCTTCTGTATAGTTTGTTCGCCGAATTAGCTGCTCCTTTGATAACCACTCCGTCAAAGGGGCCGCCCTAAGCTCGCCGGGTTAAGGATACCTACAGTTTTTTGCAGATCTGGGTATCTGCAGAATGCGGGACAGTCCAAACAGCGTCCTAAAGACTTTATCTGATAGTGATAGGTGCCTTGTGCCAAAGTAAATATATTAGTTCTAACATACAGTATGGACACTCCCTGCCGCTCTCTAGATTGGGACCTCACCCCCTCGTCACCCAGATTGATACAGATTCGTTATATGTAGTTTGGTTCTCGAAAGTATAGGATTTCGCTGTGATTTTGTTTGCTCCGTCATTTGTTTTAAGAAATGTCATTTCACGACCGTTTGTATGCAGTGTCCGGGGTGTGCTTGTGCGGAGGGATATCTATCACTTATCATACTCGTATCACGGTACTAGTAAAGTTAGGTATACATTTTTGTGATTTTTGTCCTTACTTTTTAATAATCCTATATTCTTAAGAATGACCCATCTTTTATCATTCTCAGAACACATAAAGTTATTCACAACAAGAAAACTGTAAAGTTGATTAGGTCCTTAGTCCTTTTACGATTATGGGACCTCTTTTCCTTTTTCAAGACCAGTTATCTTCTAGTTATATATAGGTAGAACCTGTTAATCTAGTTAGCCAGATGGTACACGACCATATTTTGCTTATATTTGTTAAGATAATCGTACTAAAACAAGTGTAGGTACTTCAAGTACAGAGATAAAAAAAATATATTAGTAACATTAGCCGTTTCCCGCGGCTTCACCCGCGTGGACAACGTTTCTATGACTTTTCGAGGATGTGCAGCGTGGAAAAAAGTAGCCTTTGTGTTAATCCAGGTCCTAATTTGTCTACCTACCAAATTTGAGCCAGATCCGTTCAGTAGTTTTTGCGTGAAAGAGTAACAATCATACATCCATACAATCTTACAAACTTCGTTTATAATATTACTAGTTATTTCCCGCGGCTTCGCCCGCGTGGACATCGTTTTTATGACTGTCTTTAAGGGTGATTAGTAAATTATGTCGTTTCCCACCTACTTGGTTAACACGTTCGGCCGCGGTACCGGGGTACCCCGTTTTAGATAGAATTTGTATAATGTCACTACGGGGTACCCCGCGTTTGCTATTCTCTCTCTAAAAGCCACTACGGTGATCGCCGTGTAAAATCCCTTATATTAACATGTAGCTTAAGTTTACTGCCATTTTCGCTAGTAACGTAACTACTCTACTGTCATGGATACAAGTCTTTATGTGTGAGTGTTTGAAGGTCACGCAAACATGCAAAAAACATTGCGAAATTGACAGTACGGCAGACCCCGTGGTGCCTTGTATGGCAACCAGGGGGTCGGGGTGATCAGTGCTTCGCCGAGTGCGGATACGAACGGACGGGTGCGGTCGGTTTCGCGCGCAAAAAATATCGAGCCCCGACACTAAAGGTAAGCATAAAGCACGTTGATTATTCGTGAATTATGGTCAAAACATACTTACTATATAAATATAATGCGATTTTATGGTTGATTTCACTCGTATACTCCATTTATCGCGGGTAATTGGTAGTTATAAGTTGTAGGTAATTTTTTATTTCTTTTGTTTCTAGATGAGCTGGGAAAAGGGTGAAGATCGCCTTCGGCAACTATTGGACGATGCCTCAACTCCAGGTTCAACATCTGAACGTGATCCTTACAGCGACGAAGACGGTGAATATGGTTCGGACGCGGATTACCAACCTGATCTTGCCGAGTTGTCTAGTTCTGATGAAGAAGAAATAAGTGAATCGGAACATGCGTCAGGCTCAGGTGAATCAACTCAAGAAGACGAGAAAGAGAATGTAGACCGAGAGCCAGTACCTCCGCCACTGCCACCACCTAGTTTCAAGGTATCATTACCATTGTTTAAAATATTGCCTCAAATAACGAAAACATCAGGTCCTCTTGAAACATCTCCTGTGATTATCCAGACTGCACCCTCAACTTCCACGCCTGAAGTTAGTGCCGAGGTGACTTTACCACAGAACAGAAACGTCCAATCATCAGTTGATGCTTCTTCTAATGAAACTGGCCCTCTCATACAAGACCGAAATTCCTCACCATCGTTGTTGAGCGCTCCTTTACAAAACTGTCCTGAAAATATACTACAAGATCAAATCTTACCATCTTCGCCCATTAGTGTTGATGTTCGTCCTTCAAACCATCCTGAAACTGGAGTAGGAGACCAAAATTCCTCAACATCGTCAAACAACCTAAATACTTCATCAGAAAACCATCCAGAAATTGAACAAGAACAAATCCCGTCACTATTTTCCGCCAGAATCGAAAGTTCTTCTGGAAGTCAACAAGTTAGTATGAGACCAGAGGTTATTGAACCCGTGATATTACCATCTACGAGTAGACCTAGCAACAACCCAGTACCTCCTTCTAATACTACCACCGAAACTGAAGTGATAGACAATGACGAATGGAGTTCTACTGTTGAGCCAATTCCTGAGTTTGGTTTTGACATTTTATCTCAAGGACTTCGTGTTGGAACCGACTGCGATGCTACAGAGCTAGATATTTTCAAGTTGGTGCTATCAGAGGAGTTATTAGATTTTATAATAACAAGAACAAATGATTATGGTGCCAATTTGGTCAACGTCAACAGGCCACATACAAGATATAGCCGAAAGCAGTCTTTTCGACCAGTAACGAAGGATGAGATGTTGGCTTTTTTGGGTTTATGCCTTCTGCAGGGTCAGACTAGACCACCAAAAAGACGATCAATGTTTTCATATCTGATCCCTTATATTACCACCCATTTTATTCATATATAATGTCTGCAAGACGATATGAACAGATTTTACGTTGTATTTCCTGTGCAGAGCCAAACGCCAAAGGAGAGAAAAAAGTAAGTGATGTAATTTGTTTTGTTTTACAAGAAGTGAACTTTATGTTGTTTAATGTAAGCTTAAAAAAGCTGTGATAATAATAAATGCAGAAACTGATGATTAAGTTCTAATTGTTAACTAGGTAATATGATTAAGTCAATATTTTGTAAGTTTTCTATTTTAATGTGTGAGACTGAATTTAGAATTAAAAAGATTTATCTTCTTAAATAATAAAAAAGTTTAAAGCTTTTATAATTAGATAACCAGGGTGAATTTGTTTTGTTTTACAAGAAGTGAACTTTATGTTGTTTAATGTAAGCTTAAAAAAGCTGTGATAATAATAAATGCAGAAACTGATGATTAAGTTCTAATTGTTAACTAGGTAATATGATTAAGTCAATATTTTTTAGTTTTCTCTTTTAAAATGTAAGACTGAATTTAGAATTAAAAAGCTATATCTTCAGCATGATTATTCTGTTTTATTTTGAATTTATTCCTCAATCAGGGCTATATCCTGAAATACGGTGTAAGCCGTAGTGGCATACTTTATCAATTTAGTTAATATTTGACACGACAGCACTGCTTTTACCGTCACCCGGTTATAACCGTTCTGCACAAACAGATGATTGATTAACTACATGCATTGGCAGTACGGCTATAACAGTAGCACGGTATTAGCCGTACTTCAGTTAGTTGAAATAAGGTGTACGCTGTTAATGACAGTACGGTTATAACAGTACAACGGCAGCAGCCGTACGGACATAGGTCAAAATTTATCAATGATAGTATGTGACAGTACGGGTATGCCCGCACTACGGTTATAGCAGTTACTAGCGTAGGTGGGTATTATTTGAATACAACCCTCATGCCGTACGGTTCCCGCCGTCGTGAATATTTGTATGGGAAATTTAGTGATTTTGAGTGAACATAAGGGGTCCGGGTGCCGCGGTCGAAAGTGTTAAGTGTGTGCAAAAAATCACAGCAATCGAGTATTTTTTTAGTTCCCTCAGGAACTGCATCATATTATGCTATTTTCCTGTAATAAAAAGTAGCCTACGTCCTTCCCCGTGACACAGGCTACCTGCATGCCAAATTTCATAAAGATTGGTCAAGGCGTTGAAGCGTGAAAATGTAACAAACCAACACATTTTCACATTTATAATATTAGTAAGGATTAGATTTCCATTAGCATCTGTGAAGTTGAATTAACATAGACTTATCTAATTAAGTACCTAGGTCCTAGGTCACACGATACGTACACAGCGTGAAACGTCAATATTATTCTCTCAGTATGCGCAGTGACCTCAATGCTACTTGTAGGTATGACATTGGGATACCAAGCAAGTGTAGAGGTACCAGGTTCCTACCTTCAGGCGACGCGTAGGGAATTTGCAATGTTTTTTTTTTGTCCTACAATAATGTGTGGTCCGTTACTTCGTGCTAAAATGGGAACAAACCGTACAGTTAATCATTTTTTTATTTGTATACAGGGTGACTGGTTGAACGACGGACGCGTTTAAGGTGGTAAACTAGTAACCCATGTATATTCCCTCTCGTTAAAAAAAAAAGTGAGAATTATTTTGAAATACGTGTGATTTACACATTTTTTGAAACGTGAAATTTCTGTTATTTTGCTTATACTGTGCGGAGCGCATGTTATCTGCCTATCAGAGTCCTTGTCAACTAAGCTGTTGCATATTACGCGTCTTAGCGAGCGTAGTAAACGGTAAAAAAGGAGGTAAATTAGGTGGTGGTTTTTTATGCTTAAATGGAATGGGTATCGGCTTCACATAAACCTTCTTTTATGGGTACGTTGTTCAACCAGTCATCCTGTATATTTAATTTAGTAAGAATAGTAACTATTCTATTTGTCACTCGAAAAAAAAACAAAAAAAATGACAAGACGAATGTCCAAAGACATACAAACTTAATTGGAATCATAGAAATTAGATCTTATATGCACCTCGGAAAAATCTGTATATGGGAGTGTGATGGGAGTATACTTAATAGCTATTGGTAGTGCTACGGTAAATTAAATTTAACTATGGCACTACCAGTAGTTCCACTGATAGTGCCACGGGAAATTCCCGCTATTTTTAGGTATGTATTGTGTATAATATTAATTTATTCACTATAGGTATGTATTATTTATTTGAGTAGATCAGATTAGTTTACATGATATTATATTAGTATTTTATTTAGTATAATTTTAGGTACACATAGGTTTGCCCCCCGTCCTTTGAATTCTCATAACACCCGGTAAGGTAGGCTGAAAGAGATCTCTTATATAGATAAGTTCACCTTTGTATATTTCCTTTCTAAGTGTTTTCATGTAAATATTTGTGTACAATAAAGAATAAATATAAAGCTCTTAGGTACAAGCTTTTATTTGAAAAGAGTTTTTTTTATTATCAAAAAGCCAAATGCTCAAATGAATATAAAAATACACGGTTTCAAATTCTAAAAAGGTGACCACATTATTGTATTTCTTACGATTCTATTGAAAAATAAAAGACGATTCTGAGCCCTTGATTCCACCTCCAAAGTTTATTATCACGTCAAGTTAAAAAAAAAGCATCTAATGTCACCGGGAATACAGCTTCGTGCCAAATTTTAACAAAATCGGACTTCTGAAAGTCGCTGTAAAATCTACTGCAAGATTTGAATTAAACAAGCATACGTAAATACGTAAATAGCATAAAAGCATCGGTGGCTCAACCAGTAACGACTCGGTCCATCTAACTAGAGGTACCGGGTTCAAATCTGGACGGCCAATGTACCAATGAGTTTTTCAAAAACTTACGTACATACTTACCGATTGCTTTAACGGTGAAGGAAAAACATCGTGAGGAAACCTGCACACGCATGCGAAGAAACTCGAAGGTTGTGTGTGAAGTCGACCAACCCGCACTGGGCCCGCCTGGTCGACTAAGGCCTAATCGCCCTGATTCAGGGTAGGCTCGAGCCCCTCGGTGGGGACGTATATGAGCTGTAATGACGTAAATACAAACATTGCAATGTTAAGTAAAAGCTTTTTAAATAAGAGTTTCTGTTACTATTTGGCAACATTCGAGCATATTCAACAAATGAGAATTCCGAATTTTGTGTTGCCATCAAAAATTATTGTTGTTCCAACCAAATCCGATTTCAACTCTTTTTGCACAGACTTTAAATATAGTTTCAATATCTACTCGTACTTGCACATACCTAAATAAATATAAAAAGATATATAATATGTTACAGTAACTTTTGTAACTCTGCGTGATAGAATTAGAAACGAGGAGATCCGCATGAGAACCAAAGCAACCTACATAGCTCACAGAATCGCTAAACTGAAGTGGCAGTGGGCAGGGCACATAGCTCGTATAACAAATGGCCGGTGGGGCAGTTAAGGTCTCGAGTGGCGACCGCACACTGAAAAACGTAGCATAGGCAGGCCTCCCACTCGGTGGACCGCCGATTGATGCAGGCAGCGCAGGACCCGTCGTCGTGGAAATCCTTGGGGGGCGGGGGGGCTTTGTCCAGCAGTGGACGTTTTTCGGCATAAAAACTATATAATTCTTAAAAGCTCATCTGTCAATACAGTAACCTAACTAATTCAGTTAAAAACCAAATGGCTTAAAAAATTATTCTATGCCACTCGAGAATCAAGACAAATTGCACTTCAAAATCTATCAATCCGTTTAGGTTACAGGCTCGGCCGATGAAACAGACATGCACACGAAAAAAATTACCCTTCTTCATGGACAGTCGGGTAAAAACCATCCAATAAGGATCAACGTTTCTCGAGTTATGTAATGGTACCTAATTAATATGGATATTTATTTTTATATATATATATATATATATATATATATATATATATATATATTTATTTTTTTCTCTATGAATTTGTTTATTGCCCACTACTACCCACAACAATGATTTCTCATATTTCCTTCACCTAAAGGTTGTCTGGAAGAGATCGCTTGTTAGCGATAAGACCGCCTATATGTACAACTTTCTTAATCATTGTATCTTTTTTTTTCTCTTATGTTGTGCAATAAAGTGTTTTCAATCAATCAATCAATCAATGAATGTACCCCTAGGTTTATCGATAGATAAACCGTTTATTTACCGACCAGGCATAAAAAAACAATAAGTAAAATGTTGTTAAGAATTGAAAAAATACACTAAATAAAACATTTTACTTAATATAAATCGCTTTCGGTGATTGTATATGTCACCGTAAGATTGTAAATTCCGTTAGATTATAATCTAACGGGATTTATTTCGCGAGATTGTTAACTGTAACATATTGTTTACAATTTCACTAGTGACATTACAATAACACTAAGCGAAGTGAAAAACACTAAAAAAATGAGCTCTGTTAGCTGAGCGATGCATGTTAGGTTCGGTCAGGTTTGGGTCAGGTATGATTGATTTAAAAGTCAAAGAGAAAAACCTCGCGAGGATCCCCCCCTCACCCCTGGGTAGCAGAATGCTTCGCAGCAGAATAAGTCATCGGTTTTATTCGAAGGTACAAGAATAGGCCGTGATATTGTGATCCGATTCACAATTATCATAATCTAACTAGTGAGATTGTAATATCGCGGTTTTTACAATATCCCGGTGACTTATACAATCATTCCAAGTCTGCATACAAAATTCAGCTAAGTAACTACTTAAAACTACAAAGGTAATTATAGATATAGTGCCGAAAACATACACCACTAAAAATACGTAAGGTTCTTATTGGGTTTAAAAAAACCGGATCTATACGGTTTCTATTTGTTTTTTTTATCTTCGTTCTTCACAAACAATAAGAACCAACCCAGACGAATAAAAAAGACTTTTTATTTTTATCAAATGTCAATTTAGTTAAAATAAGCCTGACTTTCACCGTGCAACCTTGAACTAAAGTTTACAATGAAGGTTATGACGCCATTTCCTTATTTATTTTCGCCTTAACCAATAGTTCAAAGGCATTGTGTTTAAGGTTACATGATGTAATAACTAGGTGCTCAATAACTTACGGCCGGTTTGGCTGAGTTGCTGTGGCCCTGACTGCTATTTTGACGGTCACAGGTTTGAACCGCACAAGTTAAATTAAAAAAATATTACTTACTACTTAACTATACACGTTTTATAAAAAAAACAGAGTGTAAACACAATTGGTTTATCCCGTACCCAAAGGGTAAAAACGGGACCCTATTACTAAGACTTCGCTGTCCGTCCGTCTGTCTGTCTGTCACCAGGCTGTATTTCATGAACCGTGATAGCTAGACAGTTGAAATTTTCACAGATGATGTTATTTCTATTGCCGATATAACAACAAATAATAAAAATTAAAAAAAGTGAAAGTCTCATACACTAAACTTGTTTTTTTTTAAACATGAAGAAACTAGTGCCATCTAGTATGATAGTTTTTGAAACATGAAACTAGCGCCAGCTAGTATTATAGTTACGGAACCCTATGTGTTCTGTTCCAACTCGCACTTAGCCGGTTTTGCAGTGATGAGTAAAAACCTACATTAATTTTGTTAGTAACCCGCTGCAAACCTTAACTGTTAGTAAACCTGTTTTTTTTATTTACCATTACCACTCCTTTGAAGGTTGGAGACTCTACACGTGAAATTGTTTACGAATATGTATGAACACCCAGAACAAAATTTAAGGCTGTAATATTACAGATTGCCGTTATTTATGACGTCAATTACTCCTAAACGATAGAAAACCCTAGGTTAAAAAAATACCCTTATTGTTGATGACGTTCCTTGAAGTCAAAAATTCTTAAAAACACGATTGAGCAGTTTTGTCTCGATATAAAAAATCCCAAAGTTACTTTCAACTCTATTTAAGTCTGATATTTTGAAGTGTAAATTTAAAAAAATATACAGCATTATTTGTAATGTATGATGATGATAATACAAAGTGAGTAATGTTATTATTTTTTTTATACTTTCATTGTAGTTTTGGATTGAAACGAGAAATAATTGAAAAAGTGTGGTTATTTTCTTTACTCTTTACACGTAAATAAAAAGGCAGAGACAACTGTTCCAATCAATACATCGCCCTATCAGTCAAGTTAGGTAGGTCCAACTTCGAGAAATCCAATCCAACTCGGCTTTGTACCGTTGAAGGAGCTTTGCAATATTTACACGTCCCAAATACCTACTGCAGGGTCTCAAGACCTTTCACCTTTTCTGAGCCCGCCTGACTAGCTACCACCATCTAATCTAAGTCTTGCCGCTATATATCAATGTTGATATCATTGGTCTGTTCCGGCATGAAGATAAGATAGCCAGTTTCCCATTGTGTTGGGGAATCTTGGTAAGCCCGCTTCCATCTTCGGCAATATCGTCACTTACCACCAGGTGAGATGTTGTCAAGGGTTTACCAATTGTGAATAATAATATTAAGTGTGTTGCCAGTAATGATATAAGGAACTGAAACATGATCCCTTAATATGAACCTCATAAGATGGCTCACAAGGTAAACTAAAGGTTGACGGAACTAACTTTGCTCCGAGTTTCCCTGCGTGAACGAATCAGAAAAGTGGGTAGTAAAGTTCTCGAGTGGCGACCGCGCACCGGGAGACAGATCGTAGGGTAGGCCTTCCACTCGGTCGACCAACGACCTGGTGAAGGTCGCGGGAAGCCACTGTATGCGGGCGGGTCGTAGTGGCTCTTTCTCCGCTCCCCTTCCAAAACAGTCCCACTTGGGTTTATCTGAATTTGGCTGACAATGAAATTAAAACTATAACAAACCATGACAACGACAAATTCCAAAAAACAACGTGCATACAAAGCCATAACTGAAACATCCTTGCAGTGTTGCCAAACCATTTGTTCAAATTACGGTGTTAGTAGGTTCAAGTTATGGTGTCCGCCATACAAAATGACCAAAACTGTAAAAATTACCGTGTTTCGAAACCAATAATGGCAAAATTACGGTGTTTCTACGAAATTGCTCAAAATTCATTACATTAGAAGACACTGAACAACACGTAAAAACGATATATCTACCGTAATTACGGTGTAGTTGGCAACACTGCATCCCTAAGTCAGTCGTTCGTTCGTTTCATAGTAAACCGCACTCGACGAGTCCGATGACACATCCGGTAGTCGCAATGGGATGCGCATGATTCATCCTCCTGAAATACGTCTGTGTCGTTTCGTCTGCTAATACTCGTTACTGTTTCAAGCACTAGGTTTGTTTTTATTTCGTGTTTATAGTCCGTTAACTGAGTAGCTGAAGCGGGGTGTGCGGTTAGATCTCCGCGGGGGGAGAGCACGAGCCTCTTGCCCCTCCCCGCTAGCCTCAAGCTCCCCCGCGGAGATCGTGTCGTGCTACCTCGCCCCCGCCTACCCGCCCGTACCGCAGGCGTACCGCGCACGAAGTTGACGGGCTATAGCTCAGTGAACTTTATCGTTTACCTATACTATAAGCGTATGAATCGCAGAAACCTAGAACGTCTTGGAGGCTACATGCACCCGATGGAATGAGCAACACACACTCGAAACAATTACACCACCTAGAGAAAGACTGCCATACGGACATGAACTGCAGTGGCCCATCTTGAAGTCATAAACAGGCTCCTGACACTGGTTGGACGTAGTAAAGATAATTTGGTTTCACAGTTGCTGCTAAAAATTGCTACGAGTGTGGTGTATCTCCTCAGACTATGAGTCATTAAAGCTTGTATACTGCATGCCCCCTTTACACGGAAAGACCTTCTGAATGCTGTGGAACGAGGTATCCGCGTGACCGAGTTTTAGGCCAATGAAATATAGTTTGCCAACGACACGATAAGAAGCGTATAAACCGTCTCTTACAGCTATTTAGACTATTTCTCTCATTTTTCTGAATTAACACAGATAGGAAGGATCGTTGATAGCTATATCTTCAATATACAGAAAAGATAGCCGGATAATAGTTTAATTTAATTGAAATCAAGTTTTCTTTCGGTATTTTATCGAATTCAATTGGGAGAGTGTGCGCAAGAACTACTCGACCTCATTCCCCCAGCTCCATTCTACCAGCGGTCAACGGGACGCAGGGAGGTGTTTTACCCCTTTGTTGTTGATATTCCGCCTAACCTCACAAAGCGTTAGCCTTCCTCATTTATTAAGCGGACAGCGATAGAGTGGAACACCTTGTGCGTATGTTTTCTGACTCTTACAATTTGGGATTCGTCAAGGCGAGATTAATTAGGCATTCATTTGTGACAGGTGATCTGTAGTCAAACGCATTTAAATTTTAAATGAAAATAAAACACCCAATTCTTTATCTTAGGTGCATTTTACCTACGTTACGGCGAAGGTTATTGTAATGTTAGCCTTTATTCATTCTATAACAAACAAAACTTTCTACGCATTAGACTATTTTGTTAGTTCTCACGATAACCATTCGTTATCGTTAGCCTTATTTATTTATCTTTGATTATCTTTTTTTATGTTACGTTTAATTATAGCATGTATTGTATTGTTTGCTGATGATGTATTTAGATTTTTAAGTTTGCCTTTTTCTTTTGTTTATTTAGGTGATATTTTGTGTATTTAATAAACATAATTATTTATCTATTTAAGTATCTGTTTATCTGATATAAGACTAAGTTGACCAGATCCGAGTGGGAGGCCTGCCTACGCTACATTTTCTGGTGCACGGTTGCCACTCGAGAACTTTACTACTTCAACGGCCATTTCTGTTCTAAGAGCTATATTACCAAAAATAAGTTAGTCTCCATACAAAAAACGTGTTTTTATTTAAACGTGAAGAAACTAGCGCCATCTAGTACTTATGATGGTACGGAACCCTTTGCGGTTTTGACTTGCACTTTACCGGTTTTTTAATTTTATTATTTTTTAATAAATCTAAGCTAAATTAACACATATTATGTAAAAATATTAGAAAGTTTGAACTGACAGAAAGACAGCACTTCACAGGCTTAGTAATAGAGTCCCGTAATACATTTTTGACGACAAAAAGCAAAAACAAAAAAATATACGAAACGGGAAGCCAAACAAAACCTTTTAAAAACAACTGTATTGTCCAAAAACAACTGTATTGTCCGAAAACAACTGTATTGTCCGAAAAATAGCTGTATTGTCCGAAAACAACTGTATTGTCCAAAAACAACTGTATTGTCCGAAAAACAGCTGTATTGTCCGAAAAACGCCTAGCTTATTATTGATAAGTACATTAGCTTTGCATCAGGAGGTCGAGGGTTCAATTCCTGGGTGGAGTCTAACTTTTTAAAACTCGTGTTGGTAGGTGGAAAGGCATTTTCTAAGCCTGCCTGGCTAGCTACCATTATCTTACCTAAGTCTTGCCGCCAAACATCAATGTTAACAGCATTAATGTGTCCCGGCTTTAACTGCGCTGGGGAATCTAGGTAAGCCGGCTTTCATCTTTGGCATTATCGTGACTTACCATCAGGTAAGATAATGCCAAGGGCTTACCAATAGTGGATAAAAAATCTGCCAAGTGAGGGTCGGACTCGCAAACTGAGGGTTCCGAACCAAAACCATACCACTAGATCCTACTAATTGTCGCTGGTTTCTAAACAAACTGCAAAATGTAAGTGTGTTATCGTATTATTTTTTTTTTATTTTATTTATTGTCATAGCTGCAATCGAAATACAAACTGTGTGAAAATTTCAACTGTCTAGCCATTACGGTTCATGAAATACAACCCGCTGACAGACAGACAGATAGACAGCGGAGGCTTAGTTCGAGTAATAGGGCCTCGTTGGCACCCAAAAAATACTTTATCAATCACAACACAAGACACGTTCAAGATAACCTAGAAATGCGGATTTAGGTACTTATTGTTGAGGCAACAATGTCGGCACAATTTTATTACATTTCGCGATAACACGCGGTGTTTGGGGGGGGTCATTGACATCTTGTAAAAGTATGTTAGGTTATGTCGCAATTTGTTGTGTATATAGTTTGTTATGTTTGTGTGTTATTGTATTAATTTCATTTAATTTTACGGTCCCGACCCATTGGTTAAAAACGAGACCATATTACTAAGACTTCGCTGTCCGTCCATCTGTCCGTCTGTCACTAGGCTGTAATTCATGAAACGTGATAGCTGGACAGTGGAAACTTTCACAGATGATGTATTTGTGTTGCCGCTATAACAAAAAATACTAAAAATTTAAAAAAGTTAGTCTCCATACAAAAAAAGTGTTTTTTTTTAAACGGGTAGAAACTAGCGCCATCTAGTATGATAGTACGGTACTGAAGAAACTAGCGCCATCTAGTATGATGGTACGGAACCCTATGTGTGGCGGTTCTGACTCGCACTTAGCTGGTTTTTACCTACACAGTATAATACAGTGTAAACTCTGTAAAACGTCACTCGATATAACGATCCACTCTTTGAAAGGTCAAAATTTTCTGACTCCAGTTGGTTTACTTTGACGCTAATTTCTCTCTGTATAACAAAAACTCTTAATAACGTCACAAAATGCTTGGTCCCTTAAGTGTCGCTATATAGAGTTTACACTCTATTTTTTAATTAATATTATAAAGGTGAAAATGTGTTTGTTAGTTTGTTACCTTCAACCATAACAAGGCATACTTACATCTAGTCTGTGTCTCGTAATAAATTGAGAATGTACTCTTACAGAGGCCAGCACATCAAGCTAGCCACTCGTAGTGTAATTCTGATCCATACACGTACGGCATAAGGACGAACGGTACGAAGTCCAAAGTGTCTTGCTTGATGTGTTGGCCTCTGTATACTGTTATTGTACATACCTATTAATGGGTGTCTTTGGGGTTCAAAGATATCCGAAACGGTGGATAGGCTAAGGTTAGTAAAAAGTTGAATGAACTTTATGGTAATTTAATGTGAGTCGCGAATTTTCGGTCGGTTCATATAAACTGCCAACTTATTATTATTTGTTTGTGCTTTGTCATTTATTGAGCCACACGGCTACTAAAAATGAGTCAGGTGTAAGTATCAATTTATATGAAAGAACAGAAAATATACGCTACTCACACGACTCACAAAATTAAGCTCATATTTGGCTTCGCTCATAATTTTGACTCTTATTGTTGATGATGATCCTTAAAGTCAAAAGCTATTAGAAACACGATTGAGCTGTTTTGGCTCGATAGAAAAAAAATCCCAAAAATAGGTCTACAGTTCTACACTGTTACTTTCAACTCTTGTTGTGACTAATATTTTAAAGTATAAATTTTAAAAAATATACAACAGTATTTGTTATGATAATAAAAAGCAAAAATTTTATTATTTCTTGTACTTTCGTTCAGAAAATTGAAACTAAACGAAAAGAAAACATTAAAAAAGTGCAAAATTGTGGTTATTTTCTTTATTCCTTACACGTAAAGAAAAATAGAGAGACAACTGTTCCAATCAATATCTCGCCTTAAGTTATATTGACCCAGTTTTCCCTTAAATAATTACTATTTTTTGATGTGTAACATCTTTGCTCTCGCTTTCCTGCAATTTGTGGGAGTGATTTCGTGAAATGGGACGGAAATGTGTAACAGGAAATGCGAACGTTTTTTAATTCTCGAAAACTAAGGTTGTCATAGCCATGCAGCCTAGTGTGATGGCAAAGGCAAAGATGACATACTACTATTCGAAGGGTCGGCCCGTGAATGTACGACCCGATAATTAATTAATTTCATATTAAGTATTTTGTCACATGTTACACATCATATGCGAGTACTGTAGGTCTCGTTTTTTGTATAATTGCGTTTTGTTATCGTTCTCCTGACTTAGTTTTTTTTTTTTTTTATTGGGCGTTTTAACTGCCAGTAGGGGAATCTGGCTTAATTATTATCATACTATACTACCGCTACAATACAGTATACAGTATGTACTCGTACACTACACTCACTTATCATCAGGTGAGATGATGCCAAGGGCTTATCAATTGGGGATAAAAAATCTATACAGGGTGTAACAAAATTGGTGTAGGTCCCGTTAACTGGGGCTTCTACTCATTATACTGAACAACTTTTGTTCTACGACTTTGCTGAAAACGTAAAAAAAAATTATACACATTCAAATCGATCAGCTGATCGACCAGTTTTGTGCATTTTAGTATGGAAGGTCTCAATTTTCTTTAAATAATTTACTATGGGTTCCTTGGAGAAAGTTGTTCAGTATGTTGAGTAGAACCCCCACTTAACGGGACCTACACCAATTTTGTTAGTTAATTGGTTAAATGTATATTATACTGCACAGAAGAACCCACCATATTTTCATTACAATCGGATCAATGGTTTAAGAAGCATAGAGGACAAGCATACAAACATGCATTACACAGATTTACCTACATTTAGAAAAGTACTTCAAAAAACCTCGAATTGTAATAAAAGTAATAATAGGTACAAGTTAAAACGTAAGTATTTTGTCTTCAGCAAGCACGTGCCTTATGATAATAATAACCGAATATAATAAACAACTCAATTAATCGATTAATATATTCGATGATAACAAACAAATTTATCGATTAATTATCAGATAGGGAATTTAAACTGACCTACTCAACCAAATAAATCGTTGGAAACATCGAGAATCATTCTACGTTACCTATAGTTTTAATCAGGGTTATGTATAACAATGTCATTTGTAGGGTTCCGTAATCAACAAGGAACCCTTATAGCAAAGTATATTAGTACTTACATACCGTATGGACACTCCCTGCCGCCCTCTAGATTGGGACCTCACCCCCTCGTCACCCAGATTGATACAGATTAGTTACAGTTTGGTTGTCGAACGTGTAGGATATCACCGCCATTTTGTTCGTTTCATCATTCCTTTTTTGAATTGTAATTTCTGGCCCGTTGTATGAAGTGTCCAGGGTGTGCTTATAGTTTCGTCATGTCTGTCCGTATGTCTGTCCGTCATTGCTTAGCTCACAGACTAGTACTAGAAAACTGTAATTCTGCGTGGGTACACATATCAATCACACCAATAAAGTGGTACAATAAAATCTAGAAAAAAAATATTTAAGATACCTCCTCTACATTTAAACAGGGGATGATTTTATTTCGTTGACGTACCCTTTCGTGGGGTATCGCTGAATAAATAAATAAATAAATATTCTAGGACAAATCGCACATGGTCATCTGGCCCCAAAGTAGGATTCCCTGTGTTAAGAGAACCAGAGACTGATATAAATACTTATATACGTTTAAATACATACATATATAGATATTTAACACACAGATACAAAGCAAACAAATCTGCTCATCACACAAATGTTTGCCCTGGGTGGGGATCGAACCCACAACTCTCGGATCAGCAGTCAAGAGCACTAACCACTGAGCCACCGAGTCAGTCAAAAGGTCTTTCAAAACTACAGCTGGTTTCTTCGATTCAGGGATCCCCCCTCCCCCTCTCCTCCCAGATCAGTTAAACCACTATTTTAGGACATCAAAAAAATAATAATAATAGGGTAGGTTATATTATAATCAATTTAAAGGAAAACTATGGCGGCTAAGTAGGCTTTCTTATTATTATATCAGCTCATAGACGTCCCCACCGAGGGGCTCTAGCCTACCCTGAATCAGGGTGATCAGGCCTTAGTCGATCACGCGGGCCCAGTGCGGGTTGGTCGACTTCACACACAACCTTTGAGTATCTTCGTAGGCGTGTGTGTGCAGGTTTCCTCACGATGTTTTCCTTCACTGTCAAAGCAATCGGTAAGTATATGTTCGTAAGTTTTTGAAAACTCATTGGTACATTGGCTGTCCAGATTTGAACCCGGTACCTCTGGTTAGAAGGACCGAGTCGTTACAGATTGAGCCACCGACGCTTTTAGGCTTTCTTAGTTTAGGAGTAATAGTCGACCAATAAGATGTGCCGTTGGATTTGTAATAGAAAGTTAATAGATTTCCATACAAAATGTCTATTACCTAGTACAAATGTAATATTATTTTCCATACAAAATGTCTATTACCAAGTACAAATGTAATATTATTTTTTATACACAATGTCTATTACCAAGTACAAATGTAATATTATTTTCCATACAAAATGTCTATTACCAAGTACAAATGTAATATTATTTTGCCATACAAAATGTCTATTACCAAGTAAAAATGTAATATTATTTTCCATACAAAATGTCTATTACCAAGTACAAATGTAATATTATTTTCCATACAAAATGTCTATAACCAATTACAAATGTAACATTATTTTCCATACAAAATGTCTATTACCAAGTACAAATGTAATATTATTTTCCATACAAAATGTCTATTACCAAGTAAAAATGTAATATTGTTTTTTAAAACATACATTTATTTTTCGATAACACTACAAAACCCTTCTTTGCGCGACTCCGACTCGTACTTGACAGATGGACTTTATCGCTAATAAAAACATTAAATTAATAACAGAGATTATTTTCGAAAGTTAATTATTAATTATCATTATGTAAGTCGGTGGCTCAACCGGTAACGACTCGGTCCATCTAACCAGAGGTACCGAGTTCAAATCTGGACGGCCAATGTACCAATGAGTTTTCAAAAACTTACGAACATATCATTACCGATTGCTTTAACGGTGAAGGAAAACATCGTGAGGAAACCTGCACAGGCCTGCGAAGAAACTCGAAGGTTGTGTGTGAAGTCGACCAACCCGCACTAGGCCCGCGTGGTCGACTAAGGCCTAATCACCCTGATTCAGGGTAGGCTCGAGCCCCTCGGTGGGGACGTATATGAGCTGATATAATAATAATAATAAAATGTAAGTATCTATAATTGTCACTTGTACATTTTACGGGTCGTTAAAAACTAAGTCCACCCCCCACAGCTGGACCACGGGTCTCTTTCCGTATTGGCCGTACTCTACACACGAGGGCCAAGTCCGGGATGGTGGTTGCTAGAGGTTGTAGGACTAGTGGGCGAACCCAGCTGCTGTCACAAGGTTCTTTAGCCGCTTTTAAGGCATATGGCCATCCAGTGATAGCAACCGGCACCAACAGTTTAACCTCTACCTTGAGAAGCACAGAAACGATCGAGGAGAAAATAGCCCATCCAGCTTATGACCGTGCTTTAACTCAGTTAACCTGCGTGATCGACCCAACAACGCAAGACGCACTGAGCTACGATCGCCATGTCACAGTACAGTACAGGTTCTAAAATAGAACTCCGCTGACGCATTCTCGCGTTGTTAGGAGCATTTTCTCTATAAAGATAAGTTATATATGACTAATGTATGACCTAAGCCTTTCTATCTCTATCTAGCTAACTTAACTGAAATGTACAGTCAGCAACAAAATTCCAATAGTACACCTAGGTGCCTTAACAGTGAAAATTCATCGTTATGTAATTAATTACACTTAACATTTAAAACACTAATGTTCAGCAACAAGAACAGTTACTTGGTATTACATAGTACTAATATAAAAAAAGCGTCGGTGGCTCAATCTGTAACGACTCGGTCCTTCTAACCAGAGGTACCGGGTTCAAATCTGGACAGCCAATGTACCAATGAGTTTTTCAAAAACTTACGTACATATACTTACCGATTGCTTTAACGGTGAAGGAAAACATCGTGAGGAAACCTGCACACGCCTGCGAAGAAAGTCGAAGGTAGTGTGTGAAGTCGACCAACCCGCACTGGGCCCGCGTGGTCGACTAATGCCTAATCGCCCTGATTCAGGGTAGGCTCGAGCCCCTCGGTGGGGACGTATATGAGCTGTTATAATAAATAAAAAAATAAATAATAGATTTTTAATAATATATGGGTATCCTTAACATAATGTGATACAATCATTTTATTAGTTTGTTCTGTAAACCTCCCCCCCCCCTTATCTCCGAAACTTATGGGCCTAAAATTTAAAAAAATATTTATTATTTTTATTTTTTTTATTTATATTTTTTTTGTAATTACTTCTCTTTTACCTGTACCTATCTATGAATGGAGTTGTAGATGAAAATAAATTGTTGGTACGGAACCCTTAGTGCGCGAGTTTCGCTCGCACTTGGCCAGTTTTTATTTATTTTAAATTGAGTGTAATTTTTTAAATAAATTTTTAACAAAACTAGACTCTGCATTACCTGCCTGATACCTCCTCTAACTTCATGCAAGTGATACGCAGATATTTCATCATAATCATTGAAAACGCTAAACACGTTAAAAAACCGACTTCCATCGTAACAACTTAGTACTATTTTGCATTATTATTTTTGATTTTTTTTAATCACACTAACATTATAAAGACGAAAGTTTGTGAGTGTGTATGTTTGTTACTTCTTTACGCAAAAACTACTGAACGGATCTGGCTGAAATTTGGTAGGTAGACAGATTAGGATCTGGATTAACACATAGGACATTTTTTTTCACGCTCGCGAGCCGCTTGCGCCTCGCGCACTGCGCACCCTTGAAAGGTCATGGAAACATTGTCCACGCGGGTGAAGCCGCGGGAAACAGCTAGTTTTCTAATAAAGTACAACACCGATTTTGATAAAAATTATACGTGACCCCACGAAAAGTACTAGCTTTCAAATAAAAAAAGAATCATCATAATCGGTTCTCCCAGTCAAAAGTTCTGAGGTAACAGACATAAAAAAATACAGTCGAATTGAGAAGCTCCTCCTTTTTGGAAGTCATTTGATAATAGAGTGTCGATGACTTGTGACTTGTGTCTATCCTTTCATACGAACAATAGTAAACAATTACTAAACGTAAAACATCCCATAATGTTTAACCATCCGCTTCCTAAAGTGGTGTGAAGTTCAATGAAATATGAACACAATCGAAATAAACGGTTTGTATTAGGAAACAAATATCGTAACGTACGTACATAACTCATTCTTTGTCTGCAAAAAATTGTTTTTGCGCGATTCGATTGTGAAACTTTTTGCTATCGAACTATTTCTGTTGATCACAGTGTATTGCAATCTCTTTAGTCAATCGGTCGCTGTAAAAAAGAAAATGAAATCAACTGGGGACTTCATTAGTTTGTGTTCAGTGCTGGCTGCTTGAGGGTGCTTAGTGATTAAAACACAATTTACTTTTAAAAATAAATAATGTGCTTGTGTGACAGTATTCTGACATTAAACTGAGGAGATCAGCCACCAAAGAGTTCATAACATTTTTATATAAATAGATTGTTTATAACTTCTAACAATGCGAAGGCACATATGGATCCACAATAGTCTATTTTCAGATGATGAGGAAATGTCTTCTTATGGTGTGAGAGACTTTCATAATTTGCGGCGGGAATCGAAAATGTTTATTTTCGGAAGGCCGGTAAGTTTGAAAACCATGATTATTTACAAGCATTATATTAGCTTGCCATGTCAGTTAGTCTATTAGTTTCAGACAAATATTGGAAGCTAAATTAGAACCAGTTTACGGTTTCCAATTTAGCTGAAATTTAAGCTTGACGTGTTAGTTAGTCTGTTAGTTTGAGACAAATCTTGGAAGCTAAAATAAAAGCACTTCCCGGTTTCCGATTGAGCTGAAATTTTGCACACACGTTAATTTTGGAGAACAATGCATGGAAGTGACGTCATTCCAAATTCAATAGGGGGGACTCCCAAAGATGGTGGATTAGTTATTTTTTATGCACTCCTATGACATGGTTAGATGTGTCATAGGAGTGCATAAAAATAACTAATCCGCCTATGACATGGATATCAATATAAAATAATTAAAATTATTTTTCGAAAATTGTTTTATAGTATTCAAGTACTTTTCCTAAACATTTTTCTAAAGCATTTGTTTTTATAATTGTTTCATATTAATTATAACCCTCTAAATTTAAAGTTTAATTTTCAATCTAAACATATAATAAAACTGTAACGGGGCCGTGTCTAAAAGCGTCAGTGGCTCAACCGGTAACGACTCGGTCCATCTAACCAGAGGTACCGGGTTCAAATCTGGACGGCCAATGTACCAATGAGTTTTTCAAAAAACTTACGTACATATACTTACCGATTGCTTTCACGGTGAAGGAAAACATCGTGAGGAAACCTGCACACGCCTGCGAAGAAACTCGAAGGTTGTTGTGTGTAGTCGACCAACCCGCACTGGGCCCGCGTGGTTGACTATGGCCTAATCGCCCTGATTCAGGGTAGGCTCGAGCCCCTCGATGGGGACGTATATGAGCTGTAATGATGATGATATACATCTATTGCATCAACCTCCTTGTCACTCAGATTTATATAAAAGAAATATTTCTAATATGAGTGTCGCACTGTTTAATAAGCTTCCAGTTGAAATTAAAACGTTAGAAGGGAATCTATAATATAAAAATAAGTTGACAGAATATCTTAAATCACTGTTTATATAGTGTTAAAGAATTTTTAGAATTTATCGCCCTGATTCAGGGTACGCTCGAGCCCCTCGGTGGGGGCGTATATGAGCTGATATATATATATATATATATATATATATATATATATATATATATATATATATATATATATATATATATATATATATATATAATAGTCCAACAAATTCACAATACAATGCAAAAATCCTAAAATGAAAATTACGGAATCAAATGAATTAAAGTTTAAAAATGGAACACATTTTTGAATTATTTCTATAAAATCTGTGAGTAAAAACAATCAAAAGAGTGCAACTTTGTATTCAACAGAATGGGACTCATTTTGAGCATTTGATAAAAAAAAAGATTAATTTTGGATTAAAAATATTAAAATTCATGGTCTTTTTTTATTTCTGACACTATGTTATTCACAACAAATTATTCTTATGATGAAGCCTTTCGATCGGTATGATAAAGCTACAGTGTATTTTTTTTTTCTCGTTTAGGGGGTTCGATTTCCGGTTCAACCATGTAATTATTAAAAAATCTATAAATGCAGTTTAAATTGTTTTTTAAATTAAAATAATGTCTTTTTAGTAAAATGTTCCATCTACAATGTTCAAATACTTTTCCTCCATATGGCATAGCCGTGGGACGCCCTTTAGAGGCCAAAACAACTATTCTTTTGGAATTTTTTCCGTCTATTTGTCAGTCTGTATGTTCGCGCATCACGCAAAAATTATCAGGCCGATTTTTGATGAATTTTTTTATGGTGGTTCCTTATAGCCCGGGTTAACATATAGGATACTTTTTCATCCCGGAAAATTCAATAGTTCCCGTGGGAAAATTCAAAACCTCCACAAGGACGAAGTCGCGGGCACAGCTATATTAAATAAACTTAGCACAATTACATGTAGGTCATAAACTGTGGGTAAACCTCTAAGATCGTGTCTTAGCCATAATATATACTAATGGTTTATTTGTATGTACGTATGTAGGTAAAGGTATGTAAATGTGTAGAAAGTTTAAGTTAAAATTCAAAATTAACTGCCGAATACAGGTCAAATAATAAAAAAAAGTATCCTCAAAATCTTTTAGGACCTCTCCTTATAATATTTACCAACCATAACGCGGTGGACCGACGACCTGGTGAAGATCATGGGAAGCCGATGGATTCGGGCAGCGTAGGACCGGTCGTCGTGGATATCCTTTGGGGAGGCCTTTGTCCAGCAGTGGAAGTTTTTCTGCTGATATGATGATGATAACATTCTTTGTCATGACTCCTAAATAAAATTTGGTTTCTATAAGTATTTTTTTTATCGTGAATGAACTTTTTTTCAATTTTTCGATTCAATTCTCACTCATCCCTTAAAATTTCTGACTTATTTTACATCATCCTGTAGGAGATTTTCTATCACGCGAATGCCGTGTGGCAAGAACGTGGTAAACCAGAAAACTCAGGTTTCTAGTAATAGTCATAAAAGCGTAAGTCACGATTTACCTTTTTATGTAACATTTAAATTTATTATGATTAGCAGACTAATGTTAGTACAGGACATGAGTTAAGAGCTCTTTCAGAGTTTTCCGAGATGCAAAGTGTTAACTTATTATTATGTAGGTATAGTGATATGCTTAACTTTGCGGTAGGCTTAGAAGTCACGACTTTTCTACGGAAAATGCGGGCAGTGGTAATCCTCGGGGGAGGCCTTTGTCCAGCCTTTCGGCTGATATGATGTTTTTAGGGTTCCAGACCCCTATTACTAAGACTTCGCTGTCCGTCCATCTGTCCGTCTATCGCCAGGCTGTATTTCATGAACCGTGACAGCTAGACAGTTGAAATTTTCACAGATGATCTATTTCTGTTTCCGCTATAATAACAAGTACTAAAAATTAGAAAACGTTTGAAAAGTGAAGAAACTAGTACCATCTAGACGGAACTGAAGAAACTAGCGCCATCTATTTTTTTTTCATTTTATCTACAATTGGTAAGCCCTTGACATCATGTCACCTGATGTTAAATGACGATAATGCCGATGAATGCAGTGGGCTTATCAAGATTCCCCATTGCAACGCAATGGGGAACTGGCTCTCTTATCTTCAAGCTGGAACACAATTAAGACAAACAATCAGGACCCTTATAGTTTCGTCATGTCTGTCCGTCTGTCCGCGGCTTAGCTCAGAGACTAATAGTACTAGAAAGCTGTAATTTGACATTGGTATAGTGGTATACACACAGTGATAACGCCGATAAAGATGTAATTTTTTTTTAAAATACCTGCCCTACATATAGAGGGGGTGATTTTTTTTTCGGTGACGTATCCTATCGTGTGGAATATATCGTTGAATAGGTTTTTCATAACTATATGAGGGTTGGCTAAAACTATTTTTTGATTCAGGGATTGGTTTGCGAAATAGTAAGCTTTAACGTGCTAATTTTGGTTAAGTCAAGTGTCCGTCCGCTTAACTGCTAATTCAGTACAGCTGACAGGGCAGGCAGGACAGGAAACTAAATTTAGTTTTCTGTCCTGCCTGCCCTGTCACCTGTTCGCAGCAGGACTTAATGGACGCCACAAATAGTGCAGTCGAAGTTCTGGGCCGGAATGATTTAATTTGTCATCGACACGCAAAGAAGAAGAAGAAGAAGAAGAAGTACAGCTGAAAAAAAAACATAGTACGACATATAATCAATTTAAACGGAAAACTATCACGGCTAAGTAGGCTATCTTAGTTTAGGAGTAATAGCACAGATTACTAAATAGTTACGTAAAAGTCGACCAACTTAAGATGTGCAGTTGGATTTGTAAAAAGTTCATAGATTTTCAATATAAAATGTTCTATTACCATCCGCAAATATAAATTTGTTTTTTTAATTATACATTTATTCTTTGAAAAGACAACGGACTAGAGTTGCCGGGAATAGTCGCTATTATTCGGTATTCGGAATTATTCGACATTTTTTTGCTATTCGCCGAAAACTGAATAAAAATGTCTATTATTCGACATTCTGCGAATAGTTGTCTAAAATAAACTTTTAATTAAAAAAACTATAGACTTAAATAATCACTTTTTTTTCTTAAAAAACAAAACACACTTAGTTTAGTATTAATTATTATCATTAACATTTAATGTCATACAAAAAACAGTCATGTTAAAGTTAGGCTTTTTAATTAATATTTTAAATCCAAAAGGGGCAGATTGTGGTGCAAAAAAACTAGTTTTTCTACACGATTGGGATCAAGTCGGTTGCGATTTTTTTTATACATCAAACCTGCCTCAGAAAATAGTAATAATCTATTTTTATATGCCTTTGATAAAGTCGAATAATAATAGCGAATTATTCGACTATTCGCCATAGGGAATGGCGATTAATCGGTATTCGACTATTCGCTATTACAACTATTCGCGGCAACTCTAAACGGAACCCTACTTTCCGCGAGTGCGCCTCGGACTTGGCTAGTTTTTTTAAAAGAAAAGGGTAGTCCACGCAATTTTTTCGCGAAGTTCTTTCTCGTGCATTTTTCCCAATCCCAATAGAGGATAGTACAGAATATAGAGTATTAAAAATTTTAATTGAACAATTTAGGCGGCCTTATTGCCTAAAGCAATTTCTTCCAGGCAACCCAGAGATTGGATACATCTAAATAAAAGTAAGGGTTGTGCAAAGCAAACATACGGAACAAAATTGAAAAAAAGAAAATTTACTGTAACTACTTATTTATATTAAAAATAAAAAAATCCTGTCAAAACAAGTAAATATACTCGTAATAAATATTAATCAAAAACAAGTTTATTTAATTGCCTTAAAGTTATGTTAATCGACCAATGCTCCGCTAAATGTAATTGTAGAGCAAAACTTGAGCAAAACCAATTATGGGTTATTGTGTTAACTTCAGAAGCTGACATAAAATTCTTGCTAAATTGATACAGTTTCAAGACCTTTACTTTTTTTTCTCAATCCAAAGTTATTTAGTGTCATTTCGTATCGAAATATTCCACAGTCGAGGTAAACTCCCTTTCCTTTGTGTAAGTTAACGCGTTCAAGGCTAAATTAAGCCTGCAACTAGTACAGAGATAGTGAGAACGGCTACGATGTTTTTGAAATTCTATGTCTTGCTTGATCCTTCGATTTTATTTGCCATTTAATACCTTCATCCATCACACTCGTTCGTCCCTCGCTAACTCGCTTCTCAGTCGCTCGAAAGCAAAAACTACATACTTTAACAGATGTATGTATAATTTTATAACTCGTTTTATTGCATTATATTACAGGCAAAAGTTACATTTAATTGTACTTTCGAATTGTTAATTATTTATTATACCTTATTGATGTGTTGCACAAAGAAGTACTTACCAAAATGTTATTTTATTTTCTAATATTATAAATGTGAAAATGTGTTTGTTTGTTACATTTTCACGCTTCAACACCTCAAGCAATCTTGACGATATTTGGCATGGAGGTAGCATGGGGAAGGACACAGGTTACTTTTTATCCCGTGAAAATAGCATATTCGGATGCAAAAAACTCTTTTTTTGGTTAATTTCTTTAACATCGCAACGGTACAATGGATTGCTGTGATTTTTTGCACAAAGATGTTTGAGGGGGTGGGAAATTACATAATTTACTAATCATCATATCCTGACATAGTTTCCGACGGATCTGGGTAACACTCATTTCCACGCACGCGCACTTTGGCGTCGCAACGAAGCAACTTGCAAGCGCTTGCGGCTCCCGCACCACTCACCCTCAAGGACAGACATAAAATGATGCTCACGCGGGCAGAGCCGCCCGCAAAAGCTAGTTTAATATAATTGCAATTTTCCTTACGAAACCCGAATACAAATGTTTCGAGAATCAAATCACTGGACGTGTTAACGATGCGCTCGAACCGGTTAACCGGTTGTAGAGTTGTCGCATGTAAAGGACATTGACGCAAAGACATACACCCATGGACCGCCTCCTAAACATTTTGCTGCAAATGTTTAGTCAAGCCTTCTTTATTGGCAATTCACACGTTGTTTCAAGAATCCCTTTTTTGTTGCATTCAGTTTTTTTATTTAATAAAAGAGTTACGTAGTGGTTTTATTACTGTAGTATAAAGTAATGTTCATATAATATTTTGAGGTATAAATCGTGGCCTAATACTGTTATTATGAAATGAAAATATTTAAACGAAAAATGAAAAAAAGGCATACACGGCTTTCACAGACAGCAAAGCGTCAAAAATTAGTTGTTACCATTAGGGTAATTATTGTACCTAAACATAGCTACAAAAGTAGTTTCGTTTTTAATTAGTTTTTAATTAGGAATTGGATATGTAACAGTTAAAAGTCGGTTTTAATAAAAACGCGTTTTCTAAAGTTAAAACTAGTTTTTACTAAATACACTTGTTACAAGTACAATTAACTGCAGCTCAAAATTAAATATCAGATAAAACAAAATTCTAACTAGATAAAACGAGTTTTCTTAAAATTACTAGGTAGGGTTAAGACTGGTCAGTTTACAGAACTCGCCAGTTTCCGTAACTAGTCAGTTTCCCTACTTGCCAGTTTCATTAAATTCGTTAGCTGATCAATTTCCTCACTCTTTAGTTTCCTTAATTCGTCAGGCTCTCCAACTCATCAGTTAAAGCAAATCGCAACATATTTTAAGTGAACGAGCGAAGCGAGCGATATTAGGTTCGGTCAGGTTTGATTGATTATACAGTCAAAGAGCCTCGCAAAATGCTTCGTGTTGGAAACTGACTAGTTGTGGAAACTGGCGAGTTCCGTAAACTGACCAGTCGTATCATCACCCTACCAAATAATATCGACAAAACTCGTGTTATCTAGTTATAATTAGTTTTGACTGATATTTAATTTTGAGCTGCTGTAAATTCTAGTTAAAACAAATGTATTTAGTAAAAACTAGTCTGAACTAGAGAAAACGCGTTTTAACTAAAAACGGCTTTTAACTCGACCAAAGCAAAGAAGTCTCATACTCATGCTTATACAGCTTACCGTACTTTTGACTCATTAAAAAATAATAGTAAAATAAAATTTTATAAAATTTTATTTACAGGTTTGAGCTTCTTATACAACATATTTTAAATAAAAAGTATAAAACAATAAAAACTATAACAGGTCTATTGATAAACAAGAGCTCTATGCACCAAAATGGTGGCATTTCCAGCCTTGATTGTACTATTTTTTATTTAAAATTTGAGTGTGTTTGAATACATCTCAAATACAAACTTAAATAATCCCTAAATTACACAGAAACACAGACCTTGAATTTAGTTCCACCCCATTGCTATCCGCATAATAAATGAGTACCGTAATACTTTGAACGGATAAGTAGAATACCTGTCCTTACAAAGCAATATAAGGTCTTTGTATTGACGCTATTCGCAAGTTCGTGTGCTGACGTAAAAAATCTAGCAAACTGCGATAAAATACAGAATAGCTTAATTAGATTTAATCGCGGTTCGCTTACGTTTGCCACATCACAAAACCTGTGAAGGAAACTGATCCAAATATAGGCGCACATACGCAGTTTTCGGAAAAAAAATTCAGCAGGAAAAATAAATTAACAGGCGGTATCAGTAAAAAGCGCTTAGGCTAATAAATGAGGGAAATTATTCCCGCTTAATTTATTGGCCTGAAAAAAAGATATGTTATTATCAAGGATATTACCTAGGGCCCTTGTAAGTTCATTACATGATTAGATTAACTTGACTCGATCATAAAAAATCTCAAACATAGCATAAATTGAAGCAAAGTGAAGCAAAGCCTGTAAACAGTTGTAGGAAAAAAAATATTTCTTTTAAATTTGAAATTTATTTCATAATTTTCTTCTGTTTAAACAACATAGTCTATGTTTATTCAAATTTAATTAAGTTCACTTTTTCGTAACTTTTCAACGAAAAAGCATTAAAAAAGTGCAAAAGTGTGGTTATTTTCTTTACTCTTTACACGTAAAGAAAAAGACAGAGACATTAGTTCAATCAATGCCTCATTTACGTGGCAGACTCAATTTAGAGTTAACTTCTTAAAAAACCTTGACGTTAGCTTTAAAAAATAAGTTTAAACCAAGACTTCCTACTAAACTAATGTAAGTAGACCTATGTATATGTATATATGAAGCATATGACCTATGCTGCCACTGGGCTGGCACTGCTGTGCAAAGTTTCGCCTTTGAATTACTTACCTGCGATCTCCTCATATTTTTAGTTTATTTTTTAAAGTAGCAAGAATTTTGTGTGCCCCAAGGTTATCTTTATAATCTCGGGGTAATTCCATCCATATTTATTTATCCAAATTTTAATGAAACTGTTTTATCCTACTTATACTTTCACGGCCATCCCTTTTTTATAGTCTGTTTACCATCCTTTTGTTATTAAATATATAGATTCTGAATTACCTCACAAAATATATTGTTTTTATTATCCGCTTTTAGGCCTATAATCCAAATTCTACGTTTCATGTAGCGATACCGTAGATGATCATTTTAAATCTATTTTATTTATTTTCGCTTCAATAGGTACTAGTAGCATTATACTATTTTGTATAATCTCCTCTCTCACTCTTGGACAAGCATCCAAGAAGTTTACAACTATTATTAAGAAGATTTTACTCTAGGTATTATTTCCTCTAAACTGGTCAGCTGTTAGTTTTCAAAGCAAAAAGATTTGTTGCTGCAGTAGACTGGGCCGCATTGTTCAATACGTCTTGCCATTTCAAAATACACCGGCTAAAGCTGTGGGCTAAAGTTAGGGCACATTGCAAGAGTTTGTTGTTTTAGCTCTTTCTCGATTTTTCATCATCATCATCATATCAGCCAACGGACGTCCACTGCTGGACATAGGCCTCCTACAAGGATTTCCATAAATCCCCGAATCATCCCAGTCAATATACCTACATAACTTTGCTACACATTATGTCGTATAGAAAATTTGTGAGATCACCAGACTTGAATGTATAGTGATTAGTCCCTGAATTTAAAAAAAATACAAAATTATATTATATGTACCTATGTAAATATTTTATTTTATAATACATAATCACAAACTTAACCACATAAGGTATCATCTCATTTACACAAATCACACAACACAGCAATCACTTGCAAAGGCACCACACCCTTATTACGCACGCAACGGTTCAACGACTGTGTCGCAAACGGCCACCGCCCGATAGCCGTTCGATTCCCGACGAGGGCAAACTTTGCACAATAAGACAGCAACACGTGCACAGTCACGTTTCATTGAGAGTTAGTTAAGTATAAATATAAGTTTTATATACACTGGCGCATAATATGTTTAAACCTTGTCAATAAGCCGGTTAAACGGCCGAGAGTTGAGAAACGTTTGGTGTTGAATAAGGATTGATTAATAATCGGGTACCGGTGTTTAACCGGTAATGGTAAGGCCGCATAACGGACGAGTTAAACACAAACAGACGGGTTAACTATAAAACTTGTGTCGGTCATCGGTTTGGCGAAAACCGCGTGACCGACAAAGAGGAACAAATTGAGCGTTCTTTGTTCGATTTTTTACCCGACTGTGCCATATGGAGGGTTTTTGAGTATATGTATGTAAGTAGGTATGTGTGTATAAATTTATGTGTGTATGAATTTATTTGGCACGTCCTGTAGCCTAATCGGCTTGATGGATTTTGAAGTTCGAGGTGTCGTTAGATTTTTCTGGATTCCGTGTGTGACATAGGATACATTTTAACCCGACTGGACAAAAAATAGGGGTTAAGTTTTTATGCAGTCGGGTTTTTAATTTTTAATTTATTTATTATGGCGCTGAAGTCATTTAGGTGCACCGTTATATTTGTAAGTTTTATTTAACTTGCAATGCTCATATGTAAGTAAGATATCCACTGCAAAATTTTCTAATGATTTTAGAGCGACTTCCAGAAGTCCGATTGAGCTGGAATTTGCTATGAAGCCGGATTCCCGGTGACAATATTATATCCTTTTGGTATTTTGAAGTTCATTACATAATGAACTTTGGATGTAGAATCAAGTGGATCGTATTTTGTTTTCAATAGAACCGTATGAGTATGAAATACTGTGTTCGCCATTTTTGAATTTGGAAACGTGTATCAGGCTATCGTAACTTCGAAAAAAAAAATATGCTGTGTGCAATTTTAGTAGCGTTTCTATGGCGAACTAATAGGTCTTTACCTATGAAATTGCCTAACCAATCAGTTTAAGAAGTTCAATGCAAATTTTTATTAAAAATAAAAAATAAATTGTTGTTTATTATTAACCTTATGGTGACACAATTTAATGGTCTTTTATTAGTAACTAGTGGCATGTCTATTTGTATATGTCTGCCATGGATTTGGAGAAAACTAACGTGCACGCTCGCAAGCCGCAAAATGTGTTTGCTTTGAATTATAAGAAAGCTAGCTTTTTTATAATTCAAAGCAAATACACAAATTATCCGGGACAAGGTAAAGTCGCTTGAATGACTTGGTAGATATTAAACCGCTATTTATTTCAAGAAACAAAATGTTATTTGAAGTTTTATTGCTAAAAGTTAAACGGGTGTATCACGTTACACGTTTTTTTTATAGTAGCAGAGTACTAAATGAGCATTTTATAGTTATATAATTTAAAAGAAGCCATTGTAGCTCAATAAGACTTTGTGTTTGTGTCGATAACGCAGGTTAACCGACCTGAAGTATGGTCATTATCTGTATATACTATAGTGGCATTTTTCTGGACAGTTTTCGTGCTTAATATACAGATTAATATAATAGTTACTGCTTTGAGTTATTATAACTATAGCAGTTACTAAGCTAAGCCGTTGATGTCGGTTGCTGTCACTAGATGGCAGTCTTTAAGCCATGTCAGATAAGGCTAAGCGGTTTCACAAAGAAGACGTTGCGTAGGAAGGCCTCCACACGGTGGACCGACGACCTGGTGAAGGTCACGGGAAGCAGCTGGATGCGGGCAGCGCAGGACCGGTCATCGTGGAAATCCTATAGGCCTTTGTCCAGCTGTGGACGTCTTGCGGTTGAAAATATGATGATGATGAAATAGGTATTCAAAATCTGTGGTTTTCAAAGTCTGATTCAGAAGATTGGTACTTAAGTGTTTCAAGTTCCCATCATACCTACTCAACGGTAAGGTATGACGTCATGGACCAGTCACACAGTTATCTTCGAACCCAAACCGATCGTGATGACGTAACTGCAATCCCAGAAACCACGAATGACGATTTTTTGATGTGAGTCAAAACACGCCAGTCAATATGTACAGCCTCAGATCAAAAGTAAACGATAGATTTAGTGTTAGCGCTTTAAAACGAGGTATCAAAAACTCTGCTCCAATCACGACGGAGCAGAGTTTTGCTTACAGTCACGCGTTGGCAGGCTTACCGTCAATATTCCCAAACGAGCTGTGACATGTCTCAAATGCATCTGTCTCATGTACAATGAAAGATAGGACCTATCACGTGTCGAAACATGATTCGAGGTTACCACAAGGTAAAGATGCATACGTATTATATAATAGAACTAGAGCGTCGGTGGCGTAATGGCTAGGCCCGCCGCCTCCTGTCCGGGAGGTTGTGGTTCGAACCTGCCACGTACCAATGTGATTTCGAATTTAGATTTCATATGTTCGTTTATCCGACGCTCTTACGGTGAAGGAAAAACATCGTGAGGAAACCTGCACACGCCTGCGAAGAAACTCGCAGGTTGTGTGTGAAGTCGACAAACCCGCACTGGGTCCGCGTGGTCGACTAAGGCCCGATCGCCCTAATTCAGGGTAGACTCGAGCCCCTCGGTGGGGACGTATGTGAGCTGATATGAATATAAGAACAAGCGTTACCCCACTTTTTGTTATGATTGTTGTATGAAACTCAATATCTACATTATTTTTAATCCGAGTGCACAGTACAAAATGAGTTACCTACCTACTACTTGTAACTTCTGGTGGTACCTTTAAACCTTTGAATTTTCTATTAATGTACTTCCTTATACAAATTTGAACAAAAAGGAACAACACAAAAAACACAACAATTTTTCGCAAAAAATCTTTTTTTAGGGTTTCGAAGCCAAAATGGCAAAATATGGTTTCGGAGCCCAAATCGAAACCCTTTTAATCCGTATGTTACCGTGTGACTTAATAGTAGTTTATCTACTCTCGTATCGTAAAGTTCGCATTATCAACTTCAAAACGAGTTTATATTGGCATACTTTATACATACAATACCGTAATTAAAAAAAAAAATACATGATAACATTGTATTGTTAGAGAAATAATGTTATAATGTTTTTTTTTCCATTACGATACAAGTTAAACCAAAGAGATAATATCACCAACGAAGTTCCATATCCAATTTAATGTTTAATCGTTAATGTGTAATGGTTAGCATTACACGAGTGTTTTAAGACAAAATTATGTGCAGTTTCATACACTACTTTATCTAATCTCATACATTGGGATTGAATCAACTGAAATACAAAGATCACAGTTAAGAGTAAAAAAAAATCTCACGAAATTCAGTAAGTACCTACCTACAACAAAACGTGTCATAGCGCTGAATCCCAGCGCATCACCGCGCTTGCACTGAAGCGGACGGTGTCACAGACAGGTAAAAACAATGCTTTCACTGATCTCAGACATTTTTAAACAAGAATGAAAATTATCCACGAAATTCAGTATCTACAACAAAATTCAATGAAAAACCAACACATCACCGCGAATGCGTTAAAGCGGGCGCTGTCAAAAACAAGTAAAAATTGGAATGAAAACTTTTTGTATTGCTGTAAAAATGGCGCGAACCGCATGTGCGTTCCAATAAAAAAAAATGATATGGAACCTCGTTGGTGATATTATCTCTTTGGTTTAACTTGTATCGTAATGGAAAAAAATACATTATAACATTATTTCTCTAACAAAATAATGTTATAATGTATTTTTTTTTATTACGGTATTTTGTTTATAAAGTATGCCAATATAAACTCGTTTTGAAGTTGATTATGCGAACTATACGATATAAGAGTAGATAAAATTTTAAAAAGTACAGATACAAGACATTACTCAAATGAGCAAAAGAAAAACTATTTTGGTGATACAGATCTCTCTCTCAATTATCTTGTGGCACAATTAACCGTGCTATCCAAGGGAAAGACGGCGGATGCCTGATGTTGCACTTAGCATCATCCGCAGTCACGAGTAGGGCCTTTAGATTTACACCTACAGATGTGTGCAAAGTGACCTTCATACTCATCTGGAATCAGATGTACAGGTTTCCTCACGATGTTTTCCTTCACCGTTAAAGCAATCGGTAAGTATATGTACGTAAGTTTCGAAAAACACATTGGTACATTGGCCGTCCGGATTTGAACCCGGGACCTCTGGTTAGGAGGATACAGAAATAACCTCCTATAATAAACACACTGTATAATGTTAACTGCAGCGCTGCTTTCGAATAATAACTATGATAAATAACACATAGAATTATGAATAACTCCATTAACATTTATTATTGAATTCCAATATTGTTTACAGTAAGTGTAGCCACAGATTACTAATTAGGTGTAGCGTAGGTATAATTTGATAAATAAATCACAACTTAATCGCTTGTTTATTTAAACCTTTTATTACTCTGTATGACCTTGACAACGGTATGAAGGGTTACTTGGGTCGTTGGCCTAGATTTTTACGTAATACAAGACAGAGCTTATTCGAGTATATTTTTAATTCAGTTTGAACATGAAACTGAAACGCTAAACCACACCCTGGACACTTCATACAACGGGCCAGAAATGACATTTCAAAAAGGGAATGACGGAACAAACAAAATGGACACTCCCTGCCGACCTCTAAGACCTCACCCCCTCGTCATCCAGATTGATACAGATTGGTTACAGTTTGGTTCTCGAACGTATGGGATTTCACCGTGATTTTGTTTGCACCGTCATTTGTTTTTCAAGCGACTTCCAAAACGGAGGAGGTTCTCAATTCGTCTGTATGTTTTTTTTTTATGTGTGTTACCTCAGAACTTTTGACTGGGTGAACCGATTTTGATAATTCTTTTTTTTATTTAAAAGCTAGTGCGTTCCGTGTGGTCAAATACAATTTTTATCAAAATCGGTGTAGTACTTTATTAGAAAATTAACAAAAACCAAAAATAATAATGCAAAAATGTACTAAGTTTTTGCGATGGAAGTCGGTTTTTTAACGTGTTTAGCGTTTTCAATTGTATTAGTTTAAAAAATAAAATTACCGTCGAGAGTGTCCCGGAAAAGATGTCAAAGTTGTCGTAATTCATCAGATTAGAAATTAGGTGTCAAATTAGATTTAGCGTTTTCAATTATAGAAATGTCATTTCACGACCGTTGTATGCAGTGTCCGGGGTGTGCCTTTGTTTAGCAGTGGACGTGTTTCGGCTGATATGATGGTGATGATGAACTTGCAAATTGTGGTATACTGACATACTTCATGTAGGTATTAATTTATATTTATTTACTTATTGTTCAGTTTACTTTTTGACATTTAAATTTTTGTAATTTGACATTTTGTTTTTGTGAATTTGTAATTTTTTTTTGGACGATCACCTCACCATTGACATAATTTATAATTTGACATGACGTATATTTTATGAATTTGTCGTGTGATAAATAAATCCAATCTTATCTAATCTAACGAGTGTGTGATTTCAGTTTACATTAAATTAGTATTTTATTTAGTATAATTTATTAATTAGTATGTTAGTTAATTTATATTTAAGTTTGTATAATTGACCTGCCTCTAAGCAATGTGCATTGTTGCCTGTTGAATAAATGACTATAAATCTAAAAAAAATCTAACGAGTATATCTAGAGCTACAGTGCACCGTTCCTCGCTCTTACTAGCCCCGAGTGGCGAAATATAGTTCACCCCACTTCAAAGTTTCGCCATGAGCAGATTTCCCACTTTCCTAGCATAGACGATGATAGTCATGTTTCTTGGTAGATTTCTTCCTGAGACCCGCTTGCGTAAGGTTCTAGCCTGCATTGCATGCATCGATAGCCGGTTGTAAAATACGAACGTTTTGCAAGGTTACAACAGTCTTCATTAACTTTAGTTGCATTTATGATAATAACTAACTATTATTGCTGACAAATGTAATGGGATTAAATTAAAGGCTTTCAAGAGTAAGCTGTTTTTTTTTTATAAAGCAATGCTATTATAGTATAAATTATGAATTATATGTCACATGAATGATTGCACTACACATTTTGTTTGATTAAAAATATGTTGGAGATTGATGATTTTTATGGACATATGTTATTTTTGTAAGGGTTCTTCGTAATCGTAATTCACAGCTGTTGAGTAGAATGAATCTAAATTATTTTTTTTGACATTTATACGTAGACTTTTATGAGGTATTTACTACACATTATAATTGATTTAAAATATTTTTGACATTGATAATTTTTATGGACATGTTATTTTTGTAAGGGTTCTTCGTAATTGTTACTAAAAACTGTTGAGTACAATGAATTTAAATATATTTTTTTCTTGACATGTTCAGTTTTTTTGTTACATTTATACAATATACATAGACTTTTATGAGGTTTTAATTTGAATACCAACTAATTATTTTTTTCGGTTTCCGTACCCAAAGGTTAAAAACGGTACCCTATTACTAAGATTTCGCTGTCAGTATGTCGGTCCGTCTGTCACCAGGCTGTATTTCATGAACCGTATTAGCTAGACAGTTGAAATTTTTACAGATGATGTATTTCTGTTGCCGCTATAACAACAAATACAAAAAAATTGAAAAAGTGTAACTTTTCATACAAAAAACGTGTTTTTTTGAAACGTGAAGAAACTAGCGCCATCTAGTATGACGGTACGGAACCCTTTGTGCGCGATTCTGACTCGCACTTTACCGGTTTCTTTTTAATTCAGGGACAAATTACACACGGCAATTACCTAATCTCCGAAACCTCTCATCCTACTTACTACAAAAATTGTTTTACCCATATTTAGAATAGACCTTTAGGATCAACATATTAGGTTATAAAAAAGGGCAAACCGCTTGCGGCTCACGTACTGCGCACTCTCGATATCCACGCGGGCAAGGCCGCGGGCAATAGTTTTATATAAATAAAAATGTATTTTTATAGTAGATGAAATTCAGATATTTCCCCGTAATACGTTACTAGTAATTTTCAGTGTTTTTTTTATTGATATGAGATTTTGATCTTATGAGTAGGTCTCAGTCGTAGTTATCAATATAAATATGTCATAATTCATACCTAATAATTATGTACTACCGCATAAGTAAGGCAAGCCTCCGTGGCGTAATGGTTACGTCCATTAGCTTGACATCGGCATCACCGTCACTTTTTTTATAGGTATATCTACAATTAGTAAGCCCTTACCATCAGGTGAGATGATATCAAGGGCTTACCAATTGTGGATAAAAAAAGCCATTTCGCGAGATATACTACGCTGGACAATAAAAAGCCTAGGTACTTAAGTTTTTATCTTCTCTTTGCCCACAGTTCCACTCTGTGGCAGATAAGAGGCAAAGCAACGACTGTGGAGAGAACAGCGTAACAATAGTCTCAGAGAAGAAGATAGAAGATGACCCCCATCGATATGACTCATCAGACTCTTCTAGCGGAGATAACGTGGAAATAGAAGGTAAGCGTTAGGTCAAAGTAACGCTTAAACAGACTGTTTTATCTTGAACAAAGTCTAATCCTCCGCTACGATTTCGATACTCGAGAACTTTACCACCCCAACGGCCATCTGTTCTACGAGCTATGTGCCCTGCCCACTGCTACTTCAGTTTAGCGATTCTGCGAGCTATGTCGGTTACTTTGGTTCTCCTGCGGATCTCCTCATTTCTGAGCATAGCACGCTCCATTGCCCTTTGGGTGACCTTGAGCCTTCTTATGAGGCCCATAGTAAGCGACCATGTCTCAGTTTCATCCCAAATTTGGATAAAATTTAGAAGGTCGATACTCAGCACCAATAAGGGTGCAGTACAACGATGCCTATCGCATCCTCATGAAGCTCCTAGATGCTGGTAGAATAACGCGAGGGTTTGCCAAGGGGGGAGTGCCGGATTTCTTTGCTGTTGTTAGGGCCCGTATAGCTCGCATTGGGAGCGATTGCGGAGAACTGACAACAGCATTCTGAAAGCAGTGGGTGAAGACATCTCTGGGTACATGTTCAAATACTGAATTATTGTCCACCTTGACGCAAATCGCTAATAATTCTAGTCAGCACTGTATTGAAACATTAGTCTTTGTTAAGTATATTTTAAGTGTATTTTACCGTCGTGGGTCTATTGCCTGAACAAAGAATTATTTATTATTATTAAAACATGGCAACAAGAGCGTCGGTGGCGTAATGGCTAGGGCCGCCGCCTCCTGTCCAGGAGGTCGTGGTTCGAACCTGCCACGTACTAATGTGATTTCGATTTTAGATTTCATATGTACGTTTATCCGACGCTCTTACGGTGAAGAAAACACATCGTGAGGAAACCTGCACACGCCTGCGAAGAAACTCGCAGGTTGTGTGTGAAGTCGACCAACTCCCACAGGGCCCGCGTGGTCGACTAAGGCCCGATCGCCCTAATTCAGGGTAGGCTCGAGCCCCTCGGTGGGGACATACATGAGCTGATATGATGATTAAAAGTTAATTAGACCTTGCTAAAAGTGATATTTTAATAAACAACGATGCGTTTTTCCCAATGCTTTATTCCAGTTTGATAATTGTTAGTGTCACGTACTTTTATATTGCATTATATTTTTCCTGTTTGACTAATTGTGGTGTATCAGAGAACAAAAGCTATTGTTCCGGATGTGTGTCATCGGTATTTTTGGTGCGAAACGTCCTAACTAGTTTCAGTTATTAATGATATTTCATAAATCTAGAAATTTCCTACAGCAACTCGTTATACCTGTTCAGAAAAATTCCAGATAATTATGTTTCTACTAGCTTTTTCCCGCGGCTTCGCCCGCGTGGACATCGTTTTTATGACTATCGTAGAGGGTGAGCGTGGACATGAATTTTGCTCCAGGGAACTATGTCAGGATATGCTTATTAGTAAACCATGTCATTTCCCACCCCCTCAACCATCTTTGTGCAAAAAATCACACAATCTATTGTTCCGTTGCGATGTTAAAGAAATTTTAACCAAAAAACAGTATATTTTCAGTTCCCTAAGAAACTGCATCGGGCTTTGCTATTTTCACGGGATAAAAGTAGCCTATGTCCTTCCTCGTGACACAGGCTACCTGCATGACAAATTTCATTACGATTGGTCAAGCAGTTGAAGCGTGAAAAGGTAACAAACAAACACATTTTTACATTTATTATATTATATTAATAGTAATAGTAAGGACGAATGTAAGTCGGTGGCGTAACGGCTAGGACCGCTATACCTCCAGTTCGGGAGGTCGTGGTTTGAATCCTGCCACGTACCAATGTGCTTTTGAATTTCGATTTCACATGTACATTTATCCGACGTTCTTACGGTGAAGGAAAACATCGTGAGGAAACCTGCACACGCCTGGAAAGAAATTCGAAAGTTGTGTGTGAACTCGACCAACCCGCACTGGGTCCGCGTGGTTGACTAAGGTAGACTCGAGCCCCTTAGCGGGGACGTATATGAGCTGATACAGTGAAAGTAATGTTACATCGTAAATTACTGAAACAAAAAAAAATGTTATTGCAATAGTTAATTTTCAATAGCCAATAATAAAAAAACATATTTGACATTGAGCTGATATGAAATTCCTCCGAATTTCTAGAAATTAATAAGTTTTTCCTTCCTCTCCACAACAGCTTTTAATACTAATAACAAAAAATATTTTGTAAGAGTCCTTGATCTTTGTAATTTTACCAAGCTGATATAATACTCTTTATTTTTATGGAAACACAAGTAATTTAAGAAAATGATTTGAAAAATGTGACTCATACAACGCAATTGCTTATCAGCCTGCTTCAGCCAAAAGATATCCACCGCTGGACACAGGCCACCTTGCTACCTTGTGATATATTCAATCTGTCATAATGAATTAAGTTTTCAGTAAGTCTCAGTTTTATTCTGAGTTTAACGAGAGACACTTTGATCATACATTTGATATCATTATTCTGCCATAGATAAGTTTACAACCTTGGGGCAAATTTACAAGCGGTAATTTTACAGGCGGTAATTTTACAGATTTTCGTTATTTTTGACGTTAATTACTCCTATACGATAGAAAACCCAAGGTTGTACAAAATAGCCTATGTTCCTTAAAGTCAAAAGCTATTAGAAACACGATTGAGCAGTTTTGGCTCGATAGAAAAAAATCGCAAAGATAGGTCTACACTACACCGTTACTTTCAACTATAGTTATGACTTATATTTAGTAGAATATTTTTTTTTAAATGCAACAATATTTGTTATGATAATACAAAGTGAGTTGCGTTATTTTTTTTAAATGCAACAATATTTGTTATGATAATACAAAGTGAGTTGCGTTATTTTTTTTTATACTTTCATTGTAGTTTTTGATTGAAACGAAAAACCATTGAAAAAGTGTGGTTACTTTCTTTACTCTTTACACGTAAAGAAAAAGACAGACACAACTGTTCCCATCGCCACCTCGCCTTACATAAATAATAATTCAATATAATAATAATTACTCAGACGTGACGCATGAGGAAACCAATAACAAATAATAAGTAACAAAAAATATGCACGCAGTATAGAATGTGTCGTCAATATAGGTTCTCGTACGTCAAAACATATGTATTTAAAAACCGGCCAAGTGCGAGTCGCACTCGCTCACATAGGGTTCCGTACCACTACACCTCTCAATACAAGTACAACAGTGATACCTACATACATGATATTTTTTTCAAACAAAAGACATCAACGCGAGCGACACAGAATATTTTTGTATTCAGTTTGGACTTCTTAGCGCGATGTATTCGCGTCCTACACCTCTCAATACAAGTACAACACTGATACCCACACACATGATATTTTTTTCAAACAAAAGACATCAACGCAAGCGACACAGAAAATGATTTTTTTTATTCAGTTCTGACTGCTTAGCGCGAGTACAACTCACACTTGGTAGGTTTTATTATATGATGATTTAGTTAAGATCATTACTTTAATCACACCAAGTTTTACGCTTGTATGTTTTCCCGTTATTCACTATTTTATTTTTATTATTACTCAGTATTTTTTTATTCATATTTTGTAACCCCCTAAGCTTCATCTCACCTAATAATAACGGTAAGTGACGATGATGCCGAAGATGTAAGCGGGCTTACCACGGTTCCTCAAAACAATGGGGAACTGGCTATCTATCTTCAAGCCGGGACACATTAATGTTGTTAACTTTAATATTTGGCGGCAAGACTTAGATTAGATGCCGGAAGCTAGCCAGGCGGGCGTAGAAAATGAATGAATGAATGAATGATTTATTTATTGTATTGCTAAGTACACAAATATAAATAAAAAAAGAAGAGTAGATAAACAAAAAAAAAACAATTATAAAAAGAGAAGAGTAGATAAACATAAAAAATCATTTTTTTTACCTACAAATACCTAATACTAACATCAAATGCCCTTCCACCGACCAATCCGAGTCTTACAAAGTAACAAAGTAAGACACTGCCGCGAATTGAACCCACGATTTCCTCATGTGAAGCTAATAGACTTAACCATTGCGCCACAGAGGCGCTCTAAAGCCATTTTAATAACACATACTCTTACGAAAATTTCATCCGGCTACCTATCATAATAGATACAGCCTTTTAAATGTCTGACAGACGGACAAACAACAGCATACACTAATGATAGTATCCCGTTAGCTGCTACGGAACCATAATAAACGGTCAACTAATTAGATTAATAATTTGAATTCCAGTAGTTCAACTGCTCCGAAATATCTCTAAAATAATTCACTTCCATCTTCGGCATCATTGTCGGTAAGTGAAGTCGTTTTACATCTGGAGGTCGCGAGTTCGATTCCCGGCGGGATCTAACTTAATTAGGGCAAGCGCACTCGTGCAAATTTTTCAAAGCAACTTTTATGTCTTTCTCTTTAATACAGAATGTTACAACATCGCGAATGATATTTCAAGTAGTTACTTTGTATCTTGTCTACTATACAGGAATAATATTGAGAAATACAAGTGTTCAAAATGTAAACAATGTTTTGGCTTGAAGATTTGGCCAGTTCCCCATCGCGTTAGGCAAAGTTAGCCCGTTTCCACTTTCGAAATCATCATCTCACCATCAGGTGAGATGATGCCAAAGGCTTACCAATTTTGAATAAAAAAAGAAAAAAAAACTCATAAAATAACTATGTATACTTAAATTATGATTCTAAAATGCTAATCAGAAACTATGAAAATAAAACTATTCATCATACGTTTCATATAAAAATGAAAAGTAATGTTTAACATTTGATAAAGAAATTAAAACACAACGTTAAGTGCCGAGTTAAACAGTTAGTCACATCATCATCACATTAGTGATTAACATTTTGATGATGTAATGTTTGGTTAGTAGAATTATTACGATAAGAATTTTTAGAAAATTAGTCATTTCCTCGTAATTTTTTCTCATTATTATCTTATTACAACATTTAATCAACTAATGTTAAGAGAAATTACTCATTAAAACAACTAGGCTTAAGTATGTCATGTCAGAGATTCCTAAATTGAGTTGTTTATAATAAGCTGATAGTAAGAGTCAATTCCAGTGCGCGGTCGCCATTCGACAACTTTATTATCTCAACGGCCAGCTGTTCTACGAGCTATGTGCCCAGCCCCGCGTAAGTTTTGCGATTCTGTTAGTGTAGGCAGGTGTAGGCAGGCAGACCTGGAGATGTCGCGGGATGCCGCTTAATGCGGGCAGTGTAGGACCGGTCGTTCTAGGAGGCCTTTGTCCAGCAGTGGAAGTCTTTCGGCTGATATGATGATGATTATGAAAAGTCTTTATAAAAACTAAGATGGTTATGATTATAATATTCGAGCATCATGTTGTTAATGATATAGGGTGTAACAAAATTGGTGTAGGTCCCGTTAACTGGGGGTTCTACTCGTCATACTGAACAACTTTCTTCAATGAACCCATAGTCAATTCTCAAAAAAAAATTTGGACCCTCGATACTAAAATGCACAAAATTGGTCGAACAGCTGATCGATTTGTATGAAGAGAAAAAAAAAAGTTTTAACGTTTTCAGCAAAGTCGTAGAACAAAAGTTGTTCAGTATGATGAGTAGAAGCCCCAGTTATTGGGACCTACACCAATTTTGTTACACGCTGTATATTACGTGCAGGACTAATTTTATTTGTTTTTTTATTTTTTTTTATTATATCAGCTCATATACGTCCCCACCGAGGGGCTCGAGCCTACCCTGAATCAGGGCGATTAGGCCTTAGTCGACCACGCGGGCCCAATGCGGGTTGGTCGACTTCACACACAACCTTCGAGTTTCTTCGCAGGCGTGTGCAGGTTTCCTCACGATGTTTTCCTTCACCGTTAAAGCAATCGGTAAGTATGTACGTAAGTTTTTGAAAAACTCATTGGTACATTGGCCGTCCAGATTTGAACCCGGTACCTCTGGTTAGATGGACCGAGTCGTTACCTGTTGAGCCACCGACGCTTTTATTTGTGAGACAATATAATTATGTATGTATATTATCTATGTATAGTATGTATGTATCTTACTCAACAATGATATAAAGCATTGTTTACGTATTTTATTATGTAATAAATCATCTTAATCTCTACATTTCAAAAGTTACAAGCATCGTTACAAATATAACAAATGTTAATTTTACTTTTACAAATCAACGGAGAAACATATCAACGTTATTTTTTGGACACAGATAGTTGACAAAGTGGGAAATGACATAGGCTACATTATATCCCGTAAAAATAATATACTCCGACACAGTTTCAGGGGAAACTGGAAAAAGCATTCTCTTATTTGCTGTAATTTTCAAACGACTTCCAAAAAGGAGGAGGTGCTCAATTCGACTGTATGTTTTTTTTTATGTCTGTTAACCTAAAAACTTTTGACTAGGTGAACCGATTTTGATGATTCTTTTTTTATTTGAAAGCTAGTGCTTTCCGTGTGGTCCCATACAAAAAAAAATATATCTAAATTAAAAAAAAAATAAAAAAATAAATAAAATAAAATATTGTTTATTTCTTCATTAAGTTTACAAATAGTATACAGTTTCTGAATACTTCTTTTAAGCAATGTTAAACTGCTTGTGTCAGAAGTATTCGCTCTTCTTTACCAAAAACAAGGGTACATAAATAGTTACTCTAAGACAGATTCAAAGAAATAGTAATAATAATTGAAAAATAATAATTAAATTTAAAATTAGTAGTTTATAGAAGGCGCAAGCTCGCGGCTGTGTGTTTGTGTATGTGTATGTGTATATGTATGTGTGAGTGTGTGTGTGTGTATGTGTGGGTGGGTGGGTGTGTGTGTGTGTTAGTGTGTGCGACAGGGAAGGATATAGTGAGGGAGTAAATTTGCAAGTGTCATCAGGATTTGTGTGTAAGTAGGTCTTCTACCTCGTCATAGTTTAGACTTTTCAGCCATTCGATCACTGTTTTTTTGCATTCTTTGTGAGTCGTAGGGTAGATATTAAGTATTTTGTTCACAGTATTATATAAGAAGGTTGATAAAGTTTTGTACTGGTGCCTTGCAAAACTAGTTCTAATGGTCTTGGAATAGGCAACAATGTCCTTTCTTCTTTTACTTAGTAAAGCCTGGGTAAAATTGAGAGATTTATGTTTTTTCAGTATGGTATTTATAACATACAATTTACGAACTGTCATTAGTTCGCATGTTGAGTATAGAGTTTCAGTTGGGAATCGAAAAGGTTTAAAATACATTACCTTGAGCAATGAACGCTGAGATCTTTCTAACTCTAAAAATTTAGTTTTTAGAGCACATCCCCAAATCGGGATACAGTAAGTTATAACAGATTGAGCCATAGCAATGTAAATTGTATTAAGTAGATTTATTTTAGTCGTATGATAAGTATTAAGTGTATATTTAGTTGGAACAATATGGCGTAGAATCTTAAAGATCCATATTAATTTACGTATTCGGTTTGAAATATGTTCTATTTGACAGTGCCATTTTAGTCTATGGTCAATAAAAACACCCAGGTATTTAGTATTAGCAACCCTTTCAATTTCGGGACAGGAGCAATTATAATCAAGGGAATTCCCACATTTGTGTATCTTAATTTTGAAGTTAGTATCAGGTTGAGTACGATTATTGATGGTAAAGCAAATGTAATTAGTTTTTTTCGTATTTAGGGTGAGAAGGTTACAGTCAAGCCAATTCGCAATCTTTGCCATACCCTGTTCAACATCTGTCCGAAGAGTGTTCCAAGATTTACCAGAGAAAACAACAGCAGTGTCATCAGCATAAGAGAAAATGTGTGCATTCTTAATTTTCATTTTGCAGAGATCATTGATGTATATTAAGAATAAGGTTGGCCCAAGGACACTCCCTTGAGGAACTCCATAGGTAATGTCAGCCTCATCACTGATGTAAGAACCAATTTTAATAGTTTGTTTACGTTTACTAAGGTAATCTTCAAGTAGAGTCAAAGGAGGGCCTCTAATACCACAATTTACAAGCTTTTTTACAAGAATGGGGACAGAGACAGTATCGAAAGCTTTTTTAAGGTCTAAAAATACTGAGACACATTTGTTTCCTGCATCAAGTTGATCTATAATAATATTACTTAGAGCAGTCACAGCATCTTCAGTTGATTTAGATTTCCTAAACCCAAATTGAGACTCGGAAAGTAGGTCAAATGAATTTAAGTAACTAAGTAGCCTGATATTAATCAATTTCTCTAAAATTTTGGAAACCACAGGTAAAACTGAAATCGGTCTATAATTATTAACGTCTAAAATAAACTAAATTGGTGTAGTACTTTATTAGAAAATTAAAAAAAACCAAAAATATTAATGCAAAATTGTACTAAGTTGTTGCGATGGAACTCTGTTTTTTAACGTGTTTAGCGTTTTCAATTATCTCAAGTCTCAACGAAGGGATTTGAAGAAAAATTATTTCCGCGCTCGCGCGCCTCACCCTCAAAAACGAAAATCACAATCACTAAAACGATGTCAACGCGGACGAAGCCACAGGAAAAAAATTGTTAGAATATTATAAAAACTCTATACCTACGCAAGCTACAGAAAAATATAATAAGTTTACTGTTTGATATCGATTGTTTTAAAACATTTGTTGCTAAGAATTTGTTTTGTTAAAACAAGATTGTAAGATGTTAGTCATTGATAAACATGCCTACGAGTTATAATGGTGTTGGTTATAATATATGAGTTTAATGACTTATTTTCGTAAAATAAATTATAGTTTATCGATTAAAAAAACATAGTTTATCGTTAAAAAAACGTTTGTTGAATAGTTTAAAAATACCTTGTAACAAATAACACATTACAATCGAATAGATATAGAGATATCTCGTGCGTTTAATTTATTCATTTAATGCGAGTAAGTACCATACATAGCACATACGTCACCGTAAAATTGTAAAAACCGTTAGATTATAATCAAACGGGATCTATCTCGCGAGATCGTGAACTGTCGAAAGATTGTGAACCGTAACATACTGCTTACAATTTCATTGTAATCTCACTAGTGACATTACAATAACACTAAGCGAAGTGAATAACATTAAACAAATGAGCGAGCGAAGCGAGTGATGTTAGTTTCGGTCAGGTTTGATTGATTAAACAGTCAACCTGGGTAGCAGAATGCTTCGCAAAAGAAGAAATCATCGGTTTTATTCGGAGATACAAAAATGGACCGTGAAATTGTAAGCCGATTGACAATTTACCATCATATTATAATCTAACTAAATTTAATGTAGTGAGATTGTAATTTCGCGGTTTTGACAATATCCCGGCGACATATACAAACATTAGACACAAATTAAGAATAAATTAAAAATTAAAAACCCTACTGCACATAATCTTAATCCTTTTTTTGACCAGTCGAATAAAAATGTATCCTATGTCTCTCACTTACGGGATTAAAATACGGGACGATTTCGATAGTCACATGCATCCTGCAAGCTGCACCAGATCATCAGTTCACCTGGCAGGCGGCAGTCCAACACAACGTCTTCCGAACCGTGGTCGTTATTGAAGAATCTTTATGGCCTGTCCATAACTGGCTTAATAAATTAGCTACGATTTTGTATTCGATCACGTAAAGAAACCTCAAGCATAGCTCTCTCCTTAGCCCAATATAAAACTATGAGCTTGTGGATGAGGCCAATAGTTAGCGATCACGTCTCAGTTCACTGGCAGCACACATTAAGTAAAGACTTTGAGACTTTAAGCTTGTGGATGAGGCCAATAGTTAGCGACCATGTCAACACACATTAAGTATAGACTTTGAGCTTGTGGGTGAGGCCAATAGTTAGCAACCACGTCTTATTTCACTGCAACACACATCAAGTATACTCTATGAGCTTGTGGATGAGGCCAATAGTTAGCGACCATGTCAACACATATTAATTATAGACTTTGAGCTTGTGGATGAGGCCAATAGTTAGCGACCACGTCTCAGTTCACTGGCAACACACATTAAGTAAAGACTTTGAGATTTAAAGCTTGTGGATGAGGCCAATAGTTAGCGACCATGTCAACACACATTAAGTATAGACTTTGAGCTTGTGGATGAGGCCAATAGTTAGCGACCACGTCTCAGTTTATTGGCAACACATACATTAAGTATAGACTTTTGTCTTTAAGCATTCAGGATTATTTGATTAGAAGATGTTGAGTAGTTTCATAGTCCATAATATTCAACTGAAAATGTCTTGCGACTGATATGATGATAATGATAACGAAAAAAAAACAGACCACATCTGAAATGATGATTAAATTATTAGAGATTTAATTTGTACTTTTATTTAGACTAGTATTATCTTGAATGTATTAAATATATTTTTGACGTTTAATACTCGTAATACTGAATCCCTACTAATATTATAAATGTGAAAGTAACTCTGTCTGTCTGTTACACTTTCCCGCAAAAACTAATGAACGGATTTGGCTGAAATTTGGTAGGTAGACAGATTAGGACCTGGATTCAGACATAGGCTACTTTTTACCACGCTCGCGAGCCGCTTGCGGCTCGCGCACTGCGCACCCTCGAAAAGTCGTAGAAAAGTTGTCCACGCGGGTGAAACCGCGGGAAACAGCTAGTTACGAATAAATGTATTTTGAGAGTTAAGATCTATTTTAAATCGTTCCTAAGAAACGAGTGTAATAATCATGACCATTTATTAGACTCGGATATTAAATAATCTTATCTTGAAACGTGTTGAGGTCAAATTATTATCAAAACATCATAAGAATGTCAACATTATCAAGGTCAGTAAAATAAAACTAAAATTAACTTTAATAACATTTTTATATTAAACACCGCGTTTGATGCCTTGATATTAAATTGTGTGTCCGATAAGTTATAATATTGTATTTAAATGCATAACCTTTACTTCGTTCATAAACAGTTATTATTAAGGCTAACACCGTAGCCAACGACCTTGAACTAAGTAACGTTGTAACAGGTTTTTACTTTATCTATGGATCATTTTATCAGAAAAACAGTCATTTAATAATCCATACGATATGGAGAAGTGATTTATTTTTCTACAAATTGTTTTAATATACAGAACTTAAAAAAAATATAGCGTAATGCCAGAGATATGCTATATATAAGTAATGCACCCTTTTTTTCTAAAAATCTCTAGTCGTGATTCATAATAATACTGCTGTATTTTTGATCTAAACATTATGATAATTTATAAACTTCTTAATAAAACAATATAAAAAGATTTTTTCTTACTTTTTGGAAACTCAACTTATTTTATCTATATACAGGGTGTAACATAAAGGTGTGGTGATACTTTAAGCTGGGCTTGTACTCATTAAACTGAACAACTTTCTCCATGGAACCCATAGTCAAATCGCAAAAAAAAATTTGGCTCTCCCATACTAACTCGATCAGCTGATCAGCCAACTTAGTATGGGAAGTCCAAATTTTTTTTTGCGATTTGACTATGGGTTCCATGGAGAAAGTTGTTCAGTTTGATGGGTACAAGCCCACCTTAAAGTATCACCACACCATTATGTTACACCCTGTATATAGAAGGCAAAAGTGATTGACTGATGTATCAACGCACAGGCCAAACCCATAAGCACAGTATTACGATATGGCTTTGACAATTTACTAAATTGTTGCGAACGAAGTCGGTTTTATAATGTGTTCAGCGTGGTCATTTATTTATTTTCAATCCGAGTCCTATCTTCGACGCCTGACCTTACTTATACAGTGTGTATCTGATAGGGTTACCGATATTTTAAAGGCATGTAATACACCGAAATTAATCGACGAAAAACCCCTTATTAGGCGGTCGCATTCTTCTCCCCTCTAAATGGCAGCCATTTCTATTTTCAATTTATTGTAGCCGTTCATAAACATATGTTTTCTTTTGCATCGGCAACAGCATAGACTAGAACATGGTCTCATTTGGAAGGTAATTTAATTTGTGTTGATCAGCAGATAAATTAAATTATTTTTAGGGAAAAAATAAATAAAAAAAATTTTAAAGAAAAAATTGCAAAAATGAAATTTTCTTTTTTAGAACCTACTGCAAAAAAGAGGTCCTTAACGTGTTGTTTTTTCTTCCCAATCGATAGATTTTGACCAAAGCTACAAAACCATACTAAATGAGCTACCATTAATCACTTACGTAATGATGCAAAAGGATGGTTAAGAGACCCTTATTTGTGACAATCCTTTAACTATAATTTAACAACTATTTAACATTTTCCACATTCACATGTTTTTAACTGAATCACTACTTGAAACAATTATTCAAAGTGACTGCCTCCATTCTGCAGACACGCTGTAGCTCTCACTACCACCTGCTGTGTGACACCGTCTGACCATTTCCAAGTAACAAACCGCGAGGGTCGCGTATTAACCAAAAATTGGCACAATAAGTAAGAATCTAATGGCACTTTGATGTCGTTTTATAGCTTAGCTCATAATCAATCGATTAAGAAGAAAAAAACAAACAATAGTGGCCTCGTTTTTGCAGTACTTAGGTTTAAAAATTGAAAAACAATTTATTTATTTTTTTGCATTTTTTATACTTTTTGCGTATTTTTCCTTAAATTTTTGGGTTAATTTTATGTGTGAATCACCAGATAATTAAATTACCTTTCTAATAAGACCATTCTGAAGTCTGTACTGTTCTAATTCAAGAGAAAACAATTTTTTCATGAACAGCTACAAAAAATAAAAATGGCTTCCATTTAGAGGGAAGAAGGATGCGATCCCCTAGTAGGAGGTTTTTCGTCGATGAAATGTAACATGCACTTAAAATATCGTTCACCCTATCGGATACACACTGTAAATACTGATAGTAAAACAATTAAGGTAAAACTCAAAATAAATAATACTTTACAAGTAGTTAATCAATCATACACTTGTATAAGTGCTATATGTATGACATAATGCAAAGTAACAATAGGCACTTGTGCTTAAGTCGCTGAATAACCATACTGTGACTATTCATACGATGTAGTTATATAAGGCAGTGTTGAACTTGCACTTGAAAAGATAATGGGCATTACACAAATGCATGTCGTAAAATAAATGGCGATTAGAATAATGATAGCAACGATAGTCTGAAATTTAGATAAAATATTATTAAAGTACTATATTATATTAATATTAATTGTACTAGCTGTTGCCCCAGCGGCTTCGCCCGCACAGAACCCGGTTTTTGTTGTTCCCGTGAGAATTTCCTTAAATTCTTCCCTAGTGAAGGCCTTCGCTGTATAAAGTATCTATGTTCAAAATTTCAAGTCTCTTGAGCTATTTGTTGATATATCAGTCAGTCCAGTCAGTTTACCATATTATATACAGGCTGTTGATTTAGTCGACGACGCCCTTTTACGGACAGCTTCTACTCATGACACTAAACAAATTTTGTTTTTGTTTTAGGACTAAAGTGTTCATCATCCTTAATATAATAACCTTAAGACGCTCTGCGTTTCCTTAACGGTGACGCAGTGTCTGTAGCATTGTTTAATCTGTCCAGTTTAGACATAACAGGTCAATGATGACGATGATGATAAAAATTTATGCTATTTTCATGGGCTACCTTTATGACTTAAGTGTTCATCATCATATTAGCCGTTTTATGACTTAAATGATCATTATTATCATATTAGCCGAAATACGCCCTGCATTTTGTAACTGTTTCCCAGGTGAAGCAGTGTCTATGGCATTGTTTGAACTGTTTCCTAGGTGACTCAGTGTCTGTGGCATTGTTTGAACTGTTTCCCAGTTGACGCAGTGTCTGTTGCATTGTTTGAACTGTTTCCCAGTTGACGCAGTGTCTGTCGCATTTTTTTAACTCTTTTGCAGGTGTCGCAGTGTCTGTCGCAATTTTTAACTCTTTCCCAGGTGACGTAGTGTCTGTCGCATTTTTTTAACTCTTTCCCAGGTGTCGCAGTGTCTGTCGCATTTTTTAAACTCTTTCCCAGGTGTCGCAGTGTCTGTTTCGTTATTTGAACTGTTACCCAGGTGACGCAGTATCTGTTGCATTGTTTGAACTATTTCCCAGGTGTCGCAGTGTCTGTTACATGGTTTGAACTGTTTCCCAGGTATGACAGTGTCTGTTTCATTGTTTGAACTGTTTCCCAGGTGCCGCAGTGTCTGTCGCATTTTTTTAACTGTTTCGCGGGTGTCGCAGTGTCTGTCGCATTTTTTTAACTCTTTCCCAGGTGTCGCAGTGTCTGTTTCATTGTTTAAACTATTTTCCAGGGGACAAAGTGTCTGTTGCATTGTTGGAATTGTTTTGTATAGACAGAATAGGGCAATGATGATAATGATATTATTGATGTTAAAAATATAATATTATTTTGTTCATGACTTAAGTGTTCATCGTCATCGTCATATTAGCCACAATAATATTCACAAAAGCCTCCCCCAAGGATTTCCACAACGACTAGTTCTGCGCTGCCCGCATCCAGCGGCTTCCCGCGACCCTTCACCAGCTCGTCTGTCCTCCATCGCCCTTTTGATGACCTTGAGTGTCATTTAATTTTAATGAAAACATGTAGATATCCAGACAGAGATAGGCATTTACTCCTTGCGGGAGTACCTACATTGCATAAACTAGTAAATCTATAAATTAAGTCGAAAATGTCGAGGTCTAAAACGAGAAAGTTGTTCTATGTAATCAGGTCAAAGCCAAAAATGGAAACATTTTAGTTTCATTTATAGTTGTTTGCATTCATTATTTGAGTTTAGCAAACTCGTGACAAAATGTGTGAAAATAATATCTAAACGCATCCTTAAGAAATTTGTAGCACAATAATGTTAAATGTTTCAACTAAGTATTAAATTTAACACTGTTGTAATAAAGTTCGGAAAATGTTTACGCTTTTTGTAGTAGTAATTAGATTAGAAGAACTTATAATTAAGTTTGTCAGCTTAATTAGTCAGATAATAATTAAATAGTATTTCAAACTGGTAAACAATTCTAAAAGTTACACAAAACAAATAAACTGACTTTGACGTATCAGTGCAAACTTCCCTTAAATTGGGTAGTAGGCTTTTATTAATCAGGATTTATTTAGACAATACTTAAGTACTTGATACTTTATTTTACGATTTCTTTTTCTTCATGCTGTTTATACCTGCACTTTATTATCTGCATTCCTTTCTGTACATTCTTTTTTTTGTGTCCGATGGAATAGACTAGATCTCCTGACTTAGGTTATTCTAATGGGAGAGATACGAAATGTACAACGTTCCTGTTAAATGTTTCCACATAAAGAATTCATTTTATATATTTATTGGAACGAAGTTCCATAACACGCGGCTTACGGATAGAGTGAATTGGTTGAAATCGTCACGCGTAAAATGTATTGCGTGTAGCTAAAGTTCGCTGCAGTGCTAAAACATTAGGTGTGATGTCACCTAACCAAACTTTTAAAATATGCAGCGCTAAATCGCTTATAGAGTATAGTTAAAACTAAAGTTCGCTGCTTACTTATGTCGTCAAACCAAACTATCAAAACATGCAGCGCTAAATCGCCTACAAAGTATAGTTTTCTTGCAACAAAAACGACGTTAGCGCTGGGAATTTCATGGCGCTTATGTGTTTCGTTCAACGTATAACATGCATAATGGGGTAAACCAATAATGCACGACCTTTTAAATGTACGGCCTGATAACTCGTGTCTTGGACAGAAATAAAAGCTTGTACCTAAAAATAACTACGTTCCTGACGGGGGTCTCCCGACCGCACCTGTTTTTTTCTTTACTTGCCACAACTCGAGCGGTCTTATCGAAAACGATTTAATGAGACAACTCAGACAACTTTTATACCAGATCAGAAAATCTTTTCTAAAGTCTTCCTTAACTTTGATTTCAGATAAACCACTGCCCATAGTAGAAGCATCTGCCCTGGATACTTCAGAAACTGAGGAAAGTCACTCGGCACAGTGCTCGTGCCCCAACTGTGATGAAGTATTGTCCAGATTCTCGGAGTGCAGTATATGCTTGGAGCCTATGCAAGTAAGGACACCACAACAACTCTACGTCATGGTCACAGCTTCCATAATTAAACCTAACTGAGTTTTAACTATCTCCGTGACGTAGTGGTTAATCCACTGACTTCATACTAGGAGGTCGCGGGTTCGATTCCCGTGGCCAGATCTAACTTTGTAAGACTCTGGTTGGTTGATGGTAGGGCGTTCCCTTATACCGCATGGCTGGTTACCACCAACTTATCTACATCTCAACTCTGAACAGCATTGTTGGGTTCCGGCGGCATGAAGATAGAGTAGCCTTTTCCAATTTCGTTGGGAATCTTGGTGAGCCCGTTTCCATCTTTAGCATCATTGTCACTTACTATCAGGTGAGATGATGTCAAGGTCTTTCTAAATTAATGGTGGATAAAAAGCCCTTGGCATTATCATACCTGATGATAAAGTGATGATGGTGCCGAAGTTTGAAGGCAGCTTACAATCCCCATCTTAAAAAGGGACTATCTATCTTTTACTGCCAGAACACAATAGATGTTCGACTGCAAGACTTAGAGTAAGATTGTAGTAGCCAGCCAGTGAAGCTTATAAAATACGCTCCCCCCAGTTGGACTCTGTGCCAGTAATCAAACCCACGACCTCCATCAGTATTGTCTTAGCACAACGGAAGTTTTTAATAGTTTATGCGATTTTTGTAGAAGACTTGTATTATATTTGTCGGTGCAATGCAAGTTCATCTTGCAGCTTATGTATCTGAAAAAACTTCAATGTCCACTCTTCGCTAAATGGAATACGATACAATTTCTTCTACAGTCTTTGTTTCAACTACAAAACCATTTTGGGGAAAACCTTAAGATGTTCCACTCAGTGTTTAATTACTCAAATTATTATCCGTAACAGAAAGACGGTGTAATTTAATATGCTTATAAGCTGAAAGGATTTTGAAATACGTTTTCCAATTTCTGAAAGCTTATAAACTAATCTGCATAAACGCGCTGCGCAATTCGAAGCCCTGTATACCCCTTCGCTTTATAAGTCATAAATAGCTTATGGAATCAATATGTTGTACCAAGGGACCATGAGACTTAAGAGCTTAAGCAAGGCACAGGTGCTGGTAATGTTTTAAGTATGCTCAAACGCTTTTGATTTGTGTCGAGAATCAGGACGAGATACCAATGGGACTGAGTACCTACATACTTTAGTTAATATTTTAGCATGTGAAAAAATGACTCTGACATACGAATAAATTATAAGGGTTCAATTTTTTTGTAATTTTGGCTCCGGAGCCTTAAAAATGGAAGAAGTAATGAAAATGCAAGCAATATTAATAAGAAGTGAGTTGATTGATAAACGTAGCGTAATCAAGGCTCCCACTCGGTGGACCGATGACCTGGTGAAGGTCACGGGAAGCCACTGGATGTGGGTAGCGCAGAACCGGTCGTCGTGGAAATCCTTGGGGGAGGCCTATGTCCAGCAGTGGACGTCCTTCGGCTGATATGATGATGATGATTGATAAAGAAATGTTTTAACGAAAATTGCTGTTGCCACATGCTTGCATTTAAATTAACGAATACTCTATTTACGTTAACGATTGTTTTAAGAATAACCAATACTGCTGCTTTAAGCACACTATTAATATTTACTACTTGCTAAGTTTCATCAAAATCGTTACAGCCGTTTTTGATATTTTTGCATTTTTCGATTTATGTTGTATGGCAGCTCCTCTTTAACGAATTTTGCCAGCAAAATCAGTACTACGTCCAATTTAAATGTACATTAACAGCAGTTACTATATGCAGTTTCATTTTTTTAGATTTTTCTAATTTTTACCTGACTGCGTTAGAAATAGGTCTAAGTTTTTCGACTGTATGTGACGATGATAATGATAATGATCTGTCACAAACTATAATTTCGTAAATTTCTTAAGTATATAAAGTTTCACCAGAATCGGCCCATCTTTTTTCAAGAATATTGAGTTTGTATGGGAAATGATTTCGTGAATACCCTTTTAAGGCGGAATATCAGCAGATAAGCACTAAGGAACGGTTAGCAATAAAAATCAGGAAAATTATTCTCGCTTATTTTTCGCCCTGAAAAAAGATATGTTACATTCAAGAATATTACCTAGGGTCCTTGTAAGTTCATCACACGATTAGATTAACTTGACTTGATCATGAAAAAAATCCCAAACATAGCATAAATTGAAGCGAAGCCTGTAAACATTTTTTTTTAATTTACATAATAATTTCTTCTTTTCAAACTACTTAGTCTATGTTTATTCAAATTTAATTTAGTTCACTTTTTCGAAACTTTTCAACGAAAAAAAACATTGAAAAAGTGCAAAAGTGTGGTTATTTTCTTTACTCTTTACACGTAAAGAAAAAGACAGAGACAATCAATGCCTCGCTAAGCCGTTTATTCCTTTTTTTACAGTGCTGTGGTCCATGTGTTTGCCCATGGTGCGGTGGTGTATGGTGCGGCCGGTGTTCAAGACGTATGTCGCGATGTGCATGGTGCCGTGGTTCCTTGCGGGCCCCTGCAGCCGTGTGCCTAGCTCTGCAGCGACTTGTCAACGATCTGTCGCTCCCTTGCCGGAATTATAGGTAAATATCGATCTTGAGAGCTATGTCGCTGACTTTGGTTCTCCTACGGATCTCCTCGTTTCTGATTCGATCACGCAGAGAAACTCCGAATATCAAAATCTCCATTGCCCTTTGGGTGACCTTGAGCCTTCTTATGCGGCACCGTAAAGCGTAATGTAGGCAGGCCTCCCACTCGGTGGACCGATGACCTGGTGAAGGTCGCGGGAAGCCGCTGGATGCTGGCAGCGCAGAACCGGTCGTCGTGGAGATTTTTAGGGGAGGCCTATGTCCAGCAGTGGACGTCCTTCGGCTGATATGATGATGATGATCGATCTTGAATAGGGTTCCGTACATCAAAAGGAACCCATAAAGGGTCACTCGTGTGTCTGTCTGTCCGTCCGTCTTTCACAGCCGATTTGCTTAAGAACTACTGGACCTATTGAGTTGAAATTTAGTACACATATGTCAGTGACCCAAAGACAAACAAATAACGTAAACATAAAAAAATTAACATGGGAGCCACTTTTGGAGGATAAATTAGAAAATTTTAAAAAAGTTTTCTAAAGTATATTGTGTGACATCAAATTAAAGGGCTTATTGTGAGAATTGCAAATTTACATATTCTATTTATCCTATTTTAAGATGAATAGTTTTGAAGATATTCAAGATAATTTTGAACGAAAAAAAAACCGAATTCAAACAGGAAACTAAGGTTCCCTTCGATTTCTCCGCACGCCATCATCAGATCCCGGTTTCCTTATTCCCCTTGGAATATCTCCTTTCCAACAAAAAAAGAATCATCAAAATCGGTTCATAAATGACGAAGTTATCCGCGAACACACATAAAAAAATATATACGGTCGAATTGAGAAATCTCCTCCTTTTATGAAGACGGTTAAAAATAGGCGAACATTGACCATTTCCATCTTATCTCCGAAGCTACTGGGCCTAAAATCCTGAAAAAATCACAGTATATGAGGTTGAATGCATAGATTACAGGAAAAATCTATGAAAAAATCTAAATTCCTTCCGTTCCCACAGGAAAAATGAAATTTCTGGAATCCAGAATAAGTAGACTCCTAATTATCTAGAGCAAAGTATGTACTGAGAGGTCTTGTTCTGTTGGTAGTTTTAAGTTTTGGTGCGGAACCCTGTTTGTGTGACCCCGACTCGTACTTGGCCGGTTTTTTTGCTTTCGTCGTTGTGAAAATCCTTGGGTAGGCCTTTGTCCAGCAGTGGATGTCTTTTGGCTGATGTGATGATGAGTAGATGATCATCCTCGTATATAAAGTATCATCATAATCACATCAGCTAAAAGACATCCACTGCTGGACAAAGGCCTCCCCAAGAATTTTCACAACAGCGAAAGCAAAAAAATCGGCGAAGTGCGATTCGGTGTCACACAAACAGGGTTCCGCACCGAAACTTTAACTACCAACAGAACAAGACCTCTCAGTACATACTTCGCTTTAGGTAATTAGGAGTCTACTTATTCAGGACTATAGAATTATTTTTTTCCTGTGGAAACGGAAGGACTCTAGATTTTTTCATAGATTTTCCTGTAATCTATGCATTCAACCTCGTATACTGGATTTTTTTTAATTAATTATAATTACCTCGTCTAGACTTACATATTAGCAGTTCGATTTGCTTGAACCAGTTTATAACACCTCTTTTACGATGTGATAATTTGTCACGGAATATTAAAATGCAAACAGCAAAGATAATTTTTTTTTTTAATAAAAAAATTGAGTGCGTTTAAGATTTTTTTTATTCACAAATTAGAGAGTTAACGAGCAATTATACGTTGTTATTTTGGATGTGTTCTCCAACACGTGACTTGATGTTTCACATATAACCTCACAACAACGTGATGAGCATGTAAATTGGTCCTAAAAATATTTAAAAAACCGGCCAAGTGCGAGTCGAACTTGCTTACTTAGGGTTCCGTACCATCATCATCATCATCATCATCATATCAGCCGACGGACGCCCACTGCTGGACATAGGCCTCCCCCAAGGATTTCCATGCCGACCGGTTCTGCGCTGTCCGCATCCAGCGGCTTCCCGCGACCTTCACCAGGTCATCGGTCTACCAAGACCATACTATCATTCTAGCTTTAAAACTATAACAATACTAAAATATTTATCATGTTTAAATTTGTATGGCGACCTCCTTTTTTTATTCAATTTAATTTTAAATTCTTTGTTGTTATAGTGGCTATAGAAATAAACGTGGTAGTTTTAGCGTATCTGGTAGATATACGAGAGGGAATGTCTAATTATTACGTTTTATGAAATACAGCCCGCTAACAGACATACGGACAGCGGAGGCTTAGTAACTGGTTCCTGTTGGGACCCTTTGGGTACGGAACCCTAAAAAAATATCCTTATTACTGTTTATCGCCATAACCAATAAGATAATTTAAAAACGTAGGTAGTCTGTTATTCTGTATTCCAACCGCAAATTGATAATTTATGGTCCAGCTCCAATCCACAATGGGTCCTGAATAATAAATCTGTTATTTTATAATAGTCTCTGAACATTGGTTGTTAAGGGTCCCCAGGAGGCTGGAGTTTCCATAAAAACGTAGTTCCGCTTTAATAATAAAAAAATGGTTGTCCTTAAAGTCGGGTTTACGTACGATAGTTTAACATGACAACGTTTTATCAAAACATTGATGAAATGATTGCATACTTTTATGACGAGTCAAGGAGCGTAACGGGACAATGAGTCATCCTTTTGCGTGCGTGCAGCCGGCGTCCATCGATTTATTAGAAGTTTTCACGTCAAAATTTAATAAATTGTTTATTAATTTTAAGAAGTCTTATCATATAAGTTTTATAAATTATTTAGGAACATCTGGGTGTACATGCCCTAGTATCTGTACCAGGCAGAGCCTGTATTACAGAAACAAGTCCCTTAAAACAAATGAACTTATTTATTAACTTGCTTTTGACGATAAGACTTGTTGCGTTATCAGGCTAATATAATAATATTAATAATACATATCTCTTATCGTGTGGCACAATTAACCGTGCTATCCAAGGGAAAGACGGCGGTTGCCTGATGTTGCACTTAGCATCACCCGTAGGGCTTTTTAAATTTACACCTATGGACGTGTGCAACGCGACCTTCATGCACATCTGGAATCAGATGTGCAGGTTTCCTCACGATGTTTTCCTTCACCGTTAAAGCAATCGGTAAGCATATGTACGTAAGTTTCGAAAAACTCATCGGTACATTGACCGTCCGGATTTGAACCCGGGACCTCTGGTTAGGAGGACCGAGTCTTTACTGGTTTAGCCACCGACGCTTTTTACACAATACATATAAAAAGTAATTTAATATAATAATATGAAAACTACGTGCGGGATTGAATCCAAACTTTGCAAATGTAATGAGTAGTTTCATTGCCCACCTGGCTAGCTACCACCATCGTGTCTTAGTCTTGGGGCCAAACATCAGCGTTAACAGCATTGATGTGTTCCGGCTTGAAGATAAGATAGCCAAATCCCCATTGCGTGGGGGAATCTTGGTAAGCCCGTATCCATCTTCGGCATCATCATCACTTACCATCAGGTGAGATGATGCCAAATTCAATTGTGGATAAAAAAAAACATATTGATGTTGGAATTAGTTTTCGATATACTAATATAAAACGGAAACAAATAAGAGCTGTTTGAAACAAAACAAGTTCAGTACAAAACAAATCTAAGCCGTCGTTTAGTTATGTTTAAATTTACTACGATAAAAACTAATTACAAACATCGATATGTGTCTACTAAATATATTTGCAAAGTTTGGATTCAATCCGACATGTAGTTTTTGTATTAAGGCGGAACTACGTTTGTATGGAAACTCGATCCTCCTGGGGACCCTTAACATTACGAATTACAATCACAAATTTTTATTAAAAAAAAACTTCAGTCACAATTCTCATCGTGTTAGGTTGACGAAATTCTAGATTTCATTACCATAGATGTCTATCTTTAATTTTACACAGTTAAAAGGAGTCACTTGCTTACTTTATTTACATACATATTTTGGTTCTTTTTCATGTATCATCGATTAGTTGTTGACATTTTTTTTAACACGTTTCGAAACCATGTCTGTGGTTTGTAAGATTTTCGTAAAAATTATGTAAAAAATTGTATAAAAATCTCAACGGCATTAAGACAACATATATTTAGGCCAGATGTGATACCAAAACTCAGTTTCATGTATAGAGGCAACGATTAAATTTTGGCCAGATGTGATATCAAAGCTAAGTGTCATGTATAGAGGCCACAGTTAAATTTTGTCCAGATGTGATATAAAAGCTAAGTTTATGTATAGAGGTAACAATTAAATTTTGGCCAGATGTGATATCAAAGCTTAGTTTAATGTACAGAGGCCACAATTATAAATTGGCCAGATTGTGATATCGAAGCTAAGTTTCACGTATAGATGCCACACAGAGATTTGTTACCATAGATGGGTTATGCACTAACAAACCACATTTGAAAATCGAATCCATTTACACACACATTATAATAGGTACCTACCGAATGCTACTATGAAAAGAGATGCCAATTGGCATCTTTTTTTTGCTTCACTTTTAGGATGCATGTAACCTATCTACCTCCCCTTATATATAGCATATCTCTGATGCTACAGTTAAATTTTGGCTAGATGTGATATCAAAGATTATTTGCATTTACAGCGGCCACAATTATATATTGGCCAGATGTGATATCAAAGCTTAGTTTCATCTACAAGGGCCACAATTACATATTGGCCAGATTGTGATATCAAAGCTAAGTTTCATGTACACAGGCGACAGTTCAATTTTGGCCAAAGTTGATAAAGGTGATTTTAAACTATTATCCTGCAATGGCCAAAGTGACTTCTGGACCGCGCCCTGGCTTCTAAACCAATCGGAGTATAACGACGCTTTTTCTTCATCTTTTAAAATGTTTATCGAATAAATGCTGGTGCATTACAAACTATATATATTTCTATCTAAAGTTTAATAACTAAACCCGCCAAACCTAATACCGTCACGTAGCCGTATCGATTGCGGTATAAAGGTTTAAAGTTTAGGTTCAACAAAACTTTGCTTTATTATAAAGTAGCTGGTTTCACTATGCTGCCTCATAATTAATCCATTCAATAGTTTTGCAGAAGACAAACAACGTGACAAACAAAGAGCAAGTAAAGTTTGTCGCGATCAAGAAAATATTGAATTTAAATAAACCAGAATAAGTTCCCCATTACGTTTAGGAATCTTGGTAAGCCTGCTTCCATTTTTGATATCATCGTTACGTATCATCAGATTTTATTTTAACCGCCTCCTTGGCATAATGGTAACGACAACTAGCTTCAGATCAGGAGGTCGCGGGTTCGATTCCCGGCGGAGTCTAACTTTGTATGACTTGGTTTGGTTGGTGGAAGGGCATTTTCTAAGCCCGCCTGGCTATCTACCACCATCTTATCTAAGTCGTTGATGTGTTACGGCTTGTAGGTAAGTGCCAGTTACCCATTGCGTTGGGGAATCTTGGTAAGCCTGTTTCTACATTCGGCATCATCGTCACTTACCATCAGGTGAGATGATGTCAGGGGCTTAGCAATTACGTATAAAAAAGATTAGATCATGCCAAAAAGCATTTATATATATATATATATCAAACTCCGTAATACTAGAATTTTGCGTAACGCGAATATCACATACTGACGCGGTTTTCTCTAGGACGTATCCCTCGCGTGTACGCACCGGAAAACATTACCCTTGTTATGGGCCATTCGCTTAAACATTACCCTTGTTGTGGGCTATTCACGTAAACATTACCCTTGTTGTAGGCCATTCGAGTAAGCATTACCCTTGTTGTAGGCCATTCGCGTTAAAATTACCCTTGTTGTAGGCCATTCACGTAAACATTACCCAAGTTGTGGGCCATTCGCATAAACATTACCCTTGTTGTAGGCCATTCGCGTAAACATTACCCTTGTTGTAGGCCATTCGCGTAAACATTACCCTTGTTGTGGGCCATTCGCCTAAACATTACCCTTGTTGTAGGCCATTCGCGTAAACATTACCCTTGTTGTGGGCCATTCACGTAATCATTACCCTTGTTGTGGGCCATTCGCGTAAACATTACCCTTGTTGTGGGCCATTCGCGTAAAACAGTGAGAAATTCGACTACGAGTAGCTATTCTGTTTTGATCTACTTCTTTGATTCCAGCCAAAGGGACTTACTCCCTTTTGGTTCAAAACAGGCTTACGACTTACATACATACACAAAAGCCGGGTCGAAGGTAAATCATTACTTCCTACTTACATTATAAATGTGAAAGTTTGTATGTATGGATGTTTGTTACTCTTTCACGCTTTAACCACTAGACTGATCGGGATGAAACTTGACACACATATAAGTTAGGTCCTGGAATAGGACATAGACTACTTTTTACCCCGGAAAAACGTCTTATTTTCACAGGAAAATCGAAAACAACGTGGGCTAGTAGGACGGCTAGTAATATTATAAATGTGAAAATGTGTTTGTTTGTTACCTTTTCACGCTTTAACAACTTCACTAATCTTGATGAAATTAAGCAAGCAGGTAGCCTGCATCACGGAAAAGGACACAGGCTACTTTTTATCCCGTGAAAATAGCATAGTCTGATGCAGTTCCCGAGGAAACTAAAAATAGTCTTATTTTGGTTAATTTCTTTATTATCGCGACGGAACAATGGATTGTTGTGATTTTTTTGAACAGAGATAGTTGAGGAGGTGGACAATGACATAAATCCTGACATACTCGTAGTTCGCGAGAGATCTTGGCAAAACTTATTTCTTCGCTTGCGACTCGCGCACCACTCACCCTCAAAGACAATCATGAAAACGATGTCCACACGGGCGAAGCTGCGGACAAAAGCTGGTGAATCATAAAAGGAATTAAGTGCGTCGTTTACTCTCTTGCGATGGTGCTAAACTGAATCTTCTTTGTTGGCATAGACTTTTAGATCGACTTCAATAGGTAATACAATCTGGATTTAGGTCCAATAAAAAGCTTTAAGCTTCTTACCCACTAGGCCCTCAAAAAATCAGTTCAAAGGTTAATTTGACACGGAAATAAGACAGACGTATGAAGGGAGTATCTACAGGTGCTCTAATAAGGTTACATCTTGAAGCAGTCGTATCTCAATGCATCGACTTTCGTGGTTACGTCGATCACGTAGTCACAGTATTACAATATAGCGCCATACAGTAGCGCAACAAATGTACTGACGCACAGCAACGTAAGGGTACTTGCGGGGCAGCGGGTGGCGGGGCACAGCCTGGCAAACTCCGCGAGGCTAGTATGGGCTAGTGCCTACGCCGGTGGCGCATCGTGTGACATCATAGGTGTTGCGCTACTGTAAGCCATATCGTATTACTGTGTAGGCACAGTATATCGTAATACTGTAATGTAGGTTAACTTACTGAAGTACGGTCATTAGCTTGACGGGTTTGACTGTTAGTGGCTTCTGTGCTTCGCAAGGCACGTGCTCGTTGCTATTACAAGGTGGATTCTTTAAGCCGTATTAGATACCTCACAGGTGGCTTGAACATCTTCTGCCAGTGGGATTCCCCACTATCTTTACAACCTCCACTAACCAGGACTTGGCCTTCGTGTGTGGAGTATGAACTATCCTTCCCGAGGTCGGGAAAAGACTCGCGCCCCAGAAGTGGGGATATTAATGGGTTATTAACGATCCCGCTTATATCATCATCATCATCATGTCAGCTCATATACGTCCCCACCGAGGGGCTCGAGTCGATCGGGCCTTAGTCGACCACGCGGGCCCAGTGCGGGTTGGTTGACTTCACACACAATCGAGTTCCTTCGCAGGTGTGTTGTGCAGGCTTCCTCACGATGTTTTCCTTCACCGTTAAAGCAATCGGAGAGTAAGTTACGAAAAACTCATTGGTACATTGGCCGTCCGGATTTGAACCCGGCACCTCTGGTTAGGACGACCGAGTATATACCTATAATAAAAGTTTTTAAGCTACATAGAAGAATAATTCAAGGCTGATATACTAATTACAAAGGACCGTTTAAGAAGGAATCATTACCAATATTATAAAGGTGAAAATGTGTTTGATTGTTTGTTATCTTTTCACGCTTTAACACTTTCACCGGAGTTGATTGAGGGAGTGGGAAATGACATACCTAATTTACTAATAAGCATATGCTGACGTAGTACCCGAGGGATCTGGGGAAAACTCATGTCGCTCGCTCGCGAACCGATGCGACTCGCGCACCATTTGCCCTCAAAAAAATTATGTCTACAGGGGCGAAGCCGCCGGCAAAATCTAGTTTAAACATATCCAAATTATTGAGATTTGTACGGGAGGTACTAATCCTAAAACTGACTCGCGTTATGGAAAACTAACGCGTTCCTTTTGTCGCGTCTTTTGTTTGAAATGAATTGGTATGATTGTTGTACTTGTATGGAGAGGAGGTGTGATGGTACAGAACCCTTGGCAATGTATATATATTAGTACTAGCATACAGTACGGACACTCCCTGCCGCTCTCTAGATTGTGACCTCACCCCCTCGTCGCCCAGATTGATACAGATTGGTTACAGTTTGGTTGTAGAACGTATAGGATTTCGCCGCCCTTTTGTTTGTTCCGTCACTCCTTTTTTGAAATGTCATTTCTGGCCCGTTGTATGAAGTGTCCAGTGTGTGCCCTTGGTGACTGAATTTGATTTGTTTTTGGCCGGTTTTTAGTATTCAATCGGTCTTTAAATTTTAATATTGAACCATCAAACCCAGACAATCTTGGGCCAATGTCTACGACAACGACCTTTACTGTCGTAATATCTATAAATTGATTCATCTTCCCTTTATAAAACTTTTTATCAAATCTTGCCATCGAAATATGTTTAGATAACATTTTGATTAACTGTTTTTTTTTTATTTACAATAGAGATGACGACAGCATCAGAAATAAATTATGAACTCTTGATCACTAAATTGTTCTCCTACTTAAACTTCGGAAAACCTTATTCGTTTTGTTTTCCATCAAGTCTTCGATTCTTAATTCATCAAAATTACAAACTGAGTACATTAATGACGCTGCAAAAGCTATGACGTCACGCCTATGTATTTCAAACATTTTTAGAATAAAATGTCGTTTTTGACACATGATTAAAAGTAAATCAGATGACTAATGTTCGTCATCCCTATTGGTTAGCCCTAATTGGTAATTGTAATCATTCATTGCATTTAAATGCTGAAGTAAATGGACTCATCTAAACATAATTATATTGTCAGCCGACAGACTTCCACTGCTGGACAATGGTCTCCCCCAAGAATTTCCACAACAACCAGTCCTACGCTGCCCGCATTCAGCGGCTTTCCGCGGCCTTCACCATGTCGTCGGTTCACTAAGTATACTACGACTACCGGTGTGCGGTTGTCACTCGAGAACTTTCTACCACAACAGCCATCTGTTCCACAAGCTTTGTGCCCCGCCCACTGCTACTTATGTTTAGCTTTAACTAAACTAAAAGTGCTCTGAAAGACAGTTATTTCTCTTAACGAAAATTAATAAATTTCCTTTAAACAAAAGATCTTTAACAAATATTTAAAATATCCTCCGCGCACACAAATTAAATAAAGTTCTTAAAGGCTTCTTTACTGGGGGACTGTCATGTCTGACTGATACTGCCACAGATAAGGAAATTTACGCGAACTTTGCCCAGCGTCTTAAAAAAATTAATAACCTTTTGTTACTGTTCTAGATTACATAGGTTATTGATTCATCTCTACAAGGTTAATCGTTAATATAAATATTATTAAATTATAATCCGTCTCATTTTAAACTTCATATTTATGTGTAGTAGTCTACGAAAAAGTCTGCATTTCAATTAGTTATATTCGAGGTGGGTCGCCAGTTTTTCGTGAGTCGTTGATTTTTAGGCGTCACATAGGAAAACCATGACATTCTCGGTGGAAGAGAAGTTTTTTATTTTTGTATTGTCGTCAGATGGATCTTATAGGCGGTATAATTATTATTTTACTATATTAAAAAAAAAAAAAAAAAAAAATTCTCTAGCATAGTAAAAGAAACTCTCGACAGTACATATATTTTAACCGCCTCCGTGGCGTAATGGTTAGCCCATTCGCTTCACACCAGGAGGTCGCGGGTTCGATTCCCGGTGGGGTCAATTTGTAAGACTCGGTTTGGTTGGTGGTAGGGCATTTTCTAAGCCCGCCTGGCTAGCTACCACCATCTTATCTAAGTCTTGCCGCCAAACATCAGTGTTAACAACATTGATGTGTTCCGGCTTGAAGATAAAATAGCCAGTTCTCCATTGCGTTGGAGAATCTTGGTAAGCCCGCTTCCATCTTCGGTATCATCGTCATTTACCATATATTTTTTTTAATTCACCATTGGTATCAACCAATGGTGAATTAAAAAAAAATTATATCCCAATTTTGCTGGAATAGTCACCCAACTGAACGTAAGATGTCGAATTCACGGCATAATTCCTATTTTGTTTTGAAATATGTTATTTTATCTTTAATACTTAATACAGTTTTACATTCTTGTTGTTTGGAAGTGGCCAAATATGTAAACAAAACATTTCATCATTAACTACATATTTTTATCTTAATCACATTACATTTTGGACATCGATCATGTTCTTACGAGCAATTCAATTCTTTAATCACCGTGTGTAGTTCATAAGATCTAAATAGCCAATTGAAAATGAATTATTTTAAAGAAATTACTTCACGATTTGTTGAGATATTTAGCTATTTCCAAACAAATAGATTATAATTAAGAACCTTTTAAACATGCAGCTAAAGATATCCGTCTTTACTTTCTTTACACTCCACCGGACTTTTGCAAGCCTCTGACACCACTTCAGGACTATCAAAAGATTCTAAACTATCAAGCAAGACTTAACCTATTTTCTATTCCTTTCTAGACGTGGTTGCACTGAACTCCTCACCGCTGCCACCAGAGCCAAGCACGAGGAAGAATGCAAGTTCGACACAATGACCTGCCCCATCACTGCCAACTGCTGCTCTATACCCTTCGAGGAGCTTTCCACCCATCTCCAAGTCACCCACAACATCATCGCCGTCTACTCGCAAAAGATCAAAATCCTCATTGAAAACTTCCAAACCAAACTTAAGAAGACCGCCTGCTGTAGAACTAAATATAAAATTGTCTTGCTTTATCAAAAGAGCGCGTTCATCATCAAAGTTTGCATCTACAACTACCATGTCAGAGTTGAGGTGATGAGAAGAAAGCTTGGTTATGTAGCGGATGTTAAGCATGATAATAAAAAGAGTGAATACTGTGCTGTGGTGGAGTTCCAAAGTAAAGCTCTTCGCACTAAATCTGCTATACTTATAGAGAATGAAGCTTACGGTAAGAAGGCTGAGGTGCAATGGAACGATGTCATATTGAAGTCAGAAGTTGATGAAGCTATAACAATTCATGTTAATATTGCTAAGACAAGTAATGAACAGCTTGCGAAAGATATTGTTGAAAGTTAATCTGAAGAATAAAATTTTGTGCGTGTACGAAACTTGAATGAAATTTTGTTTTTCGATGGCGTCAAATAAAGTGTCAATAAAGTTATAGAAGCAATTAGTATTAGTCTTAAAGCAAGCAAAAGATGGCAACGAAATTGTAGCCAAAGTGACTGATTTAGTCGTAACTCTAGATGTAGAATAGTTAGTATACATGGATAAGATAAATTTTTCTTATTCGTGGTAGTATACATAAGATAATCAAAAAAATAAAATAATATTTTCTGAGTAAATGTGAGGTTTTATTTATTGTGTGAAGTAATGCAGTAACTATTACTAATATTCATAGAGATTAATAAGTGCATGATGCCTCTTACAATGGAGCATCAGAACTTCTGCGTTGCTAATGATGTATGAATGTATGTAGGTAACAAAATCTTAAGGCGAAACCCTTTCAGAAAATAATGCAAACCCCAAAATCTAGGGTAGGAAAAAGTCATTTTTCTGCAGTTGAAACTGCAATACATTTTTAATTTTTTGGAGTTTACTCCTTAAGAATCGATTTGCATATATAAGGGGCCCGGTATGAGAAAAATGTGAGGAGTAAAATCTATCGATGAATGACAGCGTTACGAAAAAGTTTCGATACCAAAAAGGTCGTGTTCAATAGTAGAAATGAAGTGAGTTATAGTTTTTTTTCAAGCGCGAGTAAACTCCAGTCGTGCGTCGGAGCTGACACACACAATTATTTTTAATAAATTTATTACAATGTGTCAGCTACAAAGTGTAGGGGGCCAAAACACGATTTGATAAAATTTTCTGGATAGAAAAAAATTGCAAAGTTTGCTTAAATTTTGTAAATTTTTGCTGTTTTAGCCCACAAAAACCAGTTTTACTTCGCTATAGTTAGACGTAGCACCTTATTTTCTTCTCTCTTAATCCTCAATAAAATCCTGACATATTTTTTGGGACTTACTTTTTTGCAAAAAAGGCCTATATAGATACTCGTATAAGTTACTAAAGTTAAACATTGAAAAAGTGCATGAAAGTGTGGTTATTTTCTTCACTCTTAACACGTAAAGAAAAAAACGGAGAAAACTGTTCTGAACAATACCTCGTCTTTAGAGTATTAATAATATTAGCATTAATTAATATAAAAAAAAAAAAAAAAATATTGAAAGATACATACCTACTCGTATGTATATAGCCCATAGCCCGTAAATATTAGTACTACACAATAACTTAATCTAATGATAGTGACATTACAGTTATAAATAAAAAAACCGGACAAGTGCGATTTGGGGTCACACAAACTGTGTTCCGCACCAAAACTTTTAATGCCAACAGAACAAGACCTCTCAGTTCATACTTTGCTATAGTTAAATAGGGGTCTACTTATTCTGGACTCGGGAATTTTATTTTTCCTGTGGGAACGGAAGGACTTTAGATATATTCTCATAGCTTTTTCTGCAATCTATGCATTGAGGCCCAGTAGTTTTGCAGATAAGGGGCGGAAATGGTAAATTTTCGTCTATTTTCTTTAACAATTTTGCGAACCGAAAGTCTTTAGATTTTCTCATAGGTTTATCTGGGATGTGGGCAATATGCATTCAACCTCATACACTGTGATTTATCAAGATTTTAGGCCCAGTAGTTCCGGAGATAAAGGGGCGGAGGGAGGGGATATATATAACTTTATATCTACTTATATTTTATATATCTATGTATCTTAAAATTATTAAAAAATAAATCTGAGATTCTCACAACTTGATAGTCACACGATTTAGTTCTCTAATTTACCCCCCAAAAGTGCCCCCCCATGATTAAAATTCAGTTATTTACGTTACACGTCCTTCTTTGTGACACTGACTTACATATGTGTACCAAATTTCAACTCAAACAAATTGGCAGTGACAGACGGATGGACAAACACACGAGTGATCCTGTAATGTTTCCGTTTTTACCTTTCAAGGTACGGAACCCTAGAAATGTAGATCTGTATAATAAGAAGATAAGATTGGCTTGTAGTGCAGAACTGCAGAATAAGCTAGTTGAATTATAGTAATTTGAGTTACCTTTTTAACCGACTTCAAAAAAGGTAGACAGTGAGAAGACCAACAAAATTGTACCTGTACAGCCTTGTCCCAAAGAATCCGAAAAGGAGAACCCGTTATTAAAACAAGGTGTCGCCAGTGAGATATTAAAGTTCCTTTAAAAAAGGCAAGGTAAGGATTTTAAGCTATTTCATAGCTTTTATCGCGGGCTTTGAGCGCGGCGACCAAATCAAGAAATTCCGTAACGAAAAAACTTACAGTGCGATTTGCGGTACTAAAAGGACTTAGTCAATTTTACTGGTGTACCTTTTTTAGTGTTAAAAGTTGATAAAAAATGCTATGCAATAGCTTCACCCAAGTGGGAACGGACCTCGACTTAGGTCTAGATCGTTGCTTAGACGGGGAAGGATCGCAGAGAGAAGATTAGGTTTTTTTTCTCCTCCGGACTGCGGAGGAGGGAGGGAGGAGAATGGGTTTACGCATACTAATACAGCCGGCTGTACAGGTTATGTGGGACTCACAGCCCGCCCTGCGCCTAAATACAAACGGTATATATATAAATAAATATGCACAAGCCCAAGACCACACTACCGACTAACTCCCCCTAAGCTTTGGCAGCTAGGCCACCTTAAAAACTCATCGGAGCGACGCCCCCTCCCCCAGGAATTTTTTTTGTTTGAATGCCTCAGCACAATATCGATGCGATGACAAAATGCTAGCGCGTTCTAAAAGTTAACAACACCATCTAGCGAACATTAATTAAACTTATAAAAAGGCTTAACAGTACCAGAAAAGATCAAACTTTTGAAGTTCATCATAATTAACCCAAAAGGCATAATTTATAACTTTTTAATTTGCATCTGTTAATATAACTTTCTACCAGGTGGAGACAGCTGTCTAATTTGTTAACTTTTCAAATTACAAAAGGACTCAAATTGTTCGTAATTATCTGACATTTCATTGGAGCTTTAATACATTACTTACTAAGTTATAATCTGTATGTATAAGTCGCAGGCGTATTGTATGTTTAGTCATATTACATTACCGCTAGCTGTTTTACAATACGGAGCTGCATTGCAATACAGCGGGTCGACGATAAGGCAGATTGCATTACCGCTGGCATTGTGTCGCAGGCATACTGTATGATTCGTCATTTTACATACGGTCAGGCAAATTATATAATGGCGAGGGCGGGGAGCCACAGCGCGACAGTCAAATCTAAACTGACCGAACCTAACATCGCGAGCTCATTTAAAATCTGCCGTACGGCATTTTGGCAATTTGCCTGGCTCGGCATTTTGCAATCTGCGTACAGAATTTTACAATTTGCCTGACCGTTTACATAAGGACGAATTATACAATTTGCCTGACCGTATGTAAAATGACTAATCATACAATTTGCCTGCCACATATGTCGCGATGACGATGCAGCGTATTGTATTGTAATATAACTAAATATACAATCCGCCTACGACATATACATGTAAAGTCGTGTTGTAACTTTTGCTTTTACCTTTTTTCTTAGTTTAAACGTCATAATATAATTGTTATAAGTAACATAATACTTAGCAACTTATCTCTTATAGTTTTTTTTTATAACATTCCCAATAACAAATTTGTACACGCCTCTACCCGTTCGTATTTCATTTCTTTCTCACTCACTGGTTGGTTGGCAGAAAACTCTTACAGAGTTAAGCATACCAATTGTAAATCTTATGTTTTTTTACTTATATATTTCTCATTAACTGAGTACAATAAACAATAAATAATAATATGGTCTATGCCCAGCAGTGGACGTCCTTCGGCTGATATGATGATACGTCATAATTAGATTGACTGGAACTTCCAGTCTGGAAGGTATCCCTGGGATTAGTCCGACTTTATATAGTACCCTTTTATGTTTTGTAACAAGAATTTCAATAAAGAGTTTACAAACAAACAAACATACTGTTTAGGTTAGAAATAAAGAAATTTACGGCCGAGCAAATTTTGGTAAAATTCGGTCGAGACATATGTACAGATACTTTACCACAGTATCACGATATGGCTTACAGTAGCGCAACGCCTTTGATGTTGCACGATGTGCCACCGGCGTAGGTACTAGCCCATACTAGCCTGTAGTCAGTCACCCTGGCAAACTCGCGGAGTTTGCCAAGCTGTGCCCCGCCGCCCGCTAACCCGCAAGTACCCTTCCGTTGCTCTGCGTAAGTACATTAGTTGCGCTACTGTAAGTCGCTATATGGTAATACTGTGACTTTACTATTGTCGATAGATATCTGACACTTATTTTTTTGTTTTACATAATTATATTGACTTCATTTTCCATTTAGGGTTATATGAGTTTACATATGTTTTACTAAATTTTATTACTATAGATCTAATAATAAAGGCAGGCCTCGAGTGGCGACCGTGCACCGGAAAACGTAGCGTATAGGCAAGCCTCCCACTCGGTGGAACGATGACCTGGCGAAGGTCGCGGGAGGCCACTGGATACGGGCAACGCAGAACCGGTCGTCACGGAAATCGTAAAGGGGCCTATGTCCAGCAGTGGACCTCTTTCAACTGATATGATGAATAGTGGCAGATACAATGTATGTAACAATAACTGTTTCCCGCGGCTTCACCCGCGTGGACAACGTTTCTTACTTTTCGAGGGCTCGCGAGCATTAAAATAAGTAGCTTATGTGTAATCCAGGTCCTAGTCTGTCTACCTATCAAATTACAGCCAGACCCGTTCAGTAGTTTTTGCGTGAAGAAGTAACAAACATACACACTCCCAAACTTTCGCCTTTATAATTAGTGTGATAAGAACGAACATACAGATAGACAGATAGATATGACAAAACTATAAGGCCTCCGTTTATGTCATTTAGGCTGCGAAATTAACTCTGTAAATTAATTCTCATCACGTCCAAATCTAAACAAATATGATTTTCCTACAAGAGGAAGAATATTCCTTTAATGGCTTTTTAAAATTCTGACTTTTTTATACCCATTACTTGCACTCCACTGAATCGTTTGAAGACACTTAATGAAAAACCTTCCATCAAACATCAAAGCGATCGAGCCTCCGATATACAAATAATAAATGTGAAGTCATTGAGTAAATCGTAAAGCACTTCAAATATTGTCGGATACTACTTAATGTCAAATTCGATTATGACAAAAAAATACAGGTGAATTTTTTTTCAGTAACTCATATTTTCTCAGAACATTAGAAACGAGATGATACGTAGGAGAACCAAAGTAACCGACATAGCTCTCAGAGTCGCTAAACTTACTTAATTTTGGCAGTGGGTGGGGCCGTAGAACAGATGGCCGTTGGGGCAGTAAAGTTATCGAGTGGCGACCGCACACCGGAAAACGTAACATAGGCAGGCCTCCTACGCGGTGGACCGACGACCTGGTAAAGATCACGGGAAGCCGATGGATGCGGGCAGCGCAGAACCAGTCGTCGTGGAAATCCTTGAGGGCCTATGTCCGGCAGTGGACGTCCTTCGGCTGATATGATATATCAGCCCCAAGAATATCATCACCAAGAACCAAAGTAACCGACATAGCTCACAGAATCGCTAAACTGAAGTAGCAGTGGGCAGGGCACATAGCTCGTAGAACAGTTGGCCGATGGGGCAGTAAAGTTCTCCAGGGGCGACCGCGCACCGGAAAATGTAGCGTAGGAAGGCCTCCCACGCGGTGGACCGACAACTTGGTAAAGATCGCGGGAAGCCGATGGATGCGGGCAGCGCAGGACCGGTCGTCGTTTAAATCATTGGGGGAGGCCTTTGTCCAGCAGTGGACGATTTTCGGCCGATATGATGATGATGATGATGATGATGATTGGCAATGGCAAACCATTTTATTTTTGCTCTACTCGTATTTCCCATCGCCTAAATTTCATTAGTGGGGAGTCTACACATATACAGACTATGTAAATGCTGTTAGTTTAATTTTGATCAAAATTTATAGCAGCTAACTATATTTTCCGTCACCTTAATTAAACATCTTGATAATTGATTACCACCTAACTTTTGCCCGTGGCTCCGCCTGCGTGGACATCCTTCTTATGAATGCTTTTCAGGGTATGTGGTGCGCAAGCCGTAAGCTTTAGAATCAGTTTTCTCCTCGTCCAGCTGTCGGTCAATGCTTATCAATAGTATATGTAACTTTCCACCTTTCAACTATCTCTGTGCAATAAATCACGTCAACCTGTTGCTCCGTATAATGCGGACCCATTGAACAAAAAAAGAATCATGAAAATCGGTTCTCGATCTGCGAAGATATCGCGTAACATACATACAAAAAAGCGTCGGTGGCTCAACCGGTAACGACTCGGTCCATCTAACCAGAGGTACCGAGTTCAAATCTGGACGGCCAATGTACCAATGAGTTTTTCAAAAACTTACTTATATACTTACCGATTGCTTGAACGGTGATGGAAAACATCGTGAGGAAACCTGCACACGCCTGCGAAGAAACTCGAAGGTTGTGTGTGAAGTCGACCAACCCGCACTGGGCCCGCGTGGTCGACTAAGGCCTAATCGCCCTGATTCAGGGTAGGCTCGAGCCCCTCGGTGGGGACGTATATGAGCTGTAATGATAAGGACATACAAAAAAATATAGTCGAATTGTTAACCTCCTCCTTTTTGGAAGTCTGTTGTAAAATAGCCAGTCCCTTCCTAGCTAGCTAGCAAATTTTCTGTGTGCAAAAAAATCACGTTGATTCGTTGCTCCGTTGTGACTTGAAATAATGACAAACAACAAATACATATCTTATTGGTAAGGATGCGATTCAGAAGAAAAAAATTCTTTTAGGTATAAGCTTTTTACGATCAAAGTACTCGTCAATCAATCAATTAATCTGCTGATCATTTTGTGTGTGACTCGTTTTACATCTGGAGGTCGCGAGTTCGATTCCCGGCAGGATCTAATTTTATTAGGGCAAGCGCACACGTACAACTTTTTAAAGCCACTTTTTGTCTCTCTCTCTAATAAAGGATGTTACAACATAACGAATGATATTTCAAGTAGTTACTTTGTATCTTGTCTACAATACAGGAAAAATATTAAGAAATAAAAGTGTTCAAAATGTAAACAATGTTTTGGCTTTAAGATTTGGCCAGCTCCCCATTGCGTTAGGCAAAGTTAGCCCGTTTCCACTTTCGACATCATCATCTCACTTACCATCAGATGAGATGATTCCAAGGGCTTACCAGTTGTGAATAAATAAAATCAGCGTAATACTATCGAGAAGCTACGTAACCCCTTAGGCAAAGTATATATATTAGTACTGACATACAGTATGGACACTCCCTGCCGCTCTCTAGATTTCGACCTCACCCCCTCGTCACCCAGATTGATAAAGATTGTTTGGTTCTCGAACGAATAGAATTTTGCCGTCATTTGTTTTTAGAAATGTCATTTCACGACCGTTGTATGCGGTGTCCGGGGTGTGCCTTAGGTCCTTGCAAAGTTCTTTACAGTACTCTACAGCTAAGCCAAATAACGCTTTCGAATGTTTCTGAAGGAAAATTAATTGGTCACGCGTTAGCAGTCCATCCATTCCTCACTGTGACACTTAGTCAACACGCTAAACGCTGGCCTGCTAACGCGGTAACTGGCACAGAATAACAGTTACTCCTCAACATTCTGGTCACGAAGGATGTCTGGTCCACAATGACGTCAGAGTGTTGACAGGGACGGATGAGTTTTTATTTTCTTTTAAAATGTAAATTTTAAATGCTATACGGTACGATACGTTTTAAGATCGTTGATGACCAAAGTAGAGATGAGCGGACATGTATAAAGTTTTTTTTTGTATGGAGACTGACTTAGTGAATATAATACATTACACTGTTTTTTAAACAATAGTTTTTTTTGTCTTTCGCACTCGATCAAACCTAAACATGCGAATACAAAATGAACATACATAAACATTTTGACCTGTAGCATAACGTTGCTCAAGGTAATTTTACTTCACGGTTGTTACACAAAGCACTAATTAATTTCCTTCTCTATCTTTCAAAATATCTCAGTATTGTCAAAATGTCCTATATTTTCGGTTTGTTTTTTTTTACTTTGACCTGCAGCATTATATTATTCAAGGTATTTTGAGTTTACGGTTGTTACACAAAGTACTAATTTCCTTCTCTATCTTTCGAAATATCTCAGTATTGTCAAAATGTCCTATATTTTCGGTTTGTATTATAATTTCCTTCTCTATCTTTTAAAATATTTTGTTTGGCTGCACCTCACCTGATGGTAAGTGCCGATGCAGCCGAGGATGTAACAAGCAAGCTCAAATAGTGCCTATGCACTGTCGTCTTGAAGATTCCTAAGTTGTACGAATGGGGAGAACACAGATGCCGGCATGGAATTCCAATCCCTGGCCGTTCGCATGATAAACGATGAAGCAAAACTTTTCGTGCGTATATATGTGGAATATTAACGACAAAGGTATCCCATCGAAATATACGGCAAAGATCATAATTCTAAGAACGCACAATGACGACATGTAATTATGACTAGGTCTCACAATGACGACATGTAATTATGACTAGGTTTCACAATAACGTGTCCAGGCTATACGAAGTTACATGAAATTCAGCAAGGTAGATGCTTGACACAATTTTTGTAGTCGAGTTTCAAAGCATATTGACTACACAATTTTATTTACAAGTAGGTAACACATCTATCATTGGTTCAAATGCACAAAACTTATAACAAAATATTTTCTTTGGTCTCCAGTTTTTTATTTGTTCACATAAAACCAGATCCGCATTATGCCAGCCAAGCAAAATATATGTATTATCGATACGCACAATATCAATGAAATACATAATATCTGGCATTTCGCGTATCTTTGGCTTCCGACATTCTGCAAAATCTAGCATTTCGCGTATAGGGCATTACGCCATTACGCAAGCGAATTGGGTTTTTTTTTCTCCTTCCGGTCTGGAAATGAAAATAAATGAAACCATTGTTGTTCACAGAGCAAAATGAATCTGTTATTATATTTACTTTTTTGTCATATTAGGTGGGACGTAAGTACCTACCTTTGTTTAAATTAGATACAAACGTATTCCAGGCCAAAAGAGAAACAAAGTTAAGGCTTTAAGATGTCTCAATCCGAGCAGGTTGATACGTGTTAAAATAATATTGAATGTAAGTGTATTCATTTCATGTTCATATCAATGCGGGCTTTGAAACCGAACGTCCAATTCTCGATTTTCACATGTTTTTATTACTTTTCTATACTTTAAAATTAGTTTTAAAAAAATGTGTTCAATTAAAATGAAAGGTCTTAAAGTCACCGATTTTTGTGTGTTGGTTTCATTTTATCTAACATTTTTTTTTCCACAAATTTTGCAATTAATGCCAAAAACAGGGTCTACAGTATGTTTTTTTTACATCAAAAGTGGTTATATTTTTAAAATTGTATTCAATTAAATCGATTTTTTATTACATATTTTTCCCATAGAGATAGCTTCACACAGTCTTTCAATAATTTGAATTGAATATGGTCATTTGACCATATACATATATAGTATATAGTCTATAATATATTAGCCTTAACCTAAAAATAAAAACAAAATTACCACAAGACAACAGCTTTTTTTAATTTCCGTTTTGATGAATCTATAACATAATTAATGTATACAGGGTGTATTTTAACACCGAGCAAGCCGTTAAGGGTGAGCTCTACTCATGAAACTGAACAACTTTCCCAAGAAACCCATACAAAGATCGCAATAAAAAGTTGATTCCATACAAAGTTGGCTATTCGGAATGATTGATTTCTAAAAAAAAAACTTGAAAAATAATTGCAAATTTAGTATTGGTTTCTTGAGGAAAGTTGTTCCATTTCATGAGAAGAGCCCACCTTTAACGGCTTGCTCAGTGTTAAAAAATCACCCTGTATAATAGCCGATGTATGTATGTATGTATGTTCCCTAAGGACTCCAAAACCGCTGGATTGATTGTGATGAAATTTTTCAGAGTCTCCACTGGAGTACACGCGCGGGCTACCAGTGTAGCCCATGGGTAAAATTTGCTTGATATTTTTGCAACTGGTCACCTTATCACCACGACCGTTCTCAGCTAAGCCTCGTCGAATAAACATCTGACAAATTTACTGACCCGCTGGCACGCACCGCGTACGGACGTCTGCACAATAGTAAGACAAAGTAGCAGAACCCGAGATCGGAACACAAGAAAACATTGTCACCACTGCAAGAAATTAATATGTACCATCATCAGGTTTGAATATATCCTGATTGTGATAAAAATAATGACGTATATGAGCTGTAATGATAAAAATAATAACTAACCTAAATATAAATATGATATTTAACGAAAATGTTGATGAATCTCGTACTTCAGGACAATTTTAATTTTTTACAGAGGTTTTTGTTTAATTTTCTAATTATTATAAATAATAATGTTAATTACTTTAATTTCTGCTTAATTTCATTAAGTGACCACTAATTTTTAAATTTCCGTTGCTTTTTTCGTGAAAAAAAAGTTATTTCTAAAAAAAATAACATTTCGAAATGGGCTTCACATGTACCCCTGATGGAGACGCGTGTACTGTAGTGGAGTAAATTAGCGGGAGATCCGACAAAAAAACGGGGTCGAAACCTCGGAGCGGATCGCTAGTGTATGATAATTGATAATATCATCAAAATGTACCTTTTTATTATTAAAACGTTTCTTCTTTGAACTTATAATTTCTTACAACACCCTTAAAATTAATAGGTTAACGAGGGGTAAAATAAATTATCCGGTTCAAAGGGGCTTCAGTTAATGAAACACGAGACAACAATAATTACAAAGTTCTCAGCATCAGCTAATCAATTTAGTATGACATGTCCAAACATTTTATGTATAGGTTCAAGAGTATAATTTAGCTAAAACGGCCCTTTACGTTTTCTCAGGTAGGTATTTTTTTTAGTGACCTGATAAAAACCGATCAGCTGATAAGCCAAGAGTGTATGAAAAGTCTAATTTTTTATGCTTTCAGGAAGGATGTAGAACAAAATTAATTATCATGAGGCCAACCATTTTTTTACAATTTCAGGAAGGATGTAAAAGAAAATGTATAATCATGAGGCCAATCATTTCTTTAAGTTTTCAGGGAGGATGTAGAACAAAATTAATTATCATGAGGCCAACCATTTTTTTCAGGATTTCAGGAAGGATGTAGAAGAAAATTTATAATCATGAGGCCAACCTTTTTTTTACGTTTTCAAGTAGGATATAGAACAAAATTAAATATCATGAGGCCAACCATATTTTTCAGGATTTCAGGAAGGATGTAGAATAAAATTTATTATCATGAGGCCAACCATTTTTTTAAAATTTTAAGAAGGATATAGAACAAAATTAATTATCATGAGGCCAACCATTTTTTTCAGGATTTCAGGAAGGATGTAGAAGAAAATTTATGATCATGAAGCAAAAAATTTTTTACGTTTTCAGGTAGTATATAGAACAAAATAAATTATCATGTGGCCAACCATTTTTTTCACGATTTCAGGAAGGATGTAGAAGAAAATTTATGATCATGAGGCCAACCATTTTTTTACTTTTTCAGGTAGGATGTAGAACAATTTAACTATCATGAGCCCAACCATTGTTTTCAGGATTTCAGGAAGGACGTAGAACAAAATTAATTATCATGAGGCCAACCATTTTTTTTGCGATTTCAGGAAGGATGTAAAACAAAATTTAGTATCATGAGGCGAACAATTCTTTTAATATTTCAGGAAAGATGTAGAACAAAATTATTTATCATGAGGCCAACCATTTTTTTAAGATTTCAGGTAGGATGTAGGAAAACATTTATTATCTTGAGGCCAACCAATTTTTGAAGATTTCAGGAAGGATGTAGAACAAAATTAAGTATCATGAGGCCAACCATTTTTTAAGATTTCAGGTAGGCTGTAGGAAAAAATTTGTTCATTTTTACGAGTGCAACTGAAACTTTTTACGATTTCAGGAAGGATTTAGAATACAAGCCGTCACTTTAACGAGTTCAACTAAAACTTTTTACGATTTCAGGAATGATATAGAACAAACATTGTTCACTTTTTCGAGTTCCACAAAAACTTTTTACGTTTTCAGGAAGGATATAGAACAAAAGTTGTTCACTTTTACGAGTTCAACTAAAACATTTTACGATTTCAGGAAGAATATAGAACAAAAATTGATCACTTTTACGAGTTGAACAAAAACTTTTTACGATTTCAGGAAGGATATAGAACAAAAGTTGTTCACTTTTACGAGTTCCACAAAAACATTTTACGATTTCAGGAAGGATATAGAACAAAAATTGTTCACTTTTACGAGTTCAACTAAAACTTTTCACGTTTTCAGGCAGGATGTAGAACAAAAGTCATTTACTGACATGAGGCCAACTATTTTTTTTTACAATTTCAGCAAGATGTAGAATAAAAAGTATTCGAATGTAAACTTATACTTTTTTTTTTCGACTTCAGGAAGGCTGTACGAGTATTATATGTAAGACTATCGATCCCCATCAAAATCTCAACTTCGATGTTTTTTTGCCATCACAATACCTTCTTCACGATTTCACGAAGGATCGTCGCTCGCTAATTCTAGATCCACATTCGACAGAAAGTAAAAACTATACCTGAAACTGTACTGTCATCATCATATCAGCTCTTATACGTCCCCACCGATGGGCTCGAGCCTTCCCTGAATTAGGGCGATCGGGCCTTAGTCGACCACGCGGGCCCAGTTCGGGTTGGTCGACTTCACACACAACCTTCGAGTTTCTTCGCAGGTGTATGCAGGTTTCCTCACGATGTTTTCCTTCACCGTTAAAGCAATCGGTGAGTATAAGTACGTAAGTTTCGAAAAACTCATTGGTATATTGGCCGTCCGTCCGGATTTGAACCCGGCACCTCTGGTTAGATGGACCGAGTCGTTACCGGTTGAGCCACCGACACTTTAAAGTACTGTAAACTGTACTGTATTATAGTAAAAATGTTACCATTTAAATTCTTCCGGTACATACGCAGAATGAACATAACTAACCTTGCCTAACACGATCGCGTGTGGAGAAAGCCTTTTAAGGGTCCCCAGGAGGCTCGAGTTTCCATACAAACGTAGTTCCGCTTTAATACAAAAACTACATGCAGGATTGAATCCAAATTTGGCAAATATATTTTGTAGACACATATCAATGTTTGTTATTATTTTTCGATGTACACTCGTAAGCCTTCGAAATAATATACTCGTAAGCCTAAGAAATTGTTTTTATACTGTTAATGACTTTATTAATTATTAGAAAAAATAAGAAAGTTTTATTGTTAATTGATGAGATAATTGTATATTTTTTTGATAGATTTTTTGTAATTTTAATTTTTTAAACTGTTTTTTAATTTCTTTATGTTTGTACACCTGCCCGCAGGTTGAACACTAGCACTAAAAAAATATAAAGATTCTGTACTTACCTACAGTGTTCTAGCTAATAAAGCCTTTTGAGTTTGAGTTTGAGTTTCGTTTAGTTATGTTTCAATTTACTACGATCAAAACTAATTACAAACATTGATATGTGTTTATTTAATATATTTGCTAAGTTTGGATTCAATCTGGCATGTAGTTTTTGTATTAAAGCGGAACTACGTTTGTATGGAAACTCGAGGCTCCTAGCAAAGTATATAATATATTAGAACTAACATACAGTGTGGACACTCCATGCCGATCTGTAGATTGCGACCTCACCCTCTCGTCACCCGGATTGCTACAGATTGGTTACCGTTTGGTTCTTGAACGCACCGTCATTTTCTTTGTTCCATCATTCCTTTTTTATAATGTAATTTCTGGCCCGTTGTACTCGTATTAAGTGTCCAGGGTGTGCTCCTGGGGACCCTTAACTGAACAATTGGATAGCAACACGCCATGACGTTGGAAATAAATTGGCTTTTGCGTGACCCTTATGGGTTAGTTTACTCTATGTGGCTTTTAGAGAGAGTAATTAAAATGGAGTGTCGATCAATAAGTTTTCTGGTAGGATTATTACCTACATGTGGTTGTGGTACAAAAAGCGTCGGTGGCTCAACCGGTAACGACTCGGTCCATCTAACCAGAGGTATCGGGTTCAAATCTGGACGGCCAATGTACCAATGAGTTTTTCAAAAACTTACGTACATACTTACCGATTGCTTTAACGGTGAAGGAAAACATTGTGAGGAAACCTGCACACGCCTGCGAAGAAACTCGAAGGTTGTTGTGTGTAGTCGACCAACCCGCACTGGGCCCGCGTGGTTGACTAAGGCCTAATCTCCCTGATTCAGGGTAGGCTCGAGCCCCTCGGTGGGGACGTATATGAGCTGTAATGATGATGATGTGGTTGTGGTAGCAGATTTTGAAATGGACATTCCTTTGTTTAGGTTATTCATATTAGATTAAGGCTCCTCCGTCCCCAAAAATTAGCAATTCGATTCACGATGTTTCAAACTTGGAACTAAATAGCTTGGAAATAAATTTCTTGTCAGCTCGTAATTCAACGTGGCTAATGCGTCAATCGCTGCGGACGAATCGTGCGAAAATTTTATTTTTTAATTCATTATAAATAAAATAAGAAGAATTTTCAAAAAAGTTCATTAATAATAATAATGTTCTGATTAAAATTGCAGCAGTTCTATGGTAACAATTAGAAAAACAAGGGTGCATTAGGATATTTTTTTCTTTAGTCCTGTATATTAAAATACTATCGTTTTTATGACTGTCTTTAAGGGTGATCAGTAAATTATGTCGTTTCCCACCTACTCAACTATCTCTGTGCAAAAAATCACAACAATCGAGTATTTTTTTAGTTCCCTCAGGAACTGCATCAGATTATGCTATTATCCCGGGATAAAAAGTAGCCTATGTCCTTCCCCGTGACACAGGCTACCTGCATGCCAAATTTCATAAAGATTGGTCAAGGCGTTGAAACGTGAAAAGGTAACAAACAAACAAACACATTTTCACATTTATAATATTAGTAAGGAAGGATCATTCGAGGAAAACAAAATCACTCCTCATATCCTGTAAATTATAAAACAATTATTTTTTGGATAAAAAATCCCTAATTAAAGTAAAAAAAAATTTTGGCGGCGGTATAAGCCTTAAGAAAAATTTAAAAAACAATACAGCAACAATTATACACGGGTATGACAAAGAGTAAAAAACACTTTAGTTGCTCTCGCTCACACACCAGCTAGGTCCCGGTACCAGCGAATCTATTGCGATGGGTTCTCTTCATCAGCATCAGTGCTTAGTAATTTTAACCGCCTACGTGGCGTAATGGTTAGTCCAATAGCTTCACGTCAGGAGGTCACGGGTTCGATTCCTGGCGGCCTTTATTAGACTCGGTTTAGTTGGTTAGTGGAAGTTGATGTCTAAGCTCACCCGGCTTGCTATTACTATAAGTCTTGCCACCAAACATCAATGTTAAAAGCATTGATGTGTTCCAGCTTATAGATAAGACAGTCGGTTTCCCATTGCGTTGGGGAATCTTGGTAAGCCGCTTCCATCTTCGGCATCATAGTAAGACCATCAGGTGAGATGATGCCAATGCCAGAGCTTACCAATTGTGGATATAAAATAAAATACTAAAACCTAATGACACAGGCTAGTATTGTAACTGTAACATCATTTTTTAACAACAATGTTTAATACATACCTTATTCTTATTATTTGCTTGGTTTTGATCTGCGTTATTTTTACCCACGACGGAACGGAGCAGGTATATGCGTTAAGGGTGAGAGATGTTTGTTTGTGTGTGCGTTTGTGCAATGTAATGTTCCCACCTATCTTCTAAACGAATGATCCGATTTTGATGCGGTTTTCAATAACGGGTTTGTGTTTGATGAGTTCATGTTCTTAGACAGGTGTCATGGCTGTAACTCACTAGGGGGCGCCACAATATTAGTGCAAAACAATGTTGCAATATAGTTATTTTATTCTTTTTCAATGAGATTTTTACCGTCGTGGGTTTTTTTCAAAATTTTTAATTTTGCTTATTTCTTTTCTTTTCCTTTTTTTATAATGTCATTTTCATTAATTTGACTTTTACTTGTTTCATTCGCAGTTTCATTTAGTTTTAAAAAAATCGGTACATTTTTTCTTCTATTTATATTTCCGAAAATTCGAAGTAGTTACTTAGATCACATATTTTATAAGAACGAGATTCACGGTCCCGCGGTCATAAGTGTCCGAGCTCAAAGTCGGCTATTTCATTCGTGGAGGTGTACTTTCGCGATTTTTCCTCCTAGCTATTAAAATATTCGTATTTTTTTATTTTTTAACATATATTGGTGAAAACTTGTTAATAGCATAGGTAGGACAATTTATTAGTTTATTGACTGATACTATTTACCTGTAAGTTTACCAAATTAATATTAAAAAAAATATCCTTGTCTCCTATAAAACAACTGTCCGGACGTTATTTGAAGTTTATTTATATAAGCGTAAGCCACTTACCTCAGCAGCAATATACGCCGGTATGACAGAGAGCAACAGCCTCTCCTGTTGCTCTCGCTCGCACTCCAGCTTGACGCGCTGCTCCAGGCAGGTCCTGGTGCCAGCGAATGTGTTGCGGTGGGCTCTCTCTGTTAGCGCGCGGTAGTAGAGCCCGATGCCACTCGCTGAGATCAGGAGAGCCAGCTCGCAAACCAGCTGTAAAGGACGAAGAATACGGTCTCCAATACTTTCCAATACGGTCTTTCTACCCTGGAATAGAGTTTTAGGACATATAACTCCACTTTACCACTAACCACTTTTTAATTTTTACAAAAGCGTCTGTGGCGGCAACTGCAGGTAACTCGCCACTGAACCTTAACACAAGCGAAGAGAGAACAAAAGAAATACTACATCTAGAACGCGCTATTAGAATTTCTTCAGCGCTGAGTATATAATATTCAGATACCAATCATCAACGATTGGTCCACGGCCGGACCCAAGGCATACCACCTCGCCTGGCGGAGATATCTCCCTTTGCTCTCGTCGGGTAGGAATGCACCGCTCCTAAACGTCGGTGGCTCAACCAGTAATGACTCGGCCCTCCTAACCAGAGGTCTCGGGTTCAAATTCAAATTCGGACGGCCAATGTACCAATGAGTTTTTCAAAAAACTTACGTACATATACTTACCGATTGCTTTAACGGTGAAGGAAAAACATCGCGAGGGAACCTACACATCTGATTCCAGATGTGTATGAAGGTCGCGTTCCCACGTCCGTAGGTGTGAATCCAAATGCCCTACACGCGACTGCGGGTGATGCTAAATGCAACACCAGGCAACCGCCCTCCATCCCATGAATAGCACGGTTAATTGTGCCACACGATAAGAAAGAAAGACAGACTAACCACTTGAACATAATATTAATAAACGAATCTTTAAGGTCACAGAAACATTATCTTAGAAAACCCTGAATTGTTTTAAAAGACCTATTGGGTCAACTGGCCCTAGTAAATTATAAGATAAACAAACACACAATAAAGTACAAACAGTAAATAAAATATCAGTTCTCATTACTAAGCGGAAATCATATTTTTTCTAGAGGAGATTAAAACTTCATTCAGAGAAAAAAGCGACCTAGAAAAAACAAAGACAAACAAAAGAACAAAATATCTAGATAGGGCACGTAGGTACCAATGTATATAGTCGTATCCAAAAGGAAATTCAAGCTAAACTTATAAATTACTTATTTTTTAAGGTTTTCCAAATGTTAAAAAGTGAAGATGTCACTGACGACGGCTTAAATACTATGAAAGAAACGGCCTCAGTACTAATTACAATCGCCAAATATAAAAAAAAGGTATCTAGTCAGTATAAAATAATTATGTCTCCTAATATATTTGTTATTTATATGCCTTTCATCATCATAATCATATCAGCCGAAAGACGTCCACTGCTAGACCACAGTATAATAAAGAGTACGCTAGACAAAGGCCTCCCCCAAGGATTTCCACAACGACCGGTCCTGCGCTGCCCTTACAAAAACCTTATAATATGCCAATTTATTGCAAGTGTTCTTTATACCAAACAAACCATGCTTTTAAAAGGTTTTTTTTTCAACCAAATACAATTTTCCTTTTTCATCTCAAAAACAAAAATCGCCATTCCAAACTTCTAACCATCCGTCAAAACACTTATTATATACTTCTTTTTGTGCAGTTCAAACACCAAAGCGTCAGCAACAATAGTAGAAACTAAACAATATATACAGGATGTAACAAAAGTGGTGTTTGTAGGTCCCGTTAACTCGGGCATCTGCTCATCATACTGAACAACTTTTTCTCTACGAGTTTGCTGAAATCACAAAAAAAAAATTTTACTCTTCATACAAATCGATCAGCTGATTGACCAATTTTGTGATTTTTAGTATGGAGAGACAATTTTTTTTCAGAATTGACTATGGGTTCCATGTGGAAAGTTGTTCAGTATGATGAGTAGAACCTCCAGATAACGGGTACTACACCATTTTTTTACAGCCTATATATTAAATAATAAACAACATATGCCTTCATAAAAACTAAACATTGATGCAAATTGCAATGATGGCAATTGATGTGTAAGAGGTTTGTTTGTAGGAATATTGACTTTGAATAAAATAAAGAGCCTGGCAATCGCAAGCGAGCCAAAGCGTAAAACATTAAAGTTGCTTATCATATAATAAAAGGCGCTCAAAGTGGCGGAGCACTCCCTTGTGCCTAATAACACGAGTCAACCTGTAGATAACTTACCTTTTAATTATTGCACTTACGAGGGTACTATAAATGCTTCGACCAAATGTAATGGACCGGCCCTATCCATACATTAAACTTTAAAAAAAAAATCAACACGCAAACACACGCTTATACCACTATTAAATCTACCGAGTCTCGTTCAAATATAAACAACTAGCTGTCCCGGCGAACTTCGTTCCACCGTACATTACCCTACACTACCCTATTCTACACTACCCTACCCTACCCTACATAACCCTACCCTAAACTACACTACCCTACCCTACACTATCCTACCCCACCCTACACTACACTACCCTACTCTACCCTACCCTACCCTACACTACCCTACGCTACACTACACTACCCTACCCTACCCTAAAACTATTTTTTTTTTGACTGACAATATTATTTATTTTATTATTTCAATACTTATTATCCTATTCCGGCCGAAGACAAATGCAAAAACACAAAAATTATAAAAATTGGTCCAGCAGTTCTTGAGTTATAAATAGTGTAACTAACACGACTTTCTTTCATTTATATAGATGACAGACATAGAGAGACGTACTCGGACTGTAGCACGAATGAGATTATAAATTTTATTTCAACCCATTTGGGGAATACTGATCGACTAAGGCGAAATGAGCGAATGCGCTCATTGTGTAGGCAACAAAACCGCTGTTCGCGTAGGCCGGTCCATAGCTGTTATATTGGTCGAAGTCTAGATGCGAAAAATTTGAATCAAATATTGGGTTATACAAAAACTTACATTTTTATTGCACAAAAGTATAAGATTTCGTGGCTCAGTGCAACTTGTGTGGTTGCGTCGACCACGCAGGTTAACTGACCTGAAGCACGGTCATTACCTGGATGGGTTTGAATTTTAGTGTCATTTTTCTCGAACTTTTTTCCATGCTTCGCTAGGCACGTTAAGCCGTTGGTGCCGGTTGCTATCACTAGATGGCAGACGTTAATCCGCGCTAGATGCCTACTAGACGGCTTGAAAAACAGAACTTGTTTTTATTTATTTTTTTAATTCACAATTGGTAAGCCCTTGGCATCATCTCACTTGATGGTAAGTGACGATGACGCCGAAGTTGGAAGCGGGCTTACCAAGATTCCCCAACGCAATGGAGAACTGGCTATCTTATCTTCAAGCCGGAACACATCAATGTTGTTAACACTGATGTTTGGCGGCAAGTCTTAGATAAGATGGTGAAAGCTAGCCAGGCGGGCTTAGAAAATGCCCTACCACCAATCAAACCGAGTCTTACAAGTTGAACCCACCGGGAATCGAACCCGCGACCTCCTGGTGTGGAGCGAATGGACTAACCATTACGCCACTAAGGCGTTACATTACACTTCCTACATTATGGTTTGCCACTATCCACCAGCCTCCATCAACCCGGACTTGGCGCTCATCCTCATCATTATATCAGCCGCAAGATAAAGGCCGAACTGCTGGACAAAGGCCTCCCATGGATTTCCACGACAACCTGCCCTGCGCTGCCCCCATCCAGCAGCTTTTCGCTACCTTCACCAGGTCGTCGGTCTACCGAGTGGAAGCCCTGCCTAGCTACGTCTTCCGATGCGCGGTGGCCACTCGATAACTTTACTGCTCCAACGGCCGTCAGTTCTACGAGCTATGTGCCGCCCACTGCCACTTAAGTTTAGCAATTCTGCGAACTATGAAAGTAACCTTGGTTCTCCTACGGATCTCGTCATTGGCCCTCGTGTGTGGAGTTAAAATTTTATTTAAACAGTTAAAATTTAAACATGTCTAAAATTTTAAATTTTTAGGTAGCAGAACAAGAAGTATTAGGGGAGAAATCACACAAATGTTCATTTGGCCCCAAACTCGGATCTGTACTATGGGTACGAGATACAGGATGTAACAAAATTGCTGTAAATCCCGTTATCTGGAGTTTCTACTCATCATACTGAACAACTTTTGTTCTATGATTGACGCAAAAAACTTTTGTGAACTCTTTGTACCTACCTACATACCGATCGATCGGCCATTTATGTGCATTTTTGTATAGAGGATCCAAATTTTTTTTGAGAGTCGACTGTGGGTTCTATGGGGAAAGTTGTTCAGTATAATGAGTAGAACTTCCAGTTAACGAGTCCTACACCAATTTTTTTTACACCCTTTATCCATATGTCCAGCAGTGTACGTCCTTCGGCTGATATGATGATGATGATGATGATACATCTATATATACAGGGTGTAAAAAAATTGGTGTAGGTCCCGTTTACTGGGGTTTCTACTCAGCATACTGAACAACTGTTGTTATACGAGTTTGCTGTATATAAAAATGAATCCCTATTTCCCTGCATCACGCGTGAACGGCTGGACCAATTTCGCTAATTCTTTTTTTGTCGAGTTCGTTATTGTCAGGAAAAGGTTCTTATGTAGGGTAGTGTAGGGTAGTGTAGTTTAGTGTAGTGTAGGGTAGGGTAGTGTAGTGTAGTGTAGTGTAGTGTAGGGTAGGGTATGGTAGGGTAGGGTAGGGTTGTGTAGTGTAGGGGTAGGGTAGGATAGGCTAGGGTAGGGAAGGGTAGGGTAGGGTAGTGTAGTGTAGTGTAGTGTAGTGTAGTTTAGTGTAGTGTAGTTTAGTGTAGTGTAGGGTAGTGTAGGGTAGGGTAGGGTAGGGTAGGATAGAGTAGGGTAGTGTAGTGTAGTGTAGGGTAGGGTAGGGTAGTATAGTGTAGGTAGTATAGTGTAGTGTAAGGTGGAACGTAGTTCGCCGGGACAGCTATTATCCATAATCCATATAGATATTTAAGATAAGATAAGCGAATGTTTACCCTGAGAACCCACGACTCTCGACCCAGTAGACAGCAGCACTGCCACTGAACAAACGAGTCAGTCAAAACTGTTAAAGGATCTAATACTATCTCTCTTATTTCGTGGCACAATTAACAAGTATCCGAGGGATACGCGGCAGTTGCTTGGTGTTTCATCAAGCATCACGCGTGGTCACGTGTAGGGCATGTATAAATTTGCACCTACGGACGTGTACAACGCGACCTTCATACACATCTTGGAATTGGATGTGTAGGTTTCCTCACGATGTTCTCCTTCACCGTTAAAGCAATCGGATAGTAAATGCACATAAGGGCTTGTGCACAAATCACGTGAGGTTAGAAAGGGTGGAGGGGAGGGGGTCACGAAAAAATCACGATTTATCACGTTGGGGGAGGGGGAATATAAGGAGAATTCACGTGTATTTTTCTACAGAAAACGAATAAAGAATAAATATATCACATGAGTAGATAGTTTTTCTCAGTTTCATGAAAAATAAATCTTTACTTGTTAAATAGTTTAAAATAGCGAGTCTATTTTGCGAAATTTTGGCGTGCGTGGCCCTGACCGCGCTTGTCCCCACCCGCTATATACAATACCTACTATTAATCATAAAATTAGGTTGAAATAAAAAAAATACACGTGAGGTTGTGAGCGAGAGGGGGTAGCCAAGAACCTCACCAAATATCCCCAAGGGGATGGGGGGTCAAAAAGTAGCCGAAAAAACCTCGCGTGATTTGTGCAAAAGCCCTAAGTTTCGAAAAACAAATTTTTTTATTTTTTTTATTTCTTTATTGGTCAATTTACAATAAGAGCTTACAGTTTCCCAAGACGCTCTTTTGTTAATATTTACAATTACAGTTACAAATTACAAATATTTACAATTACAAATTAAATTGTTGTTTAAGAAGATGTATAAATTTTTAATTATTATAGGCAAGCTATCCACAAAACTGTCAATATGTTGGATCTCGGCAACGAATCCATTGAACAAATGTATTGCCCTAGACGTAGTAAGGTGCAGCGCTCGCTGCGCGCGCGGCGCTGCAGTTGCAAACAGCTGGTGCCGTCGCCGACCCGTGTGCACGTATTTTTGTGGCACAAAGAGACTTGGCACTTTTACCGATTTAATATTTAAAATGTAGGACGATAAAGGATATTTCTTACCTGATCGTAAAAGTTCTCCTCTCCATACTGACGGCCCAACGCCAGTGCCAGCGTTATGTAAGCCAGTGTGAGTACGGCAGACATAGCTAATGCTATGGGACGGGCTATGGGCATCATCGTATGCACCATCTGAAAACAAATTATTTGATCAGATTTGGAAAATTTGGGATACTAACTTCTAGTATTATACCTATCAGGGAAGTTTTTAACCACCTCCGTGGTGTAACGGTTAAGGCCATTGGCTTCACATCAGGAGGACGCGGGATCGATTCCTGGCGGGGTCTAACTCTGACTTGGTTTGGTTGGTGGAAGGGCATTTGCTAAGCCCGCCTGGCTAGCTACCCCCATCTTATCTAAGTCTTGCGCCAGACATCAGTGTTAACCACATTGATGTGTTCCGGCTTGAAGATAAGATAGCCAGTTCTTCGTTGCGTTGAGGAATCTTGGTAAGCCCGCTTCAATCTTCGGCATCATCGTCACTTACAATCGGCTGAGATGATGCCAAGGGCTTACCAATTATAAAAAAAAAAGTAAATTTCCGTAAATAATAAAATATGCCGACCATTCACATGCCGAGTAGCTGCAATATAGCCTGCAGATCAATATTCGAACAGCGATCATGAGCTTTTTAAGTGAACCCTTAGGGCCTGGCCACATGTAGACGGCACGGCACCGGCGCCGGTGGCCGGTACCGTCAGACGGTGACGGCGCCGGTGCCGGTGAACGGTGTGCAAAGGTGCGTGCAGTTTAGTTGGTCACCGCTTGCTATGCGGACTAGTACTAGTGGCAAAAATTTCTGATTATGGATTACAAGACACGTATTGTACTCTTAAGTATTGTACTCTTAAGTAATCACACTAATATTATAAAGGCGAATGTTTGTTACTTCTTCACGCAAAAACTTCTGAACGGATCTGGCTGAAATTTGGTAAGTAGACAGATTAGGACCTAACACACAAGTAACTTTTCTTCAGGCTTGCGAGCCGCTTGTGGCTCGCGCACTGCGCACCCTCGAAAAGTCATAGAAACGTTGTCCACGCGGGTGAAGCCACGGGAAAAAGCTAGTTGTTAATAAGGCGCAACAAGACTCAAAAAATAATAATAAAAGAAAATACTGGGTAAACCCATACCTTTCAATTATGAACAGTGACGGAAATCATTTCGAGAAGAAATATGATGCGATAAATTAAAACAAATAAGTGAAGAGTTTGATAGGAAATCTAACTTTCCTAATTGTATGGGGCACTGGATGGAAAACACATTTGTATTATTTTTATACTCAGACTTAGAGCCAACTATACAAATATACAATACGTTGGTACCACTTGTTCAAAAAAAACTTAAAAAATATCTAAAACCTGAACCGATGCTTCTATTTTGTTGATTAAGGTGTCAATCGACTAAAACATATTAAAAAATGATTGCGTTGGCGGCCTAAATACCTAAAAAGCCGTGCCATCTGGGATGTCCTTTTAAGTGAAAATATACCAAAAATAACTGAAGAATTATTATTTAAAGGTAAGTTTTTTTCTCAGCTTTTTGCTGGATAAGCCTGTAATTACGGGCTATGCCAAGTAATTACAAGGTGTGAGTGATATTATATTAGCTGTCGCTAATTTCTTTAAACTGCAGGAACTTTCTCACCAAACTACAGATGAGATACTAGTTACTGTAAGGTGTGTATTATGTTTTCTTTTAAATCTATTGTTCTTAGGTATTGATTTAGTTTTTTTGGTACAACTCCGGTGGTTAAAATTACTATGGGGACGATGTAAACTTTATTTGGTTTCCAGATTCGGGTCACTTCTTCTTTAAGGTCTGCGTATTTGTTTATATTTTCAGCTATTGTTTTTTGAATGTTATGGTTGTTGGAAATTGCGATATCTATGAGGTAAGTAATTTTATTTATTTTATCTTGTAAGGTTATGTCCGGTCTGTTGAAATGTATGGTCTTGTCTGTGAGTATAGCGCGGTCGTAATAAATTTTATGTGATGTGTTTTCCAAAACAATCTGAGGTGAGTATTTGTAGTACGGGGTGTTTGTGTCTTTTTTGAGTTTGTTTGTGTGCTAGTTTCTGGTGTATGATGTTTACTAGTTGGTTATGTCTGTGAGTGTAGTCTGTCTGAGTGAGAGTTGTGCATGCTCCTGTTATGTGTTGTATGGTTTCCGGTTGTGTTGTCATTTTTAACTGTGGGGTCTTTTATTATATATTTCCTGTAGTTTTTAGTATTTATTACTTGGTCCTGTATAGCTAAAATGAATCCCTCAGTTTCAGGGAATAAACTGCCTGGTTTGAGCCATTGATTTGAAGCGTTTGGATCTATGTGAAATTGCTGTAGGTCATTCGGGTTTCTTCCGTGCATTACTTTTTTCTTCATGTCTTCAAGTTTCTTTTTCTGGGGGTCTATATTTCTTGGGTTTTCTAAGTTTGGTGGATGTTTATTGAGATTAAGCGGAGTATATTTAATATCATTTTGGACTATGGCTTTGTGGATGTTACTTGACTGGGCTTTAGTGATGAAAAATTTTGATAAGCTGTATATCTGTTTTTTCCATAGATGTAGTATATCTATCAGACCTCTACCTCCGTCCTGTCGTTTGATAGTTATTATTTCTATTGCAGATTTAGGGTGTAAGTTGTTATGCTTGGTGAGTGTAGTGCGGGTAGTTCGCTTTATTTGTACTATGTCAGTATTGGTCCATTTTATGATATTAATATTATTATTATTGCCGTATATTTCCCGCCAATATATTTTTATAATACGAGTTGATATCTTCGACAACAGTTCCTCAAAAGTTGTAATACTCATTCTAAAATAATCAAATTTAATGTTGCCACAAATTTTTGACGTGTTATATTTCTTCTCGAAATTATTTCCGTCACTTTTCATAATTAAAAGGTATGGATTTAACCAGTATTTTATTTTGTTTTAATTTATATAGTCATTTTACGCCTTATAAACAATAGCAAGAGTACAATACGTGTCTTGTAATCCACAATCAGAAATTTTTGCCACTAGTACTAGTCCGCACAGCAAGCGGTGACCAACTAAATTGCACGCACCTTTGCACACCGTCCACCGGCACCGGCACCGTCACCGTCCACCAGCACCGGCGCCGTCACCGTCCACCGGCACCGGCGCCGTCACCGTCTGCCGGCTACATGTGGCCAGGCCCTTATAGTTTCGTCATGTCTGTCTGTCCGTCTGTCCGCGCCCTAGCTCCTAGACTATTAGTAGTTAAGAGCTGAAATTTAGCAAAGATATATAACAATAACGCGGAGAGAACTGTAAAAACATTTTGGAAAAAAAACTTTTTAAGGGTACCTCCCCTACAAGTAAAGTGGGGATGTTTTTTTATCCTCGTCAAACTCAGTCGTGTGGGGTATCGTTGGTTAGAGCTTAAAAAAGTGTTGTGAGTTTTCTAAGACCATTTTATAATTTAGAGTTCCGTTTTCGTAAAAATAGAGTAAAAAGTGCAAAATTTTGTTGGAGTCGAGTCCACACACCCCTAACAACTAAACCGCTGTATACGTAAATTTGAAAAAAATCATGAAAGTAGTCTATATAATATACTAGCTGTCCCGGCGAACTTCGTACCGCCTTACATTACATTACACTGCCCTGCCCTACCCTACACTACCCTACACTACACTACACTACCCTACCCTACCCTACCCTACACTACCCTACCCTACCCTACATACACTACACTACACTAACCTACCCTACACTACACTACCCTACCCTACACTACCCTACCCTACCCTACATACACTACACTACACTACCCTACCCTACACTACTCTACACTACCCTACACTACACTACCCTACCCTACCCTACACTACCCTACCCTACACTATACTATCCTATCTCTCAAGTTGGATCGAACTGCACATGGTGTGCGAATTTTATTATAATCGGTTAAGTGTTTTAGGAGTCCATTGAGGACAAACATTGTGACACGAGATTTATATATATTAAGATTTAAAAGTAAAACTATCACGGCTAAGTAGGCTATCTTAGTTTAGGAGAAATAGTCGACCAACTTAAGATGTGCAGTTCGATTTGTAAAAAGTTCATAGATTTTTCATACAATATGTTCTTTACCAACTGCAAATATAATTTTGTTTTTTAAAATAAACATTTATTATTTGAAAAAGACTACGGAACCCTATTTTGCACGAGTCCAACTCGCACTTGACTGTTTTTTTATTTATTTATAAATGATAGTAAGTAACTGAAAAAATAATTTTATCAAGCCAATTTCCTAGGACCCATTTTAAACTCTCATTAAGGATCAAGGAGACCAAGGATGTCAAGTAATTACCGAATCTAAATTAAACCAAGACGAAATCTCTCAGAAAAGCGTATGCTACTGCGCTCCAGTACCCATTTTCTCATAAATTCTCTAAATTTCAACTAAATATTCTACTAACAATACATAAAATGTTACATTTTATAAACTTTTCCCGCTAGTTTCTGCTTTAATTTAAAAAAAATTAAGTTTGAATAGTATTCTGGTTAATTAATTAATACTGTAACTTTGTCTGAGCACAGTAGTCTTAGAACATAGTGGGCAAACTTTCCACAGACCAAAACAAAACTTTTATTAACTTTTCCCTCTAGTTTGTTTTAATTCAAAAACTTTAAGTTCGAATAGGATTCTGGTTAATTAATTAATACTTTAACTCTGTCTGAGCACAGTAGTCTTAGAACGTAGTGGCCAAACTTTCCACAGACCAAAACAAAAGTTTTATTAACTTTTATTTACACTTAACATCGTGCCCTGCGTGCCCCTACATCTGCACGCAGGAAGACCTCACGACAGTGGCTGATAATGCTTTTAACGTGGCTAAATTCTGGGCTGCTACAGTGTAGTGTCTGCCATCGACACGCTAAGAAGAAGATTAACTTTTCCCGCTAATTTATGCTATAATTGAAAAACTTAAAGTTGCAACAGGATTCGGGTTAATTAAATAATACTGTATCTCTGTCTAAGAACGTAGCGGGCAAACTTTCCACAGACCAAAACAAAACTTTATTAACTTCCCCCGCTAATTTATGCTTTAATTTAAAAACTTTAAGTTTGAATAGGATTCCTGTTAATTAATTAATACTGTAACTCTGTCTGAGCACAGTAGTCTTAGAACGTAGTGGCCAAACTTTCCACACACCAAAACAAAACTTTTATTTACTTTTCCCGCTAATTTATGCTTTAATTTAAAAACTTAAAATTGGAACAGGATTCTGGTTAATTAATTAATACTGTAACTCTGTCTGAGCACAGTAGTCTTAGAACGTGGTGACCAAACTTTCCACAGACCAAAACAAAACTTTTATTAACTTCTCTCGCTAATTTATGCTTTAATTTAAAAACTTAAAGAATTTATAATTTTTGTAATTAACTCGCCGTTTGAGAGGGAATTTTTAATGCAACGGAACGAAAAAGATGGACAACTATAAGTCTGGGAATTTTTCCTTATCTGTGATTACATGTATATAGATACCTTCTTGGAACTGTCATCATCGTCATCATTATCATCATCGTCATATCAGCCGAAGGATGTCTACTACTGGACATAGGCCTCCCCCAAGGATTTCTACGACGATCGGTTCTACGCTACCCGCATCCAGCGGCTTGCCGCGACCTTCTCCAGGTCATCGGAACTGTCAACCTGTGGTCAACCACATCGCAAAGGGAACACTTCACTGGATAAACGGAACTATGGTACGTAGGTATAGAGAAAATTTAGGTAACAAAGCGAAATATACTCGTACATACAGTAGGTAGTTCTACCGTCGAGGTTAGCTTGACCTACCTAAATTACAAAATTAATCTCATTTTAAAAACCCAAAAACTTTAGGTAAGGGCTTGTGCACAAATCACGCGAGGTTTTTTCAGCTACTTTTTGACCTCCTCCTCCCCCCCGGTGATATAGAATAGAATAGAATAAATGTTTATTCAGTGATAGGTACACACAAGTGAATAATTTTGTAGCTTTTAAAATACAATAGTTTGTACCTATCACTGAAAAGGTAGCAGCTCAGCATATGCTGTCATCACAAAGATCACAGCGCTGATTTTCAGCTACTACCCCTTCAGGGAAGGGGGTGGACCTAAACGATGTACACATCATAAATTTAAACAAAATAAAACTTTAAACATAGTAAAAAAATAAAAGTAAAATTCAAAACTAAAACCCTACAACCATTACAGATACATTATTTTAGATGCTACTTAGATTAAGAAAACTAAAGAAGATACTGTATAACCAATATTATAAAATTTTACAATATTCTCCTCAGCGATTGTAAATAGATAAACGTCAAAAGGCAGTTTCAAGCAAGGTGGGTAGTGCGGCCGGCCTTCTGTTCTTCTATGCAAAAAGATGTTAATTGACGTTTGAAACTGTAGACCGAACCAAAACTGTAGATATTTGGTGAGGTTCTTGGCTACCCCTCCCTTCCCCTCACAACCTCAACTGTATTTTTTTTAATTCAACCTAATTTGGACATTAATAGTGCCTATTGTATATAGCGGGCGTGTTCAAGCACGGTCAAGGCCACGAGCGCCAAAATTTTGTAAAATGTACTCGCTATTTTGAAGTATTTAACAAGTGAAGATTTATTTTTAATGAAACCGAGAGAAAAATATGTACTCATGGGGTAGATTTTTTTCTATAAGTACCAAGGTAAGTTTAATCATCATCAGTGTAGTGTAGTGTGGTGTGGTGTGGTGTGATGTGTAGGGTAGGGTAGTGTAGTCTAGTGTAGTTGAGTGTAGGGTAGGGTAGTCTAGTGTAGTGTAGGGTAGGGTAGTGTAGTGTAAGGAGGAACGAACTTCGCCGGGACAGCTAGTATTTTATATAAGTTCGCTGGTAATTTATTTAATTCTGCTATAGGACTGGATTTTATCTTTATTGCGTGCGCTTCCCTATACCTTTAAGTAGAAAGGCTACAATCTTGTTGTACCTTTTCAAAATGAGAAAGCCCCTACAATTTCGCCGTTTCAAAGTCATAAAGTCTCGCTTCCACTTGGAATTAAGAGCTGTTGTAACCGTAAAGTTATTTTATGACCGGTGAAATTTACGCCAGGCTCTCTATAAATCCCTTTGTCGTTGTGGCTGTGATAGTGTTATGTCAATCTCCCGTGTACTGATGATACAAAAAACCCTTTCCATCCCTGTAATGAAAATATAAAAATCTCAAAAATTTAACGACCAGTGTAGCCACTGGCGAAACTGCGTAAGAATATAGTAACTAAGTCATTTCAGCTCCAAAAACCTTAGAGCAGTTGGTTGAATGCTCTAAGCCAAAAACTTACCATCAGGTAAGAGGATGCCAAGGGCTTATCAATAGTCGATTAAAAAAAATCATTAACATACCTCAAGGATGGATTTTTGCTTAAAAAAATTCGAGCGAGACCTACAGTACTCGCATATGATGTGTAACATGTGACAAAATACTTTATAAAATGACGGCAAAGATACGGCAGACTAGGCTGTATGGTCATAGATACCTTTGCCTTTTCCGCGCTTTTAAAGCCTGAAAAAACGCGACTTCCTGTCCACATAGGACACATTTCCGTACCATTTCACGAAATCACTCCCACAAATTGCAGGAAAGCGAGAGCAAAGATGTTACACATCAAAAAAATTAACAAATCTCACATATAAAATCAATGTTTGTTTGTTTGTATTTCTTACTTTATGCGCTGCCATATCGTTCATCCAGTCGCGTTGAAACTTCGTACAGTTGCTGCGCGCACGCCCGGGAAGGTTATAGACAAAAAAACCGGCCAAGTGCGAGTCAGAACCGCACACATAGGGTTCCGTCCCATCATACTAGATGGCGCTAGTTTCATGTCTCACAAACCGGCCAAGTGCGAGTCAGAACCGCACGCATAGGGTTCCGTACCATCATACTAGATGGCGCTAGTTTCATGTCTCACAAACCGGCCAAGTGCGAGTCAGAACCGCACACATAGGGTTCCGTACCATCATACTAGATGGCGCTAGTTTCATGTCTCACAAACCGGCCAAGTGCGAGTCAGAACCGCACACATAGGGTTCCGTACCATCATACTAGATGGCGCTAGTTTCATGTCTCACAAACCGGCCAAGTGCGAGTCAGAACCGCACACATAGGGTTCCGTACCATCATACTAGATGGCGCTAGTTTCATGTTTCAAAAACAATCATACTAGATGGCACTAGTTTCTACAGAACACGTTTTTTGTATGGAGCCTCCCCTTATTTTTCACTTTTTCTAATTTTTAGTATTCTTTGTTATAGCGGCAATAGAATTACATCATCTCTGAAAATTTCAACTGTCTAGCTATCACGGTTCATGAAATACAGCCTGGTGACAGACGGACGGACAGCGGAGTCTTAGTAATAGGGTCCCGCTTTTACCGTTTGGGTACGGGACCCTAAAAACATCATATCAGCCGAAAGACGTCCACTGCTAGACAAAGGCGTCCCCCAAGGATTTCTACAACGAACGGTCCTGCGCTGCCTGCATCCAGCGGCTTCCCGCGACCTTCACCAGGTCTTTACCTTCAAATCTATATATATAAAAATGAATCCCTATTTCCCTTGGCCACGGCATCACGCGTGAACGGCTGGACCGATTTCGCTAATTCTTTTTTGTCAAGTTCGTTATTGTCAGGAGAAGGTTCTTATGTAGCGTAGGGTAGGGTAGGGTAGGGTAGTGTAGGGTAGTGTAGTGTAGGGTAGGGTAGTGTAGTGTAGTGTAGGGGTAGGGTAAGGTAGGGTAGGGAAGGGTAGGGTAGGATAGGGTAGTGTAGTGTAGTGTAAGGTGGTACGAAGTTCGCCGGGAATACTAGTCTATATATACAAAAATGAATCCCTATTTCCCTTGGTCACGGCATCACGCGTGAACGACTGGACCGATTTCGCTAATTCTTTTTTTGTCGAGTTTGTTATTGTCACGAGAAGGTTCTTATGTAGGGTAGGGTAGGTTAGGGTAGTGTAGTTTAGTGCAGTGTAGTGTAGTGTAGGGTAGGGTAGTGTAGTGTAGGGTAGTGTAGTGTAGGGTAGGGTAGGGTAGTGCAGTGTAGTGTAAGGTGGTACGAAGTTCGCCGGGAATACTACTTATTAATAATTACAAAAAATGCTGCACTTCAGTGCACTTAGGTCTGTGGTACTATCCAGGGAAAAGATGACGGTTTCCTGGTGTTACACTTAGCTTCACTCGCTGTCATTTTCAAACAATAGAAACCTGAGGGTAAGAATGTAGAAGGTATAATTAAATAAAAGTAGATATCCTGAACACTTCCAATTCGATTCGATTCCCGGCGGAATCTAACTGTGGTTGGTGGAAAGGTATTCTCTAAGCCCGCCTGGGTAGCTACCACCATCTTATCTAACTCTTGCCACCAAACACCAATGCTAACAACATAGATAGCACTTTCTCCATTGCGTTGTGGAATCTTGGTAAACCCGCTTCAGCCAATCAGAATCGTTGTGATTATCGAACCATTAAAGACAATGCAGCCTACCTACAGAGGCTACGATAGAGGCGCCAATTATTTTACGAGCACTTTTGATCGAGCAGCTGAACTGTCAACTTGGGAAGCCAGCCCCGTGCCGAACTCATCACAGTCTATAAAATAATCGGTTTTCATCCGAATCATCGTGAAGACTCGTGTTGCAAACGTGTGTAAATATTGATTGTACACTCCAAAATTTCTCAAAGACGAGTTTATTTCTTAGATACGGCCAAAACCCTTCTGATAATCCGAAATCAGAATTGGGATAGGACATGGACGCCCCACGTGTTCCAGATGTCGCACGGCAGGTATTTAGTTAGGTAGGGCGTAGGGAGTGGGTTCTTAAAAGATGCCGTGCGTGTTCAGATAATTTAATGAGGATAAAATATAAGACCTAAAAAGAACATAAGAATTAGAAAATGACACACTTAAATTTAAAATAGAAATCACAGAACATAAATAAATCTTACCCGAAATGGGTCTTTTAGGAAGTACAGTAATTAAATAAATATAAATTAATAATTTGTGCTGGTTAAGATGAACGATGATGGTTTTCGGTTTTTTAAATCAAATGTCACATAGTTTGACAGCGCATGCGCGGAAAAGAAGAAATAGATGGAATGAATAGAGATCGAATGAAAGAAGGTTATATAACTGCGCACCACGCTACAGTACCGGGGGGGGGGGCCGGTTGAAAAAAAAGTCTAAGGCTTTCTTTTTCTTAAAATTTTAAATGATATGAAGAATAATTCAGTACAAATGTGTAAATAAATATTTTGAAATTATTTTGTTGTTTATCCTAAAAATATAAACGAAAAAATGATCTGGATGAAAAAATATACATAGTAAAATTAAGTTAAAGTGTAGAGTAAAGAGGAAATAATAGATATAATAAATTAGATGGATGAAGCGAAAGTTAATTTGGAGTAAGCAAATGAAATTAAGATGAGTATATACAGTAAGACAGTTCCAAAATTCATTCTACCTATTAAAAATCTATCATACATCACCTTCCAAAGTCATAATCCGTTTCTGGATTGATGACTATACCATAAGAGAGAAAGCTTATATATATATAAAAAGCGTTTCTCAAGGAACTGGCTTATGATTGGTGTAGGCTTAATTTAAGGGTTAGTCACCAACCGCTAACTTGAAAAATAGCATAAGGCTTCTTTAACGTGTTGCTAAAAACCGCACGCTGATAATTATTTACAAGTAAGTACCTTAAAGAGGTAGGGCGCAATGAAATTGCGATGCGTGAAACGCAAAAAAAAAAGAATAAACGTCATGTCCACTCAGACTTACAGACGTAACTAATTAATTAAATAGTTAATATATATGACAGTCATAAATTAAGAAAGAGAACAATAATTGAAGAAAATTTAAGTCATCAATTAAAATTAATTGACTTAGTTAAAGTTGGTAAGTTACGATATTGGCCTATTTAATGAGTTATCATCCGCTCTGAAAGGTAAGATAAAATAATACTTAAAAAAAAACTAAACTGAAATGACAATTGTCGTATGAAATGAAATCAAAAAGTTAATGAGGTGAGTAAAAAGCTTGAAATATTTGAGTATGTATTTACTCAGTATGTCCCTATGTAGAGATCGGTTTAAGGTCTTTTATGTGCCACCGGCCCAAAGGTTTATGATTTAAATCTGACAAATCATAAATCAGTGGCGAAATTTTGTGTGTAATTAAGCATTTAATAAATTTAGGGGCTAATTTAGCAGAAAAATGTTTGTCGGAAGAGCTAAGTGGGTAATTACGCTTCCAAACTATGTCATCTATATTAAATTCCATGTATTGACGATGCTTGTCGTAAAGTTTGGCGTTAACTTGGTGCGATTTAAAAAGTCGTGATTGTACTTGTGAAAATACTGGAATTAAATGTCCCAAATTTTCTGCGTAAATATCGCGAGGAGCAAAAATAAGGTCATCAGTACTGTCTTTATCTGAATAAATTGAACCACAAGTAACTAATTCACGGCCAAAAACGAGGAAAGAAGGGGTAAATTTAGTTGTTTCGTTAACTGATGAGTTAATGGCGAATTGAATATGGTTCAAATGTAAGTCCCAAGTACGGTGGTCGTCGTCAACAAAGGAAGCTATCGCTGTAATTGTAGTTTTGTTGTAACGTTCGACAGGGTTTACTTGAGGGCAGTAGAGTGGTTTGTAATGAATGTGAGGTATTTTGTATGTATTAAATAAGTCTTTGAGTTCATTACTTATCATTTGGGGGCCATTGTCAAGTATTATGGTTTCCGGTATACCATAATTCATGAAAACTAAGTTTTCAAGGATATGTTTGATGATAGAAGATGTTGCTCTCTTAATGGGGTAAATAAGGCAATATTTAGAGAAACAACAAGTAACGACTAATATGTATCTATTTAATTTACGAGTTAAGGGTAAGGGACCAATTAAATCAATAGCGATTGTCTGAAAAGGTCGTGAGCAATTTTTAGGCTTGCCCATTAAACCGATGATGTTTTGATTTTGATGTTTGTAGGCTAGACAAGTATCACATTTAGAGATGAAAAATGCTACGTCTTTGTACATACCAGGCCAATAATAATTAAGTTTTAGACGATGGTAAGTTTTGAATATACCGAAGTGAGCTGCAGTGGGTGAACTATGATTTTCTGAGATAATTGACTCTCTGAATTCTAACAAGTTTCCAGTTGTATTCAGAATTTAACTCTGAAATAGCGCGACCATATTTAAATAATTTATTATTTTTAATAATGTAATCTGGAGTCGAACTCGGATTAATTTTACACTTTTCAAATATAGTGTTGTACCAAGTATCTTTAGACTTTTCAAATTTTGTATTAATAGCATTAAGATGAGCGATACGAGATAACTGATCGGGTACCACATGTTCAGAGCCACGTTTATGTTTTATTTCAAAATTAAACATAGAGAGACGGATGCACCATCGTGCTAGTCGACCTGTAGGGTTATCGAGACGTAAGAACCATTGTAAAGAAGAGTGGTCAGTGTATTTTATAAATTTTTTACCATTGTCTAGGTAACAACGCCAATGTTCTAAGGATGTAATCACACTTAGTAACTCACGTTCAGTAACTGAATAGTTCTTTTGAGCATTTGTTAAGGATTTGCTCATGTAAGCTATAGGTTTTTCGATACCATTGAAATCTTGGGTAAGCATTGCTCCTATACCGTAGGCTGATGCATCACAATGTACAGCAAATGGTTTGGTAAAATCAGGACAGGCGAGTATTGGGGTACTAACCAACGCTTGTTTAATAGCTTTGAAAGCTTCATCGGCTTCGGCGGACCATTTAAAAGGTGGAGCTTTATTTTTAGTAGATGTAAGTTTATTGAGTGGAGCTGATAAAGTACTAAGATTAGGAACAAAACGTCTATACCAACCGGCAGTTCCAAGAAATCTTTTAACATCTTTAACAGTTTTAGGGGTTTGTATATTCAAAATTGCTTGAACCTTAGAAGGGTCAGTATGTAAGCCGTCTTGGTTTACTATGTAACCTAAATATTTGAGTTCATTTCTAAAGAAGGAACATTTAGGGAAGTTAACAGTTATGTTAGCCTGAGAAAGTTTAGAGATTAATTTCGTCAGTAATTCGACGTGCTGTTCGAATGTTGGTGTAGCTATTACAATATCATCTAAGTAACAAAAGATATTGTTATCCAGCATAAGGTCTGATAGAAGATTATCTTAAAATCTTTGCTGAGTTGCAGGAGCGTTAGTTAAACCGAATGGCATTACCTTAAATTGATACATTCCACGTCCAGGAACATGGAAAGCCGTTTTAGGACGGTTTTCTTTTCTTAATGGAATTTCCCAAAACGCTTTGGCTATGTCAATTGAGGATAAATATTTACAATCTTTTAAATTATCTAAGATATCTGAAATCAAAGGTAATTTGTAAGCATCTTTACGAGTTATGCTATTTAATTTTCGGCTATCCACGCAGAAGCGCCATGTGCCATCTTTTTTAGGAGTTACAATGACAGGACTAAGCCATGGGCTTTCGCAAGGCTCAATTACATCTAGTTTAAGCATTTCATCGACCTCTGTTTTTAGTGCTTTTTGTTTTTCGGGCGATAAACGGTAGCATCGCTGACGAATGGGAGGGTGGTCACCGGTATCGATATGATGTTCAGCAAGGTGAGTTTTTCCTTATGGTTTAATTACGGTAGAAATTTGTTTGAACTTTTCTATTATTAAATTAGATAATTCTGGTTGCGTTTTAGTTAAATTCTCATAAGTGTGAAGGTTAGTAGAAGTTGAATGAACTAGAAAGTTGTCATTTTGTGAGTTAAATTGATTATTAATGTTGCGAAGTACGCTGGGAGCAATGTTAAATGTTTTCCAGAAATCAATGCCAAGAATTAAAGATTCTTGAATATCTGGAATTACGTGGGCAGTAATTATGGAAAATTTATTATTGTAAATTACCGGAAGTAAAATAGTACCGATAGATTTGATTGGTTGACCGTTAGCTACGGTACCTAAGACCTGACCTAAGTAAAATTTTGTGTGAGTCCTTACCAAGTATGGTAATGGAACTACCACTATCTAATAAACCGTTTAAAATAAGATTATTAACTTTAATATTTAAATATGGTCGAATTGAATCTTGTTTGTTTTCAAAAAGGAGAGTATTCACATTATTTGAATTAAAAAAAAGTTTTATATAGTTAAGCCAATCAGTCCAATCTTTTTGATCATAATTATTTGAATATTGAATGTGTTTAATCTCCTTCTTAATTAGTTTTTTGAATTCGACTTATGACAGTTAGGGCAATGGGGAAATGTGACGTCTTTTAAGCCACATCTATAACAAACTTTTTGTGTATTTTTACACACAGCAAGGAGATGTGAATTTGTTCTACATCTTGGGCAGGCGAATGTAGTTAATTTTTGGGGTATTGGTTGGTTTTTTACTGCATAGATAGTTTTATTAAATGGGTATTCGGGTATATGCGGTGTTGTTTGATTGTAGTACGTTGTAGTAGTGTGAGATGGTTGTTCGAATGAGGTTGACGGTTGAGAAAACTTCGAGTTATAGTAGGTGGATTGATTATTGACATTTAAAAGTTTTTCCGTAAATTTACATGATTCGATTAATGAATCGAGAGAAATTAGGTCGGTTTGTGAGATGCGTAAGTTAAATTCTGGTCTGATGTTTCGTAATATTATTTCTATTTTTTCTTTTTCAGAAATTTTTTCGTGTAATTTGGAAAATAAAGATTAACTCTCTCATTAGGGTTTTGTTTGCGATTATCTATTTGTTTTTTAAGTAAATAATCATGGTTACTTATTTCAAAATCTTTTATTAAAAAGGTTCGTAATATTTGCCAATCTGTTATGGTCTCTTTCTTTGCTCTGAACCAATCTAGAGCGATTCCTGAAAGAAGGTCAAAGATTTGTTTGAAAAGTGTGCTCTCTAGTATGTTACGAACAGAAGCAAACTCTTCTATTCTTTGTATAAAATCTCTTGGGCAGCTATCGCCTTTGAACTTGAAGCGTTTGAGGTCGCTTGTGTATTTGTGCTCTCCAATAGAAATAAATTTTTGCGTTAGAGTATCAAAGTAAGAAAGGGGAGGTATGTTGTTGTAAGAAATGGAAGGTGTGTTGTTTATTACAGATTCTGTTGAGTGATATACAGATTGTTGGGGTGTGTTGATAATTGTGTTGTATCTGTTTTTTAGTTGTGTAAATTCACTGGATAGTGAATTAAGTGTAGATAGTTGTTCTATTGTCAAGTCCTGGTTTATGTCAATCAGGCATATTCTTTTTTGAATATGGGAAATGTATACTGGGATCTTGTTTTTACGCATGGGGTAAGTATTCATGCAAGATTCCAATATTTTCAAACATTTAGTAATGTCCGTCATATCTGTTGTGAAGTCATTCGGATTGGTATCTGTAGGTGTGGGACAGTCAGGTAAGACTAAAAGGTTATTTAATTGAGCACGGAGCTCCTCTGCCGTTTGAGTGGCGTTTGGATTTTGTCCTCTCAATCTTAATTCATAAATCACTTCTGGTTTGTTCAGTTCATTAGTATCCATGTTTATGAATTTAAAAAAATATATGTCGTTTAAACTGTGTTACAATATTTTCAAATAATTGATAATAATGTAAAATATTATAAGAAAAATCTTTTTTGTCTTAAAGAGGTAGGTATAGACAATTTATGGAAATGATCCAATCTTTTTGATCCTATATGTTTGTTTTGAAAGTTATGTCAAGCAATATTGTTAGTAAACAAAAAGAAATAATATTTTGTAATGAAATGGAATGAAAACTAATAATTGTGCCGAAAATACATATTTTTTTCTTGGTTGTAATGTATATCTACGATAATAATGGAATGGCCTACTATGATATGCACATGAGTGTGCTGATTTTGTGAAATTGATGCTCTGTTTTACAAAATCAAATAAATTAAAAATTAACGGAATTAAACTAAGGAAGAAATAGAATTGAAGTAGGCTTGAAATGGTGACGAAGGTAGGGCTCGGAGATGGTACTGCTCACGTCGGTAGGTACAAGGATGAAAACTTGATGTCGGAGATCTTGCGGAGATGTAGTGGTTTCAGGTTAATAATGTTTAAAAATTTACAGATCTTCGGTTTATTTACAAATTATCACGTTTAGGCGCCAGTGTCGCACGGCAGGTAGTTAGTTAGGTAGGGCGTAGGGAGTGGGTTCTTAAAAGATGCCGTGCGTGTTCAGATAATTTAATGAGGATAAAATATAAGACCTAAAAAGAACATAAGAATTAGAAAATGACACACTTAAATTTAAAATAGAAATCACAGAACATAAATAAATCTTACCCGAAATGGGTCTTTTAGGAAGTACAGTAATTAAATAAATATAAATTAATAATTTGTGCTGGTTAAGATGAACGATGATGGTTTTCGGTTTTTTAAATCAAATGTCACATAGTTTGACAGCGCATGCGCGGAAAAGAAGAAATAGATGGAATGAATAGAGATCGAATGAAAGAAGATTATATAACTGCGCACCACGCTACACAGATAGTGATGTGAGCAACACAAAATAGAAATTGCTTCTGGAACAACGAAATCAGAATTTTCTGACGCTGATACTAGCCACGCGGATGCCATCATCGTCCCATGAATTGAGGTTACCCGATTTCAACCCCTATAGATCGGATGTGAATGCACGTGCATGGATTACTACTAGGGATCTGTGTATCTACGACCCATATCGGCAAGGGGCAGGGCCACTACAATATGTCTAGCTGCTTGAAGCGATGCAGCCAAGAGGGAAGCACCTGTGAAGCTGTCCCAGTGATGGAGAAGAGAGTCAACCTTTGCGTGGTTGATGCACAATACTGGAATTCCATCGGGTGAGCAGTTTTCATTAAAGAGAAATCTGTTATCTGTTGCGTCAGTGCAAGTTAAGAGGCACTGAGTAGGTACACGACTACCATGGACAATGCTACAGACTGACAACAGCTGGTTGTCCGACTCTTTAGTCTGACGACTCAATGTCGGCACGGAGCCGACACGACACCTTGGTTCGGAACCATCATAGACTAACTGACCATAAACTAACTAACCATAAGCTATAACAAAGAAAAACATGGTGCCGACCGTATGATTTGGTCGTTTTCGTGTAGATTTGTTTACAGCCAGTTTTGTTTGGTCAGGTTTCCTGATGATACTTGTAGTGACGACTGCAAACTATTTCACATTTTTACCGTCATTCCTTTTCCCCTGTGTACCATGGCGTACAAGACCGCCCAGAGCACAGCATCGACCTTTCCTTTTTTTAGGGCCCCTGTGTACCACGGCGCATATGGACATATGCGCCTAGAGCACAGCATCGACCTGACCTTTATCATTTTAGAGCCTCTGTGTGTCACACAGCATCGACCTCTACGTTTTCCCTTTATTTTTCGTGAGCTTTGCCCTGTGGAAGGGGAGTTCAAGTACCTACACAGCTCATCGTCATCACATCAGCCAGGCAACGTTCACTGCTGTACAAAGGCGCAATCGCTTGGCAGGCAGGTGGGCGATCGCGGTGTGTGGCACGGTACGCAGAAAAGACGCTGCTGCCCATCCTCCGGTCTTTGATCCATTAGTCACCTCTTACCACACCCTCGGGAAGAGACGGGTGGTACTATTCTAGGGCCATACCATATGCCTACTTATCTGTAGTGGATTTATGATAAGTTGGGTAATCTGAATACCTAACTTAAACACACATCAACTCCTCATTACTGATTATGGCAGCTGCTGGGCACGCATCGCCGTCAGGATGGCCGTGTCGGAGCGCAGAACGTGGCGCCATCTATGCATGCGTCGAAGCACCGTGTGTTTTATCTTGAAACGTCAAGCGGTTATGTAATAATAGTCATCTTTGGCCAAGGCGTGGTCTGTGCGAGACCGGAACCCGGAAGTTGGTAGTGTTGGTACTTGTTTGTTAGCCAATCAGAATCGTTGTGATTATCGAACCATTAAAGACAATGCAGCCTACCTACAGAGGCTACGACAGAGGCGCCAATTATTTTACGAGCACTTTTGATCGAGCAGCTGAACGTCAACTTGGGAAGCCAGCTCCGTGCCGAACTCATCGCAGTCTATAAAATAATCGGTTTTCATCCGAATCATCGTGAAGCCTCGTGTTGCAAACGTGTGTGAATATTGATTGTACACTCCAAAACTTCTCAAAGACGAGTTTATTTCTTAGATACGGCCAAAACCCTTCTGATGATCCGAAATATACATTATTTTTTTTTAAAGACTTCGGAACTCTACTTTGCGCGAGTTCGAATAGCACTTGGCCAGTTTTTTTTCTGTGTAATATAAATTATGAAATAATGATTATATAAATATGCCACTAGCCTTTTGAAGACAATTCCGGTTGAATGCTGGCAATATGATTGCAGCAGATGTAGTCGATAGTGCTTGCATAGCCACAATCAATCGCAGCATGTTGTGCTGTAGCACGAAGAATTGTTGCCAGTGGGTTTTTATTTCGCTGCTTCATTATCATTTTTCACATTTTCTCGTCGTTGTCCATTTGTTGCGAGCGCACGGAACAATCCCGCTTCTGATGTCGAAGGGGGTGGTTAGGTTATGTTATGAATGGCCTTATGGTTAACGTCCTTAACTATTTCGGTCGTGGGCGTCGAAATAACAATGCAGCTGAATCATAGTTGTCCTCCTTCAATAGTCTTGATCATTCGGCAATCGAAATAGTACAGGATGCCTTGGATTACAATGGATGCAAACGCGGTAATCACAACGATGGCGCGACACGTCCGTTCAGTTCGATGCTCCGTCAAAAAGTGTTTGCTTCGAGACTGACGTCCAGCTAATATGGCTTCTCAACTCAGTCTCAGCCACCTCAATCACAAACAGCCTTCCGTTAATACGTCATCTTTGCTACCACAAACGATTGGCTCACGAGTACAAGCGATTGTCACGCCACCACCGGTTTCCCCCAGGTACTAATACCTGACGTTTGATCCAAACAAAGTGTAACTATCTATGTAAACGTATCTCGAGCTGGTATTGGTCGCGTTTTCAATGACGCTCCGACAAACATATATCGCTTGCCGCGCAACGGCTTGCGTACCGCACTTCTAATAGTTACATTAGTGGTTATATCCCTTTCCATATGACTAAAGGCTCATCATCATCAAATCAGTCAACAAACTTCCACTGCTGGACAAATGCCTCCCCCAGGATTTCCACGACGACCGGTCCTGCGCTGCCCGCATCCATCAGTTTCCCGCGATCTTCACCACGTCGTTAGTACACCGCGTGGAAGTCCTTCCTAAGCTACGTAAAACGCTAAGGATCATGTAACATGTATTCCAAATTTTATAATGTCTAGTTAAATGCGCATCATTGATATATTACCGACGTTATCACCAAGCTCCACATAGAAAATAATTATATAGACCAGAATTGTTGTTACAATCTCTTTTCCTAATCTTTATTTTTCCTTCCTGAACAAAAAGTTTTTATGTAAATCTCGGCATCTTGCGGCATGAAAACTTTTTGCTCCAAATTTCCTTTTTTGTGGTGCGCGCATACTTTTTTAAGGGCCGACGACATTCGCCTCGCCTTTCGAATCAGTGATCTTGTTAGCCAAATTGAATCATTTTCCCTTTGGGATCATCCGATAGATCATTGGCATTCAACGCGTGCAGACTTACGGACGACAATAGCGGAATATTTAATGAGATGAAAAGTTTATCAAGGGTGTGCTGTTTAATTAGTTTAAAAAATAAAAATTAACGTCGAGAGTGTCCCGGTAAAGATGTCAACGTTGTCGTAATTAATCAGATCAGAAATTAGGTGTCAAACTAGAAGCTGATCTGCCAACAGTATGAAAGCAGTCCTGGGTGGGTGTAGCTCAAAAATAATATATACAGGTTGTAAAAAAGTTGATGAAGGACCCGTTAACTGGGGCTTCTACTCATCATACTGAACAACTTTCCTCAAGGAACCCATAGTCAATTCGCAAAAAAATCTTTGACTCTTTCATCATTACAGCTCATATACGTCCCCACCGAGGGGCTCGAGCCTACCCCGAATCAGGGCGATTAGGCCTTAGTCGACCACGCGGGCCCAGTGCGGGTTGGTCGACTTCACACACAACCTTCGAGTTTCTTCGCAGGCGTGTGTAGGTTTCCTCACGATGTTTTCCTTCACCGTTAAAGCAATCGGTAAGTATGACTTTGACTCTTTAACTCACTATAATCACACCAAGTTTGACACTTTTTAAAAAACAAATAGGGTTCCGTACCATCATACTAGATGGCATTAGTTTCATGTTTCAAAAACCATCATACTAGATGGCGTTAGTTTCATGATTCAAAAACCGTAATACTAGATGGCACTAGTTTCTTTACGTTTTAACAAAAAAAAATGTTTTTTTGTATGGAGTCTTTCACTTTTCCGAATTTTAATATTTTTTGCTATAGCGGCAAAAGAAATACATTTAGGTTAGGTCAGGTTTGATTGATTTAACTGTCAAAGTGTCTCGCGAAGCGAGGCTCCCCGCCCTCGCCATTATATACTTTGCCTGACGTTTGCCTGACCGTATGTATAATGGCGAATTATACAGTATGCCTGCAACATGTTCATTGTTCACTAAGTAACGGACACACATGAAAATTCCTTTGTTGGTAGCTAGGTAGGTAATCGATAGTAGTGATGAGCAAAGCAAGACCAAGACCAAGACTTGGACAGTCTTGATCTTGGTCTTGGTCTTGCTTATTCAGTCTTGGTCTTGGTCTTGCATAATCGGTCTTGGTATTGGTCTTGTTCTTGTTTATTCTGTCTTGGTCTTGGTCTTGCTAGACTAAGGATAGTATTGGTCTTGGTCTTGGTCTTGCTTTTTTGCAAGACCAAGACCAAGACTGCAAGACCAAGACCAATTTTACTCATCACTAATCGATAGGAAAGGGCGCTAACAACCTTGGTGCGAGGGTTGTTATTCCAAGAATCGATTTTCATGTCTTGTAATGTTTGAATATGTAAATTATTTGATATTAATAGTTTTTAGGGTTCCATGAAGACTACTGCGAGGATTGCTTATAAGTTCGTTTTGTCCGTTCGTCCGTCACAGCGTCATCATCATCATATCAGCCGAAAGAAGTCCACTGCTGGACATAGGCCTCCCCCAAGGATCTCCACAAATCACAACTTTTTAATTTTTAAAAGAATTGCTTAAATTTGCCAAAATAAATAGTTTTAATATACAAAAAGAACTCTATTTGTGTAGGCAACTACTTGGGCTATAATGCTGCGTGCGCTGTGTCACCACAGTTGCAGCATATGTTGAGTGTTAGGCTCCATTTTAAGCACCACAAACAAGTCATAAATTATGGCCATTGTATAGTTTAATTTCTTATATCTTTATTATTTCTGGCATATTCTTCCATGCTCTCGAGAACGGGATTCATGTGAGTTTAGCATAAGTCAATTTTAAAGTGAAACTTTTATTACATCGTCTCAATTTTTTTCGTCTGTGTGTTGCATGTCGCGTGAAGGTCGCTTTCGTCTGATGGTATGATCGTTTCGTCCTCTCTACCGTATCGAGAGCATCCATGATCGTTTCGTCCTCTGTAAAGTGTCACTTTTACCGTGGTTTCATAAAACCACACACTTACTTTTTTCATTTTTATTCATTTCATTTCATTTCATTTCATTAACTATTGTGGGGGCGACACGCCCGTTCGCGACATCAGTTGTCAAAATAAGGACACTTCATCTTTAAAACGTTTCTCGTAGGCTTTACCGAAGAGAAGATATTGATCTCTTCGAGATATTTTTTTATTATTATTCACAATTGGTAAGCCCTTGGCATCATCTGATGGCGATTCCCCAACGGAATAGAGATCTGGCTATCTTATCTTCAAGCCGGAACACATCAATGTTGTTAACACTAATGTTTGGTGGCAAGACTTAGATAAGATGGTGGTAGCCAGCCAGGGGGGATTAGAATATGCCCTACCATCAACTAAACCGAGTATTAAAGATGACACCGCCGGGAATCGAAGCCGCGATCCCCCCGAGATCTGATCAGATGGCAGCTGTTAAACTTAAAACTACTATAACTTGGAAACTAAAGACCTTAGACTACCTACTCGTGTGCAGTGACAACTGAAAGGTCTCGTCAAGATCTTTATTTCGGATGACGGCTCTCAAACTTAAGCTAGCTTTAGCTTCTAGCGTTTTGTAGTTATTTTCGTGGAACTCCTTGCCTGCGTCAGTGTTTCCCGAATCCTATAATTTGGGGATCTTCAAGGCAAGAGTGAATAGGCATTATTTGAGTTTGCGTGTACCATCCTCGACTGCATCATCACTTACCATCAGGTGAGTTGCAGTCAAACGCACTCAAATTTTTAATAAAAAAAAAAAAAAAAAGCAAGTTTCAAAGTATTTTTTGTTTTAACCAAATATTTTATTATAAGATTAAAGAAATGCAGGATTATAATCCTCTGTAACTTTCTTTGTATGTTTTTTTTAAAATTTTTGCTTATTATTGTAGTATAAAAGTATAAAAAAGGATTCAGCGCAAATTTATTAAGAGAATATGTGTGTGTGTACGCGAGGTATATTTTAAAACCTTGTCCCATTTCAGTTATTCCTACTTACTAGCCTCAAAACCCGTATAACTTCATTTTTTTGAAATTTTTGGATACAAGTTCCAGTCTTAATGATAATTTCAAAAGTCTAATCGGCAGACATTTGTATACCGCAATACTTCCGTTATAATTGTAATTCCTTTTAATTCTACTTTATTTAGTTCAGACAAACAATGTGCGCAAAAGCATCAAAAGCTAGACTGCAGCCCTGTAAACGCTATATCTTGGAAATTATTAATCCTATACTCCTATTTATAGGAGATCACTTCGATATTTTCATTTCAGATGATAGCTGTATTAAAACCACTGTATCTAAAAAAAAAAAACGTGTGGCACTCGGGGACTGCCGCAGTAAATAGCATTTTTATCAACTTTTAACACTAAGAAAGTTACACCAGTAAAATTGACTAAGTCCTTTTAGTACCGCAAATCGCCAATAGATGGCACTGTAAGTTTTTTTAGAACGCGGTAACGTTACGTCACGCTCGGCCGAGCTAGTAAACTTGACTGTCCTTTTAGTACCGCAAATCGCTAATAGATGGCACTGTAAGTTTTTTTAGAACGCGGTAACGTTTCGTCACGCTCGGGCGAGCTACATGGTAGGCGGAGTGTGGGGTGTTAGGTTTTTTCGTTACGGAATTTCTTGATTCGGTCGCCGCGCTCAAAGCCCGCAATAAAAGCTATTTAATAGCTTAAAAAATCCATGAATATGATTACGTGTTTGGCAGATGTCCACAAATAACCATCTACCCAGTGGCCTTTTGGTTTGTTTTTTTATTTCTATTATAAATATCATCATATTATAGACTAGCTGTGCCCGCGACTTCATCCGCGTGGAGGTTTTGAATTTTCCCACGGGACTCTTGAACTTTTCGGGAGAAAAAGTATACTTTAAATTAACCCGGGCTATAAGGAACCACCATTCGAAATTTCATCAAAATCGGCCTGGTAGTTTTTGCATGATGCGCGAACATACAGACAGACAGACAGATAGACAGACAAAAATTCTAAAAGTTGTTGTTTTGGCTTCTATATCATTACTAATAGAGCGTCTGTGGCGTAATGGCTAGGGCCACGGCCTCCTGTCCGGGAGGTCGTGGTTCGAATCCTGCCACGTACCAATGTGATTTCGTATTTAGATTTCATATGTACGTTTATCCGACGCTCTTACGGTGAAGGAAAACATCCTGAGGAAACCTGCACACGCCTGCGGAGAAACTCGAAGGTTGTGTGTGAAGTCGACCAACCCGCACTGGGCCCGCGTGGTCGACTAAGGCCCGATCATCCTAATTCAGGGAAGGTTCGAGCCCCTCGGTGGAGACGTATATGAGCTGATATGATGATTATTAGTAATGTCCACCAGAATTATTATTTTCCAAAAATATTTCACGTACACACACGGCCACGTTACAGTTTTATTATAATGTATAATATGAATAGATTACTGTGACAAACAGATTTGACCTTTTGGGAAAGGGAAGTATTGCGAATTAGACTTTATGCGAATGCCCTTAGTCCCCGTGTCACTCGCGATAATCCCATACTTTCATTATGAGAGCACATTGTGTCCTGTGAAAATGAGGGGTCATTGTGGGTATTCAAGGCGTTTCTATACAAATAATGTTTTGTTAATCAACAAGTTTTGATTAACTTTGGTTTGATTAAGTTTGGTCTGTCCTTGACCTTGATAACAAAGAGTACAAATATTAATAAAGTATTAATTCATCATCATCATATCTACTTAGGGGCTCCAGCCTACTCTGAATCAGGGCGATCGGGCCTTAGCCGACCACGCGAGCCCAGTGCGGTTTGGTCGACTTCACACACAACCTGCGAGTTACTTCGCAGGCGTGTGCAGGTTTCCTCACGATGTTTTCCTTCACCGTAAGAGCGTCGGATAAACGTATATATGAAATCTAAATTCGAAATCACATTGTTACGCGGCAGGATTCGAACCACGACCTCCCGGACAGGAGGCGGCGGCCCTACCCGTTACGCCACCGACGCTCTCGAAAGTATTAATTACGATAAGTTAAGTTAAGATTTGATGCATTGCTCACTATTTTTAAAACCAAAAGTGTGTTTGTCTGTTTGTTTCTTTTTACGCTCAAACTACTGAGCCAATTTCGTTGAGGTTTATTGAACTGAAATAAAAATAAAAACTAATACTTTAGTACTGAAAAAATATCATAGAAAAAATCCCAAGGAATCAAAAAACAAAAGATTTATTACGCACGCCGTACACTATGAAATAAAGCGAAGAAAGCCACGGCACAAAAGCTAGTTATGAATAAAGTAATGTTTTTTTTCTTTCGATACTTCTCATGAACTATTTATTATTTTGTACTCCTAAACAATATTTGCATGCTAATAATACTAGAGTAGCTAAATAAGTGATTCTAAAACTATTGTAAGACCTTTTATACTTACCTTATTTAAAGGCAAATAATGCATTCTATTCTATTCTATTCTATTCTATTCTATTCTATTCTATTCTATTCTATTCTATTCTATTCTATTCTATTCGACCTTTCTTTGAAGCTACGAGTACCTACGCTCTGCGTAGTCGCGTAGCACGAAGCACGTAGCACGTGGCACGTAGCAAATATGTCGAAGGCTGTCAGGTACTCTTAGTAATATAATATTTAAAAATGAATATCTCGTGCCTTTGAAGTATCCACGTATTACCCACATTGTAATTTTAATTAATTGATACATAGGAGGATAGATTCATGACTCCTACGACACCTATTGGAAGAGATAGGATGGCCCTATTCTAACCCAGGAGCCATACGGCAAACATAGCTCATAGACATAGCTCTCAGAATTGCTAAACTTAAGTGGCAGTGGGCGGGGCACATAGCTCGTAGAACGGATGGCCGTTGGGCAGTAAACTTCTCGAGTGGCGACCGCGCACCGGAAAACGTAGCGTAGGCAGGCCTCCTACTCGGTGGATCGATGACCTGGTGAATGTCGCGGGAAGCCGCTGGTAGCGCAGAACCGGTTGTCGTGGAAATCCTTGAGGGAGGCCTATGTCCAGTGGTGGAAGTCCTTCGGCTGATATGATGATGATGAGATTCTAGAATACTTTTAAACAAACTTCAGAAATTGTAAGTAACTAATAATAAATATTTAGGGACAAATTACAGACAGCTATCTAGCCTTAAACTGGAATACCCTGTACTATGGCAGCTATACAGACTGATATCATACTGACATATTATAATTAAATGCCCAGCAAATCAATCAATCTGTCACACGTAGGTATACCTGAGCACGATCCTCAGCCTAACAGGCAGAGCGCTAACCATTACGCTACCAGGCCAGATAATAGTTATTCTTGTTAAGCTTTCGGGCATTACCATGCGTTACCGACGCGTTTAGTAGTTATTCTTGTTAAGCTTTCGGGCATTACCATGCGTTACCGACGCGTTTAGTAGTTATTCTTGTTAAGCTTTCGGGCATTACCATGCGTTACCGACGCGTTTAGTTGTTATTCTTGTTAAGCTTTCGGGCATTACCATGCGTTACCGACGCGTTTAGTAGTTATTCTTGTTAAGCTTTCGGGCATTACCATGCGTTACCGACGCGTTTAGTAGTTATTCTTGTTAGGCTTTCGGGCATTACCATGCATTACCGACGCGTTTAGTAGTTATTCTTGTTAAGCTTTCCGGCATTACCATGCGTTACCGACGCGTTTAGTAGTTATTCTTGGCTTTCGGGGATTACCATGCGTTACCGACGCGTTTAGTAGTTATTCTTGTTAGGCTTTCGGGCATCACCATGCGTTACCGACGCGTTTAATAGTTATTCTTGTTAAGCTTTTGGGCATTACCAGGCATTACCGACGCGTTTAATAAAAATGAGGCAAAATGAAAAGCACAAATATTGTTTTTTTGCGTATAGGTACTATTGTATTTTTATCCAAATAAAAAAATGGAAGAGGGTCTCATTCGACTGTATGTTTTTTTTTTATGAAAGTACTTTATTTATGCAATTTCTTCGCCGTTTTAGAACCGATTTTGATGTTTTTTTTTAAAAAATTTAATAGATTATCATTATTATCAACTTTAATAAATTTATAGAATGGTTAGTACAAAAACCACTTGACAACTATAAACTAGAGTAAAATTGTAAATTAAATTAAATAATAACAATGTCAAATTAAATTAAATAGCGGCTTTAGCGACGGGAGCAGCGCGGTGAGTCTCTGTGCTCTACCAGCGCGCTCAGGATACCGTGTGCTCCACCAGCGTCAGGATACCACGTGCTCTAGCCCAGACTCCAGACAAGTTTAGTCAAACTATACAAGATTAGAAACTTACTTTTGCCCGCGGCTTCGCCCGCCTGGAAATCGTTATTATGACTGTCTTTGAGGGTGAGTTTTGCAATGTAAGCGCAATAATTGAAAACGCTAAACACGTTAAAAAACCGACTTCCATCGCAAAAACTTAGTACATTTTTGCATTATTATTTTTGGTTTTTGTTAATTTTCTTATAAAGTACTGCACCGATTTTGATAAAATTTCTATGGTACTACACGGGAAGCACTAGCTTTCAATTAAAAAAATAATCATAAAGATCAGTTCACCCAGTCAAAATTTCTGAGGTAACACACTTAAAAAAAAATACATACAGACGAATTCAGAACTTCCTCCTTTTTGGAAGTCGCTTGAAAAAATGTGTTTATTTACGACATCACATTAGAAACCTCTAAAATTATCAGTGTTTCTCTACTATATTATCCATGTGTTATACATATAAACCTTCCTCTTGAATCAGTCTACCTATTACAAAAAACTGCATCAAAATCTGTTGCGTAGTTTTAAAGATTTAAGCATACATAGAGACAGACAGTGAGCGTGAAGCGACTTTGTTTTATACTATGTAGTGATAGTGATTACATACAGTATGGATACTCCCTGCCGCTCTCTAGATTGCAACCTCACCCCCTCGTCACCCAGATTGATAAAGATTGGTTATAGTTTGGTTCTCGAACGTATAAGATTTCGCCGTGATTTCGTTTGCTCCGTCATTTGTTTTTAGAAATGTCATTTCACGACCGTTGTATGCAGTGTCCGGGGTACAATTTAGTAGTGAGGCGCAACGCTTCCGCCAAGATCATGCCTTCATAATATTAAACAAAAAAAAACGACTTCAAACGCACTAGTCGCCACTACGATTTTTGAAGGTTCCTCTCGATTTCTCTGGGATTCCATCGTCAGATCCTGGTTTCCTTATCATGGTGGTTTCCTTATCACTACCCTTGGGATATCTCCTTTCCAACAAAAAAATAATCATCAAAATCGGTTCATAAACGACGAAGTTATCCGCGAACACACATAAAAAAAAATTATATACGGTCGAATTGAGAAACCTTCTTTTTTTTAAGTCGTTTAAAAATGGTCCCATATAAAATTTTATCAATATCGGTTTAGTACTTTTTTAGCAAAGAAACGAACACAAATAAATTGTACAGCCTCGCTGTGCATACATTCTCGCCAAGCCTTCACCATCTGTCGTAGTAGGGCATACACAAATCAACAATACATTCATCTTATCAGCTCATATACGTCCCCACCGAGGGGCTCGAGCCTACCCTGAATTAGGGCGATCGGGCTTTAGTCGACCACGCAGGCCCAGTGCGGGTTGGTCGACTTCACATACAACCTTCGAGTTTCTTCGCAGGCGTGTGCAGGTTTCCTCACGATGTAATGTTTTCCTTCACCGTAAGAGTGTCGCATAAACGTACATATGAAATTGAAATTCGAAAACACATTGGTACGTGGCAGGATTCGAACCACGGGCCTCCCGGACAGGAGGTAGCGGCCGTAACCGTTACGAATAAACATCACACTTACATTAGATAAATCAGACTTGATAAAAAAATTACAAATAATTTGGACTTTTATGGGAGTTACCTTATTTCGATTATTCCTGGAATAATGAAGTACCCAGTGCAGTATAACTTATTAAGTCTTAGTTCATTAAAAACTTTAGAGCCATGTTTAAGAAAAGTAACAAGCTGACTCAGTGGCTCAGTGGTTAGTGCTCTTGACTACTGATCCGAGAGTTGTGGGTTCGATCCTCACCCATGGCAAACATTTGAGTAATGAGCAGATTTGTTTGCTCTGTGTCTGGGTGTTAAATATCTATATATGTATGTATTTAAACGAATATAAGTATGTATATCAGTCTCTGGTTCCCATAACACAGGGAATCCTACTTTGGGGCCAGATGACCATATGTGATTTGTCCCAGAATATTTATTTATTTATTTATTTATTTATTTGTATTGATATTGCGATTTTTCTTGGACACTATAGGCAATATTTACAGTTATAGTAACATATCAAGTTCCATTAAAATCGTTAGAGCAATTTTGGAGTAAAATAATAATTGCTGTCATCTTCGGCATCACCGTCACTTAATATCAGATGAGATGATGCCAAAGGCTTACTAATTGTGACTTAAAAGTGTTTTTTTTTACTATGGTGGCAACCCTAAAAAATCAGATAGAAGAAATTCAAAAAAACGCCTGGAGAATTAAAACTAATATTGCCCTTACCCAAATTTCACACAAATCCGTCTAGTAGTTTGGGAACTAGCGGGAACAAACACAAATATTTTTTTTCGACTCTATTAGTGTAAGACAATCGTTCGCCATCAAAATCTTATTTTAAATATGTTTTTTGCCATGAAAATACCCTATTCACTCTTCGTTGCTCAAAAGTAAAACATATAGAAAAAAATTAAGTGGTTGCCTTTGCAGTTGCTTGTTTTTAATGGGTGGTATTTAAACGCAATTAAAAAACTACTTTTTTTATTATAAAATAATCTAAATTTCCATCAAAGTTACTGATTGCACAGCAAAATACTCACCTCAAAATATAATTAATTAAGCAACAATTTAGGTTCGTGGAGCACCACTACCTACAAGTATAGCGTATACCTGGTTTAAAAAAAAGTTTTATTATTTCGTAAGTCAGATCCGCCACCCAGGAGGGGGGGAACTTTGCTTTCCGAAGCTTCTCTACGGTATAATCAATCAATCCTAACCGAACCCATTATATGGAAATGCATATATAACCTATTAACTGGAAATGCTTAACACATAAATAATTCAATTTTTGATGGGTTTTACAAACGTTCATTAATTTTAATGTATAGTCAAATATATTTTAAACCCCATTAATATCTAACGGCTGATTAAAATTGATAATGAAGTAATGATACTTGCAGCTACTAACCATTTAGTTTTTTGTAGGAAAAAACGAACACCCTTTAAGCAACAATTACTTATGACGATGGCATAATAAATAACGCATAGTCACAGTATTACGATATGACTTACAGTAGCGCAACGCCTTTAATGTCGCACGCTGCCGCCACTAGCCTGTAGGCAGCCTGGCAAACTTGCGGAGTTTGCCAGGCTGTAACCGGCCGCCCGCTGCCCCGCAAGTACCCTTCCGTTGCACTACTGTTAGCCGCTATATTGTAATACTCGTACACCTACCAACCATCGCGCCGGCCGGCCGACGCGCGACGCGGTCAATACGCGGTGGTACTTCCTTTTATACTATCGTCAAAGTATATATATTTGTACTATGCTATGGTGATACCACAGATTTGGACAGAAGGATCCGCCCGTCTCCATATTTTACTCAGATTTTCTTTACAAGCAATAAGTAGCGCCATCTGACATTACTCGTACGAACTAGCGTGGGCGAGAGTTGACGTTAGTGCCGCGTTAAAAGAACCTCAGTAGCATTGTCGCTTTAAAAGTTCGTTTATTTAATTTGTTTACAAGAAAAAATATAATGTAAGGTTACTTAACGATCATACGACATCCCATGATTCTTTTTAGCCTTTCTTTCATGATTTTTACAGCCTCTAATAACACAATAAGGCATTTTTATATGGAATATCTTTCCACCGCACTGTACAATTTCCCGCAGACGACTGAGTCGCGAGTATGCGAAACTTTCGATTTTCGCACCAATTCGCTGGGAGCATTAGACGCGCGCGTTGGCCGGGTCCTTACGCCAGTAATATATAAGTCATTGAGTGATACCGACAAATTCACCTTGTATTGTAATAGGCGGGTAGATCACCCGCGGGTAGCGCGTGCGCTGCGCTTGTAGTTGCCTTTGCACAAGCCCACTTATGACTGTAGGTATATTGTATTGATGATAGTGCCCATATTTTCAAATAGGTATATAATCAAGTTTTTACTTTATTTTTTTAACATATTTTATTTCATTATTATTTTTGTAATACTGATACATTTTCTTATTCATCTTTTATGTTTTTGATTTTTGTTAACATAGGGTAAGTACCTTAATTTAGCCTTAGAGCATTGTGTCGGCAACGATGTTAACTAATGCATTAATAAACCTGTTAAGTTTTTGTAACTTTCTTTTATCAAATAAATAATAAAAAAAATTAAAAATCGCTACGCTCGCTTAACTCTAGTTTAGTTGAGAAGTATAGTTAATGTGATGTGCAATCAGTATGTTTGATATGATCGTCATAAATAAATTATGAAAATAAATTGATTGGCGATTAGTTGTTTGATGAGCAACTAAAAATATTCAGTTTTTAATGTGCTAAGTGTTTTAAGGTTCCGTTCCCACAGAGTGCCAAATGGGAAACTATACTTGCTAAGCCGACGCCGCTGACGCCCCGCCCCGTCGGGCTGTCCATCTGTCCGTCACAAAGTTAGTTAAATTTTTTAGCTACCTACCGACCTTAAATTTTCACACGACATTTGTTACTGTAATAAGAAAAACTAGCATTAGAACCCAGCTTCGCCATCATCATTTATATGGCTTTTTTTTCTATCCTGTCAGAATTTCAAGAAATTTGCCCTTATTTCTTGTCTCTAGCTGGTACTGTCCCTTGGATTTTCTCAAATAAATCAAATTGAGAAATGCTAATGACATTTTACTAAGACCGCCGCCACAGTATTACAATATAGCGACTTACAGTAGTGCAACAAATGTACTTACGAGGAGCAACGGTAGGGTACTTGCCGAGTTTGCCAGGCTGGCTACAGGCTAGTATTGCTAGTACCTACGCCGTGGCGGCATCGTGCGACATCAAAAGCATAAGCCATATCGTAACACTGTGCCGCCGCGTACAAATTATGGCAAAAAATATTTTTTATACGAAGATGCTCAAATAAATAACATGCTCCCCTAAAGACGTAAAAAAAAAAAAATTGAAAAAACGTATTGCACACAAAATTACATAACACCATCCATACCTGATCTAAGAATTCACTTCTAGTATGTTATTTGTATATCCGCGTTACGTTCTTTGTCCAATCATACATTTTGTCCAATCATACATCTCACAATAATAATAATAATCTCATAATACCTCGACGTGGTATGTAATTCGTTTCTCCTTTCATTTTATGTTTTATTTGCCTGTACACATGTTTATATATTTTCTAAAGTTTTGCTTTGTTTTTTAAATACGTAGAATCATCATTACAGCTCATATAGGTCCCCACCGAGGGGCTCGAGCCTACCCTGAATCAGGGCGATTAGGCCTTAGTCGACCACGCGGGCCCAGTGCGGGTTGGTCGACTTCACACACAACCTTCGAGTTTCTTCGCAGGCGTGTGCAGGTTTCCTCACGATGTTTTCCTTCACCGTCAACGCAATCGGTAAGTATGTACGTAAGTTTTTGAAAAACTCATTGGTACATTGGCCGTCCAGATTTGAACCCGGTACCTCTGGTTAGATGGACCGAGTCGTTACCGGTTGAGCCACCGACGCTTAAATACGTAGAATATCATAGTGTTTATAATATTAAATTGTATTCTTATGTAAGTTAATTTTAATATTAATAATAATAAATGTTCTCTAAACCAAAACAAAAGCTAAGAACTAAATGATTCTAATTAAACAACGTCAATTTTCTATGAGTATTTAGTTAAACTTCACATTAAAGTAAAAAAAAACTGGAATAGGAACCGTTTACACGTCATAAAGCAAACTTCTGTGCAGAAAAATATTCAGCTTTAGAGGTTCAAGGGATTGGGTTGGGCGTTAATGAATCAGTCAGTCATTGAGTGAGTCAGGATTTTTTTATACACAAGCTTGAAAAAATTGTTGTAGATCCCGTTAACTGGAGCTTCTACTCATCACACCGAACAACTTTCATTATGGAACCCATCGTCGATTTACTAAATAAAACTCTACACTCCATACACAGAATGTAAATGTATATCCCGTTAACTGGGGCTTCTACTCATCACACTAAACAACTTTCATTAAGGAACCCATCGTCGATTCACTGAATAAAACTCAACACTCCATACACCTGTGTGAGGTCCAAGGGATTGGGTTGGGCGTTAATGAATCAGTCAGTCATTGAGTGAGTCAGGATTTTTTTATACACAAGCTTGAAAAAATTGTTGTAGATCCCGTTAACTGGAGCTTCTACTCATCACACCGAACAACTTTCATTATGGAACCCATCGTCGATTTACTAAATAAAACTCTACACTCCATACACAGAATGTAAATGTATATCCCGTTAACTGGGGCTTCTACTCATCACACTAAACAACTTTCATTAAGGAACCCATCGTCGATTCACTGAATAAAACTCAACACTCCATACACCTGTGTGAGGTCCAAGGGATTGGGTTGGGCGTTAATGAATCAGTCAGTCATTGAGTGAGTCAGGATTTTTTTATACACAAGCTTGAAAAAATTGTTGTAGATCCCGTTAACTGGAGCTTCTACTCATCACACCGAACAACTTTCATTATGGAACCCATCGTCGATTTACTAAATAAAACTCTACACTCCATACACAGAATGTAAATGTATATCCCGTTAACTGGGGCTTCTACTCATCACACTAAACAACTTTCATTAAGGAACCCATCGTCGATTCACTGAATAAAACTCAACACTCCATACACCTGTGTGAGGTCCAAGGGATTGGGTTGGGCGTTAATGAATCAGTCAGTCATTGAGTGAGTCAGGATTTTTTTATATACAAGCTTGAAAAAATTGTTGTAGATCCCGTTAACTGGGGCTTCTACTCATCACACCGAACAACTTTCATTCAGGAACTCATCGTCGATTCACTAAATAAAATTCGATACTCCATACACAGATTGTAAAAAAAAATTGTATATTCCGTTAACTGGGGCTTCTACTCATAACACTAAACAACTTTCACTAAGGAACCCATTGTCGATGCACTGAATAAAACTCGACACTCCATACACAGCATGTAACAAAATAGTTATATATCCCGTTGACTGGGGCTTTTACTCATTACACTAAACAACTTTCTTTAAGGAACCCATCGTCGATTCACTGAATAAAACTAGACACTCCATACACAGGATGTAAAAAAAAAATTGTACATCCCGTTAACTGGGGCTTCTACTGATCACACTAAACAACTTTCATTAACGAACCCATCGTCGAATTACTGAATAAAACTCGACACTCCATACACAGCATGTAACAAAATTGTTGTAAATCCCGTTAATTGGGGCTTCTACTCATCACACTAAACAACTTTCATTAAGGAACCTATCGTCGATTCACTGAATAAAACTTGACACTCCATACACAGCATGTAACAAAATTTTTGTATATCCCGTTAATTGGGGCTTCTACTCATCACACTAAACAACTTTCATTAAGGAACCCATCGTCGATTCACTGAATAAAACTCGACACTCCATACACAGCATGTAACAAAATTGTTGTATATCCCGTTAACTGGAGCTTCTACTCATCACACTAAACAACTTTCATTAACGAACCCATCGTCAATTCACTGAATAAAACTCGACACAGGATGTAACAAAATTGGTGTAGATCCTATTCACTGGGGCTTCAACTCATCATACTGAAAAACTTTTATTCTATGACTTTGCTTAAATTTCAAAAACAATAATGACCAACTGTGTGCAATTTTTTTTTGAGAATAGACTATTTGTCGCTTGGGGAAAGTTGTTCAGTATGATGAGTGGAACCCTAACGATTAACGGGTCCTTCACCAATTTTTTTTAACCCTGTATATTACGTGTCGTGAAGCTATCATAGATTTGACCAATTCATGAAAGGGTTGACTAGATCATAAAATAGACATTACCCGCTGCCCACATTATGATATGGTCTGGCCAAATCATAGAATGTATCAGCGTTTGACAGGAACAGCTAAACTGGCCAGATCATGAAATTCCTGGACGGATCTGAGTGAGTGAGTGAGGCCCGGCTGAGGTGAGAGAAGCGAGCGATAATAGGTTCGTTAGGTTTGAAGCGCGTCACACACGTAGCTATAATATATATTATAGCAAGTTATATTACGATATATTACGGTATATTATTTATAGTAATCTTCGAACGACCACAGACGGGCCAATAATATATATTTCTATTACGTCAACAAAATATGTGGATAGATATAGCAAGATATCTTTATATATATATATATAAATCTTCTGTCCGTGTGTTAGTCATTGAACTCCTCCTAAACGGCTGGACCGATTTCGCTAATTCTTTTTTTGTCGAGTTCGTTATTGTCAGGAGAAGGTTCTTATGTAGGGTAGGGTAGGGTAGTGTAGTGTAGTGTAGGGTAGGGTAGTGTAGGGTAGGGTAGGGTAGTGTAGTGTAGGGTAGTGTAGGGTAGGGTAGGGTAGGGTAGTGTAGTGTAGTGTAGGGTAGGGTAGTGTAGTGTAGGGTAGGGTAGTGTAGTGTAGTGTAGGTTATATGGAATTCAGTCCAGATAGTTCTTTTTTGTGCCTGACATGACAAGGCAAACTGCATATCAAATTCAGCATCGGAATCATCTTCCGAAGAACTATCAATTAAATCTAATAGTAGTGCAGCACTTGTAGAATCCATATTGCAGTGCCTATTTCAAAATAGAACATCCTTTACCATAAATATACTTCAGAATCGTGCACATGCGACGACGACCACAGACCTGATGAGGGTCAAAATATATATTATAGTATAGCTACCGTGTGTGGTGGCTTGCTATAATATAATATATAGCACAGTATATTAATATATTTAATAGCTACGTGTGTGACTATCGAAGAGCATCGCGAAGAGCTGAAGACAGCGATGGAACTCCTTACCGGCGTCTGTATTTCCAGACTCTTACAATTTGGGGATCTTCAAGGCGAAAGTCAATAGTTATTAAATGACTTTGCGTGTACCATCCTCGACTGCATCGTGCCTTTCCATCAAATTTTTGTTTTTATCTATTTGTTATAACATTTGCATGCTGTTGTTCTATATGGCTAAACAAGTGATTCCTACTTTAATAACGAACATCATTTTACCTACTGTACCTTGTTTAAAAGCAAATCAATACTTACTTACTTACTAAATGAGATGTAGTCAATCGCACTCAAATAATATATATCTATGTTTATAAAACAAAGTCTTGTTAGATACAACATTTATAACTCAAGAACGGCTGGCCTGATTTCGCAAATTATTTTTTTCTTGAGTTTGTTATTGTGAGGAGAAGGTTCTAAAATAGGGTAGGGTAGTATAGTGTAGGGTAGGGTAGTGTAGTGTAGGGTAGGGTAGTGAAGTGTAGTGTAGGGTAGGGTAGAGTAATGTAGGATAGGGTAGGGTAGTGTAGTGTAAGTTGGAAAGAAGTTCGCCGAGACAGCTAGTAAAAACATAAAAAAGTACCTAAAATTAGGAAATTAAGATCAACCTGTTAATGGCCGAGTTCCTGCTACTTCTAACAACAGTTTGAGGTTAACCCTTAACCCTTCTTAGCATTACGTTAAGAGGCGGTCACTCAAAGAAAGGTCAAGGTTGACAGCCTTCATTGTCTAATGGACATGTTAAATCTGACGTGAAAATTTCCGTACATAGGTAATTCATTAAATATTTTATTTCGATCAGAAATAATTTATGAATATTATAAGTTTTACCTAAATTCTTGCATAAATACGGCTCAACTGACTTCCTATCAGGCATCATCATACTTAATATTATAAACGCGAATGTTTGTATGTATGGATGTTTGTTACTCTTTCACGCTTTAACCACTGGACGGATCGAGATAAAACTTGGCACACATATAGTTTAGATCCTGAAATAGGACATAGGCTACTTTTCAGCCCGGTAAAACGTCTTATTCCCACGGGAAAATGGAAAACAACGCGGGCGTAGCCGCGAGCAGACGGGCTAGTAAATTAAATTTTTGGATAGTTTATTGCTAACGGTTTCGCCCACGTGAATGCTGCTTTTACCTGACTGCCAAAAGAAGGAGGGTTTTAATTAAGTATGTCTGTACTTAATGTAAGAGAACCAAAGTAACCGACATAGCTCTCAGAATTGCTAAACTTAAGTGGCAGTGGGTGAGGCACATTGCTCGTAGAACAGATGGCCGTTGGGGCAGTAAAGTTCTCGAGTGGCGACCACGCACCGGAAAGCGTAGTGTAGGCAGGCCTCCCACTCGGTGGACCGATGACCTGGTGAAGGTCGCGGGAAGCCGCTGGATGCGGGCAGAGCAGAACTGGTCGTCGTGGAGATCCTTGGGGGAGGCCTATGTCCAGCAGTGGACTTCCTTCGGCTGATATGATGATGTCTGTACTAGCTTTTGCCCGCGGCTTCTCTTTTCTGATTAGAATTGGAATTCTATGTCAATTCCCACCCCCTCCACCAATTCGATACAAAAAACCATTTTAGTCCGTAGCTCTGTTGCGACGCTGACGTGCGCGAACACGGAAAATGAGTTTTCCCCAGATACCTCGGGAACCATGTCAGGATATGCTAATTATTAAATTATGTCATTTCCCACCCCCTCAGCCATCTCTGTGAAAAAATCACAGCAATCCACTGTTCCGTTGCGATGTTAAATAAACTAACCAAAAAAAGAGTATATTTTCCGTTCCCTCGGGAACTGCATCGGAGTATGCTATTTTCACGGGATAAAAAGTAGCCTATGTCCTTCCCAGTGACACAGACTACCTGCATGCCAAATTTCATCACGATTGGTTAAGGTATTGAATCGTAAAAAGGTAACAAACAAACTCATTTTCACATTTATAATATTACTAGCTGTCCCGGCGAACTTCGTACCGCCTTACATTACATTACACTGCCCTGCCCTACCCTACACTACCCTACACTACACTACACTACCCTACACTACCCTACCCTACCCTACATACACTACACTACACTACCCTACCCTACCCTACACTACTCTACACTACCCTACACTACACTACCCTACCCTACCCTACCCTACACTACCCTACCCTACACTACCCTACCCTACCCTATCCTATCTCTCAAGTTGGATCGAACTGCACATGGTGTGCGAATTTTATTATAATCGGTTAAGTGGTTTAGGAGTCCATTGAGGACAAACATTGTGACACGAGATTTATATATATTATTAAGAAGATAGTAAGGATGTCTGTTTCTTTGGCTGAAACTGCAGTTTAAAATACGAGGTGTCGTTAGATTTGTCTTGATCCGTGAGTGACGTAAGACACATTTTAAGCAGTTTTTTTAGTTTTTAACTACATTGGATAGGTTATCATGAATCTACTTGTAGTTGAGCGGTCTCAAACGTAGAATATAGTATTTTCCAGATCCCTAGAGAGCTTTGCTTTTTTCCGGGAAAAGAAGTTACTATGTACCTATTTTAAAGAAATTGTTTCATTAGCTTTACGTAAAAGAGTAACAAACAGACATACACACGTAACATTAATAAGTATTTACGAGTATACTTGGCTACTAATACACATAAATTTACACAGACGATGCTGTTAGGGTTTGAAAGTAAACATTTTTATTCTGAAAATAGCTCTGTGCAAAAAATAGTCTCGTCTTGCTCTAACGCAAAGCTGCACAAAACTGTAGAAAAAAAAAAATCGTAAACAAGATTTATTCGACATAAGACTGCAAATTAAAACATTCTTCTCGAGAATAATTAAGTGGGGTTTTTTATTTATAATTTAATTGGGAGTGTAGATATCTCAGGTCAATGAACTTTTTAATCCGGTGTGGCGTAGGATGTTGTAGACAAAATAATTCTTAGTCTATTATTAATAATCTTGAATTAAAATTAATAAGTTTTCATTAACATATGGAGGTATTTGTCCAGCAGTGGACATCTTTCGGCTGATATGATAATGATGAATATGAATTTTCATTTATTATCAAAAGCGTGTCATGCCATCAACGCCCCTTTATCTTCATTATCATCATCTGCCTGCGCTACGTCGTTCGGTGTACGGTCGCTACTCCAGAACTTTACTAACCCAGCGGCCATCCATTCTACGACCCATGTGTCTCACCTACTGCAGCTTGAGTTTATAGTTCTAGGAGCTATTTGTCAGTAACCTTAGTTCTCCTACGGATCTTCTCATTTCTGATTCGATCACGCAAGGAAACTACCAGCATAATGGCTCGCACCATCCCTTTATCTCATAGAAATAAAATATTTTAGGTAATATTAATTGTGAAGAGCATCAACAGTGCATGATGTGTTGCCAGTAAATTCCCACGACCAGATAGTGGTGCAAAAATCCGGTGACCGGGCCAAGACAAAGACTTTTATTCCACCATAGTCAATTAATCATACATAACACTAAAAATAAAACGTAAAAAATAAAAAAAATCTCACAAGTGTAAGAAGGTCAATGGCACATGATCTGGTTGCCCACGACTAGACTGTGTTACTAGGACCCAGTCAATGGATTTTTTTCCCATTCAGTCTTCTATTTAGCGAGTCGATCCTGTCTAGGGGGGAGTCTTTCTGACAGTGAGATGTGTATTGTCCATCCAGAGACTCAAGCAAGCTTTGGAGGTGTCACCAATCAGAGGCAGCACCTCTTTGATAAAGCTGAGCCGACTTTTGAGACTTGCGTGCACAGCAGGATCGTGATGTAGCATTGGGTGCCGTGGGTCTGACTCTTGTTTAGCTCTTCCAATTGAACTTGCCAATTCTCTACGAACGTCTGGTGGTGCAACACCGGCCAGAGGATGCGGCGTTTTGATGGGAGTCGGTTTCATACAGCCAATGATAATACGGCAGGTGTCATTTGAGGCTGTATCCACAAGCTGCGTGTGCGCAGAGCGGCTCTAAACGGGGCTGGCGTATTCGCCAGCTGAAAAGGGGAGCACTATTCCAGTCGTCGGTGGCGCAACCGCAAGGGCCGCTACCTCCTGTCCGGGAGGTCGTGGTTCGAGTCCAGCACGTACCAATGTGTTTTCGAATTTCGATCTCGTATGTACGTTTATCCGACAATCTTACGGTGAAGGAAAACATCGTGAGGAAACCTGCCCACGCCTGCGGAGAAACTCGAACGATGTGTGTGAAGTTGACCAAACCGCACTGGGCCCGCGTGGTCGACTAAGGCCCAATCGCCCTAATTCAGGGTAGGCTCGAGCCCCTCGGTGGGGACGTATATATGAGCTGATGTGATGATTCCAGTCATCTGAAGGACTTTGGGCGAGGCTCCCCAATTGGTCGAGGTAAGTTGACGCGGCAAATTGTTACGTGCACCCACTGTCTGCTTGGTGTTAAATTGTTAATGCAGTGACGTTTGTACGGTTAACGACCTCTTCACCGTAATCCCAAGATATTTCGGGTAAGGACAGTGGGCAATCGGCACGTTTTGTCATGTAATATCAAGGGTTCGTTTGGCTACCCTGTTGCGAAGATGGACGACGGGTTGGGTCTTAATGGGTACTTCAAATAGTGTTGACTAAGGTTGTCGAGAACAACCGTTAAGTTTTCTTCAACCTCGTCAAAGGTTGATGCTTAAGAGGCCAGTGCCAGATCGTCGGCATAAAGGAAGCGAGAGGTATTAAGGGGAAATAACCACGGAGGGAGTCCAGTACACTGGGAAAGGCCGTTCTTTTGGGATCTTGACCTCCCCAGTCATGTCTCTCCCGCCCCCTCCCCCCTCCCTCCCCACCGCACGATTGCCCTCTCTAGACGTCTACGTTGGACTACTGTATGGATACGGTCGATCACGCAGTTTTTTTTTTACTATTGGTAAGCCCTTGGCATCATCATTTAACTGACCTGAAGCATGTTGATTACCTGGATGAGTTTGACTGATGATGGCATTTTTCTCGAACGTTTCTGTGCTTCGCAAGGCATGTTAAGCCGTAAGTGCCGTAAGTCATTAACCCGTTTCAGGTGCTTTATGGGCGGCTTGAAGAACTTCTGACAGTGGGGTTGGCCACTAGCCCTACAACCCGGACTTGGGCCCCGTGTGTGGAGTAAAACTTAACCTATCCGAGTTTGGGAAGAGACCCGTGCCCTTGCAGTTGGGATTTTTATGGTTTCTTTAGACGGTGGCGAGACTTGTACAGACCCAGCCAAAATTATTGAGTATTAAGACAAAAACTTCTCATTTAACCATAACACAAAAATAGAACTTACAAAACTAAGGAAAAATCACGAGCGTAAGATTAGATTAGATTAAATTCATTTATTTCATACGAACCGTCTGCCGTCTTTTCCGTGGGAATAAGACGTTTTCCCGGGGTAGAAAGTAGCCTATGTCTACTATATGAAACTTGGCACATATACTATAGGTATGTGTGCCAAGTTTCATTCCGATCTGTCCAGTGGTTGAAGCGTGAAAGAGAAACAAACATCCATACATACATCCATACATACGAGTATACAAACGTACAAACTTTCACATTTATAATATTAGTAGGAAATGTCAAGTAAGCGCAAAGTGCGACCGTCAATGGCGCATGATGTGGTGCTAGCAGCTTACTCACGCCTAAATAGTGAGACCAACCCCAGTCTAGCCAAATATTTCCCATTTAGTCAATTACCATACATAACAATAACACAAAAATAAGAACACTTGGGCCATACTCACAAGTATGAGAGTGAAGAGCGTCAATGGCACATGATGTGGTGCCAGCAGTTTGCTTACGCCTAAATAGTGTGACCAACACCAGTCTAGCCAAATATTTCCCATTTAGTCATTTACCATACATAACAATAACACAAAAATAAGAACACTTGGGCCATACTCACAAGTATGAGAGTGAAGAGCGTCAATGGCACATGATGTGGTGCCAGCAGTTTGCTTACGCCTAAATAGTGTGACCAACACCAGTCTAGCCAAATATTTCCCATTTAGTCATTTACCATACATAACAATAACACAAAAATAAGAACACTTGGGCCATACTCACAAGTATGAGAGTGAAGAGTGGCAACGGCGCGTGATGTGTTGCAAGCAGAGTGCCCACGCCTAGACAGTGTGACCAACCCCAGTCTAGCCAAATATTTCCCACTCAGTCATTTACCATACTAAACAATAACACAAAAATAAAAACAGTTGAACCATACTCACAAGTATAAGAGTGAAGAGTGGCAACGGCGCGTGATGTGTTGCCAGCAGAGTGCCCACGCCTAGACACAGTGTGACCAGCACTGAGCCAGCCAAGGCAAAGGCCTCCCATTCTGGTGCAGCCGGCAACAACGCTAATGCCAACACTACGGTCAACACGAACGTGATCACCGAGAGAGTTGATATCGACTTCACTTGGTGAGACAAGTCCTGGAACAAAACAAAAATAATTTAAAAAAAAATATCCCTTGTTCATATCCCTAGGACAACATTGTGTCAAAACCATTGATAAAGTTTAACATGTGTGTAAAAATCTATCTATAATATAAAAATGAATCGCAAAATGTGTTGGTAAGCGCATAACTCGAGAACGGCTGGACCGGTTTGGCTAATTCTTTTTTTGTCGAGTTCGTTATTGTCAGGAGAAGGTAGGGTAGGGTAGGGTAGGGTAGGGTAGGGTAGTGTAGTGTAGGGTAGTGTAGTGTAGGGTAGTGTAGTGTAGTGTATGTAGGGTAGATTAGGGTAGTGTAGGGTAGGGTAGTGTAGTGTAGGGTAGTGTAGAGTAGTTTAGTGTAGGGTAGTGTAGAGTAGGGTAGAGTAGGGTAGTGTAGTGTAGGGTAGAGTAGTGTAGGGTAGAGTAGTGTAGGGTAGAGTAGTGTAGGGTAGGGTAGTGTAATGTAAGGCGGTACGTAGTTCGCCGGGACAGCTAGTATATATATATAAAAATGAATCCCTATTTCCTTTGGTCACGGCATAACGTGTTAACGGCTGGACCGATTTCGCTAATTCTTTTTTTGTCGAGTTCGTTATTGTCAGGAGAAGGTTCTTATGTAGTGTAGGGTAGGGTAGGATAGTGTAGTTTAGTGTAGTGTAGTGAAGTGTAGTGTAGGGTAGGGTAGGGTAGTGTAGTGTAGGGTAGGGAAGGGTAGGGTAGTGTAGTGTAGTCATGTAGTGTATTGAAGTGTAGTTTAGGGTAGGGTAGGGTAGTATGGTGTAGTGTAAGTTGGAACGTAGTTCGCCGGGACAGCTAGTCTTTAATGATATTCCTCATGACATCAAAGTGTTGCCAAACAAACAAATGACTAGAAAATTAGAAGCATGGCTCATGAATTTTAGCTTTTATTCTGTAAGAGATAACCGTAACTAGTTTACTGTATGCATGCTGTGCAGTCAGCTGAATAGAGAAACGATTTATTGCAAAACACGTTGATGTAACCTATTTCACTGCAAATAAATAATCATTTCATTTCAAAACTCATCGATTCATCGCGTGGGAGGCATGACTACACGGGATTGGAAAATGCCACACCCCCAACTAAATTGAGTATTACAAAGGCTGTGAATCAAACTCACAACGTCCTGATGTGAATCTGTTGAACTAACAGTTACGCCAAACCCTGGACAATTCATACAACGGGCCAGAGATGACATTTCAAAAAAGAATGACGGAACAAACAAAATGGCGGCGAAATCCTATACGTTTGACAACCAAGCTGTAATCAATCTGTACCAATATGGGTGACGAGGGTTGGAGGACGGAATCTAGAGAGCGGCAGGGAGTGTCCATACTGTATGTTAGTACTAATATAATATATACTTTGGTTACGTCACGGAGGCGGTTGACGTACATGCGATATTTTGTTAACTAATAATCTGGAAATAAAAACAATAAACATTAAATCCTAAGTTTTCATTGTTTTTTATAATATAAAAAATGTGAGTGCATTTGACTACACCTCATCTGATGGTAAGTGACAATGTAGTCGAGGATGGTACACGCAAACTCAAATAAGGCCTATTCACTCTCGCCATGAAGATCCCCAAATTGTAGGCGTCGGGAAACACAGACGCAGGCAAGGAGTAATTTGTAATTTGTAAGGCACACGTTAAGCCATTAGTGCCAGTTACTATCCCTAGATGGCAGTCGTTTAGCTCTGCCAGATGCGGTTAAAAAACTTCTGACAATGGATAGATAGATAGATAGATAAAACTTTATTTCACTAAAAAGGCAGAATACATTTTAACAATACACCAACAATTGAATAAAATTTAGTGACAAATATTACTATTTTATAGATTTTAACAAAATGAAACAGTGTCAGGGGTGCCAAAGTATATACTGTATATATGAGTACTAACATACAGTATTGTCACTCTCTGCCGCTCTCTAGATTGCGACCTCACCCCCTCGTCACCCAGATTGATACAGATTGGTTACAGTTTGGTTGTCGCACGTATAGGATATCGCCGCCATTTTGTTTGTTCCGTCATCACTTTTTGAAATGTCATTTCTGGCCCGTTGTATGAAGTGTCCAGGGTGTGGTGGTGCCAAGTTAGTGAAACTGGTCCAGGCTCAGCACAAATGTTGTGGATCGCAGAGTACTCATTGGGGTTTTTCACTAGCCATACAACCTCCACATATCCGGACTTGACACCGTGTGGATAATTATGACCCAACTATACTTGCTTTAAGGTCGTTAACAACCCATGAACGTCCCCTGTGATGGGGCACGGGTCTCTTCCCAAACTGGGGGAGGTTAGGCCATACTCCACACACGGGGGCCAAGTCTGGGACAGTTTAGGTTAGTGGAGGTTATTGGCCTTGTGGCAAACCCCACTGTCAGAAGTTTTTCAAGCCGCCTTTATGGCATTTCACATCACATCAGCTCATATAAGTCCCCACCTAGGGGGCTCGAGCCTACCCGGAATTAGGGTGATCGGGCCTTAGTCGACCACGCGGACACAGTGCGGGTTGGTCGACTTCACACACAACCTTCGAGTTTCTTCGCAGGCGTATGCAGGTTTCCTCACGATGTTTTCCTTCACCGTATAAGAGCGTCGGATAAACTAAATAAATATGAAATCGAAATTCGATAACGCATTTGTACGTGGCAGGATCGAACCACGACCTCCCGGACAGTAAGTAGCGGCCCTTGCCATTACGCCACAGACGCTTTCCATGGCATTTAACACGGCTCAATGACTGCTAACTAGTAATAGAAACCGACACCAACGACTTAACGAAGCACGGAGACGGTCGATATAATTCCACTAACACTCAAACCCATCCACATATTTTTTTTATTTACAATTGGTAAACCCTTAACAACATCTCACCTCGTGGTAAGTGACGATGTTACCGAAGATGGAAGCGGGCTTACCAAGATTCCCCAACGCAATGGGGAACTGGCTATCTTATCTTCATGCCGGAACACACCAATGATATCAACATTGATATTTGGCGGCAAGACTTAGATAACATGGTGGTAGCTAGCCAGGCGGGCTTAGAAAATGCCCTACCACCAGCCAAACCGAGTCTTACAATTGACCCCGCCGGGAATCGAACCCGCGACCTCCTGTGTAAAGCTAGTGAACTTTGCCTCTGAGCTACGGAGGCGGTAGATCATATTAATCGTGCTTCAGGTCAGTTACCCCTACATGATAGATGCAACAACGCAAGAAGCAGTGAGTTACGACCGCTGCTGTTTGTTTGTTTGTTTGTAAACTCTTTATTGTACAATATCTTAAAATAATGTTATAAAAAAACCTTAAGTACAAACGCGGACTTATCCCTTAGAGGGATGTACCTTATTTTAATTATTGACTACGTCGTTTTCTCATTTAATTAACTATACTAGCAATTTCATGTAATCTACTATTGCTAAATATATACCCTCTGAACTAACTAAACAGTTAGTGACATGTCTTATACGGCTATTATACGGGCCACTAGGTGCTACAAAGTCTGCAACTATTACTTGTGTGCTAGTTGGGTAACTAGTGGTGCTGTTATCGAACACTGTTAAGTCCTATGACCTATGAAATTACCGATTGTATAAAAAAGTTTAAAGATGAAAATTAATATTAAGAACAATAGTTATTAAAACAAAATTTATTCATATAATAGCTTTAGGCTTTAAGGAATTAAATGGTGGTAAACATATGCCTATTGTTTCGATATTTTGAGAGCACAGTGGCTTTAACCCCATGAAGTCGGGTTTTTTCACCTGAAAAAATCGCCTTTATTGAGGCAAATATACACATTTTTAATTTTAAAGCTCTAGAGTTATCGAAGCAGTTTCTTCGTTACTAATGTCATATTCGGGAATACCCCGCGTAAGATTTCGTCACTTTCAGGAAAATTCAAGAAAATTAACTAGTCCAGAAAATTGCCCCATCTGACCACAAAGAAAACGCCTTTGTTCTATTCAATGGTACATAGCTCAAGGGATTGGAACATGAAAGACATGCTACTAGTTACTATTAAAAGACCATAAGTAGTGTCACCATAAGGTCAATAATAAAAAACAATTACTTGTTTATTTTCAATAAAAATTGGCATTGAACTACAAAAACTAAATCGGCAATTTCATAGGTAAAGACCTGTTATTATTTTATAAATCCCACGGGAACTCCGCGAAAAAGTAAACAGTTCCCAACTAGGTAAGACATGAGGGAACTTTATTAGTTCCCCCGTGGCAAAATTCAGAGGAGCCATGTTAAGCTGTATATTATACAGAATGATAAAAAAATGTTTGGCAAAATTTTAACTGTGGCTCTTAAAACTAAGCAACTTTAGTCAAAAATATGTTTGAGTTCCTACAATAGCAACTTTTGTTTCGCACCTCTCACCTCGAACGAGCTCGGCCTGACAATCGCTCCCCACTTGCGTTCGATTACAGATATCTGACCTAACTAATGAAAAACAAATTAATTTTTCATCTCTTCTGTTCGGATAGTTTAATTTTCATGAGTAGATAGCCGGGCGGAACATTGCTTTTCCATCCCTAGGGAGGAATGTATTTTCATCCCTAGGGTGGAAAGTAATTTTTTTTTAATTGCCAGCCACGGAGTCGAAGATAATTGAGATACATCATATTATTAAATTACATTAAAAATAAGAGGTTTTCATATATCTTAACTCAACTATACATTAAACGACGTGTTTAATACGATCTATGGGTTGATATTAAATCATTTTATAGTTGGTCTATTTTTTAACAATTACAGAAGATTAAAATTTAAAATCATTTCTCTATCTGCTGCACGCCATAATGCCATGATAACATGACACTTTTTTTTTTAATTTTCGCCATGGCCACCTAGATGCACGTCGTGACCAACTCGATTAGGTACAATCTAGTCGGCCGTGGCAAGCGGCCATCGCGAAAAGGTTGGAGGCTGGGTTGGGTATAGGTAAACTTAATTTATTGATATCTGATTAATATTTTATATCATATAAATAATATATTTCCTCACAGTCGGAATGAAAAGTACAGTGTTTAACTCGGGTGAAATGACCCATTCCACCCTCGAAGTATTGGCGCTCTCACTTCGTTCGAGCGCCAGAAATATCTCGAGTGATATGGGTCACTTTCTTCCCTTGATTAACAATCTACTATTCCTCATATAAACTCGAAACTTTCATAGACTGATAATAATCCTTATATTTTTAGGGTTCCGTACATCAAAAGGTAAAACGCAACCATTATAGAATCACTCGTGTGTCTGTCTGTCCGTCCGTTTGTCTGTTACAGTCAATTTTGTTCCGAAACTACCATAGCGATTGCGTTGAAATTTGGTACACATATGTGAATCAGTGACCCAAAGACGGAAATAAATTAATTTTAAACATGTGGGCCACTTTAGAGGGGTAAATCAGAAAATATATATTTTCAGCTATTTATAGCTTTTATCGCGGGCTTTGAGGGGACCGAATCAACAAATTTCGTAACGAAAAAAACCTGACACCCCAAAAAAAATAAAAATATAATATTGAGTTCTAAAAAACTTACAGTGCCATCTATCTATCTGTCATGATGATCGGTGATGGTGGTCGTAATAGTGATCGTGATGGTGGTCGCGATGGTGGTCGCGATGGTGGTCGCGATGGTGGTCACGATGGTGGTTGCGATGGTGGTCGCGATGGTGGTCGCGATGGTGGCCGCGATGGTGGTCGCGATGGTGGTCGCGATGATGGTCACGATGGTGGTCGCGATGGTGGTCGTGATTGTGGTCGCGATGGTGGTCGATGACGATGATGATTTAACTTTCTTAACTTTCTTAGTGTTAATTTATTACATAAACATCCCGCGCCCCAAGGACTATTTATGGTACTGGTAAATACTGCATAAATAAATAATTATATATAAATAAGTTGATAAAAAAATGCTATGCAATAGCTTTACCCCGGCAGTCCCCGAGTGCCAAACTTTTTTTTAAAGATAAGTTTTGAAGTTATTTAAGAAAATAGGCAAAAATTTACCATAAACCCCCTTCCTACCCCCGATCCACTAGATCCCCCATCTCCGAACCACTAGGCCTAAAAGTTTGTAAAAAATCTCATTATTTGAGGTTAAATGAAAATCTATGAGAAAATCCGGAAGGAAACATGGAAAAATTAAATTTCGTGTACAATCGGTCCAGTAGTTATTTAAAATGTACATTTTTTTTTTTAAAAAGGAACGTAACCCTACTATGCGTGAGTTTTTATTACCCAGCGAAACCTTCTCTTATTACGAGTATGCACATACTCGTAGTCAATTTGCTGAATTTGGCCTGTAGTTGCCTTAGACTATCACCACCCCATCTCGTCTCGAAGGTGTCATAAGAGGCGATTCATCATCATCATCATCATAGCCGAAAATCGTCCACTGCTGGACAAAGGCTTCCCCCAAGGATTTCCACGACAACCGGTCCTGCGCTGCCCGCATCCATCGGCCTCCCGCGATCTTCACCAGGTCGTCGTAACACATTTTGAAAACAAAGTTAAGAAAAGTAACCGACATAGCTCACAAGAATCGCTAAACTGAAGTGGCAGTGGGTAGGGCACATAGCTCGTAGAATAGATGGCCGATGGGGCAGTAAAGTTCTTGAGTGGCGACCACGCACCGGAAAACGTAGCGTAGGCAGACCTCCCACGCGGTGGACCGAAGAGGCGATTATTTATTTTTTTATTATTATTATATCAGCTCATAACGTCACCACCGAAGGGCTCGAGCCTACCCTAAATCAGGGCGATTAGGCCTTAGTCGACCACGCGGGCACAGTGCGGGTTGGTCGACTTCACACACAACTTTCGAGTTTCTTCGCAGGCCTGTGCAGGATTCCTCACGATGTTTTCCTTCACCGTTAAAGCAATCGGTAATGATATGTACGTAAGTTTTTGAAAAACTCATTGGTACATTGGCCGTCCAGATTTGAACCCGGTACCTCTGGTTAGATGGACCGAGTCGTTACCGGTTGAGCCACCGACCACCGACGCGAAGAGGCGATTAAGGGATCAAAACTAGAAGATGAACAGCAGCGTCTTTTCCGTGTACTGTTTCACCACTACTGCGATTGCCAACCCGCCAGCTATGCATAGCGATTACATGAAATGAAAATTATCTATCCGACCGATTTCGGTCATGGCGACCACTTCGACTCGTAGTCGGTTTGCCGCGCGTGCGCTCGAAGATGGCTTATGTAGCCAATCTTCGCAACGAAACTCCTCGCGCACTAAGGGCATTTAAGTATGCCACCCTCGTAATTGTATGAAATGGTCGCAGGTGGTCGGGCCTTTAACTGATCGCGTTTAGTATCAAGGTCAGCTTTACGCTGATCCTCGAACTCGCGCATTTGCTTATTCACAATATATCCGCCAAATCTATCAGATACGATTACGTGAGTCGTTACAGAATAAGTTCAAAGAAATCAATATTTAACTGTTGCTAGTCAATTCATAAATGAAGACATATGTACATTCGTAAAAAAATGCGTTTATTTCCAAAAAACAGTGACAGGCATAATTTTAATTTAGGTAATGCAAAATGAAATAGATATACAGTAAGGTTAAAAATTTATTTGTGGGACAGCGTATATATACATAGCTACAATAAAATTCTAGAAAATGTAACCAGTCTTTCAGAGAATAAATTCAAGACTCATGTCGAAAAAATGATTGTGCTCTAGAGGATATTTATTGATGTGTAACATCTTTGCTCTCGCTTTCCTGCAATTTGTGGGAGTGATTTCGTGAAATGGGACGGAAATGTGTCCCATGTTTTACCTACTAATTGGTACGTCATAAAATTACAATCGAACCGAGATGCTAATAAGCAATTTAAATTTTTATTTAAGTAATTTGGGATAGTAAAGTTCTCGAGTGGCGACCGCGCACCGGAAGACGTAGCGTAGGTAGACCCGCCACTCGGTGGACCGATGACCTGGTGAAGGTCGCGGGAAGCCGCTGGATGCGGGAAGCGCAGAACCGGTCGTCATGGAAATCCTTGGGGGAAGCCTATGTCCAGCAGTAGACGTCTGTCAGCTGATAAGATGATGATGATGATGAATTTTAATTTAACCTTAACTGCTAATGTTAAAGTAATACTAAAAATGTGTCCTATGGCACTGTTATTATTGTCTGTGGTTACTTAAGGGGAAGACACTCGATTATTGTGTTCTTTATTGTAGCGCTCATACTACTGCACTACGCATCACTGACACTTCACCTAACTAACTTAAAAGGTTTTGTCCTTGTCAGTCATCGATATACTAACCTGTTGTCAGTCTTCATTTACAAATCAGCACCAGGAACGATTATGGGTGGATTATTTTAATTATTTATCGTTAGATCCCTCGGTTATTTTTTTTATTATTATTTTAGATAGAAAATTTTAATTACCAGTACAGATCTAATATTCTTGGTAGTCATCATCATCATCATATCAGCCGAAAATCGTCCACTGCTGGACAAAGGCCTCCCCCAAGGATTTCCACGACCACCGGTCCTGCGCTGCCCGCATCCAGCGGCTTCCCGCGATCATCACCAGGTCGTCGGTCCACCGCGTGGGAGGCTTGCCTACGCTACGATTTCTGGTGCGCGGTCGCCACTCGAGAATAGTAGTACCTATACAAAACAATTTATTATTCAATGAGTGATTTTTTCGCTTACCAAATAAAAGATTTTAAATTAGCAGCTCATAAGACAACTTTATATGGATTTTTTTTTTGCGATTTCAATATAAGACTGATTTAGTTTCGTCAGTCACAAATAAAATTTGCAAAACTCTCTCATCACCCTCTATGTTGAATCACACGTTTTCGCCCCACAAAAGCACTGTCACAATCACTTATTAGTTTTTGTGTAGCGAAGTAATTAGGGCTCCCGAGGCCAGAGGGCGAGCCTTCGAGATTTATTTCATGACATCAATTTTTATTGGGTCAATCGTGGTGGTGGGATTCTATTTTAACTGCGCAGATTTTGTTGATGGCAGTTCTAGAACGCATTGAGAGACGACGGGAGAAATAAGAATCAGTGTTTTTATTATGACTTTTTAAATTTGTGACATACTTTTCATTATTTTTTTTGCCTTCATGTGACGAAGGAGTATAAGAATCGATAGAAGAATGATTGATACAAAAACGGACTTCGAGATTTTTATGAAAAGCACTTCAGTATATCAACCCATAGACACTAGAAAGTGTTTTAGAAAAAATCAGCGTGGTGTGTCCATGGGTAAATTATTGAAATTGATTTAATAAGAAGACGAATTATTAATAATATAATTTGGTGAATTAAAAATCGATGACTTGATGGAAAACAAAACGAGTAAGGTTTTCCGAAGTTTAAGTAGGAGGGCAGTTTAGTGATCAAGAGTTCATAATTTATTTCTGCTGCTGTCGTCATCCACGAATATACTTACATAAATGACGCTGCAAAACTATGACGTCACGCCTAGGTATTTCAAACATTTTTAGAACAAAATGTCGTGTTTGACAGATGATAAAAAGTAACTCAGATGACTAGCATTCGTCATCCCTATTGAAAAATGTCAGACGCTCCTGCGAGAAGGTAATGCTCTGCGTGGGAAGTGCAGTTTATTACCCAACTGCGCCAGAAGAAAGGTTATGTTTTTAGTGCATGTGTACAAGTATGTACCTATGTATGTGTGTTTATTTATAATATAAGATAAGCATTTATTCAGAGCTTACACAAGCAAAAAAAAACAGGTAATACAATGCAAGAAAAAAAATTAAAACTACTTATCTTAAAATCTTAATAACTATTAAATATAAGGTGGACTAGGAAAATGGCCAGCTTGAATGTTGCGAAACCTTAGATTCGCAGCGCTGATGATTCTGCCAGGCCATTAAAAAAAGCGAATGCGAAAGTTAATTTAAGAAGAAGCGAATATTTATTCATTTAGCGCTCCATGTAGTATAAACGGCTTGATGGATTTTGAAGTCGAGGTGTCGTTAGATTTGTCTTGATCCAGTGAGGGACATAGGATACATTTTTACACGACTATCTAAAAAAAGAGGTTATTTCTTTCTTTGGCACGCTCTGTAGCCTAAACGGCTTGATGGATTTTTGAGTAAGAGGTGTCGTTAGATTGGTCTTAATCCCGAGAGTGACATAGGATATATTTTTAACTGACTCGCCAAAAAATAGTGGTTAAGTTTTTTTATGAAAGTTGTGTAATTTAACTTTATCTAGTTTACTCAAATAACGTTCGCAAACATGAGTGAGTATTATCAAAAGCAAGGCTGGGCCCTTAAGAGGAAATTCGGTCTAAAAATAGCTATTTTTTTATTATTATTAATTATTTTTTATTAAGCCCTTGGCATCATCTCACCTGATGGTAAGTGACGATGATGCCGAAGATGGAAGCTGGATTGAATAAAGTGTTGCTGTCTCCCTCCCCCAAACCTCTCCGTATACAACAAGAAAGGGAGAACTGCAGCGCAGACCGATAACACTAAAATTTACCAAAACAGCATTTTGTAGTCCCCTATTTCCTCCTCCAAAACTTGAGCAATAATAATATTTTTAGAAAAATAATTATAGAAACGCTTTACCTATGCCTCTATGTTTTCATTTTATGTTTATATGTGTTTTATTATTTTGGAGGGTGTCTGAAAATGAAGTTTTAATTGGGCAATTTTCTCAGTTTTTGAAAGCTCCTACTTCCTATTATAATAAGAATATGGGAAAAAACAAAACATAGGGGCATGGTTATGGTACATATAGGTTCGATGGAAAAAAAACATTTTTACACTATTGTCAATTATTCAGGGAGGAAACAGGGGATCCTACGTTTTTGTATGGAAAAAATGGCGCCCGCGTTTCCTCGTAACTACGCTGTAATTTGAACTAGGAACTTGCTATCTTAACAGTTTATTGGAAAACATTTCAACTTTGTATATATTTAGTACTCCGTGGTTTATCGGAAGCTCCGCCACAGCAAAATGTTTTAAAACGTCAATACTATTTATTATTCTCGCTACCAAAAAGTTCTTAAATTGATCTAGTTACGTAGGTACTTATGAACCTTATTAGGTAAAGTCAATTCGCTAAGATAGTGTCATTCATTTAAATCAGCCATACTCTAAGTGTGTTCCGCGATATCCCTATAGGGGTTTCGCAAGATTTTTTTTTTAAAAATCACCTCTCTCCACCAACACCTCCACCCCCACCCACCACAGTAAAATTTTGCTATGACGCCACCGCCGATATCTACTTGTGAGCGCGCGAACCAATTGACGAAAAATAAAAAAAGTTTCACTCGAACCTCCCATTAGTTAGATTTTTTTCTTTTGTAGTATCTTCTATTTCTATTATTATAATTGTTATGTAAGTAAGTAATAAGTATCTGTTACATTGTACTTTTATTATGCTTAATAATAAAGAATACACTTTTAAAAAACTTTTTTATTGTAGGGTTCCGTCAAGTATTACGCTTTCCAAAAGGGTTCCGTGAACAAAAATGTTTGAGTACCGCTGATTCAAAGAACATGCAAGAATTAAAGCTACTATAATTAATAGACAATTTACAGATTACAGATATAAATCAAGTTATACACATGTGTCAGCGGCGTTCTTTGACACGCGGCGGCACGCGCTGTGTCGGTATATACAAAGGGTGAGTGACACTATCTAAGCAAACTGGCTTTACAAGGTATGTGTATGCCTAAAATATTCTAATACAAAGTAAGAGAGTAAAATTCACTGTAAAGCATTATTGGAGACGTATAATGTTGTAAAAAAACCGGACGAGTTAACCTGCGTGGAGAGGGTTCTCTACGTTGATTGAGTAATGTCATTATGTGGCTTTAAATACCATAGACTTCTTATGAGTTATTCTGTGTATAGTGGAGTGTCTACCATCGACACGCTAAGAAGAAGTTTTCCTATTTTCTGTATTTTTTTCAAAATTTTAGGTGTAGTAGTTTTGGAGAAAAGGGAAATGATTAGTTTTTGGCCGGTTTTCTTAAATAACTTTGAAGCTATTGATTATAAATTATAAAAAAATGTGTTTCAGATTCTTATTACAAGCCCTTATGTTTAATATATGACACGATATAGTTTGCAATTATTATTTTTTTTATTTCTTTTTACGAACCAAAAGTGACCACGATATAAATATGTGTTCGTGAGTCCATCAACCGGCCTAGCTCCTTAACCGCTGCGCTGCTGGACAGATTCTGTTAAAATTTTAAGTTCGAAAATAAAACGAGATATCCACTATCACTATTCCAAAATTGAAAAAACGAAGAAAATTATTATTATATCAGCTCATATACGTCCCCACCGAGGGGCTCGAGCCTACCCTGAATCAGGGTGATTAGGCCTTAGTCGACCACGCGGGCCTAGTGCGGGTTGGTCGACTTCACACACAACCTTCGAGTTTCTTCGCAGGCCTGTGCAGGTTTCCTCACGATGTTTTCCTTCACCGTTAAAGCAATCGGTAATGATATGTAGGTACGTAAGTTTGTGAAAAACTCATTGGTACATTGGCCGTCCAGATTTGAACCCGGTACCTCTGGTTAGATGGACCGAGTCGTTACCGGTTGAGCCACCGACGCTTTTACGTTATATACTACGTTTTTTTTTTCGAAAAAACGAAGAAAATACTAATAGAAAATAGAAAAACCTTTCGGAAACATCCCTGAGCGCTAAACCCTAAAGCTATTCCAAATGCCAGATAAATTGGAAGAACGGTAAAAGGGTAGGTCCGTATTCAGACCCTAGATTATGTCTAGAGATAGAATAGGACTATAGAGGGACTGAGGACACAAATGAGGACAATTATGGAGGGAGCGGACAGTAAAAATCAGACCCTTTTTATCGCCACCGTGTAACTTTTCTGTAACAAATGGTAAAAAGGCTTAGTAATATTTTTGATGTGTAACATCTTTGCTCTCGCTTTCCTGCAATTTGTGGGAGTGATTTCGTGAAATGGGACGGAAATGTGTAACATGGGACGGAAATGTGTAACAGGAAGTCGCGAAAGCGCGGAATTCTACTTTACGAGAGTCCGACTCGCACTTGGTCGGTTTTTTCGTTACTGTCAGATCCGCCACCCAGGTACAATATCGTCATCAAATCTAACTAACCTAAAGTATTTTGTCACATGTTACACATCATATGCGAGTACTGTAGGTCTCGCTCGAATATTTTTTTTGAACGAGAATTAAAGATGACGTACCATCATATCAGCCGAAAGACATAAACCGCTGAACAAAGACCCTCCCCCCCTCTTCCTAAGGGTTTCCACAACGACCGGTCCTGCGCTGCCCGCATCCAGCGGCTCGCTGCGACCTTCACCAGGCCGTCGGTCCACTGAGTGTGAGGCCTGCCTACGCTACGTTTTCCAGTGTGCAGTCGCCACTCGAGAAGTTTACTACCCCAACTGGCAATCTGTTCTTCATCGGCCCACAACCGGCCATCTGTAGAACAAATCATGTTATAAATAAAAAAACAAAAAAAAATGGCGGCTAGAAATGCACTGATCTACTAATAAAATATGTGAATAATTCGTTTAAATCTTGAAAGATTTTAAATGATCGTGCACACAAGGTTTAATACGGTCGGAGAAAAGGTTTCTTTGCATTTATAGGAGGTAGGTATACATTTGTAATAAAATCTCTTTGCTTGTTGAAGTGAAAACTTCTTTAGGCGCGTTGGGCATTTTTGAGATGGGAATTATAACCATTGAATTCGCGACACTGTAACGTAACCTACACCGTACCAGGAACACTCGCAGAGTTAAAACTTTGTCAACCTAGTCGTTCGCCAGGAACACTCAGAGGGTCAAAACTTATAAAACTGTAAAAAGTTTATACTTCTGTCGGCACTCCCAGATTGGTTAGGTTTTTATTTGTACCTGGCTGGTTATAACAAAGTTAAAAAGGTGAACATTCCAAATTTTAATAAAAATGAAAATTCTTGCCAATTTTTTTTTCTGTTAACGTAAATCAGTGAAAGTAACGAAATTTTATTTACAAAAGGTAAATATGCAAAACAAGCCGCGAATAAAATGTATGCTGTTTATGGACCTAATGCGCGCCGCGCGTACCATCCTAAATCTATGGACCTAATGCAGTATCAGTCAGTAACACAAACTTGGTTCAAGCGTTTCCGGTCTGGATATTAATGTTCAAGATGCAGCTCGCTCTCGTCGCCCTGTTTGAATTTGCATACAAAATACAAAGAAACCTTTTCCCCGACCTTATATTATGAACAGTAATATTTTTACTTTTGAGCTACCGAGCGCAGCGACGAATAAAGAAATTACCTATTGTCATCGTGAAAAAAAAAACATATCTAAATTGTAGAATATATTATTTACTAGCTGTTTCCCGCGGCTTCACCCGCGTGGACCACGTTTCTATGACTTTTCGAGGGTGCGCAGTGCTCGCGAGCGTGGTAAAAAGTAGCCTATGTCTTAATCCGGGTCCTAATCTGTCTACCTACCAAATTTCAACCAAATCCGTTCAGTAGTTTTTGCGGGAAAGCGTAACAGACAGACAGAGTTACTTTCGCATTTATAATATTAGTAGGGATGACTGTATCGCTAGTATATACAAAAAACGTGTTTGCCAAATACATCGGTCTGTCCGACCGTCAAACAAGCTTTCCCAGCGGCTAAACCAATGGTCCGGCTAACTAAACCAATGGACATAATTTTTTTTTTGATAATTTGTCGGTGTATTCTGAACAGATCCCGGCTTTAGTAGCGTCTTTAGAAAAACACTTAAAAATAGCCATAAAGATTTTGATGAAAATTTGCTAGAAGCAATTATGATCTTGAGCAATTATGCTCCTTGCCTGCGTCAGTGTTTCCCGATTCCTATAATTTGGGGATCTTCAAGGCAAGAGTGAATAGGCATTATTTGAGTTTGCGTGTACCATCCTCGACTGCATCATCACTTACCATCAGGTGAGTTGCAGTCAAACGCACTCAAATTTTTAATAAAAAAAAAAAAAAAAAAATGATAATTGGTGATCTATTAAGATAAAGCAGCAGGCCTCCATACAAGGGTTATTTTTTCGGTTTTTTGTATAAATCAATCCGCTTCTAATTATTGTTTGTCTACGCTATAATAGAGTAATCGTTAGTAATATTATGTCTTTCTTTACCTATGAAATTGCCGATTGTATACAAACTTTTTAAAGATAAAATTCAATATTACGAACAATAGTTATTAAAACAAAATTTATTCTCAAAATAGCATTAGACTATTATAAATTAAATGGTGGTAAACATATGCCAATGGTTTTGATATTTTGAAAGCACGGTAGCTTTAACCCCATGAAGTCGGGTTTTTTTCACCTGAAAAAATACACATTTTTAATTTTAAAGATCTAGAGTTATCGCAGCAGTTTCTTCGTTACTAATTTCATATTTGGGAATACTCCGCATAAGATTTCGTCACTTTCAGAAAAATTCAAGAAAATGAATTAGTCTAAAAAATTGCCCCGCCTGACCACTAAGAAAACGCCTTTGTTCCATTCAATGGTACATAGCTCAGGGGATCGGAACATGAAAGACATGCCACTAGTTACTAATAATATACTATAAGTAGTGTCACCATAAGGTCATTAAAAATAACTTTTTTTTTTTTTTTTTAAATAAAAAATGGAATTGAACTTCAAAAACTGAATCGGCAATTTTATAGGTAAAGACCTATTATTATAAACGCGAAAGTTCGTATGTATGGATGTTTGTTACTCTTTCGCGCCACAACAGATAAACGGATCTGGATGACAGATCAGGTCCTGGATTAACAGACAGGTTACTTTTTTCCTGCGCACCCTCGAAGACAGTCATAGAACTTAAGTTCACGCGAGCGCAGCCGCTGGCAAAAGCTAGTAACTGATATTTATGAATGACTAGCTGTTACCCGCGGCTTCATCCGCGTGGACAACGTTTTTACACAAAACAGATAAGTACAGAACTCAATCTACATACAATGTGCGCTCGAGCAACGCACACATAGACACCGCTCACGGACACGATATCTCGGAACAGAGTGAGAACACTCCGAGCGCGAGTGCCGTCCGCTTGTTGAGACACGTGTTTGCAAAAATGGACGAACCAAAAAAAAATTATAAATGTTCCGTGGACGGTTGTTTTAATTCAACATTAAACTGTAAATTGATGTTTTTTTAAGCTTCCAGTTGTTTCAGAGAGGTAAGCAGATATTTGCTTGCATTTCGACGATGGTTCGTTTTATACAGAACGGTTCGGTAGGTAGGTAAGCACCCAGGCCCCCGGCCCCTAACCCCGGCCCCCGGCCCCCGGCCCCGCACCGAAATAGCGAACATGAGTTATATTTTTACAATTTATATTAGGTGTTTATTGTAGTATAAGCTTACGTGTTCAATAATCTAACGAGGAAGATGTAAATGTAAATTCCGTCCGTCTGTGACCAGGCTGTATTTCATGAACCTTGATAGCTATACAGTTGAAATTTTCACAGATGATGTATTTCTGTCGCTGAACAAATACTAAAAATTAGAAAAAGTGAAAAAAATCTCCACACAGAAATACATAAGAATGCGAATTTATTACACTTTATATCAAATCATCAAATATAATAATCGTGCATCAAATATAATAATCGTGCATTTCGCCAATGTCGAAATCGTCGCAAGATATTTTCTGTGACAAATTTGTAATAAAACAATAACATTAAAATTTATTTTTTTAGTTGTTATTGGTTTATATTTCCGTTCTTCCTGTTTCATTCTCAACAATAAATCATACAACTAGATACGAGTGCCACTACCACGATCGTTTTTTGTGCATAAGCCAAAGTTGACAACCCTTGCGCGACTGCCGAGCGTAGGTATAAAAAGTGAAGTACATACATGTGATTTACTTCTGTACTTATCTGTTTTGTGGTTTTTATGACTGTCTTAGAGGGTGCGCGGTGCGCGAGCCGCAAGCGTGGACAAGAATCTTCTCCAGATTCCTCGGGAACTATATATGTCAGGATATGCTTATTAGTAAATAATGTCATTTCCCACCCCCTCAATCATCTCTGTGCAAAAAATCACACAATCAATTGTTCCGTTGCGATGTTAAAGAAATTAACTAAAAAAAGAGTATATTTTCAGTTCCTCATTTTCAGGGGATAAAAAGTAGCCTATTTCCTTCCTCGTGACAAAGGCTACATGCATGCAAAATTTCATTAATATTGGTCAAGGCGTTGAAGCGTGAAATGGTAACAAACAAACACATTTTCACATTTATAATATTAGTAAGGATTTGTGTCTGTCTGATGGTGAAGGCTATCCGTTAGTATAGTAAGAAAGTATGCACACCGTAGCTGTACAATGTATTTTACAATATTTCATGTCTTATTTATAGTAAAATATTTCACCCAACTCCGTGGCGTAATGGTTTAGTCTATTAGCTTCACATGAAGAGGTAACGGGTGCGATTCCCGGCGGAGTCTAACTCTAAGTAAGACTCGGTTTGGTTGGTAAAAGGGTATAGTCTAAGCCAGCCTGGCTAGCTACCACCATCTTATTTAAGTCTTGCCGCCAAACATCAATGCCAATAACATTGATGTGTTCCAGCTTGAGGATAAGATAGCCTGTGCCAGGCCGTTGGGGAATCTTGGTAAGGCCCCTTTGATCTTCGGCATCATCGTCACTTACCATCACATGACAATGGCTTGCCAACTGTGAATATAAAAAAATGATTTATATTTTTATTTATTTATTTACACTATTGCTGGACAAAGTCCTCCCCCAAGGATTTCCACGACGACCGGTCCTGCGCTGCTTGCGTCCATCGGCTTCCCGCGATCTTATTCACCGGTCCGTCGGCCTTTGTCCAGCAGTGGACGATTTTCGGCTGTTATAATGATGATGATTTACACTATTAGTACCAGAGATATGCTATATATAAGGGGAGGTAGATAGGTTACATGCATTCTAAAAGTGAAGCAAAAAAAAGATGCCAATTGGCATCTCTTTTCATAGTAGCATTCGGTAGGTACCTATTATAATGTGTGTGTAAATGGATTCGATTTTCAAATGTGGTTTGTTAGTGCATAACCCATCTATGGTAACAAATCTCTGATTAGTACGAACTTATACATCATTATGTTAAAACAAACACTTAGGAATAATATGAAATGTATATATTGACTGACTCGGTGGCTCAGCGGTTTGTGCTCTTGACTGCTGATCCGAGAGTTGTGGGTTCGATCCCCACCCAGGGCAAACATTTGTGTGATGATCAGATTTGTTTGCTCTGTGTCTGGGTGTTAAATATCTATATATTATGTATATATTATATAAAAGCGTCGGTGGCTCAACCGGTAACGACTCGGTCCATCTAACCAGAGGTACCGGGTTCAAATCTGGACGGCCAATGTACCAATGAGTTTTTCAAAAACTTACGTACATACTTACCGATTGCTTTAACGGTGAAGGAAAACATCGTGAGGAAACCTGCACACGCCTGCGAAGAAACTCGAAGGTTGTGTGTGAAGTCGACCAACCCGCACTGGGCCCGCGTGGTCGACTAAGGCCTAATCGCCCTGATTCAGGGTAGGCTCGAGCCCCTCGGTGGGGACGTATATGAGCTGTAATGATGATATTATGTATGTATTTAAACGTATTTAAGTATTTATATCAGTCTCTGGTTCCCATAATACAGGGAATCCTACTTTGGGGCCAGATGACCATGTGTGATTTGTCCCAGAATATTTATTTATTTATTTATTTATATTACAGTAGGCGATTTCTATACAGCAGGACCCAGAAGAAAATCCGAAAGAAAAAGTGGAAGAGTATCTCACGCCACCTGGTGAACAAAATTGGCGGAAAGCTTGAGTGGAGAACCTGGAAAGCTCTAAATCGATTGTGAACTGGATTAACACGTTTCGAGAATAGCCTGAAAAGATGGGGAATAATTCCTGAACATGCTAACATATTTTGCCAGTGTCGCGATTGGGCGATCCCCAGATTACTTCACATTTCTCAACGTGTTCTAAGGGCCCACATTGTACAAAAGAATATCTAATGAAGGCAACACCCGAAGCGATCGAAATCGCATGATTTTGGCAAAAATATATTCATACTAGCTTTTTTCCCGCGGCTATGCCCGCATGTACATCGTTTTTATGACTGCTAAGGTGAATGATGGGTGTACGAGCAGCAAGCGGCTTGCGATCAAAGGCATGAATTTTCTCCAGATTCTTTAAGAACTATGCCAGGCCACAGCCACAGTACTACAAATCGTAATACTGTGCCACAGTATTACAATATAGCCATTTCGTAATACTGTGGCCAGGCAATGCTAATTAGTAGTCTATATTTCTTCCCACTCCCTCAGTAATCTCTATGCAAAATATGACAAAACGTGGAAATTACTTTTCTTGAAATCCCTCCGGAACTATATAGGGCTATTATGATTAGCAATCTGTGTCACTTCCCACCCTCTCAATTATTTCTATTGAAAAAATCACAAAGCGTGGAAATTAGTTTTTTGCAGATCCCTTGGGAACTATATCGGGCTTTTCTGATAACCAATCTATCACTTCTCACCCCTTCTACACTATTTTTATGCGAAAAAATCATATAGATCCGTTGCTCCGTTGCGATGCCGACATGTGCGAGTATGGAAATGAGTTTTCCCAGATCCCTTTTAAACTATTTTGGGCTATGCTAATAAGTAGTTTATGCTATTTCCCTCAACCTTAGTTATCTCTGAGCAAAATATCACAAAGCATGGAAATTATTTTAATTATTTTTCTCCAGATCCCTCGGGAACTAAATTGGGCTATTCTGATTACCAGTCTACGAGTATGTTACTTTCCACCCTATTTACTATTTTTATGCAATAAATCACTTCAATCCGTTGCTCCGTTGCGACGCCTACGTGCGCAAGCGTGAAAATAAGTTTTTCCCAGATTCCTCCGAAACTATGTCGAGCTATGCTAATTAGTAGTCTTTTTTTCACTTCCCACCCCTTCAACCATGCCTGATCAAATAATCACAACTGACGTGCTCTATTATGACGTGCGCAAACGTGGAAATGAGCTTTTCCCAGATCCCTCGGTAACTATGTCGGGCTATGCTAATAAGTAGTCTTTTTTCACTTCCCATCCCTTCAACCATGTCTGATCAAAAATTCACAACAACTGACGTGCTTTATTATGACATGCGCATACGTGGAAATGAGCTTTTCCCAGATCCCTCGGAAACTATGTCGGGCTATGCTAATTAGTAGTCTATGTCATTTCCTCTCTCTGTCCAAAAAATCACAATAATCCGTTGCTCCGTTGCGATGTTGAAGAAATTAACAAAAAAAAGCATTATACTAGAGACGATTACACGATAGTTAAAATTATTTTTAGTCGTAAACATTAACCTGACCGTATGCTCTGTAATCCTTTCAGCATACCAAGGTTTACTGAAAGAGATCCCAAAAGGGATAAGTCAGATTTTGATATACTGTTATTCTTTTGTTAACAACCTATTTGTTTTTAAATGCAATAAAGAGTTTACAAACGAACAAATATTTTATTAGTTCCCTCAGGAATTGTATCGGACTATGCTATTTACACGGGTTAGAAAGTAGCCAGCTTCATCTTTCTCCATGACACGCTACTTGCATGCCAAATTTCGTCTAAATTGGTGAAGCGTGAAAAGGTTTCACATTTATAATGTTTTTTTTTTTTGTTTATTAAGGACTAATAAACAGTTACACAATCTATATTATATTACAACTTAAATAGTTATCTTATTACTAATTGTGAAACCCACAACATTAGCCACAAAACCCACAACATTAGCAACAAATGTTAGTAATATTAATAAGGGTAATATAAGGCGAGGTATTGATTGGAACAGGTTGTCTCTGTCTTTTTATTTACGTGTAAAGAGTAAAGTAAATAACCACACTTTTTCAATGGTTTTTCGTTTAAATCAAAAACTACAATGAAAGTATAAAAATTATAACATTACTCACTTTGTATTATCGTAACAAATATTGTTGTAAGTATATTTTTTTTTTTTATACTTCAAAATATTTATCTCCTGGTGCAAAGGTTGGCCATTGCCATTCAGCGGGGTAACGCAGCTGGTGTAATGGGCACCTTTGCGCCGGGTTCGGTAAGGGGCGGGTTATTTATTGATAGTTAGTTAGGTATTTATAAAAAAAAAATTTACTTATGACCTAGAATTATTTTTACATGATATTTTATTTTACAGAAACATATTATTTTTTGTTATTCTTATTATAAATAAATTACTTTAAGTACTTCAAAATATTAGTCATAACTGGAGTTGAAAGTAACGATGTAGACCTATCTTTGGGATTTTTTTCTACTAAGCCAAAACTGCTTAATCGTGTTTCTAATAGCTTTAGAATTTAGAGAACATCATCAACAATATGGGTATTTTTTTCAACCTTGGGTTTTCTGTCGTTTAGGTCATGTTTAGGTCGTAAAGAAAATCTGTAATATTACCGCCTTAAGAAATTGACACTTCCACGCGAAAAGATGAATTAAGTGGACTTATTTATATTATTATACCTATTACTACTATTATTTCTACTATTCTGGAAGGCTACCTAACTTTTAACTCCAGACGGAAAAAGAGGGATGTCATAAGTTTAACGTGTGTATTTGTGTATCTGTATGTCTGTCTGTGGCATCGTAGTTCTTAAACGAATGTACCGATTTTGAGGCGTTTTTTTTTGTTTGAAAGCTGATGTGATCGCGGTGGTTCTTAGCTATAATTACTAGTTTATTTCTTTTACCATAACGACATGGGTTTATGTAAAATACATATCCTATCATCCTACTAATATTATAAACATGAAAGTTTGTATGTATGGATGTTTGTTACTCTTTTACGGAAAAAAACTACTGAACGTATCTGGATGAAATTTCGTAGGTAGATGGATTAGGACCTGGATTAAAATATATGCTACTTTTTTCCAAGCTCTAGAGGCTCTTGCGACTCGACCACAGTGAACCCTCGGAGACAGTCATAGAAACTATGTTCACGCGAGCGAAGCCACTGGCAAAAGCTAGTTATTCATAATTTTATCCACTTTTTCTCATTGGTGTGAGGCAGTTTTAATTAATTTACTGAATCAGTTTAAAAGTTGAAATCATAGACACAGAGTTTATTTTTAGAGTTTATGTATTTTCGTTTGGATTTGAGCGTGTTTGACTGTTTGTTTGTGGGATGGTTTGTGTTGCTCAGCGAGCCGAGTTTCTGGTGTACATTTGATTATATCACGCTTAAGCTTCGTCCCAATTCAGTAGGCAAATATATTATTAGGCACCTAATAGATAGATTTTTATACGAATTGACCATAATTGCCTTAGGGAAAGTTGTTGGAATAAACCATGATTAAGTAAGGCTTAAAAAGTCCCTGAAAAAGTCAGTAAATATTTGCATATAATTATTAAGCAATTGAAAAAAAAAATTATAATATTTTTACGGAAATCTGAAAAACCACCGATATTAGTGTCTAGAAAGTGTTTAGGAAATTTTAATAACTTTGATTGATTAATATCAAATAAGAAACAAACGTGCCTATGTATGGAGCGTGCTATAAATACACTCCATAAGAAATTAGGAACAAGGATCTCATATAAAGCTCGAATCTAAGGCGCTAAGCCGTCAAACATGAAAGATAGTAAGTATGGTATGATCACAGAACACCAATCATGATGACGATGTGCTTATGTATGAAGCGTGCTATGAATACACTCCTTAAGAAATTAGGCATAAGGATTCCATATAAAGTTCGAATCTAAGGCGCTAAACCGTCAAACATGAAAGATAGTATGGTATGATCACAGAACACCAATCATGATGAAGATGTGCTTATGTATGAAGCGTGCTATGAATACACTCCTTAAGAAATTAGGCATAAGGATTTCATATAAAGCTCGAATCTAAGGCGCTAAGCCGTCAAACATGAGAGATAGTCTGGTATTATCACAGAACACCAAACATGATGATGATGTGCCTATGTATGAACCGTGCTATGAATACACTCCTTAAGAAATTAGGAATAACGATTTCATATAAAGCTCGAATCTAAGGCGCTAAGCCGTCAAACATGAGAGATAGTCTGGTATTATCACAGAACACCAATCATGATGATGATGTGCCTATGTATGAAGCGTGCTATGAATACACTCCTTAAGAAATTAGGAATAAGGATCTTATATAAAGCTCGAACCTAAGGTGCTTAACCGTCAAACATGAAAGATAGTATGGTATGATCAATCATGATGAAAATGTGCTTATGTATGAAGCGTGCTATGAATACACTCCTTAAGAAATTAGGCATAAGGATTTCATATAAAGCTCGAATCTAAGGCGCTAAGCCGTCAAACATGAGAGATAGTCTGGTATTCTCACAGAACACCAATCATGATGATGATGTGCTTATGTATGAAGCGTGCTATGAATACACTCCTTAAGAAATTAGGAATAAGGATTTTATATAAAGCTCGAATCTAAGGCGCTGAGCCATCAAACATGAAAGATATTATGGTATGATCACAGAACACCAAACATGATGATGATGATGTGGCTATGTATGAAGCGTGCTATGAATACACTCTTTAAGATATTAGGAATAAGGATCTCATATAAAGCTCGAATCTAAGGCGCTAAGCCGTCAAATATGAAAGATAGTATGGTATGATCTCAGAACACCAATCATGATGAAGATGTGCTTATGTATGAAGCGTGCTATGAATACACTCCTTAAGAAATTAGGAATAAGAATCTCATATAAAGCTCGAATCTAAGGCACTAAGCCGTCAAATATGAAAGATAGTATGGTATGATCACAGAACACCCACCGAAACAAGAAGTGAAATGCCCTTGCGCCGTTTTCGGCCAAGCATTTGTATATGTCCATATTAATGAGTTATTAAGCCGTCACAATCATGTACTAACTAGTCGTGACCAAATCATTGATCTGTGAACCAGCGCCGGGCCTGGGATAGTTCGAGAGGAGCGGTCACTCCAGGTGCCAAGTGCCAAGGGGCATCTAAAAAACAAAGAGGCGCTGGGGCAGTGTTGCCAAATCTGATTTTTGAAACTCCGTAGGGTGACGCTGAATTATCCGTAGATTTCCGTAGATTGCCTCTAGATTAATCCGTAGATTGCCTCTAGATTTATCCGTAGATTTAAGGAATTCTTTTAAAGCTAAATCTGTTTTTTTTTAAGGTAAATCTAATTGTTTGGAGCAGCTAGACTAGCCTTGAAGCTAGTCCATAAACCACTTTTTCAACCGACTTTCAAAAAGGAGGTTCTCAATTCGACTGTATGTTTTTTTATGTGTGTTACTTCAGAACTTTTGACTTGGTGAACCGATTTTGATGATTATTTTATTATTTGAAAGCTAGTGCTTTCCGTGTGGTCCCATATAAATTTTATCAAAATCGGTGTGGTACTTTATTAGAAAATTAACAAAAACCAAAAGTAATAATGCAAAAATGTACTAAGTTGTTGCGATGGAAGTAGGTTTTTTAACGTGCTTAGTGTTTTCAATTATCTTGTAAACGGATGTACAATTTACGTATAGTTGCCATGGCTATTAATTTGCATAGAAATGTTCAAAAGCTTGACAGATAGCTGGGCAAGGGTATTTCAGTTCTCGTAGCGGTGGACGGATGAGTGACATAATAGGTATCTGTGGTTGCTCAGCTCGAGGCAACTGCGTATTAGTAACGGATTGTATACTGCATCTATCCTTACTAATACTTTAAGTTTGAAACTGTGTTTGTTTGTTTGTTACAACCAAGCTTCACGAAATTTGGCAAAGAGGTAGCCTGTATCATGAGGAAGGACAGAGGCTACTTTTTATCCCGCGAAAATAGCACAGTACGATATAGTTTCTGAGGGAACTGAAAAAAGACACTTTTTTGTTATATTTCTTTAAGGCGGTAACTTTACAGATTTTCGTTATTTATGACGTCAACTACTCCTTATAGATAGAAAACCCAAGGTTAAAAAAATACCCTTATTGTTGATGTTTCTCAAATTCAAAAGCTATTAGAAACACGATTGAGCAGTTTTGCCTCGATAGAAAAAAATCCCAAAGATAGGTCTACACCGTTACCTTCAAAATATGCAACAATATTTGTTATGATAATACAAAGTGAGTAATGTTATTATTTTTTACACTTTCATTGTAGTTTTTGATTGAAACGAAAAACCATTGAAAAAGTTATTTTCTTTACTCTTTACACGTAAAGAAAAAGACAGAGATAACTGTTCAATCAATACCTCGCCTTTACATCGTAACTGAGCAACGGATTGTTGTGATTTTTTGCACAGACATATTTAAGGGGGTGGGAAATGACATATTCTACTAATAAATGCTCAAATGAATATAAATACATGTTTCCAAATTCAAAAAATGCGAACACAGTATTTCCTGTGTTTTTGATGTGTAACATCTTTGCTTTCGCTTTCCTGCAATTTGTGGGAGTGATTTCATGAAATGGGACGGAAATGTGTAACATGGGACGGAAATGTGTAACAGGAAGTCGCGAAAGCGCGCGCTATTCGATCTGACGAATGAGCTTTGCTCTCGCTTTCCTGCAATTTGTGGGAGTGATTTCGTGAAATGGGACGGAAATGTGTAACAGTGATTTGTTACACATCATATGCAAGTACTGTAGGTCTCGTTTTTTTTTATCCACAATTGATAAGTAAATTGATGGATTTTATTAAAAATAAAAGACGATAAAAGAAGACCTTGATTTCACTCCCAAAGTTCATCATCAGATCAACTTCACAATAACAAAATAATCTTTTGTCACGGGGAACACGGCTTGATATGAAATTTCAGCTCAGTAGGATTTCTCGAAGTCACTCCAAAATCGTTTGCTAAATTTGACCAACTAATTTGTAATTAAAAAGCGTCGGTGGCTCAACCGGTAACGACTCGGTCCATCTAACCAGAGGTACCGGGTTCAAATCTGGACGGCCAATGTACCAATGAGTTTTTCCAAAACTTACGTACATATCATTACCGATTGCTTTAACGGTGAAGGAAAAACATCGTGAGGAAACCTGCACAGGCCTGCGAAAAAAACTCGAAGGTTGTGTGTGAAGTCGACCAACCCGCACTGGGCCCGCGTGATCGACTAAGGCCTAATCGCCCTGATTCAGGGTAGACTCGAGCCCCTCGGTGGGGACGTATATGAGCTGATATAATAATTTGTAATTAATCAAATTTGAAATCTAATTAACATAGTACTTACAAACATTACTACAAGTTAAATAAAAGCTATTAAAATACCATTCGTGATGTTCAGCTTCTTGTTTTATCCACAATCGACAAGCCCTTGGCATCATCTCATCATCTCATCGTCATGGTAAGTGACGATGATGCCGACGATGGAAGCGGGCTTACCAAGATTCCCCAACAGCCATCCTTCTGTGTGCTAGCCAAGCACTGGCTATTTTGTCTTCAAGCCGGAACACATCAATGTTGTTGACATTGATGTTTGGCGGCAAGACTTAGATAAGATGGTGGTAGCTAGCGAGGCGGGCTATGAAGATGTCCTTCAACCAACCAAACCGAGTCTTACAAAGTTGACCGCGCCGGGAATCGAACCCGCGACCTTCTGGTGTGAAGCGAATGGACTAACCATTACGCTACGGAGGCGGTTGGAGCTTTACTACTTTTGAACGGTATTTTATTAAAAGAGTTTTAGCAAGTCCAACATACATTTACTTCATGAGACAACTTACCACAGACTATTAGAAATTAAGTGTTTACCGAAATAACCTAACCTTCACACGAAGTCGCTGGCAACGCTATATAGTCTTAAAAACTATATCCTCGCGGGCGAAGCCGCGGGGAAGAGCTAGTGTAATTATTATCCTACTAATATTATAAACGCGAAAGTTTGTAAGAATGTATGGATGTATGTTTGTTACTCTTTCATGCAAAAACTACTGGAATGGATCTGGCTATAATTTGCTAGGTAGACAGATAAGGACCTGGATTAACACATAGGCTACTTTTTCCACGCTCGCGAGCCGCTTGCGTCTCGCGCACTGCTCACCCACGAAAAGTCATAGAAACGTTGTCCACGTGAGTGGAGCCTTGGGAAACAGCTAGTTAGAAATAAAGTGTTAACCGCCAAAAGTTAACCTTCACGCGAAGTCGCTGGCACCGCTATATAGTAGTAAAAACTATATCCACGCAGGCGAAGCCGCGGGCAAAAGTTAGTATATTATAATTCATAATATTCTGGTCCTATCCGACCCATGTAACAGAGCAGTCAATGTCATTCTCTAAACTCGAAAGCCGGATAAAGGCGGTTTGTACCGGATATGGGCGAATAATACCGAACTTACTCGAACTATATGCGTCTAGTTGGTTTAATTGTCTCACTTTATACTCGTAGAATTAGGAATGACTGAAATGACATTTGAAGCTGGCCTTTGATTAAGAAAGATTAACGGTAGGTACGTCTCCCGGTGCGCGGTCGCGGGAAGCCGCTGGATGAGGGCAGCGCATGACCGGTCGTTGTGGAAATCCTTGGGGGAGTCCTTTTTCCAGCGGTGGACGTCTTTCGGCTGATATGATGATGATGATTACCGCTAGGCAACGCGCACTGGGAGAAGTAGCGTAGGCAAGCTTCCCACTCGGTGGACCGACGTCCTGGTAAAGATCGCGGGAAGCCGCTGGATGAGGGCAGCGCAGGACCGGTCGTTGTGGAAATCCTTGGGGGAAGCCTTTGTCCAGCGGTTTAGTCTTTCGGCTGATATGATGATGATGGTGATTAACGCTAGGTAACGCGCACCGGGAGAAGTAGCGTAGGCAAGCCTCCCACTCGGTGGACCGAAGTCCTGGTGAAGGTCGCGGGAAGCCTATGGATGCGGGCAGTGCAGGACCGGTAGTGGTAAAAATCCTTGGGGGAGGCCTTTGTCCAGCGGTGGACGTCTTTCAGCTGACATGATGATGATGTTATGAATAGCGTTAGGTAACACGTTCCGGGAGACGTAGCGTAGACAGGCCTCTCACTCGTTGGACCGACGACCTGATGAAGGTCGTTGTGGAAATCCTTGGGTGAGGTCTTTGTCCGGCTGTAGACGTCTTTCGGCTGATATGTCAATGATGATGATGATGAACGCTAGGTACCCACCATATAGTACGTCATATGACATATGTGTAGAACACGAACACTATGTAAATTACCTAATTGTAGAAAAAAAATGTTCTAAAAAAAGTATATTTTGTAATATTTTTCTAATTTATTTGTTATTGATTTTTCCTAAAAATAAGATTTTTGCGGTTAACCCCGGCAGCGCTGGTGGGACAAGTTGGATCAACATCTAAAGGATTAGGCGAAGGTGGCTTTGGATCGAAATGAGTAACAATGTCCTCAGGTTGCCCAACACTGGGACGAATCAGGCTAAAAAAAGATTTTTGAAACCGCGGAAATACTGGTAGGAACAGTCAGTCCAATACTGGTAGCGCAGAACCGGTCGTCGTGGAAATCCTTGGGGGAAGCCTATGTCCAGCAGTTGACGACCTTCGGCTGATTTGATGATGAGATGACTACAAGTTTACAAAAGCCGGCCAAAAGCGAGTCGGACTTGCGCAAAATAGGATTCCATAGTCTTTCCAAATAATAAACGTATATTTTAAAAAACAAAATTATATTTGCAGTTGGTAATAGAACATTTTGTTAAGAAAATCTATGAAATTATTACAAATCCAACTGCACATCTTAAGTTGGTCGACTGCTACTCCTAAACTAAGAGAGCCTACTTAGCCGTGATTACTTAGCGTGATTCCTTTTAAAATTAATATATTTTCTACTATTTACAATTAGTGCAGATGTCCTGAAACAGTAAGCTTGTAGAGAGGATGCACTTGACTCGAAAAAAAATAGCACATCAAAGCTTATTATTTTAGTTTGGCAAACTCTTACTCGTAGTACTTAGTTTTGAAAGACCTATTCAACAATACCCCACATGATAGTGTACATCGACGAAAAAAAAGTCACCCCCTCCTTAAAATGTAGGGGATGTAAAATGGGCACTTAAACTGTTCTGATCCCTGTCAAACTGTATTATAATAAAGAAGGGTTAAAACAACTATATTTTGACTGTTTTTGACCAAATTTTAACCGCCTCCGTAGCTCAGAGGCAAAGTTCACTGGCTTTACACAGGAGGTCGCGGGTTCGATTCCCGGCGGGGTCAATTGTAAGACTCGGTTTGGTTGGTGGTAGGGCATTTTCTAACATCTTATCTAAGTCTTGCCGCCAAATATCAATGTTGAAATCATTGGTGTGTTCCGGCATAAAGATAAGATAGCCAGTTCCCCATTGCGTTGGGGAATCTTGGTAAGCACGCTTCCATCTTCGGCAACATCGTCACTTACCACCAGGTGAGATGTTGTCAAGGGTTTACCAATTGTGAATAAAAAGAATTGAAAAAAACTCTGTAGACCATTTTTCAGGGTGAAGGTTTAATGTTTACTCACGTATAAATCACCATAGAAACGCACACAATACATGCTGAACTATTTGAGATCAAAATACTGGATTGTAAGAGCAAGAGATCAAGTAAAAAAAGTACTACAGAGAATGTGTGTGCTGTCGGAGATATTCAAAAACAGTTGACACACAACTTATGGGCCAAATCCCTGAGGTGAGACTCAAACCAAGTAAGCCATTCAAATCATTATGCGGGTCCCATAAACATTAAATTTTCGCCCGGTAGAGGTGCAAAATCATACAAAGGGTATATAATATGCTTATTTATATTGCTGCTTTTCGTCGCTTCACATCAAGAAGAGGTCACTGCAAAGATTTGTTCAGTGACAATGGCACTAATTTCGTTGGGGCAGATAATATAACGAGACTGTATTAGTAAAGTATGTATTTTTTATTTGTACCAGGTTATCTTTTTACGTGTATTTTCTTTTTTGTCGCGGTGGGTGGATGCATTTCATTTTTTGTTCAACTTTATATAAACTTTGTTTTTTCTTAAAGTGTTGTTGTGTAATTTATTGTTATTTAAAGAACAAGTCCTTGGTGGGCGGAATGTGTAAATCACCAATAGATGTCACTAGTAGAATAATAAAACGAGCTATAGTTTTGTTTCGGCCGACCGCCTTGTCCTAGAGGAATTAGATACTTCTTTGAGATCAGTACAGTTAGTAAACATCAGCCCTGTATATATGTGTGAGTTAAATAAAAATAACTGTGTATTGCATGCGCTTCTATGGTGATCCTTTATTACGTGAGAAAACATTATGGTGCCAATACAAACGTTGAAACTTGACACCATAGTTTGAAATAAAACTCAAATAACAAAAATAATGTAATAGTGTCAACATTACTTTGGATAGAAAGGTGATTTCATTAGCTAACTAGATCAGTAATCGTAAAGCTTTCATAGATTTTATACATAAACTAGTGGATGCCCGCAGCTTCGCCCGCGCAGATCCCTATTTTTGCGGTTCCAGTGGGAATTTCCCAAAATCCTTTCTTAGCGGATGCCTACGTTATAACATCTACCTGTATGCCAAATTTCAGCCCGTCTGTCCAGTGGTTTGGGCTGTGCGTATCAACGCACTATCAATCTATCAATCGATCTATCAAGATCACTATGTCAGTCAGTCACCTTTGAGTTATATATATTTAGATAACAAAAACAACGGCTCCATTTGATTGTAAGCGGAGCGCGCTCACTACTAATGGCCCACATATGAGTTGTGCACAAATCACGTGAGGTTTGATAGAGGGACGGGGGGGGGGGGGGGGGGGGGGACACGAATAAATCACGACAGATCACGTTGGACAGGAAGGGGTATAAGACCTTCGTGTATTTTTCTACAGTGAACGAACAAAGAAAAAAAAATAATCATTATAAATAAATAAATAAATTTCTTTGAGTCTATTTTACGAAATTTTGGGCGCGCGTGGCCTTGACCGCGCTTGACCCCGCCCGCTACATACAATACTATTAATCTTAAAATTAGGTTGAATTAAAAAATACACGTGAGGTTGTTAGAGGTAGCCAAGAACCTCACCAAATATCACAAGGGGAAGAGGGAGGGGAGGGTGGGGGGGGGGGGGGGGGTAAAATGGTAGCCGAAAAAACCTTGCGTGATTTGTGCACAAGCCCTTACACTCGGGCGGTCGCCTTTGCTAACCCTCAGTTTCATTTAGCTTCACGTTCCTTATATTTGCTTTTTTTTTTGTTAAAACAAAGAAGTTTAACGCTGGTAACGTTGCCGTTCGATTTGTAGTCACCTGAATAACGAAAATGTCTTACTATACGCTTGTCGGGTCGACGGACCGCCCCTCCAGTACGCAAAGATACGAAGGACGGCCCCTCCAGTACGCAAAGATTCGACGCGGTGGAAGATCACATTTGACACTTCTGTCTGACAAAATAAACGTTAAATATCACATAGTCGTATTACCAGTAATTGTTCAGTATTTTAACGTAATTATTCCATAAATAGCCTACAAAAAAGAAATTTACGCACACAAATATCTTTTTAGGGTTCCGCACTAAGTACTAAGTAACTGGACCCTATTACTAAAAATACGCCATCTGTCCATCCGTATGCCTGTGCGAAGGGCTGTATCTTTTGAACCATAATAGGTAGCCGGCTTTAATTTTCACAGAATATGTATAACTAAAGGGTAATGGAGCGAGCTATGCTCGGAATTTCCCTACGCGATCGAATCAGAAATGAGGAGATCCGCCGCAGGAGAATCAAAGTAACCGACATTGCTCAGTCACATTGACTCCCTATTTTTTTCACTCTTTGTTATTTTTATTATTAAATATTAAATTTCCAATAATAATAACACGTATTGTGAAAAAAAAATCAGTTGACTACCTATTATGGTTCAACAGATACAGCCTTTTAAAAGTTAGACAGACAGACAGCTTAGGCTTAGAGATAGGGTAAACTTGTGGAGAGGTGACTCGCACTTGGCCGGTTTTTTTGCGAATAAAAAGTCACCATGTATAATGTGTGTTATTGGTCAGATAAACGGCCTCCAAATGAGTCAGCCTATCTCAGCCTCAGGCCCTTTAACCCTCAGGGAGGAAAGGATTATTGGCTGGATGTCAATCCCTCAGAAAATAAGTAATCTTGTCTAAAAGCCCTCGGGGAAAATGTTTGGAAAGGCTCTGATGGTTGGTCAACATTTTATGAGTTATACGATAGTGTAGCTTTTATTTGATGTTCGTTTTTTGTAGGCATTTGATTTTTTATCAAGGTGACTAAATAAAATGTTGAAATAAACTGAACTCCCCATGGAGAACCTACCTTCTCGCAGTAGCACCTAAAATTATTCAATTTGTATGGGAACTACACTACCTTTTTTTAGAAATATCCTAAATATACCACTTATAGCATACTAGCTTTTACCCGCAGCTTCGCCCACGTGGACATCGTTTTTATGACTGTATTTTACGGTGAGTGGTGCGCGAGCGCGCATATGAGTTTTCCTCAGATCCCTAAGGAACGATATCGGGCTATTCTGATTAGCAGTCTATGTCACTTCCCACCCTCTCAACCAATTCTGTACAAAAAACCACTTCAGTCCGTAGCTCCGTTGCGACGCTGACGTGCGCGAGCGCGGAAATGAGTTTACCTTTTCAGGTTAAGCTTATTAGTAAATTATGTCATTTTCCACCCCCTCAGCCATCTCTGTGCAAAAAATCACAGCAATCCATTGTTCCAGCAAGATTTAACCAGGAGCTGGAAGACCTAGTGACCGAGCCGAATATCATCGGGGAAATAAAAGCAGCCCGATTTCGCTGGCTAGGACACGTAGAAATAATGGGAGAGGATCGAGCAGCCAAAAGAGCATAATATCTTGAAAAACCCTTCGGGCGCCGCCCGGTGGATCGACCAAGATATCGCTGGAAAGATGAAGTTGCTAAAGAACTCAAAGAGTTGGGAGTGCCCGAAAGTTTAAACTTGGCACAAAATAGGATAGAGTGGCGCACTTTAATGTCGGAGGCCAAGATCCACTTCGGGTCGCTAAGCCAGCGAAGTAAATATGTAAGTAATCCATTGTTTCGTTGAAATGTTAAAAAACCATAAAAAAGTATATTTTCAGTTCCCTCAGGAACTGCATCGGACCATGCTTTTTTCACGGGATAAAAAGTAGCGTATGTCCTTCCCAGTGACACAGGCTACCTGCATGCCATATTTCATCAAGATTGGTTAAGTTGTTGAAGCGTGAAAAGGTAACAAACACACAAACACTTTTTCACATTTATAATATTAGTAAGGTTATTATCGGTATTATCGGTGGCTCAACCGGTAACGACTCGGTCCTTCTAACCAGAGGTACCGGGTTCAAATCGGGACGGCCAATATACCAATGAGTTTTTCAAAACTTACGCACATACTTGACTGACTCGGTGGCTCAGTGGTTAGTGCCCTTGACTACTGATCCGAGGGTTGTGGGTTCGATCCCCACCCAGGGCAAGCATTTGTGTGATGAACAGATTTGTTTGCTCTGTGTCTAGGTGTTAAATATATCTATATATGTATGTATTTAAACGTATATAAGTTGTATATCAGTCTCTGGTAACCCATAACACAGGGAATCCTACTTTGGGGCCAGATGACCATGTGTGATTTGTCCCAGAATATTTATTTATTTATTTATTTATACTTACCGATTGCTTTAACGGTGAAGGAAAACATCGTGAGGAAACCTGCACACGCCTGCGAAGAAACTCAAAGGTTGTGTGTGAAGTCGACCAACCCGCACTGGGCCCGCGTAGTCGACTAAGGCCTGATCGCCCTAATTCAGGGTAGGCTCGACTGCATCATCACTTACCATCAGGTGAGTTGCAGTCAAACGCACTCAAATTTTTAATAAAAAAAAATAAAAAAGGCTCGAGCCCCTCGGTGGGGACGTAATATGAGCTGAGCTGCAATATTAGTAAGGATGATTCATGTCAATTAGATAACATAAATTTGAGTTTTCTAGATATAGCACATATGGCATAGTTTACGAGGTAATCAATGTCGTTGATGACGAAAATTTGAAAAACATCCTTAGCGTCATTTTTTATAAAACATTTTTTTTTACTAGATGGAGGTACCCTAATATTTTAAAAATAAAAAAATCAAAGAAGGTGTATAACCCTAGCGAATAACTTTGAACAATATGTGCAAAAATTTATCAAAATCGGTTCGGCAGTTTCTCTGCAAATACCTACATACACACATACAGCCAAATTTTTTATGGTACACTTAAAAGTGGGGATTTTTTTTTTCATGTTTTCAGGGATCCATTTGCGAAGCTTTAAAGTGTTAATTTTTGTTAGAGTCAAGTGTTCATAGTGCCAACCGCTATTTCAAGACACCTGAATTTTTTTTAAATAGGAGGACATGTAAAACTATCACAGCTAAGTAGGCTTTCTTAGTTTAGGATTCGTGGACGACCAACTTAAGTTGGACTTGTAAAAAAGGTCAATGATTTTATATACAAAATGTTCTATTACTGCAAAAACAATTTTGTTTTTGAAATATATATTTACTAGCTGTTTCCCGCGGCTTCACCCGCGTGGACAACGTTTCTATGACTTTTCGAGGGTGCGCAGTGTGCGAGCCGCAAACGGCTCGCAAGCGTGGAAAAAAGTAGCTTATGTATTAATCCAGGTTCTAATCTGTCTACCTACCAAATTTCAGCCAGATCCGTTCAGTAGTTTTTGCGTGAAAAAGTAACAAACATACACACTCACACACTCACAACTTTCGCCTTTATAATATTAGTGTGATTTTTTGAAAAGACTACGGAACCAAATTTTAAGTGTATATTTTGTACAATAAAGAGTTTACAAACAAACAAACCCTACTTTGCGCGTGGTCCGATACGCACTTGGCAACTCATTTAAATATACAAATAGACATTAGGCCTATTTTATTCCGTTTTCTGTGGGGTTTTGGCACAGATAAGAAAAAAATTTTGCCGCTCGGTGTTGGTATACTTAATAAAGGCTTCAAAAGTGACTTGGAACTATAAACACGCAATAGCGAGATTATACATTTTGTCACCTAGGTCAACCTTATATAGCCACTAGGACGCAGGTGATCTGAAATTGCATTAGACCCCAAGCCGGGGCAAGTCAAGGGTAACGTAATTACCCTACAAGATTAACTCTAGGTCCTAGTCCAGTTCGTGAGAGGACATTGCATAAGGTAAGTGCCAGCAGAATTAAACCAAACGCTTTATTGGTTAAACCAAGTGATTTTCAGTCACTGTAAAGATTTATAGTGCTTAATTACCCAAGAAATATGTTTTTCATGATAGTAATTCTGTGTCGGTAGTTTGTGAGATTCCCGTAAATAAATTACAAAGTTCCGTAAAACGATGACAGAACTCCGTTAAAAAAATCTTTTTTTAACCGAATTCAAAAAATAAGGTTTATTTTATGTGTGTTCGCGGATAACTTCGTCGTTTATGAATCGATTTTGATGATTCTTTTTTTGTTGGAAAGGAGATATCCCAAGGGTGGTACCATGATAAGGAAACCAGGATCTGATGATGTCATCCCAGAGAAATCGAGAGGAACCTTAGTTTCCTGTTTGAGGTCGGTTTTTTTTTCATAGTTATTACGGAAATCTGGCAAACCACCGACACATATATTAGTGTTTAGAACGTGTTTACAAAATTCAAATTACTTTAATTGATTAATATTCAAATAAGAACCAAACTACGTTGATATGCAGCGCGCTAGTGTAGCCTGCAGGGACTTTAGCCTTAAATATACCTAATGAATTTATAATCCTTATATTTATATATACAGCTTGTGGCTCGCGCACCACTCACCCTCAAAGACAGTTATAAAAACTATGTCCACACGAGCGAAGCCGCGAGCATAAGCTAGTATAGTTAATTTTTTTTATACATCGCTACTCTTCATGCTGAGGCCCTTGTCTCAAATAGTGTCTTACAAGTAGATATCCCTTGCTAGTTATAGGTATGTTAAAAGTAGATGGCGCCAGGTAGTAGTATTTTAAAAGTAGATGACGCCAGGTAGTAGTATTTTAAAAGTAGATGGCGCCAGGTAGTAGTATTTCAAAAGTAGATGGCGCCAGGTAGTAGTATTTCAAAAGTAGATGGCGCCAGGTAGTAGTGTAAGTATGTTAAAATTCGTATGCGTCAGGTAGTTAATTTATTTAACAGGGCAACGGAACAATAGATTGTTCTTATTTTTTTGCAGAGATGGTTGAGGGGGTCGGAAATTACATAGTTTACTAACTAGCATATCCTGACATAGTTCCCGAGAGATCTGGGGAAACTCATTTCCACGTTCGCGTACTTCGGCGTCGCAACGGAGCAACGGATTGAAGTGATATTTTTTGTAGAATTGGTTGAGGGCGTGGGAAGTGACACGGACTGCTAATCAGAATAGCCCGATATAGTTCCTGAAGGGTTTGGAGAAAACACAAGTCCACGCTTGCGAGCCGCTTCGCACCACTCACCCTCAAAGACAGTCATAAAAACGTTGTCCTAACGGGCGGAGGCAAAAGCTAGTAATTAAATAATTTGCGAAAAACCTAAAAACTTTTAGGTACAAACTTTAAATATTGAATTGTCACGCGATATACATATGCATGCAAAATTTCAGCTCAGCGGAAACCGGGAATAGTATGTATGTGTAATAGGGATGGGTAATATTTAACTTGCAAGATTCCACCCGAACAAACATACAAACATCATCATCATATCAGCCGAAGGACGTCCACTGCTGGTCATAGGCCTCCCCCAAGCGAAGCGGCTCGCCAGCGTGGACTTGTGTTTTCTCCAGATCCCTCAGGAACTATATCGGGCTATTCTGATTAGCAGTCTATGTCACTTCCCACGCCCTCAACCAATTCTATACAAAAAAACACTTCAATCCGTTGCTCCGTTGCGACGCCGACGTACGCGAGCGTGGAAATGAGTTTCCCTATACATAAATACATTGCAATTTAAATAAAAGCTTGTAATAAAATAACCTGAGTAACGCAAAATACCTAAGATCACATATAAAATAAGTTATGACTGATTCCCACACACTCTGATAGTCTTCTCGGGAATTCATCAATGGTTTTAATCAATGACTTCTTGAAAAAACTATCTAAGCAATCTTAGTATGATATGTAGTAATAAGTTTGCAACGACATTACTGCCTTGCCATGTTGTGTGATCATACTGTGTGTATGGCTAGTATGACAACCCAAGCCGGCTTAACGATAGACTTGGTTATCAAACACGTGGCAAGCAAGTCTATCAAGTTAGTGGCCATCGTATATTCGTGCAATTTGCAAGCGATGTTGTTGCATGACAATAGCACACCTATATTATATTGCTGAGTGACGAAATGAAGCAATTTATAGTCGAGTATGAGTTTGCTTTTACTAATGCGAGACCTGAAATTGACATTAGGCATATAATAGTGCTTTTATCAAAATAAAGAAGCCTCCTATGGAACGCACCGGGCCTTCGTGACTGAAAAAACGTAATAAAAAGTCATTTAAAGTAAGTATAACTTTTGGTAATCGGGCTCTATATAATATGAATTAATTCTTAAGTAATAAACTCAAAAAATACAAGGAAATGAAACTGAAAAATAAGGAATCGAGATGATTGTATGCTTAATTACAGAGAATCGACCGTAATGTACGGTAAGCCCTGCTGCTGAGAGACCAGAGGACGAGCTCCGCGTAAGTCGAAGATTAAAAGACTTATTGCAAGCTTCTGGAAGCCTAGTACTTTTAATCTATTTTACACACTGATGCCTTTTTCCGGCTATCTGTCCTTCCGCATGTCCGTCCATTGGTCCGTCCGTCGGTCCGTCGTTCCGTCCGTCCGAATTGAACATCGGTTATTGAAACATCATTTCATACAACATTGGACAGTGTCCATGAATGTTAAAAAAGAGACCTTTACATACAACTTTCCTAGAGCGGTTTTATTCTGTACTGAAATGTGATACTTTGTGTATTGTTGCATGATCCCATTTCCACACATGTTTGAGAAAACAATATTGTTGCAAGCATGCAAAATTGCAAAACTTTGTTATGAAAATTGGGTCAAGCTCTTTTTGTGTTTGAAATTTGGAATTTATACTGGTTTAAGGTACCTCGTCTCGCCTTCAAATTTTTTGAAAATTTAGACAGTTTTTACTTCGCAGCGATATGTCCTTATCCCTAGTGTACAGCGGTTACAGGCGGCTTAAGAGGATTGTGAAGCTGCGACTTTTACGGTTAACGGTGTTAACGATTTTCACCTCTTAAATGATAACCGATTTAGACTAATTTTTGATAAGTTGTCAGTCAGAACAAAAGTTAGGCTTATATGTTTTGGTTTTTACGATAAAGTAAATAAGTTTAGTTTTATTCACGTGTTTTCATACAAAACTAATTTCGGCCATTTTTTGTTTGTTTCATTCATTCATTCATATCAGCTCATGTACAGCCTACCCTGAATTAGGGCGATCAGGCTTTAGTCGACCGCGCGGGCCCAGTGCGGGTTGGTCAACTACACACACAACCTTCGAGTTTCTTCGCAGGTGTGTGAAGGTTTCCTCACAATGTTTTCTTCACCGTAAGTACGTCGGATAAACGTTCATATAAACTTTGTTAGTTTACTATCATTATCAGTAATTAAGAAAACGAAACATAATGGGTGTCGGTAAGAGTGCACTTTTTAATTTTTAAAATAAAAACAAGTATTTTTTTAGAGAATTGTGATTTTTTATTGGAATTTAAAGAAGACATGTTCCGATTAAGTATGGAATAAAATATCCGGCAAATGGCCCCCACGGATCTGATGACACGCCATTACTCTTTTCATGACTTTTTCACAGTGGCTTGTATCTCACCGATGACGCGTTGGATCTTGGATTTGAGCTCAGGAATTGTTCCTGGTTTATTCGCATAAACCCGAGATTTCACAAAACCCCAAAGAAAAAAATCCACGGCGTTAAATCGCATGATCGTGGAGGCCAGTGACCTCAGAATTTCTTGAGATAATTTTTGTAATAAGTTTTCACAATTATAACGCGTTGTTCTGTCGTAAAGCGCTCCATTTTTAATAATCAGAATAAACATAGGTGACAGCTGTCAAATTTCAGAGTTGCCACATGCACGAAAAAAAAAATGACACTAAATTTAAAAAGTGCACTCTTATTGAGACACCTTTATAAGTCTAGCTTTTGTCTGACTGACAGCCTATTAAAAATTGGTCCAAATCGGTTAAAATTTAAGAGGGGAAAATCGTTAACACCGTTTGTATGAAAAGTCGCAGCTTCACAATACCACACCCTGGACACTTCATACAGCTAACAGCAGGCCAGAAAAGACATTTCAAAAAACGAAGGACGGAAAAAACAAAATGGCGGCGAAATCCCATACATTCGACAACCAAACTGTAACCAATCTGTATCAATCTGGGTGACGAGGGGGTGAGATCGCAACCTAGAGAGCGGCAGAGAGTGTCCATACTGTATGTTAGTACTAATATATAAATACTTTGACAATATTCTTATAAGTTTCTGCCAGTGGGGTTCGCCACTAGCCCTACAACCTTCAGGACACCGGACTTGTCCAATGGTCTAAGGGGGTATTTTCTATGCAAAATTGGCTTTGTATTGACCAGTTTCTATCAAAACGGGACATTTTTACTAAAATTAATATATATATTTTTTTTATGCACAATTGGTAAACCCTTGACAACATCTTACCTGGTGGTAAGTGACGATGTTGCCGAAGATGGAAGCGGGCTTACCAAGATTCCCCAACGCAATGGGGAACTGGCTATCTTATCTTCATGCCGGAACACACCAATGATATCAACATTGATATTTGGCGGCAAGACTTAGATAAGATGGTGGTAGCTAGCCAGGCGGGCTGAGAAAATGCCCTACCACCAACCAAACCGAGTCTTACAATTGACCCCTCCGGGAATCGAACCCGCGACCTCCTGTGTAAAGCCAGTGAACTTTGCCTCTGAGCTACGGAGGCGGTGAAAATAGTTAATATACATCTTCTGTACGATAAGACACGATATTTCTTAATACGATAATTCTAGTTGGTTTCTTTTGGCCTTTGATTACTCTAGGATTAGTATTATAATCGCAATAAGTATTAGGCGCGTGTGTACCTATTATCGTTTTTACGATAGAAAAAAATTAAAAAAACCTTTAAAAAATCGGTTTTTTTTGTATGGCAACCCCCCGTAATTTATTATTTTTGTGATTTTTCTATTCGTTATTAAATCTCTCTTAATAACACATATTTCATGAAATTTCAGCCAGCTTTCTATTACGGTACAAAAGGTACATTCTTTTAAAGGTCGGACAGACAGACGGATGGACAAACAGATAGTATAGGCTCCTTTTACCTGTTTTGGAACCCTAAAAATGATGTGTAGTGGTAAAGAACCCTTGGTGTGCGAATACGACTCGAACTTGGCCGTTTTACGAATCTTGCCTTCGCCAACAAGCATCGATGGTGTAACGGCTAGGGCCGCTGCATCCTATCCGGGAGATCGTGGTTCGAATCCTGCCATGTGCCAATGTGTTTTAAAATTTAGATTTCATGTGTATGAGTATGTACGTTTATCCGTCGCTCTTAGGGTGAAGAAAAACATCGCGAGGAAACTTACACACGCCTGCGAAGAAACTCGAAGGTTGTGTGTGAAGTCGACCAACCAGCATCGCCCTAATTCAGGGTAGGCTCGAGCCCCTCGGTGGGGACGTATATGAGCTGATATTATGAACGCCCCATCACCTACCTCGATGAAAAATTTCAAATTTCTATGTAACCTGGAAGTGGTACATAATTTATAGATGTGTGTGAATGAGTCAGTCAGTCATAAAAACGGTGATTTTCGGACGTCAATATCTCAAGAATGGTAAAAAAGATGTTAGGATATTTTTTTAAGTGTAGGTCAGATGTATACGGATCGCCAGTGTGTAGGTCAAATAGATTTTAAGTCCCGACATAATTCGTGTAAAATAAAACCTACGGCCATTATCACCCATTTCCTTTACGAACTTGGCTGACAGACCATGTGTCTGGCTAACAATAAAAAATACAAACACAGTAAGTAGGTCATCATATCAGCTCATATACGTCTCCACCGAGGGGCTCGAGCCTACCCTGAATTAAGGCGATGTTTTCCTTTACCGTAAGAGAATATATATATATATATATTTCGGATCATCAGAAGGGTTTTGGCCGTTTCTAAGAAATAAACTCGTCTTCGAGAAGTTTTGGAGTGTATAATCAATATTCACACACGTTTGCAACACGAGGCTTCACGATGATTCGGATGAAAACCGATTATTTTATAGACTGCGATGAGTTCGGCACGGGGCTGGCTTCCCAAGTTGACAGTTCAGCTGCTCGATCAAAAGTGCTCGTAAAATAATTGGCGCCTCTGTCGTAGCCTCTGTAGGTAGGCTGCATTGTCTTTGATGGTTCGATATTCACAACGATTCTGATTGGCTAACAAACAAGTACCAACACTACCAACTTCCGGTTTCCGGTCCCGCACCGACCACGCCTTGGCAAAAGTGACTATTATGACTACCCTAGCTAACCGCTTGACATTTCAAGATAAAACACACGGTGCTTCGACGCATGCATAGATGGCGCCACGTCCTTGCGCTCCGACATATACATTGGTAAGAGCGTCGGATAAACGTAAATATGAAATCTAAATTCGAAATCACATTGGTACGTGGCAGGATTCGAACCGCAACCTCCCGGACAGGAGGCGGCGGCCCTAGCCGTTACGCAACGGACGCTTTTAAGTAAGTAGATTTAAGTAAGTTTTTTTCTAGTAAGTAGGTACCTATTGGTAAAACCATGTTAGTATTGTGTACAATTCTACGTTATCAATCACTAATGGATTACACAAAACATGGTATCATTCAATATTTTTATGGCTCGTTCATCATTTCAGGCGCCATTTTCTCGTAGCTATAGGCCGCCTTTACATATTACAAGACGAAGATAAACCAAGGCAACAGTTAACCCTGTTTACTATCGTATAATTAAACCATGTAGCCTCCAGCATCCACCATTGAATTAATTAATCCTTAGTACGTACCGCTTTTGGTAGGGCAATATCCCGCACAAACAACGTAGTTAAGAACATGCGAGTGTTGTATGGGGAGTTGTGTTAACCGGGAAAGTTTAGATGGTACATTAATTTTGTCGGTAACTACCTACTGTACATTGCAAACAGGCCAAATAGCTAGATGAATTTGTTGCCAGGTGAAGAATCTCAAACACCTTTTCGGCTTTTCTTTTATTCGTAAACACTTTAGAAATAGAAATCTCGTTCGTTAGCGAATCATTTATAGATCAAAAAAATATTTCCAAATCTCATTTAAAAAACCGGCCAAGTGAAAGTCAGAACCCCACACATAGGGTTCCGTACCATCATACTAGATGACGCTAGTTTCTTCACGTTTAAAAAAAACACGTTTTTAACTTTTTCCAAATTTTAATATTTGTTGTTATAGCGGCAACAGAAATACATCATCTGTGAAAATTTTAACTGTCTAGCTATCACGGTTCATGAAATACAGCCTGGTGACAGACGGACAGACAGCGGAGTCTTAGTAATAGGGTCCCGTTTTTACCCTTTGGGTACGGAACCCTAAAATCACCTATTTTACTTAAAGGGCGCTTTATTACTTTTTTTTAGATTTTATTTCATAGAAGTGTTCCAGATGTCCAATTTCAACGGTAACAGTCTTCGAGATTATCTACTGTGTGTGACATACAACCGCCTCCGTAGCTCAGAGGCAAAGTTCACTGGCTTTACACAGGAGGTCGCGGGTTCGATTCCCGGCGGGGTCAATTGTAAGACTCGGTTTGGTTGGTGGTAGGGCATTTTCTAAGCCCGCCTGGCTAGCTACCACCATCTTATCTAAGTCTTGCCGCCAAATATCAATGTTGATATCATTGGTGTGTTCCGGCATGGAGATAAGATAGCCAGTTCCCCATTGCGTTGGGGAATCTTGGTAAGCACGCTTCCATCTTCGGCAACATCGTCACTTACCACCAGGTGAGATGTTGTCAAGGGTTTACCAATTGTGCATAAAAAAAAATAGCGAATTACAGAGAGACGGACTGTCATTACATTACTACTGACACATAATAGTTAATAATATCATGTATACTGTGATCATAGCAAAACTTTTTTGACCACGAAACCCTAAAAAAATTCATCAAAATCACACGACTGAGTTTTAAAAATAGCAGTTTTACGAGTGTATCATTTCGTAGCGTCAAAACTTGGCGCTTCGCCCAATAATCACGGATTTGACACATCATCTTAATCTAGATACTTTTTTAATGTCGTAAGATGGAACGATGAAGCCAGTTTTATTTAAATAAAATTAAGACGTTAAGACGACGTATTGATTGGAACTGTTGTCTCTGTATTTTTCTTTACGTGTAAATAATAAAGAAAATAACCACACTTTTTCACTTTTTTAATGGTTTTTTGTTTCAATCAAAAACTACAATGAAAGTATAAAAAATAATAACATTACTCAATTAGTATTATAATAACAAATATTGTTGTATATTTTTTTTAATTTATACTTCAAAATATTAATAAAAAAAACTAGTTTTTTTTTTTTTATTCATAATTCATAACATCTCACCTGGTGGTAAGTGACGATGTTGCCGAAGATGGAAGCGGGCTTACCAAGATTCCCCAACGCAATGGGGAACTGGCTATCTTATCTTCATGCCGGAACACACCAATGATATCAACATTGAAAGTTACGGTGTAGACCTGTCTTTGGGTTTTTTCTCTATCGAGCTAAAACTGCTCAATCGTGTTTCTAATAGCTTTAAACTTTATGGAACATTATCAGCAATAAGGCATTTTTTTTTCAACCTTGGATTTTCTACAGGAGTAATTGACGTCAAAAATAACGAAAATCTGTATTATTACCGCCTTAATGGATTACAATAGTACTGGGTTGGCATGGACAGATTACAGTTATAGATTTGACTTTCCATTGACCGATCAGCTGAGCGATTTGTTTGAGAGATTCAATTTTTACTTACACACCTTCATTTTCTCGGTCTTTTCATACAACTAGATGAGCCCCTATCAGCCTACTTTGTATGAAAACCAAAAAAAAAAATAGACTGAATGTTCTCTCATCAATCATCGTCATCATCTCACAGACAAGATGTTACAAAAAACCTCCAAAGATATTACATTACCAAATATTCGCAAAGAAACGGACGCCCTTAGATTTGGGGAACACGTTTATTTTAGTAAAAAAAACAGCGCTTTTTTTTTTTTTTTTTTTTTATGCACAATTGGTAAACCCTTGACAACATCTCACCTGGTGGTAAGTGAAGATGTTGCCGAAGATGGAAGCGGGCTTACCAAGATTCCCCAACGCAATGGGGAACTTTTAACTATAACAAAAACTGTACATGTTTTTTTTGTGTTAAGTATTCGTGTTCAATTTTGTTTGTGTATATTTTATAGAGTACAGTAATTTCCCTATGTTTATAAACCTTCCCATTCTACTACTGACGGACATAATATTAAATTAGTCACATAAAAAAAATGAAATTACCGTAAAATTTTAATTAATTTTTTCTAGGACTAGCCCGTTGACCATAAAGGTGCTGTATTTTTACTTTTTATTTTGTTTAACCTTTAATACTTTGTTGAATATCGGTGCTTGCGTGTTACCGTGAACTTTCGAAGTTGCTGTATTGATCATCTTATGTTTCTATTAGTGAGGACTTTTGAGTGGCTTTCTGTTTTTTGTTTGATTTTTATAATGTTACATTAGCTGTAAGTCTTCCTATTAAATAAATAAATAAATAAATTGAATAAAGTTACCGTAAAATTTGGGAATCATAGAAAATTTTAATGGTATATTTCCAATTCATTTTTTTCTTGAATAAAGCTGATATCTGGTAGGTATGCAAATTTTTGAGCCCTACAAAGTTGTGGAAAAAAATCTATCAAAAAAAAATGCGGCAAGCATTGAATGACTTTATTATGCACTAGCTGTCCCGGCAAACTTCGTACCAACTTGCAAAACACTACACACCCTACCCTACCCTTCACTATACTACACTACCCTACCCTAGCGCATTAGTGTGGGAGACCCACATCGATGAGGTGTGCGCGAAACTGGGTAGTTCTTGTTTTGCGCTGCGCCGCCTGGCGCGCACCGCGGCGGTCGCCACCGTGCGGTCTTGCTATTTCGCAACCGTTCACTCGCGCCTGTCGTACGGTACCGAGCTGTGGGCCCGCGCCGCCTTCTGGCGCCGCGCGTTTGTGATGCAGAAGCGGGCCGTGCGTGCTATGGCTGGAGTGCCGGACGATGTTTCAGCCCGCGAATATTTTACTAAATTTAAAATACTACCGCTTCCGTGCTTGTATCTTCTCCGGATAGCGATGTTCACCCGCGAAAATCTGCATACCTTCGAACGTAGGGGCGTTAGCAAATTTAATCTTCGGAGCAACAAAAAGAATGGACCACCTGGTAGTAGAAGCACATAGGCTTACCAAATCAGAGATATCGGCGTACGTGATCGGCCCCGTCGTCTACAATCGTTTGCCGGAATCTATTAAGAGTGCAGCGTCTACATCTGCCTTTAAGTATAAATTAAGAAAGTGGCTCCAGGAGCAATTATTTTATAATTATGAAGAATTCTTTAAAAATTCTATTGAGCACGTACCTGGGAAAGAAGGGTACCTTTAATATACAATTGTAATTTTTATTATTATTACTACATATTAAGTTTTGACGTATAACCAGTGTTATAAATAAATATTTCATTTCATTTCTACCCTACTTTACACTACCCTACCCTACCCTACCTAACCCTACCCTACATAAGAACCTTCTCCTGACAATAACGATCTCAACAAAAAAAGAATTAGCGAAATTGTTCCAGCCGTTCACGCGTGATGCGATGACCAAGGGAAGTAAAGATTCATTTTTATAAACAGAGTTATCTTACAATAGGCTATGTAGGAATCTCTGGTTCGCAGTCACTCGCAGGGATAGATATAAAAATTGATTTATTTGCGTCCATAAAAGTAAAAAAGAACCCTCGTTGTCCGTCCGTCTGTTTGTCAAGACCCTTTTTCTCAGACACGCGTAGAGGAATCAAGTTGAAATTAATATCAAATACTTACCTTTCTCCCTTGAAGCAGTAAAAAAAATCAATAAAAAGAGACGGCCATTTTACTGCCATTTATCCTAACATAAACGCGAAAGTTTGTTAGAATGTATGCATGTATGTTTGTTACACTTTCACGCAAAAACTACTAAACGGATCTGGCTGAAATTTGGAAGGTAGACAGATTAGGACCTGGATTAACACATAGACAAATTTTCCACGCTCGCGAGCCGCTTGGGGCTCGAGCACTGCGCGCCATAGAAAACTCACAGAAACGTTGTCCCCGCGGGTGAAGCTGCGGGATTTTTTTTTTATTATTATATCAGCTCATATTCGTCCCCACCGAGGGGCTCGAGCCTACCCTGAATCAGGGCGATTAGGCCTTAGTCGATCACGCGGGCCCAGTGCGGGTTGGTCGACTTCACACACAACCTTCGAGTTTCTTCGCAGGCCTGTGCAGGTTTCCTCACGATGTTTTCCTTCACCGTTAAAGCAATCGGTAATGATATGTACGTAAGTTTTTTTGAAAAACTCATTGGTACATTGGCCGTCCAGATTTGAAACCGGTACCTCTGGTTAAATGTACCGAGTCGTTACCGGTTGAGCCACCGACGCTGCGGAAATAGCTACTGTTAAATATTTTGATGCAATTAAATCAAAACCCGGATGGACGTTTTTCGGCTGATATGATGATGATGAAATCAAAAACTGTAGGGTACTTCTCGTAGACCTATAGCAATGTATATAATATTAGTACTAACATACAGTATGGACACTCCCTGTCGCTCTCTAGATTCCCATCTCACCCCCTCGTCACCAAGATTGATACAGATTGGTTACAGTTTGGTTGTCGAACGTAAAGGAATTCGCCGCCATTTTGTTTGTTCCGTTATTCCTTTTTTGAAATGTCATTTCTGGCCCGTTATATGAAGGGTGTGCCTATATTTTATGGTTGCGCAAACAAATTTATGGTTTCGTCATGCCGCCATGCCGCCAGTACGCCAGTACGTCGCAGTGTTTTACTCCCAGACTATTACCACTATAAAGCTAAAATTAGTCATGGTTATACAAATATGAGATAATCAAGTTATGCTATATAAATTTAGCACACTAAATTTGGGTTATCTTCACTCATGTACCCCAGCTTGTAGGTATTACTTTTTGAAACTATTGAGTGTTTTAAATAAAATTTTTCGATACATGCATGACTCCTTTAGGGAGTTTCCGTATGCGAGTGCCTGTGAAACTCAGAGTAAGTATGTACCTACATACTTACTCTGAGCTGTGAAACTTTCCTCCTTCTATGAGTTGTACAGGCGGTTTCTCAAGAGCACGGGTGCAGCTGGCATGATGAAACTCCTATTTGTGGTAGCAGAGATCCTTTTCGATGTGGACGGTGCGTGTTTTCGTTTGGTGGGCAAGGTCAGTGTCTGTGGAGTTACCACTTAAAGCAAATTGTTTATTAATTAATTATCATCAGGCGATGATCCATTAATTATATGGGAAAAGGGTCTGGCAAAATCTCACCATCATCATTTAAAGGGCGGAGTGTAGATATCAATGAAAATCTTACGTAAACTTTAATGTTGAGTTCAGTTTTTTTTTTTTTTTTTTTTTTTTATTCACAATTGGTAAGCCCTTGACAACATCTCACCTGGTGGTAAGTGACGATGTTGCCGAAGATGGAAGCGGGCTTACCAAGATTCCCCAACGCAATGGGAAAAAAAAAGATAAAAAAAGGTATTTCAGGATATATGAACAGTATTTCGAATAGTACATACATAGAGAAAATATTGAGGTCAAGTAGACTTTCCTGGTTTACGAGAAATAGAAGACACTCAATTGAATGCCTAAGAAGTTTAGAAGAAATGCGTTCATAAAAACTGCATACAAAATGTCCTAGTTTTGCCTTGTCCATCTGTCCATCTGTCTGTCTGCCTGTCTATGTCTATCTGTCCGTCCGTAGATATGTCGCAGCCGTTTTAAAGAGTAAAAACGGGACCCTATTACTAAGACTCCGCTGGTCCTTTCGTCTGTCACCGGGCTGTATTTCATGAACCGTGATAGCTAGACAGTTGAAATTTTCAGAGATGTATTTCTGTTGCTGCTATAACAAAAAATACTAAAAATTAGAAAAAGTGAAAGTATTCATACAGAAAAACGTGGTTTTTTTATCGTAAAGAAACTAGCGCCATCTAGTATGATGGTACGGAACCCTTTGTTTGCGGTTCTGACTCGCACTTGGTCGGTTTTTCTCAAATACTGTTACAGTTATATAGGATGTTACATTATTGGTGTAGATCCCGTTAACTGGGGTTTCAGCTGATCACACTGAACTGAACCACTTTTGTTCTGTGACTTTGCTGCAATCACAAAAAAAAATACTCTTCATACAAATCGAACATTTTTATATAGAGGGTAATTTTTTTTGAGAATTAAACATGAGTTCCTTGGGGATCCTTAAAGTTGTGGTTTTTTTTTTAATGTTTTTGGGGCACCTATCTTACATGTAAAGTAACCGCCGCCTGCCGCTTATCTTATCCCTTATTTTATTTAGCATAGCACGGTTGCAGGTCGCGCCAAACTTTCTTGCGGCTCTGAAGTGTGATGCGAGTGCTTACTGCGCCGCCGGTATAACCGAGCAGTAGGTACCTTTACGTCATACTGACACCACAGTATTACGATATGACTTACAGTAGCGAAACACTTTTGATGTCGCACGATGCGCCACCGGCGTAGGTACTAGCCCATACTAGCCTGTAGTCAACCTGGCAAACTCGCGGAGTTAGCCAGGCTGTGCCCCGCCGCCCGCTGCCCCGCAAGTACCCTTCCGTTGCTCTGCATAAGTTAGTTGCGCTACTGAAAGCCGCTATATTGTAATACTGTGCCACAAACTTTGCTACTGCGACGCGTCTTGCGACCAACTTCAGAGCTGCAATAAAGTTTGGCGCGACCTGTAATTGTGGTACACAATAAGAGAAAGAGAGAGTAGAGGCACAGTCTAAGAATGTAGAGGTGAGTTTTAGGGGGAGGGGGGCGTCGCTTTCTCTTTTAATGTGGCTTAGCTGCCAAAGCTTAGGGGGAATTTAGTGGGTAGTGTGGTCTTGGGCCTGTGCTTTTATTTATATATACCTTATGTATATAATGGGTATGTATGCATATAGGCGCATGGCTGTGAGTCCCACATAACCAGTACAGCCGGCTGTTATTGGTATGCGTAAAAGCATTCTCCTCCCTCCCTCCTCCGCAGTCCGAGGGAGAAAAAAAAGGTGAGTTTTATTGTTCACGTACCCTTATGTGTGAGAAATCGTTAATTAAGTCTTTAAAATGAGAGTTTTGTAAAAATCATTTTTCCGATAAATGATTTGTTTACTAAATGTTTAGTTTTTGAGTGGTGATTTTCGTTAGAGTTACACGTTCTCGGTGCGCAAAAAGACGGAAGAAGAAAGACGTAGCGTAAGCAGGCATCGCACTCGATGGACCGATGACTTGGTGAAGGTCACGGGAAGCCGCTGGATGCAAGCAGCGCAGTTTTACCATACAAACCTAATATTACTTACTACTTCTTGAAAATGGATTATCCGATTCTAATGAAACTTTTTTTTTGACTGACTCGGTGGCTCAGTGGTTAGTGCTCTTGACTATTGATCCGAGGGTTGGTGGGTTCGATCCCCCACCCAGGGCAAACATTTGTGTGATGAGCAGACTTGTTCGCTCTGTGTCTGGGTGTAAAATAACTATATATGTATGTATTTAAACGTATATAAGTATTTATATCAGTCTCTCGCTCCCATAACACAGGGAATCCTACTTTGGGGCCAGATGACCACCTGTGATTTGTCTCAGAATATTTATTTTTTTTACACAATAGCAATTCACGATATTCTAGTTTGTAGATATATTACATTTTTGAAATACTTTATTTAAAAAAACGATAAGCAAATTTTAAGATTAATATGAAAACCTTAAATCACTATTATTAGTGACAACACATTTTATGTGAAAATTTAATTTAACATGATGACTATGTGTGATTTGTCCGTGAATATTTATTTTATTTATTTATTTATCCATAATCTAGAATTTCGTGACTTGCTAATGTGAATAAAGTTTCATTAGAATCGTCCCTAGGAGCGTCGGTGGCGCAATGACAAGAGAAGGGCCGCTACCTCCTGTCCGGGAGGTCGTGGTTCGAATACTGCCACGTACCAATGTGTTTTCCAATTTCGATTTCATATGTACGTTTATCCGACGCTCTTAACATCGTGAAGAAACCTTTTCGCCTGCCAAAAAAGTCGAAGGTTGTATGTGAAGTCTACCAACTCGCACTGGGCCCGCGTGGTCGACAACGGTCCGATCGCCATAATTCATGGTAGGCTCGAGCCCCTCGGTGGGGACATATATGAGCTGATATGATGAGAATGGTCCCATCCATTTTCAAGTAGGTATAGTAGTAATTTTACGTCTGTATAGGAAAGAATTTTGTGAATACGCGCTCTTGGAATATGAAATGGATTAATAAAAAGTTCATACATTTTCCATACAATATATACTATACCAACTGCCATAATAACTTTGTTTTTAATTTATATTTTTTTAAGGATCACTGAACCCTACTTTACGCGTGGTCCAACACGCACATAACCACTTAAATATAAATTTATTTTTTAATTTCTACGGAACCCACATTTGCGTGTGGTCCGACACAAACTTGGCCATATTTTTGATACCACAATGTATGCAATTACTATCGCTCTGATTACAAATTCTGTGATACTTACCACCAATCAAACCGAGTCTTACAAAGTTGGACCGCGCCGAGAATCGAACCCGCGACCTCATGTTGTGAAACGAATAGACTAATCATTACGCCAGGGAGGAGGTTAAAAGGCGGCTAGATACTAAAGGGCGTATATTGTATATTCAATTTCGATTTTCCGAGCTAGTGGGCGCAGTGGTAGCGACGATGACACGACGACACATTCGCTTACGTGCGAGGTGGGTGAAAATGGATAATCGCTTCACTGAAATTACCCTGCGAGTATGATTCTTATTATAACCGAACTATTGTGATATTTTTCCAGTGTAAAGTGGGCGCAGTGGTAGTGACGATGACACGCCGACACATTCGCATACGTGCGAGACGGGTGAAAATGGATAATCGCTTCACTGAAATTACCCTGCGAGTATGATTCTTATTATAACCGAACTATTGTGATATTTTTCCAGTAAAAGTAAAGTGGGCGCAGTGGTAGCGACGATGACACGCCGACACATTCGCATACGTGCGAGACGGGTGAAAATGGATAATCGCTTCACTGAATTTACCCTGCGAGTATGATTCTTATTATAACCGAACTATTGTGATATTTTTCCAGTAAAAGTAAAACAAAATTGTTTTTTTTTTTACTTTCTAGCGACAAAAGAGTGAAGAAGGTATTGTGATGGCAAAAAAATCGAAGTTGAGATTTTGATGGGGAATCCCCATCAAAATCTCATTGGGGATCGATTGTCCATAAACAAATTCATTAACATCATAACATAAATACACGTCAAATATACAATAAACCAGAGTTCTACTTAACCAAAGTATATATATTAGTAGTTGACTTAACCAATTGTGAACTGGGTCACTCGTCAAAAATTTATTTTTTAAATATTTTTTATTTATTTTTTTCTAAGCTAGTAGAACGATTATAAATCACATGCAGTTATTAAAAAAATCCATAGTAAGTGGGTTATTAACTTAGTTAATAGTTATAAATTAGTTATATTGATGTAACCTACATATTTTGTAAAATAGTAGGTATACCTATTGTTTTTGGACGAACGACTCGGTCGGTGAATAAACAGTTGATTATTTATGATACACATTATAAGGCTTCTGTATAAATGAGATATATAGGGGACTTTTTGGCGGGAATTTGTAGCGTCTAGTTTGTCAGTTTTCTTTTGTTATCCCAAAAATATTATTATTTTTATTTTATTTATTGTATTTGGTGTATAATATTCATAGTGTATTTATTAACAAAGTATCATTTATGTGTTTATTGTGTAGGATAATGAAATAAAAGGGTGTGTACTATGTTTCGAGTTCCCACAATAAGTCCGCGGAAGCTTTAGCAAAAGTGCTATCATTTTGCTACAGCGTATAGGTTAGGTTAGGTTATAGACTATAATATATATGATGTGAACGTGGAGAAACAGTTATCTGGAAGACCGAAAATTACTGAAGACGTAAAATCTACAAATACTACTGAAATAATATTATACTGAAGACTAGGCGGTATGGCCAAAGAGCCTTAGCCTGCCCTAAAAAGGGCGAAAAGGCAAAAAAATGATATATAGGTACTTAACTGTGTTTTTTGTATCTTTTTGGCCAAAGAAATAAAGTGAGAAAAATAACCCTGGTGATATGTTACAAATCTCTAGTCATTTGATAAAGTCCCTGGTTTTGTTGTTTGACTGTGACCTAACATGTTTTCAATTAGGTATGTTTATTTACACTGTGTCTGTTTGTGTTTGTGTGTGTGTTTTATTTAACTGTTTCAGACTAGATGGCTCGAATTAAATGATCGCAACAACGCTTTGGGTCATAGGTTCAATAACCACTTAGTTTAATATTAAGGCGAGATAACAACTTTGTTTAATGTTAAGGCGAGATAACCACTTAGTTTAATATTGGAACAGTTGTCTCTATCTTTTTCTTTACGTAAAATATCCACTTTTTCACTTTTTCAATGGTTTTTCGTTTCAATCAAAAACTACAGTGAAAGTATAAAAAATAATAATATAACTCACTTTGTATTATCTTAGTAAATATTGTTGTATATTTTTTTTAAATTTAGACTTCAAAATATATATGTCGGAGCGCAAGGACGTGGCGCCATCTATGCATGCGTCGAAGCACCGTGTGTTTTATCTTGAAACGTCAAGCGGTTAGCTAGGGTAGTAATAATAGTCATATTTGGCCTAGGCGTGGTCTGTGCGAGACCGGAACTCGGAAGTTGGTAGTGTTGGTACTTGTTTGTTAGCCAATCAGAATCGTTGTGATTATCGAACCATTAAATGACAATTCAGCCTACCTACAGAGGCTACGACAGAGGCGCCAATTATTTTACGAGCACTTTTGATCGAGCAGCTGAACTGTCAACTTGGGAAGCCAGCCCTGTGCCGAACTTATCGCAGTCTATAAAATAATCGGTTTTCATCCGAATCATCGTGAAGCCTCGTGTTGCAAACGTGTGTGAATATTGATTGTACACTCCAAAACTTCTCAAAGACGAGTTTATTTCTTAGATCCGGCCAAAACCCTTCTGATGATCCGAAATCAGAATTGGGATAGGACATGGACACCCCACGTGTTCCAGATAGTGATGTGAGCAACACAAAATAGAAAGTGCTTCTGGAACAACGAAATCATAATTTTCTGACGCTGATACTAGCCACGCGGACGCCATCATCATCCCATGAATTGAGGTTACCCGATTTCAACCCCTATATATGGTTGTCCGACTCTTTAGTCTGACGACTCAATGTCCGCACGAAGCCGACACGATACCTTGGTTCGGAACCATCATAGACTAACTGACCATAAACTAACTAACCATAAGCTATAACAAAGGAAAAGATGGTGCCGACCGTATGATTTGGTCGTTTCCGTGTAGATTTGTTTACAGCCAGTGTTGTTTGGTCAGGTTTCCTGATGATACTTGTAGTGACGACTGCAAACTATTTCACATTTTTACCGTCATTCCTTTTCCCCTGTGTACCACGGCGTACAAGACCGCCCAGAGCACAGCATCGACCTTTCCTTTTTTTTTAGAGCCCCTGTGTACCATGGCGCATATGGACATATGCGCCTAGAGCACAGCATCGACCTGACCTTTATCATTTTAGAGCCTCTGTGTGTCACACAGCATCGACCTCTACGTATTCCCTTTATTTTTATGAGCTTTGCCCTGTGGAAGGGGAGTTCAAGTACCTACCTTTTTTTTGTGAGCTTTGCACTGTGGAAGGGGAGTTCAAGTACCTACACAGCTCATCGTCATCACATCAGCCAGGCAACGTTCCCTGCTGTACAAAGGCGCAATCGCTTGGCAGGCAGGTGGGCGATCGCGGTGTGTGGCACGGTACGCAGAAAAGACGCTGCTGCCCATCCTCCGGTCTTTGATCCATTAGTCACCTCTTACCACACCCTCGGGAAGAGATGGGTGGTACTATTCTAGGGCCACACCACAGGCCTGCTTATCTGTAGTAGATTTATGATAAGTTAGGTAATCTGAATACCTAACTTAAACACACATATCCACTCCTCATTACTGATTATGGCAGCTGCTGGGCACGCATCGCCGTCAGGATGGCCGTGTCGGAGCGCAAGGACGTGGCGCCATCTATGCATGCGTCGAAGCACCGTGTGTTTTATCTTGAAACGTCAAGCGGTTAGCTAGGATAGTAATAATAGTCATCTTTGGCCAAGGCGTGGTCTGTGCGAGACCGGAACCCGGAAGTTAGTAGTGTTGGTACTTGTTTGTTAGCCAATCAGAATCGTTGTGATTATCGAACCATTAAATGACAATTCAGCCTACCTACAGAGGCTACGACAGAGGCGCCAATTATTTTACGAGCACTTTTGATCGAGCAGCTGAACTGTCAAGTTGGGAAGCTAGCCCCGTGCCGAACTCATGGCAGTCTATAAACGAATCGGTTTTCATCCGAATCATCGTGAAGCCTCGTGTTGCAAACGTGTGTGAATATTGATTGTACACTCCAAAACTTCTCAAAGACGAGTTTTTTTCTAAGATCCGGCCAAAACCCTTCTGATGATCCGAAATATATATTAGTCATAGCCAGAGTTGAAAGTAACGGTGTAGACCTTTGGGTTTTTTTTCTATCAAGCCAAACCTGCTTAATCGTGTTTCTAATAGCTTTTGACTTTAAGGAATATCATCAAAAATAAGGGTATTTCTCGCAACCTTGGGTTTTCTATCGTTTAGGAGTAATTTACGTCAAAAATAACGAAAATCTGTAGAATTAACGCCTTAAATTGGTATTCTTAAGAAGAAAAGTTTATTTGTTTCTTGTGTATGTTTATCTGTCTTTTGCATGCGCGAACAAATGCAGATTAGAATTTTCTTAGTTACAAAAGCACTCAAATTTTTAATAAAAAAAAAACATAAATCTGTAGCGTAGCGTAAGCAGGCCTCCCATGCGGTGGACCGACGACTGTTGAATATCTTAGGAAGCCACTGGATGCGGGCAGCGCAGGACCGGTCGTCGTGGAAATCCTTGGGGGAGGCCTTTGTCCAGCAGTAGACGTTTTTGGGCTTATAATATAATGATGATGATGATGATAAATCTGTAGAAGTAAGTTACATAAATTTTCGTCTACATTTTCAACCGACTTCCAAGAAGGAGGAGGTTCTCAATTCGACTATGTTTTTAGGGTTTCGTACGGGACCCTATTACTGAGCTAAGAAGCGAGCTTACCAAGATTTCCCAACATGGAACACATCAATAACTTTGATGCTTGGCGGCAAGACTTAGATAAGATGGTGGTAGCTAGCCAGGCGGGCTTAGAAACCAGCCAAACTGAGTCATACAAAGTTAGACATCGCCGGAATCGAACCCGCGACCTCCTGATGTGAAATACTAATTTTTAACGAGTCAAGACAGTGTCGTTCGTTATTTTGGGACATCTAAAAAAAGTAAATTATAGGATATCAATTTAACCCTGCAGTGGCCACGCGGATTACATATGTAATTAATAAAAAGAAAAGTTTAAAAAACTAAAAAACCGATTTTAAAATTAAATTCACTCAAAAGTGTGAAATAATATTATTATACTAAGATACACGACATTAACCAACATTAACGAAATCAAAGGTAGGTACGAATTAAATTAGGGGTCTTAATTTATTTTTGAGGTCCGTACCAGCACACAGCTACTTACGTATCAAATGTTTTAGATTCGATGGCTTTGCTGACACCGACATCAAAAAAAATTTTAGGCCCGTAGTTTAATTCGTACCTACCTTTGATTTCGTTATTGTTTGTTAATGTCGTGTATCTAAGTATAATAATATTATTTCATACTTTTGAGTAAATTTCATTTTGAAGTCGGTTTTTAAGTTTTATTTTATTTATTTTTAGTGATAATGTTATCTATCTAACAATGTTATACCCAATCACCCACTCGCCAATAGGAACCATCAAATCATAAAGCATATGTTTCATTAACAGATACAGAGTCCTGTAGCTTCCATCATCATCTTAACAGAATAAAAGTTAAGGAGTTAAATCTTCCATCATCAGCTCATCTGAATAACCTGAAAGAATACAACTATCAGTCTATACTTACCTATGTATCTATGCAAAATATTTGAAGAATTATCCTCCAACTCCTAACCGTTAAGGAGTTGTACCTTCCTTCATCAGCTAATCATCATGAGATGATGACTAAGAAACGCCAAACCTTGAATAGTTTTAGGAAATACAACCAAGGTCACCCAAAGGGCAATGGAGCGTGCTATGCTCGGAGTTTTTTTGCGTGATCGAATCAGAAACGAGGACATCCGCAGGAGAACTAAAGTAACACGTAATATGTGCCTATAAAATTTGAGGGTTGTTTTCGATTTCCCTGGGATCTAATCATCAGATCCTGGTTTGGTGACAATGGGACCCCCTGGGGAGCATACTCTTTCGAATAAAAAAATTATTTTGAAAATCGGTTCACAATCGGCGGAGATATCGCGTAACAAACATACAAAAAAAAATTGTACAGTCGAATTGAAAACCTCCTCCTTTTTGTAGTCGGTTAAAAATGAAATTATTCATAAAAAGTTCAACTGTGATATACAGGACTCCGTGTAATTTAAGTATGACAATCCCCACCCCCGCTCTGTTCATATGTATAAAGTTCCTGTTTAGAAAATAATTGTTGATTTGTTTTCGCAATAAGCGTTAACGTGTGTTAAGGTTTCATATAATCCAAAGTAAATTCTCAAAGACGATTTATAAGAAGTTTGTGTTTGGTTTATTTTGACAAAACTGTTTAGCTTCTTATTGTAATTTAATTTTAGATAAGGATACTTGCTATTTTTTCAATAAAAAATTATAACATAAATGAATTTAAAAAAAAAATAAGAAAACAATTTGGCATACATATTATGTAATCCATGTGATCACTCAAGTGACTTTTGGGGGCGCGACCACTGCAGGGTTAAAAGGAAAACTATCACGACTAAGTAGGCTTTTTTAGTTTAGGAGTAATTCGATCAAACTTAAAATATTTAGTTGGATTTTCCATACAAAATGTTCTATTACCAACTGCAAAAATATGTTTGTTTTTTAAAATGTATTTTTATTTTTTTAAAGACTACGCAACTCTACTTTACGGGAGTCCGACTTGCTCTAGACTGGGATGAACGGTATGGCAGTGCATAAATACAAACACACAAACATTGATTTTATAAATAAGACGATTAGTAAGCCCTTGACATCGTATACCTGATAGTAGTGACGACAATGCCAAGGATGGTAGCGGTTTACCAAGATCCCCAACGCATTAAGGAACTGGCAAAATATATATTATTATTATATTAGTACTGACATACAGTATGGACACTCCCTGCCGCTCTCTAGATTGCGACCTCACCCCCTCGCTCGTCACCCAGATTGATACAGATTGGTTACAGTTATGTTGTCGAACGTACAGGATTTCGCCGCCATTTTGTTTGTTCCTTCATTCATTTTTTGAAATGTCATCTCAAGCCCGTTGTATGAAGTGTCCAGGGTTTGGCGTAACTGTTAGTTCAACAGATACACATCAGGACGTTGTGGGTTGTATGAAATGTCCAGGGTGTGGAACTGGCTTCTTACCTCCATGCCGGAACACATCAATGCTGTTAACATTGATGTTTGGCGGACAGATTAATGGTGATAGCTAGCCAGGTGGTCTTACAAAATGTCCTACCCCAATCAAACCAAGTGTTGCAAAATTAGACTTTACCGGGAGTCGAACCCGCGACCAACAGGTGTACTATTTCAAATGATCAATCCATGATTCTAATTACTTACATGCATTCATGTTGAAGTTTGTCTCAGATGTTTGTTAAAATATTAGACTTTGTGTTTATTATCTAAATCTCTTTTTTTTAATTACTAGATTTTAACATAGTTTCTATGAAGGCCTTCGAGTAGTAGCCTATATGTTAACCCAGGTCCTAAACTGTCTACCTATAAAATTTCATCCAGATACGTTCAGTAGTTTTGGCGTAAAGGGTAACATACATCCATACATCTGAACATACAAATTTTCGCGTTCATAATATTATCATCATATCAGCTCATGGGCGCTGGTCGGATGGGCGCCCATCCAGCTCCAAAACCCCGAGAGCTTTCAGCTCGAGTTGCACAATCGTTTCGAATGCCTAGGAGACTGCGAGAATGTGGACGATTATAATGACAGGTTCGTGGAAATTGTTCAAACGGTCGGGTCTAAGATTTTTAAAACTCGCCGTTCAAACAGAACCAAAAAAATCTCCGACTTCACCAGCAACCTCATGGAAGAAAGACGCAGATTGGTTTTGCAGTCCTCTGAAGACGCTACTCAGTATCGGCAACTAAACAGGCAGATCTCTAAGTCCCTAACTCGCGATTTACGCCAATATAATACAAATTGTATTAAAGAGGCGATTGAGCACAACAAAGGCTCAAAAGTGTTCGCGAGAGATCTGTCTGTTGGACAAAGCCAACTGACCAAGCTGAAGACTGAGGACGGCAGGACCATATCGTCTAAGACTGAGTTGCTGGAAGAAGTTGAGAAATTCTATGGACAATTGTACAAGACCACACGTTTGCCTGTCAGCGATCTGGCTGAAGACCCAAGAGCCAGACTAACCCGACACTATACCGAAGATATCCCGGACGTCAGCCTGTACGAGATTAGAATGGCTCTCAAACAGCTCAAGAACAACAAGGCACCGGGTGATGATGGAATTACGGCTGAACTTCTGAAAGCAGGTGGAACACCGGTACTTAAAGCTCTTCAGAAGTTATTTAATTCCGTTATACTCGAGGGACAAACGCCTAAGGCATGGCACAGAAGTGTGGTCGTGCTTTTCTTCAAAAAGGGTGACAACACTCTGCTGAAGAACTACAGACCCATCTCACTTCTGAGCCATGTCTACAAGCTGTTTTCGAGAGTCATTACGAATCGTCTCGCACGCAGGTTTGACGACTTCCAGCCTCCCGAACAAGCCGGTTTCCTAAAAGGCTTTAGTACCATAGACCACATACATACGCTGCGGCAGATTATACAGAAGACCGAAGAGTACAATCAGCCACTATGCTTGGCGTTTGTGGACTATGAGAAGGCCTTTGATTCAGTCGAAACCTGGGCTGTGCTACAGTCTCTCCAGCGGTGCCAAATTGACCATCGATACATCGAGGTGTTGAAGTGTCTGTATGAAAACGCCACCATGTCGGTTCGCCTCCAGGACCAGAACTCGAAACCTATCCAGTTGCAGCGAGGGGTGAGACAGGGAGACGTTATATCTCCGAAACTGTTCACCGCCGCCCTGGAAGATGTTTTTAAGCTTCTGGACTGGGGTGGACTCGGCATCAATATCAACGGCGAGTACATATCCCACCTCCGATTCGCTGACGATATCGTGGTCATGGCTGAGACTATGGAAGACCTAAGCACAATGCTCGATGGCCTCAGTAAGGTCTCTCAACAAGTGGGTCTTAAAATGAACATGGACAAGACGAAAATAATGTTAAATGTCCGTGTCGCACCCACTCCTCTAAAGGTTGGAGACTCTACACTGGAAGTTGTTGACGAATATGTATACCTGGGACAAACAGTCCAGCTAGGCAGGTCCAACTTCAAGAAAGAGATCAATCGACGAATCCAACTCGGCTGGGCAGCGTTCGGGAAGCTTCGCAATATCTTCACGTCCCAAATACCGCAGTGTCTCAAGACTAAGGTCTTTGACCAGTGTGTGTTGCCAGTGATGACTTACGGAACTGAGACATGGTCGCTTACTATGGGCCTCATAAGAAGGCTCAAGGTCACCCAAAGGGCAATGGAGCGTGCTATGCTCGGAGTTTCTCTGCGTGATCGAATCAGAAACGAGGAGATCCGCAGGAGAACTAAAGTAACCGACATAGCTCACAGAATCGCTAGACTGAAGTGGCAGTGGGCAGGGCACATAGCTCGTAGAACAGATGACCGATGGGGCAGTAAAGTTCTCGAGTGGCGACCGCGCACCGGAAAACGTAGCGTAGGCAGGCCTCCCACGCGGTGGACCGATGACCTGGTTAAGGTCGCGGGAAGCCGATGGATGCGGGCAGCGCAGGACCGGTCGTCGTGGAAATCCTTGGGGGAGGCCTTTGTTCAGCAGTGGACGATTTGTGGCTGATATGATGATGATGATGATCAGCTCATATACGTGCTCACCGAGGGGCTCAAGCCTACTCTGAATGAGGGCGATCGGACCTTAGTCGACCACGCGGCCCCAGTGCGGGTTGGTCGACTTCACACACAATCTGCGAGTTTCTTCGCAGGCGTGTGCAAGTTTCCTCACGATTTTTTCCTTATATACGGTAAAGGAAAACATCATAATATTAGTAGGATTTATTTACGCGAATAAGAAAAATGTGCATATGAAAATAAAGTGAAGTATTCTCCTTTCAAAATACAATCTTGCCCTAGACTCAAAAGGCCATCGCCAGCCATGCCGTTTATCTTTATTTAAATGAGAGCAACACAATGAACTACACACAGATCCACGCACTATGTTGTCACAGTATTACAATATAGTAGTGCAACGAATGTACTTCAGAAGCAACAAAAGGGTACTTGCGGGGCAGCGGGCGACGTCCGCGAGTTTGCCAGGCTGGCTACAGCCAAAATATACATATTAGTAATAACTAACATACAGTATGGACACTCCCTGCCGCTCTCTAGATTGCGACCTCACCCCCTCGTTACCCAGATTAATACAGATTGGTAACGCATGGGATTTAGCCGCGATGTTGCTTGCTCCGTCATTTGTTTTTAGAAATGTCATGTCATAACCATTTGTATGCAGTGTCCGGTGTGCTACAGTCTGATACTGCTAGTACCTACGCCGTGGCGGCATTGTGCGACATCAAAGGCGTTGCGCTACTGTAAGCCATATCGTAATACTGTGACGTTGTATAGTATACTGCACACGGGAGATTAAAAGGCATTCTCTCGACTCGTTTCGTCGCGCTTCAGAGATCAGGGACGTTGCAATTATCTTCTGAACAGATTATGCTAGTATTAAATTAACTCCTGTACCCTGCACCTAACACATGAATGGTAAGTTCCTACATAAACAAAGTTAGTACTTCAAACATGCTGTCAATTTATTGTTTTCGTTCCCGTTTCATTCACTAATGTTTTAATTGAACTATTGTAAAATAATATAGTTAAAAATAACTAAAAAACACGCTTTTAAAGCACATCAAACTAAAAAGTGAAAAATAATTCTTAATTTATGCTAAAAACAATAATGAACGAAAAATACTAGGGGTATTATTGTGAAAAACGCGTGGGTTGCTCGTTTAATAAAAAATATGGCACAAAGCGCCCCACGCTATTTTCACAGTATAATACCTACTAATATTTTTCGTTCATTATTGTTTTCAGCTTATATTAAGAATTATTTTTCACTTTTTAGTTTGATTTGCTATAAAAGCGTGATTTTTAGTTTTTACCGACCTCAAAAAAGGAGTAGGTACTAAGTTCGACTGTATAATATATATTTTTTTTAATGTATGTTCACCGATTTTACCGTCAATTGTGGACCGATTTTCAAAATTCTTTTTTCATTCGAAAGAGTATACTCCCGAGGGTGTCCCACTGTCACCAAGTCAGGATCTGATGATGGGATCCCAGGGAAATCGAGAGCAACCCTCAAATAACTCATTACGTAGGCACTAATTACGTGATTTATATGTTTTCTAAAACTATTAAAATACTTGCGTTTGTTAGTCATCATCTCATGTTGATAAGCTGATGAAGGAAGGTACAACTTCTTAACTGTTAGGAGTTGGAGGAAAATTCTTTTAATATTATACATAGATATATACGTAGGTATGCATAGACCGATAGGTTGTATTCTTTCAGGTTATTCAGATGAGATTATGATGGACGATTAACTCCATAACTTTCATGTTATGGAGTTTAATCGTCCATCATCATCTGCTGAGATGATGATGGAAGCCACAGGACTATGTATCTGTTAATGAAACACATGTACTTATTATGATTTGATAATTCCTATTGTTGAGTAGGTGATTAGGTTGGTTGTTAGATAGATAGCATTATCACTAAAAATAAATAAAATAAAAATATGCTATAATACTAAATACTATAAATATAATAAATACTATAAATATAAACAAATACACTCGAGAGCGATGAATCCGGGTCATTTAAAGAATCCTAAAAATCTCAGAAACTAAGAAGGCTAGCTTCATGAAATAAATTGTGTTTAATAGACACTTTAATACCCCTTAAATGAAAGTAATAAAATTTACGAGTCACTACATTTTATTAACAAAAAATTACATAAATAAAAAAAACTGCTGATCTCGCCTTAAAACAAAAATAGGAAACATGACATTTTTGAACAACATTACGATTTACTTGAATTTTAATTCTTCGTATTGCCTCCTCGTGCTTCCATCACTGTGTTTACGCGGTTTGGCATGCTGTACACCAAGTTCCTTATACGATTTTGGGGTATATTTTCCCATTCCTCTGTGAAAGCAATTTTGAGCTCACGAAGCGTGATTGGGGGAGAGCTTCTTTGTTTTACGCATCTCCCTAGCTCGTCCCAAGCATGCTCGATCGGGTTGATATCCGGGCTGCGTGCTGGCCACTCCATACGAGTAATGTTCATCTCTTGAAGGTAGTCATTCACAATCCAACCCGAATGAGGCCGGGCATTGTCATGCATAAAAATAGCATCCTCACCCAAATTGACCATAAATGGACCAACGTGTTCATTGAGGATTTCTTCCACATTTCTTTCGCTAGTTGAAGAGCGGTTTTCTATGAACACCAGTTCTGCTCAGAAGGAATTCCGGCCCACACATGTACAGACCCACCACCGTAGGCTACTTTTTCTTCGATGCATGCTTGCTTGAATCTTTCCCCTTGTCTTTTATACACTCATAGACTCATAGTTTTCCATCGTGCTTGTAGAGCATAAATTTTGATTCGTCGGAGAACATAACTTTTGACCAATCTCCAATACTCCAATTTAAGTGGTTCTGGGCATATCTTAGTCTTGAAATACGATGCCCACGCTCCAGTTTAGGGCCGTTTGCAGGTCTAAGTGGTTTCATGTTAGCTTCAGCAAGTCGTCGCCTTACTGTCCATGCGCTTGGGTAACTTCCTCCGAGGCGTCGAAACTGATTTGTAAGTTCAGTTCCTGTGAGAAAGCGATTACGAAGCATTGTGTTCACCAAGTATCGATCTTCTCGTGCTGTGGTAAACCTGGTTCTGCCTGTTCCTGGTCTGCGTAGGTTAGAGCCAGTTTCCTCGTAACGTTGGAGAACTCTTTGTACTGTTGAGAGCGACACACCGACAGTCGTGGCTGTATCGCGCTGACCCCGGCCGTTTTCCAGCATTGTGAGTATTCTGGTGCATTCTTCAGGTGTAAGCGACATGATTACTGCTTGAATAATAAATATTGAACACTATCAACATGGCTTATGTACCCACTTAAATGACAGATTAGAAACAAAAGCAAAAACAAATGTAGTAATTTCGTAGTTCCATCTTCGAAAGTTTCCCTTTTTCAAATTTGATTTTTTTATGAGATAACTTTACAATAACTAAGAAGTTTTAATGACTTCATTAAAGGAGTATTAAATTGTCTATTAAACACAATTTATTTCATTAAGCTAGCCTTCTTAGTTTCCGAGATCTTTAGGATTCTTTAAGTGACCCGGATTCATCGCTCTCGAGTAACAAAAAAAGCGTCGGTGGCTCAACCGATAACGACTCGGTTCATCTAACCAGAGATACCGGGTTCAAATCTGGACGGCCAATGTACCAATGAGTTTTTCAAAAAACTTACGTACATATACTTACCGATTGCTTTAACGTTGAAGGAAAAACGTCGTGAGGAAACCTGCACACACCTGCGAAGAAACTCGAAAGTTGTGTGTGAAGTCGACCAACCCGCACTGGGCCCGCGTGGTCGACTAAGGCCTGATCGCCCTAATTCAGGGTAGGCTCGAGCCCCTCGGTGGGGACGTAAATGAGCTGATAAGATGAAGATGAAAATAACAAAAAAACGTGTTTTTTTTTAGTTTTTGGTCTATCATAGAAACGTATAAATACAAAAAAAAAACTGAAATTTGCAAACTTGCTACACAAGGGTCCCGAAGTTGCGAACTAGACTCAGTCTGTATCTTGGACACCAGCAACACAATATGAGACATAAGGAAGTTACCTAAAGTAATAGTCTGTTTAAACTAATGAATTAAATGTTTCCTTCTGATGCTTATAATATACTACATTCTTACAATATTCTGTTCAAGGTAGTAATTATACAGATTTTCGTTATTTTTGACGACAATTACTCCTAAACGATAGAAAACACAAGGTTTAAAAATTGTTGATGATGTTCCATAAAGTCAAAAGCTATTTAGAAACACGATTGAGCAGTTTTGGCTCGTTAGAAAAAAATCCCAAACATAAGTTTACAGCGTTACTTTCAACTCTAGTTATTACTAATATTTTGAAGTAAACATTTTACGGAATATACAACAATGTTTACTATGATAATACAAAGTGAGTAATGTTATTATTTTTTATACTTTCATTGTAGTTTTTGATTAAAACAAAAAACCATTGAAAAAGTGAAAAAGTTTAATTATTTTCTTTACTCATTACACGTAAAGAAAAAGACAGAAGCAACTGTTCTAATCAATACCTCGACTTAAAAGATTGTAACGATAATCCTTGTGCAAAATTTTCACATATTTTTTTTTTTTTACTTACATGGGAATGCAGTATACAAACAGCACACATTAGTACTGCACAGCATACGAGGGTCACACAGAGAGCTGACACGAAGAGTGCATGTTTCAGCCTGACGCAGTATCTTCTGTAAAGAGCCTCTAGTTCAAGCTCTGTGCCTTCCTCTTCTGTGGACAAGAGAAAAAAAATACAAAAACAAATTCACATCGACGAAACCACACACCTAAAACAAAATAACATGAGGTGAACACTTTTTTTTTATCCACAATTGGTAAGCCCTTGACATCATCTCACCTGATGGGAAGTGACGATGATGCCGAAGATGGAAGCGGGCTTACCAAGATTCCCCAACGCAATAGGGCACTGGCAATCTAGCCGGAACACATCAATGCTGTTAATATTGATGCTTGGCGGCAATTGCACCAACCAAGCCGAGTCATACAAAGTTATACTCTGCCGGAAATCGAATCCGTGACCTCCTGATGTGAAGCTAATGGACGTTACCATTACGTTGGACGTATGGACGTTACGTTACCTATGTAATATTTTTAAATTGTTACCAACATTTGAAATTTTGACTTAATATAATTTGACAACTTATATGCAACTTCATTTGATATTAATTTTTAATCAGTTTTGGTTTTATATTATATTCCATTCATTTGTTTTTAACTTGATTTATTTTGTTTTACCTAATTTTTTATATTTAAAAATGAATCTCTATTTCCCATGGTCATCGCATCACGCGTGAACGGCTGTACCGATTTTTCTAATTATTTTTTTGTTGAGTTCGTTATTGTCAGGAGAAGGTTCTTATGTAGGGTAGGGTAGTGTAGGGTAGTGTAGTGTAGTGTAGTGTAGGGTAGGGTAGGGTAGTATAGGGTATTGTAGTGTAGTGAAGTGTAGTGAAGTGTAGTGTAGTGTAGGGTAGGATAGTGCAGGATAGGGTAGGGTAGGGTACAGTAGAGTAGGGTAAGGTGTATAGTGTAGTGTAAGGTGGTACGAAGTTTGCCGAGACAGCTAGTTAACCAAACTACAACCAATGTGTATCAATCTGGGTGACGTGGTAGTGAGGTCGGACTCTAGAGAGCGGCAGGGACTGCCCATACTGTATGTTGGTACATAATAGTATATACTTTGGCAGTGTTGTCATTAAAAAATCAATTAAGAACGCGCCTAATGCCGTGAAAAAATCAGATTTCACCCGCGCGTCTTGCATCGCCCCCCGCTCTAGTTCTAAAACCAAACACGCGGCGGCGCTGCGAATACCTACGATCGCCAGCGGCCAGCCGGCAGCCGCCATCGAGAACGTGAGTCGTGAGTGGAGCTAGAGCACAGTATATGCAATACAGTCAGAAAAATCGAATATGTATTTTTAATCAAATATTTATTTTTATAAATCGACCCGATAGCATTTTTGTAATCCAAAATTGATAAGCCCTTACTTAGGATCATCTCACCTGATGGTTAGTGATGATGATGCCGAAGATAGAAGTAGGCATACCAAGATTCCCCAACGCGGCTAGCTACCACCATCTAATCTAAGTCTTGCCGCCAGACATCGGGGTCGCGGGTTCGATTCCCGGCGGGGTCAACTTTGTAAGACTAGGTTTGGTTGGTGGTGGGGCATTTTTATAGCCCGCCTGGCTAGCTACCACCATCTTATCTAAGTCTTGCCGCCAAACATCGAGGTCACGGGTTCGATTCCCGGCGGAGTCAACTTTGTAAGACTCAGTTTGTTGGTGGTGGGGAATTTTTATAGCCCGCCTGGCTAGCTACCACCATCTAATCTAAGTCTTGCCGCCAGACATCGGGGTCGCGGGTTCGATTCCTGGCAGGGTCAACTTTGTAAGAATAGGTTTGGTAGGTGGTGGGGACTTTTTATAGCCCGCCTGGCTAGCTACAACCATCTTATCTAAGTCTTGCCGCCAAACATCGAGGTCGCGGGTTCGATTCCCGGCGGAGTCAACTTTGTAAGACTCAGTTTGGTTGGTGGTGGGGAATTTTTATAGCCCGCCTGGCTAGCTACCACCATCTAATCTAAGTCTTGCCGCCAGACATCGGGGTCGCGGGTTCGATTCCTGGCGGGGTCAACTTTGTAAGAATCGGTTTGGTAGGTGGTGGGGACTTTTTATAGCCCGCCTGGCTAGCTACAACCATCTTATCTAAGTCTTGCCGCCAAACATCGAGGTCGCGGGTTCGATTCCCGGCGGAGTCAACTTTGTAAGACTCGGTTTAGTAGGTGGTGGGGAATTTTTATAGCCCGCCTGGCTAGCTACCACCATCTTATCTAAGTCTTGCCGCCAAACATCGAGATAGCGGGTTCGATTCCCGGTGGGGTCAACTTTGTAAGACTCAGTTTGGTTGGTGGTGGGGCATTTTTATAGCTCGCCTGGCTAGCTACCACTATCTTATCTAAGTCTTGCCGCCAAACATCGAGGTCGCGGGTTCGATTCCCGGCGGAGTCAACTTTGTAAGACTCGGTTTAGTTGGTGGTGGGGAATTTTTATAGCCCGCCTGGCTAGCTATCACCATCTTATCTAAGTCTTGCCGCCAAACATCGAGGCCGAGGGTTCGATTCCCGGCGGGGTCAACTTTGTAAGACTCGGTTTGGTTGGTGGTGGGTCATTTTTATAGCCCGCCTGGATAACTACCACCATCTAATCTAAGTCTTGCCGCCAGACATCGGGGTCGCGGGTTCAATTCCTGGCGGGGTCAACTTTGTAAGAATCGGTTTGGTAGGTGGTGATGACATGAATTCAAAAGTAACAATCGCAGTTTTTGAAATTGTGTTATATTCACAATTCGGATACAGCTACGGAACCCTAAAAATACTATAACTGCAACACCTGAAGTTATGTTTGTACAGGTAAATGTAAGTAATATGCGAGTATACAAAATAATAAAATATCAACTCATTTCACACAGCGCCTCCTAGCTTTTACCTACTATAGAAACCTGATAGCTGACATTTATTGATTTATTTTCATCAAAAAGTGGTTACAAATGTTTGTCGTCTAACTAACAATGATTTTACATATACTGTGCGGGCGGCGGGACGTTTGCACCCTCGAAAAGTCATAGAAACGTTGTCCACGCGGGTTGAAGCCGCGGGAAACAGCTAAATATTTATAATATTACCACTAATAACCACTAAACCATTAGGTAAGTACCTATATAAACGTAAAACAGTCTAATTTACAATATTTATTTACACTAGAATTTTATAAATAATAAAATAAATTACGCTTTCCGCCGGAATGGATTGTCATACAGAGCGTCCGGAGACAACTAAACACGTCGAGCTCTGCCCGACAACTGACGCACAGTATATTCAGTTTCTACCCCGCTTTGTTTATAGTCGAAAATCGTATGATACAGTCAATGATGAGTTGGCTTTGAGCTCCGGGTTATAATTTTAGTTGTAATTTTATTTATTTGTTCAAAATATAGGCATAAAATAAGAAATGTAGTCGGTTACTTTACTAGAACATTAGTCTAGCTATGTAATTCGTACAAAATAATGTGGTGTCGTCGCTGATAATTTAGAGCATTTGATTTAAAACTGTTATTTTTTTTGGTGCGAAGTTTGTATTTTTTTGAAAGAATACCAGATTGTTTTCCAAAATTTTATTCGGATACTCGGCTTCTACATGTTTTTTGCCAGCCTTTAGTATTTTTTAAATCTGAATTATTCGTTTCTTTCCCATTAACCTATGTGTTTAAAAGTAGACCGTTTATCTAATTTTTTGCATTGGGCGCACTCTTAATTCCATCTTTCACCACCTCAAACTCTTTTTTGTCAAGCTGTTCCTACTTTTGTACTACGTAACGTTTAAATTAAAACAAATAATCTATACAGACACCCGTCTGATACTAACGAACACCAATTTTTGTAAGAAACCATGTAATTGTTTTTTTTTTTAAAAACCTTTCATTTTATCAAGTTATCTGAGTAAGATTGAGTAACAAGAAGTCATACAATCTTCTGAATTTTCGGAGCTGATCAGTTTCTTGATTAAAATGTATTGTGGGGAGATAAAGCTGAAGACAAGAATGATTGACACTCAAATCTTAAGATTATATCATGTTACCAGAGCCGTTATCTTAAAAGTCGTTAATATTTGTTTGTATTTAATTACATTCTGTGAACACTTATAATTATAATTGGCTGTCTAGTTTTTTTTTTTCGAAGGGATAAGCTTGTTTTTGGCCGTAGGGGCCTTTAGAACTTCACCGGGCAGGGGAGGCGAGTGCGGAGGGCACTCACCGTGTGGAGGGCACTCAATGTTTAGCATCTTTACCCGACTGCCCAAAAACGAGAGTAATGTGTTTTGGGTGTATACAGGGTTGATAGCAAAGGATATGAATGTACTCGTGATTACAAACAACTTTCCCAAAGAAACTTGATGTCAAATCAGAAAAAAAAAATCTTCCTCGATACTTAATAAGTTATCAAATTGGTAAAAATGTATCGAGGGCCAAATTTTTTTTTTCTTATTGACATCAAGTTTCTTTGGGAAAGTTGTTTGTAATCACGAGTACATTCATATACTTTGCTATCAAGTACTAATTAAAAGTCACCCTATCTATGTATGTGTGTATGTTTGTTTCTTTGGTTGAGGCTTTTAGCACAGATTACTCAATAGTTACTTCGTAACTTTTAGGCTTAAACGGCACATTGGTACGTGGCAGGATTCGAAGCACAACCTCCCGGACAGGAGGCGGCGTCCCTAATGTAATTGTAATTGTAAGGACGGGCTGATTTCCGCAACCAGGCGCCTGAGCGCCCATTTTGCGTGGTTGGCCGGCATCACTGCCAGCCCAGCTCCTCCAGGAAGCCCAGTAGCCCCCTCAGGTTGCCGACGACTTCCGGGAGTGTCCTCTGGTCGCCGAGATGCTCGGCCCTGTACGCCGCCACCTCTCTGCAATCCAGGAGGATGTGGGCGGCTGTTTCCTCGGCCGCCATGCACGCGCGGCACAGCGGGCTGTCTGTAATCCCCAGGGTAAAAAGATGTTTGTTAAAGTAACCGTGACCGGTAATGGTCGCTGTTACCTTACGGAGCTGGAGTCTCCCGAGTTTCAGGAGCTTCCTAGTCAGGCCAGCGTTTGGCGACGGTAGCGCCTGTCTGGCCTGGCGACATGCTTCCAGTCCTGTCCAATATCGGTTATGTTCTGACCTTGTACGCAGCCGTAAGGTGGATCTGAACCAGCCCGAGGGGAGGGGTAAAATGGGTTCCGGTCCCACAGCTACAAGTTCCGACCCTCTCCTGGCCAGTTCGTCGGCTGCGTCGTTTCCACGCGAGTTACTGTGTCCCTTGATCCACTGTAGAGTTACATTGCTGTGGTAACATACCTCTGTTAGTCTTTGGTGACACTCGTGTATTAGCCCCGAAGTGATGACATTACTTTTGAGGGCCAGTAAAACCGCTCGACTGTCTGAAAGGATACGAATGGAGTAGCCCTGTACCCTTCTAGCAGTGATTGCATTAGCAGCCAGAATGATGCCCATACACTCCGCCTGAAAGACTGTGTTGTACGCACCAAGTGGTTTGGATATTTTTATGTTTAGGTCTTCTGAGAAGACCCCGCAGCCGGTCCCAGCTCCAGTTTTGGACCCATCGGTAAAGATCCGAAGGTCCAATAGGTTCTGGCCTTCCCAGGGGTCCTCGTAGAGCTGAATTTTGTATTTCTTGTCAAAGACGAACTGTTTCGGGATTCTATCGTTGACAGCTGCGAACAGCGGTTCTTCCGAGACAATATTGTCCAAAAGTTCGACGTGAGGAATCCCTTCATTAGTCCAGAGGTTCAGCAGCTTTAATCGTACCGCAGCGCTGGCTGCCTCTTGCTGGATGAACAGCTGCAGGGGCGGCACGTTCAGCATCGTCTCCAGAGCTGCTGTTGGTGTTGTTCGCATGCAGCCGGAGACCGCCATGCATGCTGTCCTTTGGAAACATTGAAGTTTACTTACGACAGTCGAAAGTTTGGTGCGTGGCCACCATACCACCGCGCCGTAGCTTACCATAGGGCGAATAACCGCTGTATAGAGCCATAGCATGATTTTTGGGGTAAGGCCCCATTTCTTACCCACCATTCTACGGCACTGCCACAGAGTTATCGTAGCTTTATTTAACTTGCAGTTTAGATGACTGCTCCAATTCAACTTGCTGTCAAGTATGACCCCTAGGTACTTAACTTCTGGTGAGAGTTGGAGATCTGTGTTGAATAGCTTGGGTAAATTGTAGTTACCCAGGTTCCGCTTGTTGGTGAACAATACTAGTTCTGTTTTCTTGGGGTTCACTGACAGTTCGAACTCGGTGCACCAGCGTTCCACGATGCATAGCGCGGAGCGAGTGACATCGCAGACTATGTTTGCGAATTTTCCTGATATAAGGATGGTCAGGTCGTCTGCATAGCCTACCGTGAAGTAGTGATGTGTATTAAGCGTGGTAATCAGGTCGTTTACCACCAGGTTCCACAGTAGCGGTGATAGTACACCTCCTTGGGGGCATCCCTTCGCGACTATGGCTGTACGTGCCTTACCTCTATCCAGCTTGACGACCCGCTGACTAAGCATGTTCCCGATCCACTTTGTCATGGTCGGGTTCACGCCGTGCTTACGGAGCGCCATCTCTATGCTGGAGAAGTTTGTCTTATCAAATGCACCTTCGATGTCGATGAAGGTGCCTAGGCACATGGCCTTGCCTTGAAGCGCCGCCTCAATCTTACTGACAACAGCGTGAAGGGCTGACTCTGTGGATTTACCTTGACTGTACGCATGTTGGTTGCGGTGGAGTGGTAAGTTTATTAGCGCGTTTTCCCTCAGGTCCCTGTCACAAAGTCTCTCTAGCGTTTTCAAAAGAAACGATGTGAGACTGATGGGTCTGAAGGATTTAGCGTCAGTGTAGTCGCTTTTTCCTGGTTTGGGCAAGAATATCACCTTTACCTCCCTCCATTTGTGCGGTACGTACCTGTGGGCATGGCACGCCCTGAGGATGTCCGTCAGGATATTAATGACTGGATCTCCCCCCCACTGCAAGAGGGCGGGGAAGATTCCGTCACAACCAGCTGCTTTGAAGGGTTGGAAGCTGTTTAACGCCCACTTTACTTTATCTGCGGAGACCACTTTGTCGGCTACGGCCCAGTCTGTCTCAGTTTCATATGTTTCCTCTGCATTCCAACTTACCTCTTGCACTATTCGGCAGTCGGGGAAGTGTGTCTGTAGTAGTACACACTCCGCCTCCTCAGGCGAGTTGGTGAGGGTGTCGTCGGGTTTCTTTAGCGATCCCAGATCTTGATCCGGGCCGCTGGAGAGGACCTTTCTTACCCTGTTCGCTTGGGCACACGATTCAACTCCATCGCAGAAGCTACGCCACGATGCAGTACTATAGTATCGTATCCTCTTCTTGTATTTGGACTTGGCAGTTTTGTAGTTGTCCCAGTTTTGTAGTTGTCCCATTCCTGTTCGTTACATGTGTTCATTGCTCTATTAAATAGCCTTCTGACTTTTTTCCTGAGCCTCTCCAATTCAGGTCCCCACCAGCTTACGTCCCTAGCCGTTACACCACCGACGCTCCTACGCTAAGTACGCAGTAGGCTTTATTAAGTCCTAGTTATTTACAAAGTTTCATTAAAGTTTTTAGAGGCGTTTTTGAAAAAAATAACAAAAAATACCTGGATTTGTATGGTAGGTCCTGATTTTACTTGGAATAACGGACTAGTTACCGTTTTTTTTTTTATTTTTTTTTATTCTCTATTGGTAAGCCCTTGGCATCATCTCACCAGATGGTAAGTGACGATGATGCCGAAGATGGAAGCGGGCTTGCCAAGATTCCCCAACGCAATGGAGAACTGGCTATCTTATCTTCATGCCGGAACACATCAATGTTTTTTTTACACTGATGTTTGGCGGCAAGACTTAGATAAGATGGTGGTAGCTAGCCAGGCGGGCTTAGAAAATGCCCTACCACCAACCAAACCGAGTCTTACAAGGTGACCCCGCCGGGAATCGAACCCGCGACCTCCTGTGTTAAGCCAGTGAACTTTGCCTCTGAGCTACGGAGGCGGTTAAACCGTTTGTTGTAGACCACATAAAGGCATAATGTAATAAGTCTTATCCAAATTATTAAAGTCATTTTTATATAAAAAAATAACATTCACTATGATGGCAACTCTAAAAAATAACATTTACTATGATGGCAACTCAAAAAAATCAAGTTACAATTTTTTTTAAAAAAAACAGCTAAAGATTTAAAAAAAATACATTTGTAGCCTAAATTTCATCCTTATCATCGGATTAGATAGATAAGGATCAAGATCCCGGACAGACATTTTGTTTTAACTCTTCTTCACGTTTAAAAAAACACTTTTTTGTACGGAGACTTTCACTTTTTCTAATTTTTAGTATTTGTCTATAATATAACAAAAAATACTAAAAATTAGAAAAAGTGAAAGTTAACGTGAAAGAAAAAGAAATACATCATTTGTGAAAATTTCAACTGTCTAGCTATCACTGGTAATGAAATATAGCCTGGTGTCAGACGGACAGACAGACGGACGGACGGACAGCGAAGTCTTAGTAATAGGGTCCCGTTTTTACCCTTTGGGTACGGAACCCTAAAAATGACAATACAAATTACGTCTATCGGCTTACCAAACGGAGAAAGTTCTTCAGTGTTATTCTACACCATCTTTGTTGCATCCTGTATATTTGAGCATATCTACGGAGTCATTCACAAGATTACTCAGCAGCCCCAACCACTGATCAGATAAATAAGGTTGGATTGGAAATGTGCGCTCGGCAGGCGCGCCTAAACTATGATTAAACAATCATACTTAACCGAAGCACGCGTTCATATTTTTTATCTGCGTGTGATTGTGTGTAACGTACAAACTCTCGAAATGGTGTGAGACACAATTGCAGCCCTGTGTTCTAAGTGTGTTTTGTTTATTAGTGCGCGCAATTCGTGTATATTTATTACTAGCTGATTCCCGCGGCTTCACCCGCGTGGACCACATTTCTATGACTTTTCGAGGGTGCGCAGTGCGCGAGCCGCAAGCGGCTCGCGAGCGTGGTAAAAAGTAGCCTATGTCTTAACCCAGGTCCTAATCTGTCTACCTACCAAATTTCAGCCAAATCCGTTCAGTAGTTTTTGCGGGAAAGCGTAACAGACAGACAGAGTTACTTTCACATTTATAATATTATTATTATATTATTATTATTATTATAGTAGGGATTATTGCTTGTGTAGTGGAGTTGATGGGTGGGAGACAGGCGGCGACGCTGGTTTTCAAACAAAAGTGTGACTATTGCCAATCTAACCTTATTTATCTTATCCGTGGCCCCAACCAACACAAGAACCCCTAAAAGATAATATTTTCCTTTCTTTTTGTCTTCTTTATCCTGTCCTTTGCATTGCGGACCCGCGATAAAAGCATTCCAGTCCGCGACCCGGCAATCGCGACTCACACAATAGACGTAAAGTAGATTCCCGAAGATCCAGGGGTTATGGAAACTGGACTCACTAAGCCAAATAGCCCAGAGGCAAAGTTCACTGGCTTTACACAGGAGGTCGCGGGTTCGATTCCCGGCGGGGTCAATTGTAAGACTCGGTTTGGTTGGTGGAAGGGCATTTTCTAAGCCCGTCTGGCTAGCTACCACCATCTTATCTAAGTCTTGCCGCCAAATATCAATATTGATATCATTGGTGTGTTCCGGCATGAAGATAAGATAGCCAGTTCCCCATTGCGTTGGGGAATCTTGGTAAGCTCGCTTCCATCTTCGGCAACATCGTCACTTACCACCAGGTGATATGTTGTCATGGGTTTACCAATTGTGAATAAATAAAAATAAAAAAATATTGTGACTAGGTTTTTCCCGAAACTTCGCCGGCGCAGACATCGTTTTTATGACTGTCTTTAAGTGTTCGTGTTTTTTGACTCACTGCGAGTGGACGTACGCAAAACAATTGCTTCGTTAAAATCTTTTTTAAATCGTTTTTAAAAACGCCGACAAAAATAACTATATTTTGAAAATAATTTGTTTTGGCACTTTGAGTTTAACATAGTTACATTTTGATCTTGTGCTATGCTTATGCTATGCTCGGAGTTTCTCTGCGTGATCGAATCAGAAACGAGGAGATCCGTAAGAGAACCAAAGTAACCGACATAGCTCTCAGAATTGCTAAACTTAAGTGGCAGTGGGCGGGGCACATTGCTCGTAGAACAGATGGCCGTTGCAGCAGTAAAGTTCTCGAGTGGCGACCACGCACCGGAAAGCGTAGTGTAGGCAGGCCTCCCACTCGGTGGACCGATGACCTGGTGAAGGTCGCGGGAAGCCGCTGGATGCGGGCAGCGCAGAACCGGTCATTGTGGAGATCCTTGGGGGAGGCCTATGTCCAGCAGTGGACTTCCTTCGGCTGATATGATGATATTTTGATCTAAGAGTCGTCGCGTAGGGGGACGGCCAAGTAAATAAAATAAAAACATAATACAACTGTTTCACTTTACTGCAACTAAATACTAATAATTTCACAACTTAGCGGTCCCCCTACGCGACGACTCCTAGATCAAAATATAAATACTTTAAACTTAAAGTGCTAAAACTCATTTTCTACATTTTAGGGGTATTTTTGTCCCAGGTTTTTTATGTTACACCCTGTATGTATACTTGCTTTCCTTGATACACAGTAATGGGCTAGTTGACTGCTAGTCATTTGAGTTACTTTTTATCATCTGTCTAAAACGAAATTTTGTTCTACAAATGTGTGAAATAGCAAGGCGTGACGTCACAGCTTTTTAGAGTCATTATTGTACTAATATTCTAAATTTGATCAATTAAAAATTGAAGACTTGATAAAAAATAAAACGAACAAGGTTTTTCAAACTTTTAAGAGGAGATTAATTTAGGAAATAATATTTCATAATTATTTTTTTATGCTGTCAACTACCCTATTCGATGTTGTAATTTTTACACTATACAGTTCGCCAAGAAATTTACGACAAAGTCAGTGATAGATAACCCAGCTCAGACCTCTAAATTTTACCGTGCACTTCAATAACGTACCTATCACTATTGACGTGCTGAAAATTATAACTGATATGATGACGACATTTTTAAATTAAACAACTTAACGGTGTTTTTTAAACTAGATTTTTCGCATATTATTAGTATTTTGGTTTTTATTGGTCCACAGTGACAGATGCACGAGTGTTCCTACAATGGTTCCGTTTTTACCTTTTGAGGTAGGGAACCCTAAAAATACGTCACATACAGTTTGATCAGCTGATTAGTCAAGTCTAGGGTAATGAATTTATTTTTGTAAATTAATCATAGATTCCTTGGGGAAGGTTAGTGCCATCTTATTATAAGATAAGATAAATATTCTTTGTTGCACACCAAATACACAGAAATGAAATACATATGAACTAGCAAAACATACAGCGATAATCAAAGGCTAGCTTTATCGCTTTATTATTTACCCTTTTAATTAATTATTGTATTTTAAGCTTTACTTAAATACTAATAATATGCGAAAAATCTAGTTGAAAAAACACAGTTAAGTTGTTTAATTTAAAAATATCATCATCATATCAGCCGAAAGAACTCCACTGCTGGAAAAGGGCCTCCTTCCAGGTATTTCCACGATGACCTTCACCAGGTCATCTGTCCACCGAATGGGAGGCCTGTCTACGCTACGCTTTCTGGTGCGCGGTCGCCACTCGAGAACTTTACTGCTCCTACGGCCAGTAAACAGTAATTCTACAAGCTATGTGCCTCGCCCACTGTTTAGCAATTCTATGAGCTATGTTGGTTACTTTGGTTCTCCTACGGGTCTCCTTGTATGTATGTATATAATGATTTAAACTCTTCTCACTGGCTGGACCGTTTCCGGTTGATCAAGACCAGAGCGAACGCAAATAAACTGGTGACAATTTGACGGTCTCCCCTCAAGGAAGTGCTCATAACTTGTAACTGATTGCCCGTTGCTCCTTCCGTGTAGTCTCGATGGTCGTTTTCACATTGTCCGATAAGGTCACCAACCCGATACCGACACGATATCGTTGGATAGATATCATCATCATCATATTAGATCATATACGTCCCCACCTTGAGCCTACCCTGAATTAGGGCGATCGGGCCTTAGTCGAACACGCGGGCCCAGTGCAGGTTGGTCGACTTCACACACAACCTTCGAGTTTCTTCGCTGGTGTGTGCAGGTTTCCTCACGATGTTTTCCTTCACCGTTAAATCAATCGGTGAGTATATGTAAGTTTCGAAAAACTCAGTGGTACATTGACCGTCCGGATTTGAACCCGGCACCTCTGGTTAGGAGGACCGAGTCGTTACCGGTTGAGCCACCAAAGCTTTTTAAAATAATATGTAACTAGCAAACTATACCCGCGGTCTTACCCCGGTTAATTTTTTTTATACAAATAGGTTACACACAAAAAGCGTCGGTGGTTAAAAAGCGTCGGCGGTGGTTAAAAAGCGTCGGTGGTTAAAAAGCGTCGGTGGATAAAAAGCGTCGGTGGCTCAGCCGGTAACAACTCGGTTCTTCTAACCAGAGGTATCGGGTCCAAATCTGGACGGCCAATGGCCAATGAGTTTTTCAAAACTTACGTACATACTTACCGATTGCTTTAACGGTGAAGGAAAACATCGTGAGGAAACCTGCACACGCCTACGATGAAACTCGAAGGTTGTGTGTGAAGTTGACCAACCCGCACTGGGTCCGCGTGGTCGACGAAGGCCTGATCGCCCTAATTCAGGGTAGGCTCGAGCCCCTCGGTAGGGACGTATATGAGCTGATATGATGAGGTTACACACTATAGCACCCTGTATCTGTATGTATAATTCGAATTTTCCAGGTGGCGCAGGAGAGTAAACTTTGTCTTTGCATAAATATTATGTTGAAATGTTTAATAAGAACAGATGGCCCATGGGGCAGCAAAATTCTCGAGAAGCGACCGCGCACCGGAAAACGTAGCGTAGGCAGGCCTCCCATGCGGTGGACCGACGTCCTGGTGAAGATCGCGGGAAGCCGATGGATGCGGGCACCGCAGGACCGGTCGTCGTGGAAATCCTTGGGGGAGGCCTTTGTACAGTAGTGGACGATTTTCGGCTGAAAGAATGATGATGATGTTTAATAAGTAACTATATCGTTACCAATACCGGTGCGGTGAAGACACAGTGCGGGGTGGGGAGAAAGAACAATGACGTGACGCGCCTGCCACCAAACTTTCTTCACTTACTATCATATCACTTCACTATGTATGTATCATCATCATCATAACCATATCAGCCGAAGAACGTCCACTGCTGGACAAAGGCTAAGGATTTCCACGACCCGTTCTGCGCTGCCCGCATCCAGCGGCTTCCCGCGACTTTCACCAGGTCATCAGTCCACTGAATTGAAGGCCTGCCTACGCTAAGTTTTCCGGTGCGCGGTCGCCACTCGAGAAATTTACAACCCCAACGGCCATCTGTTCAACGAGCTATATGCCCCACCCACTGCCACTTAAGTACATCAATTCTGAGAGCTATGTCGGTTTTTTTGGTTCTCCCACGGAACTCCTCGTTTCTGATTCGATCACGCAGAGAAACTCCGAGCATAGTACGCTCCATTGCCCTTTGGGCACACCCTGGATACTACATACAACGGGCCAGAAATGACATTTAAAAAAACGAATGACGGAACAAACACAATGGGGGCGAAAACCTATACGTTCGACAACCAAACTGTAACCAATCTGGATCTATCTGGGGAACGAGGGGGTGAGGTCGGAATCTTTAGATCGGCAGGGAGTGTCCATGCTAGTACTTATATATAACACAGGTCTACAATGATTTTGGTGCCGCTAAAAGTAAAGTCTCCTAACACCCGGTAAGGTTGGCTGGAAGAGATCTCTTATAGAGATAAGTCCTTTGTACACGTCCTCTCTAAGCTCTTGTCATATAAATGTTTGTGTACAATAAAGGATATACTCGTATATATTGATTTCAAGTACATTCGGTACCCTGATAAAAAGTCGATACTTACTTTTTTAAAGCTACGTGTAGTTTTTTTAGATTTCGCAGGAGTAAATAAATAATCAACATATATGTCTTCTTCATGAATGAATCTGTTATAGGCTTTCTAAACTTTTTCACCACATATTCACCACAAATGTAACAAAAATGTATTTCGGTTTTTTACACATCACCTTCTTGACGACGACATATCGATATTATCAATTTAAAAAAGAAATTAATTGATTATAATGACATGAAGTATGCTAAAATACATTTTTTAGGTTATAATACCGTTCGATACAAACCTGAACGTAGAGCTTCAAGATTTTGACATCTTCGTGCGACATTTTGTGGGCTAACTAATCCAATAATAACCTAGAATTAGCGGCACTAAAAAAATATATTTTGAGACCTGTGTAATATATATAATATACTTTACTTTGGGCATGCGTGTGTGTAAGCATGTCTAAAAAATTTCGAACTTTAAGTATTTGATAGGAAGTGGGTAGGTACTGACTGTGGTTGTTTGTTGGGGTGCGTTGGTCACTGATTGTATCGTTATCGGTACAGCTGCTGACATGTCGATATCGGATCTGTGTCGTTATTGGCTAATGTAAAAATTATAAACACGTTAAAAAACCGATTTCCATCGCAACAAATTAGTACATTTTTGTATTATTATTTTTGGTTTTTGTTAATTTTCTACTAAAGTACTACACCGATTTTGATAAAATTTATATGGGAGCACACGGGAAGCACTAGCTTTCAAATAAAAAAAGAATCATAAATATCGGTTCACCCAGTCAAAAATTCTGAGGTAACAAACATAAAAAAATAAAAAAAAACATACAGACGAATTGAGAACCTCCTCCTTTTTGGAAGTCGCTTGATAATACCCAATGTCGTCGGCGTTTTGTAAATCTCGCCCAATTACAAACGGCGCCGTCTGTTTATAAAATGCCGAAAATACCGATGACAAATTGTATATAGAGTCACCGTTTAAAAAAATCCTCGTCTGTTTGTAATATGGTTTTATGGTCGGTTTGAAGAACGATGAAACAACCGTAAAAAGTCGAATTAATAGTAGATTGTATATTAATAAGGGATCAAAACAATATTTATACGGCGAGGGCGCTTTTTTGAATCCAGAGCGAAGCGAGGGATTCTTTAGTAAAATCCTGAACGTACCGAGGGATTCAAAGTACGTCACCCGAGCCAAAAATATATTTTGCGCCCGAGTGAAACACTCTACTTTACATCACCCTTTATGAGAAAATAAAAGGCGCCTATTATGGGCCGTCGTACCAGCCAGTCTTTATTCTAACAATATTTGCGTTCGATTTCTTTGGCGCTGAACACTAAGATGTTCCAAATTCAAAAAGTGCGCGGAAAAGATAATAGGGGATCTGACTGCATTAAAAAATAAAATCTGAAAAACGATTTCCTAAATTGCTCCTCTTGAAGTTTCAAAAAATCTTACTTGTTTTGTTGTTCCATTACGTCTTCAATTTTTAATTGATCAAATTCACAAAATAAGTTCGTCAATGACGCTTAGAATCTATGACGTCACTTGTGGGTATTTTAAACGTTTTTAGAACAAAATTTCGTTTTTGACAGATCATAAAAAGTAACTCAAATGACTAGCAGTCCGGTCCCCTATTGCGGCGCACTTATATAGAGGATTAAAAACTCATTACCGCCCGCTAAAAGTTTCATATAGAAAACACCACATTTGGGTGCACTATAAGGCGAACCAAGTCGTCCTTTTCGAATAGATGGAGTAAAAAAGATTTTAAGCTGGTTCATGCCAAGTGGAACTGATCAAACCTACCTACACTAAACTAACTAACCTTACAAACCTTTAAAAGTTTAAACCTAACCTAATGTACAATTTGCTTTCGGCATTTCGTCAAACCGAACGAGGCCTTTTTTTGGTAAAACAGACAAGGAAAATGGTACTTAAGGCGAGGTATTGTTCAGAACAGTTGTCTCTGTTTTTTTCTTTACGTGTAAAGAGGAAAAAAAAAACACTTTTAGGCACTTTTTCAAGGTTTTATTTTTTTGACTAAAAAGATTTTTGCACAAAAGTGAGTACGACTATTGACGAATAAGAGAGAGAAAAAAAAAAGGTGCTGTGTCTAAGTGTAGTGAGGGCTAAAACAGCAAAAATTTACAAAATTTAAGCAAACTTTGCAATTTTTTTCTATAGAGAAAATTTTACCAAATCGTGTTTTGGCCTCCTACACTTTGTAGCAGACATCTATACACATACTAAAACTGTAACGGAGACGTGTCGTGTCTGTACATAAAATATTTTTGGAAAATAATAACTGTGGTGGACATTACTAACGATAGAGAGGCCAAAACAACAACTTTTGGAATTTTTGTCTGTCTGTCTGTATGTTAGCGCATCACGAAAAAACATAAAATTTTGTATGGTGGTTCCTTATAGCCCGTGTTAACATATAGGATACTTTTTATCTCGGAAAATTCAAGAGTTCCCGTGGGAAAATTCAAAACCTCCACACGAACGAAGTCGCGGGCACGGCTAGTATCGTAATAAATTTATTAAAAAAATTGATAAATGTATTGCAGTTTCAACCGCAGAAAAATGACTTTTTAAAACCCTCGATTTCGGGGTTTGCATTATTTTCTGAAAGGGTTTCGCCTATAATAGACCCTAATCTAATCTTATCAGTCATCAGATCAATCACATCTTATCAGTCATCGGGTCTGTGGTTTGCATAAAATTTAGTGAGTCAAAGGTGAAATATATTTTTCAGGGTTCTACTAATCTTTTACCATTTCACATCCTACAGGTTTATATTAAGAGTTTCCGGGAGGCTCGAGTTTTCATACAAACGTAGTTCAGCTATAAGACAAAAACTACATGCCAGATTGAATCCAAACTTTGTAAATATATTGAGTAGACACATATCGATGTTTGTAATTAGTTTTCGTCGTGGTAAATTTTAAAGTAACTAAACGAAGGCCCAATTTAGTTTTGTACTGAAAGTTTGAAACTGCTCTTATTTTTTTCCGTTTTATATTAGTACTTCGAAAACTAATTACAAACATCGATATATTTGCAAAGTTTGGATTCAATCTGGCATGTAGTTTTTTTATTAAATCAGAACTACGTTTGTATGGAAACTCAGGCCTCCTGGGCGGCCCTTAAACCAAATTTGTATTAAGTTAGGACAAACACCAGTCCATATAAGTGAATACGATCCAGCTTGCTGAAAAGCTTGCTTTATAATGTAAAGTTGATGACTATCGAACGTTTTTATATTTTTTTTACTGATATGATAGTCATCACTTAAATTTTTAAGGTTTTCGATTTTTTTTAGTTTTACCTGGCCCGGTGTCTGTAATGAAATCTTGCAAGTTATATTTGACCCACTTCCCGGTTTCCAATTGAGCTGAAATTTTACATGCATATGTACATCGCATGAAAATGCAATATATTAATATAAGCTTGAACCTAATTTTTTTTAGATTTTCTTATTTTTTTTTATTTTACCTATCCCGTTGTCTGTAATGAAATCTTGCAACTTATATTTGACCCACTTCCCGGTTTCCGATTGAGCTGAAATTTTACATGCATATGTATATTGCGTGAAATTACAATAGTAAATGCTTGGACTTAAAAGTTCTTAGGTTTTCGATCTTTTTTTTAGTTTAAGCTGTTTCGGTGTCTGTAATGAAATTTCGCAAGGTAAATTTGACCCACTTTCCGGTTTCCGATTGAGCTGAAATTTTGCATGCATATGTACATATATTGCGTGAAAATGTAACAGTAAAAGCTTGGACCTAAAATTTTTTAGGTGTTCGTTTTTTTTTTTCACTTGTTCCGGTGTCTGTAATGAAATCTTGCAAGTTAAATTTGACCCATTTCTCGGTTTCTGATTGAGCTGAAATTTTACATGCATATGTATATCGCGTGAAAATGCAATATGAAAAGCTTGGACCTAAATGCTCTAGTTTTTTCAAGCAGCAAACCACTCGGCGGCTAACCCTGCCGAAAGTCAGGTACGCGGAAAATGGGAATCCGGGAAGGTGCAGGCACATGTGCGTCCCGCACCAGGCAGCGGCACCTTATCCAAGAGCTTAGTGTGAGCCCATCGGGACGTTTGCCGTCGGCGTTACTTAAGTCTAGTGACTCCGTAACACAGGGGACATTAGCAGACACCAGTGCACGACGCATAAAAAGCTTGTACGTAAAACCTTTTAGGTTTTTCGAAAACTATTATTTTCAAATAAACTTAATAACTTAGGCCTATGTCCAGCAGTGGACGTCCTTCGGCTGATATGATGATGTTGATAAAACTTATTAGATTGGACTGTTATTTATCAAATATGCACCGGCAGGCAGCGGCACCTTCTCTAAGGGCTCAGTGTGAGCCCATCGGGACGTTTGCCGTCTGCGTTACTTAAGCCTGGTGGCTCCGTAACACAGGGGATATTAGCAGACACCAATGCACGACGCAGAACATCATTCAGGGCGTGATGCCGTGTATATCGGCCTGCACTGTACCTTGGAGACCACCAGACTCAACTCGGGCCCCACAACGACAAAGATGCGGCTCGCATATCTTAAGCCCCCTGGTCTTAGAGCCACCACAATTCTTTCGTTTTGTTCTTTTTCTCCTCTCTTTTTTTTTTTTTTTTCGAACATTATGTATGTGTGTTTGGTGACAAAGAATCAATAAATGTCTTATGTCTTATGTCCTAACAAATTATTTTTATCATTTTACACAACTCCGTGGCGCAATGGGTAAATTCATTAACTATCCATCAGGAAGTCGCGGGTTCGATTCCCGGCAGAGTCTAACTCTGTAAGACTCGGTTTAGTTGATGGAAAGGCATTTTCTAAGCCCGCCTGGCTAGCTACCACCATCCTATCTAAGTCTTGCCACCAAATATCTTGCTTCCTTTTTGGGCATTATCGTCACTTAACATCTCACCTTATGATGGCAAGGGTTTACCAATTACCTCACAATGACTTGCTTATTCGAAACACGCATTTACTTCGATATTATATCTTGTTTTGGAACATCGTTAGGAAACCTGCACACGCCTGCGAAGAAACTCGAAGGTTGTGTGTGAAGTCGACCAACCCGCACTGGGCCCGCGTGGTCGACTAAAGCCCGATAGCCCTAATTCAGGGTAGGCTCGAGCCTCTCGGTGGGGACGTATATGAGCTGATATGATAATATCTTGTTGTGATACAATTCAAATAGTAACAAAGGTGTTTAAAGTATATCACTCAGCGATTTTCACAGAAAAGATCAATCATTTAACAAGTTCCATCTTCATTAAAAGTTGTTTTTTTTTTCTAGATTTCATAGTATTTGCTTTTAGAAGTTAACAAACAACGAATAATTCTCAGAATAGAAAAAAAATTGTCGTAAATTAATTCGTTTCAAACGTTTAAAAGTGTTTTTTAAAATGTAAAAATGTATATGTTTTTACTATTGGAATAACTTTTTCATAAAGTTAGCGATACTAAAAATTCCACATAGGAGCTTATTTGTTCAATATACGGGGAAAAACAAGTTACAGGAGAGCTCCAAAAGGTTAAATTCGTATTTTACATATTTTAGCCAAAATTTACCTTCTCGGTGTAAGTGACTATGAAACTCGTAAGTCAGTGAGCTGTGATTCGATTTAATTTGTGCATTCAAGTGTTTGCAACAAGTGACAATAGGAGCTTAAAAGCTTTAGAACTGTGTCGAAAATTTAGATTACAACTTTAGAAGTAAGCTTACAGAACGTTATTTTTTTTATTTTTCCTGAAAGAATAAATGGAAAAAACCCGAAAATTTAGGTTACAACTTTAGAAGTAAGCTTACAGATTGTTATTTTTTTATTTTCCCTGATAGATTAAATGGAAAAAAACCCGAAAATTTAGGTAACAACTTTATAAGTAAGCTTACAGAACGTTATTTATTTATTTTCCCAGAAAGAATACATAAAAAAAACCTAAAAATTCTGATTACAACTTTAGAAGTAAGCTTCCACAGAACGTTATTTTTTTATTTTCCCTGAAAGAGTAAATGAAAAAACCGGCCAAGTGCGAGTCAGAACCGCACACATAGGGTTCCGTACCATCATACTAGATGGCGCTAGTTTCATGTCTCACAAACCGGCCAAGTGCGAGTCAGAACCGCACACATAGGGTTCCGTACCATCATACTAGATGGCGCTAGTTTCTTGTCTCACAAACCGGCCAAGTGCGAGTCAGAACCGCACACATAGGGTTCCGTACCATCATACTAGATGGCGCTAGTTTCATGTCTCACAAACCGGCCAAGTGCGAGTCAGAACCGCACACATAGGGCTCCGTACATACTAGATGGCGCTAGTTTCATGTCTCACAAACCGGCCAAGTGCGAGTCAGAACCGCACACATAGGGTTCCGTACCATCATACTAGATGGCGCTGGTTTCATGTCTCACAAACCGGCCAAGTGCGAGTCAGAACCGCACACATAGGGTTCCGTACCATCATACTAGATGGCGCTAGTTTCATGTCTCACAAACCGGCCAAGTGCGAGTCAGAACCGCACACATAGGGTTCCGTACCATCATACTAGATGGCGCTAGTTTCATGTCTCACAAACCGGCCAAGTGCGAGTCAGAACCGCACACATAGGGCTCCGTACCATCATACTAGATGGCGCTAGTTTCTTGTCTCACAAACCGGCCAAGTGCGAGTCAGAACCGCACACATAGGGTTCCGTACCATCATACTAGATGGCGCTAGTTTCATGTCTCACAAACCGGCCAAGTGCGAGTCAGAACCGCACACATAGGGTTCCGTACCATCATACTAGATGGCGCTAGTTTCATGTCTCACAAACCGGCCAAGTGCGAGTCAGAACCGCACACATAGGGCTCCGTACCATCATACTAGATGGCGCTAGTTTCTTGTCTCACAAACCGGCCAAGTGCGAGTCAGAACCGCACACATAGGGTTCCGTACCATCATACTAGATGGCGCTAGTTTCATGTCTCACAAACCGGCCAAGTGCGAGTCAGAACCGCACACATAGGGTTCCGTACCATCATACTAGATGGCGCTAGTTTCATGTCTCACAAACCGGCCAAGTGCGAGTCAGAACCGCACACATAGGGCTCCGTACCATCATACTAGATGGCGCTAGTTTCATGTCTCACAAACCGGCCAAGTGCGAGTCAGAACCGCACACATAGGGTTCCGTACCATCATACTGGATGGCGCTAGTATCATGTCTCACAAACCGGCCAAGTGCGAGTCAGAACCGCACACATAGGGTTCCGTACCATCATACTAGATGGCGCTAGTTTCATGTCTCACAAACCGGCCAAGTGCGAGTCAGAACCGCACACATAGGGCTCCGTACCATCATACTAGATGGCGCTAGTTTCTTGTCTCACAAACCGGCCAAGTGCGAGTCAGAACCGCACACATAGGGTTCCGTACCATCATACTAGATGGCGCTAGTTTCATGTCTCACAAACCGGCCAAGTGCGAGTCGGAACCGCACACATAGGGTTCCGTACCATCATACTAGATGGCGCTAGTTTCTTGTCTCACAAACCGGCCAAGTGCGAGTCAGAACCGCACACATAGGGTTCCGTACCATCATACTAGATGGCGCTAGTTTCATGTCTCACAAACCGGCCAAGTGCGGGTCAGAACCGCACACATAGGGCTCCGTACCATCATACTAGATGGCGCTAGTTTCATGTCTCACAAACCGGCCAAGTGCGAGTCAGAACCGCACACATAGGGTTCCGTACCATCATACTAGATGGCGCTGGTTTCATGTCTCACAAACCGGCCAAGTGCGAGTCAGAACCGCACACATAGGGTTCCGTACCATCATACTAGATGGCGCTAGTTTCATGTCTCACAAACCGGCCAAGTGCGAGTCAGAACCGCACACATAGGGTTCCGTACCATCATACTAGATGGCGCTAGTTTCATGTCTCACAAACCGGCCAAGTGCGAGTCAGAACTGCACACATAGGGTTCCGTACCATCATACTAGATGGCTCTAGTTTCTTCACGTTTTTTTTTCACTTTTTCAAATTTTTTGTATTTTTTGTTATAGCGGCAACAGAAATACATAGTCTGTGAAAATTTCATCTGTCTAGCTACTACGGTTCTTGAAATACAGCCTGGTGACAGAAGACGGACAGACAGACAGACAAACAGACAGCGAAGTCTTAGTAATAGGGTCCCGTTTTACCCTTTGGGTACGGAGCCCTAAAAAGTAGCATAATTCGAAAAAATACTATACATATTTACAAAACTACTTTTCTTCTGAATTTCGAAAAAATATTACTTGATTTTCTATTGCCATTTAAATATTTCATTTCGTTACTATTTCAGTATTGTGCGTAATGAACAGTTGATAAAAGATTTTATTTTTATTGTTTTGTAAGTATGCAGATTTTCTTTAAGTAATTGTAACAAGCTTTTATTTATTTTCACCTGTCCCGATGTCTGTAATGAAATCTTGCAAGGTAAATTTGACCCACTTTCCGGTTTCCGATTGAGCTGAAATTTTGCATGCATACGTATATCACGTGGCAATGCAATATTATGAGGATATGGAGCTGATCTGATACTGGAGAAGGAATGTGCAAACTATTTAGTTTCACCTGTCCTGGTGTCTGTAATGAAATCTTGCAAGTTAAATTTGACCCACTTTCCGGTTTCCGATTGAGCTGAAATTTTGCATGCATAAGTATATCACGTGGCAATGCAATATTATGAGGATATGGAGCTGATCTGATACTGGAGAAGGAATGTGCAAGCTATTTAGTTTCACCTGTCCCGGTGTTTGTAATGAAATCTTGCAAGTTAAATTTGACCCACTTCCCGGTTTCCGATTGAGCTGAAAATTTTGCATGCATATGTATATCACGTGGCAATGCAATATTATGATGACATGGAGCTGATCTGATACTGGAGTAGGAATGTACAAGCTATTTAGTTTCACCTGTCCCGGTGTCTGTAATGAAATCTTGCAAGTTAAATTTGACCCACTTCCCGGTTTCCGATTGAGCTGAAAATTTTGCATGCATATGTATATCACGTGGCAATGCAATATTATGATGACATGGAGCTGATCTGATACTGGAGTAGGAATGTACAAGCTATTTAGTTTCACCTGTCCCGGTGTCTGTTATGAAATTTTGCAAGTTAAATTTGACCAACTTCCCGCTTTCCGATTGAGCTGAAATTTTGCATTCATTTGACTGACTCGGTGGCTCAGTGGTTAGTGCCCTTGACTACTGATCCGAGGGTTGTGGGTTCGATCCCCACCCAGGGCAAGCATTTGTGTGATGAGCAGATTTGTTTGCTCTGTGTCTGGGTGTTAAATATCTATATATGTATGTATTTAAATGTATATAAGTATTATATATCAGTCTCTGGTAACCCATAACACAGGGAATCCTACGTTGGGGCCAGATGACCATGTGTGATTTGTCTGAGAATATTTATTTATTTATACTAGCTTTTGCCCGCGGCTTCGCCCACGTGGACATAGCTTTTATGACTCTTTTTAAGGGTGAGTAGTGCGCGAGCCGCAATCAGCTCGCAAGCGTGGACATGAGTTTTCTCCAGGTACCTCAGGAACTGTATCGGGCTATTCGGATTAGCAGTCTTTGTCACTTCCCACCCCCTCAACAAATTCTATACAAAAAATCACTTTAATCCGTTGCTCCGTTGCGACGCCACTGACGTGCGCGAGCGTAGAAAACAGTTGTCCCCAGATCCCTCGGGAACTATGTCAGGATATACTTATTAGTAAATTATATTTTTCACCTCATCTCTGTGCTAAAAATCGCACCAATCCATTTTTTCGTTACGATTTTAAATAAATTTGCGAACAAAGAGTATTGTTTTAGTTTCCTCAGGAACTGCATCGGGCTATGATAGTTTCCACAGATAAAAGGTTGACTATTTCATTCCTAGTGATACAGGCTACCTGCATGCCAAATTTCATCAAGACTGGTAGAGGTGTTGAAGTGTGAATAGGTAACAAACAAACAAACACATTTTCACATTTATAATATTAAGTAAGGATTTCTAAATCTTAAATAAAATATAGAGCGTCGGTGGCAAAACGGTTAGGGCCACTACCTCCTGTCCGGAAGGCCGTGGTTCGAATCTGCCACTTACCAATATCTATACGAATATCGATTTCATTATGAAATAACACATTAAGTACCTATATTATCAAAAAACTAATTCAAATCATTATAGGTATCAATCTAGTAATAAAATTTCCTAACAATATTAATATGGGTCAAATCCTCGAGTCGTATCAGCTCCAAAGGAGCCCAAGACGCACTTCTCGTTGCCGCGCTGGATGGCAATAGACAACTTTAGCAGCAGGTAGGACCTCACGTCACATCTCCTCTCTCGAAGGCGAAGGCCAATCTCCTTTGTGAAGGCAAAGGCCTCTGAGGGTTCAGCAGCCGGTTGTCTCACAGACCAGCGGCACAAAGCAGTAATTTTCCTCCAAGACCGAGTACTTATTATGCTTCTTTCTCGCCGCAAATTGAGCAGTAGTACCGTACGGGTGAGGAGTGAGGCAGAAAAAGTGGCTTCCCAAAGCAGACACGTTCCTCTCTGCCATAGCACCTGTTTAAAACCTCCGGCCTTTTGCCATCAGATCGACTAAAGCCCGGCCGGCGGCTGCATCAAAGATGGAATATTCCATCTGGCCGAGACCAGTGCCCTCCGAGTGAGTTCATTAGGGAATTGGTGACGTGGGAATCTTCACAAACACGACTGCAACTCAGTGAGTGATGGACAATTGCCTCCACCGTGGACCCGCAAATACATTGATGAGGTTCACAGATATTGATATTGCAGGCGGAGAGCAACTGCCAAACGCAAATAGTCGCCGTCAGAAGAGTTCCCATATCTGTGCTTCCTGTTAAAAGATGCTTAACTCGATTTATGTGTTTTTAATTTTTTACACGATTGGAATCTGTAAAAAAATACCTCCCTGTTCGTCTATGAAACACATCGCTACATACCATAGTTCCAGAGTTTAAAGTAGCGTATGCTGAAAAATACATAAAAGAAATCCACTCAAAAGTATAAAAAAATATTTTAATGTTTTAATACAACTTAAGCGCGTTTTATTATCCCTGCAGCGGCATCTATTGACATTCTGCTACTATGATTATAATGTTTGGTATGTGTAGCTAATAAATAGAAAAAAATACTCTATTATTATTATTGTAAGTATCGATAGATAATTTCCCACGGGACCTCTTTAGTTTTCCGGGATAAAGAATACCCGACTATACAATGATGGTCAAAACACCCCATCTCAATGTAAAGGTTTCATATTGTTACGTTGAGCCAATCTAAAGATACGATTTTTTGCATTCCTGTAGGAAACCTAATTTTTAAGGGATTCACAATGTCCCAGTTTTAGTTCGCGGTAAGGGTATCAACGTGTAAAATTTGATTGTAATAGGTTAAGCCACATTTGCGTGGTGAGCCATTCTATAAATGAATACTTTTGATTTTCCCACGGAAACTCTTGAATTTTCTGGGATAAAAAGTATCCTATATGTTAACCCGGGCTATAAGGAACCACCATACAAAATTTCATCAAAATCGGGCCGGTAGTTTTTGCGTGATGCGCGAACATACAGACAGACAGACAGACAGACAGACAGACAGACAGACAAAAATTCCAAAAGTTGTTGTTTTGGCCTCTGTATCATTAGTAATGTCCACCACAGTTATTATTTTCCAAAAATATTTCATGTACAGACACGGCCCCGTTACAGTTTTATTATATTATAGATGAATATCGCGTGATAATGCAATATTATGATGACATAGAGCTGATCTGATGCTGGAGCTGGAAGGTGGCCTTAGGGACTCCACAATAAAACGATACAACTTCATCGTGTTTGGAATTGTTTGATTTGCATAGACGAGTACTTTGATCGTAAAAAGCTTGTACGTAAAACCTTTTACGTTTTTCAAATATATTTTTTTAAATAAACTTAATAACTTAGGCTTATGTCCAGCAGTAGACGTCCTTGTGGCTTATATGATGATGATGATGATGATGATGAAACTTATTAGATTGGACTGTTATCTATTAAATATGTTTTACCCAGAGGAAAGAGAATCTTTATGGTATTTATGATGATGATGATGATGATGATGAAACTTATTAGATTGGACTGTTATCTATTAAATATGTTTTACCCAGAGGAAAGAGAATCTTTATGGTATTTACTAGCTTTTGCCCGCGGCTTCGCCCACGTGGACATAGCTTTTATGACTCTTTTTAAGGGTGAGTAGTGCGCGAGCCGCAATCAGCTCGCAAGCGTGGACATGAGTTTTCTCCAGGTACCTCAGGAACTGTATCGGGCTATTCGGATTAGCAGTCTTTGTCACTTCCCACCCCCTCAACAAATTCTATACAAAAAATCACTTTAATCCGTTGCTCCGTTGCGACGCCACTGACGTGCGCGAGCGTAGAAAACAGTTGTCCCCAGATCCCTCGGGAACTATGTCAGGATATACTTATTAGTAAATTATATTTTTCACCTCATCTCTGTGCTAAAAATCGCACCAATCCATTTTTTCGTTACGATTTTAAATAAATTTGCGAACAAAGAGTATTGTTTTAGTTTCCTCAGGAACTGCATCGGGCTATGATAGTTTCCACAGATAAAAGGTTGACTATTTCATTCCTAGTGATACAGGCTACCTGCATGCCAAATTTCATCAAGACTGGTAGAGGTGTTGAAGTGTGAATAGGTAACAAACAAACAAACACATTTTCACATTTATAATATTAAGTAAGGATTTCTAAATCTTAAATAAAATATAGAGCGTCGGTGGCAAAACGGTTAGGGCCACTACCTCCTGTCCGGAAGGCCGTGGTTCGAATCTGCCACTTACCAATATCTATACGAATATCGATTTCATTATGAAATAACACATTAAGTACCTATATTATCAAAAAACTAATTCAAATCATTATAGGTATCAATCTAGTAATAAAATTTCCTAACAATATTAATATGGGTCAAATCCTCGAGTCGTATCAGCTCCAAAGGAGCCCAAGACGCACTTCTCGTTGCCGCGCTGGATGGCAATAGACAACCTTAGCAGCAGGTAGGACCTCACGTCACATCTCCTCTCTCGAAGGCGAAGGCCAATCTCCTTTGTGAAGGCAAAGGCCTCTGAGGGTTCAGCAGCCGGTTGTCTCACAGACCAGCGGCACAAAGCAGTAATTTTCCTCCAAGACCGAGTACTTATTATGCTTCTTTCTCGCCGCAAATTGAGCAGTAGTACCGTACGGGTGAGGAGTGAGGCAGAAAAAGTGGCTTCCCAAAGCAGACACGTTCCTCTCTGCCATAGCACCTGTTTAAAACCTCCGGCCTTTTGCCATCAGATCGACTAAAGCCCGGCCGGCGGCTGCATCAAAGATGGAATATTCCATCTGGCCGAGACCAGTGCCCTCCGAGTGAGTTCATTAGGGAATTGGTGACGTGGGAATCTTCACAAACACGACTGCAACTCAGTGAGTGATGGACAATTGCCTCCACCGTGGACCCGCAAATACATTGATGAGGTTCACAGATATTGATATTGCAGGCGGAGAGCAACTGCCAAACGCAAATAGTCGCCGTCAGAAGAGTTCCCATATCTGTGCTTCCTGTTAAAAGATGCTTAACTCGATTTATGTGTTTTTAATTTTTTACACGATTGGAATCTGTAAAAAAATACCTCCCTGTTCGTCTATGAAACACATCGCTACAAACCATAGTTCCAGAGTTTAAAGTAGCGTATGCTGAAAAATACATAAAAGAAATCCACTCAAAAGTATAAAAAAATATTTTAATGTTTTAATACAACTTAAGCGCGTTTTATTATCCCTGCAGCGGCATCTATTGACATTCTGCTACTATGATTATAATGTTTGGTATGTGTAGCTAATAAATAGAAAAAAATACTCTATTATTATTATTGTAAGTATCGATAGATAATTTCCCACGGGACCTCTTTAGTTTTCCGGGATAAAGAATACCCGACTATACAATGATGGTCAAAACACCCCATCTCAATGTAAAGGTTTCATATTGTTACGTTGAGCCAATCTAAAGATACGATTTTTTGCATTCCTGTAGGAAACCTAATTTTTAAGGGATTCACAATGTCCCAGTTTTAGTTCGCGGTAAGGGTATCAACGTGTAAAATTTGATTGTAATAGGTTAAGCCACATTTGCGTGGTGAGCCATTCTATAAATGAATACTTTTGATTTTCCCACGGAAACTCTTGAATTTTCTGGGATAAAAAGTATCCTATATGTTAACCCGGGCTATAAGGAACCACCATACAAAATTTCATCAAAATCGGGCCGGTAGTTTTTGCGTGATGCGCGAACATACAGACAGACAGACAGACAGACAGACAGACAGACAGACAAAAATTCCAAAAGTTGTTGTTTTGGCCTCTGTATCATTAGTAATGTCCACCACAGTTATTATTTTCCAAAAATATTTCATGTACAGACACGGCCCCGTTACAGTTTTATTATATTATAGATTTCAACTGTGCTTTAAGCGAGCAGATCTTGTGTGGATATACTTATACAAAATTGGTTGCCCGGAAACGGCTCTCTTTACCCGACTAAGAAAAAATGAGGGATATGTTTTGATAGTCTATGTATGTAGGTATGTATGTATGTCCATCTGTTCCCTTGTATTACCACTTAACTGATCTTGACAAATGTGGTGTATTTGGTTTTGTGCCATCACTTTGCATGTCATAAGATAAAAAAAACAAAATTATCTGAAACTATTTTAACTGGTGCTTCTACCCATGAAACTGAACAACTTTTCCCATGAAACCCATAGTCAAATCTCAAAAAAAAATTGAACTTCCCATACTAAGTTGGCTGATCAGATGATCGAGTTAGTATGGGAGAGCCAAATTTTTTTTTGCGATTTGACTATGGGTTCCATGGGGAAAGTTGTTCAGTTTCACGGGTAGAGGCACCAGTTAAAATAGTTTCAGCTATTTTTGTTAGACCTTATTTAGCATTTAAAATAATCAACATGGCTGGTCTGGAGCACAAATTCCGTCGTATTGATTGGTGCAAATTTATGCTGGAAAAGTTCAAAGAAGCGACTTCGCAAAACGTATCGTACATCCTTACAATCTTGGATCTACATTTACGATCCTCTCAACAAAGCAGCAATCCACGCATTGGGTGTTTGAAGAGGACCAGGTTACCCACAAAAGTTGTTCACGGTTGGAGCTTTAACAAAAAAAAATGATAGCGGTTTTAGCAATAATTCCGCTGGAAGACCGTAGAACCGTTACTAGTGAATGGTACTGCAAAGTTTTCCTGCGTCAAGCTTTCGGGGAGTTGAATAGCGAGCGCCCATGGAGCGGCGTCCGTGGCATTCTTTTACACCAAGATAACGCGCCCGCTCACACAGCTGTTAGAACCATGAACTATTTGACAACTTCGGGGGTACAAATATTAACCCATCCGCCGTTCAGCCCATTTTAGCTCCATGCGATTTTTTTTTTTTTTCCACGGTAAAAAAAAACTTCGTGCGCGAAAATTCAACACTAAAGACGAGGCCGTTTAAGAGGGAAGAATAGCTTCGCGATCCTAACGAAATAGGTATTTGGGAAAACATTTGCTATCGCTCGTGCGCTCATGCCCCCGGGCATCGCGCACAGCACATACAAAGAGCCTCACGCACACATCGACGGACGCTGCCAGTTGGCGAGAAGTTGCGACGAAAGGCGGAGTGTTTTCTTACTTGGTACCTACGGATAGTGATTGTTGTGGCGTCCCCGACACTCCGCTAAAGAGACATTGAAGGTAATAGCAGTAGGGAATAGTGATAATTTCGAGTGAGTATTTTGTTATGTAGATAATAGTAATTAGCAAGGAGTATAAACTAAATTGATTTTTGATAAATCGGCTTGTTGACGATATGCGCCCTAAATGACTGAAATTTTGTATTGTAAGGTTATTTAGGTACTTGCAGTGTATCTAAAATAAATAAAGTTTAAAAAAACTAAAAAACACGCTTTAAAAGTACATCAGACTAAAAAGTAAAAAATAATTCTTAATATAAGTCGAAAATAATAATTAACGAAAAATATAACTAGAATTACTAAAATAATATTAGATTATTGTGAAAAAGCGTGGGGCGCTCTGTGCCATATTTTTCGTCTATCGAGCAACCCACACTTTTTCACAAATAAGACTAGTATTTTTTGTTAATTATTATTTTCAACTTATATTAAGAATTATTTTTTACTTTTTAGTCTGATGTACTTTAAAAGCGTGTTTTTTAGTTTTTTAAACTCTATTTATTTTTTAGTTCAAACTTATGAGATTATTATATTATCGCTGATTCTTGATAAGTCTACAAAGTTTGAATTAAATTTGTCCGTTTAAAGTGGGTCAGAATCGAGTAAAGGAGTCGGTTACATACAAACATACAGGTGAAGCATTTTTTTTTATTAAAAATTTGAGTGCGTTTGGCTGCACCTCACCTGATAATAAAAGCGTGATAAAATATTATGCTAGTTATTGTGAACGAAACTACTAATGTGATACTATAATAATTATACGAGTATACCTAACGTGACCATCTAAATAATAAGTAGGTTTTATGGGTTCCTTACAAAAAAAAAACGGAACCCTTACAGGATCACTCGTGCGCCTGTGTGTCTTACTATCACCCAAACACAGATGTGCAGTCAATAAATATTTTTAAAAATTAAGGGTATTTTTGGGGGACCAATTAGGAAATTTAAAAAAAAGTTTTGCAGACCTTACTGTGTCATATATCAAATGAACAACTTCGAACAATTTTGCATTATTATTTTTGGTTTTTGTTAATTTTCTTATAAAGCACTACACCGATTTTGATAAAATTTATATGGGACCACATGGGAAGCACTAGCTTTCGAAGAAAAAAAGAATCATCGAAATCGGTTCACCCAATAAAAGTTCTGAGGTAACATACAGTCGAATTGAGAACCTCCTCCTTTTTGGAAATCGCTTGGAAAAAGAAGAAAATTGACCATTCCCCCCATTAGGTGATTACTCCAAAACTACAAAATATAGTTTATTGCTTGTAGATTACAGGAAAACCTATAAGAATTCTATCAATTGTAAATAACGTGGTAAACTCAATTTATTACGTAAATTTACGGAAAATAGTTCACTATAGATAAATCTTCTGTTCGTGTGTTAGTCATTGAACTCCTCCTAAACGGCTGGACCGATTTCGCTAATTCTTTTTTTGTCGAGTTCGTTATTGTCAGGAGAAGGTTCTTATGTAGGGTAGGGTAGGGTAGGGTAGGGTAGGGTAGTGTAGTGTAGGGTAGGGTAGTGTAGGGTAGGGTAGGGTAGTGTAGTGTAGGGTAGGGTAGGGTAGTGTAGGGTAGGGTAGTGTAGTGTAGGGTAGTGTAGTGTAGGGTAGAGTAGTGTAGGGTAGGGTAGTGTAGGGTAGGGTAGTGTAGTGTAGTGTAGGTTAGGGTAGGGTAAGGCAGTGTAATGTAATGTAAGGCGGTACGTAGTTCGCCGGGACAGCTAGTAGTTCACTTAAACACCACTAGATAGCGCTAGTGCATCTTAATGTGACGATTTCAAATGTGATATTTTTAATTATTTAAAATTCACCCTAAATGTCTTTGTAATTGTACGGAACCCTCTCTACGCGAGTTCAACTCGCACTTGCTCGTTTTTTTTTAGTTCACATAAGTTGAGCTACTTATGCCTTAGTAAGTAACATGACTTCTAATATCTAAGCAGTTGTTTGCGAGTGAAAAAATAATAGGTAGATACTTACTTCATTTAAATTATCGTTTGGTCTGTTTGCGAAAGTGGGACGTTTTTTCCCTCGCTGGGGACAGCGGGACGAACAGCCTGAAAAAGGGACTATGGTCACGTTTAGTATAGGTACCGTATTTTTATTTTTTTTATTCTTATTCGTGGACCGTTGAAATGAGTAGGTGGATAAGCCACATTACGGTTTTGGTTTTATTAGGGCTCTGAAATTATTATTTTTTGAAATGACAAGCTTGTTGTTGGCCATGGCGGCCTTTACAACTTCACCGGGCAGGGGAGGCGAGTACGGAAGCCACTCAACCTAGTGCAAAGCAAAAAGATAAGGGCTCTGAAGCAAAACAACGAACTCTAATGCTAGCACATCGCATCGCTATTCGTGTTCGCGTATTCGTCTTATTCGTCCAAATGCGACGATGGCAAATTCGGCTACATTCACGAACATGTTTAGCTGCTGTAACGTCTTGGAACAGCGAAGTACAAACACACAATCGTTTACAAAAAAAATCAATGTAATCCATTTTGAGTTAGGAAGAAATAAAACAATAATCACTGGTCAATCTTTTTCTTGAAAACCTACTAATATTAACTTTTCCCACTCCCAGAATTTTTTAAACAGGTCGATATCGATAACGTGGGTGGGATCCCATCTCTACTATCGACTTTACCATCGACATCTCTATTGTACGTGTGCTTTGCTTTCCCCCCGACCCCCAATCGTGCGATAGAGAGCGTTGCAGCTCGCAACTGACAATAGGTACTTTTCTGGACGAAATTCCCATTTCGGGAGAAAACGGTTTTCACTAACTAAATCTTAACAAATCTCTTTGATTTTGATGTCGATCGTTTCAGCACAATATATTCTAGGTTTATAGGTTTCGCTTTTTTAAAAAAAATACATTGATTTTGTTCAAAAAACGGCTTAATTCAACACAGTTTTAATCACAAAAATTACGTTACTTGAGCTGCCTATAAGTTTGAATCTATAGCAAATTTTGAAAAAAGGAAAAGCTATAAACCTAGTAATTCATTGTGTCAATAACATACTAAAAAATCATGATGATTGGAAAATATTTAGAAGTGGAAAAACGTTTTCTCTTTTTGTATGGACGAGCACGTACTATTCTTCCCTCTTAAGAATTTTAGCGGTTATTTTTCGACCTCCCGCAAGATACGTTTTTTAATGTTAAAAGCTAGGTAGTTCACCCGAATGCTTATGTGCACAGGGGTTGGAGGAGAATATTTTGAAAAGCTCTAAATAAACTTTTTTCATACTCTAATTATTGTTGATTTCACTAACTATTTTTGGAAGAGCCCACGTAACTCTAATTAATCTACTCCTGCTTTTTTAACATTAACAAAAATCTGATCTGGCAACACCGCCCCCGCGCCTCTCAAAAGGCGCCATCAAAATTTTTATTTTGCGCTTGCATTTGGCTTTTTGGTGCCCTTTGCCACTTGTGCCGGGTGGCGCCTTGAGTGACCGTCGTCCGCTCCTTTTGCTCTACACCAGGGCCGGCGCTAGATAAAAGAAATGGATTTAAGGACTTAGCCTAACATTGTAGTAACTCGGTTTTAAGAAAATATTTGAATAGTGACTGAACAATCAAACCTGACTGAACCTAATTTCGCTCGCTTATTTCCGTTTCGCTTGCTCATTTTGCGTACAACATTTAACAATTTTCCTGACTAATTGTAAAATGACCAATTATACAATTATTATTATTTTATCCTTGAATGTAGATAAGAGATGGTGTTAGTTAAAATACAGCATATTTTTTTCACTTTTACTTGTTTCACAACTTTTGTTAATCATCACATCAGCTCATATATACGTCCCCACCGAGGGGCTCGAGCCTACCCTGAATTAGCGTGATCGGGCCTTAGTCAACCACGTGGGCCCAGTGCGGGTTGGTCAACTTCACACACAACCTTCGAGTTTCTTCGCAGATGTTTGCAGGTTTCCTCACGATGTCTTCCTTCACCGTAAGAGTTTCGGATAAACGTACATATGAGTCGAAATTCGAAAACACATTGGTACGTGGCAAGACTCGAAGATCGACCTCCCGGATAGGAGGTAGCGGCCCTTGCCGTTGCGCCACCGACGCTCCGTTGCGCAACAAATATTGACGATTTTGCTAAAATCTAAAAAAAAAACAATTAGAATACCTTCTCTTCTTTACTCTTTTATCCGTTCACTGACGCTCTCTTCAGTCACTCAAAGGTAAATAGGAACCTTCTTTCGACCTTCGTTGTCCGTCTGCCTGTCTGTCTGTCAAGACCTCTTTTCTCAGGAACGCGTGGAAGTATGAAGTTGACATTAATGTCACTTACTTAGATCTACGTCACAAATAATTATAATAGTATTGCAGGTATTTGAGGTCCTTTAGAGATGTAAGTAATACAAATCACGCAATCAAAAAAAGCGTATGTGTCAGCTCTGACGCACGACTGGAGCAACTGGAGTTTACTCGATACGAACGATTATAAATGTGCAGGAGGATGCGTAAGATAAGTTGTGCACAAAATAAATAAATATATAACACATGTACACACATGGGCACACATGTGTCTACACATGTACACACATGTGTGCATACATACATACTAAAATTTTACTCCTCTCTTCGACGGAGACGGTTATTCATAACTATACTATACAAGTATCGCATAACGCATAACGTTTACTACACATAAATTTTCATACCTCGGGCTTATAATATATAAAAATCGACTCATAAGGAGGTAAACTCCAAAAAATACGGCAATTTAAGGGTCTCCAGGAGGCTCGAGTTTCCATACAAACGTAATTCCGCTTTAATACAAAAACTGCATACCTACTGGATTGAATCCAAACTTTGCGAATTGAGTAGACATATATCGATGTTTGTAATTAGTTTTCTATGTAATAGGTACTAATATAAAACGGAAAAAATTAAGAGCATGCAGTTTCAAACTTTCAGTCCAAAAGTAATTTTAGCCTTTGTTTAGTTATGTTTTAATTTTGCTACGATGAAAACAAATTACAAACATCGCTAAATGTCTACTCAACATATTAGCAAAGTTTGGATTCAATCTGCCACGTAGTTTTTGTATGAAATCGGAACTACGTTTGTATGGAAACGCGAGCCTCCTGGAGTATTCTGACACTCGCAAATAAATGAATCTATAGGGCACTTTCCGTTGACGTAGAATCATAAAATTTGGCAAGAAGCAAGTCTCATAGTACAAGTAAAGGGAAAAATCCGAAAATCGTTATTTTGTAGTTTTATGTTAGGAATAAAAATATTTTTACCGAATTAACTTACAATAATAGCAGTTGGAAAATTAACCGTGACCAATATCGACGTATGAAAGAACATTTGTTCAACTGCCAACCTAAGATTGTTCTTTAATGTGACTTACATTTTGTAAATACACAACACAAATATGGCACAGTAGCCTGCGCGAGCCTGACATATGCTTGGGCACATTAATATATACCAACAACTATCAAACCAGCTCATATACGTCCCCAGCGAGGGGCTCGAGTCTACCCTGAATTAGGGTGATCGGGCCTTAGTCGACCACGCGGGCCCAGTGCGGATTGGTTGACTTCACACACAACCTTTAATTTTCTTCCAAGGCGCAGGTTTCCTCACGATGTTTTCCTTCACAGTATATAAAGAGCGTCGGATAAACGTATACATATGAAATCGAAATTCGAAAACACATTGGTACGTGGCAGGATCGAACCACGACCTCCCGGACAGGAGGTAGCGGCCCTTGCCGTTACGCCACTGACGCTTTACCACGCTATATCAACAACTAATATCATTATTATGTACCTTGTCTAATGGTGAATAATAGTACATTATTGCAGAGGCCAAAAAAATAAGCAATTGCTGGATGAGTGTTGAGGCCTTTAACAACACGAATCAATTGCGGTTCCGGCCGAGGCCTGAACAGTGATTTACTCAAAGGAAGGAAATTAAAACTAGTATAATTTTAAGAAAAACACACTCGATATATAAGACCGTGAACAAAGAGTAGGGAATGCCGTGACGCACGCCGTGCTGCTGCTGCGCCCGCGCCGATCCGTTCCTAATTTGAAAAGAGTAGCGAGCGTTTTTATTTATCCAACCATGGTGTTGTCACTTGGATGTATGAGATTTGTGTTCTGTGCCTCTCAGATTGTTTACATCATACACGCTCAGTAAGTAGGATTTACTACTGTAAAAAGAGGCTGTGTAAGTTGGCATTGCATTGTTTCTTTAGATTTTCCATTTTTAAATCACTTTAGGTCACACTATGCTTGAATAGTAAAGTGAACTTGTCAGTTTAAGCTATCCAAAACCCCTTGTTGACACAATCTATTGTCTTATAAAATTATAAGAGAAAAAATTACCAAAAAAAAAACAATAGAATAGCGGCATTTCATTTCATTTTTCTTATACACTGATAAGAAAACATTTTACTGAAAAAAAAATGGAGATGGCTTGTTTACTTGCGACTGTAATAAAATAAGAACAAATCCAGAGACCGATATACCTATGAATATTTCAATAATTGGCGTGCAGAAAAAGGAATAAAATCTTTGTCTGAATGTGTATTTCAGTCAGCTCTCTAAAACTTACAAACCATCATCATTGTGAAGTTTACTCTAAGTTACCTCGCATGAATGATGTAAAGTAGAATGCTTAACTTGGTTGTAAGTAGCTAAATTATCTCAACTAAATTCTCCCTCCCTCGCTTCGCTCGCTCGGTCGTCTAAATATCTCAGGTGCACTCGATCCATTAGTATTATTTTTTGATAGGTGTCTGAAAATGATGTTTCGATTGGGCAATTTTCTCAGTTTCTGAAGGCTCCTAGAAAAAAAACATAAGGGCATGGCCATGGTAGATATAGGTTTCATGAAAAAAAAACATTATTGTCATTATCCAGGGAGGAATCAGGGGACTACCTTTGTATGGAAGAAATGCAAATTGGCATATATGCATTTTCTAAAGTTTGATTACTGTAGATTTAAAGCTGTAAATATATATAAAATAAAATAAATAAAATTTTTGTATTGAGAAGAAAAAAAAATGGCGCCCGAGGAAATCCCGCATTTCAAAGACTCAGTTGAAAATTGCATTCTTGATTCAACAGCTTGTATTGTATTTTCCGAGCAGTCTTTACAATCGGAATGAAGTTTTCAAAACATATTATTGCCCCAACGTAAAAGTTCCAATAAAAGACGAAAACACAATCGTTTTATTTAAGAGGATTGTGTCAATAAGTAGGAACTAACTACTTTGTTGTATTTCAAATTTCAAAGAACTGGAAGTACAAGTACTTAATAGCGTGTTTACAAAATCTTTTCTCAACTTAAAGTTACTAATTCTTATTAAAATGTCTACATTCAAATTTAAGCTGAAAATTACAGAGTCGCTATTAAAGAAATGTTACTATTCGATTGATGATTATTTAAGAGATAAAGAAATATGATTATTACATTTTTAATATAATATGATTTACATTATTTATTTAGTAGGATTTTTTTGTTGTTGTTATTTGTGCTTACCTATTTTGTTTTTAATCTACATATGTATATTGATAATAATTCATTTATTTTCGGATACTGTATGACATTGTGATATCATAATGTATTAATACTTATTGTGTACACCTGATTCAGGTAGAATTTAACTGTACTTTATCTATCACTATATGTTGGATCTATATAAACTTAAATTCCTGCACACTAAATGACTTGAACTTGAACTTGGAAATGTATGAGGCGATTCTAATAAAACTTTGTACACAGCAAATCACGAAAAGATAACATTTTAAAAAAAAAACAGTATTGTTACTAAATAATAATGATCTTAGGTTTTCATAGTAATCTTAATATTCGCTAATATTTTTTAAATAAAATATTCTGAATGTAATCTATCCACGCGTCGGTGGCGTAATGGCTAGGGTCACCGCCTCCTCTCCGGCAGGTCGTGGTTCGAACCTTTCAAGAAGTAGTAATTTTAAGTTTGCATGGGAAACGATTTTGTGAATACGCTCTAAGAAGCTGTCGCAGCTCAGTGTGACTTGCTTGGTGACATAATCACGCAGGTTAACTGACCATTAGCACGGTTAATACCAGTATGCGTTTGACTGATAGCGGCATTAATATCAATCATTTCCGTGCTTCGCAATTCCCGTTAAGCCATTGGTGTCGGTTGGCAGTCGCGAAGCCGTGTCAGTGGGGTTCGCTACAATCTTAGCACGCTGTATATGTTTAAATACGTGCATAGGTATATAGATATACCTTCATATCATATACCTTCCCAGGTTTGGGAAGAGACCCGTTATCCAGCACTGGAGGACGTTAATGGGTTATTAACGATATATAGATATATTAAACACATAGATACAGAGAAAAAAACCTGTTCGTCAAGCGAATATTTTCTCTGGGTGAGGATGGAACCCACGACTCTCAACCTTAAAGATATACCTGCATATCATATACCTTCGGCAGCGTTCGGGAAGCTTCGCAATATCTTCACGTCCCAAATACCGCAGTGTCTCAAGACTAAGGTCTTTGACCAGTGTGTGTTGCCAGTGATGACTTACGGAACTGAGACATGGTCGCTTACTATGGGCCTCATAAGAAGGCTCAAGGTCACCCAAAGGGCAATGGAGCGTGCTATGCTCGGAGTTTCTCTGCGTGATCGAATCAGAAACGAGGAGATCCGCAGGAGAACTAAAGTAACCGACATAGCTCACAGAATCGCTAAACTGAAGTGGCAGTGGGCAGGGCACATAGCTCGTAGAAGAGATGGCCGATGAGGCAGTAAAGTTCTCGAGTGGCGACCGCGCACGGGAAAACGTAGCGTAGGCAGGCCTCCCACGCGGTGGACCGATGACCTGGTGAAGGTCGCGGGAAGCCGATGGATGCGGGCAGCGCAGGACCGGTCGTCGTGGAAATCCTTGGGGGAGGCCTTTGTCCAGCAGTGGAAGATTTGTGGCTGATATGATGATGATGATGATGATCATATACCTTCCCACGTTTGGGAAAAACCCGTGACCCAGCACTAGGGGCTTTTATGGGTTGTTAACGATATATAGATATTAAACACCCAGATACCGAGCCAAAAACCTGCCCGTCACGCGAATGTTTTCTCTGGGTGAGAATGGAACCCACGACTCTCATCCTTATAGATATACCTTCATATCATATACCTTGCTAGGTTTGGGACGAGACCTGTGACCTAGCACTGGGGCGTTTATGGGTTGTTAACGATATATAGATATTAAACACCCAGATACCGAGCCAAAAACCTGCCCGTCACGCGAATGTTTTCTCTGGGTGAGAATGGAACCCACGACTCTCATCCTTATAGATATACCTTCATATCATATACCTTGCTAGGTTTGGGAAGAGACCTGTGACCTAGCACTGGGGGCGTTTATGGGTTGTTAACGATATATAGATATTAAACACCCAGATACCGAGCCAAAAACCTGCCCGTCACGCGAATGTTTTCTCTGGGTGAGAATGGAACCCACGACTCTCATCCTTATAGATATACCTTCATATCATATACCTTGCTAGGTTTGGGAAGAGACCTGTGACCTAGCACTGGGGGCGTTTATGGGTTGTTAACGATATATAGATATTAAACACCCAGATACCGAGCCAAAAACCTGCCCGTCACGCGAATGTTTTCTCTGGGTGAGAATGGAACCCACGACTCTCATCCTTATAGATATACCTTCATATCATATACCTTGCTAGGTTTGGGAAGAGACCTGTGACCTAGCACTGGGGCGTTTATGGGTTGTTAACGATATATAGATATATTAAACACCCAGATACCGAGCAAAAAACCTGCTCATCACACGAATATTTTCACTGGGTGGGGATGGGGATGAAACCCACGACTCTAGGCCTAGTAGGCAGAAGCTGACCACTTGATCATCAGGTCAGTGAAAATTACCCCGACCTGTGCCAAGGTCGCCTTTCCGACTTTTCCTCCACTTTGTCTGATATTTGGAATCCTTCTTCTTATTTAGATATTGTTGTCTCCATGTCTGCCCTCACGTGTCCAGCCAGCGCTTCCTTGGCCTTCCACGGTATAATTATACAGCCTTCAATGATCACGTCAAGACATCTGTTTTCAAGGTAATAAAAGGGAAAACTAGTTTATTTTTTAATAATGGATTCCTGTTTCGTTATTCAAAAAGTAATGCAATACCGACACAGATATATGTCATCCAATTATCGATAAAAAAATATTTCAAAATCGGTTGTTTGGTTAAAAAATAAAGCTAAGACCAATTTAATAATCTGTGCTAAGACTACGTTGAGTATGAGATTAATGAACTCCAGCGGTCTCATTAGGATATACATATTATTATTGGGTACCCGAGTTACATTAGATTTTGTTATTTCTACATTTGATCTTTGTCGCATTTAAGACTGAAGTTATTTGCAGTAAACCATTTGCAGACTCTTTTTACCCGACTGCCCAAAAAAGGAGGGTAATGGTTTTCTGGTGTATGTGCGTATGTATATATGTATGCATGTATGTATGTTTCTTTGGCCGAGCCTGTTGCCTCAACGGCTTGATAGATTTCGAAGCGCTAGATGTCGCTAGATTCGTCTTGATCTCCTAAGTGACATAGGATATATCTTTACCCAACATTTTTGCCCAAAAAAGAAGAATAATGCTTTAATGCAAACGGGTCCTTAATTTTTAATTAAATTGGGCACGCACATAAGTTACTGAGCTGAATACACTGAATGCAACCGTCGTGAAAATGACATTTCTAAAAACAAATGACGAAGCAAACAAAATGAGAACCAAACTATAAATAAATAAATAGTATGGGACAAATCACACATGGTCACCTGGCCCCAAAGTAGGATTCCCTGTGTTATGGAAACCAGAGACTGATATACATACTTATATAAGTTTAAATACATACATATATAGATATTTAACACCCAGACACAGAGCAAACAAATCTGCTCATCACACAAATGTTTGCCCTGGGTGGGTATCGAACCCACAACTCTCGGATCAGTAGTCAAGAGCACTAACCACTGAGCCACCGAGTCAATCTGGGAGACGAGGGGGTGAGGTCGAAATCTAGAGAGCGGCAAGGAGTGTCCGTACTATATGTTAGTACCAATATATTATACACTTTGGCTGTGGTTAGAGGAAGGCCTCTTGAATAATCATAAAATTGTGAAGGTAAAATAAACGAGACCGACTTGAGTGACAAATTTTACACGTCAATAAAACACACTTTATACCTTTAGGAACTCTGCAAACGGTCGTTAGGTGCTTTTATTGCGTTCATTAAGTATTTTGTCGTTCTGCTCTTAAATCTTAATTGCTTTGGTTACGAACAGGTGTATTTAAAAGAGGTTTCTCGAAAATCAACGCACGAACACAAAGCTCCTTGTTTGGACGATTTGTATTAGCATCATCATCATCATCATTGCCCTCTATGTCTGTTATAGACAATTCAAAACAGTTTCCCGGTCTAGAGGCAACGCTTTTGGTGGCTTAGCAACCCGATGCGCGAACGGCAAACTCGCCCGCAAACGTGCAGTTTGCAGCAGATAGAATTGATAGATCATCATCATATCAGCCGAAAATCGCCCACTGCTGGACAAAGGCCTCCCCTAAGGATTTCCACGACGACCGGTCCTGCGCTGCCCGCATCCATCGGCTTCCCGCGATGTTCACCAGTCGTTCACAAAGTAACCGACATAGGTCACAGAATCGCTCAACTGAAGTGGCAGTGGGCAGGGCACATAGCTCGTAGAACAGATGGCCGATGGGTAGTAAAGTTCTCGAGTGCCGACCGTGCACCGGAAAACGTAGCGTAGGCAGGCCTCCCACGCGGTGGAATTGATAGATAGATGATAGAATTGCCGCTCTGGTGGCGCTTTTCCCTCTTGGCAGCGAGCGCCCCAGACCAGGCTTCATCGCACAGGTTGCGACCCTTCGCAATATGCTTTTGCCATTCCAGCCGCTTTTCTGCTAGCTCTTCCCAGTCGCGGTGGTCTATTTTAAAGGCAGCTATGTCCCGCTTGGCGCAATCCTAAAAGTGAAGTATCTTCATATCAGCTCATATACGTCCCCATCGAGGGGCTCCAGCCTCCCTGAATTAGGGTGATCGGGCCTTAGCCCAGGCCAAAGCGAATTGTAAACATAACTTTATGGTAATAATTAAAGGTGGGCTTTTACTCGTCAAACTAAACAACTTTAGTTTAACAACTTTGTTGAAATCGAAAAAGCTTGTATTCCAAGCCCAACATTTTTTTTGCGACTTTAGCAAATTTTAGAGCAATAAATTTTCAGTTTTACGAGCTTCTGCCCACCTTTAAATTTTTACATTACATTATGTTAATGTATAAAAAACTAATAACCGATTTCAAAAAGTAATTCACTCAAAATTATGAAACAAATTCTCAAAAAGGTACATGAAATTAAACAACAGTAACGAAATTAAACGTAGATAAGAAATAAATTAGGGGCCACAATTCTTTTTGAGGTCAGTCGGTCGGTACAAGCTCTTGAGAAAAGTGTCATCATCATATCAGCTCACATACGTCCCCACCAAGGGGCTCGAGCCTACCCTGAATAAGGGCGATCGGGCCTTAGTCGACCACGCGGGCCTAGTGCGGGTTTCTCAACTTCACACACAACCTTCGAGTTTCTTCGCAGATGTGTGCAGGTTTCCTCACGATTTTTTCCTTCACCGTATGAGCGTCAGATAAACGTATACATATGCGATCGAAATTCGAAAACACATTGGTACGTGGCAGGACTCGAACAACGAACTCCCGGATAGGAGGTAGCGGCCCTTGCCGTTACGCCACCGACGACGCTCTTACTGTAAATAAAACATTGTAACGTAGTAAATTTAACTTTTCTTTTAACACTTACTTCACAAAAATCGCGACACTGGGAAATTCCCTAAGTACAACCCTGTGCAGTCCCTGACAACGCCCTTGATTTCCCGCTGAACGACGCACGCGATTTAATAGACAGTCTGTAGGGACAATAAAAAAATTCATCAAGTTTTATGCCGACGACTAATTTGCTTGACTTTGAAACGTTTTGTATAATTTGGTTGCTACGCTGTAGGCACTATGCTTGTGGCATATTTATTTCGTTTTATTGTTTGGAGAGCTCTTAACCACGGTAGACTAAAGTAACAGTATTTTATCTCGGCAGTGTCCTTGAAATCATTACATACAACTGCGTGTACACGAGCTCGGGCCTAGGGCTGTCTGTCTTGGGTTACGTATTTATAATGCTCTGTTTAATTGTTCGTATTATCTTTTCACAAAATATTAGTGCGTATTATAAAAGTTTGAATTTTAATTATCTTTTCTTGGGTTTTACTTCAACTTTCAAAAGAGATTGCCAGTTAGTTTAGTACCTATAAAGTATAATGGGTTATTTTTTTTTTATAAAAATGCATTTTGTATTTTTTTTTTGCACGCTACGTTCTAGGAAGTAGGTATGTAATAAAATGATTCTGAATTATTTGCAAATTGGCTACATTGAAATTATTTGCGCCTCATTTGGGATGTAAGTACGAAAAGCTTTGTTGTTGAACTTAAGAGTGTAAAAAGTTCGCATTCTGATAAACTGCTTCACTAAAAACATTTTTGGAAAACATGGACATGGAGGAATAAAGGGAATACGATCTCTGCCGACTGGCGGCCGCGCACGGCAACTATACAAGTTGAGACACGTTGAGACGAGTGCCCAACGTGCTGCCGGGAGAGGGCATGCAACGTCGCCCGATTCACGCACCGACAAAACGAACCGGCAACAACACGTGTTAGTTACTAAGTAAAGAAATGGTGACTGCTTCAATCTTAATTTCACGGGTCTAGTTTAAGTAGGTAATAGTATGTAATATTAAATTCATACCTCTCGAAATAAATTTGCTTATCGCCATAGAAATAAATATTAGCTACTTATGTATTTAGCTAAAAAAATCTCAAAGTATCTATTTAACGCATACAAAGTACGAAGTATTAACCGCCTCCATGGCGTAATGGTTAGTCTATTCGCCTCACATCTGGAGGTCGCGGGTTCGATTCCTGGCGGGGTCAATTTTGTAAGACTCGGTTTGGTTAGTTGGTGGTAGGGCATTTTCATAGCCCGCCTGGCTAACTACCACCAAGTCTTGCCACCAAACATACATTGATTTGTTCTGGCTTGAAGATAAGATAGCCAGATCCCTATTGCGTTGGGGAATCTCGGTAAGCCCGCTTCCATCTTCGGCATCATCGTCACTTACTATGAGGTGAGGTGATACCAAGGGCGTATCAATTGTGGATAAAAAAATAATTGGCGAAAAAAGACAAATATGTAGTAACCTACTAAGCCTACGAGTATATACCCGTCAAGGAAGTTATGCTTGCTACGATAGCTACTTATCATAAGCCATTAGCCATAGGTAACAGAAATAAAATATATGAACTAACAATAATATTATTTTTTCTTACCTGCCGACTAAGTTGGTAATATAAAAAATGTTATTCCTGATTTTGATGTCGAAGAATTCAAACAACCATATACGGAACAATACTTCCGATAATTTCGTGCCATAATTTACTAAAAATGCGCGGGAAAGCGTCTCTCACCGACCGTTCACGTCCGAACGTAACTGCGGGCCACTCGCGACTTTTGCGTGCCGAGATAGGCTGAGATTTCGAAGCGCGTCGTTTCGACCACTTTGTATGAAGATAACATACTATTACTTTAGTCTATTGTGTCTTAACTATACAGGGTGCAAAAAATTCATCAAGTTTTATGCCGACGACTAATTTGCTTGACTTTGAAACGTTGTATAATTTGGTTGCTATATGCTGTAGGCAGGCACTATGCTTGTGGCATATTTATTTCGTTTTATCGTTTGGAGAGCTCTTAACTATACAGGTTGTAAAATTTCATCAAGTTTTATGATGACGACTAATTTGCTTGACTTTGAAACGTTGTATAATATGGTTGTTATGCTGTAAGCACTATGCTTGTGGCATATTTATTTCTTTTAATCGTTTGTAGTGCTCTTTACTATACAGAATGTAAAAAAAATATCAAGTTTTATGCCGACGTCTAATTTGCTTGACTTTAAAACGTTGTATAATTTGGTTGCTATGCTGTAGGCTCTATGCTTGTGGCATATTTATTTCGTTTTATCGTTTGGAGAGCTCTTAACTATACAGGGTTACAAAAATTCATCAAGTTTTATGCCGACGACTAATTTGCTTGACTTTGAAACGTTATATAATTTGGTTAATATGCTGTAGGTAGGTACTATGCTTGCGGCATATTTATTTCGTTTTATCGTTTGGAGAGCTCTTAACTATACAGGATGTAAAAAAATGGTGTAAGACCCGTTAACTGGGCGTTCTACTCATTATAAGTACCGAACAACTTTCCCCAAGGAACCCATAATCATTTCTTAAAAATAAATTTGGACCCTCCATACTAAAATGCACAAAATTGGTCGATCGGCTGATCACTAACTAACTAACCGACGCTTTCACAAAATAGTAATGCTAGTTAACAACTTTCCTTAAAGATTCTACAGGGGGTGTATCAAAATTGGTGTTACATTCGTTAGCCAGACAAATTTTTCCACGAGACCCATAGTCAATCCGCGAAAAAAAATTAACTAATTATTATAGAAACTCCTAAGATGACTCCTCACGAAAGAACGTTTTTTTTTATTACCAAAGAATATTTAATACTACTTACATACAGTATGGACACTCCCTGCCGCTCTCTAGATTGCGACCTCACCCCCTCGTCACCCAGATTGATACAGATTGGTTACAGTTTGGTTGTCGAACGTATAGGATTTCGCTGCCATTTAGTTTGTTCCGTCATTCCTTTTTTGAAATGTCATTGCTGGCCCGTTGTATGAAGTGTCCAGAGTGTGATTAGGATTATATTATGGTTCTCCATTGGGGGGAAAGATATCCACTATTTTTTTAAGTAATACTTTTAGTGCGTTTAACTGCACCTCACCTATAAGTGTCGATAAAGCCAAGTATGTAACACTTAACACGATATACCTATGATATTTATTGTAAGTAACATTTTATTGTGCAGTAGAGTTCTCGAGTGGTGACCCCGCACCGGAAGACGTAGCGTAGGCATACCTCCCACTGACGACCTGGTGAAGGTCGCGGAAAGCCGCTGGATGCGGGCACCGCAGGACCGTTCGTCGTGGAAATCCTTGGGGGCAGCTTTTATAACATTTTCTAAAAACTATTTGCTTTTTTCTCTTCTCTCCACGCAATAAACTCGTCGTATGTATATGTAGCGACTTTTTGACTTTTCCGGTAAAATGTTCTCCGAAGCATTTTGTGCAATTATACTGAGTTCCGGTGGTGTTAATTCAAAAAAATTTGGGTCGAAATTACTCATTATGTGCAACAAACAACTAATCTCGCAAAGAAAAATTTCTGGAAAATGCTTCTTCGTAGGGAAAATGGCGCCAACCGTAGAATATAAGCAGAGATTTTTTTTAACCCATTCTGGTAGGCAAAGGGAACTATGCCCATACAGCCAAGTCTTCAGTAGAATTTTTTTATTGATATGAAATGAAAATGAAATTTAATGAGATGAAATGAAATGAAACCTAACCTAACTCATTCAATCAAATCATTAAATCTGATATTAAAACAAATTAGTAGCTTCTTTTTAGAAATATACGTATTTGCATGAATCACAAAAACTTCTATGAATTTTTTTTTAGTAAAAACTTCATGGTTGGTTTTTCTATTTAATAGACATTATTTTGACAGTTGGGAAAGAGAACGCACGAGTTCGGGAAAGGTAAAAAAAGCACGAGTAAGTAATAGCCCACAGCCCGAACGCTATACGTCCCTGCAATACGCCACTTTTTGAGCAACTGTAACCCCGGTTTTACACGCAGCCACTGCTCGTACCGCTGCTGAAAATATTGCCCTAAATACTTCTGTGGCAGCATCGACGCGAGTGTGTGTTCACACTCAGCCGATACTTTTGACTTCCGCACGAAAGCCGACAATCGCGGCAATGGCAGCGGCAGCGGCAGGATCAGTGGCAGCGCGAGTGACACATTTACATTCCCGCTGCCCACTTCCCTGCTCACTTTCCTGCCCAACAGGGCTGACTGTAAATGAGCCATAAGAAGAAGAGAATGAAAAAAGTACTAATACCACAGCTCCTGCCTTCACTTTCGATCTATTTTTTATAAGACTGCACACGAAAAAGGAGTGTAATGTTTTTAGGTTTAATGTATGTATGTTTCTTTATTTAACGATATCTTCTAAACGGCTGTATAGATTACTATAACTGCTGGCCGCGGCTTAACCCGCGTTGACGTTTTTATGACTTTTCGAGGGTGCGCAGTCGCAAGCGGCTCGCGAGCGTGGAAAAAGTACTCTTTTGTTAATCCAGGTCCTAATCTGTCTACCTCCCAAATTTCAGTCAGATCCGTTCAGTAGTTTTTACGTGAAAGAGTAACAAACATACATTCTTACAAACGTGTAAAAAGTAGCCTATGTGTTAATCCAGGTCCTAATCTGTCTACCTACCAAATTTCAGTCAGATCCGTTCAGTAGTTTTTTTGTAAAGGGTAACAAACATACATCCATACATTCTTACAAACTTTCGCGTTTATAATATTAGTAATATAGAGTGTGAGTGAGGTACCGTTAAATTCTTCTTGATCCCGTAAGTGACATAGGACATATTTAACCCGACTTCCCAAAAAAGAAGGAGTAAAGTTTTTAAGCAATCGTGTTTTTATTAAATTTTTGATTATCTTGTAGAACGTGTTATTTAATTTTAAAACAAGACCTAAACCAAATCAAGATATACAGGATGACTTTTAATTAGTTCTTGATAGCAAAGGATATGAATGTACTCGTGATGACAAACAATTTTCTTAGAAAAAACTATATGTCAAATCAGAAGAAAAAAATTTTGGTCCTTTAAACATAATACTCGTAAGTTCAAATCAGCAAAAATGTATTTATACTTTTTTACCTTTAGGTCATTTTTTATTTATGTTTGACATACATAATTTCTTTGGGAAAGTTGTTTGTAGTCACGAGTACATTCATATATCCTTTGCTATCAAGTACTTATTAAGGCGCAATGGTATTTAAAAATATGTCTTTGTCTTTTTCTTTACGTGTAAAGAGTGAAGAAAATAACCACACTTTAGTACTTTTTCGATGTTTTTCGTTTTTATTTTCATCATATTTATCTTAAATAAAAATCTAGTCGATGTTGTCCCTTCAGTCACCTATGAACTTTATTTCAGTAAATAAATCATATTATCAAATTACTTATTTTAAGAATAAAACCGAAAATAGACGATAAAATGGCTCGAAAAGAGGTAACTTTGCGAATTTATTTTACCGAGCCAACTTTATTAAATCGTGTTTCCAGTCGATATAGTCCCTCGTAACTATTCTCAATAATACCAGTATGTTTTCCTAGAATTTAAATTTACTGTTAACTACTTCAAAAATGTATTCTAAAAACCTGTTTAAGTGGATTTTTAGGACTCACGGGGCGCCTTAAAAGTCACCCCATATATTAGTACTAACATACAGTATGGACACTCCCTGCTGCTCTCTAGATTTTGACCTCACCCCCTCGTCACCCAGAATGATACAGATTGGTGCTAGTTTGGTTTTCGAACGTAAATGATTTCGTTAGTTCTGTCATTTGTTTTCAGAAATGTAATCAATTCTCGCCCGTTGTATGAAGTGTCCGGAGTGTGCTCAAACTACTTACGCTTGTATGGTGCTCACTAGGGATACATTTGTCTAGTATGGTATCCAATTTTCCTTAACTGTAAAACACAGCAAAATGAGCAATATTTCTATCGAGTTACTGTTATTTTTCCGCTTGAGATCTTCTGAACGTCACAGTCATAACTCGTTATATTTCTGATGCCGTTGCAAGATTCGCTGGTTCGAGAAATTGCAATTTATATGAAGTAACAAAGTAGACAATATTTGTATCCTGCTTTCCGTAATTCGTCTCAGTTTTGGTGCCCTTCTAAAGCTTTGTAAAAACTGGTCAGTTTGGTTGACCGAGGGTTCCGTACCATCACACCTCTTTCTGAACCTTGACAATACTAAAGAGTAGGTACAACAATGATACTTCATTAATTTTCAACTGACTTCCATAAAGGAGGAGGTTCTCAATTCGACTGTATGTTTTTTTTATGTGTGTTTGACTGGGTGAACCGATTTTTATGATTCTTTTTTTTATTTGAAAGCTAGTGCTTTCCGTGTGGTCCCATATAAATTTTATCAAAATCGGTGTAGTACTTTATTAGAAAATTAACAAAAACCAAAAAAGAAGGATGCAAAAATGTACTAAGTTGTTGCGGTGGAAGTCGGTTTTTTAAAGTTTTTAGCGTTTTTAATTATAATCAAAAGATATCAACAAAAACTTTTTTTTTTTCATTCAGTTCGGGATCCTTAGCGCGTGTACGACTAACAATAAACTGGTTTTTATGATTAGTTGGTTTACTATAGAGTTTACTTTATACTGTAATTACACTTTTAAAAACACGTTTTTGTATGGGGACCGGATTATTTTTCACTGTTCGTTTTTTTAGGAAACCGCCTCCATAACACTTAAGGCGTAATATTACAGATTTTCGTTATTTTTGACGTCAATTACTGTAAACGATAGAAAACCCAAGGTTCAAAGAAAAATACCCTTATTGTTGATGATGTTCCCTAAAGTCATAAGCTATTAGAAACACGATTGAGCAGTTTTGGCTTGATAGAAAAAAAATACAAAGATTGGTCTACACCGTTACTTTCAACTCTAGTTATGACTAATATTTTGAAGTATAAATTTAAAAAAATATACAACAATATTTGTTATGTTTATACAAAGTGAGTAATGTTATTATTTTTTATACTTTTACTGTGGTTTTTGATTGAAACGAAAAACCATTGAAAAAGTGATAAGGTGTGGTTATTTTCTTTACTCTTTACACGTAAAGAAAAAGACAAAGACAACTGTTCCATCAATACCTCGCCTTAAGTTGGTGCCGTCCCTTTTTTTTGTTAAATGTAGCTTTTGATTAAAAAAAAAAACGAGACCTACAGTACTCGCATATGATGTGTAACAAATCACTGTTACACATTTCCGTCCCATTTCACGAAATCACTCTCACAAATTGCAGGAAAGCAGAGCAAAGCTCATTCGTCAGATCGAATTCCTGTCGAATTCGCTTTTGTGACTTCCTGTTACACATTTCCGTCCCATGTTACACATTTCCGTCCCATTTAACGAAATCACTCCCACAAATTGCAGGAAAGCGAGAGCAAAGATTTTACACATCAATAATATTTTCAAACACCTTACTAAGAACCGGCAGCACAGAAACTGCTCTATTGTGTCACGGATCAGTTTTTGAAACAGGTTAATTTAATGGTATCACTTATCTAAACATCATGAGGTCTGGAACTTGGAGGTCTTCGGTTCTTTTCATAATATCAGCCGAAAGACGTTCACTGCTGTACAAAGGCCTCTCCCAAGGATTTCCACGACGACCGGTCCTGCGCTGCCCGCATCCAGCGGCTTCCCGCTGCCTTCACCAGGTCATCGGTCCACCGAGGGGGAGGCCTGGATCTTTACACTCTAAGAGATTTAAAAAATGTACAATGTTTTGTAGTTTTATTTATTTGTTTATCACAAACACTAATTTTATCTTTTTACAATATTCCAGCATACATAGGTGATGAGTTTAGGGCTTCAGTAGTCTTAATTAGAATACTTCTGAAAAATAAATCGAACTATTTGGCTACATCGGCATTCGAACTAATTTTACCTTTATCTGTTTTTTCTTTCTTTTATCTTTATCGCGAGTTTTGACTTTACCTGTTTCTTTGCTAATAATATTACAAACAGTTTTTAATTTACTATCTGGCATATTCAATTTAATTCAATTCAATTCAATATATTTATTCAAAATAGGTGCAAATTACACTCTTTCTGATAGTCATAAAGTAATAACAACAATGTCATTTGTGAAGAATCAAAATATAAGCAATAATTAATTAATGACGTCAAAATTCAATCTTGGATATAAACTAGATTATGTCATTAGAACATGAAAACAATATGACACGAAAAGTTATAGGTAAAAATCATTGAATGCCTTTAACAAAAGTAGGCCAGTTCACACGGACAGCACCCGCTCACGAGTATAACGCGAGAGTCAGTCATCGCTCCCATCAACCATATTAGAGGGAAAGGAACGATTTTTCAATCCTCCCCATCTGGGAGATTAGACAGTTTGAACTTCGGTAGTGCAAACACACCAATCAGTAGGCCTATTAAAAAGCTCTGTTCTTATCCCAAACAAATCCTACGTCAAAATTAATTTCCTAACGTATACCATGTTTATTTTGCTATTCATAACCGATTGACGTTACCAGTACCTGCGATTGATAGTTTGTAGGTACAGTCAGGCAACAAAGAAATTAGTTTATAAAAATTTATGTTAAATAAAATCGATTTGATTGTGTATGGCTAAACTTAAGGCGCTAAGATCACTCAATCCAAGCAGGTTCATACGTTTCTCAATAATATCGAACATAAGTCTATTCATTTTAAATTTCAAATCAGTGCGGGCTTCAACGCGGCTGTTACGTTGAAACCGAACGCCCAATTATCGATTTTTACATGTTTTATTACTTTTCATCACTTTCAAATAAGTCAAAAAAAATGTATTCAATTAAAATAAAAGGTCTTAGAGTCACCGATTTTAGTATGTTGCTTTCATTCATTATTAACTACCTATTTGTCTTCGAGAAATTTTGCAATTAATGCCAAAAACAGGGTCTACAGTATATTTTTTAAATCAAAAGTGGTAATATTTTTTTAATTGTATTCTATTAAAACAATTTTTATTACTTTAAGTATATTAATTATATTTTTTCCATGGTGATAAGCTTTACACAGTCTTTCAATACTTTAAATTGAATATTGTCATTTCTCATCTCAAGGCCTTAATGCGGTAATATTAGAGATTTTCGTTATTTTTGACCTCAATTACTTCTAAACGATAGAAAACCCAAGGTTTAAAAAAATACCCTTATTGTTATGATGTTTCTTAAAGTCAAAAGCTATTAGAAACACGATTGAGCAGTTTTGTTTCGATAGAAAAAATCACAAAGATTAGGTCTACACCGTTACTTTCAACTCTAGTTATGACTAATATTTTGAAGTATAAATTTTAAAAAATATACAACAATATTTGATATGGTAATACAAAGTAAGTAATGTTATTATGTTTTATACTTTCATTGTAGTTTTTGATTGAAACGAAAAACCATTGAAAAAGTGAAAAAGTGTGGTTATTTTCTTTACTCTTTACACGTAAAGACAGAGACAACTGTTCCAATCAATACCTCGCCTTAAGTGGTAGTGGGCGGGGCACACAGCTCGTAGAACAGATAGCCGGTTGGAGTAGTAAAGTTCTCAAGTTGCGGTTGCGCACCGGAACACATAGCGTAGGCAGGCCTCCCACTCGGTGGACCGATGACCTGGTGAAGGCGGGCGTCGCAGAAATCCTTGGGGTAGGTTCAGCTGTGGACGTCTATTTCCACTGATATGATGATGAAGAATTCATTTGAAGCAATTCAATGATTAAATCTGTGAATGTTATGTGAAAGTTTTATGAGTGTTAATTAAGTTTGTTTGTTTGTTTGTGAACACTTTATTGTGCAAAAAAATATGAATTATAGGTACAGAAGAGAAATAACATGTACATTGCTGGACTTATCCTAAACAGGGACCTCTTACAGCCAACCATTGATAACTGAAAGAATTAAAAAAATGAGCAAAAAAACAAATTAGTATAAATAAATAAATAATTGAGTATTAGTAAACAATGATAAAAACAGTAATCAAAAGTATTAAACAGATATAATACAATTAGACACATATAATAAATATACTTACATGTTTATTACATAAAATAGAATAAATAAATGAAAAACTAAATACTTACATATATCGACTCTTGAAAGGCAACGTTGACTTAGCGACATTTTTTTTAATTAAAAATTTGAGTGTGTTTCGCTGCTGCACCTCACCTGATAGTAAGTGCCGATGCAGCCGAGGATGTGACACGCAAGCTCAAATAGTGCCTATTCACTCTCGCCTTGAAGATTCCTAAATTATACGAATCGGGGAATACAGACGCCGGAAGGAAATTCCACTCCTTGGCCGTTCGCATGATGAACGAAGACGCAAAACGCTTCGTTCGTAAAGGTGGAACATCGACGACAAAGGGGTGGAACCGCCCTCCGCGCCTGGTCGTCCGATGATGAAAAGGAGAGGGGAGAATGTGGTTGTAAAGCTCCAGGGCACACTCTCCGAAATGAATCCTGTAGAATAGCAGCCCGAGCCGATGGCGTAAAAGCCAGCAATATCCAACACGACAGTAATAGAAATTGCTGGACAGTCAAGCAATCGGCTCTTTCGGTAGGTAAACAATCTACGCACAAATTAACATACCAGCAATTTTCAACACGACTTTACTAGTAAAGCTGTACAGCTAATTGTCCTCGTTTAACTACACAAACTGCAATGTAACTTAAAATATGCAATTAATTTAAGTGTTCCTTGAATTAATCTGTTTATTGTTGTTTCGCAAATTAATTACGGAAAAGTTCCTATTAAACAAGTCTCGACCGAAATAGCAATTATTATTTTAATCGTATGGCTCGTTGTACACAACACAACTACATTGGTCGTAAAACCCTTCCTAAGTTTTTCACCCAGTCGGTGACGTCGTTCCTAAATGTGAACAGGTCTGCAGGGTCACCGGGGGTACCTACTTCTTGAGTGGCTTATGTTCTGCACCGGAGCTCCACAATCGCACGCTGGACAGAGCCGCATCTCGCTGCGGCCATGGCCCACCCTAAGTCTATTCACCATCATATCAGCTCATATACGTTCCCACCAAGGGGCTTGAGCCTACCCTGAATTAGGGCGATCCGACCTTAGTCGACCACGCAGTCCCAGTGCGGGTTGGTCGACTTCACACACAACCTTCGAGTTTCTTCGCAGGCGTGTGTAGGTTTCCTCACGATGTTCCTTCACAGGTTTCCTTCACCGTAAGAGCGTCGCATAAGTATATATGAAATCGAAATTCGAAAACACATTGGTCGTGGAAATCCTTGGGGGAGGCCTTTGTCCAGCAGTGGACGATTTGTGGCTGATATGATGATGATGATGATTGGTACGTGGCAGGATTCAAACCGCAATCCGAAACCCGGACAGAAGGTAGCGGCGCTAGCCGTTACGCCACCGACGACGCTCAAGTATTTATTCAAAATAGGTGTAAATTACACTATTTCTGATAGTCATAATAAAATAATAATAATAATAAAATAGTAATTACATAATGTCATTTTTGAAAATAAAGAAATAAACAATCATTAGTTAATAACGTCAAAATCCAATTATTGATATAAAAAAATGTGTTATTAGAATATGAAAAAATATGACACGAGAAGTTATACATTAAAATCATTGAATGCCATTAATTCAAGAGTAGGCCAGTTCACGGGTATAACGCGAGAGTAGGCAATCGCTACCAACGACCATATTAGAGGAAAAGGAACGACCCGGCTCCCGATGCGCCACCATCAGCACGAAAATTTACGTGAGCATGCACCATTCATGTCAATGCTAAGATAAAAATATTTAAGAACTACTAGACTTGTCATGTTTTGTCGCTTCCACGTCAATAATTAGATTGATCATCATTTTATTACTATTAAACATGATTAGTAGCGTTGATAGAAGAAACACTGTTTACCTATATATTTTTGTAATTTAAATGCGCACCGTCGCTGTTTAGTTTATTTATTGACCATGAAAGTAAACACTGTTATCATCAGAAAACAAAAACTGGAGCAAAAAGCTTTGTATTCAAGTATTTAGGGATTTTAATAATGATAAGGATAACTAAGGGCGAAAATTAATTTAAAACTACCAATAACAAGAAAGATAGCAGCATACAAAGCGACATTAAAATATTCGACTTGTCAGTCTTGTTGCTTCCACCTCAATTCTTAGATTGGTCATCATTTTATTGCTATTAAACATGATTAGTAGCGTTGATAGAAGAAACACTGTCTGCCCATACATTTTTGTCATTTAAATATTCGGATGTTTTATAATATTCAACGCCGAGTCTATTCAGTTAACTAACACCAATCCATCGTAGGGACTGAGAACCCTTTTGGTTTTCTGGAAGGGTCTAGGTCCAGGCGAATGATGTCGGGGCAAGGGAAATTGCACTTAACGGCCTCGTTATAAAATCAATTCTGATCGGAAGTACTCAGTTTCGCCTTGCCCTGCCGGCAATTGCCTAATTTCAAGCCGGGACAATAATGAAGGTATAGTGATGTAAAACTGGACAATAATACTATCGCACTCCGCGCTGGCATGAAAATGTACCTACGCCGGACTCTACTCCGCGTCCCCTGCATGGGGCAATTCAGTAGTCAGAAGAGATAAGAGTTACGCAATAGAAAAAGAGACAACTTATAGGTGAATATAACTGTAGGTAATATAACAAGCGCTGTGCGACCTGAATTTGCACTTTATTGTGTCGTAGCAAGAGTCGCCAATTAGTTATATGATTTTTCGGAGTTAACCTTCTTTTACGTAGTAGATAGTCTTTATTCTTTGCTATTAGCGAACGCACTTAGGTGCCTAAAAAACAAACTTGAAATTTTGTCGGTCTGTTAAAGGTCGAGCAATGGTATTGTCGGAGTAACGTTAATCGATATTCCCTGTGTCGAAATTCAATTGCACCGTTTTGTTATTTAATAATTAGATACTAACTAGTTTAATACCGTAGTCTTTGTAATGTCCGTACATGTTTTTCACGAAAATTACACATTAATAGTAATTTACACGTTATGTTAAAATGTAATAGACTATAATTGTAAATGTGCTATTGTAACATTGTTAACATACCACGTATTATGATGATTATGACCTTTTTGAAAGGCTAATTCAGTATGTGACGTATTTATTGAGTGGTCATTAAACCCGCTCACATTAACATAGGTAGGTCATATTATGTCGATTTCTGTGAGGTAGATACATTAGTGGTTGAATAACATTTACCACTTTGATGGATGTAATTAATTTCTGAGAATACGATACGTAGTGATGATATCAGCTCATATATACGTCTCCACCGAGGGGCTCGAGCATACCCTGAATTAGGGCGATCGGGTCTAAGTCGACCACGCGGACCCAGTGCGGGTTGGAAGACTTCACACACAACCATGCGAGTTTCTCCGCAGGCGTGTGCAGGTTTCCTCACGATGTTTTCCTTCACCGTAAGAGCGTCGGATAAACGTACATATGAAATCTAAATTCAAATAGACCACTTCCAGGTGACCTAGTAACTTTAATTTTGGCATCGAGGTAGTTTATTGGGTTTATACAAAGAAAAAAATCTAAAAACAGCCAAGTGTGAGTCGTACTCACAGAACAATGTTTCTCTGCGTGATTGAATCAGAAACGAAGAGATCCGCAGGAGAACCAAAGTAACCGACATACCTCACAGAATCGCTTAACTGAAGTGGAAATGGGCAGGGCACATAGCTCGTAGAACAGATGGCCGTCGGAGCGGTAAAGTTCTCGAGTGGCGACCGCACACCGGAAAACGTAGCGTAGCGTAGGCAGGACAGATGACCTGGTGAAGATCGCGGGAAGCCAATAGATGCGGGCAGCGCAGGACCGGTCATCGTGGAAATCCTTGGGGGAGCAGTGGACGTTTTTGCGCTGATACGATGATGATAATTTGTACTCGCGCACCAAGATAATTTATAATATATGTCGACGCCAACTGATTAAATATAAATACGAAGGGCGGATTATTTTATGTATTTTAGGCATTTTATTTTAGGTGTTGTAATTAGTGTGATATTATTTTCAGGACTGATTAATTTTTATACAGTATTTTTTTATTTTCCACTCAAAAAAAAATTATTGTTATATGTCGTAGAATGTGGGTTTATGTCAAGTAAACAATTTAATAATTGGAAACTGAAATTATGTGCTATATTATGTGTAGTTATAAACCAGTCGATGTTAATTTAAAATGATCTCAGGGAAGATGGAACAGAACTATCCTTGGTCACACTAAAAATATATCGCAGTCAGCTGCGACATATCTCCTACCAAACATCAAAGTGTGTTTAGATCGTAAATATAGGTGCGTGGATGTTTAAAACAGTCATGTTTGTTACTGCCGTAGGTACGTAGGCGATAAATAACATTGATAAAATCCAAAATAGAAATCACTTCCTTAGATTCATGGCTCAATCCACGGACTGTCATAACTTTTCAAGCCGCCTATTAGGCCTCTGACACGGCTTAACTTTTCTGTATTATTATTATAAATTTGAGTGCGATTGTCTGCACCTCACCTGATGGTAAGTGCCGATGCAGCCGAGGATGTAACACGCAAGCTCAAATAGTGCCTATTACCTCTCATCTGGAAGATTCCTAAATTATACGAATCAGGGAATACAGACGCTGGAAGGGAATTCCACCCCTTGGCCGTTCGCATGATGAACGAAGAAGCAAAACGCTTCGTGCGAAAAGATGGAACATTGACGACAAAGGGATGGAACCGCTCTCCGCGTCTGGTCGTCCGATGATGAAATGGACAGGGGGGAATGAGGTCGTGAAGCTTCAGGGCACACTCTCCGAAATGAATCCTGTAGTACACCGATAGACAGGCGACTTCGCGGCGATGCTCGAGGCTTTGGAGCCTGAACGGTGCCATCTAGTGATGGCAACTGGCAACAACGGCTTAACGTGCCATGTGAAGCACGGAAACGCTCGAGATAAATGTCACTAAAGGTCAAACCCATCCAGGTAATTTGCCGCGCCTTTGGTCAGTTAACCTGCGAGATTGATGCGACCTATGCTATGACCAATTCAACAGAGTGTAAACTATTTCAATATTATGTTTTGTTGTTGTTTGGCCGTATGGCTCCCGGCTTAGAATAGAACTAGAACTATCTCATCTCTTCCAATGGGGGTCTTAAGAGTCGACTAAAGGACTTAAAATCCTAGGATGGGCAGCAGCGTCCTTTCCGCGCATTGCAACACACTGCAACCACACTGTGATCGCCAACCCGCCTGCCAAGCGTGGCGATTACTGCAAACACCCCTCTATGAATACCACACTCAGAAAACGGCACCTAGTCCCCGGCGGCCCCGCTATTCCTGGTTCCGGTAGCAGTCATGGTAACGGCGGGGTGGGGGGTGCGAAGAATCTCTGGCAGATGCCAGACTAACAAACCCAACGATCTTTGGCCCTGGCAGCTTACAACACGCGTACACTGCGGACTGACGACATGCTTACAGAACTCGAAGAAGTATTGAGCAGGTTACGGTAGGATATCGTAGGTATATGTGAAATCCGAAGAGTGGGAGAGGACACCATGATCCTTAAATCCGGAAACCTGCTCTATTTCCGGGAGGGAGACCACAAGTCCCTTATTAAAAATGTGGTCCAGATCGTGAGCGTTTTGACAAGGGTAGCATACTTTATACTCAGACAGAATCACCAAACGGTATTCGATGAAGGTCATACAGGTATACGCGCCGACCACGGAACACTCAGCCGACGTGGAAGAGCCTATGTATGAGGACATCTCTACACCCATACAAAGCACCAGGACACATTATACCGTTGTTATGGGGGACTATAACGCAAAACTGGGCAATCGAAGCGACGGTGAGCTGAGAGTGGGGCAATTTGGATACGGAGTCAGAAATGCACGTTGTCGACAAGGAAGCAAATATTCAATGATGTCTCTGTGATCAATTCAGTCAAACCAGGAAGCGATCACAGGATGGTAAAGGCACATTTAATCTAAAGACCAAGCTATAAACATGTCAACTGATGAAGTTTACGATGCGACCAGTGCCCATCCAGCTCTTAAACCCCGAAAGCTTTCAGATCGAGTAGCGCAGTCTAGAGACTGTGAGAATGTGGACGATTATAATGAATGACAGATTTGTGAACATTGTCCAAACGGTCGTGTCTAAGATTTTTAAAACTCGCCGTTTAAACAGAATTCAAAAAATATCTGACTTCACCAGAAACCCCATGAAAGAAACACACAGATTGGTTTTGCAGTCCTCTGAAGACGCTTCTCAGTATCGGCAACTAAACAGGCAGATCTGTAACTCCCTGACTCATGTTTGCGCCAGTATAATACAAATTGTATTAAAGAGGCGATTGAGCACAACAAAGGCTCAAAAGTACTCGCCAGAGATCTGTCCGTTGGACAAAGCCAACTGACCAAGTTGAAGACTGAGGATGGCAGGATCACATTGTCTATATAAGACTGAGTTGCTGAAAGAAGTTAAAAGAAGAAGTCGTGTATGTATACAATACAATACAACACAATACAATATTTTTTATTGCATCACAACATAAAAAAAAGAAATAGACAAGGTAGGTACCTAATAACCTAATAATTATGTAGAACCTGTTTGCTATATTATGATTTATATTATGTACCTACACAATTGTAAGGAACCCTTGGTGGGTGAGTCCGGCTAGCACTTGTCCAGTTTTTTTATCCACAATTGATAAACCCTTGGCATCATCTCACGATGATGCCGAAGATGGAAGCGGGCTTAGCAAGATTCCCCAACGCAATGGCTATCTTATCTTCAAGCCGGAACACAGACGTTTGGCAGCAAGACTTATATAAATACGACTGTGGTAGTACTTTTGTTCCATGGCTTTGCCGAAATCGCAAAAAAACATAACTCTCCATACAAATCGATCAGGTGAATGACCGATTTTGTGCATTTTTGTATGGAGGGTCCAATTTTTCCACTTCGTATCACTTTTGTATATAGAGTATAACTAAAATAGTGTAGGACCCGATAACTAGGGATTCTACGTATCATACTGAACAGCTTTCTTCAAGGAACCCATGGTCAATTCTCAAAAAAAATTGGACCCTCCATACAAAACTACTTACACAAAATTGGTCGATCGGCTGATCGATTTGTATGAAGAGTTTTTTGCGATTTCAGCAAAGTAGTAGAACAAAAGTTGTTCAGTATGATGAGAAGAAGCCTCACAATTTTGTCTTTTTATCGTGTGGCACAATTAACCGTGCTATCCACGGTACATACGGCGCGCGGCGGTCGCCTGGTGTTGCACTTAGCATCACCCCCGGTCACATGTAGGGCATTTTTAGATTTACACCTACGGCCGTGTGCAACGCGACCTTCATACACATCTGGAATCAGATCTGCACGTTTCCTTACGATGTCTTCCTTTACTGTTAGAGCAATCGGTAAATATATTTTATTTTATTTTATTTTATTTTATTTGGGAAGTTTACAGCTTAAGTAAACACTAAGTGATAAAATAACAAAATTAACTATGAGCTAATAAAAAAACTTCCACAAATGGATTTCGATATAAACACAAAAATGTAACCTAAGTAAAAAAATAATAATAATAGATTGTGTTTACTAAATTAACGAACTAAAAATTAAAAACACGCTAAGCTCGCTTATCAATGCTTTCGGTGCTGTTGAGAGAGAGAAATGCCATTAAAAAATTCCAAAGTAAGGAAACGCCGTACAGAGTTAGAGCTACTGCAGAAAAGATCTGTAATATTGTCTTTTCCGGAAACCAATTCGTTTGTGGTTCCAGCAGCTCGGACCAAGAAGCTGTTCTTCCTATAGTTAGTCTTGACACTCGGGACATAAAGCAATCTAGAACAACGAAGGTGACGAGGTGGTGTTATCAAACTTATTTTGCTCAAAAGCTCAGGACAGTCAACTTTACTCTGTGCTATGTTTATAAAAGTGACTATGTCAGCTACATTCCTACGAACATAAAGAGGTAACAGATGAAAACGGGCGCAACGTAGATTGTACTCAACTTTAGGTATTTTAAATCTGTAGCTTAAGAATCTTGTAAACTTTTTTTGTATTCTTTCAATGCCTAAAGAGTATATGTCGTAATGAGGGTTCCATATTTGGGATCCGTATTCTAAATGACTTCGTACGTATGCACAATACAATATTTTAAGAGTTTTCATATTTTTGAAAGGTTTAGAAGACCGCATTATGAAACCTAGAGCCTTAGAGGCTTTGCTAGTTATATACTGAACATGCTTGTCAAAAATTAATTTGTTATCATGTATGACACCAAGATCCTTATTTTCAGTAAGTTTGACTAGATTTTGATTCTTGATGGTGTAGTTGAAATTAATTACTTTCCGGTTTCTCGTAAAGGTCATATAAAAACACTTAGAAACATTTAGATCTAACATGTTTTTGACACAATAGTTATGGAGCCTACCCAGATCATCTTGAATAAGATTAGCATCATGATGACTGTGAATAGCTTTAAAAATTTTCATGTCATCAGCAAACAACAGGAATCTTGAGTGTTGGAAACAGGAGCTGATGTCATTAATAAAGATGATGAATAACAATGGTCCAAGAAGAGAGCCTTGAGGCACGCCTGATGTTACGCCTAGCCAAGAGGAGGTAAACCCATTCAGAACGACAGCTTGCGACCTATTTTGAACATAGGAAGTGAGCCATCGGAATAAATCTCCATGAATACCTAAGGAGTGCAATTTTGCCAACAAAATACTATGATTTATGCGGTCAAAGGCCTTACTATAATCCGTGTATACTACATCTACTTGAACTCTAGAATATACTACATCTACTTGAACGTAAGTTTCGAAAAACTCATTGGTACATTGTCCGTCCGGATTTGAACGCAGTACCTTTGGCAAAGTATATATTATATTAGTACTAACATACAGTATGGACACTCCCTGCCGCTCTCTAGATTGCGACCTCACTCCCTCGTCACCCAGATTAATACAGATTGGTTACAGTTTGGCTGTCGAACGTATTATAGGATTACGCCGCCATTTTGTTTGTTCCGTCATTCCTTTTTTGAAATGTCATTTCTGGCCCGTTTTGTATGAAGTGTCCAGGGTGTGCCTCTGGTCGACCTAGTCGTTACCGGTTGAGCCACCGACGCTTTTTTACCAATTTTGTAACATCCTGTATAGAGAGCCGGCCATACTTAACTTAAACTGACCAATTGTCCCTAAAAAAACATGGTCGTCCGCAAAAAGTATTGATGATTTATTTTAGCGGAAAGTTTTCAGAATTGCGTGTGTAAGCCCCAGTACTTTTGTTACGACCAGTATATTGCACTCTAAATAGGCCGCAATAATCCAATTTGACGATTTAACGTTGACATACAAAATTGTCGTGATGTGGAAGTGTGGGATCGGTCGTTGCCTTGGCATTGGCTGGTGTCACGCCGCTCTGGCACTCGACCAAACTTAAATGTGGATCCTCTATGCTCTATGACATGGTAGAAGAAAACACAGTATTGTATCCATCATTAAATATTTGTTTCATTGAATGGGTAAGAATATTTTTGTATGGACCGTGGTATTAGTACTCTTTATTGTACTGTGGTGGTATAGTGACAATATATGAGGGGTGTAAAAGCAAAGTGATCTCAGTCCGTAGTTGGTAGTTTTAATCTGTGAATGTCAAGTTTTTCTTTGTGTCTATGGCTATATTATTATTATCTTTATTTGTCAGACAACATGGTCCATTTTTGTTAGTAACACAAACGTCTTATTACACTAATGTTAGAAGAACACAGAATAAAATAATACAGTAACAGAGAATAAAAGTTAAAAAACCCTTCCACACCCCATGCGCTTACCAGTTACAGGAAGCATAGGGCCCCTGTCTGACTAGTACACGCATGAAGTGCGAAAAGAGTTTATATATCGATATAGACTGACTCGGTGGCTCAGTGGTTAGTGCCCTTGACTTGAAGCATTTGTGTGATTAGCAGATTTGTTTGCTCTGTGTCTGGGTGTTAAATATCTATATATGTATGTATTTAAACGTATATAAGTATGTATATCAGTCTCTGGTAACCCATAACACAGGGCATCCTACTTTGGGGCCAAATGACCATGTGTGATTTGTCCCAGAATATTTATTTTATTATTTATTATATATTTATATATCAGCAAAAAAAAATTGGTGAAAATACGCTTCAGTGTCGAGTAAATATATTTTCTAAAACGACTTTAGCAGCAACGCTAAATTTATTTTAAAACAAAAAAGATGGATTCTCGAATTTCAGTCACATAGGACTGAGGTCACTTTGCTTCTATACCCCTCAATATATTATATACATATTACATTTTTATCTGGGTGTGGTATTTATAGGGGGGTTTTGCCGTAGTCGCCACGCTTGGCATGTGTATTGCAATGCACGGAAAGGACGCTGCTGCCCATCCTCCGGTTTTAAGTCCCTTGCGCGACTCTCCATTGGAAGAGTTAGGATGGTCCTATTCTAATCCGGTAGCCTACTCGGCTGGGCAGCGTCCGAGAAGCTTCGCAATATCTGCACATCCCAAACACCGCAGTTTCTCTGTAAAACTCCAAAAATATTTATAACTAATATGAAATTGACTCACCTATACAGTGTGTGATACGTTTTATTTTATTGACATTCAAAAACATTGATGATAAAGGAACAAAACTACTCTTAGCTTGATCCTATGTTTTTTTTGATGTTATGCTTGCATGATAGTTTAGGATTGCAATTATTCTACTTTTGTTTGTTTGTTTGTTTGTAAACTCTTTATTGTACAAGAAAATATACATTGATACATAATAGCAGTAGCATGCACAAATTAATTTAATTTAGTGAACCTTTTAAATTGTTCTCTCCGTTACTTTTTTAAAAATGTATTGCGCCAACTGGAAGCGGACTTATGCCTATAACACAGGCTCTTGCCTAGCTTAGGCTTTAGTTGTAACAATTTTAATACTGATCTGTATTTCTTGCTGCATGTGGAGAATATTTTTGGTAACTTTTTTGGTATTTATTTTATTTATATATTATTTACAATAGCACAATACGCGTCCGTCCGTTCGTAAAATTAAACACCTTAATGTTAGTTTCTAAACGAATTTTGACAATACTCAATCAACTCAATGTCCAGTAAAGTCAATTAAATATTAGATGACGTAGCCATTATATTTAGATTTACTGGAATACCTTTTTTATTGTACCGCGCTTTGTGGTCTGTAATTGTAATTATACTAGCCGCGTGCGACTGTACATAAATGGGGCTAATTAGGTATTGATATTATGAAGATACTCGTAGATCATTTGGGGATCAAAAGCAAAGACAAGGTCAATATTAATAATACGTGATTCATAATATCCCTTGTAAACTTGGTAGGAATAATTGGCTATTTCAGTCATTATTAGTACGATGTGATCAAACTAGATAGGAATAACTATTTCAGTATCATCATTACATTTTGTATGATGCAATTTGTTCTCTATGTTTATTAAATTCTAAATAGGCATTTAAAACAAAAGAGAAATTGTGGTTTTTTTCTGAATGCTTTCATTAGCAAGTACACTACATACATAAACAAAATAAAAAATGTTTTCGTTTCGTTTAATATTTTTTTTCAAATTCTAATGTTTGATATTTAGATTCGAAACTTTAATTTCTAAGCAGCCTATACTGAACTTTTTATACCTACAATCAAATAAACACCCAATTAAATTATCGTTTACTTGAAACTTGTAACGTTTATCGCTTACAAATCTTTCGTAAAAAAATAACATTCTTCTGTCGTTTCATTTTCAAAAAGAAATGCTAAAAAGTTATCACCTCGCGTATCGTAAATCAGTCAAACCTTCACAATGTATTAAACGAAAACATCGACTTTAATCTACAGACATTATAGCGAATATATTTATACGACTGACGTACCAGCTGAATTTAAACATTTTTCATAATTCCAAGAAAAGTTCTTGCCGATTTTCTAATCCCAAACATAACTGTTCCAAATAATTTTGAAAACAATAAGCCGTACCAAAGAAACTTTTTAGAATTGAAATAAAGTAAAAATAAATAAATGTTCACCTTGGAATTTTCTATGAAGGCTAATTGTAGAAGATATAATTTACTTAATAGCCGACGAATACCGCAATTCACAAGTTACCGAAAAGAAAACAAAATAAAATGTCGGTTAAAGAAAACTCACCCTCAAGATTTTCTTCCTTTTCCGTTTCAGCCATTGTTTAAACCACTATATTTTTATATATTTTAACAATAACACAACACAAAAACTCAAAACATATTGACAAAAAAAGACTATTTTCAGCAAATACACTCGATGAATTCGCGATAACTTTAGAGGGAAATTTCCGGGAAAACGGACGTGCGCTCCCGCCCGACGTCTGAAGCGAACTGAAGTGACGAGTTTATTTATTATTTCACTAGTTGCGTTGGTTTTATGGTACGTACGAGTAGGATTGAATGAAATTACTAGAACCTAAAAGTAGAGTCCTCCTGCGAAGACCGCTATGACGTTTCAAACGTTCAAATTAAACAATAAGGGCTGGTCCTGGACGTAGATTTCACAATAGCAGTAATACGCTTCATATTTTTAAGCTTTATTAAGTCTCTTTTTTGTTTTGACATGACTATCGCACCCGTTACCATAAAAATCATTGATGTACTTCATTTTCAAATCGTCATCATCATATCAGTCGAAAGACTTACACTGCTGGACAGAGGCCTCCCCCAAGGATTTCCACGATGACCGGTTCTGAGCTGCCCGCATCCCGCGGCTTCCCGTGACCATCTGTTCTACGAGCTATCTGCCCCGCCAACTGCCACTTAAGTTCTGAAAGCAATTCTGAAAGCTATGTCGGTTACTTTGGTTGTCCTACGGATCTCCTCGTTTCTGATTCTGATCACGCAGAGGAACTCCGAGCATAGCACGCGCCATTGCCCTTTAAGTGACCTTGAGCCTTTTTATGAGGCCCATAGTTAGCGACCATGTCTCACTCCGTATGTCATCACTGGCAACACACACTGGTAGAGGACCTAGATCTTAAGATCTCGTTACAATAATAATTTAATGTAGTTTTTAAAATCAAATGACAAACCTTGCGTTTCTAAATTTCAACTTTCCTGGATAAGCAAATTAATCATCATATCAGCCGAAAGACGTCTACTGCTGGACAAAGGCCTCCCCTAAGGATTTCCACGACAATCGGTCCTGCGCTGCCCACATCCAGCGGCTTCCAGCAATTATCACCAGGTCGTCAGTCCACCGTGTGACAGGCCTTCCTACGCTTACGTCTTCCAGTGCGCGGTCACCACTCGAGAATTTTACTGCTCCAACGGCCATTTGTTCTACGAGCTATGTGCCCTGCCCCCTGCCACTTTAGTTTAGCGATTCCGTGAGCTACGTCGATTAATTTAGTTTTCCTACGGATCATTCATTTTCGATTCGATCATTTAAGGAAATTCCGAAAATAGCTCGCTCCATCGCCCTTTGGGTGACTTTGAGCCTTCTTATGAGGCCCATGCAAAGTATATATTAGTACTAACATACAGTATGGACACTCCCTGCCGCTCTCTAGATTGCGATCTCACCCCCTCGTCACCCAGATTGATACAGTTTGGTAACAGTTTGGTTGTCGTACGTATAGGATTTCGCCACCATTTTGTTTGTTACGTCATTCCGTTTTTGAAATGTCATTTCTGGCGCCGTTGTATGAAGTGTCCAGGGTGTGCCCATAGTAAGCGACGTCTCAGTTCCGTTTACTTGGTTTCAGTTTGAAATAAAGTTGTATAGTCGGTTAGAAAGTTTCTTCGTATTTTGTATGCAAATTTAAACAGGGCAGACAAAACGAGCTGCATCTTGAATGTTCAGATTTCCGTACTGGACACGCTTGAACCAAGTTTGTGCTACTGACTGATAATGCATTAGGTCTATAAACAGCACAATTTTTATTCGCGGCCTGTGTTGCATTTTTACCTTTTTGACATAAAATTTCAAAATGTAGCGAATTTCTCGTTACTTTCACTCATTTTCATAGACAAAAAAAAAACAATTTTAAAATGGCGGGATTTTTATTATTTTTATTTCGAAAGTTTACTTATTTAATTTTGTTATAACCAGCCAGGTACACATAATACAAGCAAAGAGATTTTGATTACAAATTTATATTTACAAAAACTTTTTCCTGTTATGTTGTTATTAAACGTACGATAACTTGACTTGGGACGTCCCCGCTGCTGGGAAAATCGTACTGTTGACCATTTCGTAATGATAAGAATCCAAAAGTTTGCGCTAAACAATTGAATTCGAAGCAAATAAAATACAATTCAATACAATATTCTTTATTGCATCACCACATAAAAAAGGCGGCCTTATTGCTAGGTAGCAATTTCTTCCAGGCAACCTTTGGGTAGGGAAACAGCGATAGAATAAGATAAGGGGCGGTGCAATAATTAAAAACAGAAAAAATTGCAAATATACAGTTATATAAAATACTTAAATATTATAACAATAATATATGAAATAATAATAACAAATAAAAACATAAACATAAATAAATTAAATATGACTGAATATGATAACGAATACCTATGTTAGCTGACCTATTTGGTCCAGTGGCAGCGTTCCTGTCTGCTGCCCGAGGGTCGTAGATTCGATGCCCACTCAGGGCCAACATTTTTGTGACGCACAGGTTTGTTTGCTCTGTGTCTGGGTGTTCGATGATATCAGCTCATATACGTCCCCACTCGAACCTACCCTGAATTAGGGCGATTAGTCGACCACGCGAGCCCAGTGCGGGTTGGTCGACTTCACACACAACCTGCGAGTTTCTCCGCAGACATGCGAAGGTTCCCTCACGATGTTTTTCCTTCACCGTAAGATATCTACTTATTTGTATGTATGTGTAGTAGGAGATCACGTCGGGGTCACCCCTGTAGGAGATCACGTCGGTATCACCACTGTAGGAACGGTGTGTTCCTACTCTTCGAGAGCAAAGGGAGATATCTCCGGCAGGCTAGGTAGTATGCCTAGGGTATGGCCGTGGACCATTCGTTGACGATTGTTACTTGTATATATACTCAATGTTAAAGAAATGTTAATAACACGTTCTAGATGTCGTATCTCTTTTGTCTTCTCGTTGCTTGTGGTAAGGTTCAGTGGCGGGTAACTGCAGTTGCAGCCACATACGTATAAAAGAATGTGCTCTAGTTCCCATAGTACAGAGAATCCTAGATTGGGGCCAAATGATCTTGTGTGATTTGTCCTTGGATATATAAATTATAGACCTCTTCCATCTAGGTGACTTAGAAACTTTAAATTTGGCATTATGGTAGATTATTGTAAGTATTCAAAAATAAAAAATCAAAAGCGGTTATGTGTGAGTCGTACTCGCACACCAAGGGTTCCATATCATCACTACTCATCAAAATATAGTACCTGGGCGACCTCGGGGCATAGTACCCAGAGCCGTTAAAAACATTTAAAAATACGCTACCTATAATACACTTTGCGCGGCATATTTCCAGTGCGAAAATCTCGGAAAATAGCGTTTTTCCAGAGATGAAACGAATCTAAATCGATTTATCGCCCCCAAAAATCCCTGCATACTAATTTTCAAGCAAATCGTTGAAGTCGTTTCCGAAATTCAGATTATTTATAAACATAACAAGAATTGCACGTTTAACCACTTCCAGGTGACTTAAAAACTTGAAATTTGGCATCGAGGTCGGTTTTGGACGTACACAAATTACGAATTATAAAAATGGCCAAATGTGAGTCGTACTCGCGCACCGAGGGTTCCGTATCACTACTACTCATCAAAATATGCAGACCACTCCCAGGTAACTAAGAAACTTGAAATTTGGCATCGAGGTCGGTTATTGGACGAAAACAAAACGAAAATTCAAAAATCAGCGAAATGTGAGTCGTACCACAGGTGGTACCCGCACACCAAGGTTCCCGTAAAACCACTAATCATCAGAGTCTATAGTCCACTGCCAGGTAACTTATAAACGTAAAGTTTGGCATCAAGATAAGTTATTAGGCGTATACTAAGAAAAAAAAACGAAAAATCGGCCAAGTACGAGTCAGATTTGCGAAATTAGGGTTCCTTACCACTACTATTCATCAAAATATGAACCACTTCTAAGTGACTTAGAAACTTGTTTGGCATTTAAGTATGTAACTTACTGTCTTAAATGCCATAAAAGTTTCTAAGTCACTTGGAAGGGTTTTTTCCTTTGTTTATCTGGTCAAGTGCAAATCGGAATCGCAAAATTAGGGATCCATACCACCACAACTCCTCAAAATATTTGTATAGACCACTTCCAGGTGACTTTTTAACTTAAGTTATAGGATCTAAATAAATTACTGGGCTTATTAATAAAAATAAAAAACTGGCCAAGTGCGAGTCGTTTTGCGCACTGAAGGTTACGTACCACCAAAACTATGTTATATATGTATGTTATTAGAATATAGGAAATAAATACGATAAATTTGCGAAAATTAATGATATCCCAACAAAACATAAATGTAAAAGGGAGCGAAGTTCGATACAAAAAATTTACAGAGATCTAAATGGGTAGGTACCTACTAAGTTCTACAGTGGTTTTTTAAATCATAGCAATGGCACTTCAAATTGAAATATTTATCTTAAACTTCTCCAAATATTAGACAATGTACAACGGTTTTCAGTTGTTTAAAAGAAACTTAGTTATATTCTGTGCTCCTTAATTTAACTTGGCAAGATTAAATAGTCGAGCCGCCTAGCAGGCAAAGCTTACTTTTTAAATTAAATGCCAATAAAGAATATAACTGGATAGTGGAAACTAGCCAATTTACACCATCAGTAGCACAGAAAATATCACATTTTCTTTTAAACAACTGAAAATCGTTATATACAGTCTCTATCATTTGGAGAACTTTAAGATTAATATTTTAATTTGAAGTGCCGTCGTTCGTTGCTATGATTTAATAAACCACTACAAAAATCGGTACCTACTCATTTAGGTCTCTGTTAGTTTTTGTATCGAACTTGGCTCCTTTTACATTTATGTTTTGTCATTGTAAAACTGTGCTTTTAAAATTTTTAAAATTGTGCTTTTTATAGAAATTTGCAAAAACAAAATATTTAAAAAAATATACTTGGTTGTTGTTCCGTTTGAAGTTGGTTTTTAATGTGTTTATCTGCTCATTCCTTATCTGCTCTAACAGTTATTTTAACCCTAGAGTGCTCGCGCTATGAGCATTTTGCCGCCCTCGGCAAATAATGTATAATATTTTATAAACTATACACTCGCCAAGGTCAAGCCTCCCAGTAGCTGCTTCTCTGTCCTTTACCTACCTGTATCATCATAAGTTGGAAGAACATCAGTGCGCGTGTGACCGCGCGGGAGGAAAGTGTTGTTGCTTGCAAGGACCAAAAAAAAGATGCATTATATGAACAAATTTACTGTGGAGCGAAAAACGTTCGTACATTTTCAGGACTTATTTTAACTAAAATATATGCCGAAAATAATGAAAATATATAAAACCGCCATTAAATTAAGAATTTAAACAAAAACTTATGAAGATACATAAAGATGGTCAAAATTCAGCAATTTTCCAAATGATCTAGTTAAGTGTTTTTTTTTCTAAAGTTTTTAAATTTACTTAAATAAATATTACTGTTTTATATAGTACATGATTGATATTTATTCTTCTAAAACATTTATAAGTTTTTTGAAACCATTGTGTGCAAAAAAAAAGGATTTTAACATCGGCGGCAATATGCTCCCCACGCGACCATTCATGTTTCACGGAAAGGCGCGACTACTAAAGGGTTAAGTCTGCTCATATATCGCCTCGCCTCTCATCTTGTAATTGAGTCACATCCCATAACAATACCCCAAAAACACCTAAGTACCTAATTTCTGGGTGTCTTGGACATTTCACCTGTAATAATTACTTAAGGTCTTAAGATGGGTAATATGACTAAATTCAATTCAAATTATTGAAAGACTGTGTAAGTAAAGATTTCACCATGGAAAAAATATATAATATACTAAAAGTAATAAAAAATCCATTTACTTGTATAACTTTTTAAAATTATTACCACTTTTGTTGTTAAAAAATACACTGTAGACCCTGTTTTTGGCATTAATTGCTAAATTTCTCGAAAACAAATAGGTAATGTTGAATGAAATTAACACGCAAAAATCGATGATCTTAAGACCTGTCATTTTAATTGTACACATTTTTTTAAACTTATTTGAAAGTAAAGAAAAGTAATAAACACATGTAAAAATCGAGTGTTGGGCGTTAAGTTTCAACGTAACAGCCGCGTTGAAGCCCACATTGATTTGAACTTAGATTGAATAGACTTACTTTCGATATTATTTTAACACGTATCAACCTCTTAAAGTCATCTTAAAGCCTTAAAGGCAGAGTCCATATTGGTCCCTTAAGGAAGGACACACTGACACACTTGATTGGTTTTCTAGTTGATTTCTCTTCGTCCTCAGCGTAGACTGAGCCGTTGAAAGTTAAAATGGCCTTGGTATCTGATTCGTTAACAACCAATAAAAGTCCCCACTAGTGGGGTACGGGTCTCTTCTCAAACTCGAGAGGGTTACGCTATACTCCACACAAGTTATAGGGTTAGGGGCGAAAAGACTATGAAAATTACGTTAGGATAGTGATAATTTGTCAAATTATTGACAACTAATTAATTATTAGGGTTCCGTAAACCCAAAAACGGGACCCTATTACTAAGCCTCCGCTGTTCGTCCGTCTGTCTGTCTGTTAGCGGGCTGTATTTCATGAACCGTAAGGTAGATAGTCGAAATTGAGCATTACAATGACACTGCTTTTGGTCTTTTATCAGTGAGCAGCTTTTCATGTTCCAATCCCTGGAGCTACGTATGTACCATTGAATTTAACGAAGGTGTTTTCTTAGTGATCAGATGGGACATTTTTTTTAAATAATTAATTTTCCTGAAAGTGACGAATTATTCCCAAATGTGACATTAGTAACATAGAAACTGCTGCGATAACTATACAATTAAAAAATAGGTATTTAAAATAAAGTAAAAAAAAAATTTTGCTAAAAAAATGGCGGTTTATTAATTTATTAAAAACCGTCTTCATGGGTTTAACGCCACACTGCTCTAAAAATATCTAAGAGATATGTATACATTTACTATCATTTAATTCCTAATAGTTTTATACTGTTTCGAGATTATTATTTTTTTATAATTTTTTTTAACATTAATATTCTTCTTGAAACTTTTCCAACCAATCGGCAAATTTAAAGACCTACCAAAAAACAGATACATAACACAAAAAATAACATTAACCAACAAAATCCTTCAATTTAAAAAAAACAAGTGTGTTTCTTGAAACACATCAAAGGAAGCCGTAATCATTAAGTGTGTTTGTTTACAAATGCGTTCAAACATTGCGGACATTATTTCCATCTGTTTCTTTAATTTCCGATTTGAGTGAGTTACGTTGTTTATTTTCCGAACGGTTTCTAGAAATAGGTACTTACTACGTTGCCTTTACAAGTAAATTAATAGATAATAGCACCAGATGATTTCAATGTATATGTGTAGGTACAGAGGCCAGCACATCAAGCTAGACACTTTAGACTTTGTACTGTTCTTATGCCGTGTGCGTATGGATCATAATCGCACTACGAGGTGACTACGAGTGAGCTTGATGTGCTGCATGGCCTCTGTACTTATAAATGCATCCGTATTTAACTTTTGCCCGCGTAGACACAGTATTCATGACTGTCTTCGAGGGTGCGTGGAAATAAGTTTTCTCCAGATCCCTTGGGAGTTATGTCAGGTTTTGCTTATTAGTATTATATGTCACTTCCTTCCCCCGCAACTATCTTTGTGTCAAATATCTGATCAATCCATTGTTGCTTCGTTGCCACTCCGTTGCGTACCTACGCCATGCGCGAACCTGTTTTAACCGCCTACGCCTCCATGGCGTTATGGTTAGTCTCCAGGAGGTCACGGGTTAGATTCCCGGCGGGGACAACTTTGTAAGACTCGGTTTGGTTGGTGGTAGGGCATTTTCATAGACCGCCTGGCTAGCTACCTAAGTCTTGTCGCCAAACATCAGTGTTAACATAATTGATGTGTTCCGGCTTGAAGATAAGATATAGCCAGATCTCCATTGGATTTTTTTTTTAAAACCAGGTCCTAATCTGTCTACTTACAAAATTTCATCCAAATCCGTCCAGCCGTTTAATGGTAAAAAAGGTAACAAACACACACACAAGCTTCCGCATTAAAAATATTAGTGTGATTTTTAATACTACACCTACTCGGAAAGTATTTTCTTACTTTTCAAACGACTTAAAAAAAAGAGCAGGTTCTCAATTCGAACGCATGGACCGTCCATACTAAAATGCACAAAATTGGACCGATCAGCTGATTTTGGATGATGAATAAAAATATTTTTTTATTGCGATTTCAGCAAAGTCATAGAACAAAAGTTGTTCAGTAAGTAGAAGCCCCAGTTTAACACACACCAATTTTACTAATACTTGGCAAGTTTTTTTTTTCACAATTTTTTATTTATTTATAGCGACGAAGGATGAGTGAAGAAAGTATAGTGATGGCAAAAAAAATTGAGCTTGAGATTTGGTGGACCGCAGAAAAACACAAGGTGTCTCTTCAGGGAATTTCCCGGTATTTATTTTCTTCTTAATTCCTATTTTTCTTCTTATTTTTCCAGGAAGAACTGGATCGAAACTGAATATTGACCGTTTATAATCACCCAAGGTCCTTAAGTTTGAGCAATACCGCAAGGAGAGCCCCTACGATTTTTCCCTAATTTTTACATACATTTTAAGTATGATTAGGTCATATTTCGTTACAAACTCTTAATCAACGCTACTGACAATAATAAACAAGTACTTTCTAGTTAGCCTACTTTATTTCCTACCATAATAATATATTCTATTTACCCTAATAAATCTATACGTTTTGCTTACATTGGGAATTATTTTCAAATGACCTAAAAGCTTTTAGGAACAAGCTTTTTACAATCAAAGTACTCGTCAATACGAATCAAACGAGCCCAAACTCGATGATTTTGTGTCGTTTCATTGCGAAGTTCCTATGGCCACCCTCAGTTCCATCATCAGATCAGCACCATGTCATCATAATATTGCAATGTCACGCGATTTACACATGTATGCAAAATTTCAGCTCAATAGGTAACCGGAAAGTGGATCAAATTTAATTTGCAAGATCTATTGAAAAACATCGGGACAGCTGAAACTAAATAAAAGCTTGTAAAAATAGTCCTATTTTCAAACTTTTTTACAATTTAGTATTTTGCCTAGCTTATATCCTAACATTTCTTACTAAAATACCTATTTGTCCTGATACGTAGTCTTATTAGCTAAACACATGAAAACATAACCATATATTACAAAAAACTATGAAAAAGGCTAACCTAAGATTTTATAAAAAAGTATTTCTATCCTACTCTAACCTATCGCGACTTCGGTGATCGCATCTATCTCGCTCTACATGTAATGCTGAAAGCTGTACTGCCTTGTTGAGCATTTAGATTATATAGAGCAACATAGAGTATATAAGGTCTAACAAAATTAGCTGAAACTATTTTAACTGGCGCTTCTACCCATGAAACTAAACAATTTTCCCTATGGAACCCATAGTCAAATCTCAAAAAAAAATGGAAATTCCCATACTAAGTTGGCTGATCCGCTGATCGAGTTAATTGACTATGGGTTTCTTAGGGAAAGTTGTTTAGTTTCATGAGTACAAGCTTCAGTTAAAAATAAGTGTATACCTTTGTTAAGAACCTGTATAAGGTGTAACAAAATTAGCGAAAACTATTTTATTTGGTGCTTCTACCCATTAAACTGAACAACTTTCCTCATGGAACCTATAGTCAAATCGCAAAAAAAATTTTTGGACTTCCCATACAAATCGATCAGCTGGCGGGCAACTTTGTATGGAAGGCCAAAATTTTTTTTGCGAATTGTCCATTCGTTTCTTGGGGAAAGTTGTTCAGTTTCATGAGTACAAGCTTCAGTTAAAAATGAGTGCGTACTTTTGTTAAGACCCTATATATAATCTATTTACAAATTCTATATATATATTTCTATATATAAATATGAAAGATCTACTCTCTTTACTCCAATAGGGTATTTGACAGTGTTTGAAATAAATTAAAAAATATTATTCCCTAAATTATTTGTATTATTTCATCAATACTTGTACACCTTTATTATTTGCGACTAAGTAAGCGAAGCTTCCCCTTCCCCCTGGACATGACTTACCTTGGCCGGTTTGGAAGTCTATAAACAGACTCCGGACCCAGACCGGTCGGAGCAAAGAAACCATGGTCAGGTGGCGATTTTTGGGTGACTGTGATACAAACTGTTTGTGCGGTGCAGTTCAAACGATGACACACTTAACATCGTGCCCTGCGTGCCCCTACATCTGCACGCAGGAAGATCTCATGACAGCGGCTGATAATGCTGTTAACGTGGCCAAATTCTGGGCCGCTACAGTGTAGTGTCTGCCATCGACACGCTAAGAAGAAGCGAAGCGAAATTTTTATAGTTGATTAGTGTATGTCCGTCTGTCCGACTATGCTAGATTATGAAGGTTTTGCGAGAAAGTATGCACAGTGTGGCTGGACATTTTTTTTTTTGCAAGTCGGTACATCTGTTATTTTATAATAATAGTCATGCAGATGGCCGTTGGGGCGGTAAAGTTCTCGAGTGGCGACCACACACCGGAAAGCGTAGTGTAGGCAGGCCTCCCACTCGGTGGACCGATGACCTGGTGAAGGTCGCGGGAAGCCGCTGGATGCGGGCAGCGCAGAACCGGCCGTCGTGGAGATCCTTGGGGGAGGCCTATGTCCAGCAGTTGGACGTCCTTCGGCTGATATGATGATGATGTTGAGTCATGCAGAGGTATGACATTAAATAAAATGGAGGGTGAACTATGTTGGAGCTACGGCTGCTTGTTTTTGGAGATTGGTCAACTTGATGCCGTAATAAAGGGTATTTTAAAAGGATTTCTATAGCCACGCTATGCATACTTCCTCGTCATAGTCATTCCATGGCATATACATTTAATACAACATTATAAAATAGTGATATTTACCTAGTAACGAAAGAAAAGAGGTGTAGAAATCACACTTGATTTAAAATCCTTACTAATAATATTATAAATGTAAAAATATGTTTGTTTTATTTGTTTGTTACCTTTTCACGCTTTAACACCTTGACCAATCCTGATGAAATTTGGCATGCAGGTAGCCTGCGTCACGGGAAAGGACATAGGCTACTTTTTATCCCGTGAAAATAGCATGTCCGATATAGTTCCTGGGGAACTGAAAAAATAATATTTTTTTGGTTCATTTCTTTACCATCACAACGGAACAATGGATTGTTGTGTTTTTTAGCACAGAGATGGTTGAGAAGGTGGGAAGTGTCAATTTTCTAATTAGCATATCCTGACATAGTTTCCGAGGGATCTGAAGAAACCCCATGACCACACGCGCGAGCCGCTTGCGGCTCGCGCACCACTCCCACTCAAAGACAGTCATAAAAATATGTCAACGCGGGCGAAGCCGCGGGCAAAAGCTAGTAATTAAGTTCTGAGGTAAAATACAATAAAAAAATATACAGTCGAATTGAGAACCTCCTACTTTTTGAAAGTCGGTTGAAAAAAACACATCAGTTAAATAAATAAATAAATATCACAACTCACACATGGTCACCCCAAAGTATAATTCCCTGTGTTATGGGAACCAGAGACTGATATAAATACTTATATATATATATATACGTCAACTTCAACCTGCGAGTTTCTTCGCAAGGCGTGTGCAGGTTTCCTCACGATGTTTTCCTTCACCGTAAGAGCGTCGGATAAACGTATATCATGAAATCTAAATTCGAAATCACATTGGTAATGGTACGTGGCAGGTTCGAACCACGACCTCCCGGACAGGAGGCGGTGGCCCTAGCCATTACGCCACCGACACTATTGATACGTCGCCCATATTGATACCGATTGGTTACAGTTTGGTTCTTGAACGTATGGTATTTCGCCGTGATTTTGTTTGCTCCGTCATTTGTTTTTAGAAATTTCACGACCGTTTGTATGCAGTGTCCGGGGTGTGCCTATAGGGTGTAATGACAATGTTAAACATGTTTGATAACTTTAGGAATTCATGATCATCATATCAGCCGAAAATCGTCCACTGCTGGAAAAAGGCCTCCCCCAAGGATTTCCACGACAACCGGTCCTGCGCTGCCCTCATCCATCGGCTTCCCGCGATCTTCACCAGGTCATCGGTCCAACGCGTGGGAGGCCTGCCTACGCTACGTTTTCTGGTGCGCGGTGTCCACTCGAGAACTTTACTGCCCCATCGGCCATCTGTTCTAGGAATTCATTAAAAATTTAAAAACCTGTCAATGGCGAGTCAGAACCGCACACATAGGCTTCCGCACCATCATACTACATGGCGCTAGTTTCTTGACGTTTAAAAAAAAACATTTTATTTGTATGAAGACTCACTTTTTTTTAAATTTTTAGTATACGTTGTTATAGCGGCAACAGAAATAAATCATCTGTAAAAATTTCAACCGTCTATCTATCACGGTTCATGAAATACAGCCCGGTGACAGACGGACAGACGAACGGACACCGAAGTCTTAGTAATATGGCCCCGTTTTTACCCTTTAGGTACAAAACCCTAAAAGCCCAACTGCGTAAAAACTTAACTCCTCTTTTTGGTCAGTCGGGTAAAAATGTATCTTATGTCACTCACGGAATCATCAAGACAAATCTAACAATACCCCATACGTTAAAATTCTTTAAGCCGTTCAGGCTGTAGCAGGAAACATAGAAATCTAAAAAGATACATACATACTTACACTCGAAAAACATAATCCTCCTTCTGAGGTAGTCGGGTAAAAAGTTGAAGATGAAGAAGAAGAAGATGAAGTTGATGATGTGTATGATGATCGCGTTGCACACGTCCTGAGGTGTGATTCTAAATGCCATACACGTGACTGCGGGTGATGCTAAGTGCAACACCAGGCAACCTCCGTCTATCCCTTGAATAGCACGGTTAATTGGGCCACACGATAAGAAGAACAAATTGGTGTACAACATTTTGTATGGAAAATCTATAAACTTTTTCAAGTTACACACATCCTAAGTTGGCCGAATATTACTCGTAAACTAGAAAAAAAAGAAATTTCTTGGCTGTGATAACTTCCCTTCTTCTTATCTAGTCCATATATCTTTCGGCTCATTTTTTTCAGACCATTACTCTAACATCAGGACTGCATTATTATCTGTTCCATTGTACAGGTCCTCCCACGTACGTATGATCGTCTTCCTCGTCATCCCAGCAGACATTCCAGAAAAACAGCGTACCAAAAAATGTATACCTACTGTCGAGGGCTTCGGTTTGGTCAATTATAGCAGATATAAAAAATAAAAGTTTAAAAACCAACTTCAAAAAGACATTCACTCAAAATTATTAAATAACATTTTTTATATACACGAAATTAATTAACAATAACGAAATCAACCAACCCGCACTGGGCCCGCGTGGTCGACTAAGGCCCGATCGCCCTAATTCAGGGTAGGCTCGAGCCCTTCGGTATGGACGTAAATGAGCTGATATGATGATGATAATGATGAACGAAATCAAAGGTACTAATCATATTAGGGGCCTAAATTTTTTTTGAGGTCATAGACGTTTTAGATGCCGGCACCGACCTCAAAAAAAATGTGTAATTTCGTGTATTCATATATATGTCGGAGTGTCATTGAAAACGCGACCAATACCAGCTCGAGATAAGTTTACATAGTTACACTTTGTTTGGATCAAACGTCAGGTATTAGTACCTGGGTGAAACCGGTGGTGGCGTGACGATCGCTTGTACTCGTGAGACGATCGTTTGTGGTAGCAAAGATGATGTATTAACGGAAGGCTGTTTGTGCTGCCACACTTAGTTGAGAATTTATTAGATCTGTGGAGAAGCCACATTAGCTGGACGTCAGTCTCGGAGCAGACACTTTTTGACGGAGCGTCGAGCAGAACACAAGTAGTGGTGATCTGTGAGCAAAATGGACGTGTCACGCCATCGCTGTGATCACCGCGTTTGCATCCATTGTTATCCAAGGCATCCTGTACAATTTCGATTACCAAATGATCAAGACTATTGAAGAAGGACCTCTGTGATATAGCTGCATTGTTATTTCGACGCCCAATACCGAAATAGTTAAGGACGTGAACCACGAGGCCAACCATAACCTAACCACCTCACTTCGAGATCAGAAGTTGGATTGTTCCCAGCGCTCGCAACAAGTGGACAACGACGGGAAAATGTGAAAAATGATAATGGAGCAGCGAAATAAAAACCAACTGGCAACAATTCTTTGTGCTACAGAAACAGAACATGTTGCGATTGATTGAGGTTATGCAAGCACCATCGACTACATTTGCTGCAATCACACTGCCAGAATTCAACCAGAATATACCTGAAGCTAATCCACGTTCACGGTGCTCGTTTGTCGACATCTCCCTTACGGAACGACAGTTGCAATGAGGTGCAATGCTTATTTCACTTAGCAAACCGTTGAAAGGCATATGCTCCTGTGCTTCCGGAATGACTCGGAGCCAGTTTAGAAACCTGTTCCTGATGCGCTGTTTGGAAATGGGCGACAGTATGGGCTGCGCTGGCAGCAGCGGAGATCCACGCAAGCGGCGCGTGCAGCTTCAGCGAAGTGCGTGATGTACGCGGAGTTATGAAAATCCGGTGAGTCGTACCCCTTTTGTTTTGATAGTTGTGGTACGAGTACTATTACCTAATCTGTGGTGGTACCGAGTGTTCTCTCGTTAAAGAAAGTTTCGTGTATAGACTTTCGGGAGTGTGTTCAATACTAACGCACTATTGACTTTTGTAGGCAACTCTTAAGTTTAGAACAAATATCGAGTGAGGGTAATATTGACGGGCATCGTTCAGAATGGTCATATCTTGTTATGCCAGACGAGTACGAACGATATTATGATCGACTCAGATATTTTAAATCCAGGATTGACGGTATTCTTAAACGAGTCTGTCAATAACAAAACAGCTTGACTGTCGGTAAGGATGCGAATAGAGTAGTTAGTCCCTTACCCTTCTAGTAGTGATTGCATTAGCAGCTAAAATGATGCCTTGTGGAAAGTACTCTTTCACATGCTTTAGGATTTTTACTTGTGACACAACGTCGTGATTGAACGGAAGATTTAAAAAGAGGACTCATTGTAAATATGATGATTCATTTAGTTAACTAGTTTCGGTTATACAAACCTAAACCAAGATTGAAAGTATTGAAACCCCTTTAAGCTTTTATAATATTGAGACTGACATTTTTACATGGAGTAAAAAAAAAAACCTTTATTAGCTTTCGTAGTATTGGGACTGATATTCTCATTGATCATAGGCCAAAGTTGTTGCCTATTTTTAATAGCTTTCGTGATGAATTTGTCGAGGGCATCCTTAATGCCCCGCTATCGTATAGACCCTATGTAGGTAGATGAGTTTCGGGGACCCCAATAAAATATTTTGTTTACCAATTGTAAAAAAAAAAAAGAATAATAACAGGGTAGTATGCGGAGTGCAGTGATGAACGTCTTACGGCTGATGTGATGATGATACAGGATTCATGGGCTGGAGGCTGCGAATGTCATAAGCCCCGAAGCTTTCCCTTTTTGACGGCCTTATCATGCTGGTAAAGAAAAAGGATAGCATAGAACGCAAGTGTTGATAACCGTGAAAAAAAAAATGATAACAACATGCCTGAACGGAAATTGCTTCCTCTGATAGCTTGGAACATCGATTGACTTCATAGGTGGTCACTATTTAACCACGTCAGGCATAGCTAGTGGTTACATCAGGTGCATTCTTTACCTATTAAATCGAAATGACTGATTTTGTAACCTCTGTTCAAATACGTCCACGTGTCATTCTATCTACGTAATGCCCCCTTGTATTTGAACTTACGTTCATAAACGCTTTAGGCGCGTGGCAACGGTCAGGTGAATCTTAGCACGTTTAAACGTTGGTACTCTTAGTTAAGTGTCCTTTAAAATATGCTCACTTCCTTCGAGTATAGTAATGAGATTTCAATGTTACAAGTCCTTCCATGATGATCATTTGGCAGCAACCAAACTGTTGGGTTAACCGAGTTACGAAGTACAGCCTCCTGGAGTTGCTTCTAGGTACGAGTAAAGTAGCCTAACCTCTAAATGTCATGTTTGTCGATTACACACACAGGCTGTAATTGTATCTAAGTGAAGCACGACAACATACTAGTGATAATACGGAGAGTAACGCATCCTATTACAGGAGTTGTTAATCAGCTTGCTGCTGATGTGATAATAGACATGGGCCTCCCCCATGTTGGAGCGGTTTCACCAATTGTAAAAAAGAAAAAAACCAAAAAAAAACGCTACGCTTGGCGGGCTGTTTGGCGGTACAGTATGAGCGTGAAGGACGATGTTGCTTGTCCTCAAATTTTTAGTCCCTTAGTCACTTCTTGTGAAACCCTTGGGAAGAGATGGGGTGTGCTCTGAGGCAGCGCCACTGGCTGATTTCTAGACAAAAGCTTAGTTTCACAAGTTACCTAACTTTGTGTTGTTACAAATGGAGAAGCGTTACCTACCACTTTAGATATCAAATACCGTCAGTTATTGAGGACAGACTACGTTAAATGCCCGAAAGTGACAGTATTATTGACTTGGACAGAATTGATGATGGAGAGACTGAACCTCGACCATCTACTAGTGCAGATTAAGGACTTTTGTACTTGACCGTGATTTTAACGTTCACTAGTTTGTATTTTGAACCTTAGACGTAAACAATTTTTCGCAACTGGATGCCAATAGCCTCAGCCGTTCGTAGACGTAGGCGTAAAACACCGAGTTGATTTTCTCGTTGCTGTGCGGCCACAACTGTGAGTGGCGTGCGTTTGGCTCGCAGGCGTATCACCGGGGAGGTGATGTTGGCAATGACCAGAAAGAGGTGATGTTTGAGATCGCCGCATGGAAGCGATAGTGTGGTTGGACACCGGAGGGAGGTGGTCCAAGAGTCGCCAGGTAGGGTGACTGTGTTTTTGAGCGGACACCTGAGAGGTTATCTGAGAGTCGCCAGGTCGAGTGACTGTGTGTTTGGGCGGGCACCGGATGGAGGTGTCTGAGAGTCGCCAGGTTGGGTGACTGTTGTTTGTTTGGGCACCGGATGGAGGTGGCCCAGAGTTGCCAAGATGGGTGACTGTTGTGGTGATACAAAATAAGGAGCGTAACCAAACCAAGTTAGATCCCAAATACCGAGGGCCGTTCAGGGTCGTAGAGGTCTTAGAAGGTGACAGATACAAATTACAAGCTTTGAATTTGAGACGAAGTTACAAGTATGCCCATGACCGTTTACGTAGTATGTCCGAAGGTTATTTGCCTCCGGATGTTGACGATGAATCTGGTGCAGAGGCGTCTACCTTTCAATGTTAATTGTATTGACAGATCGTAACTCAATCAATTGTGTACAGTTGTAATTTTTTTCTTTATCGTTTATTTTTGTGTGTAGTACTGAAGTATTCCAACATGTTTCAGCGGTAAATGAAGAGTGCTGAATGGCGCTATATGTTTGCATGAATTGGCTGCTGCTTGTTTTGTCAGACTCGTTCTGTCATGATGTGTAGCAGGTACATTCGTGTTTTTGTAAAAAAGAAGTATCCCGTTTACCGGCTAAAACTGTTGATGGTATTCCGTCGCCTGTACTGGCGATGATGGTATTCCGTCGCCTGTATTGGTGATGATGGTGTTCCATTGCCTAGATTGGTGATGATGGTATTCCGTCGCCTGTATTGGTGATGATGGTGTTCCATTGCCTAGATTGGTGATGATGGTATTCCGTCGCCTGTATTGGTGATGATGGTGTTCCATTGCCTAGATTGGTGATGATGGTGTTCCATTGCCTAGATTGGTGATGATGGTGTTCCATTGCCTAGATTGGTGATGATGGTGTTCCACTGCCTAGATTGGTGGTGATGGTGTTCCGTCACCTGGACTGGTGATGATGACTGATTGGTATTCCGTCGCTTGGCGTTAGTGATGATGATTCTTTGTGGTGTCCCGCCACCCGGATGTGGTGATGTTTAGTTCTGGTGTTCCGTCGCTTGTGATTTGCGATGATGATTATGTTCCGTTCTATGTGCCCCTAAAAGTTGTAAATGGTTGTAAGGTTTCAAGCCTTGCAGCTGTGATTTACCTTGGAGACCTAAACTGATTTGAGATTGTTTGAGTTACGATGCTAATGCTGAGGTTTATTTAGTTTACGAGAGTGAAATTATTTTGGTTTTTTGAGGCTGTTAAAATGTGTTGTCACCATGATTGTAGTCTTGAATTAAAGCTTCACATTATTAGCGTTGCTTTTATTCCTTGAGCTGTGGACCTTCCTAATGAAGGTCAGGATTGGCCGAACGAAATGGAATCTACTGGCTACCCTTTTCTTTTTCAGGTTAGTCACCCGAGGACGTGTGACTCGCAGGATGGCCGTGTCGGAGTGTCATTGAAAACGCGACCAATACCAGCTCGAGATAAGTTTACATAGTTACACTTTGTTTGGATCAAACGTCAGGTATTAGTACCTGGGTGAAACCGGTGGTGGCGTGACGATCGCTTGTACTCGTGAGACGATCGTTTGTGGTAGCAAAGATGATGTATTAACGGAAGGCTGTTTGTGCTGCCACACTTAGTTGAGAATTTATTAGATCTGTGGAGAAGCCACATTAGCTGGACGTCAGTCTCGGAGCAGACACTTTTTGACGGAGCGTCGAGCAGAACACAAGTAGTGGTGATCTGTGAGCAAAATGGACGTGTCACGCCATCGCTGTGATCACCGCGTTTGCATCCATTGTTATCCAAGGCATCCTGTACAATTTCGATTACCAAATGATCAAGACTATTGAAGAAGGACCTCTGTGATATAGCTGCATTGTTATTTCGACGCCCAATACCGAAATAGTTAAGGACGTGAACCACGAGGCCAACCATAACCTAACCACTCACTTCCTTCGAGATATAAATAAAATATTTCATACTTTCAAGTGATTTTTTTTTAAATTGGTTTTAAGGTTTTTTAAACTTTTATTGAAGTGAAACTTTTGAAGTGAAACTTCTATATAGAACCCCCTTCACGCGGCGGTAACGCTTTTTCGTGACAGAAAAATCCTAATACCCCCCATTAGGATTTTTCTGTCACGAAAAAGCGTTACCGCCGCGTGAAGGGGGTAGACAGAGCTTTATATCTCCAACTCAACTTTTCTCTATCTACGAATACAGCCGTTTCACATTTGTAACATTAGAAGGATACCGCTGAAAAGGATGGAAAAGAGGCAGTGTGTAAAAGTTATTGATACTTAATAAACGACTTCGGCACAGTACAGCAACCAAGTAAGAATTTGAACCGTGTCGCGCAAAGATTACTCAATGGATTTTGGAGTGCGAGGTGTCGTTAGATTCCTCTTGATCCCTTCAGTGACAAGAATACATTTTTAGCCTCTTTTTTGATGGGTTAAGTTTTTATGCAGTTTGATCCCTTCAGTGATAAGAATACATTTTTAGCCTCTTTTTTGATGGGTTAAGTTTTTATGCAGTTTGATCCCTTCAGTGATAAGAATACATTTTTAGCCTCTTCTTTGATGGGTTAAGTTTTTATGCAGTTTGATCCCTTCAGTGACAAGAATACATTTTTAGCCTCCTTTTTGATGGTTTAAGTTTTTATGCAGTTTGATCCCTTCAGTGACAAGAATACATTTTTAGCCTCCTTTTTGATGGTTTAAGTTTTTATGCAGTTTGATCCCTTCAGTGACAAGAATACATTTTTAGCCTCCTTTTTGATGGTTTAAGTTTTTATGCAGTTTGATCCCTTCAGTGACAAGAATACATTTTTAGCCTCTTTTTTGATGGGTTAAGTTTTTATGCAGTTTGATCCCTTCAGTGACAAGAATACATTTTTAGCCTCTTTTTTGATGGGTTAAGTTTTTATGCAGTTTGATCCCTTCAGTGATAAGAATACATTTTTAGCCTCTTTTTTGATGGGTTAAGTTTTTATGCAGTATGATCCCTTCAGTGACAAGAATACATTTTTAGCCTCTTTTTTGATGGGTTAAGTTTTTATGCAGTTTGATCCCTTCAGTGATAAGAATACATTTTTAGCCTCTTTTTTGATGGGTTAAGTTTTTATGCAGTTTGGTATTATATTTTTATTGAATTTTGAATTTATAGTTATACACACTGTATTACTCACTGCGTACAAAGTACGACGTACTCGTAAGTACTTTAGCGTCTGTTGCTTGCTAATTAGCATTTGGGGATTAACAATCTTCAGGCACCTAATTAGTTCAAATTGCTACAAACAGCTTAGTCTTGTAAAATATAAGATAAACCTTTCCCGCGGCTTAGCGCGCGTGTATATTTTTTTTTTACCACTGTTAAGGCCTTAAGATAGGTCAAATGACAATATTCAATTCAAATTATTGAAAGACTGTGTAAAGCTATCACTATGGAAAAAATATATAATACTAGCTATTTCCCGCGGTTTCGCCCACGTGGGCATCGTTTTTATGACTGTCGTTAAGGGTGATAAGTAAATTATGTCGTTTCCCACCTACTCAACCATCTCTGTGCAAAAAATCACAACAATCGAGTATTGTTTTTATTTAGGTCCCCTAAGGAACTGCATCAGATTATGCTATTTTTCCGGGATAAAAAGTAGCCTATGTCCTTCCCCGTGACACAGGCTACCTGCATGCCAAATTTCATAAAGATTGGTCAAGGCGTTGAAGCGTGAAAAGGTAACAAACAAACAAACATACAAACACATTTTCACATTTATAATATTAAGTAAGGATACGTAAAGTAATAAAAAATCGATTTAATTGAATACAATTTTAAAAATGTTACCACTTTTGATGTAAAAAAATATACTATTTTTGGAATTAATCGCAAAATTTCTCGAAAACAACTGGTTAATGTTGAATGAAACTAACACACAAAAATCGGTGACTTTAAGACCTTTCATTTTAATTGAACACAATTTTAAAACCTATTTAAAAGTATATAGAAATCTAATAAAAACACGTAAAATCGAGAATTGGGCGTTCGGTTTCAACGTAACAGCCGCGTTGAAGCCCGCATTGATTTGAACTTAAAATAAATAGACTTACGTTCGACATTATTTTATCACGGATCCACCTGCTCGGATTGAGGCATCTTAAAGCCTTAACAATGGTGCACGGTGCGCTAGACGCAAGTGGCTCGCAGGCGAGCATTTAAACGCAATCTGGTGAACGTACGGCAGCGCATAAAATACGAACAAACAAACTAATATTGATTTTTAACCGACTTCAAAAGGCAGGAGGTTCTATATTCCACTGAATGTATTTTTTTATGTATTATCGACGATTACTCTGTCAATTGTAGACAGATTTTCAAAATTCTTTGTAATAAACAAAAGAGTATACTTCCAAGGTATAGGTCCCATTTAATTAAGTCAGGATCTGATTGTGGGATCCCTTGCTTGGCGACTTGACTATTTAAACTTGCCAAGTTAAACCATTAGTAGCACAGAACGTAACATTTTTTTTTTAATCAAAACAACTGAAAACCGTTGTATATTCTGTAATATTTGGAGAAGTCTAAGGTAAATATTTCAATTTGAAGTCCCGTAGCTACGATTTAAGAAACTACTATAGAACTTGGTACCTACGCATTTAGATCTCTTTATTTTTTTTTGTATCAAACTTGGCTTAATTTCATATTTGTTTTGTTGGGATTAAAATTCCTTAATTAGTTCTTTAAATAGAATGACGTCACATGCCAGTAACACAAACAATTTCAGATCAAAATTTCGATTGTTTCTAATGATATCACAGGAATTGGGAATAATATAGGGTTGATAAACAGTAACTCAAATGACTCAAATAAACAAAAAAGTCTAATACCGGATTCCTGTGAGCTATGCCGTTCACTTTTGTTCTTCTACGGATCTCCTCATTTCTTAGGGTTCCGTACAAAAGGAACTATAGGTCAAATCTGAAAAAAAAAATGTTGGTCCTCGATACATTAAAAAGTTATCAAATCGGCAAAAATGTATAAAGGACCAAATTTTTTTTTTCTGATTTGACATATAGTTTCTTTGGGAAAGTTGTTTTTAATCACGAGTACATTCATATCCTTTGCTATCAAGAACTAAATAAAAGTCACCCTATATATATATGTATATTAGTACTAACATACAGTATGGACACTGCCTGCCGCTTAGGGATTGCAATCCGGTATCATTTTCAATCCGGCCGGATTTCACCGGATTGACGCCAATCCGACCGGATCCAGATGGATCCGGCCGGATTTTAAAGTTACTTAGGGCCTAGTATTTAGTGATTTTTAGTTATGATAATAATACATAAAAAGAAAAATAAAATACGTATTTATGGAAAATAAAATCACTTTTAATTATATTTTTTGGTATTAATTGTAATTTTTGGTTCTATTTGTACTAAATGAAATTATGAAACTATTCTAAATAATAAAGTAAGTACTAAGTATTTAATTTACATAGTCTCAAGATCATAACACTTTCTATTGGCTTTGCTGTAGTCGTGTAAAAAGAATGAACCAGTGATTGAAATTCTTATAGGTAAAAGACGCATTGCATTGCATGACAAACAATACAATAAATACCTAGCTAACCTAACCTATTTAAAAATTCAAATACAACATAGATTATTCAATGTTTTCTAAACCATAACCACTAATTAGGTAAACAAAGTGTTTGTGAACTTACGGTTTATCTCGTCAGAATAATCTAATCAATCACTCACACACTGTTAGATTAGTTTCGTTCGATACTTTTGATGTCAAAGGTAAAGTGGCGACTGACAAACAAGTGCAGGCAGAGCCGGTGTCGGCGACGGCAGTTCCACGGCACGTCCAGCGATCTGGCAACGTCGCGCGCGCGCGCTTCGTTGCATACAGTACAGTTTTTCGCGTATTTTTTGCTTTACCGGATCCGCCACCGGATCCGGCGCCAACTCACCGGATCCGGTAGGTCCAAAATCACGCCGGATCCGCCGGATTACCGGATCCGCCGGACCGGATTGCAATCCCTACTGCCGCTCTCTAGATTGCGACCTCACCCCCTCGTCACCCAGATTGATACAGATTGGTTACAATTGGGTTGTCGAACGTATAGGATTTCGCCGCCATTTTGTTTGTTCTGTCATACCTTTTTTTGAAATGTCATTTCTGGCCCGTTGTATCCAGGGTGTGCTATTACTAAGCCTCCGCTTTCTGCGCGTCTGTCCGTCTGTCAGCGGGCTGTATTTCATGAACCGTAATAGGTTAGACAGATGCAATTTTCACGTAATAATCGGCCAAGTGTGAGAAGTACTCGCGCTAAGGAGTCCGAAGTGAATGACAAAAAAATATATATTTTTGTCGCTCGCGTTGATATCTTTTGCTTGTGATGTGAATAGGTATCATTGTCATTATACTATGTAGTTGAGTGGAAAGGTGTGGTGGTACTGGTACTGTTAGTCCGACTCGCACTTGGCCGGTTTTTTATTACCTGCGACGAAACGGAGACGGTATATGCGTTTGGGTTGAGAGGGTGTTTGTGCAAAAGAATGTTGCCATTTTCTCCTTGACTGCTAATCCGATTTTTATGTGGTTTTCAGTGATGGGTTCGGATTTGATGGGTGCATGTTCTTACATAGGTGTTACGGTGACAGCTCACCGGTGGGCGCTGCAGTAAACATTTTTTATAAAAACCAATGTCACCATTTATCTCCAAAACTACTAGTCCGATTTTGATGCGGTTTTCAGTAATGGGTTTTGGCTTGATTAGTGCACAGGTGTTACAGTGACAACTCACCAGGGGGCGCTGCAGTAAACATTTCTTTGTACAATCCAATGTTGCTATTTATCTCCAAAACTACTAGTCCAATTTGGATGCGGTTTTCAGTGATGGGTCCTGGTTTGATTGGCTGCCATCGCTCTTTAGAATTTTAACATAAATATAAATAAGTAGAGAAATAAAGTATCTCCAATTATTTACGTTACTATAAAACTACAAAACCAGTTCATTTAATGCCAGCCCCGGACGGATTTTCTTGGGTTTTTTATAAAGTTCATAGGGAGTCAAATATTTTATTGTCACATCTACATATTCGGGAATCAAGTAGGTACGTAGGGAAGTGCTATGAAAACTGATACTCTGTTGTTCATATGTCCGACTCTGCGAGAGATCAAATCTTCTTATAAAAGCTTTTTACGTTTATTTTCACTAGTTACAGAAATTCTTTAAGTTGGGGTTTTTAATTATTTTATCCTTTTCCAATTTCATTTTAAACGTCGTGGTTTTTTTTTATTAATTTCCAATTTTGCTTTTTATTAATTCACAAATGGTAAGCCCTCCGCATCATCTTCATCATCATCATCATATCAGCCACAAATCGTCCACTGCTGGACAAAGGCCTCATAGTAAGACATCTTACCGGATGATATTGACGATGACGCCGAAGATGAAAGCGGGCTCCGACCAGTGGGTCCTCCATAGATAAGGTATTACTGGTATAGTGGGCATAAAACGTTGGCGATCAGTAAGGACAACATACAATGTGTAATTTATTATCTTAATGATTAAAAATGAAACAATATGAATTCCAATCATAGATAAGAATTGCCTATTGTCATCAACAAAGGCAAGATGCCGTTAAATTTAAATGGATATTAAATGGATCTTATTGCCCACCCTGAATCCAGTCAAACACTTCAAAGTGACAATTAAGTAGCTAATTCAAATAGTAGAACTTAATCTTCATTAATAATAAGAGGGTACGCGGTGCGTGAGCTGCAAGCGGCTAGCGGGGTTTTTTAGAAAAAAAAATGTAAAATCGGTTAAGCCATTTTTAAGTTTTTGCAAAAATAAATCACGAAAATGCCAGATTCAAGGTATTTATTCAAAATAGGTCAAAGTACACTCTTTCTGATAGTCATAAAATAATAATAACATAATGTCATTTGTGAAAAATCAAGAAATAAATAATTATTAGTTAATAACATCAAAATTCAATCCTTGAAAAAAAAACAAGATTATGTCATTAGAACATGAAAACAATATAACACGAAAAGTTATACATAAAAATCATTGAATGTCATTAATGCCTTTGACAGGAGAAGGCCAGTTCACACAAGCAGAACCCGGTCACGAGTATATAACGCGAGGCGAGAGTCAGCTATCGTCCCATCAACAGAGATTTGCTATATATAAAGGCAGGCCCATCAACCAATTATTTTTATTGACCGAGCGCGCGAGTTAAGTTACTGAGATGCGGTCTTTATAAAAATAATTTATTAAGACAATTGAACAGAGTGACAATCTAAGAGAAAATTCGGCTAAAATACAATTATAGCTAGTTTATATACTTATACTAGTATTCTCGGCGAACTTCGTACCACCTTACACTACACTACCCTACCCAACCCTACCCCTACACTACACTACACTACACTACCCTACCCTACACTACACTACCCTACCCTACACTACTCTACCCTACACAACACTACCCTACCCTACACTACTCTACACTGCACTACCCTACCCTACCCTACACTACCCTACCCTACATATACTACACTACACTACCCTACAATACCCTACACTACACTACACTACACTACCCTACACTACACTACCCTACACTACACTACCCTACCCTACCCTACCCTACCCTACCCTACCCTACCCTACCCTACACTACCCTACCCTACCCTACACTACACTACCCTACACTACCCTACATAAAACCGTCTTCTGACAATAACGAACTCGACAAAAAAAGAATTAGCGAAATCGGTCCAGCCGTTCTCGAGTTATGCGCTTACCAACACATTTTGCGATTAATTTTTATATATTAGATAAGATATACTAATTAAATGATTAGACAGCAGCTCTACGAGTTGCTGTGTTGGAAGTGCTTACATAGCTAATATTTGGGGGTTTGTGGCACTTAGCTCTGTTTCAGGTTGGGCAAAAGTAGAGAGGTCGCGGGTTCGATTCCAGGTGGGGTCAACTTGTAAGACTCGGTTTGGTTGGTGGTAGGGCATTTTCTAAGCCCGCCTGGCTAGCTACCACCATCTTATTCAAGTCTTGCCGCCAAACATCAGTGTAAACAACATTGATGTGTTCCGGCTTAAAGATAAGATAGCCAGTTCTCCATTGCGTTGGGGAATCTTGGTAAAATCTTCCATCTTCGGCATCATCGTCACTTACCATCAGGTTAGATGATCCCAAGGGCTTACCAATCCCTACTAAAATAATATAATATAATATAATATATATAATTTATAATATATAATATTATAATATAATATTATAAATGCAAAAGTAACTCTGTCTGTCTGTTACGCTTTCCCGCAAAAACTACTGAACGGATTTGGCTGAAATTTGGTAGGTAGACAGATTAGGACCTGGCTTAAAACATAGGCTACTTTTTACCACGCTCGCGATCCGCTTGCGGCTCGCGCACTGCGCACCCTCGAAAAGTCATAGAAACGTGGTCCACGCGGGTGAAGCCGCGGGAAACAGCTAGTCGTAAATAAAATAAAAAAATCTTTCGAATGTATTTCCGGATGTCCGGCTGTTCTTCTCTCCAGGTCGCCTTTCTCAACAGATTCTAGTGAGATTTTGTGAGCAGATTCTATAGTTATATAGATTTTTAACCGACTTCATTAAAAGGAGGAGGTTTCTCAATTCGACCGTATATATTTTATTATGTGTGTTCGCGGATAACTTCGTAGTTTATGATCCGATTTTGATGATTCTTTTTTTGTTAGAAAGAAGATATCCCAAGGGTGGTACCATGATAAGGAAACCAGGATCTGATGATTGCATCCTAGAGAAATCGAGTGGAACCTTAGTTTCCTGTTTAAAGTCTGTTTTTTTTTGTTAAAAATTATTTTTGTCGATTCAGTATTTGAATTTTTATTTAAAGTCTATGGGGGTTAAAAATGTAAAAAATATAATGTTCCTGCAATTTCAAAAAAACTTGCGAGGTCTACAGCTCAATAAGCCACTAGTATACAAAATAAAAGGAAACTGTGACTGGACTGATCTATCCACGCACAGCCAAACCACTGGACGGATCTGGGGCATAGAGATAGCAATCACTACGTAGGCATCCTCTAAGAAAGAAGTTTAGGAAATTCCCACGGGAACGGCTAAAAATAGGATTTGCGCGGCCGATGCCGGGGTCAACAGCTAGTTTTTAGGGTTCCGTAGATAACAAGGAACCCTTATAGTTTCGGTATGTCTGTCTGTTCTATATGTCTATCCGTCTATCGGCGGCTTAGCTCATAGACTATTAGCACACCCTGGACACTTCATACAACGGGCCAGAAATGACATTTCAATGACGGAATGACGAAACAAACAAAATGGCGGCGAAATCCTATACGTTCCACAACCAAACTGGAACCAATCTGTGTCAATCTGGGTGACGAGGGGATGAGGTCGCAATGTGTCACAGGAGTGTCCATACTGTATGTTAGTACAAATATATATACTTTGCTATTGGTACTTGAAAGCTGTAATTTTGCATGAGTATACAACATTAAGCGTCGGTGGCTCAACCAGTAACGACTCGGTCCATCTAACCAGAGGTACCGGGTTCAAATCTGGACGGCCAATGTACCAATGAGTTTTTCAAAAACTTACGTACATATCATTACCGATTGCTTTAACGGTGAAGGAAAACATCGTGAGGAAACCTGCACAGGCCTGCGAAGAAACTCGAAGGTTGTGTGTGAAGTCGACCAACCCGCACTTGGCCCGCGTGGTCGACTAAGGCCTAATCGTCCTGATTCAGGGTAGGCTCGAGCCCCTCGGTGGGGACGTATATGAGCTGATATAATAATACAACATTAATCAAGCCAATAAAGTGGTACATCAAAATCTTGCAAAAAAAATTTAAGGATACACGGGGTGAATTGTTTTTCGTTAAATACCCTGTAGTGTGGGTTATCGTTGAATAGGTCTTTTAAAACTATTGAGGGTTTGCTAGAATAGTTTTTCGAATCGGGGATCCGTTTGCGCACTATTTTGCAAACCGATTCAACGACACCCACATGATTGGTTACGTCAACGAAAAAAAATTCAACCCCTCTTTACATACAGGGGAGATATCCTAAAAAATGTTTTTCAAGATTTTGTTGTACGAGTTTGATAAATATGTATAGTATACCCAATATACACATGCCAAATTACAACTTTCTAGTACTGATTCTTATTATTATTATAATAGTCCAGACGGACAGACAGACAAACATGGCAAAGCTATGGGGTTCCTTGTTAACTTCGGAACCCTAAAAACATACACAGAACTGTTCGATTGTTCCCAGCTGTCCACTCTAGCCAAAGTATATATTAAGTACTAACATGGACTCTCTAGATTGCTACCTCGCCCCCTCGTCACCCAGATTGATACAGATTGGTTACAGTTTGGTTGTCGAACGTAAGAATAAGATATCGTCGCCATTTTATTTGTTCCGTCATTCCTTTTTTGAAATGCCATTTCTGGCCCGTTGTATGAAGTGTCCAGGGTGTGCTCTAGCACTGTCTCCCGGGGTAACAAACAACTATGATTTTTTTTCGAACCACAAAAGCATACAAAAGTAGCTAAACTTAACATGACTGAATAATACAGATTAATTTAAAATCTCTATCTCCCTCCTTTGTAATACATATAAAGCTGAATGAAAATATTACTTTCTAAGTGCCATAAACACATACATTTTCACAAACTTATTGCGAATTACTCCGTCAAAAATACAGAATTTTTCCTTGCGGCATCTTCGTTACAACAATAAATCTCGCTTAGTATGGCAATAAACATTAATGAGTACGTGTAGCTTTACTTGTGGTCTGTGGATCTCACAGACAGTAGGTACATAGCTCCTTTTTACCGTCTCAGTGCTATAAATTTGATTTCACAGCATCATCTTTCATAACTCTAAATTTAAAATATTAAAACCCCTGAAATCTAGACACACAGCAGTGTTTCTGCCAAGATCGAAAAGAAAATGGCGATACCGGCCGTGGGTTATATTATACGAAGCATTTCGGGCCACATTCGACCTCAAATTCTGTTTGACAAACACACTTGCGATTTTGTGTGTCTAGTAAGACCCCCTTGATCACCTGGAATTCCAATTTTCATAAATATATCTTTTACCGTTTCTGAGATATCGACGTACGAAAATCACTATTTTTATGTTTATGACTGACTGACTGACCCATTCGTCAAAATTATAGACCACGTCCAGGTGACTTAGAAACTTCAGCTAGCATCGAGGTAGGTTATTTGACGGACCTATACAAAGGAAAAATTCTAAAAATGTCCAAGTGTGAGTTGTGCTCGCGCACTGAGGGTTTCGTATCACCACTACTTATCAAAATATTATATAGACCACTTCTAGTTAACTTATAAACGTGAAATTTGGTATCGAAATAATTTATTAGGCGTATAGGTACCTACTAAGAAAAAAATTTAAAAACAGGCCAAGTGCAAGTAAGACTTGCGAAATTATTTATATTCTTTACAACTACTATTCATCAAAGTTATAGACCACTTCCAGGTAACTTAGAAACTTACCTAACATATAGGTAAGTTATTGGGCGTATGAAATAGAAAAAGAAAAAAAGTCTAAGATAAATATTTCATTTTGAAGTGCCGTAGCTATGATTTAAGAAACTACTATAGAACTTGGCACCTACCCATATAGATCTCTGTATTTTATTTGTATTTAACTTGGCTCCCTTTCACATTTATGTTTTGTTGGGATTTCTCCTTTCTGCTCAATCATCAGACCCTGATTTATTGAGACCGTTCCAATAAGCCCAAACACAATACTTGTGCTGTAAGATCTCAGCTACGCTCTCACTTATGGGACGGATCGGCACGTTACCACTACTATTCATCAAAATTATAGACCACTTGCAGGTAACTTAGAAACTTGCTTAACATATAGGTAAGTTATTGGGTGTATACAATAGAAAAAGAAAAAAGTCTAAGATAAATATTTCATTTGGAAGTGTCGTAGTTATGATTTAAGAAACTATTATAGAACTTGGCACCTACCCATATAGATCTCTCTATTTTATTTGTATTTAACTTGGCTCCCTTTCACATTTATGTTTTGTTGGGATTTCTCCTTTCTGCTCAATCATCAGACCCTGATTTATTGAGACCGTTCCAATAAGCCCAAACACAATACTTGTGCTGTAAGTTCTCAGCTATGCTCTCACTTATGGGACGGATCGGCTCGTTACCAGCTAGATGCCTTGGATTCTATCGACCGACGCGCTAGGAGACTCATTGGCGACGAAGAACATGTATCAAACAAAGCCCAGAGCATCGCCGCAAGGTCGCCTGTCTATCGGTGTTCTACAGGATTCATTTCGGAGATTGTGGCTTGGAGCTTCACAACGTCATTCCCCCCTCTCCGTTTCATCATCGGACGATCAGGCGCGGAGGGCGGTTCCACCCCTTTGTCGTTAATGTTCCATCTTACGAATTGATCATGCGAACGGCCAAGGAGTGGCATTCCCTTGCAGCGTCTGTATTCCCCGATTTGTATAATTTAGGAATCTTCAAGACGAGAGTGAATAGGCACTATTTGGCTTGCATGTTACATCCTCGGCTGCATCGGCACTTACCATGCACTCAAATTTTTAATTTAAAAGAACAGTTGGTGAGGAGTTGGGTATCCTGAAAATTCTAGGTAGGTATTCTGCAGCATAAGGTCAAGGTTATCATGTTCTTTCAATATCATTAAAGTAAAAGGATACCCAATTTCGAATCGATCAGACTTGTGGAATTTGCTCAGATCCATTCATCAACTAGAAAAAATTCTAAAATTGATCTTTAAACGGCTCAAAAGATACTTTTAAATCATAGTTAAGAACACTCTCGATTTAGTCACCTTTCGAGCAAAAAAACTAAATCACAATCGGTCCATACGTTTGGGTGCTACGATGCCACAGACAGAAATACAAGTTAAACTTATATCACCCCTCTTTTTGCGTCGGGGGTTACAAAAATCACACATAGTAATGCGACACGCAGCGACGAATCACCTCTGTGGCGTAATGGTTAAGTCCGTTAACTTCACATCAGGAGGTCGCGGGTTCCATTCCCGGTTGAGCTCGGTTTGGTTGGTTTAGGGCATTTCTATGCTCGGCTGTCTACCACCATCTTATACAAGTCTTGCCGCCAAGCATCAATGTTAACAACATTGACGTGTTCCGGCTTGAAGATAAGATAGCCAGTTTGCCATTACATTGAAGAATCTTGGTAAGCCCGCTTCCATCTACGGCATCATCGTCACTTACCATCAGGTGAGATGATGCCAAGGGCTTACCATTTATGAATTTCAAAAAAAGTATGACTCATATTTTAACGCAATATCACCACTAGGAGAGAAAACAGACAGAGCTATTAAATAGGTATTAGGCACGCATAGAAAATCTTTCCTTACCGTTTAAATAACACTGTATGCTCCTAACATATTACCACAGTATATAGCGGCTTAAAAAGCGTCGGTGGCTCAACCGGTAACGACTCGGTCCATCTAACCAGAGGTACCGAGTTCAAATCTGGACGGCCAATGTACCAATGAGTTTTTCAAAAACTTTCGTACATATACTTACCGATTGCTTTAACGGTGAAGGAAAACATCGTGAGAAAACCTGCACACGCCTGCGAAGAAACTCAAAGGTTGTGTGTGAAGTCGACCAACCCGCACTGGGCCCGCGTGGTCGACTAAGGCCTAATCGCCCTGATTCAGGGTAGGCTCGAGCCCCTCGGTGGGGACGTATATGAGCTGTTATAATAATAATAAAAAATAGCGGCTTATCTTATAGTTAGTTACGCAGAGCAACGGAAGGGTACTTGCGGGGCAGCGGGCGGCGGGGCACAGCCTGACAAACTCGGGTATAGATTTCGTACTCACCATTATTATTGTATGTACCTAGTAGGCGACAGTGAGAATCTGAGGATTTCAACACATTCCAGGGCCTCTACAGTGGACAACTTATTGTAATGATTGATACTTTAACTTCTATCACTTTCCCGTATACGCCAATATCCACCACACCCTTTCAGAAGAACAGGTCAGTGTGCCGCTGGAATAAAAAATCGTAAATGAATAATTAATGATGATTAATACCGACTCGGTGGCTCAGTGGTTAGTGCTCTTGACTACTGATCCAAGGGTTGTGGGTTCGATCCCCACCCAGGGCAAACATTTGTGTGATGAGCAGATTTGTTTGCTCTGTGTCTGGGTGTTAAATATCTATATATGTATGTATTTAAACGTATATAAGTATGTATATCAGTCTCTGGTTCCCATAACACAGGGAATCCTACTATGGGGCCAGATGACCATGTGTGATTTGTCCCAGAATATTTATTTATTTATTTATTTATTTATTATTAATGGGTTATGGATTGAGCTATGCTCAGAGTTTCCCTACGTGATCGAATCAGAAATGAGAATCGCTAAACTCAAGTGGCAGTTTGCGTAGCATATAGCTCGTAGAACAGATGACCTTTGGGGTAATAAAGTTCTCGAATGGCGACCGCGCACCGAGACGTAGCATAGACGTCCTAGTGAAGGTTACGGGAAGCCGCTGGATGTGGACAGTAAAAGACCAGCCGTTGAAGAAGTCAATGGGGGAGGGCTATGTTCAGTTAGCAGAGTCTTTCAGCTGATATGATGTGATGACTATGAAATACTAATTTACAAAATGCATCTGGTGTAATGCGCACCTTTGCGCCGGGTTCGGTAAGGGGCGGGTTATTTATTGACTGATAGTTAGTTATTTATAGATTACTAGTGGATGCCCACAGCTTCGCCCGCGCAGATCCCGATTTTTGCGGTACCCGTGGGAATTTCTCAAAATCCTTTCTTAGCAGATGCCTACGTCATAACATCTACCTGCATGCCAAATTTCAACCCGATCCGTCCAGTGGCTTGGGCTGTGCGTTGATAGATCACTATGTCAGTCAGTCAGTCACCTTTGAGTTATACATATTTAGAAGATAGAAGATAAAAACGTAGTCTTTGATTCATTTGTTAACCAGGCAACCGATTTTGAAATAATTTTATATCGATAATCGGATGACGTTTATCTGTGTCGGTATTGCATTACTTTTTTGAAAAACGAAACAGGAATCCATTATTAACCAATCAACTTGTTTTCAAGTTAACGGAAAACAAGTTTATTGCTTAACTAGTGGATGCCTGCAGCTTCGCCCGCGCAGATACCGATTTTTGCGGTTCCCGTGGGAATTTCCCAAAATCCTTTCTTAGCGGATACCAACGTCATAACATCTACCTGCATGCCAAATTTCAGCCCGTTCCGTCCAGTGGTTTGGGCTGTGCGTTATAGATCACTATGTCAGTCAGTCAGTCACCTTTGAGTTATATATATTTCGAAGATTAATATAGATTTTTATATGACTTTTAACATGTTATAAACTAATTATAATTACGAGTATTATGATTATGACCTTATTATGAACTACAAGTAAATTTTAAAAAATATAATGAATAATTAAAAACGCTAAACACGTTAAAGAACCGACTTCCATCGCAACAACATTTTGGTTGTTGTTAATTTTCTAATCAAGTACTACACCGATTTTGATAAAATTTATATGGGACCACACGGGAAGCACTAGCTTTCGAATAAAAAAAAGAATCATCAAAATCGGTTCACCCAGTCAAAAGCTCTGAGGTAACACACATAAAAAAAAACATACAGTCGAATTGAGAACCTCCCCTTTTTGGAAGTCGCTTGAAAATAATATAATACCTACATAATACCTTTAAATGAGCAATTCTTGTATCATATCATACGTCCACTGCTGGACATAGGCCTCCCCCGTGGATTTCCACGACGAACGGTAAGATTTACAAAATAATTTGATTAAATTTGATTTAAGATGCTCACAAGTATCTACTTTATCAGGATGAAAAAAAAATTATGGTGATCCAAAATTACTTTACGCACGGATATTATGGCACGTAACGTGATGTTTATTTATAAAATATGACCGAATTAATATGGTCTGTTTATGCCAAATCGTTTACGTTCCTTCTAATTTTATTGGACAGATTTAATAAACTATTTATCGGTTTAATATTTAGATACTTGAAGGATGTATTTATGCTGTAAGTATAATTCTATTACAACATAAACATGAAAGGAGCCAAGTTCGATACAAAAAAATATTACAAAGATCTAAATGGTACCTAGTTCTATAGTGATTTTTTAATTCATAGCTACGGGACTTCAAATTGAAATATTTATCTTAAACTTCTCCAAATAATAGAGAACTTACAATGGTTTTCAGTTTCTTAGAAGAAAATGTGTTATGCTCTGTGCTTTTAATGGTGTAACTTGGCAAGTTTTCACTATCCCATTCTCGACATGAGAGACATCAAGTCGGATCTGCAAAACATCAATATTTCAGGAAAGCAAAAATAAAAATGGTATACATTTTAGTTAATGTTTGTTACTTTAAGGATTTTTGTTTTTTTTTTTATTGTTATCTAAGCTTAACAGAAAGCTAAAGAACTAAGTTAATAGTCTTATTTTAATGTACTAAAGAAGTCATCATTCATTTCATTACGTTTAATGGTACTCGAGTTATTAAAGAAAACCTTTTCAGTAAAAAAAAGCTTTCTGACGTATCTTTTGAAAAAAAAATGCTGTTATGTATTTTTTTAGTTACAGTAATTTATTTACTAGCTATGAATATAGGATAGGCATCTGGCCCGACTGAAGGCGGTTTTTCGGCCGGATTCCGGGGCTCGGCTGCACGCACTTCCGTCACCCCAACTAGAAACTCTACTGGACCGCTGGAAAGTCTTTTGAGTAATTTAAGCAACAAAGAAAACTCATTGCTCAACTGGCCAATAGACTAAGGAACGAGAGATTTCCTACAGTACTTATTAAGGGTGATGCAGATGTTCCCATAATTCAAACGGCAATTAAGTAAAAATGGGAGTTCAGTACACCAAAAAAGCGCTAGATCTAGCTCCGAAAGCGCTAAGGTGGCAGCACTGATCACTACGTTTGTTTGTCATACTGTGAAGTGTGAAGTGTGCTATATCAAATTATCCTACTATTTTAACTAGGTACGTTTTGATAATTTTGGGTAAGAAGAACACGCAAAAAGAAGTCCTTCCTTTCGATTTTGAAACGATGATGTATAATTTGAAGAATATAGTTATTAATAATGAATAAATAATCTTACCAAAATGCTGTTAAGCAAGATGGTCTTACACTAGCTTGCCTCTTACACTAACTAAGCCTTTTTTTTAACATTGCACTGAAATAAAAACTTTCATAATATATATTCTTATCGATGTGTTTTTGGTTTGTGGCCTGACCCTCGAATAGCACCAACCCACCTCTTCCTATGGGTGTCGTAAGTGGCGACTAAGGGATTATTCGAACTATTGCAAACCGAGGATGGGCAGCAGCATCCTTCCGCGTACTCTACCACTAAACTGTGATCGCCCACCCGCCTGCCAAACGTGACGATTTTGGCAAAAGCCAAGTCTTAAGTTTTGCTTCCAAACATCAGTGTTAACAACAATAATGTGTTCCGGCTTGAAGATAAGATAGCCAGTTCTCCATTGCGCTGGGGAATCTTGGTAAGCCCGCTTCCATCTTCGGTATCTCCTGCCACACGTCGGAGCTGACACGCATATATTTTTAAGCTATTGCATAGCTTTATCGCAGGCTTTGAGCGCGGCTACCGAATCAAGAAATTTCGTAACGAAAAAAACTAACACTACCGCGTTCTAAAAAAACTTACAGTGCCATCTATTAGCGATTTGCGGTACTAAAAGGACAGTCAATTTTACTGGCTCGGCCGAGCGTGACGTAATGTTACCGCGTTCTAAAAAAACTTACAGTGCCATCTATTAGCGATTTGCGGTACTAAAAGGACTTGGTCAATTTTACTGGTGTAACTTTCTTAGTGTTAAAAGTTGATAAAAAATGCTATGCAATAGCTTTACGGCGGCAGTCCCCGAGTGCCACACGTCTTTTTTTTATTGTCCATGTTCAGACCCACTTGTTGAGAAGCTCTGAGCATCGTGCTTAAGTCTTCCATAGGCTCAGCCATTACCACGATATCGTCAACAATTCGAAGGAGGGTTATGTACTCACCGTTGATATTGATGCCGAGTGCTCCCCCCCTGTCCAAAAGCTTACAAACATCTTCCAGGGTGGCGGTGAACAGTTTCTGAGATATAACGTCCCCCTGTCTCACTCCTCGCTGCAGTCGCAATTCGCAGGTTTCGAATTTTGGTCTGGAGGCGAACCTACTAAACTCCGTAAGAATGAGTAAATTATTTATTTCTATTAGCGGCGCTAGTGTGCTAATCGAACCACCTGTAAGTTAATACCTGGACGACCGAGCGATGCTAATAAACATTTTTTTTGGTGTGAATCCAGATTTTCAGAATCAACAACTTGAAATTAAACCCATAACATGAAAAATAAGTTAAAATCACAAAAAAATAATTCACGCCTCTAGTGAGGTTTAGAACACATACCATTCGGTTTGTGAGCTAGGCTCGTTAACCGCTCGGCTAGGGTATCTTCTGAAATAAATTGTGACCAGTCTCCTGGAAGTCGTCTATTTCTATAATTTTCATGGTAGTAGCAATAGGGGATCGGACTGCTAGTCATTTGAGTTACTTTTTATGATCCGTCAGAAACGAAATTTTGTTCTAAAAATGTTTTAAATACCCACAAGTGACATCATAGATTTTTAGCGTCATTGACGAACTTATTTTGTGAATTTGATCAATTAAAAATTAAAGATGTGATGGAAAAACAAAACAAGTAAGATTTCTTGAAACTTCAAGAGGAGAGCAATTTAGTAAATCATATTTCAGAATTTATTTTTGATGCAGTCCGATCCCCTATTAAATAACCCTAGTTTCGCAAGTCCGACTTGCACTGGCCGGTTTTTAAAATGTTTACTTTGTATACGTCTAATAACTTATCTCGACGCCAAAAAAGTTTTGATGAGTTGTTGTGATACAGAACCCTTGGTGTGTGAGTACGGCTCGCGCTTATCCGTTTTTTGAATGCACCGGCGGCATTAGCATTGTAAAACAAAAAATAAATGAAGATGTTTATATTTTTATATTTGAAGACTATCTCAAAAAGGCTTGTACCCAGAGACGTTAATATATTCTCACAATAAATATTAATATGTCAATGTCATGTGTTGTCACGTGTGACTTATATCTTCTTTGACCTTTGTTGTCGCGCAATGTTTTGCAACATTTTGTTTGTATTTTCGAGTAGAATTTTTAAACGTGACTTTCTGACCTTTCTGTTACTATTTAACCGTAAATAATAAAAAGGCACTGCTATTTTAAGGATGGCTGAAGACGACGAAAGTTTGCATCGTTTAGAAGGAACTTCCGGCGACGCACCTGGAGGTTTGATTATCAAAAATAAGGATAAACCAGCTGAGTTTCAATTTGCCAAGCCGTCCTTACTGGGCCTTGATAAGCTAGCTGCAGCTAAAAGGAAGCAGAACCGTCTTATTTCCTTCCAAGACGAGTCTGAGGACGCAGAAGAAAGCGGTAGCACAACAGGTGGGAAGGAGCGTAAATATAGGAGGCACAATGAGGAAACTCCGACATATACCGGTGGAATATCGGAACAAGCGCGGGAACGCATGCTGGAGAGGTTACAGAAGTAAGTTCTTGATTATGTGATTTATGTGTTAAATAAATGGTGATGGTTTGATAGTTTGAATACAGAATTTTTACCTGACAAAAAAAAAGTAATAAGTATAGTCTTTCTTTGCTTGATCAACAAACCTAAAATTTATGTTGGCTACTAAAACTAGAAAACATAACTTTGGCTACTAAAACTAGAAAACATAACTTTGTTGTACGCTGTTTTCTCGTGGTCCCACTAATTTGTAGGGTTTATTACATTCAACAGAAAAATACCTTGAGCCTGGTTCAACAAGCCACTTTCTTTTGCATGTTGACAGCACTTACTCTAAGTGAGAAACACATGGCAGTGGCCTTTTAAAAATAATATTTACAAAATGAAACACAAATATTAGGTGTTTAACCCTTCAAACGGGGCATCATCTGAATTTGATGAAAAATGTGCTCGAAAAAGTGTGACGTAATGTATGACATAATAAGTGTACTTATACTGTTAAACTATACTGTAATCAATTTTTAATGTTTATTTGGGTAATTCCATAGATTTTTTCCAAAATAAAGGTTTCTAAACTTTTTAGTGTCAGATTTCATAAAACATTAAGTTGTTAGCAAGAAAAATGCAATCTTGCTTAGATTGGTTTTAGAAAGAAAGAAGATTTCACTAGCTAAATAGAACAGTAACATATGGTTTTATTAGTTTTTATAGGTTTTATACAAAATTTACTAAGAAAACCTCGGATATTGGCAAAGCACCAAATGGACAACCGTGTGGCCAAATTACTCTCCCCGCCTGAGCCCCGGTGGCGTGTTTGATCCCCCACTGGAAGGGTTATGTATGAATTTGCCCATTAGATAAAACAATATAACCAAGAAAATTAATAAATACAAAAGATTTCATTTGGGAAGTTGGGTATCATATCGGGCAAACAGGTTGTGACCTGTACTCCGATATAATTATGTTCATTTTTTTTATTCACAATTGGTAAGCCCTTGGCATCATCATGTCATGATCTCAATGTTGGCTAATGTTTTGTTCAAAAATATTACAGAAAAGAAAAAGAAAAGGAGCGAGGTGTGCACCACTCTACACAAGAGGAAAAGAAATCCCGTTCAAAAGATGATGAGGATGATCGCTTTTACCGCCACCGCTACGACAGACGTGACCGAGACCGGTGCAATGATGATAGAAAGGATAAGGACAGACACAGAGACAGAGATCGGAGGGACAGGGATAGAGGATCTGAGAGGAGTAACAGAGATAGGTATAGTGAAAGGGGGGAGAGTTCTAGGAGGAGTTACTATGAGCCAAGATTCAAGGATGAGCCTAGAACACCAAGGTATGTGATAATAAATAATAATGCTATTAAATATTCAGACAAATTTAGACGATTTTTGTTAGCACAAAAGAAACTTATAAACTATGTTAGTAATTCATAAACAAAAATCACACAGAGAAAGAACATTGAATTGAAATTTATTGATAAGTATGTTGACCCAATGGTTCACATTGGGACAATCATACTTATCGGAAAACACTTTCAGGATGCCGCTGTTGTTGTCTTTCACTCTTGATAGTAGCGACGCTATTTTTTGCGTATTATAGAATGAAAGCCATCTGTTCGAGTCTCAGCAAACATAGCAGAAGCACTGCAGAAGCAAGGCAACCCCAGCAGCATACTGATGTCAGTTTTATAAATGTTTATTTCTGTGTTGGGTACCACTAGGTTTAATGAGTCGGCATGGTGACTTGAACACCGTCTATGCCGTGCAGGTATCCAGCCTATAATTATAATATTCAATGTACTTCTTAATTACTTAATATTTTTTCAGTGTGCTTCTTAATTATTTAACTGTGATTGAAGTCTCAGGCCATGGACATGATAAAAAAACGTCTTTTTAGGTTTTTGTACCTCAAAAGGTAAAAACGGATCTATTACAGGATCACTTGTGAGTTTGTCTGTCCGTCTGTCCAGCCAATTTGCTCCGAAACTACTGGACCGGTTGAGTTGAAATTTAGTACACATATGTAAGTCGGTGATCCAAAGACGGATGTGTAACGTAAATAAATGAATAATTTGAACACTTTTGTGGGGTAATTTAGTTTTTTTTTAATGTGTTCCTAGATAATGCAGTACTGGGATTCCACATGCAATATGCGGGACTAATCTCGCACGTAAATTGAGCGGGATCCCGCGGGATTTGCGGGATTGAGGAGAAACGAAGTTATTACTTGTTACTCTGCAGTCTGCGCGCGGATCCGAGCCATCTGACAAAAGCTTTGCTTATATTGTCTACTAGCAATTTCCCGCGGCTTCAACCGCGTAGACAACGTTTCTATTACTTTTCTAGGGAGCGTCGAAAAAAAGTAGCCTATGTGTTAATCCAGGTCCTAATCTGTCTACTTACCAAATTTCAGCCCGATCCGTTCAGTAGATTTTGCGTGAAAGAGTAACAAACATACATCCATACATTCTTACAAACTTTCGCGTTTATAATTTTAGTAGGATTTGACTGTATAATGCACGGGTACGGCGTATAAACATCGGTCACTAAGCACCTATGTATATCGATTGGTGTAAATGACGGATGTTTCTACCAGCATAGAAGTAGAAAGAGCCTTTTTCGCTGCTGGCTACCTAATCTGCAAGGTCAGGAGCCATTTATCTGATGAAACAAATAACTCATAAACTTTAATAAACCGGTTTCGTAATAAACTTGAGAAAGTTCTCAAGTCGACCCATATTTTTTTTATGTATGATCAAGTGTAACTTTTAACAGATTAATCCGATTTTGATAAAAAAAAATATTTGAATAGGGTATGTATACTTTGAAGTTATTCTCATATAAATTTTATTTAAATAAGCGAACTATTTTTTTTATAAAATTAACAAAAATAAAAAACTGTAGCGAAATTGTAGTTACTGCGATTGAAGTCAGTTATTTTTAACGTGTTAAGCGTGGTCAATTATTTGGCATTTATTTGCAGAGCAATGTGTAGTTCGCTTTTTATGTTTAATAATGTTTAATTTTGTTTGAAAAATATTGATAAAAAGGAATAAATATAATGTAACTGCATAATAAACATTCAGTCCGCAAAATAACTACTTGAGCGGCAAGATTTCATGATTGAGCGGCAGAAAAACATGTCTATAAGCAGCAACTCAACACTGTAGGAAGAGTGTGGTACGGGGAGTTCTAAATGGAAGCGGGAGCGAGCGAAGCGAGCTCGGACTTGCGGAGCACCCCGACTCGGATCCGTTAGGTTCGGAGACTGTGCGGGGAGGCGAGCTAAGCTCGCCTCCCCGCACAGTCGTAGTGTTAGGTTTAACATGAGAACACAGAAGTAGGAGCCCCGAAGGGGCTCCGTCGACCACTCAACACTGTAGGAAGAGTGTAGTACGGGGATGTTTAAAATAATTACAGCCATCTAGAATGACATAAATTGCTGATTGATTTTGAAATGTTTGCTGACCATGAGTTGCTGACCAATTAGCTATTTCTGCTCACCGATTATATTTTTCTGCTCACAGAAATAACAATACTATGCTAACCATTTAATTGACACCCTTGATAAAATTACTAAAAATTTCGTAAAATTCTGATAAATCCTTCATGCTATGAATTATTTGCGAAGTCCACCAAGTTACCAATTGTGGATAAAGAAAAGCAATCACAAGGTACCAATGATGACACCAACCAACTCAAGGTTTTTTTTTTATTACATTTTATTATTTTCAGCATTAAAGCCCTAAAGCCGACAGACAAGACAGCTTGGGACGATGATGATGATGACTCTCGCAGTACTGTCCGCAAGTCTAGCTGGGACTTCCCAACTCCGCTGCCAAAGGATTTGAGAGACGCCTCAGAACGGTCCTATAGAAGCGGTAAACCATTGAGGGACTACAAAGGCAGGCCGTATGATAATACTCCCAGAGCTACGCCGCACAAGTAAGTTTATTTTGTAAACTTAAGAGTCTCCAGGAGGCTCGCGTTTCCATACAAACGTAGTTCCGCTTAAATACAAAAACTACATGCCGGATTAAATCCAAACTTTGCAAATATATTGAGTAGACACATATCAATGTTTGTAATTAGTTTTCATGGTAGTAAATTTAAACATAACTAAACGAAGGCTTAAATTAGTTTTGTACTGAAAGTTTGAAACTGCTCTTATTTTTTGCCGTTTTATATTAGTACATCGAAAACTAATTACAAACATCCATATGTGTTTACTCAACATATTTGCAAAGTTTGGATTCAATTCAGCATGTAGTTTTTGTATTAAATAATAACTACGTTTATATGGAAACTCGAGCCTCCTGGAGACCCTTAAGTGTTCTTGCAGAAGAAAGAGAGCGTTTTTTTTATTGGTTTTATTGATTTAATGTGTATCTTTACCTTAAGTGGTGACCTCGAATAATGTTTCGACACGTGATATGTCATATCCTTCACTGTAATTGAGACAGGTGCGATTGAGACATGTCACAGCACATTTCGGCATGTTGACGGTAAGTCTGCCAACGCGTGACTGTAAGCAAAACTCTGCTCCGTCGTGATTGAATCAGAGTTTGTGTTTCATTATTTGGGTCATTAGTGGTTTATGCGTCTAATTTTTATTTTATTCAAGTTGGCATTTTTGAAGACGGTTGTATGTAATGTATTATTTTTCAGTCTATCTGGTTAAAGCTTAGTTATACTAATTAGTTGGAAAAACTTATTTAAAAATAATTGGTGCCCACGTTTGTGAATGGCGGGTATTAAGGCATTACAGTATAATTTTAAGCGTCGACAACACCATCTTACGGGTCCTGGCAGATAGACCCGACAGTGTGCTGCAGAAGCAATGGGTCTCAACCCTTATCCACCCACACGCTGAGCACATTTGTATTTTAAATTAGTTTAAGTATCATTAACATGTTCTTTTGTTACTATAATATAGTGAGTTCAGATTAACATAATATTATGAACCTACGTTGTCTTTTTAATAAATACATTTAATTTTAGTATAATTAATACGATATTGTCATTTTAATAACTTTTTAACAACTGTCAAAAACGAAAGTTTGTTCTGCAATTATTCGCGTTACGGACATAGTGACGTCATAACATAAGTGCCATTGCTCTTTAACGAACTAATTTGCTGTTTTAAATAAATATAAAATTAAAAATTGTTTAATATTTCAAATGAGTAAGTGTTTTTGTTATTCTAGAAGAAATGCTATTTACGGAATTGCGTTCTTTAATTTTTTTTTATACGGTTAAATAGCCTGTTGCGAGATACTGTCAAATGCACACATACGATTTTTAAATAACGTTATAAGATTTTAAAAAAAGCATAATGAAGATAAATCTGTAATATACCTAACCTAGGTGGCCTAAAATAGCCCATAAACCCTATGTTGCGGAACATTTTCAACCGATTTCAAAAAAGGAGGAGTTTTTCAATTAGACCTTTTTATTTAAGTACTAGCTTTTGCCAGCGGCTTCGCTCGCGTGAACATAGTTTCTATGACTGTCTTCGAGGGCGCGCAGTGCGCAAGCCGCAAGCAGATCACGAGCGTGGAAAAAAAGTGGCCTGTATGTTAATCCAGGTCCTCATCTGTCTACCTACCAATTTCATCCAGATCCGTTCAGCGAACATCGCGGTCCCATATAATTATTATCAAATCTTTTAAGTACTTTTTAGGAAAAATTAACAGAAACTAAAAAAACGGTAAAGTGCGAGTCAGAACCGCGCACAAAGGATTTCGTACCGTCATACTAGATGGCGCTAGTTTCTTAAAGTTTAAAAAAACACGTCTTTTGTATGGAGACTGTCACTTTTCATAATTTTTAGTATTTGTTGTTATAGCGGCAACAGAAATACATCATCTGTGAAAATTTCAAATGTCTAGCTATCACGGTTCATGAAATACAGCCTGGCGATAGACGGACAGACAGACAGACTGACGGACAACGGAGTCTTAGTAATAGGGTACCGTTTTTACCCTTTGGGTATGGAACCCTAAAAATTAAGTAAAATTTTACTTAGTTTTGCAATTGAAGTAGGTTTTTAAGTTTAACGCATTGAATTACTACTACTACGTATGTAACCGACGCCGCGAACCACTTTTTTGCGCCGTGTGTTGTTGACAATTGTCATCAACGCGTTTAGTCTCTCGCCTAACGCTCAAGCGATCGCCCGCGTGCCGATACCTTAGAACAATCCAAAAATGCCGGCTTGCGTGTTAAAAGCTTGTTAAAATTGATCCACTGCAAAGAAAAAGATAGTGGCATGACTTATCATCGGTAAGTCAACAAATTATTAATTAAAACCAACCAGAACTAGTTTTTTTTTCTACATTATTTTCAACCACAACCCGACATTTTGTTTGAAAATCATAGATTATGAAAAGTGAACCATACAGATAGGACACGTAGGTAAGGTACTAATGGCTGGTGAACTATATGACTGCTTCCGTGGCGCAGTCGAGATGGGTCGCACTTTACTGTGACAGTAACGTGGAGGTAATCCCCGGGCCGGACCAAAAAAGTGCTTAATAACTAGATGTGCTATGTATGTATGAATGTTGTTGTCATAAAAAAGAGCTTCATAACTAGATGTGTAAGTATGTTTATTCAAACGACTTCCAAAAAGGAGGAGGTTCTCAATTAGACTGTATGTTTTTTTTATGTGTGTTACCTCAGAACTTTTGACTGGGTGAACCGATTTTTATGATTGTTTTTTTTATTTGCAAGCTAGTGCTTACCGTGTGGTCCCATATAAATTTTATAAAAATCGTTGTAGTACTTTATTAGAAAATTAACAAAAACCAAAAATAACTATGCAAAAATGTACTAAGTTGTTGCGATGGAAGTCGGTTTTTAACGTGTTTAGCAAAATACAAAATTAACAAAATACCTTAAACCTGACTGCATAAAATCACAACGCTCTTTTTGTTTTTTCTGTTTTTTCAAAAAAAATCATATCTGATGACACCTCGCATTTCAAAATCCAACAAGCCGTTTTGGCTACATGCGGTAACAATGAAACGGACAACACACACACGCACACACACATACATACCCGAAAAAGGTCTTGGTGAGCAGTCGGGTTGCTCAAGTGTTAGTGCTAATTAGGCAGATAACTCCATTGCAGTGAATTTCGCATCTGTTTATTTATTCTTCATAAACGTCACGCGATAGTCCCGGCCCCGCGCACTCCTTGCGACCCCCGAGCAGCGCAAGATGTTTTGACTAGCTGTTCTATACGTAGTAGTAGTAATTGAATGGTTTAACGTTATCAAGTATGAACGGATTTTTTGTGTTTTGTAGTCAAACTAGGAACTCTTTATAGTTTCGCCATATCTGTCTGTCTGTCTGTTACTTTTTATATTTTCTATTCATTTGATCCAATGACCAAGAAACGTGCAGGCAGTGAAAGATAACATGTTTTATCATATTTAATATATAAAAATCAATGTTTGTTTGTTTGTTCGTATTTTATGCGCTGCCATATCCCTCATCCGATTGCGTTGAAACTTAGTATAGTTGTTGCGCGCACGTCCGGGAAGGTATTAAAAAATGCGACTCGCCATTCCGACAGCCATACAGGCGAAGCTGCAGGCTAAAGCTAGTTTCATAAATATATATAAAAAAATTGTGATTCTTACGTTAGTCGCATATGATGTTAACAAGTGACAAAATATTTGTGAAATTAATGAATTATCGGGTCGTACATTCACGGGCCGGGCCTTCGGATAGTAGGCCACGTTTGTCTTCGGCCTCACATAAGGTGGCATGGCCGTATTACCTTAGCCTTTGTGACTTAAAAAATAGAGTTTAAAAAAACTAAAAAACACGCTTTTAAAGTACATCAGACTAAAAAGTTAAAAATTATTCTTAATATAAGTTGAAAATAATAATTAACAAATTACTAGTATTATTGTGAAAAATCGTGGGGCGCTCTGTGCCATATTTTTCGTCTATCGAGCAACCCACACTTTTTCACAAGTATACTAGTAATTTGTTAATTATTATTTTCAACTTATATTTTGCAAACAGATCAAGGTAAAATTAGTTCGAATGCCGATGTAGCCAAAGCATTCGAAACTTTTTTCACAAATATTCCACTTAAGACTACTGAAGTCCTAAACTCATCACCTATGTATGCTCAAAGGCTGCTAAAGGATAATTTTAATAATTGCGATCAAAAATTATCCTTCAGAGTAATTGAACCACAATCTATTGTAAAAACTTTTAAATCTCTTAAAGTGAAAAGAACCGAAGACCTCTGGGGATTATCGGTAAGCTTGATCTGTAATGTAATTGATACTTTAGCGCCATATTTAGCTTGTCTTTTTAATATTGGCATTGATAGTGGCGTCTTTCCAGATCTCATGAAGCTTAGTAAAGTGATACCTTTATATAAATCTGGTTCAAAAACTGATCCAGGCAACTACAGACCAGTTTCTGTGCTGCCAGTTCATAGTAAAGTGTTTGAAAAGATTATGCTTAACCAAATGCTACAATATTTTACAGAAAACAAACTACTGCATAACCAACAATTCGGTTTCACTAAAGGACGATCAACAACCGATGCAGGAGTAGCACTCATTCGAAACATATATGATGCCTTCGAGGAATCGCAGAATGCAATTGGAGTGTTTTGTGATTTATCCAAGGCTTTTGATTGTGTTGAACACCAAACATTACTTATGAAATTAAAGCATTATGGTGTAGAGGAAGGGGCTCTCAGTCTTTTAAATTCGTATTTAGACAACAGAACACAAAAAGTACAAGTGAATGGCACGAACTCATCTGGATCTAAAGTGAAAATGGGTGTGCTCCAGGGTTCCATATTAGGGCCTTTTCTTTTCCTTGTTTACGTAAATGATTTGCCTTTTATGGTACAACATCTGTCAAATATTGTGTTGTTTGCGGATGATACATCTCTTCTTTTTAAAGTGAATAGGAAAGAAAACGAAATTGACGAAGTAAACAACACTCTTTCAAAGATACTGAACTGGTTCACTGTGAACAACTTATTATTAAATGCTAAGAAAACAAAATGTATAAAATTTTGTTTGCCAAATGTAAAAAAGGTCAACAATAGTGTAATATTAGACAGTAATAAATTAGAATTTGTAAATACCACGGTGTTCCTTGGTATAACTTTGGATGTTTCACTTCAATGGGGACCACACATTGAAACTTTAGCGGGAAGGCTTAGTTCAGCTGCTTATGCCGTTAAGAAAATAAGACAGTTAACGGATGTAGATACTGCGAGACTAGTGTATTTTAGTTACTTCCATAGTATAATGTCTTATGGCATATTACTGTGGGGGCATGCGGCTGATATAGAAACTATTTTCATCCTGCAGAAAAGAGCTATCCGCGCAATCTATCAGATGCGATCACGTGAGTCGTTACAGAATAAGTTTAAAGAAATCAATATTTTAACTGTTGCTAGTCAATTTATATATGAAAACATCATGTACGTTCGTAAGAATTTGCATTTATTTCCTAAAAACAGTGACAGGCATAATTTGAATTTAAGAAATGTAAATAAAATAGATATAGCCTTTTCGAGACTGAGTAAGGTTAAGAAGTCATTTGTGGGGCAGTGTATAAGATTCTACAATAACATTCCAGAAAATGTAACTAGTTTGTCAGAGAATAAATTCAAGACTCATGTCAAAAAAGTTTTGTGCTCTAGAGGATATTATAAAATAATAGATTATGTAAATGACAAAGATATATATGTTGATTCTATATCAAATACTATTACATGAGACTGTAATCTGAATCATGACATCATTTGTAATATACAGTAATTTTATGGTTTTGACTATTTAAAAGTGTGTGTAAACACCTATTTGAAATAAATAGTTTTGAGTTTTTTGAGTTTTATTAAGAATTATTTTTTACTTTTTAGTCTGATGTACTTTAAAAGCGTGGTTTTTTTTAACTATTTATTTTTTAGTTCAAACTTATGAAATTATTATATTGTCGCTGATTCTTGATAAGGCTACAAAGTTTGAATTAAATCTGTCCGTTTAAAGTGGGTCAAAAACGAGTCCAAAGGAGTCTGTTACATACAAACATACAGGTGAAGCTAATAAAAGCGTGATAAAAACTTTCGCATTTCCTGCTACATTCTTCAGTGCCATTTCACGAAATCACTCCTACAAATCGCAAGAAATCGAGAGAAAAGATTTCACACACCAAAAACCATAGACCTAACTTTTTAACAATAAACAGAAGAACCAAGTCGAGTCGGCAAAATAGTGTCGCTCGTTTACAAAATACAAAAATCCTAGACCTAACCAAGTCAAGTCGGCAAAATAGTGTCGCTCGTTTAAACAAAATGCAAAAATACTAGACCTAACCAAGTCAAGTCAGCAAAATAATATCGCTCGTTTAAACAAAATGCAAAAATCAAATCTTATAAATGAAACTGACCCATCTGATAAACTTGTTTCAGGTTTGCTAGTTCTCGGCGCGGCTTGGACATTGACGACCCCGAATGGCAGGAAGCTGAGAAGAAACTCGACAGGGCTTGGTATAACATGGGTGAAGGTTCGTATAATGTTGTCTTGCAATTATCACCGAACTGTTTGATAAAAATGCTCCAATTAAAAGCGTGAAAGTTAAACGGCCACCTGCACCTTGGCTAAATGACACGATTAAATGAGCTTATTTAGTTACTTAGTTAGGGGCGGCCTTATTTCCGCAACCAGGCAACCGCTGCGCCCATTTTGCGTGATTGGCCGGCATCACTGCCAGCCCAGCTCCTCCAAGAAGCCCAGTAGCCCCCGTAGGTTGCCGACGACTTCCTGGAGTGACCTTCCAGGATATGGGCAGCAGTCTCCTCAGCCTCCATACACGCTCTGCATAGGGGGCTGTCGGTGATACCTAGAGCGAATATGCGTTTATTAAAATGGCCATGTTCAGTGATAGCGGCTGTTACCTTGCGGATCTGAGCTCTCCCAAGTCTCAGATTAAACGAGCTTTGTCTAAACGAAATAATCCAAGCGCAAGCTTAGGAAAAATTCCACTGATGCTAACTTAGCCGATTACAAAAAGCTGTGCAATCGCTGCAACCGAATGTGCCGCGATGCTAAGCGGCACCACATTCACAACTCAGTTGAGCAATGTAATCCAGCTCATCTGTTAAAGTTCCTCAAAACTCTTAGAGTTGGTCGTCAAATGAGTGTCCGTTTGTTTTTGACCTGAAGGTGTTAAATTCTCACTTTTCTAATTATTCATGTCAAAAAATTCCATTCTTCAAAATTTCTCTAATCTACCACTTCCTTCTTGTAGTCAATTTACGTTGAGTGAAGTGTCTCCCAATGATGTGAAGAAATCTCTTCTTTCTATTTATTCCACAGCAATTGGAACAGATGAGCTTAGTTCCCAGATGTTTTATCTTCTCTCAGACAAACTTCTTCCTTGTCTCACTCATATCTTTAATCATTCCCTTAGTACTGGCTCCTTTCCTTGCTTATGGAAAAGAGAGCATGTTATTCCCTTGCCTAAAACATCTAACCCAGCGTCACTTACCCACTTTCGTCCAATCTCTATTCTTTCTTTTCTGTCTAAGGTTCTTCGTGTCTTTTACTTTCTCAATACTAATAACCTCTTAAGTACCTTTCAATCTGGTTTCCGTCCTAGCCACAGTACTGTGACTGCCTTGCTTAAAGTTTCGGATGATATTCGTTAGGCCATGGACAGAAAACAACTAACCATACTTACATTAGTGGACTTTAGCAGCTCGTTTAACTCGGTGGATTTTGACATTGTAATTGGTATTCTTTCCTCTCTTCATGTATCCCCTCAAGCTATAACTTGGTTCAACTCTTACCTCGGGGGCCGTTCCCAGTGTCTTCGCTCAGATCAGTCATCGTCAGACTGGGTAGCTCTCACTGCGGGGGTTTCTTAGGGCGGTGTACTTTCCCCATTCTTATTCTCTGTCTTCATAAACTCGTTGACTAAGCTTATTACCTCGAATTTTCACCTTTATGCTGACGATTTACAACTAAACCACTCTTTTAGTGTAGACGAGGCCTTTGATGCTGTACATTAAGTTAACACTGACCTTTTCAGAATTAATGAATAGTCCCAATGTGGGCCCAATCGTTAGGCTCGCTTGTGAATCCCTCCAAACCACAAGCTCTTATTATTGGCGGGGTTGCGTTACGCATCCAGGTAGATATATCCGCATTACGTCCTGTAATTTATAACGCTATCCCTATTGGGTTTATTAACACAACCAAGAATTTGGGGGTTATCTTTGATTCCAATTTGTCCTGGACCAGCCATGTCAACGAAGTCAGTATATAGGAAGATGTATTTCTCTTTTCAATCTCTTAAACGTCTACAGAAATTTGTACCCTTCGAAACCAAGCTCCTTCTTGCGCAATCCCTTCTTCTTCTCATTATAGACTATGCGGATGTCTGCTTCCTCGATGCTACATAAATAAGAAAGATTGCAAAATGGCCTCCGTAAATTCGACAATGTCTTTAAATTTAGATCTAAACTTAAGTGGCTTCCTATCCGTCGTCGTCGTGACGTACACATTCTCTCTCTCCTTTATAAAATCCTTTACAATCCTTCCTCTCCTTCATATTTGCGTGATGACTTTGATTACATTGTCCCTAGAGATATGCCTTGCCGATCTATAAAATCTCTTTTACAAAAATTTCCCTCTCACTGCTCCACCCGCTACGGTGGGTGTTTTTCTGTTCATTCGGTACGACTTTGGCATGCCCTTCCCCACGTAATCCACTTAAGTATGTATTATTATAGTTGTATGTAGTTGTTGTCGTTTTTTCATAAATTTCGATTAATTTCACAATTATTTTCGCTCAACGGACTACTTAAGAATGAATAAGAGTACCATAGGTGTGAAAGAAGCGCCCTCATTTTCTCCAAACTCTTTTTTGCCAGCCTGTATTTGTACTGCTATTTATCTTACATATTCCAAATTATCTCTAAAAGCGCATTTAATGCAACCTGTTCCATAAAAATATTCGTAGATTAACTGGACTAGAGATCTTTGGGAAATGCCTATGGTTAACAGTCAGATGATGATGATGTTTAACTGGTAACTTACCTAGTCTTAACTTAGTTAACAACCTGTAAACATCCCCACCGTTGGGACACGGGCACACCCTGGACATTTCATACAACGGGTCAGAAATGACATTTCAAAACAGGAATGACAGAAAAACAAAATGGCGGCGAAATCCTATACGTTCGACAACCAAACTGTAACCAATCTTTATCAATCTGGGTGACGAGGGGGTGAGGTCGGAATCTAGAGAGCGGCAGGGCGTGTCCATACTGTATGTTAATACTAATATAAATACTTTGGCACGGGTCTCCTGCCAAGCTTGGGATGGTTCGACCATACTCGACATACGGGGGCCAGGTCCGGGTTGGTGAAGGTTGTACGGCTACTGGCGAACCCCACTGTCAGAAGTTTCAAGCCACCTATAAGGCATCTGACACCGTTAACGGTTGCCATCTAGTGATAGCAACCTTATGTCACAGCCCGGACACTGCATACAAACGGTCGTGAAATGACATTTCTAGAAAAACAAATGACGGAGCAAACAAAATCGCGGCGGATTCCCATACGTTCGAGAACCAAAGTGTAACCAATCTGTATCTATCAATCTGGGTGACGAGGGGATGAGGTCGCAACCTAGAGAGCGGCAGGGTGTGTCCATACTGTATGTTAGTACTAATATATATACTTTGCTTATGTAGTAGCAAACTAGTAGAAGCACGGAAACGGTCGAGAAAAATACCACTACCAGTCAAACCCATCGAGTTAAATACCGTGTTTCAGGTCAGTTAACCTGCTTAACCCGGTGGCACTCGCTACCTGGTTAAAAATATCCCCAGAGTACCTACATTTGATTATTATTATTCTAAACCCCCTGGCAACTCAGGATTCTAGGTACTGTGACAAAAATAATGGAAATGGGGATAAAAACCCTTACGGAGTTTGCCACATATGATACGTAAGATTTAGAGGTTCGGGCCTAAACGGAGTTTTAAGGAAAAAAGGTTATGGGGTAAATTAGAATATATGTATTTTATGATTATTTTAAAAGGAAGGAACAATAAACAATATGAGTATAAAAAAAAAGGTGCGATTACATTGGTTGACCGTGTTGAAAATTTAAAACAATGACCTACTTTAATTATGGGCAATTCCCGGACATTAATTTAAAGTTACAATTTTATTAGTATATAAAAAGGTTATTTTATAGAATGCCGGTTGGCAACGATCGTTACCGCCCCTTTGGTACTTAAATAAATTACTAAGCTCTAAAATAATTAAATTTCGCTTTGGTCTGAATTACCCTATTTTTCTAACATAACACGTATCAGATACAAAACACCTTTAAAATTTAAAATAAATAATTAATGGTTAGAAACTGGAAGCAGGAAATCTTCTAGGAAGGCAGAAAAGTCAAAGAGTTAGAGAGACGCTCTGGACAAAAGATAAAATAATATTCACTTCCCTTGGCGAGCAGCTGGGCGGGCAGTGAAAGGACTGGCTGGTGGTCAGCACAGCTCCATCTCAGGATTAATCCTTATTGAGGAAAACCGTCGGGACGTCAACCTCGCAGGGGGGTGGATGAAACCCTACGGAGATATATAAATGTAGTTCGCCGCAGTACCAAAAATACACGCAAAGCGGTTTCCTTATACAAATTACTTACCACAGAATAAAATTGTGGGCCTCAACAACAACTTATAAAACAATTTATCCAAAAAATTTAAATTCGCATGACTGTAGACGGGATCACGATCAACCTTTGTTTTTCCCTTGTCAAAAAATAACAACTATTTTCAAATTCAAATACCATAGAGCAACGACATCAAAAAAGAATTTAATTATGAAACGCGACAAAAGAGATCGGCTCGAAACGATAGTTAGCGTTTCAGTACCTTCTAACCGATAGATAATACACACGCACACCAAGAGACAATCAGTTCGCATGCGACGTTTGACGACTACGGACGAATAAAGCTAATTTTAACGCTTATTATCAATTTTGATACTTTGTAAGGCCAAGCTCTCATTTGGAAAATGATCATTACAACTTGTTTTTACCGTTTTATTTATAGACAGTGATGTCCTTAGCACCAATGCATTGTCAAACTTTCAAATACAAAGTTATATCCTTATATAACGCCAATCAAACTCTGTGGTATTTTTTACCCGGTAGCGAGTATTCGTGTCTGAAAACACCTAGCGCGCGCCGCCGAGTTAATCGACCCAATCACGTATATCGCACTAAGCTATTTATTTTTTTAGGATAGTATTTAAAAATCTTGATTAAAGTCTTGGCTGTTAATCGAAAACTCTATGTTAATTATAGGGGAAGCTGACGAATCAGACCCCTTCGCTGACATCAGCTCGGAGTACATAGCTCGCAAAGAGGAGCAGATAGTAAAGCGACAGAACAGGAAGGTCTCCGCCCAACGGCAGCAGATAGACAAGGACAACGAATTGTGGGAGCGAAACAGGATGCTGACCAGTGGAGTGGTGCATTCCATTAATGTCAACAATGATTTGGATGAGGTATGTCTGTTACTGCATGTAAACTAACCCCAAGAAACCCATATTGTAGTGAAATCTTAAAATTAAAAGTTGCCATGGCAACTATTAATTTTAAGATTTTTTTTTATGTCCACATTTGGTAAACCCTTGGCATTATCTCACGATGATGCCGAAGATGAAAGCGGGCTTACCAAGATTCCCCAACGCAATGGGGAACTGGCTATCTTATCTTCAAACCGGAACACATCAATGCTGGTGAAATAAGACTTACATAAGAAAGACTTACATAAGATGGTGGTAGCTAGACAGGCGGGCTTAGAAAATGTGTTCCACTTGGTTAGACTCCGCCGGGAATCAAAGCCGCGAACTCCTGATGTGAAGCTAATTTACTTATTTACGGAGGCGGTTAATTTAAAATGTTAAGTTAAAATTATTAATGTTGTTTAGTTAAGTTCATAAGTTTGAAAAATCTTTTTTTTTTGCTAATTTAGCATTTTACATATATGTACCAAATTTTATTCCTGTAGTTTAATGCCTTTAGGTTTAGTCTCAGGGTAAATAATAATAGTCATTTATTCATAATAAGAATAACTTAAAATAATATGTTTCTGTAAAATAAAATATCATGTCAAACTAATTCTAGGTCATAAGTCAATTTTTTTTTTATAAATACCTAACTAACTATCAGTAAATAAATAACCCGCCCCTTACCGAACCCGGCGCAAAGGTGCCCATTACACCAGCTGCATTACCCCGCTGAATGGCAATGGCCAACCTTTGCACCAGGAACGAACCGGAGCGGGAGTCACCGCTTATATCATTAAGCCTCGCTCCCAAATCATTAGCGAATTGCTTCGCATCTGTCCCCCAACTGCCCATAGTCTCCACGGCAAAAGGAATGAAACTGTATTGAGGAGCTAACGCCGCGTACTTCAGCCTCTTCTTCTGCGCAGCGGCTTCTGCCGCCGCCGACGGCAAGAGGACGGTCCGACTTAGGTGGCTGGCGGCTACCGTGCTGACGCAAGTTGCATCCCATATAAGGCACTTGCCGTTCTTCCAGGGCACAAGAGTCAAACCGTCCGGCCTCTTGCCATCAGACCTGCACAGACCCGGTGGCTCGATCAAACATGGCACAAGGCCGATACAAGTGCTCTGCGAACGATGTTGTTCAGGGCATGGTGACGCGGAAATCTCCCTGCGCAACGGCGACAGCTCAGAGCATGGTGGCCATCGGCCCCCACCATAGAGCCGCAGGTGCATATGTGGGGTTCACACACCTTGCAGCCCAGACGCAGAGCCACCGCCACTCGCAAAGAGCAATCGTCCATTAAAGTGTCCAGGTGAGGCGAAGGCAACGCGAACAACCACGCCCCGGACTCAGGTTGCGACACCGCCAGCAGTCTGGCCTTATCTGCTCCCGAAGCACCCTCAAGCAGGAGTTCCAGAGTCCTTTTCACCGGAACCTTATCTCACGCCCGCTTTTCATGCGCAGCCTCCGGAATCGACGCACCCACGCTTAGAGCCCGCCAAGCATTAATGGCATCCGACACAAAGGGCAAACTCACCCCGTCACCCTCGGTTGGAAGAATAGCAGTGACAAGGTTTGCAACCCCATGCGCAGATGCCAGAAATGCCGGCAGGCCCACATCCCGCGCACGTCGTATCCCAAGACCCCCAAACCGCACTGGAAGAGTCGCCTGATTCCATTGGGGCTCCTCCAGGGAGACATTGAGGACAGACTCAACCACCGATTTCAGGGTAGCGTCAAAGGGTAAATTGACAGGACAGTCAGTTATACATACAGATGGACATAAATATATATATATATATATATATATATATATATATATATATATATATATACAGGGTGTAACAGCAAAACCGTACTTCCATTAAGGGTGTGAAAGTTAACCCGATTCTGATCACATTTCAATAAAAAAAAATACACTTTATTTTTTTATGAAAAATCCACATTTTTCGTGACATGTAGTCATCACTGATAAGAACAAAGTTCATTCAACCGTGCGGCAGGCAGCGGCGGCTGTCAGCTGATCACGCTTTGTTCGAATATTGAACTTTACGACATTGTAGAATTGTACTTTGATAGTGGCCGAAATGCAAATGAAACACAACGCATGTGGAGGCAACGCTTTCCTACCCGTGCCTTACCGACACTACCTAGAATCATCAAAGGCGCCGCCCGCCGCGCGCCGCTTCTTCGTTTTTTTCCCGCGGCCCGCCAACTTTTTGCGATGTAACTATTTAGTAATCTGTGGCGATGTTGCCAAATGTATTCGCTTGCTACAGACGTCAATGACCCGCGAGGTGGACTAGAATTTAAGTCCATTTTAGTACATCAAAAAGGTATGTTTGTATGGTGATAATAGTACATTTTTTTTTTACATTTTTTTATTATTACAAACAAGCCACCCCATCATGCCCTTAAGGGAAGTACGGTTTTGCTGTTACACCCTGTATATATAAATATATATATATATTATTAAGGGGAAAATCACACACGGTCATCTGGCCCTGAACTTCGAGTAAATTGACCCTGACTGTACGATTTACATACGTACATGTAATTTTGTTAAGATTTGGAAGGAGTCGCGCTTCTACAGTGTACTTTGCCCGCGACCCAGTTTAGAGTGCATTGACGCACGACGACTTAGCATAATTTTATTATTTTTAAATTAGTGTTCAATTAGAGATCCATCTGACAAGACCATTGCATTTCATTTGGGACCACCTCTAGGACACTCACTGACATTGAAATTGCATATCCTGTACATTGACGTTGGCCTGACAGTCGGTCATACATACAGACGGACATAAATTAATATATAAGTACATATTGAGGGAAAAGCCACACACGGTCATCTGGCCCTGAACTTCGAGTAAATTGACTCTGACGTTGGCCTTACAGTCGGACATACATACTCTGTATGTATTAATATAAGTAAATATTCAGGGACACATCACACACGGTCACCTGGCCCCGAACTTCGATTCCATTGTCCATTCTATTTTTTGCCATTTGGCTCTGGAACCCTAAATCACACCCCGGACACTTCATAAACGGGTAAGAAATGATATTCCCAAAAAACAAATTACTTAAAAAACGAAACCACGGTGAAACCTTTTACGTTCGAGAACTAAACTGTAACCAATCTGTATCAATCTGGGTGACGAGGGGGTGAGGTCGGAACTATAAAGCGGCAGGGAGTGTCCTTAATATGATATGTTAGTCATTCATATCAGCTCATATACGTCCCCACCGAGAGGCTCGAGCCTACCCTGAATTAGGGCGATCGGGCCTTGTTAGTAGTTATATTAGTGCTAATATATTATATACTGTGCCTAAAGTATAACTGTATTGCACTTGGTTCCAGGAAAGTGTGGACCGTGTACATCTGCTGGTCCACAACATCGTGCCCCCGTTCCTTGATGGCAGAATAGTGTTCACCAAGCAACCTGAACCAGTTATCCCTGTAAGTAAACATATGTTTTTTTTTATTACTTGAAAATCATCATTTTCATCATCATCATCGTCATCATATCATTTGCAAGGCGTGCAACGACCGGTCCTGCATTGCCTGCATCCAGCGGCTTCCCACGACGTTCACCACGTCATCGATCCACTATTTTTAACCGACTTCAAAAAAGAGGAGGTTCTATGTACCACTGTATGTATTTTAAACCGATTAAAAAAAAAGATTATCACTTCGACCCGTATGTATGTTATATTGTTGGAATTGTACAATATTCGTGTATGTTAGTCTATGTGGACCTCCATGTGGGCCAAATTTCATAAGTGTGTTTTTGTGTGTACAATATTCGTGTATGTTAGTCTATGTGGACCTCCATGTGGGCCAAATTTCATAAGTGTGTTTTTGTGTGTACAATATTCGTGTATGTTAGTCTATGTGGACCTCCAGGTGTGCCAAATTTCATAAGTGTGTTTTGTGTGTATGTATGTTTGTGCACGTACTTCTCAGAAACTGGAAATCGAGATGCAATAGTTTTTTTTTATTGTATTGGACCTTTCAACTTGAGGAACAGTGCACGTTTCATCAAAATCGATTCAGCAGTTTTTAAAATATATACTTTTAAGTGTGTACCAATCACTGGAAATACGGTTGTCTGTTTAACGCCGCAATTTGTGATTGAAGTCGCTGTTCTTAACATTTTTAGTGTTTCAGTTATATTTATTAAAAAATAGCTTTCTCCCGCGACTTCGTCTGCGTGGACATCGTTTTAATGACTGTCTTTTTTATGACCGTGTGTCTTTAGGGTGAGTCCCACCCCCTCAACCATCTCTGCGAAAAATCCCAATAATCCATTCGTTGCAATGTTAAAGAAGTTAACCAAAAAAGACTATTTTTTTCAGTTCCCTCTGGAACTGCATCGGGCCATGCCATATTTACGTAATAAAAAGTAGCCTATGTCCTTCCCAGAAACACAGGCTACCTGCATGTCAAACTTCATCAAGATTGGTCAAGGTGTTGAAGCGTGAAAAGGTAACAAACAAATAAACAAACAAACACATTTTCACATTTATAATATTAGTAAGGATGTGTGTCTTTGACTTCATCTCACCTGATAGGAAAAAACGTCGTTGGCTTAACGGTAACAGTTGGTCTACTCCTAACCAGGATTCAAATCCGGACGGCCAATTTACCAATGAGTTTTTCGAAACTTACGTACGTAGTCGTGGAAATCCTTGAAGGAGACCTTTGTCCAGCAGTGGACGTCTTTCGGCAGACATGATGATGATGAAGAAAACGGAGCTGCATAGCATCGCTATGCGAACTCATAAATAAATACAATTTCCAGTATGTACATGACCACGACATATAAAATTTTTGAGCTTTGTCAATTATTAACTTTATCATTCTGTTTAGGTGAAAGACCCGACCTCGGATATGGCAATCAACGCGCGTAAAGGCTCTGCCTTGGTGCGAGCCTTTAGGGAGCAGAAGGAACGAAGGAAGGCACAGAAGAAGCATTGGAAACTAGAGGGAACTAAGATAGGTACAGTATAGCATTGAATTTTGTGTCTTTTTAAAACGCCCTTTATAGCTCCACCCCATCTCTTCCCGTAAGAGGTGAACTGAGGGAACAAAAGATGAGGATGAGCTTGCCGCATACTGTGCCACTACACACTGCTGTAGCCAACCCGCTTGCCAAGCCCAAACTTAGGGAAAGCCTTTTAACCGCCTCCGTGGCGTAATGGTTAATCCATTCGCTTCACACCAGGAGGTCGCGGGTTCGATTCCCGGCTGGGTCAACATTGTAAGACTCGTTTTGGTTGGTGGTAGGGCATTTTCTTAGCCCGCCTGGCTAGCTACTATCGTCTTATCTAAGTTTTGCCGCCAAACATCAGTGTTCATAGCATTGATGTGTTCCGGCTTGAAGATAAGATAGCCAGATCCCAATTGCGTTAGGGAATCTTGGTAAGCCCGCTTTCATCTTTGACATCATCGTCACTTACCATCAGGTGATATGATGCCAAGGCTAATTATGAATTTAAAAAAAATGATTATTATGAAATGATTTATATTGAGTTATTTATTACTTTTTAGAGTATAAAATCGTTATATCTCGAATGGTTTTTTATTTACACTGAACAATATCGATTGCGAGGGTTCCGTAACAGTACACCTCTCCACACAAGTAAAACCGTGATACCTATTAAATTCAAACAAAAGACATCACCTAGACACCAGAACTATATTTTATTTTATCATTCAGTTGGGACTCCTAAGCGCTAATACTTTTTTTTTTATTAAAAATTTGAGTGCGTTTGACTATATCTCACCTGATGGTAAGTGACGATGTAGTCCAGGATGGTACACGCAAACTCAAATAATTCCTATTCACTCTCGCCTTGACACTTGGTCGGCTTTTTTATTTATTGTTTGATTTTAGGATTAGTGCAATAATCTAACCAAGTTTTACACTTGTTTATACTACCGTTTTTACGATAAAGTAAAAACAAAAATTCTTTGAAATAACACGTTTTTTTGTGTGGGGACCGTTACCTTATTAATATTAATGTGAAAATGTGTTTGATTGTTTGTTACCTCTTCACGCTTCAACACCTTAACCAATCTTAAAGAAATTTGGCATACATAGGCTATCTTTTATCCCGGTTTCTTAAGAAGTTCCCGTAGGTTTTTGTTAATTTGGCATAATGGTTAGTCCATTTGCTTCACACCAGGAGGTCGCGGGTTTGATTCCCGGTGGGGTCAACTTGTAAGACTCGGTTTGGTTGGTGGTAGGGCATTTTCTAAGCCCGCCTGGATAGCTACCACCATCTTATCTAAGTCTTGCCGCCAAACATCAGTGTTAACAACATTCATGTGTTCCGGCTTGAAGATAAGATAGCCAGTGCTGCATTGCGTTGTGGAATCTTGGTAAGCCCGCTGCCATCTTCGGAATCATCGTCACTTACCATCAGGGCTTACCAATTATGAGTAAAAAAAAACATAGCAATGGAGCCAAGGATTGCGACGACTTAAGAGACAGTTGAGGAGGTGTTGAATGACACAGACTACTAATCAGCATAACCTGGCATAGTTCCCTAGGGATCTAGACAAATCTCATTTGCACGGTCGCGCGTGTCGTACGAAACTGAGCAACGGATTTACGTGATATTTTGTACAGAGATAGTTGCGAGGAAAGGAAGTGACATAGACTACAAATTAAAATTGCCCGACGTAGTTGCTGAAGATCTGGAGAAAACTCATTTCCACTCTTGTGAAATGCTTGCGCACCACGCGCCTTCGAAGGTAGTCATAAAACCGGCTACGTGCGAGTCGGACTTTTTTAAAATGTAGGTATATTTAAAAACCTTAATTAAACATTTAAAAAACCCCCGACGAAAACCCCTAAATAGTATAAAATAATATGTTTTGGTCCTTGAAGTTTAATATAAGTAAAGTATCTAGTTATATTTTGATATAAGAGTCGTCGCGTAGAGGGGGACCGCTAAGTTGTGAAATTATTAGTAATTAGTTGTAGAAAAGAGCGTCGGTAGCGTAACGGCAAGGGCCGCTGCCTCCTGTCCGGGAGGTCGTGGTTCGATCCTGCCACGTACCAATGTGTTTTCGAATTTCGATTTCATATGTACGTTTATCCGACGCTCTTACGGTGAAGGAAAACATCGTGAGGAAACCTGCATACGCCTGCGAAGAAACTCTAAGGTTGTTTGTGAAGTCGACCAACCTGCACTGGGCCCGCGTGGTCGACTAAGGCCCGATCGCCCTAATTCAGGGTAGGCTCGAGCCCCTCGGTGGGGACGTATATGAGCTGATGTGATGATGTAAAAAGTAAAACAGTTGTATTTTAGCCTTCTACCATTGACTTAAATTTTTCAGTCACTGCTTTCTACATATTACGGTTCAAAAGTTAGTATTTCAAAGGAGGAACGGACTACGGACAGATTGATTAATCCTAAAAATTCTCTATGTCCGTCTAATAGTCTCATTTCGCCGAATAACGGTATGAAATTGGAGTGGTGATGGAGTTAAGAGGCTGACGAGTTTCTATCAATTCGCTTCGTATTGCTTTACTTAGATTGTAAGCATTGATTCATTATTACGGGTCTCACCAAGTAGATTGTGCGTCTCATATGAAATCAATGACATGAACTGTCCGCTTTATTGATGTTTGGGAAGAGTTTTAGAATTTTCTTAGAACAAGTTCCTTCAATTTAAGAGTTTGGAACGTTATTTGTCTGGACTACTTTTAAAAGCTAACACTGTTTCTATTTGGTGTTGGTGTACATGTCACCGGGATATTGTGAAAACCGCGATATTACAATCTCACTAGTTAGATTATGATATAACGGTAAATTGTGAATCGGATCACAATATCACGGCCTATACTTGTACCTACGAATAAAACCGACGATTTCTTCTGCTGCGAAGCATTCTGCTAACCTTGGGCGACTGTTAAATCAATCAAACCTGACCGAGCCCAACATCTCTCATTTATTTAGTGTTTTCCACTTCGCTTAGTGTTATTGTAATGTCACTAGTGAGTTTACAATGTCACTAGTGAAATTGTAAACAATATGATACAGTTCACAATCTCGCGACATAAATCCCGTTAGATGATAATCTAACGGAATTTACAATCTTACGGTGACATATACAATCCAGGTTTCGCTGCGATTGATCCTGTGATTGGTCAGAGTATTTTTAATACCCATATTTTTATTTCTTCCAGGAAACATAATGGGAATACAGAAGAAAGAGGAAGAATTAGAAGATGGACCAACGAAAAATGCCTACAAATACGCTGAGCACATGGATAGTAAAGGTGAAATATTAAACTTAATGAGTGTTCAAATTGGTTTCGAAGCAATTAGTTTTTTTTTGTAAATAATTATTTGCTGACCAACAAAATATCTGACGCCTACACCACCTCCACCACCTCCGTGGCGTCATGGTTAGTCCATTCGCTTCTCACCAGGAGGTCGCGGGTTCGATTCCCGGTGGGGTCAATTTGTAAGATTCTGTTTGGTTGGTGGTAGCCCGCCTGGCTAGGTACCACCATCTTATCTAAGTCTTGCCGCCAAACATCAATGTTAACGACATTGATGAGTTCCGGCTGTGGTTCCTGCTTGAAGATAAGATAGCCGTTCCCTATTGCGTTGGGGAATCTTGGTAAGTCCGCTTCCATCTTCGGCATCATCGTCACTTACCATCAGGTGAGATGACGCCAAGGGCTTATCAACTGTGGATTTTTTTTAAAAAGGTGTGTCCTCCGAGTACGAGTGCATTTAATTACCGGTAATTAGCTGTAGTACACCCGAACGGAGTGGCAATGTGTTGAAGGAAAATACAGTTTTGGAAATAACAATTTTACAAAAAAAAGTGTTTTGTTTAGAATTTATCATTAATTTTAATTACTTTCACTGCTGGACGAAGTATTTTCAGAATCGTCGCCCGCATTAATAATTAAAGACTTTGACGCAAGCCGGCACCGTCACCGGCAAGCGGCATTTATCAAAGTTGCAGATAATTTAGTGAACGAACTTTATATCCATACATTTTTGCAATTTGACAGATGGTGAAGAAGCGGAATCAAAATCGGATTTCGTGAAAAAGAAATCGATACAAGAACAGCGGCGGTACCTGCCCGCGTTCGCAGTTAGGGAAGAGCTGATGCAAGTTATTAGGGAGAACAGTGTTGTCATAATTGTTGGTAAGTGATGCTTTAACGAGATTAGGTCGCAATCTGGATGACAGCGGGCAGCGGTGCTTTCAAAGGAGCCGCACACTGCTGGCAAGTCGGCTTCTTTGTACCAATGTTAGTGAAAAGTTTTGTAAAATCATCGGAGCAGCGTTGTCGTTGAAAGTCGTAGTTCAAAGGAGCCGCACACTACTGGCAAGTCGGCTTCTTTGTACCAATGTTAGTAAAAAGTTTTGTAAAATCATCGGAGTATGCAGCGTTGTCGTTGAAAGTAGTAGTTCAAATGAGCCGCACACTACTGGCAAGTCGGCTTCTTTGAACACGCCGTAGCCCGCTGTCATTTAGACCGCGGCCTTATAGGTAGGCCAGAATTTCGCAAAATTTTTTTTTTAAAAAAAGGTCGTTTTTTTCGACTGGAAGTGTTATTACAATGCCAAATTAAAGTGCGATTTGTGTCTACAAGTTTTTGACGTGTAACATCTTGCCTTTCGCTATCCTGCAATTAGTGGGAGTGATTTAGTGAAATGGGACGGTAGAGTGTAACAGGAAATGCGAACGTTTTTAAGTCACGAAGGCTAAGGTAACATGGCCATGCCGCCTAATGTGAGGCCGAAGGAAAAGGTGGCCTACTATCCGAAGGCCTGGCCCGTGAATGTACGACCTGATAATTCATTAATTTTACAAACATTTTGTCACTTGTTACACATCATATGCGACTACCGTAAGAATCGCAAATTTTTTGTATATATTTATGAAACTAGCTTTAGCCTGCAGCTTCGCCCGTATGGCTGTTGGAATGGCGAGTCGCATTTTTCAAATAATTCATTAATTTCATAAATATTTTGTCACATGTTACACATCATATGCGACTACTGTAATGCTCGCTCGTTTTTTTTAACCGACTTCCAATAATTAAAAACGCTAAACACGTTAAAAAACCGACTTCCATTGCAACAACTTAGTACATTTTTGCATTACTATTTTTGGTTTTTGTTAATTTTCAAATAGCTCTACACCGATTTTGATAAAATTTATATGGGACCACACGGAAAGCACTAGCTTTCAAATAAAAAAAGAATCATAAAGATCGGTTCATCCAGTCCAAAGTTATGAGGTAACATACATAAAAAAAAACATACAGACGAATTGAGAACCTCCTCCTTTCTGGAAGTCGCTTGAAAAAGGAGACGGTTCTCAATTCGACTGTATTGTTTTTTAATGTTTGTTACCTCAGAACTTTTGACTGGGTGAACCGATTTTGATTAGCCTTTTTTTATTTGCAAGCTAGTGCTTCTCGTGTGGTCCCATATAAATTTTACAAAATCGGTGTAGTACTTTATTAGAAAATTAACAAAAACCAAAATGCAAAATTTTACTAAGGTGTTGCGATGGAAGACGGTTTTTTAACGTCTTTACGTTTTCAATTATTTGATATAAATTTATAGATTGAAATAACACTTGCAGTGAAACAAAGAGGTAGATTTTATAATTCGTCCCATTAGTTTTTGTTAGTAGTAAAGTGTGACGTAACATCAAATTTCTATTAGTTTTAGTTTGCGCACATACTCGTAAGAATCGCACACCCATTTCCGACAGTAGCCGCCACGAACATGTGAAATATTTATGCAGATTGAAATTAATTAAACGGAGGGGGTCGCGGAATCGATTCCCGGCGGAGTCTAACTCGGTGTGGTTGGTGGAAGAGCATTTGATAAGCACGCCTGGCAAGCTACCACTATCTTATCTAAGTCTTGCCGCCAAGCATCAATGTTAAAACAGCATTCATGTGTTCCGGCTTGTAGACAAGATAGCCAGCTACTTATTGCGCTAGGGACTCTTGAGAAGCCCGCTTCCATCTTCGGCATCATCGTCACTTACCATCAGGTGAGATAATGTCAAGGGCTTATTATTACACGATTTAACAAGATAGCACATGACCGGCCGGTACTGTGCCGCGAAGTCAATCAACCAATCAAGGCGCAAGATTGCCTAGATATTATTGGTCGATCAAGGGAGCTAGCTCAGTTTATAATAGAAGTCTTTGGAAAAAACGGTTTGGTCGTCTCTTTCATTAGTTTGGCGTTAGAACAGGAGGATTGCTCTATCATCTTGCGTCGCGTTCTAGTTACGTCGCCATACTACTAGAACTGAAAGCTCTACTATATCACATTTTAAAGAATCCATACAGTCGTCCAACGGAGAAGTCTAAAGAGGGCAATCGTGTGGGTAGCGAGGGACGAGACGCGGATCATCATCTTATCAGCTCATGTACGTCCCCACCTAGGGGCTCGAGCCTACCCTGAATTAGGGCGATCAGGCCTTACTCGACCACGCGGGCCCAGTGCGGATTGGTCGACTTCACCACAACCTGCGAGTTTCATCGCAGGCGTGTGCAGGTTTCCTCACGATGTTTTCCTTTACCGCAAGAGCGTTGGATAAACGTACATATGAAATCGAAATTCGAAAACAATTGGTATCGAGACGGGGGTTATCGAGCCCCAACTGCGCTAGCCGCCGTTCAGGACAATTTATTGCAATCGCCAACGCAGTGCCAGAGTTGACCTGTGACTAGTGATGTCGGGTTTGACACAGACATCAAAGGCGTGGGACACTGTATGGGTTCTTACATTTTGACGAGAATCAGAAACGAGGAGATCCGTAGGAGAACCAAGGAAACCGACATAGCTCACAGAATCGCTAAACTTAAGTAGCAGTGGGCGCGGCACATAGCTCGTAGAACAGATGACCGTTGGGGCAGTAAAGTTTTCGAGTGGTGACCGCGGCCTGGAAGACGTAGCGTGGCAGGTCTCCCATTCGATGGACTGACGACCTGGTGAAGGTCGCGGAAAGCCTCTGGATGCGGGAAGCGCAGGACCGGTCGTCCTAGAAGTCCTTGAAGGATGCCTTTGTTTAGCAGTGGACATCTTTCAGCTGATATGATGATGATGATGATGACGACTTTGACTAGACCATCAAATCACTTGCGCGGTTATTTTTGTCACAGGTGAAACTGGAAGTGGCAAGACGACTCAACTGACGCAGTATCTGCACGAGGACGGCTACAGCCGACTCGGCATGATCGGCTGCACGCAGCCGCGTCGTGTCGCCGCCATGTCCGTCGCCAAGCGCGTGTCCGACGAGATGCACACGAAACTAGGTGAGACACACTCAATCATACCAAAGTATATATATTAGAACTAACATACAGTATGGACTCTCCCTGCCGCTCTCAAGATTGCGACCTTACCCCCATGTTACCCAGATTGATACAGATTGGTTACAGTTTGGTTGTCGATCGTATAGGATTTCGCCGCCATTTTGTTTGTGCCGTCATTCCTTTTTTGAAATATAATTTCTGGCCCGTTGTATGAAGTGTCCAGGGTGTGATCATACCCATCCACCTTTACTCGAATCACAGCAATTTCGATTACCTCCGTGGCGTAATGGCTTAGCCACTAGCTTCACATCAAGATGTCACTGTTTCGTTTCTCAACGGAGTTAAACTAAGTCGAGTAAGACCGAATGGTTGGTAGAGAGCCATTTTCTAAGCCCGCCTGGCTAGCTTTGTGGCCATTGTATTTCTAAGCCCGCCTGGCTAGCTTTGTGGCCATTGTATTTCTAAGCCCGCCTGGCTAGCTTTGTGGCCATTGTATTTCTAAGACCGCCTGGCTAGCTTTGTGGCCATTGTATTTCTAAGCCCGCCTGGCTAGCTTTGTGGCCATTGTATTTCTAAGCCCGCCTGGCTAGCTTTGTGGCCACTGTATTTCTAAGCTCGCCTGGCTAGCTTTGTGGCCATTGTATTTCTAAGCCCGCCTGGCTAGCTTTGTGGCCATTGTATTACTAAGATTGTATTTATTTACTACCCGTCTTGGCCACATCACGCAGTGACGCTGCCGCGTCGCTGCCATGTCAGTCGCCAAGCGCGTGTCTGACGAGATGCACACTAAATGGGTTATAGGGCAATTAACACGGGAATGGTTGAATTAAAATGTTCGTCGCAAATCCTGAATAGTTTTAAAAGACCTATTTAACGATACTCCATACGATGGGGTACGTAAATTTAAAGAAATCACCCCCATTTTTAATTTTATCTGGAGGTGTTTAAATGTCAACGTCAGTCCACGTTTGGCCATATCAGGAAATGACCAGACGGATCTAAGTTGAGCGAGCGAAGATAGATTTGTTAGGTTTTTTAAAATGTTTATTTACAACTAGCTTTTTCCCGCGGCTTCGCCCTCGTGGACGTCTTTTTTATGACTGCCTTTGAGGGTGAGTGGTGCGCGAGTGTGGCAATGAGTTTTCTCCAGATCCCTCTCCCAGATCGGGCTATTGTGATTAGTAATCTATGACACGCCTCAACCATCTGTGCAAAAAATACAAAAACTACTATTGTTCTGTTGCGGTTTTTAAGAAATTAGCCAAAGTATTTTTTCAGTTCACTTAGGAACTGCATCGGACTCTGCTATTTTCACGGGATAAAAAGTAGCTTATGTCCTTCCCCGTGACACAGGCTACCTGCATGCCAAATTTCATCAAGATTGATCAATGTGTTGAAGCGTGAAAGGTAACAAACAAATAAAATACATTTTCACATTATAATATTGTATTGTATGCTTGCGATAGTAGGTTCTTGGTGGAACACTGAACTGAACATATTTAGGTTTTTCCTTGCACTATTCCACAATTAATATAAATAAAACACAAATTTGTTTATACTGCAACCGGTTTCGTGATCATCTTCAGGCAGTAGTCTACTGCCTATTAATTGTGGAATCATCATTACAGCTCATATACGTCCCCACCGAGGGGCTCGAGCCTACCCTGAATCAGGGCGATTAGGCCTTTTTGTCTAATTTAGGCCTAATTGTGGAATAGTGCAAGGAAAAACCTAAATATGTTTATAATATTGGTAAGCCCGTTTGATAATAACACTGTCGAATAACCTCGCGAAGCGAGGCTCCCCCGGGTGGCAGAATGCTTGAAAGTTTAAGTTCGCTTAGCATGATATGCCTGATCATCTCATAATCTGGTCATCAACCATTTCATGAAATGACCAATGTGGACGTCCTTTGGCTGATTTGATGATGATGAGCTGTTTTTATCGTCAAACTCTGATTATTCATTAAGCTGGTCAGCCCCCTTCGGCTGATATGATGATGGTGAGCTGTTTATGTCGTCAAACACTGATTATTCATTAATCTGGTCGGACCATTTCATGATCTAGTCAACGATGTCATGAGTGATCAATTTTACGATATGGCTACGACATAAATACAATACTTACTAAGAGGCGTGTATCAATTCATCTCTGTCTCTACTATAAGAGAGAAAGAGACGAGCGCAGCTGAAATTGAAAAGGAACGTATTAACCTTTTGCCAGTTGAAGGCTACCAAGATAGCCAATCGAAATCTATCCTCACTAGTCGAAGGCTACCCAGGTAGCCAACGAAGAGGCCGGCGCCCACATATCATCGCCCATCGCCCAACGCGGAGGGTTCGCCGGTCTAAAGTACAAAGTGTAGACCGCGCGGACTGTCAAGCGGTTAAATGAAATCGTATACAAGTTTGGTTAGGTCTCATAGTACAAAAACTTATTCTATGTTTCTTTGAATAATCCCATACGGTGTCTTTTGTAATTTTTAAAGTTAATCTTTCCTTAAAATCTTAGTTTATCATTTACAGGCGACGAAGTAGGCTACGCGATCCGTTTCGAAGACTGCACGTCCTCCAATACCGTCATCAAGTACATGACAGATGGAATCCTACTGCGGGAGGGGCTGCGAGCCCCGGACCTGGACCACTACTGCGCTTTGATCATGGACGAGGCGCACGAGAGGTCGCTGTCGACTGATGTGCTGTTTGGGCTGCTGAGAGAGGTAAGTCATACTATAGGAAACTATGAGGAAAGTGCTGTTTGGGCTGCTGAGAGTGATAAGTCATATTATAAGAATCTCTAAGGAAAGTGCTGTTTAGGCTGCTGCGAGAGATAACTCGTATTATAAGAATCTATAAGGAAGATGCTGCTTCGAGAGATATATCAAATTATAAGAATCTATAAGGAAAGTGCTGTTTGGGCTGCTGAGAGAAATAAGTCATATTATAAGAATCTATAAGGAAAGTGCTGTTTGGGCTGCTGAGAGAGATAAATCATATTATAAGGAAAGTGCTGTTTGGGCTGCTGAGAGAGATAAGTCATATTATAAGAATCTATTGGAAAATCAGCCACTATGCTTGGCGTTCGTGGACTATGAGAAAGCCTTCGATTCGGTCGAAACCTGGGCTGTGTTACAGTCTCTCCAGAGGTGCCAAATTGACTATCGATATATCGAAGTGCTAAAGTGTTTGTATGAAAACGCCACCATGTCGGTTCGCCTCCAGGATCAAAACTCGGAACCTATCCAGCTGCAGCGAGGGGTGAGACAGGGAGACGTTATATCTCCGAAACTGTTCACCGCCGCCCTGGAAGATGTTTTTAAGCTTTTGGACTGGGGTGGACTCGGCATCAATATCAACGGCGAGTACATCACCCACCTTCGATTCGCTGACGATATCGTGGTCATGGCTGAGACTATGGACGACTTAGGTACAATGCTCGATGGCCTCAGTAGAGCCTCTAAACAAGTGGGTCTTAGAATGAACATGGACAAGACGAAAATTATGTCAAACGTCCGTGTCATACCTACTCCTCTGAAGGTTGGAGGCTCTACACTCGAAGTTGTTACCGAATATGTATACCTGGGACAAACAGTCCAGTTAGGTAGGTCCAACTTCGAGAAAGAGATCAATCGTCGAATCCAACTCGGCTGGGCAGCGTTCGGGAAGCTTCGCAATATCTTTACGTCACAGATACCGCAGTGTCTTAAGACCAAGGTCTTCGACCAATGTGTGTTGCCAGTGATGACGTACGGAACTGAGACATGGTCGCTTACTATGGGCCTCATAAGAAGGCTCAAGGTCACCCAAAGGGCAATGGAGCGTGCTATGCTCGGAGTTTCTCTGCGTGATCGAATCAGAAACGAGGAGATCCGTAAGAGAACCAAAGTAACCGACATAGCTCTCAGAATTGCTAAACTTAAGTGGCAGTGGGCGGGGCACATTGCTCGTAGAACAGATGGCCGTTGGGGCAGCAAAGTTCTCGAGTGGCGACCACGCACCGGAAAGCGTAGTGTAGGCAGGCCTCCCACTCGGTGGACCGATGACCTGGTGAAGGTCGCGGGAAGCCGTTGGATGCGGGCAGCGCAGAACCGGTCGTCGTGGAGATCCTTGGGGGAGGCCTATGTCCAGCAGTGGACTTCCTTCGGCTGATATGATGATGATGATTGGAAAGTACTGTTTGGGCTGCTGAGAGAGGTAAGTCATACTATAAGAAACCATAAGGAAAGGACTTATTTGTGACCAAAGAGATTCTACATATTATTAGTACCTAATATATCTAGAAAATTCACTATGAAACTAAACGCTCAGAGCGAGAAATTTTTGGTCCTATTCGGTCCCTTTTGCACGATTGCCAAACTTGAAAAAAATTTAAAACATTGTAGGAATAGGATACTGTTCCACATGCGGCGCGCGTGTTCATAGTTCTGTTTGTAGTATCGTGTGGTGGATGGAACTCAGCCATAGCGGTGAAAGCGAGTTAGGGTCCACAGATACGCGATTGTAAAGTTACTATGGCGCGCACGGAAAAAAAGGTTGCCACTGCACTTTACATTATCTGTGGCACTACACATATGCAAAAAGCATGTCGGGTGATTTGAACAAGACACAAAGTCATGCATTTAAGTATGTGTCACCGGCGTACAAAAACGTTTACCTGTCTAACCTAACTTATGGTCGCCTTATAAGAAAGAGACAAAGTAATTACTCTTTTATGTCCCAGTCTGCTCGCGGTAATGTTGAATTAACATTTTGTTTATAATTTATTACCTTGTGAATAATGATTAAATTAATGATGTAATTTCTATCCAAAGTTAGGCCTCCCAAACTAAGGCCGGGTTTTAACGCTTGTAAATAATATGTTTGTGACAGACATCTATAAGAAATAACGCGTGACACAAGCACGCACAGATCCAACTGTCCTCTCTCTCTTTCATATACACACACACGCCCACACTGACAGAGACGAGTAACACTAAAGAAAAGTTCTTTTCTGACCCACAACTTACTGTGAAAAAGAAGAAACCTACAAGCAAATCGAAACGCAAATACACACTCACTCCTATTATCATACTCTTACTCTCAAACACAGATTTGGACAGAAGGATCCGCCCGTATCCATATTTTACTCAGATTTTCTTCATACGAGCAAATAGCAGCGCCATCTGACATAACTCGTTCGAACTAGCGTGGGCGAGAGTTGACGTCAAGGCCGCGCTAAAAGGACCTTGGTAGAATTGTCGCTTTAAAAATGCGTTTATATAATTTGTTTACAAGAAAAAATACAGTGTAAGGGTACTTGCCGATGATACGACATTCCATGTTTCTTTTTAGCCTTTCTTTCTTGATTTTTACAGCCTCTAACAACACAATAAGGCATTCTTATATGGAATATCTTTCCACAGCACTCTATAATTTCATTAGCATTAGTCGCACGCGTTCGCCGGGTCCTGACGCCAGTAATATATGTCATTGCTCTCAAACGACCTTTTTTTTTTGGAGACCTAAGGGCCTGGCCACATCACCACTGGCGCAGCGCCGCCCGGATTGTTCATAGGATCACGGAATGCGCCGTAATCCGGTGCGATCGTGTACTTGATGATGTCCTCAGTGCTTTCAAATGAAACGTCACCGGCGCCGCACCATGATCCTACGCCGCAACGTGGACACAGCCTAAAACTAGCTATCTAGATCTGTTAAACTCCAAACATAGGTACTCCCAATTTATCGCTTGCAGCTTTGTCTCACCATAGTTGTTTTTGGTATTACCTCTTGACAGAAAACTGTTTGATTTGTATAAGGCTTTAGCAAAGTGTATATATTAGTACTAACATACAGTATGGACATTCCCTGCCGCTCTCTAGATTGCGACCTCACCCCCTCGTCACTCAGATTGATACAGGTTGGTTACAGTTTGGTTGTCGAACGTGCCGCCATTTTATTTGTTCCGTCATTCCTTTTTTTTAAATGTCATTTCTGGCCCGTTGTATGAAGTGTCCAGGTCTGGCTTTAGTCTGCTTGTGTTTTAACAGAGCACAGTATTGAAAAAGAATACTAACTATTGTATTGTTCATATAAATTCATTATCTATTCTTGTAAAAAGTCTTTTGTGTCGGGTCATATCAGCTCATATACGACCCCACCGAGGGGCTCGAGCCTACCTTGATAATAGTAGGTCCAGTGCGGGCTGTTTGACTTCACACACAACCTTCTAATTTCTGCGCAGGCGTGTGTAGGTTCCTCACGATGTTTTAGTTCACCGTAAGAGCGTCGGAAAAACGTACATGAAATCGAAATTCGAAAACACATTGGTACTTGGCAGAATTCGAACCACGACTTCCCGGACAGGAGGCAGCGGCCCTAGCCGTTACGCCACCGACGCTCCGCGTAGACTACGGAGCTTTATTTAGTAAAACGAAAGATATTATTTATTACAATAGTTTATTTATAAAAAAGTCTTCATTATAAATAGTATTAACTTACAAATGTTATACAATACTCTCACAACAGTCAACTGAGTTCAATAAACATTTTGCTGTTCAAAATACGTCATAAATATGGAAATACCATTTTAAATAAATAAAAAAGAAAAACATCTGAATATCTACTTTTTACCCGACTGCGAATCAAGGTGTTAGGAACACAAACATTTTTGAGCTAACTTGGAATGTTTCCTTTAAAAAAAGGTTATTTTTTCGCAATCAGTATTTTCTTAAGTAAGCACAAATCTTAGTCACAATCAAAGTGATTTTCATAGATAATCAAATACAGTCTTCTCATGTCATATCAGAAATTAAAAAATGTTATTATCAGATAAAAATACTTGATAAGACTAGTGTGTCACTCGCAACATCACAATACCACAGTGTAAGAATCCATACAGTAGTCTATGCCTTTGATGTTTGCAGGAATGCCGACATCACTAGTCACCTCAGGCGCTGCGCTGGCGCTTCTAATGAATTGTCCCGAACGGTAACTAGGGTAGTTGGGGCTCGACTTCCTTCGTCTCGCCCCTCGGCACCCGCACGATATTAGACGCCTTATTTAGACGTTTCCGGACGACTGTATGGATTCTTTAGACTGTGATGGTACAGTCAAATCCTCCTGACATGGATTTTCGTATGTGTGAGTGCAACAATGTTACCGCGCGCACCATAGTAACTTACTATCATATCTGTGGCCCCTGCCGCGCTTGTACACTCACACGAATGCAAAATCATGTCATGGTGATATACCTGTTTGTACTTCACAAAATTATCCATAGTCATTCATTCACAGTAGGTATAATAGATTCTTTACAAGTAATCCAAATATTATAGCGATAGGAGCCCAGAGGGGTCAAATAGGAATGTTTTAACAAATTAACTTCAAATTTACGTTCGTCTACAAAAAATTAAAGCCTCCAAAATTATGATTTTCTTTAAAAAAATAATCTTTGATACCGAAAATTCGAGTCAAAATGCACGAATCGATCTTTGATTCATACTTCAAGTGGAGCGTAAGAGAGGCAGAAGATAGGCTTAGAATACTGATAGAAGGAGACAACGAAAAAAAAATGAATTTTTGAAGATAGAACACACAAACTTGAGAGCTTTGAAAACTTAATTCGATCTCATTCGGATCAGACGTTTAATTAAAAAGGTTGAGATATATTGTTTGTGATTACTGATAACCGATCTCTTTCGAAAACCGAATGTTTGAAAAAAGAAAAACAGTATTCTTTTTAAACGTTGTCGATGTTCACTCTGGGTTGCCAGAAGCAGGCGTAGCACGAGTATTTTCCAGCAGACGTTGAGCCGCTGGAAGCCATTACTCAGACTGACTTGGCTTTGGGCCGGGCTTGGTTCTGAGTCTGGTTGACCAGCATCACGCCCATGTTCATGCCAATGTTGCCCCACTTGAGCGACTCGCTTATCTGCAACAAGGAGATTGTTATGTTAGTTTCCATATTTTTTTTCCAAATCGAACTGTGGTGGAAACATTTTGCTTTTTTGAATTTACATTCAGTTCTATTGACGCAATTGTTCTATATAATAAATCTTTCATTTATTGTCGTGATATGCACGACCTTTTTAATTTATCTTATGTATAGACTGTTAGATAACCTGGTGTACTTTGCACGTACATTTAATTTTCAATCACTTAACGGCCTAACCGAAGTTACTCAAGCACCTATTCTATCCACATTTTCAACCTACATTTATGTAAATGATCATAATAAGATATTATAATTTTGTTAATAAAATTTATAATGATATGAGTACACATTATGGTGACGCACAGTAATTAACAGTCCTTGAGTTAATTCAACATATCTAAACACGCCCACAAAAAATATTGACACTGTTTCTTATTTTTACACGCAGAACTATTTTTAGTCAGTCTCATTTGTTTTTCGCTTGTAAATATTTATTTACTTAGACTGACGTTTCTGTTTAGGTACACATACACGCAATTATAAACCATAGTTAATACCTATTTGCCTATCTATTACGTTGGCTTACATAGACTAAAAGGTTGTAAAATGTGCTGTGACGCATGAAAGTAAAATAACGATGCTTTTAGTTAATTTTATCTTACATGCTGTACTTAATATCTTCTTTTAAATACTAATATAAAGTACTTTAAAATTAAATGTACAAACGTAACTATTAATTAAACAATACGTAACCGGTTCGACTTTTAAAACTTTTTTTATCATGTGACGTGTGGTGTTTTTTAACAGAGTTCAGTGATAACTAGATATTATAATAGTATGACTAAAGTAATTCAATGTTTACCCGACTACAAAAAAAGGAGGGCTATGTTTTTGATTTTTACCCGATTGCCCTAAATGAAGGGTAATCGGTTTGTGGTTAGTTTATGTATGTCTGTTTCTTAGGCTGAGCATGTAGCCTCAACGGCTTGATGGATTTCGGAGTGCGCGGTGTCGTTAGATTCGTTTGGATCCTCTGTATAACCACAGATTACTAAATGTATAACATAGTATATTTTTTTACCTAACTGACCAAAAAAGAAGGGTAATATTTTTATTTTATGTAGTCGGGGGTTCTTATTTTAAATTTAAATTGGTTAGCTTATTTACCTACTTCTTCAGGAAAAGTGAGCTCTGGCGACTATCAAATAATATTATATTGCTTATCTAATTACAATTATCAATAGTGCAATGGACTTTTTATATAGATATATACGGATATCGTGACAAAACTGTAAATTTATAGTCACGTGCCACACGCTCGGGAAAGCGATAAGATTTTATTATACATGGCGATAAAGATAACAATTAAATTTTTCTATTGATAAGTACTCTGATACTTGATAAAAAAAATTGACAAAGTTTTCTTTTTTTCTTTTTTTTTCTTTAAATACCGTTTCCCAAGAAACCCAAGTCTTATCACACAAAAAAACTTTCCATACAAAGGTGGCTAAATGTCTGTGCTAAATCACTTAATTTCTCCGTAATCACTATGATAAAATTATCTTGTAATTCTTATTATCTTTCTCTTATCAATACATAATTAATATCACGATTTACGAATTACTTCACGGAGCAAGACTTTGAAGACTTCAAAAAAAGGTGGAGGTTATTCAATTCGAATGTGTGTTCAATCCTGTATTTGACTGCTAGTCATTTGAGTTACTTTTTATCAACTGTCAAAACGACATTTTGTTCTGAAATTGTCCGTGTTACAAACTTGTGACGTCATTGTCTTTGACGAACTTATTTAGTGATTTTGATTAATATAAAATTGAAATTAGAATAAAATGTTAAATGAATAAGTTTTGATGCTTTTGTAGGAGAAATGTTATTTGGGAAATAATATTTTCTAATTTATTTTAAACATTGTCAAATACCCTATTGTGCACCGATATTGGGAAATTGAACTTGCGATTGAATTCATTCTTATTTAATTGTTTAAAATATTTTAAGTAATCATTGCTATTCGACGCACCATATATAAAATTATCTGTATATAATCTACCTAGTCAATATTTTCTTACACAATATTTATTTATAGTATGTAGTTATCTTTTGACGTCAAAATCATGCAATTAGTACCTATAAAATTACACAAATGACACGGTAGCAATGATAGGTCAGTTCGCGGTCGATTCGAATACATTATACATATATACTTTACATAGAACATAGTACTTTATATAATCGTACTTACTATAGATATGTATATTTATGTAGGTTCCTATATATGTTTCTAGAATCAGGCCAGCTACGCTCGCAGGACTGACGTCTATTGTATAATTTATTTTAATTGTAAGTAACATGTAGGTAGGTGTAGCAGATAAGAAGTTGCCCTGGAACAAGTCAACTTACTTAATGATACCGGCCAAGTGCGAGTCGGACCCTCGCACAAATGGTTCCGTGCCATCATTCTAGATGGCGCTAGTTTCTTCACTTAAAAAACATGTTTTTTTGTATTGAGACTCCTCTTATGTTTTCACTTATTCTAATTTTTAGTATTTGTTGTTATAGCGGCAACAGAAACACATCATCTCTGAAAACTTCGGCTGTCTAGCTATCACGGTTCATGAAATACAGCCTGTTGACAGACAGACAGACGGACAGCGAAGTCTTAGTAATAGGGTCCCGTTTTTACCCTTTGGTTACGAAACCCTAATAAATTGATATAATTGTTACGTGACTTGGATTAGAAAGTTCTCGATAAGTGCCAACGTTTTTAAACAGCATTTTGTTATGCAAGCTCTACTTGAATAAAATGGACCAAGAGAGAAATGATCACTGATCAATCAATCATTAAAGTCTCATTATCTCATAGCATCCCCCCCACTACTAGGGTACCCCCATCGGAAATGGATATTTTAAACGAAAATCAAATTGCGAGTCGAACTCGTGCACCGAGGGTTCCGTATCACCACACCTCTGGATAACGAACCTTGAAAACATCAACGAGTACCTACAACAATGATACCCTATTAATTTTAATTATCAATGAGAGCGACAGAAATATGTTTTTTTTATTCAGGTCGGGAACATTCGCTCGAGCAGGACTCACACATGTTTAATTTTTGTTTTACTATAGAGTTTGCACAATAATCACACAAAGTTTGACGCTTGTATCGATTATCGTTTTTACGATAGAACAGAATTACAAAATAGTCGGGCAAGTGCAAGACGGACTCGCGTGGAAAGCGTTCCGTACCATTTCGTTTTCCGTAAAAACGTTAAAACTGACTTTCCTGTAAACTTTAAAAGAGGCCCTTTATTCTTTTTTTTCTAATTCAGGCTTGTTAGTTTCGGGGATAATCTTTATAAGGGTTACTTTTTTTCATCGGATGTACGAAACCCTAAAAACCTCAAACACGTTTATTGTATGGAAATTGCTACTATTTTTTTTAAATTATTTTTTAGTAAATCTACCATAATAACATATGTGTTGTGAAAATTCCAACCGGCTACCTATTCTTGTTATGCTCGGAGCGTGCTATGCTCGGAGTTTCTCTGCGTGATCGAATCAGAAACGAGGAGATCCGTAAGAGAACCAAAGAAACCGACATAGCTCTCAGAATTGCTAAACTTAAGTGGCAGTGGGCGGGGCACATTTCTCGTAGAACATATGGCCGTTGGGGTGGTAAAGTTCTCGAGTGGCGACCACGCACCGGAAAGCGTAGTGTAGGCAGGCCTCCCACTCGGTGGACCGATGACCTGGTGAAGGTCGCGGGGAGCCGCTGGATGCGGGCAGCGCAGAACCGGTCGTCGTGGAGATCCTTGGGGGAGGCCTATGTCCAGCAGTGGACTTCCTTCGGCTGATGATGATGACCTATTCTTGTTCAAAAGATACAACCCTCCAAAGGTTGGACAAACGAGGTTGGACAGTCGGACGGACAGTGTAAGTTTAGTTATAGGCTTCCATTACCTTTTGGTGCGGAACCCAAAAATTAAGTCTGGCTCTGTGTGTGGGTGGGTGTCTCGTGGGTGCTATTAAAAATCATATTTTGTATGTGGCCTTCAAAATGTGACAATGCAAATATAATTATCATAAGAACTAAACGTAGTGCGGTTACGTGCCGTACAAGACAAGATATAAAAAGACGTGATTAAATCGAAAAATATTTGCCTTCGTCGCCATCGCAGACAAAAGAATGAAACGTAGACAGAGTCGCTATAGATATACATTTTGTAATGAATTCTTAATTCTGCAGCTGTGTAAACATACAAAATATCGGATAATATGTTGCTTTTGCAGTATCTAGTAGCCTTGTTTTTTTTCTTTTCATAAGAATTTTCATATTTAATTTGGACTAGCTGTTTCCCGCGGCTTCACCCGCGTGGACAACGTTTCTATGACTTTTCGAGAGTGCGCAGTGCCGCTTAGCGGCTCGCGAGCGTGAAAAAAGGTAGCCTATGTGTTAATCCAGTCCTAATCTGTCTACCTATCAAATTTCAGCCAGATCCGTTCAGTAGTTTTTGCGTGAAGAAGTAACAAACATATATACTTACAAACTTTCGCCTTTATAATATTAGTGTGATTACTCGCATAATGAATGACATATCGCATATCGACTCACATTATAAATTGAACAGGGACACGCAAATTGACCTACTTGTAAACTGTCGTACTCGCATAATGGCCTATCGAATTGTGTCCTATCGCCTATTGACTTACATTTTGTAACATATAAGTTACATTATAATTGATAACGACACGTTAAATAAAACGAATTCCATCGCAACAACTTAGTACATTTTTGAATTATTATTTTTGTTTTTTGTTAATTTTCTAATAAAGTACTACACCGATTTTGATAAAATTTATATGGGACCACAAGGAAAGCACTAGCTTTGAAATAAAAAAAGAACCATAAAAATCGGTTCACACAGTCAAAAGTTCTGAGGTAACACACATAAAAAAACATACAGTCGAATTGAGAACCTCCTCCTTTTTGGAAGTCGGTTGAAAAGTAAACGGACGCTCATACACACGCACACACAAATCAAAAGAGAATAACAAATTATTTTTTAATAAATGGGTTAGGATTATGTATGAATCTTGCAACAAAAGAAAATAAATAATGAGAAATACATTATATTATGATTGACAATGGATTCCTATCAAATAAATGACAGCAAAGAAATTTCAATTATTTCTTTATCATAAGCTCTTTTTATTAGTTTGTACCTAGCATATTAATTTTATCATAACGCGTGGAGTTGTAGAATTATGTTTATAAAAAAGGCACGTGTAGTTTTATCAAATCTGGTTTTAAAGTTCACGATAAAAACTAAAATATTCTTATCAATCATCGCGCGCCGGATTTTTTAGTCATAATGATACAGGGTTTTTTGCCTTTAATCCTTAGAAAGTACTTTTTTCTTCTTTGCCTAATCTTTTTCAGTGCCTTTTAAAGTACTTTCTATAGTAATATATAAATTTTAGCTGCGATCTCTTTTAGCTATGTAAATATTTTATTTTAAAACTTTTTTTGTATCCACTGCTGTACCTATATAAGGGTTTGGCCACATATCTTTAGAAATCCGGTACAACTTCAATACCAATCGTTAATCGGTAAAAACAAGGTGTGACAACATCTAATACCTTTAAATGAGCAATTCTTGTATATATATATATAGGGTGACTTTTAATTAGTTCTTGATAGCATAGTATATGAATGTACTCGTGATTACAAACAACTTTACCAAAGAAACTATATGTCCAATATGAAAGAAAAAAAATTGGTGCTATACATTTTTGTCGATTTGATAACTTATTTTGTATCGAAGACCAAAAATTTTTTATTTTGATTAGACGTAAGTATAGTTTCTTTGGAAAAATTGTTTGTAATCACGAGTACATTCATGTTTTTTGTTATCAAGAACTAATTAAAAGACGCTATATAATCTGAATCTCGGAAACGGCTCCAACGATTTGCTTGAAAATTAGTATACGGGGATTTTTGAGGGCGAAAAATCGATTTAGATAGGTCTTAACATTTCCCAGGTACTAGGTGTTAAGCGTCGTTGCTGTACGAATTTTGTTAAGATACTTTTTAAAGTAATATTTTTTTTTCTTTGGTTTGAGACAAAGTAATATTTTTATCTTTGTTTGAGATGAGATTAATAAAAAAAATTGAAGACGTGATGGAAAACAAAATGAGTGAGGCTTTTAGACAATTTCAGTAGGAGGACAATTTAGGGAAAAACAATTTCATAATTTATATCTGATGCAGTCAGCTACCGTATTAGCTATATCTAGAAATATACAATTTATCTCACTCAAATAAATAGTAGCTATTTGTAGTATGCACGCAACTTGTAAAATTAGAACATTGCTTTTTTAAAAATATAGGCTACAGATCTGTTAGATATGGCAACATTGACAATTCTCTATTCTTTGACATTTAAAATGATATCCACTGCTGTACCTATATAAGGGTGTGGGCACATATCTGTAGAAATCCGGTACAACTTCAATACCAATCGTTAATCGGTAAAAACAAGTTCTCACCGGTAAAAATGTAGCGAGCTGTCCAAAGCGCCTCATCGATTACCATCAAAAGATGATAATCATGGGTGTTTTCGACGTCGATAGGCTTATCTGTAACAAAATTTCTGTTTGCGATCTTGTTTTTTTTGTCATTGGTAAATCCCAATTTTGATCCCCATGCATTTCTTTCATACTCCCTTTGATGATCGCTTCCGTTTTAATGCCCCTTATTTTATCTTGTGTTGTGATTGTGATGATAATAATGCTCATTAGAACCCCTTTTTTTAAATTTCAAACAACGAAAACAAACACAGTGTAAGCCGATGTTGAAATGTGATTTGTAACCAAAAAGCGATGAATAAAATTGACATTACAAGTACCGAAATTAAAAATTCAATGCAAGTGGTAAGGACAGTTTTTTTTAAAAAACATTTTAAATGTACATGCTTCTGAGATATAAAGAAATTCCAGAACCAATAAGTATTCTTATAAACGGAAAGAAGCGAAAAACAAAGAAAAATTTAAACAGACATTTAAAACTTTTATAAGGTGAACACTTTTTACTGATTGTATCGAAATATCGCCAGATCGAAGTTATAAATCTTGGTTTGAACATTACGAAACGTAAAGAAATCGACATGGGAACGATTGTGTCCATTGATTTACCGGTTCTAGAATTTTCAAATAAAAAAAACGATTGCGTAGCAAAACATTTTTTTAGGCCACAATTTTCTAAAAGTATTTTTTTAAAAAACGGTATGTAATAAACGTCGATAGTTAAATCAACGACAATCAAATTTTAACTGTAGTTATCTTATATATATAAATCTCGTGTCACAATGTTTGTCCCCAATGGACTCCTAAACCACTTAACCGATTATAATAAAATTCGCACACCATGTGCAGTTCGATCCAACTTGATAGATAGGATAGTTTAAATCTCAAATTATAGTAGCAATTTTAATTAAGAATCCAGAAATTCCGTAACGAAGAATAAAACTTCACGCTCGGTTGCCATGGCAACAATATCGGTTGTCAAAACAAACATATAAGAAGATTTGATCATTTTCGGAGAATAATAAAACTCTTTTCATAAACTGTATATACCTCCATATGACAAAAAAGATTTGATTATTTTTTATTTATAAAATGCAAAAACATTTTTATTTAAGACACAGCTGTTTGTATTTATAGAGATAGGTACAAAAAGATTTTATTCCATATAAATCTTCTGTCCGTGTGTTAGTCATTGAACTCCTCCTAAACGGCTGGACCGATTTCGCTAATTCTTTTTTTTTTGAGTTCGTTATTGTCAGGAGAAGGTTCTTATGTAGGGTAGGGTAGTGTAGTGTAGTGTAGGGTAGGGTAGGGTAGTGTAGGGTAGGGTAGGGTAGTGTAGGGTAGGGTAGTGTAGTGTAGGGTAGTGTAGGGTAGTGTAGTGTAGGGTAGGGTAGTGTAGGGTAGTGTAGGGTAGTGTAGGGTAGTGTAGTGTAGTGTATGTAGTAGGGTAGGGTAGTGTAGTGTAGGGTAGGGCAGTGTAATGTTATGTTAGGCGGTACGAAGTTCGCCGGGACAGCTAGTAGTTTATAAAGAACTATAACCTGATTAGATAATTATGACCGTAAATGAATCATTCAGGCAGTTCAATCGTTTGCAATAAAAATAAACCAAAAAGATGGTTACCTGTCTCATGCGAGCTTCTTGCGGAGTTTCACCGTACCGACACCAGTGGACGAAGTGCAGTGTGTTGTGCCAGTTCCTCTCGAAACGGGACTTAGTTGCCATGTCCAGCTGCAATCAGTAGAACCTCCTTAGTAGATCTCTCCTTAGTCGCATTCCACCGGACTAGCGTGGACTTGGACTGTCCACTTTCAGAACGAAAGCCGTCACTTTCGTTATCTGAAAAGAGACGGTATCCAATTCTGACGCAGAACTACGTTTTTAGAAAATAGCTCAAGAATGGTATTTCATAAAAAACTATCAAATTTAACATGCATATTAGAATTTCTTTGTTACTGCTTTACTGTTAAGCTTCGAAATAAAATTTGCAAAATAGATCGATTCAAAATCTAATAGAAACGCAGATGTTACAATTTTCTCGTCTACAGGCAATTGATGGGTCTCATATGATGAAATGGAAAACTCGTTAATATTGAGCGTACAAAAGAAGTCACTACGACAGTAAATTGGTATAAGGTTGAGTTGAATGAACCGTTGGACCTGATATACTCGTAAAATTCTATTCCGTAGACCAGCACGTAACGAGTTTAGGTTTTCCGTATGACACATTCATTTATTAATTTTACGAGTACTATGCCACATTTTTTTACTGTCGCGTCAGTTTTGTTGTTCATTTTGTAAAGCATTCTAATCATTAGTTACTTTTTACCCGACTGCCTAAAATGAAGGGTTATATTATTCGGGTGTCATCATCATATCAGCCACTTCTGGACATAGGCCTCCCCCCAAGATTTCCGCGACGACCGGTTCTGCGCTGCCCTCATCCAGCGGCTTCCCGCGACCTTCACCAGGTCATCAATCCATCGAGTGGGAGGCCTGCCTACGCTACTTTTTTCGGTGCCCGGTCGCCACTCGAGAACTTCCGTTTTACGAGCTATGTGCCCCGCCCACTGCCACTTAAGTTTAGCAATTCTTAGAGCTATGTCGGCTACTTTGTTTCTCCTACGGATCTCCTCGTTTTCGGGTGTGTATATCTGGTACTTTGACGGAGCCTGCTGTAGCCTAAAACGGCTTGATGGATTTTTGGAGTGCGATGACATAGAATACATTTTACCCGACTGCGTAAAAAAGAGGGGTGATGTTTAACGCAATAGATTTTTTTCTGTGCCACCTTTTTTTTAGTATGTTTTGTTGTTCATTCTATTATTTACTACTTACAATTAATTTTAAGATTTTTGTTGTTAATTTTAATCAAACTAATTCTACTTTGTTTCTCTAGCATTCAACATCATTTAAAACTTTTGTGGCACTGTTTACAAAACAAAACTAGGCCATAGCGATTACAAAATGTCCGTTGTCAATTTTAAAACGATAATGAGATAATTTTAAACGCTAAACACGTTAAAAAACCGACTTCAACAACTTAGTTGTTAATTTTCTAACAAAGTACTACACCGATTTTGATAAAATTTATATGGGACCACACGGGACGCACCAGCTATCAAATAAAAAAAGAATCATCAAAATTGGTCACAGTCCCAAACCCAGTCGCAAGTTCTGAGGTAACAAACATAAAAAAATACAGTCGAATTCAAAACTTCAACCTTTTTGGAAGTCGGTTGGAAAAGCCAATCTGCGTGTAAGTGGCTAAGTGGTTTTAAGTCTCGTGCGTGACAGGTCGACACGAACGTTTTTATTAGTATTGTATGTTATTATAGAGGTATCGTCATCAGAAGTACATTGAAGGTCGCTGTTATGTCATTGTGAGGAAACGTGTCTATACGTTTTTATTGCGAGGTTACAATGATTTTACGTCTTTGCTTTTCTCACCATGCTTTTGCAACTTTTGTTGTTTTATTATATACGTATATCATCATCATATCAGCCGAAGAACGTCCAATGCTGGACATAGGCCTTACCCAAGAAAATCCATGACGACCGGTTCTGCGCTGCCCGCATCCAGCAGCTTCCCGCGACCTTCACCAGGTCATCGGTCCACCGAGTGCGAGGCCTACGTATGTAAGTTTGTGAAATTGTGTAGTGCTTTTAGAAGACTATGTTATTTATTACAAATGCGATTTGATGTGCATATTGACAAATATTTCTTTTATTTACTTTTTTCTTTCGTCGGTTACTTTGTGTATATTATTACTTAATTTTTTTTATCCATGCAATAAATACATTTTTGAACGCAATATTTACAACTTTAGTCAGTCAGTACACTTACATTATCTATTTGCTTATCTACTGGTATTTGTCCTTCAATTGCACTTATGATAATTCAATGACAGATAAATGTCAGGTGCGAAATCGCGAATACTCCTTACCCGTTTTTTTTTATTATTACCTTTGCTCTAATATCCTTTTCGCTGTTCGGGGTCTCCTGTTTGTCATCAATATTGTTGATGCGTATGACGGAGTCTTTCTTCCAGAAGGCACCAAGGGTGGTTCGCACTATGCGTTTTCTTACACCTTTCTGTTGTACTGTGTATACTTCTATCTGTTCCGGGTTCTTTGTTTTTTCTGTCGACAAAAGAGATTTTATTATAACCTTAGCCATTTATAAGGTTTATAAGTTCCCTATCTAGTCTTCCTAAAAATTTATAAAGAATGTCTGTAAAACATCGATTCAATTTTAAATTTGTAATTTGTTTCTATATACTATGTTGGTACAGTTAATTCCGAGATAAATAATCGACGTTCGCTTTGCCTTGATCGTACGTAACAGAAACAACATTCCTGCATTCGATATGACCTTTCTATTAATTTGCATAAAGCGTTACAATATCGTCTTTCATTATTTTTTTTAGATTTAATCTTGTTCCAAGGCGAACCTGACGAAAGGGCAATAAATGCAAATCCGACTTGTTTTTATAGCGCGTACGATGATCTTCTTTTTTTACAACAATGTGTGCACTCATTAATTAGTCTCTTTTCATGCGTGCGTGATTCGAGACACGAATTATTTACAAACCGTATTGTATTGTATACGATAACGACCGTGGCACGAAACGGTGCCAACGTTTTAGTTGGTGGTTTAGTACGGCACCATCCGCCTGACAAAGCAAACGTTATCTCCGCCCCAGCTGCTCCTATTCACGACTGCGATTTCGCAATGTTATGTGCGTGCTATGATTGGAATGTAGCTACACTATTTAACTAAAAACCAAATTAAGTAATTGAAACTCACCTTTACCCTTCTTCCACATGGCAATGGCGTACATATGGTAGTCAGGGGAGAGCGTGGAATCCGGTGGCAGTGGGTCTTCAGCCCTGACTTCCAACACAAATCCCGACTCCAAAACAGCGCATAATATGTTCTGCTCCTCATGTTTGAACCACTTCGTCTCCCGTAACTTGTGGATAGCCACTGATGACCCGAACCGCGGCTTCTTTGGCGCAAACAAAGCTTGCGCCTGACTCCCGAACCTTGACAGTAAACCCTTAACTGTCGGCGGTGGAGCCAGGCTCTTCTCCGGAGGCTTGATCTGCTGGACACTCCGGCAGGTCACGAACCTCGCTTCCATTGAACCTTCCCCTCTCTAAAATACAAAAGACAACTAACACCGACACTTAAACTATTCCTATGATACTCTCACTGCTGTATGTATCGCTGCACTTTCACAATTTTCGTTGCGCGTGGTTTTGCTATCGTGTAGAGTACGAACCGTCACTGTGGTTAGTAGCGTAAGACGCGGCCGGCGCGTGGAGGATTGGTTTTATAACGGTGAAGGGGGGTCTGAGGGACGGGGAGCCCCTCTGCTCTTGTCTGACCTAACTAGTGCTGGGCATGTGTCGATAAATTATACGCTACTGTAAAGTTTATCAACTAGGTTTGTGAGCAATCGTAGTAGGTATATTCGTATGAATAGAATAACTGACGTGTTTTAACGAGTGGCAATAGGTAGGTATACCACCTGCTAGCATACTTTCGGTACCAGGATGTAAAACGTTACTTTGTATTTCATTTTGTTGCACGTTTTATCGATATTTTATCTTCGACATTCTGACAATTCTAAAAAGTAGAGAAAGCGTATAACATCATAAGTTAAGAAAAAATTTAGGATAAATTGTGTAACTACATTACGGGCAAATTCCGTTTTTAACTTATGGCAGTTTTGACAGTGTCCACGAAAAAGAAACTCGTGGGTTGAATGGAATTAGGATGATGTATTTATTCAATTTACTTTGTGACCACTTATTCAAACCATCGAATCGAAAAGAAGAAGATGGATGTATCAAAAATATATATGGACTCTTTAGCACCCTTTGAAATAACTATTCCTCAATTTCATCGTGATTTTGTAGAAAAACTACGGAAGGCGTAGCCTTTCAAAAAGGTATAAAAGATAAATTTAAAAAACCGGCCAAGTGCGAGTTGGACTCACGGTATGAGGGTTCCATACCACCACTCCTCTCCACACAACTATGACAATGATACCTATTCACATGACAAACAAAAGATTCAAACGCGAACAACAGAAAAATCCTACTAGCGCTATCTAGTGATGTTTTAGTTAACTATTTTCCGTAAGTGAACGTATTATATTGAGTTTACCACTTTATTTTCAATTGATAGAATTCATATAGGTTTTCCTGTAATCTACAAGCAATGAACTATGTTTCGTATTTTTTTTATTTAAGGTCATTAGTTTTGGAGATCAGGGGTGGGGGGGAATTGGTATGGTCAATTGTCGTCTTCTTTCATGAACAAAATCAAAACTTCTTATTTTACAATAATAACAAAAATACATTTGAGATCCTCATAACGAGCCCTTTCATTTGATATCATCATTACAGCTCATATACGTCCCCACCGAGGGGCTCGAGCCTACCCTGAAACAGGGCGATTAGGCCTTAGTCGACCACGCGGGCCCAGTGCGGGTTGGTCGACTTCACACACAACCTTCGAGTTTCTTCGCAGGCGTGTGTAGGTTTCCTCACGATGTTTTCCTTCACCGTTAAAGCAATCGGTAAGTATGTACGTAAGTTTTTGAAAAACTCATTGGTACATTGGCCGTCCAGATTTGAACCCGGTACCTCTGGTTAGATGGACCGAGTCGTTACCGGTTGAGCCACCGACGCTTTTTATATATGACATAGTAAAGTTTGCAAAACTTTTTTAATTTCCGAATTTTTCCCTTGAAGCTGAAAATGACCCTTATTTAAAAAATATATGTATTTACTGTGCACATCTGTGTTTGGGTCATAGGATTATACCATCATACTAAATTTCACTTGATTTGGTCCAGTAGATTCGGAGCAAATTGGCTGTGACAGACGGACGCACAGACAGACAGACGCACGAGTGATCCTATAAGGGTTCCGTTTTTATTGTTGTACGGAAAAATACAAATTAGTTATAATTCATCACCATGATATCGGCTGAAGGACGTCCACTGCTGTACATAGGCCTACCCCAAGGATTTCCACGGCGACCGGTTCTGCGCTACCAGCATCCAGCTACCATAATTAAAAAGAAATAATTTGTTAAAAAGGTAAATCAATGTCACTTTCAAGGTTTTTATTTCTTTTTGGTTTGATATGAATTTTAATGATTTAGGCATTCAGGATAGTTGTAAAAGCGTAAAAATTTACTTTAGTAAAGGTAATTAGCATTGCGTACCTTGATCACGTCACCACCAACTATCGATGTTCCTTATCTATCGATATCTCCGCATACCGACGCGCAGTGATTAACTTCCCTAGCTGTCACACCTCTACCTCCCTGCCCCCTCCCATACGCCGTGCCCCGGCCGGGCCGGCGCCAACGGTCGCTGGCAGGTTTTATATTTCTTTTTAGCTTCATAGCGAGAGCGTTTTAAGTAGATTAATTGTGCGAAAAGTCATTTCCGCTGCGCGGATAAATAAACGCGCATTACTCACTTGTTGTAATCGTTTAATTAAGTTAATGCGGTGGCTTAAATACGAATATTTCTGATTTTTTGGATCCATCCAGGCCAACCCTCTCTTTCCTCCTCGCATACGCTTTATTTGCCAGTAAGGGATGCAGCATTGCAGTGATCCTCGTTCTCTTGTTGATAATAATAATAACAAACGTGTAACGTGACAATTTGCATGTCTCGCGTGAGTTGTTTGTTACGCACTACGTAACGCTCGCTATGATTGTATGAGTATAATATGATACCTACCTACAATGTATGACACAGTGGGATTGTGTTTGTTTTAAAGCTTGAATGGATCTAAGCAGATTTCACAATACTATGGATTTTGTCGTACGTTTGGGCTGTATGTTCTTTATTTTTACAAGCTTTTATTTAACTTGCAATGTATGTAAGTATGTTTGTTGTATGTATGACCCACTTCCCGTTTTCCGATTGAGCTGAAATTTTGCATGCATATTTATATCGCGTGACAATGCAATATTAAAAGCTTGTACCTAAAGGTTTTTAGGAAATTATTACAAGCTATAAGTTATTGTACTGTGCTATAACTTCCGTGTTAGATAGTTAGTTTGTGGGTTTGGGACAAATCTTGAATGCTGAATTAGAACCACTTCCCGGTTATAAATTAAGCTGAAATTGTTTGGAGGACAATGCATGATTAATTAGCTAAGAAACGTCATTCTTAAACCAATATGGCGGACTCCCAAAGATGGCAGCCCAGTTCTTATCACCCCTATTATATGGGTATCAAATGAAACCCGTTCGTCACACCACACGAATGTTTGCCCTGGGTGGGGATCGAATGCACTACTCTCGATCCAGCAAGCAGAAGGCTGCTTGTAAAGTATGTGTCCTATGTTGTTCTCCGCCCTTTACCAAACAGGCGTAAGCACATTAGCTTGAAAAATTTACAAACACATACACATTTCGGATTATATGTATCAGGAAGGATGGCACATGGGAGTCATAAATCACAAAAAAAATTATTAAATTCGTGCCACGACCTCAACGTTCCACCTTATTGTTATAGAAACTATTTTTTTGTACTTAATGTCATACTTTTTGCGAGATTCAAAAAAATCACTTGTTTTACAAGCTTTTAATTTATTTAAAGAAATAAAGTAACCGACATAGCTCACAGAATCGCTAAACTGAAGTGGCAGTGGGCAGGGCACATAGCTCGTAGAACGGATGGCCGATGGGGTAGCAAAGTTCTCGAGTGGCGACCGCGCACCGTAAAACGTAGCGTAGGCAGGCCTCCCACGCGGTGGACCGACGACCTGGTGAAGATCGCGGGACGCCGATGGATGCGGGCAGCGCAGGACCGGTCGTCGTGGAAATCCTTGGGGGATCAGCAGTGGACGATTTTCGTCTGATATGATGATGATGATTCAGTTTCACCTGTCCCGGTGTCTGTAATAAAATCTTGCAAGTTAAATTTATATATATATATTGCGTGACAATGCAATGTTAAAAGCTTGTACCTAAAAGTTTTTAGGTTAACGAAAATAATTTGTTTTAGTCAAACTACAAGTAACATAACTATACAAAAGTTTCACAATAGGTGTTTGTACTTGCGTTTTTGTGTATGCATTTCAAGTTATTTAAATTATTGGATGCGTTTTGTCTAGACTGGGTTCTTACTAGAAGTGTGCGCCGATGCCTTCTTGACCGGCGGCGGACGCCGGCGTCAAATTTGTCAGCGGCGGCGGCGTATTCGGCGTCATCGGCGTGGGCAGTATAATTAACAGATATGTTAAAATTATTCCACCTTTTATTTATTGTAATAACAAAAATGGAACAATTTTGCTCAATCTAACATAACATGTCACGGTCCTTTACACCACGTTACTTTAATTTTTTTAAGTCTTAAGTAAATGTACTGAAAACTGATTAACAAAAATCTACTTAAAATTAAAGAAATAGAGCACTAATACACAGTCTAAAATAATAAGGCACAATCCTTAACACAACATTACATAAAAAGACAGATTAACAAAAAACTGCTTAAAATAAGAGAAATAGAGCACTTTTACTCAATCTATCATAATATGGCACGATCTTCAAACAATATTTCAGAGAATTTTTATTCAAAATATCAAATCTTTAATAAATGAACTACAAAAACGGATTAACAAAATCTAAATAAAAAAATAAAAAATAGAGCACTAGAAGCACCCCTACTCAATCTAGCACCATATGGCAAGATTATTCACATAGCATTATTAATATTATATTCAAATCAAATCTTAAACAGAATAACAAAAATCACTATTTTGCTTGTACGTAGTTTTTACATGTCATGTATAAATATAATTTTGTCCACTGATATTGGACTTAACCTTGTCGCACGGCAGGTTTTTAGGTTGTAGTACGTTGTAGTAGTGTGAGATGGTTGTTCGAATGAGGTTGACGGTTGAGAAAACTTCGAGTTATAGTAGGTGGATTGATTATTGAGATTTAAAAGTTTTTCCGTAAATTTACATGATTCGATTAATGAATCGAGAGAAATTAGGTCGGTTCGTGAGATGCGTAAGTTAAATTCTGGTCTGATGTTTCGTAATATTATTTCTATTTTTTCTTTTTCAGAATTTTTTTCGTGTAATTTAGAAAATAAAGATTCCATGTGAGATATATAGATAATATTTTACATTTTTATCAATTATTGAAAATTTTTTTAACACAGTTTCATAAACATGGATACTAATGAACTGAACAAACCGGAAGTGATTTATGAATTAAGATTGAGAGGACAAAATCCAAACGCCACTCAAACGGCAGAGGAGCTCCGTACTCAATTAAATAACCTTTTAGTCTTACCTGACTGTCCCACACCTACAGATACCAGTCCGAATGACTTCACTACAGATATGACGGACATTACTAAATGTTTGAAAATAATGTAATCTTGCATAAATACTTATCCAATGCGTAAAAACAAGATCCCAGTATACATTTCACATATTCAAAAAAGAATATGCCTGATTGACATAAACCAAGACTTGACAATAGAACAACTATCTACACTAAATTCACTATCCAGTGAATTTACAGAACTAAAAAACAGATACAGCACGCTTATCAACACACCCCAACAATCTGTATATCACTCAACAGAATCTGTAATAAACAGCACACCTTCCATTTCTTACAACAACATACCTCCCCTTTCTTACTTTGATGCTCTAACGCAAAAATTAATTTCTATTGGAGAGCACAAATACACTAGCGACCTCAAACGCTTCAAGTTCAAAGGCGATAGCTGCCCAAGAGATTTTATACAAAGAATAGAAGAGTTTGCTTCTGTTCGTAACATACCAGAGAGCACACTTTTCAAACATATCTTTGACCTTCTTTCAGGAATCGCTCTAGATTGGTTCAGAGCAAAGAAAGAGACCATAACAGATTGGCAAACATTACGAACTTTTTTAATAAAAGATTTTGAAATAAGTAACCATGATTATTTACTTAAAAAACAAATCGATAATCGCAAACAAAACCCTAATGAGAGAGTTATTATAAGCAAAATCTTTTTTGTCTTAAAGAGGTAGGTATAGACAATTTATGGAAATGATCCAATCTTTTTGATCCTATTTGTTTGTTTTGAAAGTTATGTCAAGCAATATTGTTAGTAAACAAAAAGAAATAATATTTTATTATGAAATGGAATGAAAACTAATAATTGTGCCGAAAGTACATGTAAAATATAATATGGTATTATCTATGATAATAATGAAATGGCTTACTATGATATGCACATGAATGTGGTGATTTTGTGAAATTGATGCTCTGTTTTACAAAATCAAATAAATTAAAAATTAACGGAATTAAACTAAGGAAGAAATAAAATTGAAGTAGGCTTGAACTGGTGACGAAGGTAAGGCTCGGAGATGGTACTGCTCACGTCGGTAGGTACAAGGATGAAAACTGGTGACGAAGGTAGGGCTCTAAGATGGTACTGCTCACGTCGGTAGGTATAAGGATGAAAACTTGATGTCGGAGATCTTGCGGAGATGTAGTGGTTTCAGGTTAATAATGTTTAAAATTTACAGATCTTCGGTTTATTTACAAATTACCACGTTTAGGCGCCAGTGTCGCACGGCAGGTTTTTAGGTGGATAGGGCGTAGGGAGTGGGTTCCATAAATGATGCCGTGCGTGTTCAGATAATTTAATGATATAATATAAGATATAAGACCCGTAATGGGTCTTTTAGAAAATATTAAAGTATGAATTTATTAAATTTATTGTGATGAGAGCTGATGATCGAGTGTTGTTTTTTAAGGAAATTGTCAGATAGTTTGACAGCGCAGGCGCGGAAAAGAAGAAATAGATGGATGAATAAAGATCGAATGAAAGGAGATTAAATAACTGCGCACCACGCTACAACCTTGACCTTTTGACTGAAATTGTAAGTCCTGCAACCGAAAGCACTCGCTCGCTGGGTGGCAGGAGTACACATTATGGCTCTCACCAAATTAAACAGCCAACTGTGTTTTTTCTTGCTAATAACGTAGCAAGTTTCCGTCTAACAAATCTTCAGGACCGCCTCCTCCAAACTACTTCCAACATTCCACTTGTACGATCATCATCTGTACTAGCGCCTGGAGAGTAATACTTTTGTGACATCGTTAGAAGCAAATCTAAGGCGGTATTTTGAGTTTCGGTAAAAGACGACGACTGAACATTTTCATTTCTTTCTTTCTGATGAATATCAGATTATTTTGTTAGCTCTCTTACATAGGCAGAAATGATACTCTTGTTTCACCTTTTGCTTTTTAATACTTGTCAACAGCATAGAGACTTTGAAATCGACAGTCACGTAATGCTACTGCGATCAAGAACTTATTCACAGGAAATCGGTGTTTTAATCTTGCTGACATGTTTTTCTTCATTTGTTTCATTCACTTGTTTCAAAGCATCTTCTATTTCACATCGAAATACAACAGCGGCATTAATTGTAGTCGATTTTGATCCACTCATTATATTGACGGCATCCCGAATTTTATCCAATATTTATATTTATCAAATCTCCAAGAAGTCACCGTGAGCTGAGTGTTTCCATTTATGCAGATTTGTACGTATTTATCCGATTTATGAATTAATTTAGATTTATTGGTGCGTGACTAAGGACTTTGTACGGGTTGACAACATATACATATTGGCGCCGATTTTACGCCGACACAATCGTCGGCGGCGGCGGCGTGACTAAAAATGACGGCGGCGTGCGCCACGCCGATCGGCGCACACGTCTAGTTCTTACCATAAACTTGTTCGTACTACCCTTCGACCAATATAACAGCAATGGACCGGCCTACGCAAACAGCGGTTTTGATGCCTACAGAAAGAGCGCATTCGCTCTTTTCGTCTCAATTGATCAGTATTACCCAAATCGGTATGTTGAAGGTCCCACCCAAGTGAGTTAAAAAAAAATCTCATTCGTACTACATCCGAGTACGTCTCTCTTTCTCTGTCATATTTTAACGAGATTCGGTAGACTATAGTGTGAGTGTGTGTGTGACTCTTTTTTTTTAGATTAATGTATGGATAGGGCCAGTCCATTATATTTGATCGAAGGTAGGTACTACCTACCTCCTAGTACTTAATAGTTGTCTCCCATCTATCTCAGTAACTATTTATTTTTTTATTCACTATTGGTAAGCCCTTGGCATCATCTCACCTGATGGTAAGTGACGATGATGCCGAAGATGGAAGCGGGCTTACCAAGATTCCCCAACGCAATGGAGAGCTGGCTATCTTATCTTCAAGCCGGAACACATAAATGTTGTTAACACTGGTGTTTGGCGGCAAGACTTAAATAAGATGGTGGTTGCTAGCCAGGCGGGCTTAGAAAATGCCCTACCACCAACTAAACTGAGTCTTACAAGTTGACCCCACTGGAAATCGAACCCGCGACCTCCTGGTGTGAAGCGAATGGACTAACCATTACGCCACGGAGGCGGTTGTACCTACCTCCTTGTACTTAATCTTGTCTTCTATCTATCTCGTTAACAACCCATAAACGTCCCCACTGCTGGGGCACGGGTTTCTTCCCAAACTCGGGAAGATAAGACCATTCTCCACATTATGTGGGCCTAGTCCGGGCTGGTGGAGGTTGTAGGGCTACAGGCATCGGCACCAACGGCATAGCGTGTTTTGCGAAGCACGGAAACTGTCGAGAAAAATGCCAGTACAGTCAAACCCATCCAGGTGATGACCGTGCTACAGGTCAGTTAACCTGCGTGATCGAACCAAACACGCAAGCCGCACTGAATTACGACCGCTTCCATCGATGTATACTTCACTGTAACTTATTTATATTATTATTTTGTTGTGTTATACACGTGTTTCTATCTATATTCTTATAAGTATGCAGGGTGTAACAAAATTACTGTAAGTTCCGTTAACTGTGGCTACTACTCATCATACTGCACAACTTTTGTTCAACGAATTGAATGAAATCGAAAAAAAAAAAGTTTTTAACTCTTCATACAAATCGATCAGCTGATCGACAAATTTTTTGCATTTATGTATGGAGGGTCAAATTTTTTTTTTTATTGACTATAGGTTCCTGAAAGTTGTTCAGTATGATGAGTAGAAGCCCCCAGTTAACGGGACCTACACCAATTTTGTTACACCCTGTATAAGTATAATATGTAAAAACGTTTTCTAACTTCGTATGTACTTCATCTTTATTTGTTTTTCTCGTTTCAAATGAGCAAGTTCTCAATTCAACTGTCTGTTTTTTTTCGGACTGATTTTCACGATTCTTTTTTGTTTGAAGGGGTATGCTGCTAAGCCGTTCCCATGTAAATTTTATCAGAATCGATGTACTTAGTACGTTTTTAGAAAGTACACAAAAACTTAAAATAATGATGACAAATTGCGATAATAGTCGGTCTTTTTTTAACGTGTTTTATCAAAATCGATGTACGTATTTAGTACTTTTTAAAAAAAAACACAAAAACCAAAAATAATATTGAAAAATTGCTATAATAGTCGGTTTTTTCAACGTGTTTTATCAAAATCTATGTAGGTATACTTAGTACTATTTTAGAAAATTCAGAAAAACAAATAATAATAATCCATAATTGCGATAATTAATAGTCGGTCTTTACAACGTATTCAGCGTTTTCAATTATTAATTTTACAATAACAAATGTAAAATTATAATTGGTCTATTGAACAAAAAGCATAAACCCACAAAAACAATTCTATTGATACGCTTATTATGGTTCTTAACTCTACAGAAATAGAATAACACTTTGCACTATCTGTATCGGCTATTTCTGTAGTTAATATAAAAACAATGATACTTACTTGAGGAGGAAAATACCACAGAAAATTTTATACCAATCCATTCCTTTCGTACATTCACCTCTGAAGGTACAATTTTAAGCGATATACTCGAATTTTACATTCGCTGTCTTATCCTTATCTCTTGACCATTTGTGTCAATAATTTAACTTACACGCATCGTAGTATACCTTAGGCCGACAATAAGCCATGCTGTTACTAACCGACTTCAAAAAAAGGTGGTTCTCGGTTTGACCTGTATGTAAGTATGTTTGTCCGCGATTATCCCGCAATTATTTGGTTGAACCGATTTTGATGCGGTTTTCAGAAAAGTATTTGTTACACTTAGGAAAAGGTTTTGGTATTGTAACCGACTTCAAAAAAAGGAGGTTCTCAGTTTGAACCTTTTAAATGTTTGTCCGCGATTATTTTGGTTTCTAAATCTCTTGCATCGCACGCCAAATTTACAGCGTTTTAGTATCATGCGCATGCTATTTATTTTTAGTCACTTGGAAAGCTCCGCATGCGGTGCAAAGCTTCGAATTTCACTTTTTCACACATACTAATGAATGAAACAGGTACGCATGCGTTATACGACGCATATGTAGGAAAAGATGAAGTTAATAGGACTGTGAAGTGAAGCTGTGACTTTTCATTTTCTTACAAACGGTGTTAGACATTTTCACCTCTTATAGTCCTAAGATGGGTCAAATCACAATATGCAATTCAATTATTGAAAGACTGCGCAAAGCTATGACTGTGTAAAAATATATAATATACTTAAAGTAATAATAAAACGATTTAATAGAATACAATTTTAGAAATATTACCACTTTTGATGTAAATAAAATATCTTGTTAAAATGAAAGAAAATTTCTCGAAAACGAATTGTTTATGTTGAATGAAACCAACACACAACTTTTTTTTTCAACTTATTTGACATTGAAGAAAAGTAATAAAATATTTAAAAATCCAGAATTGGGCGTTTGGTTTCAACGTAACAGCCGCGTTGAAGCCCGCATTGATTTGAACTTAAAATTAATAGACTTAGGTTCGATATTATTTTATAACGGATCAACCTACTCGGATTGAGTCATAGGAGTCGTCTTAAAGCCTTAAAAGTTAACCGATTTTGACCAATTTCTGATCAACCAGAAAAAAGGTTGGTTTACAGGTTTTTCAATAAAGTTATTAATTTCAATTTATTGTCGTTCACGTGTTTTCATTAATTTCAACAAATAATTTGTTTATTTTTAATCAATGAATTTAAAAAAAACGGCCAAGTGCGGGCCAAGTGCGAGTCAGAACCACACCCATAGCGTTCCGTACCATCATACTAGATGACGCTAGTTTCTTCAGTTCCGTAAAAAAAAAACGCGTTTTTTTTTATTTTTTTTATGAACAATTGGTAAACCCTTGACAACATCTCACCTGGTGGTAAGTGAAGATGTTGCCGAAGATGGAAGCGGGCTTACCAAGTTTTGTATGGATACTTTTACATTTTTTCTAATTTTTTGTATTTGTTGTTAAAGCGTCAACAGAAATACATCATTCTGTGAAAAATTTATCTGTTTAGCTAAATATAGCCTGGTGACAGACGGATGGACAGCGAAGTCTTAGTAAAAGGGTCCCTATAAACAATAAACCTAAAAACGAAACCTATAAACCTGGCTTTTGTTATAATTGACAATCTATCAAAAATAGGTAAAAACTTTTTAGAGGTAAAAATTGCTTTCGCCGTTGTACGCAAAGTCAAATTTTAGCCGTAGTTTCACAGTGCTAAAAAAAGCCAATAAATAAAGCTTTATCTACGAGTATCTATGAAAAAGCGAACTCATGCGTAATAGTAAAATTAAACGCCTGATGGCTAAAAAAGCTCTGAATCCCATTCAAAATCCTTTAGCTTGCGAGTTACATCCTCGGCTGTATCGGCACTTACTCGTACCATCAGGTGAGGTGCAGCCAAACGCACTCAAATTTTTAATAATAAAAAAAGGTAAATGGTTCAACGTCTGAAATTCAGCATAGTATGTAGCTGTCCTAAAGCGTAAATGAGAAGCTGTCCATCTTCTGCCTGACAGTCGGAAGTCTGTCCGACAGATCGACCTCTTAAACGACCTTCAGTGAATTCTAGAACAGTTAATATACTTGTATATATTACTCGTACGTAAGTATTTATGTATAAGTAACAAGCCAGAGCGTTCGCGACTTCGTGTGTGTACATTTTCAAGCGACTTCCAAAAAGGAGGAGGTTCGCAATTCGTCTGTATGTTTTTTTTATGTGTGTTACCTCAGAACTTTTGACTGGGTGAACCGATTTTGATTATTCTTTTTTTATTTGAAAGCTAGTGCTTCCCGTGTGGTCCCTTATAAATTTTCATCAAAATCAGTGCAGTTTTTTATTAGAAAACTAACAAAAACCAAAAATAATAATGCAAAAATGTACTAAGTTGTTGCGATGGAAGTCGGTTTTTTAACGTGTTTAGCGTTTTTAACTATTAAGGTTCCGTACATCCGTATTGAAACTTACAGTTTCACCATGTCCGTCTGTCTGTCTGTCCATCGATATGACGTTTGACTCAGACTATTACAGCTGAAAAGCTGAAATTTAGTAGTTACGGTTTTACAAATTAGTGACACCTTATAACATTGTAAAAAAATAGGGTACCTCCTCTACATTGTGTGAGGTATTGTTGAATAGGTCTTCCAAAACTATATGGGGCTTGCAAAGAATATGGTTTGAAGTAAAGCTTCTTTACGCACAGGCTTGATTTGGGGAGTAAGCTGGTGAACTGTGATTAAGTTTTACTTCACTCGTGTGGCCTAAAACGCTCTCGTTTTTGATGAATAATTCGTTCACGAAATATTTAGTGTTTTTACTCAATCTTACTAATATTATTAATGTGAAAGTTTGAATGTATGGATGTTTATATGGATGTTTGTTACTCTTTTACGCTTCAACCACTGGACGGTTCGGGATGAGACTTGGCACACATAATAGGTCCTGGAATAGGACTTTCTACCTCGGGAAAACGTCTTATTCCCACGGGAAAATCAAAACGGCTAGTAGTACTCAATATGTTTATTTGTATTCCACATTGGTAGTTATTTATTACTCTGCCGTTACCAGCTATTTTGGGACATCTGAAAAGTATTTTAGTTATACACTGCTGGACATATTATAAGCCTGTTCTCCCGAGTTGGGCCGGTTTTGCCATAATCGCCATACATTTGTTGTTTAAAAGGCTACGGAACCCTACTTTGCCCATTGTCCGACACCCACTTGGCCACTTTAGGGTTTCGGATCCAAAATTGCAAAAAAAACCGGAACATCGACCTAAAATATACCTATAGTGTTTTTTTTTAAAAACTTAGTAGTCGGTTTTTCGGACGATCGCATAACCTTCTATATGCTCCTTCGTCGGTCGAAAATGAAAATAAATATACTCGTACATGTTTTGATAGAAACACAAATCTTTAAGGCGGTAATACTACAGATTTTCGTTATTTTTGACGTCAATTACTCCTAAACGATAGAAAACCCTAGGTTGAAAAAAAAAACTTATTGTTGATAATGATTATGTTCCATAGAGTCAAAAGCTATTAGAAACACGTTTGAGCAGTTTTGGCTCGATAGAAAAAAATCCCAAAGATAGGTCTACACCGTTACTCTCAACTCTAGTTATGACTAAAATTTTGAAGTATAAATAAAAAAAAAAATAAACAACAATAATTTTTATGATAATACAAAGCGAGTAATGTTATTATTTTTTATACTTTCATTGTAGTTTTTGATTGAAACAAAAAACCATTTAAAAGTGATAAAGTGTGGTTATTTTCTTTATTCTTTACACGTAAAGAAAAAGACAGAGACAACTGTTCAATCAATACCTAGCCTTAATACCTATTTAAAGTTTTGTGCTGGTTACGTGTACTTCGAGTGGTTTTTATTATGTTTTTTTTTTTAATTCACAATTGGTAAACCCTTGACAACATCTCACCTGGTGGTAAGTGACGATGTTGCCGAAGATGGAAGCGGGCTTACCAAGATTCCCCAACGCAATGGGGAACTGGCTATCTTATATTCATGCCGGAACACACCAATAATATCAACATTGATATTTGGCGGCAAGACTTAGATAAGATGGTGGTAGCTAGCCAAGGCGGGCTTAGAAAATGCCCTACCACCAACCAAACCGAGTCTTACAATTGACCCCGCCAGGAATCGAACCCGCGACCTCCTGTGTGGAGCCCGTGAACTTTGCCTCTGAGCTACGGAGGCGGTTAAAGGCGGTATTTATATTTATGTGTTTATTGTTACATCTGACTAGTTTTCGTTCAAGGCAAACTTGTCACGTGTTCTTAGGTGCTAACTGCTAGGTAAAGACACGTATTTATTTTATTACGGCATCATCACTACATAGTATAAAACAAAGTCGCTTTCTCTGTCCCTATGTCCCTTTGTATGCTTAAATCTTTGAAACTACGCAACGGATTTTGATGCGGTTTTTTTTAATAGTTAGAGTGATTCAAGAGGAAGGTTTATATGTATAATAACATCCATTAAATAGTGGAGAAGTACTGTTATTTTTGAGGTTTCTAATGTGATGTCGTAAATAATTACATTTTTTCCGCTTACATTGCAAACGCAGGCTGAACCCTACGAGTTTTATCAAAATAATGTACTAAGTATTGTACACATTGAAAAGGTCTACAGAAAAGTCCGTGATGGTATATGTCTATCTCTTATGGATAACCCACAATAACTTTTTTTTGTCATTTACTTTTTACGACAAATAATGGCTAATTTTCAAAGCGATTTTAACCAATACAGCATTAATCCTTATCCAATTAAATACCTTGAATACATTGTTCATTTAATATAGATCTATATTATGGCCCGTTACACCGTATGATTTAAGAGATTGATGCGCCGACGAAAATATACTACTCGGTCGATACTGTTCTCGATTTGGAAGAATCTGTTCATTTTCCTACAGAATTTCTAAATTCTTTGAACCCGTCTGGACTCCCTTCTCACAAAATGGTGTTGAAAGTAGGTTGTCCTGTTATTTTATTAAGAAACCTGAATCCACCTAAACTTTGCAATGGCACGCGTTTGCTGGTAAAATCATTGAAAACTTTCATAATAGAGTGCACAATACTCACAGGATGTGGTACCGGAGAAGATGTATTGATTCCCCGAATCCCTCTGATACCATCGGATTTACCCTTCCAATTTAAACGTTTACAGTTTCCGGTAAAGACATCTTTTGCAATGACCATGAATAAATCGCAGGGTCAAACCTTCAACGTTGCAGGCTTAGATTTGAGCGTTGACTGTTTTTCACATGGACAACTGTATGTCGCTCTTTCAAGAGTGACCTCCAGAGAAAACATGTTTGTATTATCTGTGAACGTTGTTTATAAAGACATTCTGTAATATGTTGTAAAAATAAAATAAATTGATATAGGGAAAGGGGGATTGTTTTACTCCAAATTTAACGCGTGCGGGCCACGGGCAGTAATGAATAAATCAAAACTACTGAATCGATTTTAATCACATAGGCTATATATTTTATACCCGTGCGAAGCCGGAGCGGGCCGCTATGTTTTTATATACAACGTTCTCAGTTTTTCTGTAGTGTATTTAGTATCAGCATTGCACCCGTGCGAAGCCGGGGCGGGTCGCTAGTTACATATATATTCGTTTTATTTTATCACATCAGACGAAAAACGTCCACTGCTAAATAAAAAAGGTCACTCCCAATGATTTCCACAACGACCGTTCCTGTCCTGCGCTGACCATCCAGCGGCTTCCCCGACCTTCACCAGGTCGTCAGTCCACCACCAAGTAAAATGCCTTTCGGTGCGTGATCGCCACTCGAGAACTTTTTTGCCGCAACGGGCCATCTGTTCTACGTGCTATGTGAACTTTTTAGATTTTACTAGCTTTATAGGTTAAAGGTATAGTTGATAGTTTTGATTGTAGGTTCATGGTGGAATGTTTTATCACACATTTTTGGTATATGTTTCCTCTAAGCTAGATCTAGAGCGTCGGTGGCGTAAGGGCTAGGGCCGCTACCTTCTGTCCCGGCGGTCGTGGTTCGAATCCTGCCACGTACCTGTACCAATGTAATGTACCAATGAGTTTTTCAAAAACTTACGTACATACTTACCGATTGCTTTAACGGTGAAGGAAAAACATCGTGAGGAAACCTGCACACGCCTGCGAAGAAACTCGAAGGTTGTGTGTGAAGTCGACCAACCCGCACTGGGCCCGCGTGGTCGACTAAGGCCTAATCGCCCTGATTCAGGGTAGGCTCGAGCCCCTCGGTGGGGACGTATATGAGCTGTAATGATGATGATGAAGCTAGATCTAGAGCGTCGGTGGCGTAAGGGCTCTAGGGCCGCTACCTTCTGTCCCGGCGGTCGTGGTTCGAATCCTGCCACGTACCTATGTGTTTTCGGATTTCGATTTCATATTTACGTTTATTCGACGCTCTTACGGTGAAGGAAAACGTCGTGAGGAAACCTGCACACGCCTGCGGAGAAACTCGCGCAGGTTGTATGTATGTGAAGTCGACCAACCCGCACTGGGCCCGCGTGGTCGACTAATACTAAGTTGTTTTGACGTTTTTGTCGTTTTTCCGGGTTTTTTCGGGTTCTGTACACCAACCAACGGTACCCTATTGCTAAACCTTCGCTGTCTGTCTGTCCATCAGCGTGCTGTATTTAATAAACCGTAATAGGTAGACAGTTAAAATTTTTACACAATGTGTATTTTGGTTTCCGTTATAACAATAAATACAAAAAATTAGAAAAAGTGAAAAAACAAGGGGGTTCTCCATACAAAAAACGTGTTTTTTTTATAGGTCTTCAGTTTTTTTTATAGGTATTTTTTATTGAGCTCTATCGTAAAAACGGTAATACATACAGGCGTGAAACTTGGTGTGATTATAGTACTTACATTGAAGTAAAAAAATAAAAGATCAAGTGTGAGTCGTACCGTACTCGTGCTAAAGAATCCGAAATTAAAGACAAAAAAAGTTTTTTTTTGTCGCCCGCGTTGATGTCTTTTGTTTTTTTTTTTACAATTTGCCATAGTGGATCCTATTTCCATCGTCCATACCAACATCTTACAAGATATGAGTTGATTAATTCGACCGCCTCTGTAATACATACATACTTTTTTTAAATCCACAATTGATAAGCCCTTGGCATCATCTCAACTGACGCCAAGTGACCATGATGCCGAAGATGGCAGCGGGCTTACCAAGATTCCCCAACGCAATGGGGATCTGGCTATCTTATCTTCAAGCCGGAACACATCAATGCTGTTAACACTGATGTTTGGCGGCAAGACTTAGATAAGATGGCGATAGTAGCCAGGCGGGCTATGAAAATGCCCTACTACCAACCAACCGAGTCTTACAAAGTTGACCCCGCGGGGAATCGAACCCGCGACCTACTGGTATGAAGCGAATGGACTAACCATTACGCCATGGAGGCGGTTAAAACTTGGTCATCATATAAAGGAAGCATAAACCTATAATGGCCGTAAAGTTATACTAATTTTATAATTACCATAAGTAAACAAGCAAGCACGAGATGACAGCCGTTTTTATGACTTATTAGTCAGTGAAGGTTACAAACAGGTTTACAATATACTTAGACGTGTAATTGTTTATTAGATAACACTGAATATTTCCTATAATAATCACTACCTGTTTTATAAAACAAGATATGAGAAGGCTAAGGATGTAATGGCGCCAACTACTTTGTGTACTCTTTATTAGTAGGTGCGTCAATGTGAGGGATTTATAACTACTAAGTCGTCGGTGGCGCAACGGTTAGGGCCGTTACCTCCTGTTTGGGAAGTCATGGTTCTAATCCTGCCACGTACCAATGTGTTTTTGAATTTTGATTTCATATGTACATTTATCCGACGCCACAGTACAATAAAGAGTACTTGCCGACGCTGTGGAAAACATCGTGAGGGAAATGTGAGGAAACCTGCACAACACGCCTGCGAAGAAAATCGAAGGTTGTGTGTGAAGTCGACCAACCTGCACTGGGCCACGTGTTCGACTAAGGCCCGATCGCCCTAATTCAGGGTAGGCTCGAGCCCCTCAGTGGGGATGTATATGAGCTGATATGATGATACTTCTAAGTACATACGTATACTTGCAGTATCAAAAACTCCTTTGGTTTTATGTTCTAGTACCTTATTTGTCTCGTTTCTCTCAGTCTAATATCTTACTACTAGCAAAGTACATACAGTATGGACACTCCCTGCCGCTCTCTAGATTCCGACCTCACCCCCTCGTCACCCAGATTGATTCAGTTTGGTTGTCGAACGTATAGGATTTCGCCGCCATTTTGTTTGTTCCGTCATTCCTTTTTTGAAATGTAATTTCTGGCCCGTTGTATGAAGTGTCCATGGTGTGCTTCTAGGGTTTGTAATATGCAATCAGTGGTGTGTCTAAGAAAACCCTAAAAAAAGGCACTTTCCATACAATTTGATGAAAGAAGGTAATTCTCCATGGGGAGTACAGTTTATTTATTACTTGCTTTTGTGAACATAGTTTCTATAACTGTCTTCGAGCGTGGACTAAGTAGCTTATATGTTAATCCAGGTCCTAATCTGTCTACCTACAAAATTTCATCCGGATCCGTTTAACTGTTGTGATGTGAAAGAGTAATATTAGCATTTATTATTATTATTAAGTTAGTTAATTAAGTTGTTTATTTCTCTGCCCTTATTATAAAATTAAGTATTTCGTGCTTTCCTATAATGAAAGGTTGTCTGAAAGAGATTGCTTTTAGCAATAAGACCGCCTACTGTACACTTTATTATAGTATCTCTACGTATTAACATTACGAAATTGTTTTGGTGTACTGTAAGTGTAAATACATAAATAAATAGTAACGAACATCAATACATATACAAACTTTCGAGTATATAATTTTAGTAAGGATTGGATTTTGTAGTGACTTTTGGTACCCGTCGTGTACTCTAATTTATTATTCTAATTTATTATCAACATATTACTCTTCCGGACTTCTCTCACAACTGCCACTGTTTATCTATTCAAGCGTAAAACAATTATTCATCAAATCAATAACTTTATTCTAAAGAACATCTGTTTGTACGGTCTGTTGGTAACTTACTTCCGCTGACAAACGTACAGTACTGCCTTGAGACGGCTTCCATTGACAAAAAACTGTTCCGAGTCTCAAACTAGCACAGTATTTTACTGTCATGCTGTCAAATAGATCTATAGATAGATATTGAACAATTAGGTTAGTTTTAAAAGTTTAAACAAGTTCAAAACGTAACAAAATTTTATCTGGATTTATACACGTCAAATATTTATGACGTTAACAAACATATCACGAAAATCTTATCCATAATCTGAAAAAAATATTAAGCCTTGACACGGCTTCCATAGACAAAAAACTGTTCCTAGTCTCAAACTAGCACAGTATTTTACTGTCATGCTGTGAAAAAGATCTATAGATATTAAACAATTAGGTTAGTTTTAAAAGTTTAAACAAGTTCAAAACGCAACAAAATCTTATCTGGATTTATACACGTCAAATATTTATGATGTTAACAAACATATCACGAAAATCTTATCCATAATCCACTATGTCATGTTTGAGTATACTATCGTACAAACTGGGAAAGTTTTAAGTGATTTCGTTGAAGAATAATCCGGAAGGCTAATCCGTCATCTTGACGAATATTATCTTGCTTATAGGTACTTGTAGAGCTTACTCCATAATGAAATTTAAGGCCACGCACTGGAAACTTTGTTCGCAGGGATCTCGATTTTTTTCAGCAATTACAAAACATACGAAAGTGATATTTTATAACTTGATTATTCAATTCAATGGCTTCATTTTGTCAGTTGCAGAAACACGATTTGTTCACTTTTATAACAGATAAAAATATATCAAAGGTACCTCTTTTAAAATAAGGATTTGCATTTTACAGGCAAACCAGACCGAATTAATATCTCTAAATTTTCTTAGTCGATTAGTCTAAACACACACTTCAATATGCTAGTTTGATTTTTTTGAAATTAATTGTAGTTTTTAATTGGAACGAAAAAACGTTCAAAAAGTGCAAAAGTGTGGTTATTTTCTTTACTCTTTACACGTAAAGAAGAAGACAGAGACGACTGTTCCAATCAATGCTTTGCCTTAAGCGGTTTAATAGCAGTACACTTTTTGATGGCCCGGAACACAGTCACAGGCAACTTTTTCAATAAGTCACAGGCAACTTTTTCAATAAGTCACAGGCAACTTTTTCAATAAGTCACAGGCAACTTTTTCAATATAAGTCACAGGCAACTTTTTCAATAAGTCACAGGCAACTTTTTCAATAAGTCACAGGCAACTTTTTCAATAAGTCACAGGCAACTTTTTCAATAAGTCACAGGTAACTTTTTCAATATAAGTCACAGGCAACTTTTTCAATAAGTCACAGGCAACTTTTTCAATATAAGTCACAGGCAACTTTTTCAATAAGTCACAGGCAACTTTTTCAATAAGTCACAGGCAACTTTTTCAATAAGTCACAGGCAACTTTTTCAATAAGTCACAGGCAACTTTTTCAATAAGTCACAGGCAACTTTTTCAATAAGTCACAGGCAACTTTTTCAATAAGTCACAGGCAACTTTTTCAATAAGTCACAGGCAACTTTTTCAATATAAGTCACAGGCAACTTTTTCAATAAGTCACAGGCAACTTTTTCAATAAGTCACAGGCAACTTTTTCAATAAGTCACAGGCAACTTTTTCAATAAGTCACAGGCAACTTTTTCAATATAAGTCACAGGCACTTTTTCAATAAGTCACAGGCAACTTTTTCAATAAGTCACAGGCAACTTTTTCAATAAGTCACAGGCAACTTTTTCAATAAGTCACAGGCAACTTTTTCAATAAGTCACAGGCAACTTTTTCAATAAGTCACAGGCAACTTTTTCAATAAGTCACAGGCAACTTTTTCAATATAAGTCACAGGCAACTTTTTCAATAAGTCACAGGCAACTTTTTCAATAAGTCACAGGCAACTTTTTCAATAAGTCACAGGCAACTTTTTCAATAAGTCACAGGCAACTTTTTCAATAAGTCACAGGCAACTTTTTCAATAAATCTTATTTATAAATCCTGGAGCCTAAAAGACTGAAGATTGATTGGTCTTCGCAGGTCATATGGAGAATGTAGACGAGCCATGCCTGGACTATACTATTGGGCTTGAAGATCCGTGAATCAAATTATATACCCAGATATAGAAGTATATTTGAAATACCACGGAAATGCAAGGATTTCTGCGGCCCAAGAGTTGACAAGTTCTCGAGGCATTTACAGTACACCACATTTAATAATAACATTAATTTAATTATTTCATTAATTTTATTGAATTTAATTGTTTAATTTATTTAATTTACTTTGGGGAAACTGAGCATAGCTCGCTCCATCGCCATTTAAGTGACCTTGATGAGCCTTTTTATGTGTCTCAGTTCCCTATGGCATCAAAGGCTAGGCTTGAGACAGTAAAGTTATCGAGTGGCGACCTGCACCGGAAAACGCAGCGTAGGAAAACCTCCCGCTCGGTGGACAGACGACCTGATAAAAGTCGCTGGAAGCCTCTGGATGCGGAGAGCGAAGAACGGATCGTTGTGGAAATCATTGAGGGGAGGCCTTTATCCAGCAGTGGACGTCTTTCGAATGGTATGATGATGATGATTCACGTCTCTATTTGCAGTCAGCACGCACCTTCACCGACTAACTTGCGGGTAACTTTATTAATATTTTTAACCGGTATCAAAAAAGGAAGAGGTTCTAATTACGACTGTATGTTTCTTGTTACATCCTCAATAATCGATAAAAGCAATTAGACACTAGTTGCATTATTCTAGATGGTCTTTTTTAAGTCTAGTTTCCCTATAAAGGTTTACCAGACGTCTTTGCTTCGGGGAAATACAACCGCAACAGTATCTTTGTCGGTCTCCAGATAAAGATTAGATAGGTACGATTATGAACTCTTATCAATGACACTTACGTTTTTTCTTGTAAGTTATAGTGCGGTTTTCCACTAGCCGGCACGGCCAACGGCACCAGCACCGGCCCGGCTGCCGGGGAATCAAAAATGTATGAAAATATATGGAGCATCTTTCCACTGACCGGCAACGGCGACCGCACCGGCCCAATGAATGAATGAATGAATGATGTATTTATTGTATTGCCTAGGTACACAAACAAAAATAAAAAAGAGAAGATAAACAAAATAAAAGCAATTAATTTTTTTTTTACCTATAAATACCTACTGCTAATATCAAAGGAATTTTTTTTAAAGTGAAACTTTTATTGCATCGTCTCAATTTTTTTCGTCTGTGTGTTGCATGTCGAGTGACGGTCGATTTCGTCTGACGGTATGATAGTTTCGTCCTCTGTACCGTAGCGAGAGCAGCCATGATCGTTTCATCCTCTGTAAAGTTTCACTTTTTCCGTGTTTTCATAAAACCACACACTTACTTTTTTTTAAAAAGGGGAACACAAAAGCAATATAAAGCTATAAAGCTCAGCGTAATTTTTACCCTAAGGAAAAACGCTGTTATTCTGCTATCGCCCGGACCGAATTTCCCAATGGTAAAACGGAGCACGGTGCCGATGCGTGCCGGCTAGTGGAAAAACGGCCAATGGCTTCTAGTGAGTACTTACATCGTGATTCACATATTGGTATATATCTGCACTAACTCCACATAATAAAATAAATACAACTGCGTTTTTAATTTGTCAGCGACCTGTTTCGAACACCATCTTCAGGCAGACTATTTATTTACATAATATGTGGGGAACATTTAAAATAAATTTTGAAATATTTTTTATTTTATTTTTTAACGTAAAATTTTCAAATGTACCCACACTTTGCGTAAATAAATAGTCTGCCTGAAGATGGTGTTCGAAACCGGTCGCTGACAAATTAAAAACGCAGTTTTATTTATTTTATGTGGAATTAGTGTAGATATATATACCAATATGTGTGATATAAAGTTCCACCAAGAACCTACAATCAACAGTATCAACTATTTTTTTTTATTATTATATCAGCTCATATACGTCCCCACCGAGGGGCTCGAGCCTACCCTGAATCAGGGCGATTAGGCCTTAGTCGACCACGCGGGCCCAGTGCGGGTTGGTCGACTTCACACACAACCTTCGAGTTTCTTCGCAGGCCTGTGCAGGTTTCCTCACGATGTTTTCCTTCACCGTTAAAGCAATCGGTAATGATATGTACGTAAGTTTTTGAAAAACTCATTGGTACATTGGCCGTCCAGATTTGAACCCGGTACCTCTGGTTAGATGGACCGAGTCGTTACCGGTTGAGCCACCGACGCTTTTTTCATCAACTATTACATCGTGATTATTTTGAGTTCCTGAATCATCCTTAATTATGTTTTAAATTAATTTCATTGAATCAGGAACATTTCACGAAACTGTATTCTTCGAAATTATGATGACTCAAACATTCTATTCTAGGTACTTGTCATGTTGTTGAGAGTGCGGATAACTTTATTAATATTTTTAATCGTTATAAAAAAAGGAGAAGGTTCTAATTTCGACATTTGTTACATGCTCTATAATTGATTAAAGCAATTAGGCACTAATTGCTTTATTCTAGATGTTCTTTTTTTTAAGTCTGGTTTTCCTTTAAAGGTCTACCAGACGTCTTTGCTTCAGGGAAATACAACCGCAAGTGCAGGTACAATGTAGATAGACATCATTGGGTAAACCGAGAATAAACAGCCAATCATATTTAAATTACATTTTATACACACGTTAAAAAACCGACTTCCATCGCAACAACTTCGAACAATTTAGCGTAATTATTTTTGGTTTTTGTTAATTTTCTAATAAAGTACCACAACGATTTTGATAAAATTTATATAGGACCACACGGGAAGCACTAGCTTTCGAATAAAAAAAAGAGTCATCAAAATCTGTTCACCCAGTCAAAAGTTCTGAGGTAACACACTTAAAAAAAAACATACAGTCGAATTGAGAACCTCCTCGTTTTTGGAAGTCGCTTGAAAATGTAAAATATCACTGCAATATTTTTTTAAAGTTTTTAAAACAATGGTCAAAATATTTTTCTCCTTATCTTGGTCTTCTAAAAAACACTGGCGTGTCGGACTCGCACACTGAGGGTTCCGTAACACCACACATTTAAATAAGGAACCCTAAAAATATCAACGTGTACCTAAAACAATGATAGTACTTATTAATTTCAAAAGGCATTTTTTTCAAGTAAAACTTCTTTACGAACGCTTGTTTTGGAGAGTAAGCTGGTGAATGCGTTACGCGAACGGTGATGTCTAGCGTTGCGAAAAGTGTGATCGGGCGAGGCGAACGTCACGCTTGACTTGGGGGGTAAGCTGGTGAATGCGTTACGCGAACGGTGATTAAGTTTTACTTCAGTCGTGCGGTCCATAGCACACTCGTTTTGTTTTTTTTGTGAAAACGGATTTTCCCAGGAACGAGACGGCTTCCCGTTTTCCTTGTACAGATTCGTAAATATTATTCCAATTTCTGTGGAGTTCCCAGAAATGCTTACGTGACCAAGTCCACTGAACGCGTTTTCCTAATGCGTAAATGCGTAAACATGTTTATCTATTCTCATATCGTAAAGTTCGAATTATAAACTCTACTGGAGACCATCACCAGTACCGCACCGACGATGTCTGGCCGAAGGACGTCGTGTTTCGGCGTTTCCGAGGTACCATGCCAGTCCAAGCGTCACCAAAAATTACTAACATAGGTTAAGGTACCTAGATACTTAACATGCCTAATAATGTATTTTATTTATAGTATCTATGTCTTGTTTTTTTATAAGTTTTTATATATCTATGGGCCTTTACTTTAGTACTAAGTTGCCTGAAAAATAAATGAATAATAATATTAAACGAATTTATATTGGCATACTTTATAAACACAATACCGAAATAAAAAAAAACACTTTATAACATTATTTCTCTAACAAAATCTAAATATATATAACTCAAGACGGATCTGGCTGAAATTTGGCATGCAGGTAGATGTTATGACGTAGGCATCCGCTAAAAAAGGATTTTGGGAAATTCCCACGGGAACCGCAAAAATCGGGATCTGCGCGGGCGAAGCTGCGGGCATCCACTAGTAATGTTATAAAGTTTTTTTTTTCTCGCCAAACTCGGTTTTTAAACTCATACTCGTGTTTTAATACCCCTCATTATGCAACAGTTTCATAACATAAACTATTTTTTGCATGTGACCGTAGTACTTTAATTGTAAAAATAATATACTTACTGAATTTAAAAGTTTTTTTTTATTTTTTTATTCACAATTGGTAAGCCTTTGGCATCATCTCACCTGATGGTAAGTGACGATGATGCCGAAGATGGAGGCTTTATCTAGCGTTTTTAGGGTTTCCTTAGTCAAAGTAGGACCCTTTAAAAAGTAATTTAATAACACTAAATAACTTAATTCCTTTCATAATCTTAAATTAAAATTAGTACTGGGGGCCGTTATTCTTCAAAGTATTTTTGGGCATTTGACGTCATCACTTTTTAGTATTCTAACTTTCTAACCGCCTCCATGGCGTAATTGTTAGTTCATTCGCTTCACACCAGGAGGTCGCGGGTTCGATTCCCGTTGGGGTCATCTTGTAATACTCGGTTTGGTTGGTGGTAGGACATTTTCTAAGCCCGCCTGGCTAGCTTCCATCATCTTATCTAACAAGGAACGGGTACCCAACAGTCCGACTCCGATTTTATTTATTTTGATATACTCGTATGTTGCCTGCGAAGAAACTCGAAGGTTGTGTGTGAAGTCGACCAACCTGCACTGGGCCCGCGTGGTCGACTAAGGCCTAATCGCCCTGATTCAGGGTAGGCTCGAGCCCCTCGGTGGGGACGTGTATGAGCTGATATAATACTCGTATGTTATAGAGTAGCCTAAAATAACGGATACGTATTTTTTTAGCTGCCCAATAAAATTAGTTTGTGGTGAAATGACAAAACACGTCCCCATTCTTTATTCATGTTCTCCAACATGTAACGAAACCAGTAATTAATTATCTATTTTTTTGAACAAATCTCTTCTCAGAAATTAGAAGGTTTGGTATATTTTCAGTACTTTGAAGGCCATTTTCTCCTAACAGGTTGAGTTTGGGCAGCTAAAAAAAATACGTGTCCGTTATTTAAGACTACTATATAACATATCTCAAAATAAATCAAATCGGAGTCGGACAGTTGGGTACCCTTCCTTGTAAGTCTTGCCGCCAAACATCAGTGTTAACAACATTGATGTGTACCGGTTCGAAGATAAGATAGCCAGTTCTCCATTGCGTTGGGGAATCTTGGTAAGCCCGCTTCCATTTTCGGCATCATCGTCACCATCAGGTGAGATGATGCCAAGGGCTTACCAATTGTAAATAAAAAAATTAAAAAAAAGTATGTATTCGTTAACAACCCCTAACGTGCCCACTGCTGGGGCATGGGTCTCTTCCCAAGATCGGGGAGGTTAGGCCATACTCCACACACGGGGCCAAGCCCGGGTTGATAGAGGTTGGGGCCAGTAGCGGACCCTGACAGAAGTTTTTCTAGCCAACTTTTTGGCATCTGACACCATCTATTGATAGCAACCGGCACCAACACCGATATAAATAGCAATCACAGTCAAACCCATCTAGGTAATAACCGTGTTTCAGGTCAGTTAACCTAATCACACTGAACTACGACCGATTCAGATTAGATAAACAGAAAAAATAACCGGTGACCAAAACATTTAAATAGGTATTCCAATTGATTTCTTAAAAGAAGTCTAAATCTTGAAAAAAAAATACAATTTTTAGGGTTTCTTACACCCAACTAACTGCTACTTTACTTTACTAAGCCTCCGCTGTATGTCTGTCCGTCTGTCACCGGGCTGTATTTTATGAACCGTAATAGGTATAACAATCGAAATTTTTACATAATATGTATTTCTTTTGCCGCTATAACAACAAATACAAAAAAAATTAAAAAGTGAAAAAATAAGAAGGGGGGTCTCTATACAAAAAACGTGTTTTTATAGGTCTTTAGAAATACTTGATTTAGCTTAAAAATCGGCCAAGTGTGAGTCGTACTCGCGCTAAGGAGTCCGAACTTAATGACAAAAAAGCATAGCGTATTTGATGTCTTTGCTTGTAATGTGAATAGATATCATTGTCATTATACTACGTAGTTGTGTGTAGAGGTATAGTGGTACAGAACCCTCGGAGTGCTAGTCCGACTCGCACTTGGCCGGTTTTTGACAATGCCGTTTAGGTTCACCAAAGTGGCCCCACTTTCAAATGCCGTTGGGCGCGCCCTTACAAAGTTCTTTGCCAACACACATCCTTTATGATCAATTGATCATACATAAATAATTCATGTGCCTCTAATGAGCTTGATCCGTGACTAAGTGTAAGAACTGGTATAAACCAGTTAAATGTACATTGGGTAATACCGTTCACCATCTGACTCATCGATGTCAACGATGTCAATAACTTGATCACTGATTACAATTCTGATTGTCATCACCTGTCATACTTATGACAAAGTGTATATATATATATAAGTTCTAACATACAGTATGGACACTCCCTGCCGCTCTCTAGATTGCGACCTCACCCCCTCGTCACCCAGATTGATACAGATTGGTTATAGTTTGGTTGTCGAACGTATAGGATTTCGCCGCCATTTTATTTGTTCCGTCATTCGTTTTTGGAAATGTCAATTCTGGCCCGTTGTATGAAGTGTCCAGGGTGTGCTTATGACCAGTTATTTTACGCGTTGGTTTCGAGCAAACATCATTAACAGAGGGAAGACTGTCAATCCCTATAGTAACTTCCGTAGCTACTTTTCCGAGGCGTAATGCTTAGTCCATTAGCTTCACGTCAGGAGGTCGCGGGTTCGATTCCTAGCGGAGTCTAACTTGTAAGAATTGGTTTTGTTGGTAGAAGGGCATTTTCTAAGCCCGTCTGACTAGCTACCACCATATTATAGTACCGTATTATAGTCTTGCCGCCAAACATCAATGTTAACAGCATTGATCGGATTGATGATAAGATAGCTAGTTCCCCATTGCGTTCCCAATCTTGGTAAGCTCGCTTCCATCTTCGGCATCCTCGTCAGTCGTCACTTACCATCAGGTGAGATGATGCCAAGGGCTTACCAATTGTTAATAAAATATTTATTTATGATACAAGGGTTGTAAAAAGGTCAAGATGTTATTTCGTTTTACACCCATGTATCATACGAAGTTTTTCAATTACAGTTGTGAGAAAATAGACAAAATAAAAAAACGACCGTGACAGAAAAACAAAATACATGGGTAGGTACATACCTATCAAGGTTTTAGCAACCAAAGTTCATTTTACGCAACTTGTGGCCTATTTTAAATGTCCGGGGAGTAATCTCCCTTTGTTTTTCCTTATTACACACAAGTATATTTTTTTTACATTTATATTAACTATTCTTAATTTTATTAGTTTTCACAACTAAAACATCTCAATTTAGTTTTACGAAAATTGTGCCATATTTTAGCTAGCACACGTACGCATGCGTAAGTTTTTTTTTATTATCATAAATAGAACTACAATAAGGCTTGGGATCTCAGAGTAATCATTAAGCTTGGGATACATAACCTCTTTGTAAAAGATGACCTATTCCTTGGTGTACCCGGTTCCACTTCATTCATATTTTTTCTCTTTAAGCTTGGGATACATAACCTCTTTGTAAAAGATAACCTATTCCTTGGTGTAACCGGTTCCACTTCATTCATATTTTTTCTCTTTTCTTCACAAAGATATAACCCCAAGAGAATCTAGGCAGCTAGCGTTATGTACTTACCTCACGGAGGAACTACCTATTTCTTTTAAAACTCTCCTTTCAAAAGTCTTAAAGAAGATTCTATATCTTTGGTTATTATATTTTTTATTTGCTAGAAATGTCTTGTTCCTCTGAGCAAGAATTAAAAAAAGTGGTAAAGTAAAAGCACGTGTGCGGTAAAATCAATTTTGCGCACACTTGACTGGCATATAAAGGACCACTTTTCGAGCAACTGTATTGAAAAATATATTTCAAAACCTCAATATAATGTTAGGGACAATTAGTGCCAAGTTTTGAAACGTCATAATATTCTTGAATTGTTACATATTTTAATAAAATTTTAATCACATTTAAACTCGGTTTTGATAAAAAAAAGTGTATGTTAGTTTCGAGGCGGCTTTTTTTTAATGCAGTAGATTTTTCTGGCGCCATCTAGTTATAACTGAAACTACCTGTGCAGCTAGTTATGGGATCGTTCAACAATTACGTGATCATTTTTGGCCGTTTTTTAACCCCCCCCCCCCCCCCTATGTGATCACAGCGTAATCTTTTGTTTTTTAACCCCCCCCTCTCGCCTTGATTACGTAATCTTCGTCCGTGCTTAAAATGTTTGCTGTTTATTAACACTGACACGTATGTCATGTTTCTATGAGTCTTAAATGACCTAAATTTGGGAAGAGGGTGTGTTTGTCAAAATGCAACATGTAACTACACATTTTAATATTAATATACTGTCATTTTTAAATAAAATTATTAAGTAAATACAGACTATTCCTGACTAAATGGAGACGCAGACCATTCAGCTACATCCTTGATGAGATGAATAGTAGTAGACTTCAAAATTGGACGTAAATATTTTAAATATTTAGTTTATAAAATGATAACGTAATCATGGATTCTCCCTCCCCCCCCCCCCAAATAATCCAGATGTATATACAAGCATCTGACCCCCCCCCCTTCCGGTGATCACGTAATTGTTGAATGATCCCTATCCTACTAATATTATAAACGTTAAAGTTTGTAAGAATGTAAGGATGTATGTTTGTTACTCTTTCATGCAAAAACTACTGAACGGATCTGGCTAAAATTTGGTAGGTAGACAGGTTAGGACCTGGATTAACAACAGGCTAAAAGTCATAGAAACGTTGTCCACGCGGGTGAAGCCGCAGGAAACAGCTAGTAAGACAATATTTAGTTGGACTACGAGACTCAGTGTGAGGATTTGCAATCTATAATGTTATATTATGACTAAGAAATAAATTATGTTTTATTTCAAGGTAGGTGTACACATTTTAACTATAGACCGACTGATATATGAAAGATCCCAGAAGGAGCTTAATAGTTCTTGTATCGGAGGCCAAGATACATTTGGGTCATTGAGCCAGCCACTGACATTTTTTCCTTGGTCATAGTGGTCATAGGAGCCAGTGGAGTAAGTATATGTATGCATAGCTATATGTTTGTGTGTATAGAGCGTCGGTGGCGAAATGGCAAGGGCCACTACCTCCGTTCCGTGAGGTCGTGGTTCGAATCCTGCCACGTACCAATGTGTTATCGAATAACGATTTCATATGTACGTTTATCCGACGCTCTTACTGTGAAGGAAAGCTGCACAAGCCTGCGAAGAAACTCGCAGGTTGTGTGTGAAGTCGACCAACCCGCACTGGGCCCACGTGGTCGACTAAGGCCCGAAAACGCCCTAATTCAGGCCTTAAGATGGGTCAAATGACAAATATTCAATTAAAATTATTGGAAGACTGTGTAAAGCTATCTCCATGGAAAAAATATATTATATTACTTAAACTAATAAAAAATCGATTTGATTGAATACAATTTTAAAAATATTACCAATTTTGATGTAAAAGAAATATACTGTAGACCCTGAAATTTCTCGAAAACAAATAGTTAATAATATTGAATGAAACCAACACACAAAAATCGGTGACTTTAAGACCTTTAATTTTAAATAACCACATTTTTTTAAAAACTTATTTGAAAGTGATGAAAAGTAATAAAAACATTTAAAAATCGAGAATTGGGAATCCGAGCAGGTTGATACGTGTTTCAATAATATCTAACGTAAGTCTATTCATTTTAAGTTCAAATCAATGCGGGCTTCATGCGGCTGTTACGTTTAAGCCCGCATTGATTTGAACTTAAAATGAATACACCTACGTTCGATATTATTGAAACACGTATCAACCTGCTCGGATTGAGTGATCCTAGCGCCTTCAGTGCTTCAGGGTAGGCTCGAGCCCCTCGGCGGGGACGTATATGAGCTGATAATATAATGATTGTGTGTATGTCTGTTTGCTTGGCTAAGTCTGTAGCAGGCCACCACGTCCAACCCTACGAACGTTAATTGAAAAGAAGTGCAGTGCTTTATTTTACAATAACCAGTCTAAAGATGTCACACCCTTGTGCATATTTTCAATTTAAGAATGTTAATAGTAAATAAGTATGACTCGGTTGAAATTTTGACCCCAAATCAGTATCATTCGATTGACCTTTGCATATTTTGCATATATGCGTAGTAGAAGGACCTTCCTATTATTTGGATGACCTAGTTTTATATAAAAGGGATTTCGACCCCTCGAGATCGAGAAATGAGGTCAAATGAGCAGTAAACCACAGATTGGATAATAGTACCTACTAGTATAACAAGTGGACTCTGCTGCGTAGAAAAGTTTTTTTACGAGGCGTTCACCTATCCACCGACTGTGTGTGTGTGACTGTGTGTATTGTCTGTAACTAAACTGCTACTCGTATGACTAATGTTGATAAAGGATAATGATACAAAAAATATCGAAAACCTACAAACTATTAGGTACAAGCTTTTAATATTGCTTTATCACGCGTTACACATATGTATGCAAAATTTCAGCTCAATAGGAAACCGGGAAGTGGGTGAAATTTAACTTGCAAGATTTTATAACAGACACCGGGACAAGTGAAACTAAATAAAAGCTTTTAAAATTAGGTTGAATGAATGTTTTTGTTGACTGTTTAAATTCAGTCAAATTCTATTTTAAGACACAATTAATTAGGTGGAATAGATGTTTTTGTTGACTGTTTAAATTCAATCAAATTCTGTTTTAAGACACAATTAATTAATAATAAAATTTTGTACATGTATTTGTTTATTTTGATGTAGGTACAATAAAGAGATATTTTAATTTGAATTTGAATTAGGTGGAATAAATGTTTTTGTTAACTGTTTAAATTTAATCAAATTCTATTTTAAGACACAATTAATTAGGTGGAATAAATGTTTTGTTGACTGTTTAAATACAATCAAATTATATTTTAAGACACAATTAATAAGGTGGAATTAATGTTTTTGTTGACTATTTAAATTCAATTAAATTCTATTTTAAGACACAATTAAATAGGTGGAATAAATGTTGTTGACTGTTTAAATTCAATCAAAGTCTATTTTAAGACACAATTAATTAGGTGGAATAAAAGTTTTTGTTGACTGTATAAATACAATCAAATTATATTTTAAGACACAATTAATAAGGTGGAATTAATGTTTTTGTTGACTATTTAAATTCAATTACTTAAATTCTATTTTAAGACACAATTAAATAGGTGGAATAAATGTTTTTGTTGACTGTTTAAATTCAATCAAAGTCTATTTTAAGACACAATTAATTAGGTGGAATAAAAGTTTTTGTTGACTGTATAAATACAATCAAATTATATTTTAAGACACAATTAATAAGGTGGAATTAATGTTTTTGTTGACTATTTAAATTCAATTAAATTCTATTTTAAGACACAATTAAATAGGTGGAATAAATGTTTTTGTTGACTGTTTAAATTCAATCAAAGTCTATTTTAAGACACAATTAATTAGGTGGAATAAAAGTTTTTGTTGACTGTATAAATACAATCAAATTATATTTTAAGACACAATTAATAAGGTGGAATTAATGTTTTTGTTGACTATTTAAATTCAATTAAATTCTATTTTAAGACACAATTAAATAGGTGGAATAAATGTTTTTGTTGACTGTTTAAATTCAATCAAAGTCAATTTTAAGACACAATTAATTAGGTGGAATAAAAGTTTTTGTTGACTGTATAAATACAATCAAATTATATTTTAACACACAATTAATAAGGTGGAATTAATGTTTTTGTTGACTATTTAAATTCTATTTTAAGACACAATTAAATAGGTGGAATAAATGTTTTTGTTGAATATTTAAATTCAATTAAATTATATTTTAAGATACAATTAAATAGGTGGAATAAATGTTTTTGTTGACTGTTTAAATTCAATCAAAGTCTATTTTAAGACACAATTAATTAGGTGGAATAAAAGTTTTTGTTGACTGTATAAATACAATCAAATTATATTTTAAGACACAATTAATAAGGTGGCATTAATATTTTTGTTGATTGTTTAAATTACTAAATTGTGTTTTTGTTGCCGAATAAATTTAATTTCTTTCTTTCTTTCTGCACGATAAGAAACTATCTTAACATAGCCAGAGAAAAGAGGGTATAATTAATACAAGAAAGTTCGACCAAAGTTACATTAAATAAAGCTTATATTGGCGCGCGTTGCAATGTGGCTGTTACGATTTCCGCTCCGTCACGTCCGAGCAGCGCGAAAATAAACACAAAAGCATCACGTGAAGTTCGTAAGAATTTGCATTTATTTCCTAAAAACAGTGACAGGCATAATTTGAATTTAAGAAATAGATATAGCCTTTTCGAGACTGAGTAAGGTTAAAAAGTCATTTGTAGGGCAGTGTAAGTATAAGATTCTACAATAAAATTCCAGAAAATGTAACTAGTTTGTCAGAGAGTAAATTTAAGACTCATGTCAAAAAATGCTTGTGCTCTTGAGGATAATAGATTATTTAAAAATAATACATTATGTAAATGACACTGATGTGATTCTATAACAAATACCATTACCTGAGACTGAATCATAACATTATTTGTAATATACAATAAGTTTTTTTGACTATTTAAAAGTGTGTGTAAACACCTTGATTTTGATTTCACCGACTAAAAATTAAAAAACCAAAACACTTATTACCATCTATAACATATTTATTAATTTAAAATAAACCGACTTAAAGTTCAGTCCCCGAGCGATTCGGTTCTTTGGTATTTTTTGTAGTTTGATGTGACATATAAAGATAAATTTTACGGTTCCGTACATCCAAACTGTGACCGACGGGACCCTATTACTAAGCCTCCGTTGTCCGTCCGTCTGTCTGTCAGCTGACTGTATTTCAATAACTGTAATAGGTAGGCAGGCAGTTGAAATTTTCACAGTGTATATTTTTATTGCCACTATAACAACAAAGAATAAAAAATTAAAAAAAATATATCGGGGTTTCTTATAAAAATATGTGTTTTTTATATGTATTTGGAGGTTTTTTTATTTAACTCCATCGTAAAAACAGTAATATACACAAGCTTAAAACTTGGTGTAATTATAGCCTTAAGTAAAATAACAAATAAAGAGAACTGACCAAATGCTGAATGAACTGAATGAAAAAAAGTATATTTCTGTCGCTCTCGTTGCTGTCTTTTGTTTGTAATGTGAATAGGTATTATTGTCATAGTTTGTAGAGAGGTGTGGTGGTACGGAACCTTAGGAGCTCGAGTCCGTCTCGCACCCGGCCGGTTTTTAACTCATGACGTGTATGTTCTTGAGTACAACATGTATTTTTGTGGCGTAAAAACTTTTTAATTTAATAGGTTCAATGGTTACAATTTAAATATTTTTTAGCGTTTACGAAACTTAGCCTTACTTACAATCAAAGAATTTATGTAAGTGGCAGGCATATTTTATGATTAGTCATTTTGCATAATTCGTCCATATAGTATAAACGGTCAGGCAAATTAAAAATTCTGTTCGCAGATTGTAACATTAAATTAGGTTAAAATAAAATATAACTAACTTATGACTAATCTTATGTTTAAAATTACTTGTAATTTGCTTTAAATTATTAATAAATATTGAAATTGTAAAATGCCGAGTCAGGCAAATTATAATAATTCGTCCGTATATAAATCGGTCAGGCAAATTGTAAGATTCTGTACGCAGATTGTAATATGCCGAGCCAGGCAAAATATAAAATGCCGTATGCAGATTATAAATGAGCGAGAAAAGCGACCGATGTTAAGTTCGGTCAGGTATGATTGACCCCGCAATTTTATAATTTGCCTGACCATTTGTAAAATGATGAGTTACACTTTATGCCTGCGACATACATATATGTCACTGTAAGATTGTAAATGCCGTTAGATTATAATCTAACGGGATTTATTACGCGAGATTGTGAACTGTCGAAAGATTGTGTACTCTAACATATTGTTTATAATTTCACTAGTGACATTACAATAACACTAAGCGAAGTGAAAAACACTAAATAAATGAACTCGCGAAGCGAGCGATGTTAGGTTCGGTCAGGTTTAATTGATTTAAGAGTCAAAGAGCCTCGGACCCCCCCCCCCCCCCCCCCCTGGGTAGCAGAATGCTTCGCAGCAGAAGAAATCATCGGTTTGATTCGGAGGTACAATATCAAGAATAGGCCGTGATATTGTGATCCGATTCACAATTTACCGTTATATCATAATCTAACTAGTGAGATTGTAATATCGCGGTTTTCACAATATCCCGGTGACATATTACACCAAATAGAAACAGTGTTAGCTCTTAAAAGTAGTCCAGACAAATAATCGCGCAAGCTTTTAAATTGAAGGAACTTGTTCTAACAAAATTCTAAAACTCTTCCCAAACTTCAAATTTAAATGTCAATAAAGCGGACAGTTCATGTCATTGATTTCATACGAGACGCACAATCTACTTGGTGAGGCCCATAATCAATAATGAATCAATGCTTACAATCTAAGTAAAGCAATACGAAGCGAATTGATAGAAACTCGTCAGCCTCTTGACTCCATCACCACTCCAATTTCAGACCGTTATTCGGCGAAATGAGACTATTTTCTGAACGAGGTACAGAGGGCAGCACGTCGAGCTAGACACTTTGGACTTTGTACCGTTCTTATGCCGAATGCGTACGGATCAGAATCGCAGTACGAGTGTATAGCTTGATGTGCTAGCCTCTGTACCTTAGTTTATGATTGCACATAAACACTCATAATCCCGGACACAGACGATGCGATAATTAAGATTAGAATCCTGCAATAAATTTATCCTATGACATAATATCTTATATTATAGGGCAGTAAAGTTCTCAAATGGCGACCGCGCACTGGAAAACGTAGTGTAGCGTAGGTGGACGGACGAGCTGGTGAACATCGCGGGAAGCCGATGGATGCGGGCAGCGCAGGACCGGTCGTCGTGGAAACCCTTGGGGGAGGCCTTCTTCCAACAGTGGACGTTTTTTCGGGTGATATGATGATGATGATGACATAATATGTCGTATGATAATCAAACTATAATATCATGACTTTGACAATATACCTGCGACATATTTCCTCAGAATCAAATAATCCGGCTCTTTGCAATGTTTGCAATGGTTTGTCGCAAAAATCCTGATTTTCCAATTATCCTTTGATATACATATACAACAAAAAAGCAATGCGGGGACGAAGTCGCGGTCAACAGCTAGTGAATGATAATATTCAGACGTGATTCAGACCGCAGTACGCACTTTATCGCATAGAGCTTATTTTTACAATTTAATGCTGTCTTCTTTTCAGGTGATTGATTATCGATAAACAAAATTTCCTCTAGCCACTGGCATCATCTCACCTGATGGTAAGTGACGATGATGCCGTAGATGGAAACGGACTTACCAAGATTCCCCAACGCAATGGAGAACTGGCTATCTTATCTTCAAGCCGGAACACATCAATGTAGCTAACGCTGATGTTTGGCGGCAAAATTTAGATATGACGGTGGTAGCTAGCCAGGCGGGCTTAGATAATGCCCTACCATCAACCAAACCGAGTCTGTAGCCGACCTAATTGTGTTTGAATATTTGCTCATTCTCATTACATATTATATTGTAATAGTGTGAACGACACTGCAAAATTATCTTTGATAAAGAGTCATCTCAGATTAGAGAGAAAGGTAGTTGACATCTGACATAATGAAGACACCTTCAGCTTTGCTAAGGTTGTTTGTTATTATTATTACACCTTCATTCAGATTTGCTAAGGTTGTTTGTTATTATTATCAAGGACATTGGATTTCAGGGGAGCGAATTTTTTTGAACTCTTTGATTATTAAGCTATTGTATAGCTTTTATCGCGGGCTTTGAGGGGACCGAATCAAGAAATTTCGTAACGAAAATAAAACCTAACACTCAAAAAAAAATTGGGTTCTAAAAAACTTACAGTGCCATCTATCCATCCATCATGATGATGATGATGACGATGACGATGACGGATGTCGAATGACGGATTACGGATGACTGACGATGACGAATGACGGATGACTGACGATGACGGATGATGAATGACGGACGGATGAGGATGATGATGAACTTTCTTAATGTTAATTTATTACATAAACATCCCGCGCCCCAAGGACTATATTTGGTCAATACTGCATAGTTAAAAAATAAATAAATAATTATAATTGCATAAGTTGATAATAAATGCTATGCAATAGCTTTACCGCGGCAGTCCCCGAGTGCCACACGTCTTTTTATAATTCATTTATTATCAGGTAACTTAGTACTCAAATGGTCTGCCATAGATACGGTTCATGTGTATTATCGTATTAGCTCATATACGTCCCAACCGAGGGGCTCGATCCTACCCTGAAATAGGGCGATCGGGCCTTAGTCGACGACGCGGGAAGTAACTAGTATCTCATCTGTGACGCGGGCCCAGTGTTGGTTTGTCGACTTCACACACAACCTTGGAGTTTCTTCGCAGGCGTGCAGGTTTCCTCACGATGTTTTCCTTCACCGTAGGAGCGTCGAATAAACGTTAATGAAATCGAAATTCGAAAACATATTGGTTCGTGGCAGTATACGAAACACGACCTCCTGGACAGGAGTTAGCGGCCTTAAATTATTTAAAAAATCACAGTATGAGGTTAAATCCATAGATAACAGAAAAATCTATGAGAAAAATATAAAGTCCTTCCGTTCTTACAGGATAAATGAAATTTCCTAAGTCCGATTAATAAAATGTAATGTAAAAAGCATATTTTATTAATGTTTTGAAAAAAATAAGGTAATTTTCTGTATAAAAAACATAAATGAAATTATTTTTTTTGTGGTTTGATCACGTGTTTGAAAACGCTCTGTGATTGGTTGCAACTCTGATGACGTCACACAGAAGTAAACATTAGTCTCAGTGCGTGCTTTCACTATTACAGCAGTTTGTTGTTTACCTAAGTGTGACGTCATCTGTCAGAGCAACCAGGCGCCATAGCGAAAATTGCGTTTTGGCGCGTATTTTTTTAATTCAAACTTTAACACTGATTTATTTCGTATTTACGACAGATCTCCAAGAAATATTAAAATTGTTTGCATTTTATGCAATAACAAATAATACAAAACTATTTTCCAGTAATAGTCAAATAGCCTATTCACGTAGTAACACGACAACAGCAATTAGTTCCCTTTTATCTATACCTAAAGAGGCCGCTGTAGATGAAAATTAGTTATTGCTACGGAACCATTAGTAAACGAGTTTGACTCGCACTTAGCTCGTTTTTTAGTTTATTTTCTGTCTATTTTATATCTTTTTTTTATTCACAATTGATAATCTTCTTTTAAAAGACTCTTCAACTTGCATGCATCGGTGCGGGTCAAGTCGGGGCTGCAAATTGGTCTGTATAATAATAAGGCAATGGAGAGTGCTATGATCGGAGTTTCTCTGCGTGATCGAATCAGAAACGAGGAGATCCGTAAGAGAACCAAAGTAACCGACATAGCTCTCAGAATTGCTAAACTTCCCAACCAGCAAATCGTTGCTCTATAGAAGGGATAAGAACGTTTCAGAGGTGCTAATCGGTAGTCCCATAAGGGTGATAAGAACGTTGTATAAACCCGAAAGTGGCGCATTTATAAAGCCATTTGGTGTTATTGTGTTGCTGTAGCAGCAATTTAGATGCCATTTAGACCTATAGAAGAGTACATCTATAGAATCGCGATGCTGTTATAGAGCAAAGTAGTGGTATAAAAGGAACCGCGATGCTGTTATAGCACGAAATTGTGTTATAATAGTAACTACAAATCTTTTATAGCGCGAAGTTGTGATGTAAGAGCCACCGCGACGCTATTATAGTACAAAATGGTAAACCGTGTAGAACTTCTATTGCGTCTTTGAGTTTTGGAGTGAAAAAACAAGAATATTTAAAATATTATTCATAATAACGATAGAAACAATCATCGTGACCATTCATTTTTGTTACGTTGTAAATAAATTATGTTAGATACTTAAATTGACTTGTGAATGAAATTTGACTGATAGATTATATGCATGATTACGGTGTTTTTTTAATACCCCCCTCGAATTATTGAGTTTTAAGTAATTAAAAACTAATTTTACACCAAGTTGCTGCATAGGGTGCGAAATAGTAACTCCGTGGCTACTATACGTCCGCAATACAGTTCTTGATATTTTGACAACTGTTATATCATAATGGATTTAATTAGGGTTCCCCGATGTAAATAGAAAATCCGTAATAATATTACGGAAAACATACTATGTTTTCTTTTATTTTAAGTGTAAATTAAAAGATCGACAATGGTCATCGTACTGGATGTTGACAAGTTTCTTACTAGACATGATTTCGAGCAACTTAATGAAATGGAATGGCCATGGACACTGACTCATTTTATATTATCGAAAAAATGTTTCGCCTGTGGACTTAGTACAGATCACGAAATCACTTTATCATACAAAAAACATGCAAATATTGATAGACGTCAATGATTTCTGATGCAGGGATTGTCGTATTACGGCCATTTATGATCATTACATCTGTGATGAATGTGAAGTCTGTGCTCATGCCACATAAATACATTTTTTTTTCTTATTCCGAGTCCGTAGTCTTAATCTTTTTTTTTCTTTTAACTGTATCGTAGACATACCAGCTCACAAAAAATAATGGAAGTACTTAATACCTACCTATTTGTACTACCTACCTAGCGTAAATCCATAATTAATAAAAAGAACCCTTCGATTATGTACGATACGGCGCTGACAAAATGGCAGATTTTTGTTCTTTTAAAGTGAAAGAAACTCTCTTATAGGTCGTATATCTCTCTTAAGTGTCGCATTTTACTACATTTATACGCCGTTTTTGCTATGTAACAGAGCTACCAACTCTTTTATACAGTAAATCAGTCCTATAACTACGAGCATTTAGCTATTACATCACTGCGTTATAGTGGGTAGAAAAACACTAATATAGTTCAATTAAGCTACAAAGAGGTGATATAAAACTCGGTTATATCACCTAATTGCTCTATTATAGAGTTTTAGCAACCATGAACATTCACAGTGCTATAATAACAATAAGGAATACCATTACAACACTAAATTGTCCTGTTGTCGATTTTTTGGCGCTGCTATAGGCATGGGACTATAAAGGTTACCCTGGAATCGTATATTGCACCGATTTGCTTTAAAAAAGGGTTTACCAACTCTGTTATACGCTAATATCGCTCTGTTATCGCTGTATTAAAATCTGGTAAAGTGCTACTCTATAAATGTCGTATAAAAAGGTGATATAAACGTTTACATCACCTAATTATGCAACAAATTTGCTGTGTATGACTACAGAGCAAAATCATCTCAATAAACGCTGTTATATAACAAGCTTGTCACCGCGACGCTGCTATACATATTTTAAAAAGCTTTTTAGTGATGTAAGTTATTGTTATAGGGCGTCTTTGCTGGTTGGGTTAAGTGGCAGTGGGCGGGGCACATTGCTCGTAGAACAGATGGCCGTTGGGGCAGTAAAGTTCTTGAGTGGCGACCACGCACCGGAAAGCGTAGTGTAGGCAGGCCTCCCACTCGATGCGGGCAGCGCAGAACCGGTCGTCGTGGAGATCCTTGGGGGAGGCCTATGTCCAGCAGTGGACTTCCTTCGGCTGATATGATGATGATGATGAATAATAAGTAAAATCCCTAGCAATTGGTCCTACACCAGTTGTGTAACACGTTGAACAGTCCTACGAAGTATATGTTAAATCGTTCTGTTCTGTATTAAATCGTTGCCTTCTTCAAAGTTTCCTCTGAAGAGTAGTATGCTAAGTATTGTCTTATCCTCTTCGACACCGGCTGGCAACACCATACTGCCTAGTGACCTTGACTTATATCTTGGAGTTATTTCCATTGCATGTTATATCGTTGTCTTTGTTTCAATAAAACACCGACCCTCTTCAAAGTTTCCTCTGAAGAGAAGAATGCTAACTATTGTCTTATCCTCTTCGACACCGGCTGGTAACACCATACTGCCTAGTGACCTTGACTTCTATCTCGGAGTTATTTCCATCGCCTGTTACGCTTACTCCCAAGGGCTATAATTATCCCTTGTTTTGTCTACTGCCTACGAAAACTGTACGGCTACTCTCATTTTCGTAAATGAAGCTTAGTTTTTCCTTTAGGGATTTTAGTGCGAGTAATCTTTTGCTGCTCAGATTAACCTAACACGACAGTTTGTTAGATATGTGGCGGCAACTGCAGAAACCCGTCACTGATCCTTAACACAAGCGACAAGCAAGAGAAATACCTACGACATCTAGAACGCGCTGTTAACATTTCTTCAGCACTGAGTATATATACAAGTACCGACCATCAACGGTTGGTCCACGGCCGAACACCAGGCATACTACGTCGCCTGGCGGAGATATCTCCTTTTACTCTCGAAGAGTAGGATCTGGAACACACCATTCCTACAGATACTTCAAGGTGTTAGATACTCTTCTAGTAGATACTGAAAAAATTTAAAGGTCATTTTTACCTTTCTAGCCTGATTTTTTTGTCTTTGTACAGAACTAGAATAGGCACTATTTGAGCTTGGGTGTCACATCCTCGGCTGCATCGGCACTTACCATCAGGTGAGGTGCAGCCAAACGCACTCAAATTTTTAATAAAAAAAAATTAAAAAAAACTAGCTTTTGCCCGCGTATATATGTAGTTTTTATGAGCGTGGACACCAGTTTTTTTCAAGTACTCGGGAACTATGCATTTTTCCGGGATAAAAAGTATCCTATTTGTTCTTTACCCTTTATTTTAGCTCTATGCAAAATGTCAGCAAATCTGTTTCAGCTGTCCAGGCGTGAAAGTGAAGCAAGTATTATCTATCAGTTTAGGGGAGAAGTAGGCAGGGGGAGGGGGTCTACAATGCAGTTTGGGATATCTTTTCAAGCTACCTCGGTTTTCAATTCGTCTGTATGTTTTTTTTGTTTTTTTTATGTGTGTTACCTCATAACTTTTGACTAGGTGAACTGATTTTTATGATTATTTTTTATTCGAAAGCTAGTGCTTCCCGTGTGGTCAGATATATTTTTTTTCAAAATCGGTGTAGTAGTTTATTAGAAAATTAACAAAAACCAAAAATAATAATGCAAAAATGTACTAAGTATTGTATGCTTGCGATAGTAGGTTCTTGGTGGAACACTGAACTGAACATATTTAGGTTTTTTCTTGCACTATTCCACAATTAATTTAAATAAAACAAAATTTGTTTATACTGCAACCGGTTTCGTGATCATCTTCAGGCAGTAGACTACTTTATTTCAAAGTGAGGGTAGTGTGATACTTAGTAAAAATAGGGATAACAGTTTCTGAAAAAATCTACCAAAACGGTAGTTTTTGTGTCATACTAGTAACTTATTTATTTATCTTATTTATTTATTTAGTTACTAGTATGACACAAAAACTACCGTTTTGGTAGATTTTTTCAGAAACTGTTATCCCTATTTTTACTAAGTATCACACTACCCTCACTTTGAAATAAAGTAGTCTACTGCCTGAAGATGATCACGAAACCGGTTGCAGTATAAACAAATTTTGTTTTATTTAAATTAATTGTGGAATAGTGCAAGAAAAAACCTAAATATGTTCAAAAATGTACTAAGTTGTTGCGATCACGTTACGATGGAAGTCGGTTTTTTAACGTGTTTAGAGTTTTTTCACCTATTAGTTTGTGTGAATAAAATTTTAAATCTGTATGTTTGTCATACTTTTATAACTGTTGTAAAAATAATTATGTCTGTTTTGTTGACCTGACTTAATTGTTTATTAAATAATTAACAACAAAAACATTTCTTAAAGTATAATTCTTCTTAAAAAATGTAATTTATTTAGAAAGCTACTATGGGTACCTTTTATAAAAATAATGTAAATATTGTTTACATATAGGCACTTAAGCATTAGTTATCACTTATCAATCACTATCACTGGTCGTTCTTCTTAACTGCTTCTTTTTTAATTTTGCTTCTAGCAGCAGAATTTTCGTTTTGATTTTCGCCTGTTTGAGTGTTTCTTTCTTTATTGCCACATCCAATTTATGAGTCTCAATTGCTCTGTCACGTTCCTCGCATGCAATCTTCTTTTTGAACTTCAGATCTTCGATTTTTTTTAAATGGAGTCTTTCCAAAGATGATGTTTTAGGTTTAGTTCGCCGTTTTTCAATCCGAGACTTGATTTTCAAAGTTTCCCAACCTCTTTTTTTAATTCTTCCGTAATCAGTATCAGCGCTTGTTGTTGAAGCTGCAGAAAGGGGAATGCTTAATACTTGAGGAGTATAATCACTCCAGTCCTGAAAAAAGCTTTTATTTTTAAATATTGGTGGTAATAGTAAATAAAGTTTCTCTCATTTCAATGTATACATATAAGGTCTAACAAAATTAGCTGAAACTATTTTAACTGCTGCTTCTTTCCACGAAACTGAACATATTTCTCTATGAAACCCATAATCAAATCTCTTAAAAAAATTTGAACCTCCCATACTAAGTTGGCTGATCAATCAGCTGATCGAGTTAGTATTGGAGAGCCAAATTTTTTTTTGCGATTTGACTATGGGTTCTTGTGGAAAAGTTGTTCAGTTTTTTGGGTAGAAGCACCTGTTAAAATAGTTTCAGTTAATTTTGATACACCTTATATAAAAATGAACACCTATTTCTTCGTGTCACGCTATAACTTGAGAACCGCTGGACCGATTTCGCTAATTTTTATTTTGTTGAGTTCGTTATTGTCAGGAGAAGATTCTTATGTAGGGTAGGGTAAGGTAGTGCAGTGTTAGTATAGGGTAGGGTAGGTAGTGTAAGGTGGAACGAAATTCGCCGGGACAGCTAGTAAATAATATTTATAATAACCTTATCTTGTATTTCGCAGTCTTGCATTTCAGCATCGCTCTCTTTGATTGGCTCTGTCAGCTCCTTTCCAGTAAATACATTTTCTAAATCTATAATGAAGCGAGCAAACATTTTAGTATCCTGTTCTATAATAAATCATACAACATCGTCAACCGACTTCCAAAAAGGAGGAGGTTCTCAATTCGACTGTATTTTTGTTACGCAATATCTTCGCTGATTGTGAACCAAATTTCATGGTTATATTTTTATGCTGTCAAGTTGGCCCCATATAATAAAATCGATGTAGTACTTTTTTGGAAAAATTAATAAAAACCAGAATTAAAAAAAAGTGTGTGGTTTTATGAAACCACGGTAAAAGTGAAACTTTACAGAGGACGAAACGTTCATGGCTGCTCTCGCAACGGTACAGAGGACGAAACGATCATCATACCGTCAGACGAAAGCGATCGTCACGCGACATGCAACACACAGACGAAAAAGTTTGAGACGACGATGTAATAAAAGTTTAACTTTAATAATGCAAAATTGTACTAAGTTGTTGCTATGGAAGTCGGTTTTTTTTAACGTGTTTAGCGTTTTCAATTACTATACTTACGAGAAGAGTCTATATAATCAATCCTGATGCCTGTGCTTTCATGGGGTAGATGTAGTGGATCTTCGATTCCCGAAGCTGAAACTGTAGCTTTTATCCATATTGGTAATTTACTTTCATTACCAAATGAATTAACTTGACCTATATCCGGTGTTTCAATCAACTGCGCGTTCCTGGAATCAATGGGGTTTCCCTTCTCTAATGTTGGAGGTCCACCTCCTAAAAACATAATAACATATAAGAATTATTTTGACATTTCGTTAAATGACTTTGAAATTGACAATTTGACATTCTTTTTCTTCTTCCACGCGTGGTCACGGTGAAGGTGGTAGGTTCGATTTATTTGAAGAGCATAAAGAGGAAACGCTGGGCGCCTGGTTTTACATACAAACGTAGTCCCCTTTTTCCTCCCTGGATAATGACAATAGTGCAAAAATGTTTTTTTTTCCCGTCAAACCTATATCTACCATGGCCATCCCATATTCTAATTATAATAGGAAGTAGGCGCCTTCAAAAACTGACAAAATTGCCCAATTGAAACGTCATTTTCAGACACCCACCAAAAAAATAATAGGCATATTAACAATAAAATGAAAGCATAGGTAAAGCGTTTTTTTAATTATTTTTGAAATAAATATTATTATTATTTAAGTTTGGAGGAGGAAATAGGGGACTACGAAATGCTGTTTTAGTCAATTTTGATGCCTATTATCGGTCCGCGCTACATTTCTCCCTTTCTTGCTGTATACCGACGGAGAGGTTTGGGGGAGGGAGACGGCAACATTTTATTTAAAATACCTATTCTTTAGACCGCGTTTCCTCTTAAACACCGATCGGTACACCTATAACTCCTAAGGCGAAGATGATTACCAAGCGATAATATCTCACCAGTTTTATTTAAAAAAATTAAACCCGACTGCGTGCGTAACATGTATCCTGTGTCACTTCGGGAGTCGAGACGAATCTAAAGACACCTTGCACTCCAAAATCCATCGAGATGGTTTTTTTGATGTGTAACATCTTTGCTCTCGCTTTCCTGCAATTTGTGGGAGTGATTTCGTGAAATGGGACGGAAATGTGTAACAGGAAATGCGAACGTTTTTTAATTCTCGAAAACTGAGGTTGTCATAGCCATGCCGCCTAGTGTGATGGCAAAGACAAAGATGACATACTACTATTCGAAGGGTCGGCCCGTGAATGTACGACCCGATAATTAATTAATTTCATAAGTATTTTGTCACATGTTACACATCATATGCGAGTACTGTAGGTCTCGTTTTTTTTTGATGTGTAACATCTTTGCTCTCGCTTTCCTGCAATTTGTGGGAGTGATTTCGTGAAATGGTACGGAAATGTGTAACAGGAAATGCGAACGTTTTTTAATTCTCGAAAACTGAGGTTGTCATAGCCATGCCGCCTAGTGTAATGGCAAAGGCAAAGATGACATACTACTATTCGAAGGGTCGGCCCGTGAATGTACGACCCGATAATTAATTAATTTCATAAGTATTTTGTTACATGTTACACATCATATGCGAGTACTGTAGGTCTCGTTTTTTTTTTATACACTATTGGTAAGCTCTTGAGATCATCTAACCTGATGGTAAGCAACGATGATTCCAACGCAATAGGGAACTGGCTATCTCATTTTCAAGCCGGAACGCATCAATGCTGTTAACATTGATACTTAGCGGCATGACTTAGATAAGATGGTGGTAGCTAGCCAGGCGGGCTAAGAAAATGCCCTTCCACCAACCAAACCGAGTACTACAAAGTTAGACTCCGCAGGGAATCGAACCCGCGACCTCCTGATGTGAAGCTAATGGACTTACTATTACGTCACGGACAATCATGTTGGAGAGAGTTTTTCGAGACGGTAACTAGTATCCATGTGTCTGGTAATTTTTTGAACGCACGTTCCTCTACTAAAGAGAACTGGTGATTACTGTCACTGTATTTGTGTTTTTTTTTCCTACTTCAATCATTGGGCTGTTGCTTAGGGCGCTATTTAGCAGATTTGTTAGAAGTTAACTGAACAACTTTTGTTCTACGAAATTTGCCGAAATCGCAAAAAAAATACTCTTCATACAAATCAATCAGCTGATCGGCCAATTTTGTGCATTTTGATTTTAGTACGGAGGGTCCAATTTTTTTTTTAGAATTGTCTATGAGTTCCTTGGGGAAAGTTGTTCAGTATGATGAGTAGAAGCCCCAGTTAACATGTCCTACACCAATTTTTTTACACCCTGTATAATATGGGTATGGTATGTGGTCGACTAAGGCCCGATCGCCCTAATTCAGGGTAGGCTCGAGCCCCTCGGTGGGGACGTAAATATGAGCTGATGTGATAATATGGGTATATTACCTAAGTTTTCTGCTAAACCCGGTACTTGATGAGCAGTGGCAGTAGGCGCCGACGCAACATCTGAACCGGATGACGAGGGCCCAGGTTGAGCATCACCTGGAGGTTGCTGTCCACAAAGCTCTTGAGACCTTGCATTTGACTGCGTTAACGAAACTCGTGTATAAGCAGCTAGATGTTTCCGCCTCAAATGCGTTTTCAAATTTGCTGTTGAAGTTTTATAGCTATAAACTTCACCGCAATTGTTGCACGTAGCTTTTTTTTCACTGTCTATTTTTTGAAAAAACTCCCACAGAATGCTGGAGTTACATCTTGACATGGCGAAATAGTTTTTTTTTTTATTTACAGTTTATTTATACGACTCGCACTGTTTACACATAATGATCAAAACAAACAAATACACGGAAGTACATATTATTTAACTTTCATTGAAAATTTCCATGAACGAACTAAAACAATTAAGAAGTGGGCGTTATTTAACGTGACTACAATAACTCGCTACGTACGTGGCATGTAACCGAATCACTGGTTTCAAGCCGAACGACAAACTAGTGATTTTTGATGCGTGATTTTCATTACAATATTATTGGAGTGAACATAAACGAATGCTTTGCGACGTTTGCGGTTAGTTAGTTACTGTGAGACGTGAGTGAGCACACTGCGCTTGCTTGCTTGTTGTTTTTTCTCACTCACTCATGCACGTGCCGCGGCCGGCCAAGCGAGCCGAGAGTTCCCGAGTGACACGATTACACATAATTGAACGCGCATGTGTCCGACTACCAAAACACCTGCTTTAACAATAATCATAGGTATTTTTGTAATTATGGTTATAAAAATAAAATAGAAGCATTTAATGTAGTCAGTCCTAAGTCTGAATAAAGTATGAGGGAAGTTCATTGTGTCACTTAATAAATATCTAGGTCCTAAATCTACAAAAACTTAGCTTATGATACGTAACGTAGCCACTAAATGTTTTCGCTTAGTAAGTAACTATTAAAACTTGGTAAGTACAGTTACTTTTTTAACCTAAACTAGGCCGCTGGCTGGGAGAATGCCACAGTCACTGTAACAGAATTCGAAAAAAAACGAGTTATTAAAATACGTGTTGTCAAAACTGGTGACACCCGTTACGTTTCGCGATAAAGCACGTAATGACCCACGTCTAAATCAGACTGAACCGTCCAACTGAATCATTCCGATTATTTAATAACTTTAAATTAAAAATTAAATAAAAATAATACCCCTCTGTTTGCGAACTCGGGTAAATATATCCTTTGTCAGTCAAGGGATTAGGACAAATCTAATGATACCTCAAACTCTTAAATCCATCAAGCCGTTTAGAAGGTATCGTGGAAGAAACAAACATACATACATTAGACCTGAAAATAATACACTCCTTTTTTCTGGGTAGTCGTGTGGAAACGAATATCAGTCTCTAGTTTCTAAGTTAACGCCAGTACGTATGAAAATTATACGGCCTTTAATAATTTATTTTTGGTGCGCGTTCGTATCTATCGCAGTGCGCGTCACCCAGACAGATACTGCTCTGGCTCACTCGGGATCGCTCGCTCACTTGGCCGGCACGTACCATAAGTGCGAAAGAAACAACATGCGCAGCGCGCTCGCTCGATAAATAACTAGTTTACTCAGTCACATCGTCACAGGCAGAGCATTCGTTCACTCTGTAAATGACGAAAATCACTCATTTAAAAAAAACTAGTTACTCATGTACCAAAATTCACTAGTTAAATACTGAGATACCGCTTCATTTTCTAATCCCGCAAGGAGTAGTATACGTGTACTGGATTCGTGGGTTTTTGGAATTAGCGAGCAGCAAAGAATCGTCCTTCGCAGGCGCTAGCGCGCGAGTACTGACGATGACGACAGCAGAGCAGACGACTAACTGACAGGGTTGCCAGATGCCGATTTTTTTTATGTACCAGGGTTGTTAAATATTTCGTACTTTCAGTATAAAATCTACATCTAAATATTTTTTTTAAATCTCATGAAATCTATAATTTCCACTGTTTACTACTACTAGTTAGTTTTGGGTAGTTATATTCCTTGAGCTTGGTGCTGTCATATGAAACAAATAGTGTGGTAAGTGATTTAAATTTACTATTTTATTTAGATCTTAATAATTTAAATCTAACCAACCAATTTAAATCAAAAATACAACCCGACCGCTAAAAATGTTTCCTATGTCACTTAGAGTATGAAGACGAATCTTACGAAAATCTATCAATCTGTTTAGGTTACAAGCTCAGCCGAAGAACATACATATTGGACAACATACACCTTAAAAGCATTAACCTCCTTCTCGGGAACAATTGAAAAAAAAATCTTATTAATATAATATCAGTGAAATTATCAGTGAAGTTTTATACGATTTTTTATTACATTTTGAATACATGGCGCAGACAATATTGTGTAAAAGATTTTTAGTTTTCTCGTATCTCGGACAGAGATAAATCTCGTTAACGTACGACATTTATCGTACGTCTGGTAACCCTGCTGACTGGCGGCGCTCGCTCTCCTAGCTCGCAACTCGCCGAGAGGGCTATTTCTGCTACCGGCTATTGTATCGTTGCACATCGGAAGTAGTAACGCAGACGAAACCTTGGAAACTTTATATTTTCTCCCTAAATATTTACAACAAAATAGAATAGAATTTTTTGGATTTTTCATACAAAACCGGCCAATCAGCTGATCGACTTGTATGAAAAATCCAGAAAACATTTTGCGATTTCAGCAAAGTTGTTCACTTTGATGAGTTCAAGCCCACCTTAAAGTATCACTGCACCGTTATGTTACAACCTGTAGATATTTCATTTTTCCGTACAAATCCTCTTTACACTTCACTCACAAATACGCAGGTCAGCTTGCGGGATTCCGGGGGATTTAAAATTATTTTGACGAAGAAAATTATAGATTCCTTGATTACAAAATTGCTTGCGGGATTGGATGCCCTGGTTTGGTTAAAACCAGTGATTCGGTTACATGCTACGTAGCCCGTTTTCGTAAATAGTTACGTGAAATAATTACTTGTGCTGCGAGACCTTGCTTTTTACTAAACTTCATGATTCTATAATTCCAACGTCCCTTATATATTTCCAATTCAATGTAATGAACGGGACCTACACCAATTTTGTTACATCCTATATATTATAAGCGTCGTGTGTGATAATAATAAAAGACTGCAAAACGATTTGGTATGGGTTCCGAATTAATTTCGAATTTTCGGATTCAAATTTTCCGATGATGTTATCACCGTTTGTCAGTATATTATGTATTCCGTTTTGTTTGCCCGAATTTGCGTGAAACAAAAAAACATTGAAAAAGTGTGGTTGTTTTCTTTACTCTTTACACGTAAAGAAAAAGACAGAGACAACTGTTTCAATCAATACCTCGCCTTAAGGCCCTAAGAGCACTCAATCCGAGCAGGTTGAAACGTGTTTAAATAATATCGAACGTAAGTCTATTCATTTTAAGTTCAAATCAATGCGAGCTTCAACGCGGCTGTTACGTTGAAACCGAACGCCCCATTCTCGATTTTTACATGTTTTATTACTTTTCATCACTTTCAAATAAGTTAAAAAAAATGTGTTCAATTAAAATGAAAGGTCTAGTCACCGATTTTTTTGTGTTGGTTTCATTCAACATAAACTATTTGTATTCGAGAAATTTTGCAGTTAATGCCAAAAACAGGGTCTACAGTATATTTTTTTACATCAAAAGTGGTTATATTTTTAAAATTGAATTCAATTAAATCGATTTTTTATTACTTTATGTATAAATAAATAAACAAATAAATAAATATTCTGGGACAAATCACACATGGTCATCTGGCCCCAAAGTAGGATTCCCTGTGTTATGGGTTACCAGAGACTGATATACATACTTATATACGTTTAAATACATACATATATAGATATAATTTAACACCCAGACACAGAGCAAACAAATCTGCTCATCACACAATTGCTTGCCCTGGGTGGGGATCGAACCCACGACTCTCGGATCAGTAGTCAAGGGCACTAACCACTGAGCCACAGAATCAGTCAAATTATATATTTTTTTATAGTGCTAGCTTTACACAGTCCTTCAATAATTTAAATTGAGTATATTGTCATTTGACCCATCTTAGGGCCTTAACGAGTCGATCCTACGACTCAGTTTTTTTTTCACAACAATACTCTGCCACCAAGACTGCATTGTCCGTTCCATTGTACAGGTCCTCGCGCGTACAGGTGCTAGGACACGCAGGGCAAGACGAAAGGTGTGCCATAGTCTGGACAAAGTATATATATTAGTACTAACATACAGTATGGACACTCCCTGCCGCTCTCTAGATTGCAACCTCACCCCCTCGTCACACAGATTGATACAGATTAGTTACAGTTTGGTTGTCAAGCGGACACTTTAACAACGGATTTCGCCGCCATTTTGTTTGTTCCGTCATTCGTTTTTTGAAATGTATTTCTGGCCCGTTGTATGAAGTGTCCAGGGTGTGGTCTGGAGACAGGAACCACACTCGCATGCATTCGTATCATCCTACAGCTGGGAAGCTGTAGCCCCGCCTGAACATGTTTTCCTTGCACCGGCCAACTTGAGTCTGGAGTCTGTTTAAAGACTTCCATGTTGGCAAGGGAAGGTTGTGTCAAGGAGGAAGTCTTTCTAACAGTGGGATATATGTTGCAAAGCAAAATCAATACACATAGCACATACTATAGCCCGATGCCACCGGTGTGCTCGTCATGTGACTCTCCATCCGCACAAGGACGGCTCAAAGTCAGTTCGCGTTATTCTGACAGCAGACACTTATCACAAACTACATACATAGGTACGAGCAATAATAGAGGTGTAAAAAATGATTTAAGAACCATTTAACTGGGGGTTCTACTCATCATACTAAATAACTTTCCCCAAAAATCTATAGTCAATTCTCAAAAAACAATTTTCACAGACGATGTACACATACATATATCTGTTGCCGGTATAACAACAAATACTAAAAATTAGAAAAATTTAAAGTGTCCATACAAAAAACGTGGTTTTTAGGGTTCCGTACCCAGAGGGTAAAAACGAGACCCTATTACTAAGACTTCGCTGTCCGTCCGTCCGTCAGTCACCAGGCTGTATTTCATGAACCGTGATAGCTAGACAGTTGAAATTTTCACTGATCAGATGATGTAGGTACCTATTTCTGTTGCCGCTATAACAACAAATACTAAAAAACAGAATAAACTGAATATTTGAAGGGGCTCTACAACAAACGTGAGTGTTTTGCTCGTTTAAGCTCGATAACGGCAACAGGTAGACGCTTCACAAAATATTTAGTTACATATTCACTTTAAAAATAAATAATTAAATTAAAATACAACAAATATTTAAGGGGGTCTCCCATACAACAAACGTGATTTTTTAGCTCATTTTTACTCGATATTGATAACGGCAACAGGTCGACGCTTCAAATATTTACAGAATATTGAATTGTATTATTCACTTTAAAAATAAATAATTAAATTAAAATCAAATTAATATTTAAGGGGAACGTGATTTTATAGATGACATTGTACGGAACCGTTCGTGCGCAAGTCCGACTCGCACTTGGCCTGTTTATTTTAAACATTTAGAAACTAGCGCCATTTAGTATGATGGTACGGAACCCGTTGTGCGCGGTTCTGACTCGCACTTTACCGGTTTTTATTCCTAACAATTCACAAGTCACCTCAACAGCGTTCGTCTTAAATAATCGAGCATCGTTGCTTGTTTGTCTTCTGATCTCACTCAACGCTTATTTATTATTACATAAGGCAACCAACCGCTTGGCAGATTATCAGCGTGTAATATTTTCAATATTGTCACGTAACCGAATCACCGAACTATAAATAACAACATTTTCCTCATGCAAAGCAATGGTTAACTGTTGCAAAACATTGCTGTCAGAGACGTCCCCACTGCTCGAACTCCGTACGAACTCGGGAACGCGAACGTTACGCCGTACTCCACACACAGGGGCCGAGTGCAGTTTGGTGGTGGTTGTAGGGCTATATTTTATTGTCAAGTAATCACCGAACTATAAATAACAACATTTTCCTTATGCAAATCAATGGCTAACTGTTGCAAAACATTGCTGTCAGAGACGTCCCCACTGCTCGAACTCCTTACGAACTCGGGAACGTTACGCCGTACTCCACACACAGGGGCCGAGTGCAGTTTGGTGGTGGTTGTAGGGCTATATAATATTGTCACGTAACCGAATCACCGAACCATAAATAACAACATTTTCCTTATGCAAATCAATGGTTAACTGTTGCAAAAATAATTTACGATTAGGACTGCCTGACATTTCTCTTGCTTCCACTAGTGAAAAATGCTCAACCACTTAAAAGTTGAAAAGTCTTATGAGTCGCAAATTGATTTGAGAAATCCTTTACAATCTGTCGTTATAGTAATCAATAGTCATTTCTTTTTTAACAAAACATTCTTAGGTTGGAAGAACTTCAGTATCAGTACCTTTTTTATTAATTATATTTTTTCCTCCTAAACTACAAATTTCCGTAACTTGAAACTTTGCACAAAAATAAAGCATATCCATTTCTGTAGGTAAAAAAATAATCAAGGTCCTAGCTAAAGTGAATGCTACTAAGAACTAGAGCAATTGAAATTAATGATATAAATAGCTCGATAAGATGTTTGAACTTAGAACTGTCTTATCTGGATACCACTTAGTTTACTTAAGTCTTAAATGCATTAATTAATATACGGTAACTTTCCGTACTCTAAATTTCGAAACAAACAAACGATACGTCTTGGCATTTGTTATGCGCCTCATTTTGATATACGACTATATTATCTGTCGCCATTAAACAAATCAAACGCATTATGTTTATGTTCATATGATAATAGTTTATTGATCATACTAAAGCTATTTTGTGGTTCTGATTTATCTATTGTAAGTCTATAATAATAGCTACTTAATACTTATGTGATAAAGTACAAAGTATTGTACACATTATGTTAATTACGGAGGAGGAATAAAGTTTGCTTTATCTCTCATTACTCTTAACACTGTTGTTGAACTTTTCCACAAATTTCAAATCTGTGTTTAGAACTGTATACCATATCTCCTCTCTCATCTCGTTTGGTACAAGTACAACTAGTGTTTCATATAATCTTCTTCATATTCTTATCAATTTTGAGATTTGATTTGTGACCACAATACTTACATCAATTTTTCCCTATTTCTGATTTTTCTTATTGGGGTAGTTATATATAAACTTTCGATCGTAATTTGCTCGTATTCTTGCTAACTCCAGATTCCTATCATTCTTTTCACTAAAGCTCGTAGTTTCATATTTCACCAATCTAGTTAAGCGAGTAACTCCAGTAACACAAAAAACACGGAACTAGATGGCGCTAGTCAGTTTGATATAAAAATATAAATATTTCCACTTATGATAATAGTTAGAGGAATTCGCGTCGTTCGCCAGTTAACTTCATTTAACAATAGTTGAAGAAAAACCTAAAATCTTTTAGGTACATTTCGGGGAAATAAAAGCAGCCCGAATTCGCTGGCTAGGACATGTAGAGAGAATGGAAGAGGATCGAGCAGCCAAAAGAGCATATCTTGGAAAACCCTCCGGGCGTCGCCCCGTGGGTCGACCAAGGTATCGCTGGAAAGATGAAGTCGCCTAAGACCTCAAAGAGTTGGGAGTGCCCGAATGGTCAAACTTGGCACAAAATAGGATAGAGTGGCGCACTTTAATGTCGGAGACCAAGATCCACTTCGGGTCGCTGAGCTAGCGAAGTAAAGTAGTTTCATTTGAAAGGAGTTTTAATGCTCAAAAGCCAAATGCTCACGGAACGTTTCTAAATAATAAAAAAAAGGCAAGCAAGTAGGGTTTTTAATTTTGAATGAATTTTTAAAGTTATTTGCAAAGTAAGCAATAAGTTATAACGTAATTAATTACAGTCTCAGATAGACGTGCGTGCCCCTACCTCTTCTCTTATCAGACAAAACACAAAACTCATTATCACTATATTTAGCTCGTACTTTGGAACCACATCGGCCGTTAGTTTTGTTTGTAAACACAAAAAGTTGGCAACGCTTTTCATCACTATCAAAATAACTGTAATTCCAATGTTTTCATCTTATGGTCTTACATTTTGATGTCTTTTCACACATTCGTCATAGTGTTGCATAGTGTGATTTAGTAGTTTTGTTGACATTTATGAATTTTCTGTGTTTGTTTATGTTGAGTGACCTATTTGGAAGATTGCCTGCGTTCTATCATGTTCCGATGCAATTCAAGGTCTGAAATAATGCAAATTCTAACATTCTTTAGTATTATTCTGAGATGGCGCCCTTTTGGCAGAGTATAAATCCATATATTATTAGTTATTACATGTGTGATAATATATTTTTACAGTTTCAACAACCAAAATGAGTGATCAAAATTATCAATTTTTATCCAACTTTAATATAGTTTATCATTCATTATCATTATATACCAGTCGCTTATAATAAAACTGTACCGGGGCCCTGTCTGTACATGAAATATTTTTGGAAAATAATAAGTGTTGTGGACATTACTAATGATGTAGAGGCCAAAACAACAACTTTTGGAATTTTTGTCAGTCTGTCTGTCTGTATGTTCGCGCATCACGAAAAAACTACCTGGCTGATTTGATGAAATTTTGTATGGTGGTTCTTATAGCCCGGGTTAACATATAAGATACTTTTTATCCCGGAAAATTCAAGAGTTCCCGTAGGAAAAATCAAAACCTCCACGCGGACCAAGTCGCGGACACAGCTAGTTATAGATAATATGCATTAGTGCATTACTGGCTAGCGCTAGGCTGCTGTTTAAAATTATATTTCTTTGTTCGTAGATTTAGCCTCAACAGTTTTTCCTGTTCCGGTCTCTTTAGATGTAGCAGAAACTCCTGGCAATTCATATTTTTGAAATCAGCTCCGCCTTAACCATTTCCACCGACAGGCAATTCCTTTCATCGGTCCCGTCAGACCTGGAGATATGAATGCTTAACCCGGACCCCGGAGGTGCACAACCAAACCCGAAGACTCCGGGTGAAACCCGGAGTGTTGGCAGCCCTACCTCCGATACAAATCGATCAGTCTTTGTATTCGTATTTGTTGTCGTCTTGAAGATTAAGAATACAGACCCCTATTGACTTCTACTGGAAAATAGTTTTGTATTATTTGTTATTGCATAAAACGCAAACCATTTTAATATTTCCTGGAGATCTTTCGTATGTACGGAGTAAATCAGTGTTAAAGTTTGAATTAAAAAATTACGCGCCAAAACGCAATTTTCGCTATGGCGCCTGGTTGCTCTGACAGATGACGTCACACATAAGTAAACAACAAACTGCTGTAATAGTGAAAGCACGCACTGAGACTAATGTTTACTTCTGTGTGACGTCATCAGAGTTGCAACCAATCACAGAGCGTTTTCAAACACGTGATCAAACCACAAAAAAAAATGTTTTTTATACAGAAAATTACCTTATTTTTTTCAGAATATTAATAAAATATGCTTTTTACATTACATTTTATTAGGATGACAACAAACAAACGGTAAAGGTGGAACATTAAAGACAAAGGGGTGGAATCGCCCTCCGCGCCTGGTCGTCCGATGATGAAATGGAGAGCGGGGAATGAGGTGAAGCTCCAGGGCACACTCTCCAAAATGAATTTCGTAGAACGCCGATAGACTTTGACCGTCTGTATCGAAAATACAAGGACAGACTGCTTAAATTTAGTTTAGTCCTGTCAAATATGTTAGGTACACAGAATTGAAATCAGAAATGAGGAGATCCGCAGGAGAACCAAAATAACCGATTTAGCTCACAGAATCGCTAAACTGATGTGGCAGTGGGCAGGGCACATAGCTCGTAGAACAGATGGCCATTTTTTTATTTTTTATTCACAGTTGGTAAACCCTTGACAACATCTCACCTGGTGGTAAGTGACGATGTTGCCGAAGATGGAAGCGGTCTTACCAAGATTCCCCAACGCAATGGGGAACTGGCTATCTTATCTTCATGCCGGAACACACCAATGATATCAACATTGATATTTGGCGGCAAGACTTAGATAAGATGGTGGTAGCTAGCCAGGCGGGCTTATAAAATGCCCTGCCACCAAACAAACCGAGTCTTACAATGGACCCCGCCGGGAATCGAACCCGCGACCTCCTGTGTAAAGCCAGTGAACTTTGCCTCTGAGCTACGGAGGCGGTTTGCCATTGGGGTAGTAAAGTTCTCGAGTAGCGATCGCGCACCGGAAAACGTTGCGTAGGAACGCTTCTCATGTGGTGGACCGACGAACCTGGTGAAGATCGTAGGAAGCCGCTGGATGCAGGCTGCGCAGGACCGTTCATCGTGGAAATTCTTGGGGGAGGCCTACGTCCAGCAATGGACGTCTTTCGCCTAATATGATGATGATGAAAAAAAAGCGTCGGTGGCTCAACCGGTAACGACTCGGTCCTCCTAACCAGAGGTGCCGGGTTCAAATTTGGACGGCCAATGTACTAATGAGTATTTCGAAACTTTCGTACATATATTTACCGATTGCTATAACGGTGAAGGAAAACATCGTGAGGAAACCTGCACACGCCTGCGAAGAAACTCGAAGGGTATGTGTGAAGTCGACCAACCCGCACTAGGCCCGCGTGGTCGACTAAGGCCCGATCTAATTCAGGGTAGGCTCGAGCCCCTCGGTGGGGACGTATGATGATATTTTTTTGTGCACAATTGGTAAGCCCTTGGCATCACACCGTTTTCATCTGCATGTCAATTTATGGTTTAATTATAATAATATAATAATATTCTCAGACAAATCACACATGGTCATCTGGCCCCAAAGTAGGATTCCCTGTGTTATGGGTTACCAGAGACTGATATACATACTTATATACGTTTAAATACATACATATATAGATATTTAACACCCAGACACAGAGCAAACAAATCTGCTCATCACACAAATGCTTGCCCTGGGTGGGGATCGAACCCACAACTCTCTGATCAGTAGTCAAGGGCACTAACCACTGAGCCACCGAGTCAGTCAATTAATTATTAATTTAACTCAATATTTAAGCCCCAACCGACAATTTGAGTATCGCCTCCTCGTCAACTCCTTCACTTCATTATTGCAGTTTTATTTTTTTAAGTTAACTTAAACTGTTAATTTTTCTTACAACTATATTGAAAAACCGCCTGAGGCTCGGGCTTACAAGTGACATTTCGTTTATAATTACCTGTTTACAACCCTCGTATTGTAATGTACTTATTACCTACTTCATCTCTTAGTCGAATAGATAACGCCTTTCTTTTGCGGTCCTTTATAAAACAACAAAACTTTCCATTTATAAACTTATTCCGTTGAACTTTACAATATATACTAATATGTACTTTCTCTTAATAAATACACAAGCAAAAACTTCCTCTGAAAGGAAGAAAACTAATTCACAAATAAACAACATCTTGGAATATTTTTATTATCTAGTGTTTTATTTATATGTTCAGTTAATAAACTGTTACGGTAGGTATAAATAACATAACAAGTTACTTTATTTACTGTAAGTACCTATTTATAAATACGATACGAGCATTATCATTTACTGTACCTATTTATAAATACGATACGAGCATTATCATTTATTAATGTGGTAGACAGTTTCCTGATGTTTTAACGGATCTCTTGGAATTTTCATTTTATATCTTGACAGGCTCTTGGCCGCGGCTTCGCCCCCGTGGATTTCGAAGGTGCGCGTTGCGCAAGCGGCTCGTCGCGCCTTATACAAAGTCCTGGCAAAAAAAAACAACCAAATCCGTCGAGCCATTCTCAAGTGATGTTCTTTCATACATGCGGCAAATTACACAAGCAAAAACTTCCTCTGAAAGGAAGAAAACTAATTCACAAATAAACAACATCTTGGAATATTTTTATTATCTAGTGTTTTATTTATATGTTCAGTTAATAAACTGTTACGGTAGGTATAAATAACATAACAAGTTACTTTATTTACTGTAAGTACCTATTTATAAATACGATACGAGCATTATCATTTACTGTACCTATTTATAAATACGATACGAGCATTATCATTTATTAATGTGGTAGACAGTTTCCTGATGTTTTAACGGATCTCTTGGAATTTTCATTTTATATCTTGACAGGCTCTTGGCCGCGGCTTCGCCCCCGTGGATTTCGAAGGTGCGCGTTGCGCAAGCGGCTCGTCGCGCCTTATACAAAGTCCTGGCAAAAAAAAACAACCAAATCCGTCGAGCCATTCTCAAGTGATGTTCTTTCATACATGCGGCAAATTGATTTTTTCGAGTACGTTTTCATACATTTCATTTTGCTCAAGTTGGCATCCTAAAATAATATTTTCCAATATTCCCATTCTAAACGTCTTAAAAATACTCGTAAGACGACGAATGAGCTCACAACTTGGAATCGTCAAGTACATTTTTCTCTTTTTTTCTCTTTTTCCCCTCTATACATAGAGCAAAGTCTTGTCTGACCATTATAGGAATGCAGTCAGCCCATTAAATACAGTCTCCTTGTAAGCGGTCTTGTTGCCATAAATAGCATTCCGGCTAAATACCCCCTTGTTTTAAAACGTGTGGAGTAACACTAGTGTAATTGTATGCGTTATCTCTAAAGGAATTATGGTAATTTTGCAACCGATACGGATGTTGAACCAAGTTATTTTAGATATTACTAATCTTACACAAGTAATATGAAAACATTGTTGTAAATTTTGGTGAATAAATATTTTTTAAGGCCTTAACATAGGTCAAATGACAATATTCAATTCAAATTATTGAAAGACTGTGTAAAGCTATCACTATGAAAAAAAAAATACTAAATGTAATAAAAAAATGATATAATTGAATACAATTTTACAAATATTACCACTTACGATGTAAAAAAATATAATGTAGACCCTGTTTTTGGCATTAATTGAAAAATTTCTCAAAAACAAATAGTTAATGTTGAATGAAACCAAAACACAAAAATCGGTGACTTCAAGACCTCTCATTTTCCAATAGTGGATAAACAAAATAAGTCCCGCGTAAGCGTGTAACATTAGCCAGTAATTTAATGGACGAACTAATTAGCTGCACTTTTGTCAATTTTTTTTTATTATTCACAATTGGTAAGCCCTTGTCATCATCTCACCTGGTGGTAAGTTACGATGATGCCGAAGATGGAAGCGGGCTTACCACGATTCCCCAACGCAATGGAGAACTTCAAGCCGGATAACACATCAATGTTGTTAACACTAATGTTTGGCGACAAGACTTAGATAAGGTGGTGGTAGCTAGCCAGGTGGGCTTAGAAAAGGTCCTACCACCAACCAAACCGAGTCTTACAAGTTGACCTCACCGGGAATCGAAGTCGCGATCTCCTGGTGTGAAGCGAATGGACTAACCATAATGCCACAGAGGCAGTTGGTATATGGAAGATATTGTAAACATCTCCAAACAATTAACATATTTTCATGTCCTACCTTGGCAGACATAGACATATTCTTTATTTTCGTGACTCAACAGTACGTAGCGTCGCCGGGATGTATGGCAGAATTCCAAAACTTGGTACTCCTGAAGTTTACTACCAAATTAAAGTCAACCAGAATTTTTGAGGACTTTTTTTATGTCACGAGATGTTTTGATATGCGTACACGCAATAGCAGTAATGTTCCAAATATAAACTGTTTTGGGCGATTTGTAGCTGTATTCTTATATAATGAATTTTTGATACAGAATCATATGAGAACCATTTCTTTTACAAGCCTTTATTTAACTTGCAATGTATGTATGTTTGTTCGGGTGGAATCTTGCAAGTTAATTCTGAAGCAGATATTTTCAACCGATTGAACTGAAATTTTGTATACTCGTTCAGTTTGGATAAGAATGCATGGTTAACTGTGATGATGATGATGATGATCTATCCGACCGATTTCGGTCATGGCGACCACTTCGACTCCTAGTCGGTTTGCCGCGCGTGCGCTCGAAGATGGTTTATGTAGCCAATCTTCGCAGCGAAACTCCTCGCGCACTGAGGGCATTTAAGTATACCTCCCTCGTAATTGTATGAAATGGTCGCAGGTGGTCGGGCCTTTAACTGGTCGCGTTTGGTATCAAGGTCAGCTGTAAGGTTAACTGTGTAACGTTATTCTAAATAAAACATGGCGGGCTTGTTATTTTTAATGCACTCCTACAATATGGGTATCAAATAAAATTGATTGTTGAATACGAAATAATTAAAAATTTGACTGACTCGGTGGCTCAGTGGTTAGTGCCCTTGACTACTGATCCGAGGGTTGTGGGTTCGATCCCCACCAGGGCAAGCATTTGTGTGATGAGCAGATTTGTTTGCTCTGTGTCTGGGTGTTAAATATATCTATATATGTATGTATTTAAATGTATGTAAGTATGTTTATCAGTCTCTGGTAACCCATAACACAGGGAATCCTACTTTGGGGCCAGATGACCATGTGTGATTTGTCCCAGAATATTTATTTATTTATTTATTTTCAAATAAAAGCTTGTACCTAAAAGTTTATAGGTCTTTCGAATTATTTGTACAATGAATCAAAAGTCAGTGTTACCAATAAAACTTCCAAAAAAGGTTGCATAAGTGAAAACTCTTAAGAACTATCTATTTAGTCGTCATATCAGCCGAAACCGAAAGTCGTCCACTGCTGGACAAAGGTCTCCCCCAGGGATTTCAACGACGACCGGTCCTGCGCTGCCCGCATCCAGCGGCTTTCCGTGACCTTCTCTAGTTCGTCGGTCCACCGGGTGGGAGTCCTGCCTACGCTTTGTCTTCCGGTGCGCGGTCGTCACTCGAGAACTTTACTGCCCTTTATAATTTACTTAGCGATTTATGAGATTCAACTACAATTCTTTCGTCAATTCGGGTTAGGCTGAAGAGGTTTCCATTTGTGATCGGATAGATTCACTTGGCACAAAATGTATGGGTTTTTTTAATGTTCAATTGATAAGCCCTTGGCATCATCTTATCTGATGGTAAGTGACGTTATGTACGGTACACTAAAATGTATGTTTTTTATGCTTAATTGATAAGTCCTTGGCATCATCTCACCTGATGGTAAGTGACGGTATGCACGGTACACTAAAATGTATGTTTTTTTATGCTCAAGTGATAAGTCCTTCCTTGGTATCATCTCACCTGATGGTAAGTGACGGTATGCACGGTACACTAAAATGTATGTTTTTTTATGCTCAATTGATAAGTCCTTCCCTGGTATCATCTCACCTGATGGTAAGTGACGGTATGCACGGTACACTAAAATGTATGTTTTTTTAATGCTCAATTGATAAGTCCTTCCTTGGTATCATCTCACCTGATGGTAAGTGACGGTATGCACGGTACACTAAAATGTATGTTTTTTTAATGCTCAATTGATAAGTCCTTGGCATCATCTTACCTGATGGTAAGTGACGGTATGTACGGTATACTACTAGCGAGGTATATAATGATAGAGAAAATAATTGAGAATCGTCCATACTTGGCCATTGATATATTTAAAAAAAAGAAAAAATAAATACTCTTAATTGCACACACTAATTAAAAATAATAAACACAATATAAATACTTATAGTTAAAATAAATAAAAAATAAACACAGTATAATAACAAAGTCTTATATAGGTACTATAACGGTACAATTTGTGCGGTCTTATCGCTCACAGCGATTTCTTTTAGACAACCCGGCTCGTGAAAGGTTTTTTGAGTTTTTTTTTTATTTGAGTGCGTTTGGCTATAACTTACCTGATGGTAAGTGCCGATGCAGCCGAGGATGTAACTCGCAAGCTCAAATAGTGCCTATTCACTCTCGTTTTGAAGATAAGTTATAAGTAAAACAAAGATTATTGAGACATTTCATGCCACTCATACCATTAATTTCTAGTTTCTGCTTCCTGACCTTACTTTGGATACAATGTGTGCTATTGCTGTATCATACATAAGACACGTCAACACCTCTAAGTGACTCCTGGAGATGATTCAAATTCCGTGTTATCATTACGTTGCAATCATATGTTAATGTGGTTTGCTCGATCGATCAAGCACTTTAACGGCTTTTCAGCAGACTTCTAAAAAGGAGGAGGTTCTAAATTCGACTGTATGTTTTTTTTATGTGTGTTACCTCAAAACTTTTGACTGGGTTAACCGATTTTATTAAAATCAGTGTAGTACTTTATCAGAAAACTAGTGGATGCCCGCAGCTTCGCCCGCGCAGATCCTGATTTTTGCGGTTTCCGTGAGAATTTCCCAAAATCCTTTCTTAGCGGATGCCTACGTCATAACATCTACCTGCATGCCAAATTTCAGCCCGATCCGTCCAGTGGTTTGGGCTGTGCGTTGATAGTTCACTATGTCAATCAGTCAGTCAGTTACCTTTGAATTATATATGTTTAGATAACAATAACCAAAAATAATATTGCATAAATTTACTAAGTTGTTGCGATGGAAGTCGGTATTTAACGTGTTTAGCATTTTCAATTATTCAATCAATGGTGCACCTGAAACACTATGACAAATCTGTATTTTTCACTCAATTTATCAGAAATCAAATCCGATATAGTTCCTGAGGGATCTGGAGAAAGCTCATGTCCACGCACCACTCACTCAACCTCAAGAACAGTTATGAAAACTATGTTCACGCGGGCGAAGCCGCGGGCAGAAGCTAGTCAGAGTATAATAAGTAATACGCATATCAATTTATTAAAAACTAGCTGTCCCGGTGAACTTCGTACCGCCTTATACTACACTGCACTGCACACTACACACTACATACACACTACACACTACACTACTTTTTGTAGATAATGCAAAACTTTTTAGGACATTTTGTACACCTTAGGTTACATTATTAGAGTTTTAGTATGAATCCCAATTTTTTTGAAAATATAATATAGCCCCTATAGATAGCAACCGCGGATAGTGTAGCTTCCCAACGTAGAAATAATTTTTCAAATCGGTCCAGTAGTTTCGGAGCCTATTCAATGCAAACAAGCAAACGAACAATCAAATCTTTCCTCTGTATATTGTTATTAGTATAGATCAAAACTAGCTGTCCCGGCGAATCTTGTACCGCCTCACAAACTCTACTCTACACCACACCCCGGACACTGCATACAAACGGTAGTGAATTAACATTTCTAAAAACAAATGACGGAGCAAACAAAATCACGGCGAATTCCCATACGTTCAAGAACCAAACTGTTACCAATCTGCATCAATCTGGATGACGAGGGGATGAGGTCGGAATCTAGAGAGCGGCAGGGAGAGTCCATACTGTATGTTAATATATATACTTTGACTACACTAGTCTACGCCACGTACGTCCCTGCCGTTTAGGAGAAGATCAGTAACATACCAATTGCAGCGCCAATCGTGTTTTCTTACCATCCAGGGAAATAAACCCACTGAAATAAACACACAAAATTTAATGTACATCGTTCCAGCCATTTAGGACGTTTCCGAGAAGATCAGTGACATACCGACACCAGCGCCACGTACCAGGTCCAATTGTGTCTTCAAACTATCTAAAAACCCACTGAAATATACACACAAAATTTCATCTAAATAGATACAGCCGTTTAAGAGGAGTTAGGTGACACACGTACCGAAGAATTATATATAGGGTCTTAACAAAGGTATGCACTTATTTTTAACTGGAGCTTGTACTCATGAAACTAAACAACTTTGCCTAAGAAACCCATGGACAATTCGCAAAAAAAAATTTGGACTTCCATACAAAGTTTGCCCGCCAGCTGATCGATTTGCATGGGAAGTCCAAAAATTTTTTTACGAATAACTTTGTTATAAGGAAGGTCTTTGTATGATTCTGGAAAAAAAGTCAGTCAGTTTCATGAGTACAAGCTCCAGTTAAAAATAAGCGCATACCTTTGTTAAGACTATATCATCATCATCATATCAGCCGAAAAACGTCCACTGCTAGACAAAGGCCTATATATTATGACTAGCTGTTTCCCGCGGCTTCACCCGCGTGGACAACGTTTCTATGACTTTTCGAAGGTGCGCAGTGTGAAAAAAAGTATGTTAATCCGGGTCCTAATCTGTCTACCTACCAAATTTCAGTCAGATCCGTTCAGTAGATTTTGCGTGAAGAAGTAACAAACATACACACTCACAAACTTTCGCCTATATAATATTAGTGTGATAATTCACACCAACTGCAACAAAATTAAAATACAGATTCATTGTTCAACCTTCAAGGCGTCTTCCTTCCTGCTCATCAAAATCTAATATTAGCGGGTCACGTGACCATGCCCGTGACAGACCACTTGGACTAATTGGATTGGACCATTAGATAAGTCGCTGGCGCATCAATTTCGTATTAACGACTACCGCGAAATCAAATTTTCATCACGTACGAGTCGATTACCTATTATCAGTCGCGTGTAAGTAAAGTACAGTTTCTGTGAGAACTGTCACGTATTCTTTAGGAATAAATCTGTATTTAAAAAAAATTGTGTGGTTTTATGAAACCACGGTAAAAGTGAAACTTTACAGAGGACGAAACGATCATGGCTGCTCTCGCTACGGTACAGAGGACGAAACGATCATACACTGAGAAAAAAAATCTCCTTACAGAACACGATTTTGTAATGTGCTTGCAATTTACTACTTACTACGTTAGTAACACACGTAATAATTGTGGCGCTTCGCTACCAATGGAAAATCATACTGACGTGAAAGTGTGAAACCCCATTTTCAATAATGGTATTACAAAAACGTATGCCTCATACGTAGTAAGTATGTTACATCATGACACTAACGAATCTGGGGATAGTACGAACGAAAGTAGCCTACCAGCAGTAAATTATACCCACTGAGACTACTTGGTCAGTATGCGACATATATACAGCATGTGGCCACCTGCGTACAATAAGCAGCCGATGTCTTGATGATATTAAGTAATCTGGCTATTTACTTGGGGTTGATAGCTGTTTTATTTTAAGTAAGCTGCCTACAATTTTATATATAGCCAGACAAATGGTATTAGAGAATCATGCGCAGCATGATGTCACATATGTAGTAATTGTGTTTTATCTTGAAATAAATGAGCCAGTGGTCAAATATACTTTACTATGGTGGTACCTGGGCGACCGAGCGATGCTCGGAGTCTTCTAGGCATGTGAACTAAAAAAATATTTTTGTGGGAAAACAACAATATTCTTTTTATAAAAAAAACCTTATAAGAATTCCACGCCTATACAGAGGTTTGAACCCGGTCTGATTGGATTGAAGGCTAGATTCATAACCGATAGAGCTGCCTCACTTCTGGAAACTAAAATTAAATATGATACCTATGGCGGGGAAAAGCCGGTTAACCTAAATCTTTCAGACATGAGACATACTTAGAACAATTTACGTACGCAGCCCAACTATGCAATCTATTTGCAATAGGAAATAAATACATACCTATTGTAACTAGCCGCTGACATTTCTTTAGCACGCAGAATGCTTCTTTATAGCAGCTGGCTTCCTATGTATTTTACGGAGTCTATGTCTCGCTCACTAGATATGTAGCACCCTTACACATGTTCCGTTCACTTGTAAAAGGATATTATCTAGCCACGTATTTTTAGAAGCTGCTGATATTGCTTGTGCACGCAGTCTATTTACAACAACTGGCTTCCTACGTACTTTAAGTAGCCGACGGCATTACTACTGTAAGCAGCAAACTTTCAACAACTTTAATGCTACGTATTTTACGTAGCCAACACCATTCCGTCTGTTAGCTGACTACATTTGAAAAGAAGTGACATATCTTATAAGTAGCTTGGACCATTATAGTACATATTCGGCTCACTTATATATGTACTCTAAACTTGAGTGTTGTCAGCTGGTAAATTACCTTATATTTAGAGCAAAAATTATGGAACCAGCATAGCCATCGAATCTAAAACATTTGATAGATAAGTAAGTAGCTGTGTGCTGATACCAACACAATCCCAAAAAAAATGTAGGCCCCTAATTTGATTTGCACCTACCTTTGATTTCGTTGTTGGTTAATTTCGTGTGTTTATATTATAAATGATTTTCTTATTGAAGTCGGTTTTTAGGTTTTTGAAGTTATACTTCTTTAGGCGCGTTATGAAAAAATGATGAGAGTGAAATTTTAAGATACGCGCGCATCACAAAAGTAACAAAAGTAAAACGTTGAAATTCTTTAAATTGAAAAAAAATCTTCTTCCCCTTCTTCTTCGTCCCTTATCACTAATCCGTTGTCGGAAGTGAAAAAAGTGGCCGCCAATTTAAACTTTTTAGTGACTGGACCGATTGCTTCCAAAAACGATATCCGAGTGTCCCTGAGGTCCCTTATCACGAATCCGTTGCCCGAATTGAAAAAAGTAGCCGCCATTTTGAACTTTTTAGTTACTGGACCGATTGCTTCCAAAATCGATATCTGGGGGTCCCTGAGGACCCTTATCAGGAATCCGTTGTCAGTATTTTAAAAAGTGGCCGCCATTTTGAACTATTTAGTTACTGGACCGATTGATTCTAAAATCGATATCTGGGGGTCCCTGTGGTCCCTTATCACGAATCCGTTTTCCGAATTAAAAAGTGGCCGCCATTTTGAACTTTTTAGTTACTGGACCGATTGCCTTCAAAATCGATATCTGGGGGTCCCTGAGGTCCCTTATCACGAATCCGTTGTTACATAAGGGACCTCAGGGACACCCAGATATCGATTTTGGAAGCAATCAGTCCAGTAACTAAATAGTTCAAAATGGCGGCCACTTTTTTCAATTCGGGCAACGGATTTGTGATAATGATAAGGGACCTCAGGGACCCTCGGATATCGATTTTGGAAGCAATCGGTCCAGTAACTAAAAATAGGGAACTCAGAGACCCTCAGATATCAATTTTGGAAGCAATTGTTCCAGTAACTGAAAAGGTCAAAATTCTGACCCCTTTTTTTCAATTCTCCTATCTTTTATTTCAACTATACCTTTTGTGTTTATTTTTTTAGACTAAACTTAATAAATGCACGTTCTATTGCGCCACCCTGTATAAGGGACCGACCGATTTTGGAAGCAATCAGTCCAGTAACTAAAAAGTTCAAAATGGCGGCCACTTTTTTCAATTCTGACAACGGATTCGTGATAAGGGACCTCAGGGACCCCCAGATATCGATTTTGGAAGCAATCGGTCCAGTCACTAAAAAGTTCAAAATGGCGGCTACTTTTTTCAATTCGGGCAACGGATTCGTGATAAGGGACCTCAGGGACACTCGGATATCGTTTTTGGAAGCAATCGGTCCAGTCACTAAAAAGTTTAAATTGGCGGCCACTTTTTTCACTTCCGACAACGGATTAGTGATAAGGGACCTCAGGGACCCTAGATATCGATTTTGGAAGCAATCAGTTCAGTAACTAAATAGTTCAAAATGGCGGCCACTTTTTTAAATTCGGGCAACGGATTCGTGATAATGATAAGGGAGCTCAGGGACCCTCGGATATCGATTTTGGAAGCAATCGGTCCAGTAACTAAAAATAGGGAACTCAGAGACCCTCAGATATCAATTTTAGAAGCAATTGTTCCAGTAACTAAAAAGGTCAAAATGCTGGCCCCTTTTTTCAATTCTGACAACGGGTTCGTGATTAGTGACCTCAGAAGACTTCAAATATCGATTTTGGAAGCAATCGTTTCAGTAACAAAAAAAACAAAATGGTTGCCGTTTATTGATTCTGACAACGGATTCTTGATCTGAGATGTAAGGTACCTTCAAATATCGATTTTACACTTTTGAAGTCATTTTTCTACGTGATGGCATTTTCTTTCATTTAATTGTCCAGTATTGTGACAACCCTTGGTACTGTGATCATCAGTGACTCGTGATGTCGGCGATGACGCGATTATCAAAGGCGTTGGACGACTGTATGGATTCTTAGACCGTGCTAAAACTGTGTACAATCGAAGAAGCAAAAAGGGGGCAGAACAAGAGCAGTTTGTGGTATGATATGCGATATGTTTATTGAATTTAAACTGAACTTTATTGACTGTGTTGGCTATCTTTTTCAAGTCCTTTTATTATTTTATTGTAATTTAATATTTGCATGCAATTAAAAACTATTTTTAATGATGATAAAGAAGTATAACTTCTGACGTGCGTAAATAAGTACAGGCACCCATTTTTTTATGTAAAGTGTATATGTGGAAAGTATCGCTCGGATAAAAAAAAAAGTTTGGCTGACTTGTTTAGTTCAACATGTTTCATTGCATTGGACATCGTTAAGGATATCCCTCACTTTAAACGTAAGTTTTCAAAGAGGACTATTCATAAACCATAAAAATTAAATTAATATTAAAAAACTACCGACAAAAACCTTCAAAAAGTAAAAAATAATATATATTAGCCTTTTAAGTTTAATATAAGTAGTAATATTTTGATCCAAGAGTCGTCGCGTTGGGGGACCGCTTACTTGTGAAATTATTAGAAATTAGTAAGGAAGTAAAGCAATTAGTATTGATAAAATAAATTAGATGAATTATGTTTTTATTTTACTTTCTTAGCAGTTTGCTACGCGATGACTCTTGGATCAAAACATTACTACTTAAATTGAACTTAAAGGACCAATACATATTATTTTTTTTATTTTTTAGAGTTTTTTGTATCAGGTTTTCTTATTTCTTAATAATATTTTATTTAATGCTTTTTAAACTTTACATGTTACTATTAGACAGACACGCTGCAATCGAATTCATATTTTTCTATTTTCTAGTATTTGTGTGAATGAAATCTTGCTAGCCTTCTTTGAAGCTATTATTAAATGTGCGGTCTGTGTAGGTATAACCAACAACAATAATTATTAATAAAAATGTTTACTTTTACGATAAAAAATAAACTGACAAAAAGTCTCATAACTTATACTTGAACCTGTAAGGTACGCCATACAAAGGTTTATAATTCAACTAATATTTTACGAGTAGATGCGCAAAAAAAATATTTGAGACGGAAAATTAAAAAAATTGACCTCAGGCAACAATTTCATTTTCATTCAAAAAGAAACAAATAGTACGTACATTTTTTGTCTCAAAAGCTTTTTTGTGCAGTTAACCGTCTTTGAGACTTATTATTTTTCCTCTCTTCGCAGGTCAATGACCTTCAAACCGTCATCACGAAAATGATAACCTATACCAATCCCAGCTTCCCTGTAAATATCTACTCTACTAAAAAAAAAGAAAACAGCAATCTCAAAAATGAGAAAGTGTTGTTCCATTAAAGACAATCACATGAGAATAAGCCCACTTTAAATTTTCCATTTTTTTTTCAAAAACATGCCTTTATCTTGAAAAACGTTAGATATATCAAACAAAATAATATAGAATACTACCTGTGTCCCGCAGCTTCGCCCGCTCAGATCCCAGTGATTTTTTTTTTACCTGTTCTCAGACCTATCGAATATACACAGAAAATTTCATGGAAATCGGTCCAGCCGTTTCCGAGAAGTATGACAACTAACACTGTGACACGAGAATTTTTAAAAAATAAAGATAATTTGTTTATTTATATAATATAATAATTTGTAGAATCTAGGGTAAATTGAGACCAAGCCTAGGACAAAATTAAAACCAGTTCAGGCAACACTTTGCAAAATGTGCAAAGAGTAACATTCACTGTACTGTACCGTAATCGTAAGATTAAGATGGAAGTTTTTCGTTTACATATAAGTGTAAGGCCTGAATTGAAAGAAGTTATTTTTTGTGGTAAGTAAAAATAAACTGTTATAAACTGAAAGTGCTATACTATTTTTGCCCGCACTGCCATATTACAATGTCTTGCGTGTCTTTCCCGGCTTGAGCGTTGTCCGTAATGAATGCATAGTGGCATTCGTCCTGCTTCAAAGGTTATTAGGTATTGAAGGATGAGGAATGCTACCTCTCAATTGCACTCCAACCCTACCAACAAATGTATCCAATAGCAGATTCATCAAAGATGCATTCCTAGTAGCCTGGGCCTACCTACACTGAAGCACTTACCTACTAAATGAAGAGCATAGGCGGCTGATCTTTATTCCAGTTCCTCTGTTAATGTATTTTGGTTAAATTTCAGCCCCTTAAATCCGATTTTCTTGCTGCAGGAACAGGAAACAACTAGACCTGACAGGAAAGGAGACTAAAATCTGTGTCATAACCTCCTGACAACATAAATAGTGAGTACCTATGTTTTCATCGTTCCATAGTCAACAAGGAACTCTTATAGTTTCGCTATACCCGTCCGTCTGTCTGTACAACTTTTGTTCTACATGCTGAAATTGCAAAAAAAAATATTGGACTGTCAGCCAACCTGTAGAGCAAAAGATGTGCAGTTCATGAGTAGCAGCTTATGCCAATAGTTACTACGTAAACTTAAACAATAATTGGAATGTTCAGAAAGTAATTATCTCTAGTAGTATCAATTCTTGAACAGACTTACTATTTATAGTCGTTACTATAGATTTAACTTTTTCACCCTACTTAGGGACATGCTTAGTAATTAACATATATCCATCTTCCCAATTATATTACATGCATAGTGCCCTAGTAAATTGTGTACATAGTCTTAAAGTTAACTAGTAGTTCATAGCGTTCTGTAACCAAAGGGCCAACTTTTTGTTTATGTAATGTTTATTTTTAGGGAAATATGGATGGCAGTTTTATTCAAAATGCAGACAAAAGTTCTCAAAGATTATTAAAAGAAGGATCAAAACGAAGCATATACCTTGTGAGATGAGTCATTAGATATAGGATATGCCTCTAGGTTGGTTCAAATCAAAATTGGTTAAGTACTTTTTTTAGAAAATTCCAAAAAACTAAAGAAAAACAATTATATCAAGTTTTTGCGATTGAAGTCAGTTTTTAACATGTTTAGCATTTCCATTTATTTATTTCAACCTGTAGTGTATAGCTTTAAGATATTCACTTGTCCTCATTTGCAGTATAAGTAATATTTACTGAGTTTATTTTTATTCACAGACAATGACAATTTAACTTGGATAAAGAACATACACCCCTGGAAGATTGGTACAGCAGAAGAGAAGTGGGCAGAAACAATGTCTGAATAATATTTATTAAGGCGATATAGCAAAATTCTATAACAATTTCTCTGCATTGGAAGAACCTGAAACCTGTAGCCTGGTAAGAGTTTTACAGTTCTATCACTTTATGTAGGGCATTATAATTTTTAACACGCTTTTATTAGCTTCATCTGTAACTAATTAATATATTAACAAATACAGAATATTTTACACACAGTTTAGAGCGACATCCATACTATCGTAAAAATGGCAATACATATATACAATCGTGAAACTCAGCGTGGTTACAGTACTAATTCTGAAGTAACACAACAAGTAATAAAAACCGGCCAAGTGTGAGTCGTATTCGTGCTAAGGAGTCCGAATTAAATGAAAAATTAACTGTGCCAATTTTTTTTCCATCAAACAAGACCTAAAGGTTTTTAAACAGTTTCTCGTATCTTTATGGTTAAGGATTTCAGCATACTGTCCCAGTTAAAAAATTAACCCTAAAAAGGTTGTAAGTGACAATTTATTTCATTTTTTTTTCCAGAAAAAGACCCGCAGACGACCACCAATTTATCAACTATCAATACTACTTCTAGGCCACATCGTGAACATTTTGCCTGCAAGAAAACGGAAGGATAGGCAGTCATCAAAACTAAATATGACAAAAACTGCTCTATTTACTGATCTGGTTTTTTTTGTAATCTTTAGGGATTATAATTATTTCTGCTTTTATTAAGTACGTACAAAAATAATAACATTGTAATAAAATTAGCTTAATTATGCATAATGTAACATATTTCAGACTGTTAATACATTTTAAATTAAATATGATTCCACTTATAACCACGTGTAACTACTAATTTTTCACCCTATTCAATACAAAAATACACGATTATGTTATTTGCTGTACATAGGTTCTTATAGGTCTTTTAAGATGTTTTTCATTAAGGCATGGTGTAACGTGTTTCTACATTTAAATTAATAATGTACATTTACCTTAATGACTGAACAGAATATTATGTGAATTATTATTTGTTCCGTTATACAATACTGTTATTTTTTGGTGTGATTTTATTGTTATGTACGTAAAAGTACTGTAATCTGTAAGGCATGTGCTTTGTGCTGTCACATATTTGGATAAAATCGCATATGCAGTGCGTCCGGTTCTGACCTGCCAAATTTTAGGGAGTGCTTCTACTCGTGAAACTACAGAACTTTTCCCAAGAAACCCGTTGTCAATTTCAAAAAAAAATTGGCCTCTACTTTAAAGGTTGCTCGGGAAAAAATATTCAGTTTCAAAAGTGGAAGCACCCCTTAAAGTTTGGCAGGGCGGAACGTAGATAACATGCTTTGCAGATTGCAGTAAAGGCACGAGATCCTAAAAGCATTGTTTATTACGTATTTATTGTTGCACAGGTACACTGTACTATACTGGGGTAGGCAAGCTTCGTATACCATGGAGTGTCCTACTTATGTATGATGTAATGCCTACAGTACTGGCACGGTACCCCTAAAGCATTGTGTTTACTACGTACGTACTGTTCTGCACAGCTATTATACTATACTGTGCTAGGCTTCATAAGTCATGGAGTGTCCTACTTATGTAACGATGATGGATGATTACTATACTGGCACGCGATTCGTAAAGTATTCATTAATTGCGGCATAAGGTTAAAATTTTAGAATCCACAATTAAATCATAGCAAAATTTCACAGGGTAAAATGTATTTAGATAGCCTGCAGCAGCATTTCATATGTAGCTACACAATACTTTACGAATCGCGTGCCAGTATAGTATTCATCCATCATCGTTACATAAGTAAGACACTCCATGCCTTATGAAACCTAGCACAGTATAGAACCTGTGCAGGAACATTTCATACGTAGGCTACACAATGCTTTACGGATCGCGTGCCAGTATTGTACGCATCCATTACCAGTACATAAGTAGGACACTTCATGCTTTACGTAGCCTAGTCCAGTACAGAACCAGTGCAACAAAATTTCATATATAGGCTACACAATGCTTTACGTATCCCGTGCCAGTATTGTACGCATACATCACCAGTACATAAGTAGGACACTCCATGCCTTGCGGAGTGTAGCCTAGTATAGAACCTATGCAGCATCATTTCATAAGTAGGACACTCCATGCTTTATGGAGCCTAGACCAGTATAGAACCTATGCAGCATCATTTCATAAGTAGGAAACTCCATGCTTTACGGAGCCTAGCCCAATATAGAACCTGTGCAGCAACATTTCATACGTAGGACACTCCATGCCTTACGTAGCCTAGTCCAGTATTGAACCTGTGCAGCAACACTTTATACGTAGGCTACACAATGCTTTACGGATCCCGTGCCAGTATTGTACGCATCCATCACAACTACATAAATAGGACACTCTATGCTGTAAGGCGCCTAGCCCAGTATAGAACCAGTGCAGCCCCATTTACTCCGTAGGCTACACAATGCTTTACAGAGCCTGGCCCAGTATAGAACCTGTGCAGCAACATTTCATACGTAGGCACCACAATGACTTACGTATCCCGTAACAGTATTGTACGCATCCATCACCAGTATATAAGTAGGATATTCTATGCTTTTCGGAGCCTAAACCTGTATAGTACTTGTGCAGCAACATTACGCTCATAGTAAACACCATGTTTTAAGGATACCGTGTCAGTGTTGTACGTATGCAATACCAGGCTTACGAAGCCTATGCCCGTATAGACCTATGCATTAACAGTATATACTTAGTAAACACCATTATTTACGGATCCCGAGCCCGTACAGTACATATACAAAGCCTGTGCTGGTATACACGTAATAAATACCAGCTACTTATATACGTAGCAAAACGGCACAGCATTAATTTACGTATGCCGGTTACTGAAAAACTTCACGGGACCGCCTACTTAATACCAGCTACGTATGCGACATGGTTCCGACTACAACTGTCATGCTGTACCGTTTTGCTACTTAAATTACGTAGACTGACTATGTAAATTTTTCTCAGTGTACCATCAGACGAAAGCGACCGTCACGCGACATGCAACACACAGACGAAAAAAATTGAGACGATGTAATAAAAGTTTCACTTTAAAATCTTGAATTCTGAACAACCTAATTCTTCATTTCTTTAAAAGGTCCTTTTAAAACCTTTATATCTGCAGAAAGTATTTTGCAACGTGGGAGTAGGAAGTTTATTTTGGCCCTCAAAACCTAACCGTAAAGTTTTTTCCAAAAAGTCTATTTTTAACCCCCGACGCAAAAAAAGAGGGGTGTTATAAGTTTGACCGCTATGTGTGTGTGTGTCTGTGTATCTGTGTGTCTGTGTGTCTGTCTGTGGCACCGTAGCTCTCAAACGGGTGAACCGATTTGGATGCGTTTTTTTTATTTACAAGCAGGTTTTTTGGCGATGGTTCTTAGAAACGTTTTATCAAAATCGGTTCAGCCGTTTAAGGTCATCAGCTCTTTTGTTAGCTGCGGTAGGGTTCTTAGACTCTTAATGTGTATTTACTTTACTTTCAAACATACATGTGACCTAAAACTTGAAACACTCATGTATGCTTAATAACTATGCAGGATTATGGAACTCTTGGTCTGATGCTGCAGCCAGGATATCCAGAACACTAGCACACTCTTAAAAAAATAATAGCAGATATGTCGTGTTTGGACTCGTTTTGTTCAGTATTTGATTCTGCATACAATGCAATGGTGGCAACACGGTGAGCTGATGCTGCGGCCAGGATATCCAGAACACTAGCACATCCTTGAAAAAATAATAGCAGATATGTCGTGTTTGGACTCGTTTTGATCAGTATTTGATTCTGCATACAATGCAATGGTGGCAACACGGTGAGCTGATGCTGCGGCCAGGATATCCAGCACACTAGTACACTCTTAAAAAAATAATAGCAGATATGTCGTGTTTGGACTCGTTTTGATCAGTATTTGATTCTGCATACAATGCAATGGTGGCAACACGGTGAGCTGATGTTGTTAAAATCCGTTAAATTTTTGACATACCTACGTACCTGAAACTATGACTAACTGTAAACTAAATATTATTGAGATAAACCTTCGCTTTGATTTCTTATTCTTTGCAATTCTTCCAATGCAGATTTATCATGTGGACAATTGAATAGTTTTCTTTGATCCAATTCACAAATTGCAATACCTTGTAAACTTTTCACTCGACTCAAAGCCACATAAGCCTGGCCTTTTGCAAAAGTTTTTTTGCCTAAATATACAACGGCCTTTTCCACTGTTGTTCCCTGTAACTTGTGAACGGTAACAGCCCAACTTAAAATGATAGGGAACATTATTCTTTCAATATTGCCATATCCCTTGAGTCCCTAACCTCATAAAAGCATTGACACGTATCATGAACTGTCTACTCAAAGTCACACTAAATTTTATATTCAATAACTACCTAATAATTTACGAGTATTCAATAAAAATGTTAAAGAAAACATAAATATTTTTAAGAAGGAAATTGATGTATTAACGCAGCCTTTCATAATAAAATATTTCAACGCGCGCCTAAATAATTTGGCATCTCTTACATAACTTCCAAACATTTTGGTTTAAAAACAAAACAACCGAACATAATTTTGATGAATGTTTTATAGACAAATCTATATTCTTTTAGATATAACTGTACTTGTCATTAATTATTTTGAAAATAAGTTAAAAATTTTGAAATAAAAATTAAATTTAAAATTTAAAAAACCCCCCCCTGCAAAAAAGTAAAGCGCACATTTAAAAAGTAAAAAATAATACCTTTCGTTGAGCCATAAAATTCATTTCAGAAATACCTATATATATTTTAATTATCGAAATCGATGGATGGCACGATAGGGTTTGCTCATTAAAATGGCGCTATAATGTCGCGTCGGGGTACCGCTAAGTTTAAAGCAATAACTATTATTTTGTGAATGAGGCTGCTAACTTCCCAAATATAATAAAATACATAGCTAAAATAGAGAACTTTCAAACTCATAACACCCAATGTTACTAGATTTGTCACAAAAGTTGATCGTCGTCGCAAGTTGGTCGAAAATACTAGTAAATAATAGATAGTCAATCAAATGAAGGGTCTGATTCCTAAAGCGGTACCCCGACGCGACATTATAGCGCCATTTTAATGAGCAAACCCTATCGTGCCATCCATCGATTTCGATAATTAAAATAAAATAGGTATTTCTGAAATGAATTTGATGGCTCAACGAAAGGTATTATTTTTTACTTTTTAAATGTGCGCTTTACTTTTTTGCAGGGGGGGGTTTTTTAAATTTTTAATACATACAGCAGTTACTTCGCTGTCAGCGACCCAAAATTAATCTTGGTATTCCACAGTACACAGGCGAAGTATATATACTAACATACAGTATGGACACTCACTACTCACTGCCGCTCTCTAGATTCCGACCTCACTATTTCACTTTATGCTTTTTTTCATAAAAAATACGATTGTTTCGTTTTATTATGTAGAAAATTAGTTGGATTCTGATTCTTAATCCCTTGTTCCGCATTTGAAATCATGATTTCCCGCAAATTTGTATTTTAAAGTTAGCAAGCTTATAGACAAAGCAGACATCCCTAGTCTAGTTACTGGTCACCTTCTTTCTCCTCCGCCTCATGCCAGATTCTTAGGATCTACCGCTGACACCGATAAGATGAAAGGTAAAAAAAAAACTAGAAAACAAGACGGTGAGCTCTCAGGTTTTCTTACATTATGTAATTTTCTTCATTCACGACAAGCTTCCATTGTCGACCAAGTAAGATTCGCCCGGTTGGATTCAATTATATCTCTGGAGGATTACAGTATTTGTTTTATGAAACACTAGCGGCTTCGCTTCCGTGGACATTGTTTTTATGAATGTCTTTGAGGGTGAGTGGTGCGCGAGCCGCTTACGTGGCGTGGTCATGAGTTTTCTCCAGATCTTTATCCCAGATCGGGATATTTTGATTAGAAGTTGAAGTCACTTCTCACCCCTTCAACCAATTCTTTACAAATAATCACTTCAATTCGTTGCGACGCCGACTGGCGCGAGCGTGGAAATAAGTTTTCCCCAGATCTCTTAGGAACTATATCAGGATATGCTAATTATTAAATTATATCATTTCCCACCCCCTCAACCATCTCTTTGCAAAAAATCATAACAATCCATTGTTCCGTTGCGATGTTAAAGAAATTAACCAAAAATAGGGTATTTTTTCAGTTTCCTCAGGAACTGCATCGGACTATGCTATTTTCACGGGATAAAAGTAGCCTATGTCCTTCCAACAGGCTACCTGCGTGCCCAATTTAATCAAGATTGGTCGAGGTGTTGAAGCGTGAAAAGGTAACAAACAAAGACATTTTCACATTTACAATATTAGTAAGGATTTATCGTTGTCATCCATAATACTTAACAAACTGTTGGTATTTTTCATCATCCCGCTGGTCCTTTATTTGTCTTTTTAACTTAGTCTAATTTATATACTTTATATCTATCCAACCAATCAAACCAAAGAGCGTCGGTGGCGTTATGGCTAGGGCCGCCGCCTCCTGTCCGGGAGGTCGTGGTTCGAACCTGCCACGTACCAATGTGATTTCGAATTTAGATTGTAAACATCGTTATGAAACCTGCACATGCCTGCGAAGAAACTCGCAGGTTGTGTGTGAAGTCAACCAACCCGCACTGGGCCCGCGTGGTCGACAGGATCGTTCAGGGTAGGCTCGAGCCCTTCGATGGGGACGTATATGAGCTGATATGAATGAATGAATGAATCCAACCTATTAATGAATTAATTACAGGTAGAATAGGAACCACGGAAATCAACCACCCTTATTGTCGGAACCCCTATCAGACCTCGTATCGCAGCAGGCAATCTATTCATTTCCAACCGGTTACCGGAACTACTTGCATGATGTCATTTGTGACTAAGTATTTTAGTCTAGCTGTCTGGTGTGACTAGATAATACTATACTTGCTAATATTGTAAATGTGAAAGTGCGTTTGTTTGTTTCTTTGTTCATCTATCACGTCGCAACGGATTGACGTGATTTTTTACACAGAGAGAGTCGAAGAGATGGGAAGTGATATAGGCTACTTTTTTACACCTGTAAAATAGCATCTTTACGTTGCAACGGAGCAACAACGGGTCGACGTGATTTTTTGCACAGAGATAGTTGAAGAGATGGGAAGTGGTATAGGCTACTTTTTACACCTGTAAAATAGCATCTTTACGTTGCAACGGAGCAACGGGTCGACGTGATTTTTTGCACAGAGATAGTTGAAGAGATGGGAAGTGGTATAGGCTACTTTTTACACCTGTAAAATAGCATCTTTACGTTGCAACGGAGCAACGGGTCGACGTGATTTTTTTCACAGAGATAGTTGACGAGATGGGAAGTGCCATAGGTTACTTTTACACCTGTAAAATTGCATCTTTTTCGTCGCAATGCAGCAACGGATTGACGTTATTTTGGGTACATCAATACTTCATGGGGTGGGAAATGACATGGGCTACTTGTTACTTCGTTCAAATAACATAGCCCAATTTAATTAACGAGACTTAAAAAAAAACTCGCGGCTCGCGCACCACATGCCTTAAGACAGTCATAAACCTATATCCACGCCATGTGGGTGAAGCCGCAGGCAAACGCTAGTGCATGTGTAATTGTCACCACGGTATGCGGATACATTTTACGTGGCACACATACAGACAGATATAATAATATAGTTCATGTCGCAGCCATCACACATGTTAATGTTTTTAAGGTAATGGCATCGCAATTTCAATGACGATACGCGATGCGAGGGTCTAGGCAAAGTATATTATATTAGTACTAACACAGATTACTAATTAGTTGTACTAACCACTGGTACTAACATACAGTATGGACACTCCCTGTCGCTCTCTAGATTGTTTGTTTGCTCCGTCATTTGTTTTTACAGATGTCATTTCACGACCGTTTGTATGCAGTGTCCGGGTGTGGTCTATATAGGTAAGAACGGATAGAATGGGTAAACTGCGTCGAAAATTAGTAAATCACACTGATAATATAAACGCGACACGTTGACCATGTTTATTTCTGTGTTTGTTCCACTTGCGCACCTAAACGGCTAAATGGATTTAGATGAAATTTGGTAGGTAGATAGACCCAGCACTTGAGTAACACACATGCTAATTTTTAATCCACGCCTCGGCTCGCGCACCGTGCAGCCTTGATTAAATCCATAAAACCCTGCTAAACCCATACTGCAACAGGCCCCAGGGGCCTCCTAAACACCATACTGGAGCGAGAGGATTAACCGATTGTCCGGCACTGGAATTCCGTGCACATGGATTCCAGGGTCGCCTGTATGGTAAATTGTAACATGAAGGTGTTCCGACTTGAAGATAAGATAGCCAATTCCTTATAGCGTTTAAGAATCTTGGTAAGCTCGTTTACATCTTCGGTATCATCGTCACTTGCCATCAGGTGAGATGATGCCAAAGGCTTACCAGTTGTGGATTAAAAAACGAGCGAACCTTACAATAGTCGCATATGATGTGTAAAACGTGACAAAATATTTATGAAATTAATCAATTGTGGAGTCGTACATTCACGGGCCGGGCGTTTAGATAGTAGGTTCCCTTTCCCTCTAATATGGTTGATGGGAGCGATGGCTGTCTCTTATACTCGTGACCGGGTGCTGTCCGTATGAACTGGCCTACTCTTGTCAAAGGTATCAATGACTTTCAATGATTTTTATGTATAACTTTTCGTGGTTTTATTTATTTTCATGTTCTAATGACATAATCTGGTTTATTTCAAGGATTGAATTTTGACATTATTGACTAATGATTGTTTATTTCTTGAATTTGCACAACTAAAATTATGTTATTATTATTCTATGACTATCAGAAAGAATGTAATTTGCTCCTATTTTGAATAAATACTGTGACGTCGTCAACGAGACGCCGGGGGTGTAATAAATAAAATATTTGGGATACGTTTTAAATAATTATTATATATTTTAAAACGTAAAAATTGATGGAAGGCTCTGTCGGCTGACTGATTTTTAGTAGCTTCAATGATTCTTCTTACTTTCTTGCTATGGTTTAAGGGAACTCAGCCCAGTCGCGCGGATAATTTAAATATACTTTTACTCAAAGGACCTCTGTCCTGGCTCACGGTCAGCCCTCGAATCTATCTATTGTTTTCAAAAAGCTTCCGAATGACTTACAAAATCAAATTTAAATTATTATTCTTAATACGATTCGCGCTGGCAAGAAACTAAGCAAAGAGGCTGGGAGTAGATGTATGTAGAGACATACGATCTCTACATCACCCACCGCCAATTGAGAAACGCACCGTGAAGCGATGCTTTTCTTCACCTCTTATCTACACCTACCTATAAGTGCCAACGTCTCTTGGCGCCTACCTATAGGGGAAGACGTCGTCAGAGAGAGATCTTTCGATATTGATCCAACAATGGGAGGTAAATTTGGAAAAGTATATGTGCAGACCAACTACACATATACACCGCGTTAATGTTGAAACCGTCCATTGCCCCAGCAGGTTAAACCCCTTAAATCCCTACTGCTCTCTGTCTAACATGTATACATTTCAAAACTAATTCCTCCCTATCTTAAGAAACATAAAGCAAATCTAGCCAGATTCCTTACACCTGACTTAACTCAACTATCCCAAAAATATTTTATTTAAGTCGCTTAAACCACCTTTAACAAAAATCAAACAAAAATAATTAATGACCATACTATCTGTGGCCTGTAAAAGTTTAAACCATGCAAGACTATCTTAAAAGTGGTATTAATTACGAGATAAATAAATACTTAATGGTCTGACCATAAAATTTCCCGGATAATCTGTGGTCATCTCAGATTCAAATAAAAATTTTTCTAAGCACCAATATTTCGAGATCAATACCAGATATCAGAGGAGAAATCAATCATCACTGAGATCCGCCAGAAATCAATGTATTAGGCTCAAAGAAATTTTGCAATATGAACCATAGTCAAACACTAGGGGAATAAACTCCAAATCAGAGCACTTAGCTAGCGTATTGCTAACACTAAGGTCCCCATAGCGATATAGCTATAACTCATACCCATATTCTCTAAGAACAAAGTTAAACAAGAAATTCAAATTCAAATTTTAAGATTATTGGATCTCCTCTCCTCTTCAAACTGGTCAGGTCAGCTAAGGGTTTGCCAACATCCTGGCAACCATGCCGCCTGTTCCTGGAGTGATACTGCTTGTCCGTCCTCAACGGATGGTATTATTACACCTCGCACCTCCACCAAATGTGACGTCGTCAACGAGACGCCGGGGGTGTAATAAATAAAATATTTGGGATACGTTTTAAATAATTATTATATATTTTAAAACGTAAAAATTGATGGAAGGCTCTGTCGGCTGACTGATTTTTAGTAGCTTCAATGATTCCTCTTACTTTCTTGCTATGGTTTAAGGGAACTCAGCCCAGTCGCGCGGATAATTTAAATATACTTTTACTCAAAGGACCTCTGTCCTGGCTCACGGTCAGCCCTCGAATCTATCTATTGTTTTCAAAAAGCTTCCGAATGACTTACAAAATCAAATTTAAATTATTATTCTTAATACGATTCGCGCTGGCAAGAAACTAAGCAAAGAGGCTGGGAGTAGATGTATGTAGAGACATACGATCTCTACAATACCTTGAACATTAAATATTGAGGTCACCTTTGTTTTCGGCCTCACATTAGGCCGCATGGCCATGTTACCTTAGCCTTCTTGAATTAAAAACGTTCACATTTCCTGTTAAACTCTACCGTCCCATTTCACGAAATCACTCCCACAAATTGCATGAAAGCGAGAGGAAAGATGTTACACGTCAAAAAAATAAGATTTTCCTAATGCCTAATTCAGGGTATGCTCGAGCCCCTTGGTGGGGACGAATATGAGCTGATATGATGATACTATTAGATAGGTAGTACAGTACAGTATCTAATTCACATATAAGTAGGTACATCAATGACGCCGAAAATTGTGACGTCACGCCTCGCTATTCCAAACATTTTTGAAGTGAAAACTTCTTTAGGCGCGTTGGACACCAGGAAAAAATATTATAAAACTGTATTTGAGATGGGAAAAAAACATTGAACTGGCGACACCTTACCGAACCCTGTTACCTGTTACCAAAACTTCGAAAACAGTATTTGAGGTGGGAAAGAACCATTAAGCTCGCGACACCCTTACCGTTACCTGTTACCATAGGATACGTTACGACACGATACGATACGTTGAAATCTACGGAGCCAGGAAAGTGACATCCTTAGTTGCAAAAGTGAACCAGACTAACTCACACCTACCCTTCATTTATTTTTTTACTTTTTGTAATCTTTATTTAAACTTTAATTTGGGCGTTTCCTTTAAACACCCCCTTAAGGTTCCACTAGCATTTCCATATAAGGTAATTAAATTGGCTCGGAGTATCGATTAGCGCAATCAACCAGTTTTGTTAGCAATAAGCGCAATATTTAAAATTATATGAACGTTACTACATTACAACGTCAAAACTTATAAAACTGTAAAAAGGTTTCACTTCTGTCGGCACTCCCGGAGTGTTTAGCTTTTTTTTTTAGTATAAAACTTGTTTTTGACAGATGATAAAAAGAAATTGACTAGAGGGCAACAACCCTATCAATGACGCCGAAAGCTGAGACGTCACGCCTTGCGATTCCCAACATTTTTTTAAGTACAAAACTTCGTCTTTGACAGATGATAAAAAGAAATTGACTAGTGGGCAACAACCCTATCAATGATGCCGAAAGCTGAGACGTCACGCATTGCGATTCCCAACATTTTTTTAAGTACAAAACTTCGTCTTCGACAGATGATAAAAAGAAATTGACTAGTGGGCAACAACCCTATCAATGACGCCGAAAGCTGAGACGTCACGCCTTGCGATTTCCAAAATTTTTTTAATTACAAAACTTCGTCTTTGACAGACGATAAAAAGAAATTGACTAGTGGGCAACAACCCTATCAATGACGCCGAAAGCTGAGACGTCACGCATTGCGATTCCCAACATTTTTTTAAGTACAAAACTTCGTCTTTGACAGATGATAAAAAGAAATTGACTAGTGGGCAACAACCCTATCAATGATGCCGAAAGCTGAGACGTCACGCATTGCGATTCCCAACATTTTTTTAAGTACAAAACTTCGTCTTTGACAGATGATAAAAAGAAATTGACTAGTGGGCAACAACCCTATCATTAACGCCGAAAGCTGAGACGTCACGCCTTGCGATTCCCAACATTTTTTTAAGTACAAAACTTCGTCTTTGACAGATGATAAAAAGAAATTGACTAGTGGGCAACAACCCTATCAATGACGCCGAAAGCTGAGACGTCACGCCTTGCTATTCCCTACATTTTTTAAGTACAAAACTTCGTCTTTGACAGATGATAAAAAGAAAATGATTAGTAGGCAACTACCCTATAAATAACGCCGAAAGCTGAGACGTCACGCCTTGCTATTCCCAACATTTTTAGTGCAATCTTCGTCTTTGACAGATCTTCTTCTTTTCGAGTCGACGGCAAACTCAGATAGTCCCCTCCCAAAACCGAGCCACGCACATTGCCTTGTCAGTGGCCTTCATCAAGTCCTCCCGCGTGCAGGTGACTGGGCAAGAAGGATACGTTATGAGGTGGTCCATCCTTTGAGGGATCGCACCACACCTATACATTCCAGGTTCGTATCTCCAATGAATCCCCACCTGAACAAGTTTTCTTTATTTCGGCCAACCTGAGTCCGGAGTCTGTTAAGAGATTTCCAGGTCGATCATGGCAACTTATATCCTGGTGAGGGATTCTCGGAGATCGGAACGAAGGGACCAGTAATAGTGACACTATTTTTCCATAGTTCAACTCTCGTTTCTGGAGGGTCGTCTATCAGGGGAGCGACACGGTGTGCAAAGTTTTTACGGCTTTTCAGCCTTTGTGGCACAGAAATATGATTATTAGAGGGTGCCGAGTGTCGCTCACCGTTTTGGTTTTTTCAAGGGAGTTTGCCACAGTCTTGCGGACTTCCGGCGGCGCAATTCCGGCCAGCGGATACAGCAATTGCACAGGTGTCGGCATCAGACATCCAGTTATAATTCTGCACGTTTCGTTAAGTGCTGTATCCACCAACTTGGCGTGGGCTGAGCGGCTCCACACTGGGCAGGCATACTCGCCCGCTGAGAAGGAAAGCGCCAGTCCTGTAGTCCGCACAACATCAGGCAAAGCATCAAGCAGCATATGTTATCGCAGTTTTTTCTTAAGTTCAGTGAGCGGTCCAGAAAAACTCCCAAGTATTTGACAGATGATAAAAAGAAAATCAATTGACTAGTGGGCAATTACCCTATCAATGTAACTTGTGTAGCAGTTGGCGGGGCATATAGCTCGTAAAATAGATGGTCGTTGGTGTAGTAAAGTTCTCGAGTAACGAGCGCGCACCGGAAGACGTAGCGTAGAAGTCCTCCCATTCGGTGGACCTAATGGGCGTTGCTCCATAACGCAACCGAATATTTGGTCAGTTTTTGCATAATTGTCATGACTACAACTAGTACTTTCATTTTATATCTTACTCGAGCCATTTCCCTTATCGTTTTTTTTTTGTCACAGTAACTAGTTTTTCAGACGCTATAAGTACATAAGGTAACCACTTTGCGCAGGCAGACCGACATATTTAATATCAGAGGGTTGTCATTTATCCTCTCAACCTAAGTTTATCCATTTCCGTTATCGTTACCAGATTTGTCATGACCTCTTAGTCTACTAGAACGGAAATCGTTTATTTATGAACCATGTCAAACAATGATATGATATCAGTTGTTGGCATTGAAGTAGTTAAAGTAGGCATCCATTCATAATAATTAATAATAGATGTAATCTATGACTTATTTATTAATTGTTTGTGTTTTAGTTCCGTCTTTGAATAAGTAATTAAGTCTTTATTTGCTTTTAAACAAGGTGTTTACAGTGAAATGTTCTCATAATAATATTGAAACACTTGTTTAGCCATCAATTATCATATCAGCTCATACACGTCCCCAACGAGGAGTTCGAACCTGAACCACAGATTACTAATTAGTTACTACGTAACCTGAACTGAGTTAGGACGATAACAAACAACCGTCGAGTTTCTTTGTAGGCGTGTGCCATTAATCATCATATCAGCTCATATACGTCCCCTCGAGTCTACACTGAATAAGGGCGATCGGGCCTTAGTCGACCACGCGGGCCCAGTGCGGGTTGGTCGACTTCACACACAACCTTCGAGTTTCTTCGCAGGTGTTTGCAGGTTTCCTCACGATGTTTTCCTTCACCGTTAAAGCAATGAGTGATTATATGTACGTAAGTTTTGAAAAAATGCCAAAAGGCCAATGTACCAATGAGTTTTTCAAAAACTAACGTACATACTTACCGATTGCTTTAACGGTGAAGGAAAACATCGTGAGGAAACCTGCACACGCCTGCGAAGAAACTCGAAGGTTGTGTGTGAAGTCGACCAACCCGCACTGGGCCCGCGTGGTCGACTAAGGCCTAATCGCCCTGATTCAGGGTAGGCTCGAGCCCCTCGGTGGGGACGTATATGAGCTGATATAATAAATAATAATAAGTTTTGAAAAACTCATTGGTACATTGGCCGTCCGGATTTGAACCTGGCACCTCTGGTTAGGAGGACCGAGTCGTTACCGGTTTGGCCACCGACGCTTCCATTAATACAGCACGCAAATGTTATTATGATTATAATAATAAATAGGTAGGTAAGTACTAAAAACTCATTAGGGGAAATTTAATATGTTTTGAAGTAATCATTCTCTCCTTCCTCGTTCATGATTCTCTAGTTACTGTCGATCTTATTTTTATGTTTTTTTGATAACTCTCGAAAAGAAACGCTAGGTATTAAGACATTGTATGCAAAACTAGCCAAAATAAAAATAAACGTATCTTAAATTCTGAAGAGAAACCTTAAAATCAACCTAATACTCTCCCATTCTCAATGCACAATTCTATCCTACAAAAAGGCATTTTATATGGATTGTCTTTTCACCGCACACTACGATCTCCCGCAGACGACTGAGCCGCGAGTCTGCGAAACTTTTTTTTTTCGCACCAATTCGCCGGGGACATTAGACGCGCGCGTTAGCCGGGTCCTTACGCCAGTAATATATAAGTCACTGCCTACAAAGTTTGAAATTTCAAATATCATAAACTCGAAAAGACCGAATAAATGTTTGAACGTAGAACGGTCATAACATCCTGCAGAATTCCTGTGAATGGGGCGCTACACGTGTGCAGATCCATTCATTTTCATTCTCATTCCCAATCGAGCTGGTTTGCTAAAAATGACCCCCAACACCTAATTCTTAATCCGTTAATATGGAGTAATAGCTGTTTAACTTTTCGAGGGTGCGCAGTGCGCGATCCGCAAGCGGCTGGCGAGCGTGGAAAAAAGTAGCCTATGTGTTAATCCAGGTCCTAATCTGTCTACCTACCAAATTTCATCCAGATCCGTTTGGTAGTTTTTGCGTCAAAGAGTAACAAACATACATCCATACATTCTTACAAACTTTCGCGTTTATAAATAATATTAGTAGGATTAGTGGGATATTAAAGGATTGAAAAGCAATGAAAATTATTTGCTGCTACTTTGTATCTGTAACCGTGTGCAGGGTCCAGGTGACACCTTTTGAGTACGAAACCATAAAAAAACTATATCTACGCGTCTGAAGTTGCGGAAAGTCATATTTTTTACTCTTTGGTTGCGGGTGCGGGCAAAAAGTATGTAGTTCTTATCCCTTCAAGCGTGGGGATATGAAACGCGCCGCCGCCGGGGCTCAAGCGGGAAGAGTAATTTGTCCATTTGGCGCTTTGCCGATATCCAAGGTTTTCTCAGTATTTTTGTATAAAACCTATAAAAACGAATGACTTTTCTAGTTAGTCAATGAAATGTTTTTTCTATCTATAATCAATTAAAGCAAAATCCATTTTTTTTGTTTTTTTTGCATTTCTTTGCAAACAACTTAATTTTTTTTTGACGTTTATATGAAATCTGACACTAAAAAGTTTAGAAATCTTTATTTTGGGGAAAAAAACTATGAAATTATTCAAATAAATGATAAATATTGATGTATTAGTCCCTCCACAGTATTATGGTATAGTTTGACAGAGATCAGAACAGTATAAGTACACTTATAACGTCATACATTACGTCACACTTTTTCGAGTAATCTAATAGGGTATTTTAAGTGTTTAAAATAAATTAGAAAATATTATTCACTAAATAGCATTTCTCCTACAAAAGCATAAAAACTTATTCATTTAACATTTTAATCTAATTTCAATTTAATATTTATCAAAATCACTAAAGACAATGACGTCACAAGTTTGTAACACGTACAATTTGAGAACAAAATGTCGTTTCTAACAGTTGATAAAAAGTAACTCAAATGCCTAGCAGTCAAATACCGGATTATCTACTTAAATGCTCACTGATGACCGCGGGTGGAGCAACTCCAGGCCTAGGCATCCGCCGTCTATTCTTTCTTCTTATCAACTCATATACGTCCCCACCAAGGGGCTCGAGCCTACCCTGAGTAAGGGTGATGTAAGGGTGACCACGCGGGCCCAGTGCGGGTTGGTCGACTTTACACAAAACCTGCGAGTTTCTTCGCAGGCGGGTGCAGGTTTCGTCACGATGTTTTCCTTCACCGTAAGAGCGTCGGATAAACCTCAGAATACAGAAAAAACAGTTTTTTCTGTATTCTGAGGGATAAACGTACATATAAAATCTAAATTCGAAAATCACATTGGTACGTGGCAGGATCGAACCACGGCCTCCCGGACAGGAGGCGGCGGCCCTAGCCATTAAGCCACCGACGCTCTATTCTTTCAGATATGACGATTTGTTGTGCGTTGTGCCACACGACTACCTACTGAGAGATGCATAACCTCAGGAAACCGTAATCACGCGCCAAGGGTCTTAATTGGGCCTTAATCCTAATTGTTTCATGATACGGTTAGCGCAGCAAATAAAGCTATAAACCATAAAATTAGCGGCTTAGCACCTATTGACTAACTGGCTTGTTTTGATAACCTTGCACGAAGTCGTAAAATACTGAACACATTGAATTCCATGTGCTACGGAAACTTTCAATCATAATCGACAAACTATAACTAGATACATTGCACTTTCTCGATGTAAACGACTGATTTGAATTGTTAATTTAAAAAAAAAACTGAATTACCTATACAGGTGAAAAAATTGGTGTAGGACCCGTTAACTGGGGCTTTTACTCGTTCGCTTATTTAACCGCATCTTTGAAGGCTCCCGACAAACACTGTCAAAGGTGCCGCCTTTTACAGAGTGTTTGTCGAGAGCCGTCAATGGTGCGGTTAAATGAATGGACGAACTATTATATATATTCTTTATTGCACACAGATATTTACATGAAAAACAATTAGAAAGGACATGTACAAAGGTGGACTTATCTCTATAAGAGATCTCTTCCAGCCAACCTTACCGGGTGTTATGAGAATTCAAAGGACGGGGGGCAAACCTATGTGTACCTAAAATTATACTAAATAAAATACTAATATAATGTAAACTAACCTGATCTACTCAAATAAATAATACATACCGATAGTAAATAATTTAATAATATACATAATACATACCTTAAAATAGAATACTTACTATTCTTACTAAAATTAAATATATACAAATAAACTTACACGTTTTGTAGGGAAAGAAGATGCTCTTTAAGTTTGATTTTGAACGAGTTGCACTATTATACTTATCATACTCAACAGTTTTTTTCAAAAGACCAATTCTACATACCGAACAACTTTCCCCACGGAACCCATAGTCTATTCGCAAAAAAGAAGTTCGACGCTCCATAAAAAAATGCACAAAATTGGTGGTCAATCAGCTGGTCGACTAAGGCCCGATCGCCCTAATTCAGGGTAGGTTCGAGCCCCTGGTGGGGACGTATATGAGCTGATATGATGAAAAATAATAATGCAAAATTGTACTAAGTATGTTGTTGCGTTGGAAGTCTGTTTTTAACGTGTTTAGCGTTTTCAATTATTATAGCAGTGATTACTGGATGAAGCTCCATCTAGAGAGTAAATAATCAAAGTATTACGCATTCCTCAAACTAACCGGAACTAATTAAGCCAGTCATCAACCTCACTCAATACCTCGCAATTTATAACAAACAGTTTCCCTCAACTGCTCGTAATATAGTTATCGATACAGTGCACCGCGCTTTAAATGACGGAGCTGGTTCTATTCTTGGATTATTCGCTTCGCGTGGTCGTCGGTCGTATGGTGTTACATAAATGCATTTTGTTGAGTATGAGTTTAGTGCACATTTGTTGTAAACATTTGTACCTTTTTTTTAAGCTATTGCATAGCGTTTATCGCGGGCTTTGAGCACGGCGACCGAATCAAGAAATTCCGTAACGAAAAAAACCTAACACTACCGCGTTCTAAAAAAACCTACAGTGCCATCTGTTAGCGATTTGCGGTACTAAAAGGGCAGTCAATTTTACTGGCTCGGCCGAGCGTGACGTATCGTTACCGCGTTCTAAAAAAACTTACAGTGCCATCTATTAGCGATTTGCGGTACTGAAAGGACTTGGTCAATTTTACTGGTGTAACTTTCTTAGTGTTTAAATTTGATAAAAAATGCTATGCAATAGCTTTACCGCGGCAGTCCCCTGAGTGCCACACGTCTTTTTTTTAATTAAAAATTTGAGTGCGTTTGACTGTATCTTACCTGATGTTAAGTGACGATGTAGTCGAGGATGGTACACGCAAACTCAAATAATGCCTATTCACTCTCGCCTTGAAGATCCCCAAATTGTAGGAGACGGGAAACACAAACGCAGGCAAGGAGTTCCACTCCATCGCTGTCCGCATAATAAATGAAGCGTAACGCTTTCGTGCGTATAGGCTGAATATCAACAACAAAGGGGTTCAACCTCCCTCTGCGTCTCGTTGACCGAAGGTGGAATGGAGCTGGGGGAATGGGGTCGTGAATTTCTTGGGCACACTCTCCGAAATTAATTTGACAGAAAACCGAAAGACAGGCAACTTTGCGGCGATGCTCAAGGCTTTGAAGCTTGCTGTTTTCTTACTGTACTGCATTGCGACCTCTGCAGATCTGAAATGACAGCATGATATGACCTGGTCGGCCTGACCTCAGCCTGGCAGTTTTTCTAGTCCGACCACATTGACCTTATTTTCTTATGGGTTTAATATGTGGGATTGTACAAAAACAAATCTGTTTTGTGTTAATGTATGCCCAATGCCATATTCGAATAAGAATTACTAAGTTACTTTACACATAATATTAACTATTCATTATTTTTTCGTACTCAGAACTAAAACAACTTAATTCAGTTTTACTAAAATTGCGCCTTATTTAAGCTAGGCAAACATCCATAAGTTTTTTATTTTTATTTCCACAATCAGATTACACTAAGGCTTGAGATAATACTTTAAACATTAAAACCTCCTTGGAAAAGATGACCCATTACTGGGTGTAGGTTATGTGCTTCATGCTTTATCAATCTATCTCCTTCTGACACAGGCCACCGTGGTATTTATCTTTCTTTCTTCACAAATATATAACCCAAAAATAATCTAACTACCAGCATTATGTAACCTCTCGGAGGAACAACCTATCTCTTTTAAAATTCTACTTTCAAAAGTCTCAAAGAAGATCCTCTATCTTTGGTTAATATACTTTTTATTTGCTAGAAATGTCTTGTTACTTGATGCTAGAAATAAAAAAAAAATAGTATGTAAAGGTCAATTTTCGTGATTACCAATTACCAATTGTGAAATCGTAGCATAGGCTTTTTCATTTTTATGAATTCCTAGAACAGATGGCCGATGGGGCAGTAAAGTTCTCGAGTGGTGACCGCGCACCGTAAAACGTAGCGCAGGCAGGCCTCCCACGCGGTGGACCGACGACCTGGTGAAGATCGCGGGAAGCCGATGGATGGGGGCAGCGCAGGAACGGTCGTCGTGAAAATCCTTAGGGGAAACCTTTGTCTAGCAGTGGACAATTTTCGGATGATATGATAGATTTGAATAAAAAAAACTGTATTGAAAAATATATATTTTAGTATCTATATTGATAAATATTAGGCATACACGGTAAATAAATTCAAAAAAAAATAATCATGAAGGCACATACACGACCTCACTACAGTTTTTTATAGTATGTATGTATAGATTGACCAAAAATATAGTGTTAAGTTTTTAAGGATAAAAAGTAGTCGAAATAGGAAAGTAGACGAGGTCCTCCGGAGGGACCATTAATAACAATTTTGTTAATCTGATAGTACCGGTACCGGATGGAAAAGCAATTTCCATTATCATTAGTCATTCTCTCTTTAATATGCAGATCATTTGCATAAAATAATCCATATTCATAAACAAGGTGACGACATTATGTGACTCGTAGATATCTTTATTAATTATTTCATAACTGAAATAAATTATTAATTACGTAAATAGTAGAATTGATAAAGATAACATGGTTTATGGTTTTCCTTATTATGTAAAGTATACATGTTGCTATCAGCAAATAATATAAAACTAGAGGGTGCGCGGGACGTAATCCGCAAGCTGCTTGCGTAGAATAATACACCTAAGTCCTATACCTTCCTCATAAATTACTCCGTCCATTGGTGAAAACCGTAAGAAAATCCGTTCGGTAGTTTTTGAGTATATCGCATTCAGACAGACAGATAGACGTGGCGGAGGGACTTTGTTTTATAATATAATATGTATCGTGTCACAGTATTAGTTGCCATACTCCTCCGAAACGGCTGGACGGATTTCCATGAAATTATCTGTATATATTCAGTAGGTCTGAGAATAGGTATAGATTTTTTTTTCCCGTCATCTGAGCGGGCGAAACCGTGGGAAATAGCTAGTATATATATTATATACAGGTGTAACAAAATTGGTATAGGTCCCGTTAACTGGGGCTTCTACTCATCATACTGAACAACTTTTATTCTACGATTTTGCTGAAATAGCAAAAAAAATTTGAACTCTTCATACAAAACGATCAGCTGATTGGCCAATTTTGTGCATTTTCGTATGGAGCGTCGAATTTTGTTTTTGCGATTTTACTATGGGTTCCTTGGGGAAAGTTGTTCAATATGATCAGTAGAAGCCCCATTTAAAGGGTCCTACACCAATTTTGTTACACCCTGTAAACTAAAATATAATGTAAACTAAACCCTGTAACCCTGTAAGCGTCGGTGGCTCAACCGGTAACGACTCGGTCCATCTAACCAGAGGTACCGGGTTCAAATCTGGACGGCCAATGTACCAATGAGTTTTCCAAAAACTTAGGTACATATCATTACCGATTGCTTTAACGGTGAAGGAAAACATCGTGAGGAAACCTGCACACGCCCGCGAAGAAACTCGAAGGTTGTGTGTGAAGTCGACCAACCCGCACTGTGCCCGCGTGGTCGACTAAGGCCTAATCGCCCTGATTCAGGGTAGGCTCGAGCCCCTCGGTGGGGACGTATATGAGCTGATATAATAATAAACCCTGTAAACTAAAGCATAACTAGCTTCAACCGCCTCCGTAGCTCAGAGGCAAGTTCACTGGCTTTACACAGGAGGTCGCGGTTTCGATTCCCGGCGGGGTCAATTGTAAGACTCGGTTTGGTTGGTGGTAGGGCATTTTCTAAACCCGCCTGGCTACCACCATCTTATCTAAGTCTTGCCGCCAAATATCAATGTTGATATCATTGGTGTGTTCCGGCATGAAGATAAGATAGCCAGTTCCCCATTGCGTTGGGGAATCTTGATAAGCCCGCTTCCATCTTCGACAACATCGTCACTTACCACCAGGTGAGATGTTGCCAAGGGTTTACCAATTGTAAATAATAAAAAATAAAAAAACTAAAATATAGGGTTATTGTCACTTACTTTAGCTTATTGATAACGTCAATTTTATTAGTTGTGGTCACTGGTCAAAGATTCAATTAAGGAAAGAAAGTGTATAAATTTGTTAATTCTATATTACGAAACCTTATTTTATAAATGCGAAAGTTTCGATGTCTGTTACTCAATCAACTGTTAGTAAGAGTTAAAAAAAATGCTAGGTACTGTACAGGCAAGTACTAATATATATACTGTGGTACAGGACACTTTGATCAGTCCTGAAATGAGCTCATCTAAATCGACACTGATTCATCATCATCGTTTGGGGACGGCTTTATACTGTCGCGGTCAAATAGTGAAGCTGGACATTTAATGAACGGGCTAGCCCACTAATTACAATCATGCATGTCAGTCTACCATCATTATTTCAGCTCATATACGTCCCCACCGAGGGGCTCGAGCCTACCCTGAATTAGGGCGATCGGGCCTTAGTCGACCACGCGGGCCCAGTGCGAGTTGGTCGACTTCACACACAACCTTCGAGTTTCTTCGCAGGCGTGTGCAGGTGCATGTTTCCTTCACCGTAAGAGCGTCGGATAAACGTACATTCTACATACACAGTCTAGCATACGACCCTAATATCACCCGTTTTTAGGTTTTACCAGGTAACGGGAACTTATTACGAACCATCAGGTGAGATGATGCCAAGGGCTTACCAATTATGAATTTTTAAAAAAATGTCGGCCGTTGAGTTCTCGAGTATGGACCGCGCACCGGAAGACGTAGCGTAGACAACCCTTCCGCACATTGGACCGACGACCCCGTGAAAGTCGCGGGAAGCCTCTGGATGTGGGCAACGCACCGGTCACCGGTCGTTATGGAAATCCTTGGGGGAGGCCTTTGTCCAGCTGTGGACGTCTTGCGACTGATATGATGATGATGAGATAATGCGATGAAAAAATTTTGCAGCGCTGCGCATCTTAGGCTTGCTGGACATGCTGGTTCATTGTCGTGTCACCACCACACCTTAGGGCCCCCGTCACTCGGTCGAACAGGCGAGATAAGTACCTAATAGGCCGCGTGCCGCCCGTGTACGCAGTTATAACCGCTTAGTCGAGCGACTTATTACCCATGTTTCCGTGTATGGGAAGGAGTAGGTGAATAAATGCGTAGGTATTTTCGTTTTATAAGGAAGTGCAATATCTGTAACGAAGTAACTAGTATCTCATCTGTGCCTTAGGGGCTGTTCATTAATGACGTATTTTGGGGAGGTGGTGAGCTTTAGACTGTTGTTACGGTTCTTCTTCGAGGGGAAAGAGTAGGTCAAGGTTTATTTGTCTCGATTTAATAGCTGCCGGAAATTGCAATATTTATGCATACTCAAGTTTTAAAACTCGTGCGTATCTTATCATTTTAATAATTAAAATATGTTTTCCTTGAAATATAGTCCTACACACTGTTCCCACAAAAAGCACCCTACGTCACGTAGCCGGGGCTTACGGTCCTGGTTTGCTAGGGGGGGCTCTACGTCACGGAATGGGGAGACCTTTTGGGGCGTTATGATCCTGGTACCTGGGAGAGTGGGTGAGGGTGTCAAAAATTAATTTTGCGTTACGTAATTAGTGAAAGAGTAAGAACGTCGGTGGTGTAATGGCTAGGGCCGCCGCCTCCTGTCCGGGAGGTCGTGGATCGAATCCTGCCACGTACCTATGTGATTCCGAATTTCGATTTCATATGTACGTTTATCCGACGCTCTTGCGGTGAAGGAAAACATCGTGAGGAAACTTGCACACGCCTGCGAAGAAACTTGCAGGTTGTGTGTGAAGTCGACCAGCCCCACACTGGGCCTGCGTTGTCGACTAAGGCACGATCGCCCTAATTCAGGGTAGGCTCGAGCCCCTCAGTGGGGACGAATATGAGCTGATATGATGAATTAGTGAAAAACCCCGTATCCCTTCTAATCCTATCCAACCGTCACTACTTGGGTCTTCCCCTGCCTATAGAGGTATAGACTCTTCTACACGATTATCTTTTAACCTTCGTGGCATTCTGCTAATCGATAAATCGAGATCGATTCGATTGTGCTTGTACTAAATCAATGATCATCGCCTGTCGTCAGAAGAGAAACACTTGTGTAATCAACCATTTATGTAATCCGTTTCAATACTGTCTCTTGTTGCTATTCAGAATATTATTCAGTAACATAATTAATTAATGATAACTGCTGTTAACGTGGCCAAATTCTGGGCTGCTACAGTGTAGTGTCTGCCATCGACACGCTAAGAAGATTGATAAATAGCTGTTCCGGCGAACTTCGTTCCACCTTACACTACCCTACCCTACCCTACCCTACCCTACCCTACCCTACCCTACCCTTCCCTACCTACACTACACTACCCTACCCTACCCTACATAAGAACCTTCTCCTTACAATAACGAACTCAATAAAAAAAGAATAAGCGAAATCGGTCCAGCCGTTCACGCGTGATACGATGACTAGAAGAAAAGGTTAATTTTTAGGGTTCCGTACCCAAATGGTAAAAACTGGACCCTATTACTAAGACTTCGCTGTCCGTCTGTCTGTCTGTCCGTCTGTCACCAGGCTGTATTTTATGAACCGTGATAACTAGACAGTTTAAATATTCGCAGATTATGTATTTCTGTTGCCGCTAAATACTAAAAATTATAAAAAGTGACGTATATGAGCTGTAATGATGATAAAAAGTGAAAAAATAAGGGGATCTGCATACAAAAAACTTGTTTTTTCTTAAACGTTAAAAAACTAGTGATATACCGTGATAGCTAGACAATTAAAATTTTCACAGATAATGTACTTTTGTTGCTGCTTTACCAAAAAATACTAAAAATAAGAAAAAGTTTTTTTTTATTAAAAATTTGAGTGCCTTTTTGACTGCAACTCACCTGATGGTAAGTAATAAAAAAGGAGGGTCTCCATACAAAAAACGTGTTTTTTTTAAACGTGAAGAAACTAGCGCCATCTAGTATGATGGTACGGAACCCTTTGTGCGCGGGTCTGACTCGCACTTGGCCGGTTTTAATATATATCGATTTTGCTACTTAATCCTAAATAATTGATAGACGCTATTGGTATTTCCTTGTAATCCGGTTTGATTGATGATACGATAGATAAGATTAAAATGAAATTCACTCAAAAGTATGAAATAATATTATTATACTTATATACACGACATTAACCAACAATAACGAAGTCAAAGATACGTACGAATTAAATTAGGTGCCTAAAGTTTTTTTTGAGGTCGGTGTCAGCAGTGCCATCGAATTTAAAACATTTGATACGTAAGGTAACTGTGTGCTGGTACCGACCTCAAAAATAAATTTAGGCCCCTAATTTAATTCGTTCCCACCTTTGATTTCGTTATTGTTGGTTAATGTCGTGTATATAAGTATAATAATATTATTTCATACTTTTGAGTGAATTTCATTTTGAAATCGGTTTTAAAGTTTTTTAAACTTTTATTTTTTTGTAATTGTTAACGAATTTCAAAGCTTTCTGTCCTCCCCTTCCCACATGGGGCACTTTTGAACAATTTAAAACTTCAGATAAAGATAAGATCATCGTAGCAGCTCATATACGTCCCCACGAAGGGGCTCGAGCCTACCCTGAATTAGGGTGATCGGGCCTTAGTCGACCACGCGGGACACACAACCTTCGAATTTCTTCGCAGCCGTGTGCAGGTTTCCTCACGATGTTTTTCCTTCACCGTAAGTGCGTCGGATAAACGTACATAAAAAATCTAAATTCAAAATCAAATTGGTACGTGGCAGGATTCGAACCACGATAAGATACGACCAAGATAAGATATATATTCTTTATTGCAATCCAAATACACGGAAAAAAAATCGTTAAATAAATCGTAATGTCTTACCAGAGTGGGATTTAACTGGCCTTTTTATTTCTTAGGAGGATTTCTTTTTTATGTTTTACATATTACCACAATGACGGAACAAACAAAATGGCTGTGAAATCCTACACGTTCAACAACCAAACTGTAACCAATCTGTATCAATCTGGGTGACGAGGGGTAATGTCGCAACCAAGAGAGCGGCAGGGAGTGTCCATACTGTATGTTAGTACTAATATACTTATACATAAAAGTGGTGTAGGTCCCGTTAACTGGGGCTTCTGCTCATCATACTGAACAACTTTTGTTCTACGACTTTGCTGAAAACGTAAAAAGAATTTTTTACTCTTCATACAAATCGATCGGCTGATCGACCAATTTTGTTAAAATGCACACATTGGCTACATAGCCAATCTGCGCAGCGAAACTCCTCGCGCACTGAGGGCATTTAAGTATGCCACCCTCGTAATTGTATATAGTATATTGTATATACACACTGTATATAGCCTATATAGCTGGAGAACGCACTGCTTATGTTGACTAAGGTTCTGGTTTAGATCTGTTCAGTGGTGGCAAAATATTTCTGAACTATTTTTTACGGGTGCCTTGGGCGTCTAACAACTACTAGTTTCGTATAATCATCTAAGAATTCTGTTATCTTTGCTATTGATTGTATATTCTTGGTCACGTGTCATCGTGCGTGTTGTGGATCAGTGGACTGTATATTAAGGTCGAAATGAAACAATAGGATCGAGTTCAAGTTCGCAATAACCACACAACAACTTTATTATCAATGCTCTATTTACATACTAAATCTGCGCCTCCCAACTAGTTAGAGTCTAAGTGAGCACACGTTTTCTCAGTGCGTCCCTGTCCCGCGCCGCGTCTGTCTCGCTCGCTCTTTGACGCCCTCGGAACTGGCGGTGATCTCAGTGACGCGGTGCTCGGTGGCGTCCTGTTTGGCTCGCTGTCCGTAACATCTCTCCCCCCGGCGCAGCTTGCGTAGCCTTCCTCTTTCACCAGGACGGCGAGCTTGCTGACTGGACGACGGAAGATGCCGGTTCTTGTTCTGACGTCGGCGATCCGTACTTCGCCGTCCGGCCCGGCGTAGACTCGTTCGACGTGCCCCAAGGGCCAGACGTTGCGTGGCAGTGTGTGATCTACTACCACCACGATGTCGCCCTTGTTCAGCGCCCGGTGATGACTCGCCGGCTCGCCTCTCGGTACCAGGGTCGGCAGGTACTCGCGAAGCCAACGTCGCCAGAAATGATCGGCGAGCGCCTGGCTAGCTCTCCATGTCCGTCGATCTGCTGTTTCGCAGGGACCAGTCGTCGGCAGCCCCGTCGATGATCCTAGCAGGAAGTGGTTGGGCGTGAGCGCCTCTGGGTCTCGCGGGTTCACGCTCACGTGGGTCAGAGGACGAGCGTTGATAGTGTGCTCGGCCTCCGTGAGCACGGTCTGCAGCACCTCGTCCGACGGTATCTTTTCCTGTAGTGTCGCTCGCAGGGCTGTCTTAACCGAGCGCACCATGCGCTCCCAGGAGCCGCCTTGGTTCGGAGCGCCGGGAGCTATGTAACGCCACTCCATCCGGTGTTTCAGGCCTTCGTCCCGCAGGGCTGGCACCCACTCGGCGTAGGCTCGCCTCAGCTCGTGGTCTGCCCCTCGGAAGTTGGTCGCGTTGTCCGAGTGCATGACACGTGGCCATCCTCTGCGTGCTGCCATCCGTCGCAGTGCCATCAGTGCGGAGTCGGTCGACAGTGATGGTACGACCTCGATGTGCACTGCTCGCATGGTGAGGCACGTGAAGAGCGCCCCCCACCTTTTTTCTCTCCGGCGTCCCACTTTCACGGTCATTGGCCCGAAGTAGTCAATGCCACAGTTGGTGAACGGGCGGTGGAATGGATCTAAGCGGGCTCGCGGTAGGTCTCCGATGGCTGGCGTTTGTGGTTTCGCCTTGCGCACCCGGCAGAGGGCACACCGGTGCTCGATTGCTCGTACTGTAGGCCGCAGATGGACTATCCAATAGCGCTGCCGTAGATCGTTTGTCACGCGTTCTCTGTTAGCGTGGCCGGCGGCGCAGTGTTCTCGCAGCACGATGAGTTTGGTGAGGTGGTGGCGGCCGTCTAAGATAATGGGCCGCTTCAGCTCGTCCGGGGCGTCGGCAGCTCCAATGCGGCCTCGTACTCGCAGGACGCCGTCGTCCAATACTGGGTCCAGCTTGTAGAGACGGCTCGATCTGGGCAGGCGGCGGCCCGCCTTTAGCCGTTCTAGCTCCTCGGCGAAGCTGTCCTGCTGTGCTCTCTTCCAGAGCTCTCGCTCGGCTCGTTCGATGTGCCGTAGCTCCATGCGCGTGGCTCGGCGCCGGCAAAGGTCAGTGAATGCCAGCGCGCGCGCGGCAGCCCGCACTAGCGTCTCGTACTTTGAGAAGCGAGTAGGCTCGGGTAGCCAGTCGGTGTGTCTCTTAGCTGGCTCGGTGAGATGTAGGACTTCTTCCTGGTAATCCGCGGTTCCTCGTTCAGCGGGCCAGCTTTCCTCGGGCTCGTGGAGGAAGCTGGGGCCCTGGAACCAACGCTCGTTCCGGTCGATGGGCGTGCGACTGTGCCTTGTGGCGTCGTCAGCCACGTTGTGCTCTGTAGGCAGCCAGCGCCACTCATCTTTGTGTGAGAGCTCAGCCAGCTCACCCAGGCGGTGTGCGACGAAAGGGGTGTACCGTCGCGCGTCGTGTCGCACCCAATGGACTACTGTCGCTGAGTCGGTCCAATAGACGGTGCGATAGATCTTAACACGATGCTCTTTCTTGATAGTGTCAGCCAGTCGTGCGCCGATGACAGCGGCCTGTAGTTCTAGGCGCGGGATGCTCTGCGCGCGCCGCGGTGCCACTTTCGCTTTGCCGGCGATCAGAGTGACGGAAATGCTCCCGTCGCGGTGAGTGACTCTCCAGTAGGCCACGGTTGCGTAGGCCTGCTCGCTCGCGTCGCACAGGATGTGAAGCTCTATGCGGTCGTAGCTCCCGAACGCATAGCAGCGGCGTAGCCGTAGCTGTGCTACGTCTGCCAGCTGTCTCAGCCAGCTCGTGAAGAGTTCGGCTTCTTCTGGAGGTATCGGTTCATCCCATGTGATCTGGAGGCGCCACAGGTTCTGCAGGATGATCTTGGCTCGTATTGTGTAGTGGCTCAGCAGCCCCAGAGGGTCGTAGATGGACATGACCGCGCTTAGGGCTTCTCTTTTCGTGGGTGCGCGGGACTGCATGCGCACCTCGGCTGGGACTCGGTTCATGGATGTATTGAACCCCAGCTCATCTCGGTCGGCGTCCCAGTGAAGCCCAAGGATCTTGGTCGCTGCGTCCTCGGTCCCCAGCTGAGAAGGTGTGGTCGATCGTAGCTCTCGCGGGACGTCGCGCAGCACGCCGTCGTGGCTGGCGTTCCACTTGCGCAGCGTGAAGCCAGCAGCTGCGTGCACCTCACTGATCTCGGCAATGGTGAGGCGGGCCTCCTCTTCGCTGTCGTAGCTGTCCACCAGGTCATCCATGTAGTGGCTTCTCGTGATGGCCTCTAGCGCGCGCGGATGTGTCTGCGCGTGTTGCTGTGCGTTGTAGTTTCGCACAGTATGCGCCATGAACGGAGAGCTCGCTGCGCCGAAAATCATGCTCGTCATCTTGTAATGGAGGGGTGGCTTCGTTCTATCCCTGCCTCTCCACAGAAACAGCTGAGCTGGTTGATCTTCAGGGCGGATCTTCACTCTGAGGAACATCTCTTGGATGTCCGCGGTCACTGCGACTGGTTTTTCTCGGAACCGGAATACGATGCCCTGCAGTGAGGTCAGCAGGTCCGGTCCCTCTAAGAGCTGGTCGTTCAGGCTGGTCTCGCAGCTTCGAGCGGCCGCGTCAAACACGAGTCGCCATTTGCCTGGCTTGTTTGGGTTCTGCACGGCGAAGTGCGGCAGATACCAGCAGACGCGGCTTTCTCTCTCGGTGCCGTCGCACGGCGCTGCGTAGCCTTTCTCCAGTAGGTGGTTGACTTGTGCGGTGTAATCTCGTTCAAATTCAGGGGATGCATCCATTTTCTCCTCCAGTTTTCTTAGGCGCCGCTCTGCAGCCTTGTAGCTGGGTGGCATGGTGACGTGATCGTATCGCCACGGTAGGCCAGCTTCGTATCCACCGTCGATTTTCCGCAGCGTGCTTTCCACAATGCTCTTTGCGCGCTGGTCATCCTTATTGACGCGCAGTTTGTGTGAGACGCCCAGTGAGTCGATGCTGAAGTGCTTCTCCACTAAGTCATGAAGCTGTTGGTCGCGCCTATCGGGCGCGTAGATATGCAGCACGTCCTCGCTGCTGCTAACCAGGCTGCGTGGCATCGTTCCGTGTATCACCCAGCCGAGTTTAGTTCGTGACGCGGCAGGTTGTCCAGGGGCTCCGATCCTTAGCTCGCGGGATACGATCATCTCCCAGTGGTCGGTGCCGATCAGGATTCGTGGGCGTGCCTGGTGATAGCACACCTCGTCCTGCAGTAGGTCGCGCAGGTGTTCGTGTTGAAGCAGAGTTCTGGGTATCGTCTGCTGATGGAGCGTGAGGTTCTTCACGGTGCGTGCTCGTACTGGATGAGAGGCGTTCTCGTTCTTCCCCCGTACTTGGATAGCGACGTTCTTGCTGTTCTCTTCGCTCTGAGCCATGTTGACCCCGTGTAGGTGCAGGGGTTGAGAGGGTCCTTCTGCACCCACGGATCTCGCGAGCTCTTCGTCGATCAGGGTCACTGTCGCGCCCTCATCCAGCAGGGCGTAGGTCTGAGCTTCTCCTCGTGGTCCGGAGATGGTCACAGGGCACGTCTTCAGTAAGGCAGATCGTGTGCTAGTGGCGAATGAGGTAGCCACGGATAGCACTGCCTCATTGGTGTTTGGAGGCGCTGAGTTCGTAGCAGCGCTGGAGCTGGGACTGGCTGTAGTCGGCTGTTCATCTTCGTGTAGCGAAGGGTGATGCGGTCGGCGGCACTGGTTTATGCCGCACGGCTTGGCTCTGCAGAAGTTGCGTCGATGTCTCTTCGCTATGCATTTGAAGCACAGCCCCTTCTCTCGTACGAAGTCCCAGCGCTTATTGATCGTTAGCGCCTTGTAGGACGGGCACCGCGTGAGTGGGTGTGCTTGTTCGCAGCTCAGACATTTCTCGGTCTGCTCCTCCGTTGTCTCTGTTGTAGTGTAGACGGCGGTCGTCCTCTTCCTGACACCGCTCTGATTTGTAGCGGGTACACGCGTAGCGGCCGATGGACGCGCAGGCATGGCGGTCGACGATGGGGCGTAGGTGTATTTTAGCGCCCGGTCTGCCTCGCGTATGAGGAAGCGAGACAGCTTGACAATTTCCGCATCGGAGGTGCCTTCATGTTCGTCGGCGTAATCACACCACCGTGATTTGACGTGGGGGCTCAGCTTGTCCAGCACCTCGCGTACCAACATCGGGTTGTGCAGATAGCCCCGTCGGTCGATAGTCTGGAGCACACAGACTACGTTCTGTAGCCGGATCGCGAAGTGATTCAGGTCGGTCGCTGACGCTCCAGGCCTCGGCAGCTTCCTTAGATCTTCGAAAGCACGATCGATGATTGCTTCGGGGCGCCCGAAGCATTGTTCGAGTGTCTTCATGATGACCCCAGGGTCAGTGGCCGTATGAAGTAAGGCAGCCACTGCGTCGCGGGCCTCTCCCTTGAGGCAGCTCCGCAGCCGTAGTAGTTGCTCTCCGGCTGGTAGTTCGTACATGTTCACGAAGTCCCTTACTGCTGCTTTGAATGGCAGCCATTCGTTCGGCGCGCCGGAGAATGTCGGCAGGTCAGTCATTGGGCGTGGTCGAGCCCTGTTCATTTTGCGCAGTTCGTGCGCCAGCTGAGCGATGTCGCTTTTTCTGTTTTCAGGCGACGGGCTACGGCGCTGCTCTCGGTCCATCAGCGGCTCCCCCCGTACTGGCTCCGCGTTCGCTTCAAGAGGTTGTTTCTCCAGCCAGTCGGTCACCCTGTCGCGGTGATCGTGTGACGGGCGTGCGTCGCCGTCATGAAGGCTGTCCCGTTCCTCGTTCTCCTCTTCTTGAAGGGATGCGACTTCGACGGCTAGCCGCTGCTTGACTAGTTCCGCTTCCAAATCCAACTTCCTTTTCTCGATCTCGAGCAGCTTCTCCTTGGCGGCGAGTTCGGCGCGTCGCTGTCGAGAAGCAACGCTCATGTTGGAGCGCTGCGAGCGTGCCGATGAATGACTTGCTGCTCTGCTGATTTGCCGTGTATGTGCGACAGCCGTATCCGTGGTAGTAGTTACTGGTAACCCCGTTCCGTAGGTTGTAGGCGGCAGCTGGTCAGTTTGAATGTTCGTTGCGGCAGGCGACTCAGGCGGGTTCAGCGAGAGACGTCGCCTCCGCTCTGCTTCGATGCGTTCTGCTTCGATTTGTTCCGGCAGCTCCATCTTGTCAGCTTGGCTTCTTGTCACAACCATCTCGTTCGTTCGTAGTCGTTCGTGCAGGTGGATTCACGTTCAAATCTCGTTCGTTGTCGTTCGTGCAGGTGGATTCACGTTCAAATCCGGCTCGAAGGACCAGACAAACTGTTGTGGATCAGTGGACTGTATATTAAGGTCGAAATGAAACAATAGGATCGAGTTCAAGTTCGCAATAACCACACAACAACTTTATTATCAATGCTCTATTTACATACTAAATCTGCGCCTCCCAACTAGTTAGAGTCTAAGTGAGCACACGTTTTCTCAGTGCGTCCCTGTCCCGCGCCGCGTCTGTCTCGCTCGCTCTTTGACGCCCTCGGAACTGGCGGTGATCTCAGTGACGCGGTGCTCGGTGGCGTCCTGTTTGGCTCGCTGTCCGTAACAGTGCGTGTGCTCAATCTCATGATACCATACGATTGGCGCCATTAGACGCATCAGAGCGTCAACCGTTACGGTTGGAAGTGTGATTCGATATGGCTGCTGCGTTGTATAGTTCTTATCTAGAATGTGTATCATGTCAGGCAATATCTATCAGAGGATATGAGAGTATTGTGTATTTTTAAAAGCTTATGTTTTTATGTATGTATGTTGGTTAGTTCTAATCTAGAATGTGTATCATGTCAGGCAATATCAGAGGATATGAGTGTATTGTGTATATTTAAAAGCTTATGTTTTTATGTATGTATGTTAGTTCGTTCTAATCTAGAATGTGTATCATGTCAGGCAATATCAGAGGATATTGAGTGTATTGTGTATATTTAAAAGCTTATGTTTTTATGTATGTATGTTAGTTAGTTCTAATCTAGAATGTGTATCATGTCAGGCAATATCAGAGGATATGAGAGTATTGTGCATTTTCAAAAGCTTATGTTTTTATGTATGTATGTTAGTTAGTTCTAATCTAGAATGTGTATCATGTCAGGCAATATCAGAGGATATGAGTGTATTGTGTATATTTAAAAGCTTATGTTTTTATGTATGTATGTTAGTTCGTTCTAATCTAGAATGTGTATCATGTCAGGCAATATCAGAGGATATGAGTGTATTGTGTATATTTAAAGCTTGTGTTTTTATGTATGTATGTTAGTTCGTTCTAATCTAGAATGTGTATCATGTCAGGCAATATCAGAGGATATGAGAGTATTGTGTATATTTAAAAGCTTATGTGTTTATGTATGTATGTTAGTTAGTTCTAATCTAGAATGTGTATCATGTCAGGCGATATCAGAGGATATGAGAGTATTGTGTATTTTTAAAAGCTTTTGTTTTAACCGACTTCAAAAAAGGAGGAGGTTCTATGTTCGACTGTTTATTTTTTTTTAATGTATGTTCACCGATTTTTCTGTCAATTGTGGACCGATTTTCAAAATTCTTTTTTCATTCGAAAGAGTATACTCCCGAGGGGGTCCCATTGTCACCAAGTCAGGATCTGATGATGGGATCCCAGGGAAATCGAGAGCAACCCTCAAATTACTCATTACGTCGTAGGCACTTATTTCGTGATTCATACTCGTATGTTTTCTAAAGCTATTAAAATACTTATATCTAAACATAGTCTCATGTTGATAAGCTGATGAAGGAAGGTACAACTCCTTAACGGTTAGGAGTTGGAGGAAAATATTTCAATATTATACATAGATATATACGTAGGTATGCATAGACCGATAGGTTGTATTCTTTCAGGTTATTCAGATGAGCTTATGATGGACGATTAACTCCATAACTTTCATGTTATGGAGTTAAATCGTCCATCATCATCTGCTGAGATGATGATGGAAGCCACAGGACTTTGTTCCTGTTAATGAAACACATGTATTATGATTTGATAATTCCTATTGGTGAGGTGATTCGGTTTAACGTTGTTAGATAGCATTATCACTAAATATAAAGAAAATAAAAATAAAAGTTAAAAAAAACTAAAAACCGACTTCAAAATGAAATTCACTCTAAAGTATAAAATAATATTATTTTACTTAAATACACAACATTAACCAACAATAACGAAATCAAAGGTAGGTACAGCCCCTAATTTAATTCGTACCTACCTTTGATTTCGTTATTGTTGGTTAATGTTTACTTTAGTTAGTTCTAATCTAGAATGTGTATCATGTCAGGCAATATCAGAGGATATGAGTGTATTGTGTATTTTTAAAAGCTTATGTTTTTATATATTTATGTTAGTTAGTTCTAATCTAGAATGTATATCATGGGGACTACGTTTGTATGGCAAAATGGCGCCCGCCTTTCCTCTTAAGAGTGAAACCCATCCTGCGTTATTATGGTCAGTTAACCGTACTGAGCTATTACCGCTTCGATAGGGATCAAATCAGTAGGTAGATGGAGATGGCAATACTTTTTTATTCACAGCTGGTAAACCCTTGACATCATCCCGCCTGATGGTAAATAACGATGATGCTAAAGATGGAAGCAAGCTTACCAATATTCCCCAGCGCAATGGGAAACTAACAGTCTTATCTGCATGCCGGAACACGTCAATGCTGTTTACATTGATGTTTGGCGGCAGGACTTAGATAAGATAGTGGAAGTTAGCTAGGCTGGCTTATAAAATGCCCAACCACTAACAAAACCGAGTCTTTCAACTATAGATCACACCAGGATTCGAAGTCGCGACCTCCTGGTGTGAAGCGCGTGAACTAACCACTGCGCTTTGGAGGCGGTCAAACTCATACTTTTTTTTTTACTGAAAGGCTCTGAAATTATGCTGTCATCTAGTAATAACAAGCAGCTAAGGAACCAACGGCTTAACGAGTCTTTGTAAATGGAAAAAGCCTAATGATATCGAGACGTATTTTATCTGGATGCGTATACCGCACTTAGTTGCTAAGATTTGTTTTAATTATATATATATCTTCTTATATCTTATCTTTATTTTTATTATTTTATTAGTACTAACATACAGTATGGACACTCGCTGCCGCTCTCTAGATTGCGACCTCACCCCCACGTCACCCAGGCTGATACAGATTGTTTATAGTTTGGTTCTCGAAAAAATGGGATTTCAACGTGATTTTGTTTGCTCCGTCATTTGTTTTTTTCGAAATGTCATTTCACGACCGTTGTATGGAGTGTCCGGGGTGCGCCTGAACATTCCTGGTTCATTTGACGTCACGTCATTTGAGCTAAGTGCTTGCGTCAACGGATGTTCCGGGCGATCACCTCTCTTCATAGCCATTATGGCTCTCATACCATTCCCTTTTTTGGTTCAGCTGTGCTAACTGATGTGATGAGGGATGAGTCAGAAGACTCTGCCTTGGCGTTAAGCTATTAATGAATGCTTCAAATAAAAATACAATAATGAATGATGCCGCTGCGCTGTTGTTATTTGTTGAAAGTTTAGATACTTAAATGATTGTTTTTGGACAAACAGGAAATAGAGTAAATTTTTTTACAAGCTTTTATGATGTTACTTTGGGTCAAATCTTCCAAGGAGAATAAGAACCAATATTTCCGATTGAGCTGAAATTTTGCATACACGTTTATCTTATCTTTGTAAGTGGGGGGCTGCAGTTGCAGCGACTCTTCGACCCAATTCGAAATTTTTGCACCCCAACCTACTCGAAGATGTGCTGCATCAATGCAGCAATACCGCTGATTGGAAGTTGCTTGTAGTCCTGAGGTTTTGGGTAGCCATCACCTAGGAGGTACATACGCTTGCTGGCCAGGACATCGCAATGACACAGTAAGGCGCTTTGCACACGACGGGGCGGGGCGGGCCGGTCAATTTCGCCGCCAGCGATAGCACAAAGGGAATCCTATACTACCAACGCACATGGAGGACAAAAAGACCGCGCCGACCGCGCCGCCTCCGTGTGCGTTGGTAGTATAGGATTCCCTTAGTGCTATCGTTGGCGGCGAAATTGACCGGCCCGCCCCGCCCCGTCGTGTGCAAAGCGCCTAAGTGTTCCATTGATTCTGTATCTTCACCACAGGCCCTGCAGGTCGGGTCATTCGCCTGGCCGAATTTTTCCGGGTGTAGCCAAGTTACGTTATTCTTAATCCAATATGGTGGACCGAATACCAAAGATGGCGGACCAGTTATTTTTTATGCACTTACATGATTATGCGTATCAAATGAAAGGGTTTGCTTAGAATAACAAGAAATAATTAAAATTATTTTAAAATAATAGCTTGTACGTAAAAGTTTTTTCAAGTTTCTCGAAAATTATAAGAGTGAGCTCAGATTGTGAGTTCGGACGGGGAGGTCGAGATATGGTGAGAAAGAAGGGTGAGAAGGTTAAAAGGGGAAATGGTGGGGATGTAATAATTTTTTTAAAATATTTTTTGTTGGCGCTCGATGTCCTAAGAACTAATAAAAAAACATTATACTCACGAAGTTTGACGTCATATAGCGGTAATGTACCACGCGAATTGCATCTCAAGTTTCCGCGATGCTGTCGGTCGCCCACGTGTGCCCACGTCGCGCGAATTAGATAGGTAGATAGATAAAACGTTTATTCAAAGCTACATTACAATTGATTACACAAAAAGAATATAAAAATAATAAAAACTTCTTATATCTAAGCTTAAATGTAAAAAGAGGGTAGATATGTCGCAGGCGTATTGTATGTTTAGTCATATTACATTATCGCTAGCTTTTTTACAATACGGAGCTGCATTGCAATACAGCGGGTCGACGATAAGGCAGATTGCATTACCGCTGGCATTGTGTCGCAGGCATACTGTATGATTACATACGGTCAGGCAAATTATATAATGGCGAGGGCGAGGAGCTCTTTGACAGTTAAATCAATCAAACTTGACTGAACCTAACATCGCGAGCTCATTTACAATCTGCCGTACGGCATTTTGGCAATTTTCCTGGCTCGGCATTTTGCAATCTGCGTACAGAATTATACAATTTGCGTGACCGTATGTAAAATGAGTAATCATACAATTTGCCTGCCACATATATCGCGAATCGCGATGACGATGCAGCGTATCGTCGACACGCTGTATCGCAATTTGCCTCCGTATTGTAAAACAGCTAGCGGTATTGTAATATGACTAGTATATTTACAATGGCCTACCACATATACATTAAATTGTGCCGTAGCTAAGAAATGGCTCCGACTCAGCATATGCTGAAGATAACTATTTACCTACAGCAGCGCTGATATTCTGCCGGCGCCGGGGCGGAAACCGGTCCGAAGTAATTCGCCAAATCGCCCGCGTGAAATTCTGATATACAGAGTGTAACAAAATATGTGTAGGTCCCGTTAACTGGGGGTTCGACTCGTCATCCTGAACAACTTTCTCCAAGTAACACATAGTCAATTCTCCAAAAAAAAATTGGACCCTCCATACAAAAATGCACAAAATTGGTCGATCAGCTGATCGTTTTGTATGAAGAGTTAAAAAATGATTTTGCTATTTCAGCAAAGTCATAGAACAAAAGTTGTTCAGTATGATGAGTAGAAGCCCCAGTTAACAGGACCAACACCAATTTTGTTACAACCTGTATATACTTTACTTGTTCTTTTCGAGTCGACGACATCCCAAAACCGAGCCACGCGAATTGCCTTGTCAGTGGCCTGCATCAAGTCCTCCCGCGTGCAGGACTGGGCAAGAAAGACACGTAATTAGATGGTCCATCCTTTGAGGGACCGCACCACACCTACACTCTAGGTTCGTATCTCCAATGAATCCCCACCTGAACAACAAGCCGACACATGAAACTACATTTATAAATAACATTGATCGATCAATCCACTTTTATCTCTCAATAAGTGGACCGCAATAGAAATGGATGAAAACGAAGGAAAGTCGTCAACTTGTGCGATCATGATCAATGGTGACGTTTTTGGGTCGCCAGCCGTAAATCGAACTGATCCACAATCTTCGCAGCCTCATTCCGGAGAAGTGAGTTTAGCAAGGCCGCGTACTCGTTTCCACATGAGATATTTGACAGATATGGACTATGGGCGTTAGCGAATAGGGATGACGAATGCTAGTCATCTGATTTACTTTTTATCATCTGTCAAAAACGACATTTTGTTATAAAAATGTTTGAAATACCTATAGGTGTGACGTCATAGTTTTGCAGCGTCATTTATGTACTCATTTTGTGATTTTGGTGAATTAAAAATCGAAGATTTGATGGAAAACAAAACGAGTAAGGTTTTCCGAAGTTTAAGTAGGAGGGTAATTTAGTGATCAAGAGTTCATAATTTATTTCTGATGCTGTCGTCATCCCTGTTGTAAGATAATTGCAGAATTATTTAAAAGATCAGAGTCGAATGAGTTTGAATGTTTTGCTTTTTTCACCGTCTTCAAAAAGGGAAGAATTGTTTTTTTATTTGTATGTTACTCAATTTCTTCGCCGATTAATGGTCATCATCATATCATGTCAAAATAGGCTGGTTAGAAAGAAACGTTTAATTCTATTTGCCAAACAGAATTTTTTTTGAGCATTGACATTGTTTGTGCGTGTGGTGGCGCATCGGGAGCCGAGTCGTTCCTTTCCCTCTAATATGGTTGAGGGGAGCGATGGCCGACTGTACTATACTCGTGAGTGGGTGCTGTCCGTGTGAACTGGCCTACTCTTTTTTAAAGGCATTATATAAGGTCTAACAAAATTAGCTGAAACTGTTTTAACTGGTGCTTCTACCCATAAAACTGAACAACTTTCCCTATGAAAACCAGTCAAATCTCAAAAAAAAAATTGAACTTCCCATACTAAGTTGCCTTATCAGCTGATCGAGTTAGCATTGGAGAGCCAAATTTTTTTTTGCGGTTTTACTATGGGTTCCATAGGGAAAGTTGTTCAGTTTCATGGGTAGAAGCATCAGTTAAAATAGTTTCAGCTAATTTTGTTACACCTTATACATTTAATGATTTTAATGTATAAATTTTCGTGTCTTATGGTTTTCATGTCCGGTCCTAATGACATAATTTGTTTTATATTAATGATTGTAATTTGACGTTATTAAGTAATGAATGTTTAATTCTTTATTTTTCACCAATGACATTGAGTATGTATATGCAATTACTATTTTATGACTATCAGAAAGAGTGTTATTTGCACCTATTTTGGATAAACATTTTGAATCTTGAATCTTGACCGAAAGATATTCAACAAAAATACTTACCTAATACCAAGCTGATATGATGAAAAAAATATTACTTAGTTTCTCGTTACATAGGCTTCATTGTAGTGTTTTACATTAATAATAACGAAACACTATTAATGCATTCCGGTGAAAATTTGGCAGTGTTTAACCGCCCGCAGTAAATATCATTGTTAATCTCATTCCTTTGAGACGAAGCATGCATGACGTCACGAGATCTAAAATAAGATCTTCTTAACCCATAAGTTATTCCACACATATGGTTTATAAATAAACTCTAATTCCGAACATGGTGTGTACGTAATTTAAACCGTTGGTAAAATTTTAAACTGAACATCTGAACAACTTATATCGAGAAACATGGAACACATGAAACTGAACAACTTTCATCACGAAACCTGTAACTCATAAAACTGAACAATTTTCATCACGAAACCTGTAACTCATTAAACTAAACAACTTCCATCAGGAAACCTGTAACTTATTAAACTAAACATGTACAAATACATTTACTTGAGATTATGCCAAGGATTAGTATCTCATCTGTGGCCAAGGGCTTACTAATTGAAAATCAACAAAAAAACACATGAAAAAAAATTTCAACTTTCCATGCGAAATTGACCAATCATTTAATCTATAAATATGAGATGTCTTATTGCTATTGTATTGGTTCCTCGGTATAATTTTTTTGTAGTTTTAAGAGTGGATAACTAGATTCTGAGTTTAAAATTTGGGCAACGACTTCAACTTCACCCTGTACACAGGTAAATAGGTAAAGGTGTTACATTCCCGTATTTAATGGAACTAAAAATAGTTAATTAGTTAGATTAAGAGATACGCTGGTCGTTGGCTCCTAACCAAATGTCAAGAACAGGTGGATTTATTTAATTTTGAGACAGAGAGAGAAGAGTTTAAAGGTTAATTAGGTAAACGTCTTGAATTTTTATTAAAATAAATTGAACTCCCCACGAAGATTATACCTTCTCACAGGACCGTCTAACATTATGTAATTTGTATTTGGGGTACAATTTTCTGGGTTTTTGTAGCATGACAATCATGGCATATTATAGACGCTAGTTAAATATCTCGATTTCGTTAATTTGATAAATGGACTTGAATAACTTTGGACTTGAATATGATTTTTTATTAAAAATCTAGTTTTTGGTGTCTATTAAAAATATAAATAGGTACATTTTCAAAACATCCTGGATGTCGGTTTTTCAATCGATCACTTTCTATTTGCTCCTTCGTAGCTCGAAGATTTAAAGAGAAGCAAGAAAACGGCCAAGTACGAGTCGGCCTTGCGCTCCGAGGGTTTCGTACCACTACACCTTTCCGCACAACTATCACCTTTTGACAAAAGATGCTACAAACAAAGACGCTAGCGACAGAAAAGTAATGTTTTTTAATTCAGTTCTGACTCCTCAGCGCGAGTACGACTCACACTTGGCCAGTTTTTTATTATTAGTTGTTATACTTTAGAATAAGTAATATAACCAGACCAAGTTTTACGTTTTTACAATAGAGCAAAAACAAAAAGCCTTAATTTTCTTGTATGGGAGCCTTTTTTAATTTTTGTTTTTATAGCGGCAATAGAAATAAAAACATTGTGAAAATTTCAACAGTCTACCTATTACAATTCATGTAAAACAGCCCGCTGAAAGACAGACGGATAGACAGCGGAGCTTAGTAACAATAAGGTTCCGGTGGTCACCCTTTGGGCACACCCCGGACACTCCATACAAACGAGCGAGAAATGATATACATAATTATAACTGACGTATCTATAGGCAAGAATGCAGGTAGGGTTGAATCACACCGGCGGTATTGGTCACAAAATGTTTGGAATGCTGTGTGAATACTAAACTTTTTTTTTCGAAAAAAAAACACCACTTTCCGAATACACCATACACATTAGGAGACTAAAAAACATTGTAAATGGTACCTGCGATGTGGACGTACGAATTAACACTGAAACCTGCTATTATTTTGTACATCTTTAAACACTTTTTCCTTGACCGACAAATCGCTACCGCTTATTAAAAAAAGGTCCTCCACTTCTAGGACGGCGAAAATCGCTACAGCTTATTCCAAAAAAAGGTGAAGTCAATTTGATCACCAAGATTCATGATATGGGGTCCAGGGGGCCCTATGAAAAAAAAAGATTTCAGTTGGGCCTTTACGTTCGGTAACTGGTTGGTTTTTATGCTTGTGAACGAAATCACAGCGGCGCGCAAAATGAATATAGTGAATAAAAGTGCTTGCGTAGCTCGTCCTTTACGTTTGGTACCCAATCTACACCCAATCTGAGTGACGGGGGGGGTGAGGTCGAATTTAGAGAGGGGCAGGGAGTGTCCATACTGTACGTTAGTACTAATATATATACTGTGCTTTGGGTGTTAGGAACCCTAAAAATGAGGGCTTTATTGTAGATTTTAAAAATTTAAATGTAATTCTCAGTTTACCTATACAACTTTATGGTATTTTTGGTGTGTTGTTATTGTCGTCCTAAAGTTAGAGTGCTATTAAGTTTTTTTTAATTATTATTTTTTATTTAAAATTGGTAAGCCCTTGGCATAGCGTCGGTGGCTCAACCGGTAACGACTCGGTCCATCTAACCAGAGGTACCGGGTTCAAATCTGGACGGCCAATGTACCAATGAGTTTTTCAAAAACTTACGTACATACTTACCGATTGCTTTAACGGTGAAGGAAAACATCGTGAGGAAACCTGCACACGCCTGCGAAGAAACTCGAAGGTTGTGTGTGAAGTCGACCAACCCGCACTGGGCCCGCGTGGTCGACTAAGGCCTAATCGCCCTGATTCAGGGTAGGCTCGAGCCCCTCGGTGGGGACGTATATGAGCTGTAATGATAAGCCCTTGGCATCATCTCACCTGATGGTAAGTGACTATGATGCCGAAGATGGAAGCGGGCTTACCAAGATTCCCCAACGCAATGGAGAACTGGCTATCTGGAGTCTGGCTCTATCTTCAGTGTTGGTATCTACCCTATGGGGGCTTGGCGAGACGAGTAGTAGTTGACGCTGTCCATTCCTGTTCACTTGTTTCGTGCTCCGCATCCACGCAACGCAACATCTTAATTTAGAGGAGATTTTAGTTGGAAAGTGGAGCCTGGGACAATTTTTGATTATTTTTTTTGATTATTTTTGTACATGATTGCAAACAATAAATGAAATGAAGGAGGACAGGCAACTCGAGGTTGAAGAAGAATTTAATAAATTATTATCTATAATTAAATTATCCATTAATTATCTGTGGTCACAGTTGGCCGGACATCGGGCATTTTCATCTTAGAAATCGCTTAAAGTACACTACAAGTCCTTTATTGTTTTTGGCGTGCAATAAAGTATATATTTTACTTACTTACCTACTTATCTAAGCGGGCATCCGACCTCAGTTCTAAATTTAAAACACACCAACGGGCTTCGGCACTTTGTTTTTTAAATTCAAACTCGAGACAGCTTAAATTAAAATAACGTAAAGCCGCGTTCAAACAATTAGAGTTTGCTCGGACCGAGTGCACTCGGATGGCTACTTGGACGATCAGATTTGACTCGCAAAGAGCTTATCTTTCCATTTTGCTAGGATCCGAGCAGGAACATTTCATGAAAACCAAAATTGTGCCACAAGAAAACTCTGTGACATTTAAGTCAAATTCCGTCAACCGGTATCAAAGTAGCTACACTATGACTCGTACGAAATCACGGCTTCGGGTTTGTATAACAAATGTGTGTCAGCTCCGCCGCGCGACAGGAGTTTACTGGTCCAATTTTTTTTTGTACTACGTGGAGCTCGGCCTCGCGGTTTAGGCTGTATGGCAGTGGAGTCTTAGCCTTTCTGATATACAAGGTAACTGACATAAAGCGTGAGTAAACAAAGTTCACTGCCCATCAATAAATCGTTTCTTAAGGAGTTTCCATTCATTTATTTATATTTAAAAATAAAATAAAAAACCCTTAGAAAATCAATAAAAACGTTTTTTTTGTGTTTTTTTTTTTTGGAAGCTGTTAACACGAGTAAAGATTACTTACCAATATTAAGATTATATAACTCCACATCTAAAACATCCATTACGTCGTAGGTTTGTTGAATAAATATCGATATACTTGTGTTGTTAAATCGATTTTCTTATTCTTTAGAAATAGTTCCCAACAAAACCTTCTTCTCATGATTTTTCGGATAGATTTTGAAGCGCTTTGATTTACAGTTAAGTGTTAGCCATAATGCACTAATTACTACAAAACACCATTTTGTAAACTTGTGTCGAGTTTACTGGTGATCGCGTGAACGCGTTTTTTACCTACGTGATTGGGGGCACGGCTCGCAGAGAATGCTATTTTTGAATTCTATTGATTGTTGGAAACGCTTGATCAGCGTAAAACTAACAAGGTTAGTTAAAAGTAAAAGTAGTTTATCTATTCTGGATCTCAGAAAAATGAATAAAAGAGAGTTTAAATATTTTTACAAGTTACTTAGCCTTTATTATTTTAGCATCGTAGTTTCTCTAGATCAATGGGCATAGGTAAATGAATGGAAATCTACAGTCTTTGTTCGGCAGTTGGACTCACACCCTGGACACTTCATACAACGGGCCAGAAATGACATTTCAAAAAACGAATGACGAAACAAACAAAATGGCGGCGAAATCCTATACGTTCGACAACCATACTGTAACCAATCTGTATCAATCTGGGTGACGAGGGGGTGGGGTCGGAATCTATTGAGCAGCAGAGAGTGTCTATACTGTATGTTAGTACTAATATATATACTTTGGTTGGACCAAGGGCTGCCCAGACTGAATACTTAGTGCATTATGGCTAACACTAATCTGTAAGTCAAAGCGCTTCAAAATCTATCCGAAAAATCATGAGAAAAAGGTTTTTGTTGTGAACTATTTCTAAAGAATAAGAAAATCGATATATCAATACGATTATATCGATATTTATTCAACAAAACTACGACGTAATGGATGTTTTAGATGTGGAGTTATATAATATTAATATTGTTTGTCATTACTCGTGTTAACAGCTTCCAAAAAAAACAAAAACTAAACGTTTTTTATTTATTTTCTCTGGGCGATTTTTTTAAACTTTAAATATAAATCACTGCAAGTACTTTTACTTATTGGGCAGCATATTAATTGGTCCAATCCAACCACTTTAACGAAAAATGTCGCAATAAATATTTAGTATCCTTACTAATATTATAATATAAATGTGAAAATGTGTTTGTTTGACGCTTTTCACGCTTCACCACCTCGACCAATCGTCATGAAATTTGAAATTTGGTATGCAGCTAGCCTGTGTCACTGGAAAAGACATAGGCTACTTTTAGTCCCGTGAAAATTATAGCATAGTGCGATTTTGCATTAGTACTAATATATATACTTTTTCGATGCTGTTTCTGAGGGAACTAAAAAATACTTTTTAATTTCTTTAACGTCGCAATGGAACAATGGATTGTGGTGATTTTTCACACAGACATGGTTGAGAGAGTGGGAAATGACATAATTTACTAATTAGCATAACCTGTCATAGTTCCACGTTCGCGCACGTCGGCGTCGCAAAGGAGCAACGGATCGAAGTTATTTTTATATATATTTGGTTGAGGGGGTGGGAAGTGACATAGACCACTAATCAGAATAGCCCGATATAGTTCCTGAGGGATCTGGAGAAGACATGTCCACGTTCGCGAGCCGCTTACGGCTCGTGCACCATTCACCCTCAGAGACAGTTATAAAAACAATGTCTACGCGGGAGAAACCGCGGACAAAAATCTAGTCTACTGAAATCTGTTACTAGACATCTTTGTTGGGATAAGTCCGTTTTTGTACATGTTATTACTCCCTCTCTCTCTCTTTCTCTTATCCTGTGGCACAATTAACCGTGCTGTCCAAGGGATAGGCGGCTACTATTGTGTACCTATAACTGTATTATCTGTTGCACAATAAAGAGTTTACAAACAAAATACTCGGCGCAAATTCAATAAAGGAAAAAACTTTATGCTCGTATCAAAGTACGTACGTACTACGTATGTATATATAAACGTGCCTTGAAACTAAAACAGTAGCTAAGTGCTTATAAGCCTTAAAAATGTAGGCCAGTGTGACCTTGTTCGAATATTCTGTCAACCACCTATCAGATTCTGAATCCATATGGGTAGCCATAGTTCTGACGATAACCCCAATAAGTTTTATTGAGCTCAAGGCCGATTTTTAATTTGGGGTATCTAAAGGGTATATATGTTTTTGGGTCAAGGACCTTTCTCATTATCTACTAACCAACAATTAAGGTTAAAATAAAAGGCTTGGTGATCTTTATGCCTGAAATTGTTGACGGAAATCTTTGACATTGCTTTAATAGCTCTTTCCACCTGCCTAAAGCATTTTTTGTCCGCAATGAAGAGACCCGCTATTAAGTACACAGCAAACTCCATGGTGTGTGAATATTGTTTCTTTCCAAATGTTGACAATGTCGTTGGGAATGTTTATCAGAAATGCTTGCTTATGTGAAAATAAAATAATTATATTATTCTAATTAGTTCTCGGTGTTTATAAATCCCTCACAAATTGGTAGCAGAGCGTGGTTCATTTGAATAAAATATAAAAAAAAAACTCGAAAATGAGTTCGACGTCAAATTGTCGGAACATCGAAGCTTTGACCAAGAACAACTACGATACGTGGTGCCTACAAGCACAGGCAATACTCATCAAAAATGATTACTGGGACATCGTCAGCGGTACAAAAATTTTGGAGCCCGGTGCAGAAGCAGCGACCAAGGCAGCATTTAACAAGGAGGATATGAAGGCAAGGGCTGAAATTCTTTTGTTAATTACTCCGTCTGAGCTAAAGCAAGTAAAAGGTTGCGAGACTTCTAAAGCTATATGGGACAAGCTAAAAGCTACTTATCATAGTACAGGACCGGCACGAAAAGCAACGTTGTTGAAACAACTAGTGCTGAAACGAATGACCACAGGTGAGGATATCCGCGACCATATCAATAATTTTATGGATGTAGTTGACAAACTTGGCGATATGGATATAAAAATTCCACAAGAATTACTAAGCATAATGCTACTGTATAGTTTACCGGCGACATTCGAAAACTTTCGTATTGCCATAGAGTCCAGAGATAAACTGCCTAGTCCTGAGGATCTAAAAATAAAAATATTAGAAGAATTCCAGGCTAGAGCTCAATCAAGTGAGCAATCAGAGATATCTGAGGCGTATTATTCTAAGAAAAACAAAAATAAGTTATTCTGCAAGATCTGCCGTAAGAAGAATCATTCCACCGAACAGTGCTGGAGCAATAAAAGAAAAGAAGGTAAAAAGCAACAAAAAGGTTTTAATGTCTGTTTAAGTACAGTTGAAGATTCAGACACAAAAAGGTTTTGTTTGGACTCTGGATGTACTTCCCACTTATGTGGAGATAAAAAATTGTTCAAAGAGGTAAAACCTGAAAAAGGAGCGCTAAAGTTAGCTTCTGACAAATATAAAAGTCAAATTCAAGGTAAAGGAACCGTGACTGTTGAAACAGATGAACACTTCATAAATTTTTATGACACCCTGTATGTACCCGATCTATCTACAAACCTGATATCAGTCGGAAAAATCACAGACAGAGGAAACAAGGTAGTATTCGAAAAAGATAAAGCCTATATCATAGAGAAAAATGGTGACATCGGAATGACAGCTATAAGAAACGAAGGACTTTACTACATTGATTTTAACACAAAAGAAGTTGCACAGTTTGTACCTAAGAAAGAAAGTTCGATCATGGAATTGCATCAAAAACTTGGGCATCTAAATGAAAGGGATATGAAAATTATGGCTAAAAACGACCTGATGTATGGTTTAAAGTTATCAGATGAAAAGATGGAAACTTGTGAGACTTGCATAAAACGAAAAATGTCGAGCCTGCCTTTCAAAAGACATGACGAACTACGCACCACTAAACCGCTCGAAATAATACATAGCGACGTTTGTGGGCCATTTGATAGTGAAAGTTTGGGTGGATCAAAATACTATGTCACATTTATTGATGACTACACGAGATATTGTTTCGTGTACTACATGAAAAACAAAAGCGAAGTATTCAAATTTTTCAAAGAATACAAGGCTGAAGTAGAAGTTTTCCACAACAAGAAAATACAAAACCTACAATCCGATAACGGTGGCGAATATCGAAACAAAGAATTCGATGAATTCCTGAAACTACATGGAATCAAAAGACACTTAAGCACAGTGTACACACCACAACAAAACGGAGTCAGTGAAAGAAAAAACAGGTCATTACTAGACCGATCTAGATGTTTGATGATAGATGGAAATCTCCCAAAAAAGTTATGGGCAGAGGCTGTAGAAACAGCGAATTACTTAATGAACAGAAGCCCTACAAAAGTCCTAAATGGTGAAACTCCATACAGAAAGTGGACCGGGCGTACACCATCTGTCAGTCACCTTCAAGTATTTGGTAGAAAATCTTTTGTACTGAAAAAGAATAGAAAAGGTAAATTTTCAAATAAAACCAAAGAAGGTGCGTTTGTTGGATATGCTAGAAATTTTAAAGGGTATAGAATTTACATACCAGATGAAAATGATATAACAATCAGCAGAGATGTAAAGTTCATGGACAAAATATACTATGAAGAAAAGCTCAAAGATGAAAATCCCCTCGAATGTCCACAGAATATCCTCGAAATCGAATTCAATGAGGCCAACACAAACGAACAAGAGGTTGTCCAAAACCCGAACCCTCCTGAAGAATTAGAGGCAACTGCAACTAAAAGTGGAAGACCTCAAAGAAAGAGGCAACCACCAGCATGGACTAAAGATTTCATACTAGAAGATAATGAAATGGAGGAGATAAACCAATGCATAGAAATTTCATACTTTTCTGACGAAAATGAAAAAGATCCGTACTGGCACGATGCAATCAAATCTGAAATAAAAGCACATGTAAAGAACGGAACCTGGAAAATAGAAAAGAAAGAGAATTACATGAAAGTGATAGACTACAAAATGGTTCTTAGAAATAAAGTTGGACCAGATAATATCATTACTCGAAAAGCCAGACTGGTGGCTCGTGGTTTTAACCAGCGGCCAGGCATTGATTATAACGAAACTTTTGCTCCAGTCGCGAAATTAAGCTCTATCAGAACTGTAGTAGCGATGTCAGTTGAAGAAGACCTAAGCCTCAATCAAATGGATGTGACAACGGCATACCTAAACGGTGAAATAGAAGAAACTATAGTCATGAAGTGTCCAGATTACTTAGAAGACTACTTAACAGAAATTCTGATTGAAGAGAGCGAAAAAGATGATTTAGCTATGTACTTCAAAACAAAAAGCATGCTAGAAGATCTTAAAAATAAGAAAGGCGATAAAGTCTGTTTGCTAAAGAAAGCTCTATATGGACTTAAACAATCCGGGAGACAGTGGTACAAAAGATTAGACACTGAACTGAAAAATATTGGATTGAAACCATCACCTGCAGATCCCTGTGTGTATATATCAACGAAAGGGGGAGTCAAAATAGTGATAACAATTTACGTTGATGATATACTCTTGGCGTATTCATGTCCTAAGAGAGCCAAAGAAATCAAAGATCAACTTATGAAACAATTTGAACTAAAAGATATGGGAAAACCCAAAAGATTACTTGGCATTGATTTCACGTACAAAGACGGACAAATAAAATTAAATCAAGAGAAGTACATTGAGGATACCCTTAAGAAATATAAGATGGAAGACTGTAAAGGGGCAGTGACACCCATTGAGACAGGCCTTTCATTGCAGAAAGCAGAGAAAACTGAAATGAAAGATCTTCCATACAAAAATCTAATAGGTACTCTAATGTTTTTAGCTGTGGCTACAAGACCCGACATTATGTACGCAATCAGCTACTTATCGCAATTCAATGATTGTTACAGCGAGACACACTTCAAAATTGCCAAAAGAGTTCTGAGATACCTGAAAGAGACAAAGTGTGTGGGCTTAACGTTCAAGAAAACTGAACAGCCTCTATATGGTATGGCGGATGCCGATTGGGGCGCGTGCCAGATAGACAGAAAATCATTTTCTGGTTATAGCTTCAAATTTGGTGGAACCTGTATTAGCTGGACGTCAAAGAAGCAAAAATGTGTTGCACTATCTACGGCAGAAGCCGAATATGTCGCCCTTACTGAAGCAGCTAAGGAAGCTATTAACCTAGGCATGCTACACACAGATCTTGGGTTGCGTGAAAGCCAGCCTGTGCTGATATGCTGCGATAATCAGGCTGCAATAAAACTAAGTTCTAACCAGATGGTCAGTCCTAAATCAAAGCACATTGACATGAGAGTTCACTATATAAGGGATTGTGTGCAAGATAAGAAGATAGAACTTCAATTCATTGGGACTGAAAGCAATGAAGCTGACCTTTTAACAAAAGGGTTACCGGGACCACGTCTACTTGTTTTGCGACGCAGTCTCGGGTTACAAGAGTAAAGCGATACTCCCAAGAGAAGGAGCACCAGTAGTCTGCCGTGTGGAGGAGTGAAGAGACCCGCTATTAAGTACACAGCAAACTCCATGGTGTGTGAATATTGTTTCTTTCCAAATGTTGACAATGTCGTTGGGAATGTTTATCAGAAATGCTTGCTTATGTGAAAATAAAATAATTATATTATTCTAATTAGTTCTCGGTGTTTATAAATCCCTCACACGCAATTGGTAAGACGTTGGCATCATCTCACCTTATGGTAGGTGACGATGATACCGAAGATGGAAACGGGCTTACCAAGAATCCCCATCGCAATGGGGAACTGGCTATCCTCTTTTTAAGCCAGATCACATCAATACTGTTAACATTGATGTTTGGTGGCAAGACCTATTAGATGGTGGTAGTTAGCCAGGCGGGCCCTTCACAAATGCCCTTCTGTGGAAACAAACTGAGTCTTGCAAAGTTAGACTCCGCCAGAAATCGAACCCGCGACACCCTGATGTCAAACTAAATGACCAACCATTACGCCACGGAGACGGTTGAAGCACAGATTACTAAATAGTTAGTTGAAGTCTATGTCTATTTCAATATTGCTAGTAAGTAATGCTAGTAGTGGTGAAGCATGTTAACCCATAGCCCCCCCCCCTCCCCTCAACCCCCCATAACTCCGTACAGCACGCGATCCAAAAGGGCGAAGGCTTCCTTCCACACACGGAGTTTTACGAAACTTACGTACATTGACTTACCGTTTTCACTAACGGATTAACAATGAAGGAAAACGTCAGAATTACAGATGTGTAACTATGAAGGTCGCGTTGCACACGTCCGTATTGCACCTATCGCTGCTAACTGTGCCACACATGAGATACTAGTTACTTCGTAACCTGTGCCACACAACAGAGGAGAGAGAGAGACGTAAGCTAACCCTGATTAGTGGAATAAGCTAATGCAAATACACCTACATAGTTTTTAAAAGAAACTGTTGAAGTAAAATGAATGAAGATTATAATCCGTGGGCTAGAGATGTGTAAAAAAATTGGCAACTGACGTCTACATACCAACGAGGGCGGTCTCAGAACTCGTGACCGCTCCGCGTCATAAAATCGGGGGTTTGACGTAGAGAACGCGTAGAAACACATTTTATGAATGCAGAGATAATAATGACTAAGCAGCGCTGTAATAAAAGTAAAAATAAAATAAGTAAAAGTAAAATGTTTAATATAGAGGTAGGTACAGAAGTCAGTTTTCTTATATTAAGTTTCGAGTTATAGAAAGCCTTTAAGACCCTTAAATTATTTTTTCAGCCAATCTATTGTTTGAAGAATATTGTTAATTTTACGCTTCACTAATAATAATGAGACGCAATAAATACACTCGACAGCAAAGAAAACGGGTCGGTAACAAAAACCTCAATCACTTCCAAAGTATTGTAACTAGCTTTTTTATAAATTTTTAATAGTGCTTACTATAAAAATAAATCATAAAAGTTCAAGATTATAGAGTTTATTTTGAATAAATGTAGGTTAAGTTAAAATGTAAATTTTTCACTACATTTCGAAAAATTTGCCACTGTGTCAAAAGTGCAATTTTCACACATTTCAGTATTTTGTAATATCGTCACGAGCTATTAAAACAGCTGTTACACAGTTGGCATTCTTTCCACCAGATTTCTGAGCCGATGCTGAGGAATATTCTCCCATTCCTCTATCAGTGCTTCTTTCAGTTCACCAAGGGTGATTGGAGGGGAATTTCGCTGGCGTACACGTCGTCCCAGTTCATCCCAGGCATGCTCGATTGGGTTCAATTTTTTTTATTTGTTCGCAACGTCACGGGAAGTAACTAGCGTCTAAGATACAGGCTCGGCCTAGTTTAGATGCTAGTGGTCATTGAATATGTACAGTGAAAATATATGTTATCTACCATAAAAAAATCAAAATTAGGATGTAAGTTATACAGGGTCTTCGGCAGATGGTTGAAAATACGAAAATGGGGGATAGGTGGGGTCGCCTCCCACCTATTTTGAGAATTAAAAAAAATCTAGGACTTGTAATTTTTTTTACAGGATTTTTTTTCCTTTTTTTAGAAATTTTGCCATTTTTATACCTTTGAACACATGTAACTTTTTGTTTTTTAAAGCTAGCTCCAAAATCTTTTTTTTAATAGACTTTTATAAGATTGTCGGCTCTAAAAAAAATTATGTTTGTTTCAAGTTATTGCTAAAAACAAAAATGTGGGCCCCCGAACTTAAAAAAAAAGTTGAACAAAAATTTTAAACTCAACTTTGCGATGCATTTAAAAAAAAATAATGGGGCTGGAAGGCTTCTGTTTTTTTTAAAACATCTCTAAAGGTTAGGCTTATGAATGGTATGTAATTTGTTTCGGTATCTTTTTTCTAACCGGAGTTGTTAATTTTTTTTACTCAATTGGACCATGTTGACGAAATTCCACTAGTTACATGTTTTGTGAAATGTATCAAATGCAAAGTTGAAAATAATGTAAATACGTACTGTTGGGACGGTTACAAAGAGCAGGTACGTTTTTTTACATTCTTGCACACACATAATGGCTATCTTTTGTCATTTATTGGCATATTGGAGTTAGCACTTCCATATGCCAATAAAATGTCCGCATATTCCGCATTGGTAAATTGAGCCATTTTAAACCACAACAAAGTCTTAACAAAACGTCTGATAATAACAAAAAGTGACAAACAACAAATAAACTTAACAAAATCACAAACGTTAATAACGTTAACGTTTTTTTTTGTTTTCGTTAATTTCACTTTGCTGTGTTTGTGATTTTGTTAAGTTTTTTTGTTGTTTGTCACTTTTTGTTATTATCAGACGTTTTGTTAAGACTTTGTTGTGGTTTAAAATGGCTCAATTTACCAATGCGGAATATGCGGACATTTTATTGGCATATGGAAGTGCTAACTCCAATATGCCAATAAATGACAAAAGATAGCCATTATGTGTGTGCAAGAATGTAAAAAAACGTACCTGCTCTTTGTAACCGTCCCAACAGTACGTATTTACATTATTTTCAACTTTGCATTTGATACATTTCACAAAACATGTAACTAGTGGAATTTCGTCAACATGGTCCAATTGAGTAAAAAAAATTAACAACTCCGGTTAGAAAAAAGATACCGAAACAAATTACATACCATTCATAAGCCTAAGCTTTAGAGATGTTTTAAAAAAAACAGAAGCCTTCCAGCCCCATTATTTTTTTTTTAAATGCATCGCAAAGTTGAGTTTAAAATTTTTGTTCAACTTTTTTTTTAAGTTCGGGGGCCCACATTTTTGTTTTTAGCAATAACTTGAAACAAACATAATTATTTTTAGAGCCGACAATCTTATAAAAGTCTATTAAAAAAAAGATTTTGGAGCTAGCTTTAAAAAACAAAAAGTTACATGTGTTCAAAGGTATAAAAATGGCAAAATTTCTAAAAAAAGGAAAAAAAATCCTGTAAAAAAAATTACAAGTCCTAGATTTTTTTTAATTCTCAAAATAGGTGGGAGGCGACCCCACCTATCCCCCATTTTCGTATTTTCAACCATCTGCCGAAGACCCTGTATTTAACTACCTTTATATTAATTCCTAGCCTTATTAAGTTCTAGTTATTCACAAAGTTTTTATTATTATTATTAATAAATTCAGATCGGATTCATAAGACGCATGGACTTGTATTTATACTTACAAAAACTGTGTTATGTACTTATAATTAATCTAAGTTATGAACTTATATACTAAACTAAAGTTATGTACTTACTGACTAAACTAAAATACACACTTACTTAAACTAAATTACTTACATACTGAAACTGAGTTATGTACCTATAAATATACTAACATTAAGTTAGATACTTACTTATGTACTAAAATTAAGTTACGTACTTACATGTATATGTTACTGTTTGTTTTTTACAATAAATTCTATTCTATTCTATTCTATTCTAAGTCTGGTCTGCGTGCTAGCCACTCCATGCGTGAGATAGCGACATCATCAAGGTAGTCAAACACTATCCGAGCTGTATCTGGCATAAAGATGGCGTTCTCGTCCATGTTCACTAAAAATGGGCTAACATACTCATTTAAGATTTAATTCAAATATCTCTCTGCAATTAAAGTTCCATTTTCGATCACCACTAGCTCGCTGCGGTTTTCGGAAGAAATTCCAGCCCACAAGTCTATGGAGCCTCCACTGTATGACACTTTCTCTTCAATGCAAGCTTGGTTATAGCGCTCTCCTGGTCTTCTGTAGACTATTTACCTCCCATCGTATAGTCATCGAGAGTCCAATTCATGTGTTCGCTGTCGTAACTCAGCCTTGAATTTCGATGCTGCCTTTCGAGATTTGGACCATTGGCGGGTCTAAATGGCTTAAAGTTTACTTCAGCAAGACACCGCTTCACTAGACAGTACACGTGCTGACATTGCTCCCTCCAGCACGTAGAAAGTGGCTTTTAACTTCAACGTCCGTTTGAAATCGATTTCTCAATATTGTTAACACCATATATCGATCCTCCCGCGCTGTCGTGCACCTTGTTCGGCCTGTTCCTGGTCTGCAAATATTGGATCTAGTCTCTTCAAATCGCTGGAGCACTCTTCAAACGGTTGATAGCGACACACCAACAGTTCTCGCTGTATAACACTGACTGCGCCCGTCTTCAAGCATTGTCAGAGTTCTGGTACATTCTTCAGGGGTTAGTGACATGTTTTGAACTGAAATTGATCAGAATAAATAATTTCGGCACATGAAATGCCCTATTTATATGACAAATTTTCCTTCTGAGTGACCGTCAGTATGGCTTTCGCCGGGATCGGTCAACGGGTTCTAGTGTATGCTACGCATGTATGGGGTGAAGCCATAGAGAAGCACAGTGAAGCTCTTGCCGTGTCTCTCGATATTTCCAAGGCATTTGATAGGGTCTGGCATGCTAGCCTTATTGGTGGTAAGCTTCCTTCCAACGGGCTACCTACTGGTTTGTGCAACTGGATATCTGACTTCCTGAGGGAACGGTACATTCGAGTGGTCGTCGATGGCTGATCGTCTAACCTATTGACTATTGGTACCTCAGGGTTCGCTCAGTTCTCTATGCAACTTTGTTTTTGCTGCATTTTTTTTATGCACAATTGGTAAACCCTTGACAACATCTCACCTGGTGGTAAGTGTCGATGTTGCCGAAGATGGAAGCGGGCTTACCAAGATTCCCCAACGCAATGGGGAACAGGCTATCTTATCTTCATGCCGGAACACACCAATGATATCAACATTGATATTTGGCGGCAAGACTTAGATAAGATGGTGGTAGCTAGTCAGGCGGGCTTAGAAAATGCCCTACCACCAACCAATTATATATTAACGATCTGCTGAAACCCGGTATAAATGGGTATGCAGACGACAGCACTGTTACGGAGATATACTTGTCTAGTGCTCGAGCGAGGGGTCCCGATATACTATCCCAGAGAGAGGCCACGATTGAGCGCGTGAACCTAACACTCAAGGCAATCTCTGACTGGGGCGATGCCAATCTTGTTAGGTTTAATGCCTCTAAAACGCAAGCGTGTGTATTTACTGCGAAAAGGAGTCCTTTTATCCTGACTCCTACTTTCCGAGATGAATCAATCCAGATCTCCGACCATCTTGAGCTCCTTGGCGTAGATTTAACATCCGATGTAAATTTCGGGAGATACGTTGAATCCAAGGCAAAAACGGCTGCCAAAAAAGCTTGGTATCCTCTCGAAAGTGAGACTTTACTTCACACCAGAGCAGCTTCCTATATTATACCAAGCTTAAGTTCGGTCATGTATGGAGTACTGCTCTCACTTATGAAACGGATCTTCTCGTTACCAGGCTAGATGCCTTGGATTCTATCGACGGACGCGCTAGAAGACTCATTGGCGACGAGGAACTTGTTTTAAACAAAGCCTCGAGCATCGCCGCAAAGTCGCCTGTCTATCGGTGTTCTACAGGATTCATTTCGGAGAGTGTGCCCTGGAGCTTCACGACCTCATTCCCCCCTCTCTGTTAGGAATAAGTCGTGTATGTTGGACCTTATTATAATCTATGGTTATTTCTTATCTATGGATCGCTCTCTTCTCATCTGTCCTTTGTAAAATGAAAATGTCGTCGTACTAAAATATAATTAATATCAGTGTAAAGTGTTCATCAATAAATGGCTCTATACATATACTGCGCTTTTTTGTGATACAGAACAAGATAAAACATTAACACTCTCCATTTCATCATCGGACGACCAGTCGCGGAGGGCGATTCCACCCCTTTGTCGTCCCAATTTTACGAACGAAGCGTTTTGCTTCTTCGTTCCTTATGCGATCGACCAAGGAGTGGAATACCCTGCCGGCGTCTGTACTCCCCGATTCGTATAATTTAGGAATCTTCAAGATGAGAGTGAATAGGCACTATTTGAGCTTGAGTGTTGAATCCTCGGCTGCATCGTCACTTTCCATCAGGTGAGGTACAGCCAAACGCACTCAAACTTTTAATAAGAAATAATAAAAAAAAACAAAGCAGAAATAAAAGTAAAATAAATGGTTTCAAATTTAATGTGCAAATTTTAAAATTCTACTATTTTTAATCATCATATCATATCAGCCGAAGGACTTCCACTGCTGGACATAGGCCTCCCCCAACGACCGGTTCTGCGCTGCCCGCATCCAGCGGCTTCCCGCGACCTTCACCAGGTCATCGGTCCACCGAGTGGGAGGCCTGCCTACACTACGCTTTCCGGTGCGTGGTCGCCACTCGAGAACTTTGCTGCCCCAACGGCCATCTGTTCTACGAGCAATGTGCCCCGCCCACTGCCACTTAATACAATTTTTAATACAATCACCAAAAAAAAAGTTCTACGCCTTCGTTTATTCGTAATGAAATAAATTTAGTTTACTTTTTATTTTGAATGGATTGCTCAAATATTTTAAAAGATAACGCATTTTTATAACCGACCCGTTTTCTTTGCGATCCAGTGTAGTTCGCTTCAATTTTTACGCCAGTTTGCTTCACAGCAAACCAAATAAATTGCACTCCATCTATTTATCAACCACTACCGCCACCTTTTCAGAATTAAATTCGACGCAAAATTCGATCAAAATTGCCTCCAATTTTCCGTACGATCGAACTTCCATAGATTAAGCTTTTGCCGAATGAAGCGTTCAATTCTGGGTCTGTGAGATAAGCGTAAAATTTATACGTGCCTACCAGTGAAGGGTATCTATTAAACTATACCGTCTATCGTCAGATCGTGCCTTATCGTAACCACGGTAACTCTTGACGGCAGGCCTCTTTCTCCTCTAGACTTCTCCTTCTTAGTGTAGGTGCCAATGAGAATTAGCGCACCGCAATCTGACTTCTGATATGATATGTGCTGTAATCATTCCAGGTTTCGATATAACACATCAACGGGAGCGGCATAATAATTAGGTTTTTTCACACTCAACAGAAATCATAATACTCGTATGTGCCCTGTTCATAGAGCCATGGCTTTCGTTTTCAAGTCTTTATCATTAAGGGGGACTGACTACAATCTGCGGTGGTAACATCAGTTATTCGGAGCCTAAGATGACTACAGCACATATCAGAAGTACTTTTTAAAGTAATATTCCTTACTCTTTGTCACAAGTCAGATTGCGTGCACCCGCTCTATCTAGACTTACTCGACAAGATGACGCGTGACATTTACTTTTCCCTTTGCTAAACTACCTACATGGACACCCTAATCTTTCCACTCTTTTTATACACCCCCCTCTGAAACCGTAATATAAAACATGATCAACTTGTTAAGTTTTTTTTTTTATTTACAATTGGTAAACCCTTGACAACATCTCACCTGGTGGTAAGTGACGATGTTGCCAAAGATGGAAGCGGGCTTACCAAGATTACCCAACGCAATGGGGAACTGGCTATCTTATTTTCATGCCGGAACACACCAATGATATCAACATTGATATTTGGCGGCAAGACTTAGATAAGATGGTGGTAGCTAGCCAGGCGGGCTTAGAAAATGCCCTACCACCAACCAAACCGAGTCTTACAATTGACCCCGCCGGGAATCGAACTCGCGACCTCCTGTGTAAAGCCAGTGAACTTTGCCTCTGAGCTACGGAGTTAAGGAGTTCAAATAATCCTTTAATTTACCGATTTAGAATAAAAGATATAAAAGAGTTACAAGGGAGTTAACTCTATTAAAAATAGCTGTTTCCTAGTGAATCTATTCATATTATACCAAATAAGCTACGCTAGCAGGAAGCTAAAGCTGATATATACGCTTGCAATTTAGACTTCCCCTACAATGACGCGCAACATATGCTTGTTCCTGTGCTTCTTCAAAATGAACTAAATCCAAATCTTGCCACTCTTTTTAATACCCCCTCCCCGCTTAAACCGTAAAATAAAATGTTACAATAATTCCTTAATTTACTGATTCAGATCAGAGATATTAAAGAGTGGCAACATTAGGGTGGTTTACCCTATTGAAAAATACCTATTTCCTAGTGAATCTCTCGATGGATAGATACTCAAGATCCGCAAAAAAAAAATGATGATGATTATGATCTGTTACGTTTATTTTCCCCAGGTGGTGGCCCGTCGCTCGGATCTGAAGCTCATCGTGACGTCAGCTACCATGGACTCCTCCAAATTCTCCAACTTCTTCGGCAACGTTCCCACCTTCACCATCCCGGGGCGGACTTTCCCCGTCGAGACCTTCTACTCGAAGAACGTCTGCGAGGACTACGTGGACGGTGCTGTTAAACAGGTCAGTTTTATTTATGGTCCTTTTTAGGGTTACTTAGTTAAACTAGAATCCCTTATTGTTTTGCTATGTCAGTCTGTCTGTCTGTCCTTCGGTACATCACAGGTGTTTTACTTAAAGACTATTACAGCTATACAGCTGCAATTTGGTTTGGCTTTACAAAAAATCTATGACCCCCTATAAAGTTTTGGAAAATAATTTGAAAAATATATAGGTACTTTTTTAGGGGTACATTAAATTAATCAAGTTTGACGGCTTAAAAAATATATGTTACTAGCTTTCCCGGCGAACTTTGTTCCACCTCACACTACACTATACGACCCTACCCTACCCTACCCTACTCTACTCTACTCTATTCACCCAACCCTACCCTACCCTACTCTACTCTGCCCTACCATAAATTAGAACCTTCTCCTGACAATAACGAACTCAACAACAAAAAGAATTGGCGAATTCAAAACAGAAGCATCTGACTCTAGTTTAGAGCGGACTAGGGCAGAATACCACAACCTGATGACGTGTGGATGTTTGAAATCTTTGCAGTTTCTCAAAATAAAACGGGGTCTCTTAAAACCGTCAGCTGCAAGAGAGGTGATGTGGTTATGAAGGTCTAGCCTAGGTGCAAATAACACCCCCAGATCTTTCATTGACCGTACCCTTTCTAAACCACGGCTATTAAGGTAATAATTGGCATCACAGGAGACTTTTATCGGATAAAACTCATTGTGTAGCACTTATCTACGTTAAAATAAAGATAATAAACATCTTTCCACTCAAAAACCTTATCGAGGTTGCACTGCATGGCCTGGCAATCGACGGCCGATTTGACTTCTGATATAATATTCATATCATCTGCATATAAAAGGCTGAAACCCGATCAATCTGGAAGATCGTTGATCACTTAAAGAGTAATGGCCCAAGCAGCGATCCCTGGTTTACTCCTGATTGCGTGTCATATGGCCGCAAGTCAAAGCATCCGAGACGGACAAACTGCTGTCTGCCGCTGAGATAATCAGCGAATAACCTGAGTAGGAGTGGTGAGAAACCAGTGAGATTTAGTTTGCTGAGGAGGACGTCATTGTCTACCCTGTCGAACGCCTTTTTAGAGTCTAGGTAGGCGACGCGACGTCGTCGACCTGCGATCCACTATCAAGTCGCTCAGAGACACAGTTGGTGAGAGTCAGGAGGTTCGTGTCTACGGACCGGCCGCGCCTGAAGCCATGCCACAGTATATATATTACTCCATGCTGAACCTACGGCAATTGGACGATAGTTCTTTACGATAGTCTTGTTTGTTGCTTTTGGTATCGGTGTCACGCGCGTAATTTTCCATATTAACATACATACGAATACATACATACACTTGAAAAACATAGCCCTCTTTCTAGCGCAGTCGGGTAATAAGCTTGACACTTTTCAGAATGTGATGAACTGTAGGCCTTAGCATTTACGTATCTCCTTACCTCTCAAGGTAGGTACTTGAGTTATACAGGTGTAGCAAAGTTTGTGTAGGACCCCATAATCAATTCTCCAAAAAAATGTCGTCCCTTAAATGCACAAAGTTGGTCAATAAGCTGATCAATTTGTATGAACTTTATATAATTCTCTTGGGAAAAGTTGTTTAGTATGATAGTTGGAGTGGAAGCCCCTATTTACGGCTCCCACACCATTTTTGTTCCACCTTGTATAATGTCTTCATACGATTTATTATATCTGATTGGAAATGCAGACAATTTATCTTTTTAATTAAGTATTACTGTATACTTCGACCAATATAACAGCAATGGACCGGCCTACGCGAGCAGCGGTTTTGATGCCTACAGAATGAGCGAATTCGGTCGTTTTGTCTGAGTCGATCAGTATTCCCCAAATAGGTTTATCTCATTGTGCAGAACGTCTCTCTCTCTATCTCTGTGATTCTTTATATTTGTATACGAGGCTCGGTAGACTATAGTGGTGTGAGTGTGTAGTTGTGTTAGACTAATTTTTTAAGAGATTAATGTATGGATAAAGCCGGTCCATTATATTTGGTCGAAGGTCTTACTTTAAAACTGGAAGGAAACAATATCCTGCTCTATTTAATACGGAGACAGAAAAAATATATCTTTACAATGTCATTTCACATAATTAAAATTTTAAATCCAATTAGTAAAACCAAATGATTATGAGGTAAACCCGTATGAAAAGGGAAGTAAATTATATCTTTTTTTACAACATATTATTATATCTAATACATTCTTGTACCTATATAAATACCCACCAAAAACATTTTTTGTAAAGTTGGTTGCCAAGACTCACAAGGTCGTAATGCTTTTACTGTTAAAAAGTTATGAGATCTCTAGCAGAGCTAAGCCCCTAGACTAAACAATCTTATACTGAAAATTTTAGCTTTCTAGCATTGTCAGTGTTGCCGCTCCATTTTTCTAGATTGCGCTAAATAATGTCTAAAAAGCTCCAGAACAAATAAAATAATGAATTTTTAGCTCTAGTTGTATGGAGAAACTGTTTTCAAAGAGCTCTAAAATGTATGAAGCGTTGAAATTTTTGAGCGTAAGCTGCTTCGAAAGTGCACTAGTTCTAGCGCCAAGTGCGCTAAAACGACAACACTGAGCATTGCCCGGACCGAAACTACGACGGTTCAAAATCTACAGATATACGAAGGGTTGTTTTAATATTTCGGTTGTTTATATGCAGTTCCTAGCCCACATACCAAACAGTCTTCTAGGACTTCAGGAAGTACACTAGAGGTTTTGATGGTCGACTCGGAAACGGCTCTAACGATTCGGCTAAAGTTTAGTATCAAGGTTTTACATTTTAAGTCTATCTAGATAGGTGTAATTCCTGGGAAAAACAGTTTTCTCGCAAAAAAATATTATTAGGGTTCCGTATACGTCAAAAGATAAAGTCTTGATATAATCACAGTATATAAGTTTTAATGCATAGATTTTAGGAAAATCTATGAGAAAATCTAAACTCCTTCCATTCCCACAGGAAAAATAAATTTGCTGAAGTCCAGAATAAGTAGACTCCTACTTACCTTGAGCAAAGTATGTACTGAGAGGTCCTCTGCTGTTGATAGTTAAAGTCTTGGTGCGAAACCCTGTTTGTGTGACCCTGAGTCGCACTTGGCTGGTTTTAGTTATCTATTAGCTACTCTACAACAGATGGCGCTTTTTTACTAGACGACATGACTAGGCATATGGTTTCAGTGAGCAAAGCTCGGTCGCCCAGCAACTCAACAGCTCGGTCGCCCAGGTGCTCCTGTTCAACAATAATAACTACGCAGGTGCTCGTGTTGTTAAAACATTGAAAAAGAAAAATTATTAGCTACTCTACAACAGTTGGCGCTTCATGACTAGGCATATGGTTTCAGTGAGCAAAGCTCGGTCGCCCAGCAACTCAACAGCTCGGTCGCCCTGGTGCTCCTGTTCAACAATAATAACTACGCAGGTGCTCGTGTTGTTAAAACATTGAAAAAGAAAAATTATTAGCTACTCTACAACAGTTGGCGCTTCATGACTAGGCATATGGTTTCAGTGAGCAAAGCTCGGTCGCCCAGAAACTCAGCAGCTTGGTCGCCCTGGTGCTCCTGTTCAACAATAATTACTACGCAGTTGCTCGTGTTGTTAAAACATTGAAAAAGAAAAATTATTAGCTACTCTACAACAGTTGGCGCTTCATGACTAGGCATATGGTTTCAGTGAGCAAAGCTCGGTCGCCCAGCAACTCAACAGCTCGGTCGCCCAGGTGCTCCTGTTCAACAATAATAACTACGCAGGTACTCGTGTTGTTAACACATTGAAAAATAAAAATTATTAGCTACTCTACAACAGATGGCGCTCCACGACTAGGCATATGGTTTCAGTAAGCAAAGCTCGATCGCCCAGCAACTCAACAGCTCGGTCGCCCAGGTGCTCCTGTTCAACAATAATAACTACGCAGGTACTCGTGTTGTTAACACATTGAAAAGGAAAAATATTTACATACCATTCAGTGTACATACAGCTGGACAAACAAAAACTTAAATTAAGTTTTAAATTTTCAATCATTTGGGCCTCCTACAATGGTTGTAAACCAATAAAAGACATAGTCTCATACTTTAATATAAACTGGAAATGAAGTAGCAATTATAAATGATGTGGCTTTTGATTCCACGCTATCGTTTTGTTGCTAGTATTGGTCAGCTGGAGCGAGCTCGGAGTTTCCCGACGTGATCGAATCAGAAATGAGGAGATCCATAGAATCGAGGTAACCGACATTGCTCACAGAATCGCTAAACTTACCTGGCAGTGGGCGGGGTACTTAGCTCGTAGAGCAGATGGCCGTTGGGTAGTAAAGTTCTCGAGCCTAGACAGGCCTCCCACTCGGTGGACCGACGACCTGGTGAAGGTCGCAGGAAGCAGGATGCTGTTACTCATAATCGCATATACCTAAAGGTCAAGAGAGGAAGGCTGTTGAACATCGGATGTCTTCCGCCTGAAATGATGATGAGGTAATGATTGATTGCGTTGGTATGTATGTCGCGGCCGAATTACGAAAGTGGCCGTTTTACAATCTGGCTAAATACACGGCGTAACAAGTGAGGGAAAGGTCATCTTCGGGTGAGGAGAGGTTGGCGAGGTTTAATCCGACGTAATGAGGTTTTAGCCAAATAAAATTCGTTGGAACCAGGTTCTAAGGAATGAGTACTCGTCCAAACGTTACGTATATTGATCCAATAGTCAACAGTAGGTGCAGGGGCGTGCCCTGTACGTATACAGTGAGCCCTATAGCAGCGTCCAGCAAACTGTCCCAGCAGAGGTGGAAGTAGGAAACGAAACTCCTATGTACAGAGTACAGAGTCCAGCACATCAAGCGAGACACTCGTAGTGCGATTATGATACGGCATAAAATGGTACAATGTCCAAAGTGTCCAGCTTGATGTGCTGGCCTCTGTACATCGCCAAAGTATATGTATTAGTAATAACATACAGTATGGACACTCCCTGCCGCTCTCGAGATTGCGACCTCACCCCTTCGTTACCCAGATTGGTTATAGTTTAGCTCTCGAACGTATGGGATTTCGCCGAGATTTTGTTTTCTCCGTCATTTGTTTTTAGAAATGTCATTTCACGACCGTTTGTATGCAGTGTCCGGGTTGTGGTGTCGTTTGTGCCAGCAGAGGTTAAGGCAGTTATAATTGGAAACGCTTAACACGTTAAAAACCGAATTCAATCGCAACAACTTAGTACAAGTTGGATATTTTTTATTAATTATGTAAAAAGTACTTAACCAATTTTGATAAAATTATATGGGACGAACTTGGTAGTTAGGTATACTACTCTATCGAATAAAAAAATAATCATAAAAATCGGTTCAGAATCTGCGAATACATCGAGTAACAAGCATACAGAAACATGCAGTCGAATTGAGAACCTCCTTTATTTTTGGATGTCGGTTGAAAGCAAATAGAGTGCCTTACAGACAAAGGATTACATACATTACCTATTTCATAAGATTGTGAAAAACAAACATTATCATTATTAAAAATCATGTCAAAATAAAATCGTTGCTCTAGCTTACCCTGATTTAGGGCGATCGGGGCTTTGTCGACCACGCGGGCCCAGTGCGGTTTAGTTGCCTTCACACGCAACCTTCAAGTTTCTGCGCAGGCGTGTGCAGGTTTCCTCACGATGTTTTCCTGCACCATAAAAGCTTCGGATGAACGTACATATGAAATAGAAATTCGAAAACACATTGGTACGTGGCAGGATTCGAACCACGACCTCCCGGATAGGAGATATTGGCCCTAGCCGTTACGAAACCGACGACGCTCCGCTGAAGAGAAGTTATCATTAACATTATTGAGTTTGTCATTTAGGCGGTAATATTACAGATTTTCGTTATTTTTGACGTCAATTACTCCTAAACGATAGAAAACCCAAGGTTTAAAACAAACCCTTATTGTTGATGATGTTCCTTAAAAGTCAAAAGCTATTAGAAACACTATTGAGCAGTTTTGGCTCGACAAAAAAAAAAACCCAAAGATAGGTCTACACCGGTACTTTCAACTCTACTGATTATGACTAATATTATGAAGTATAAATTTTAAAAAATAATATTTTTTATACTTTCATTTTAGTTTTTGATTGAAACACGTAAATAAAAAGACAGAGACAACTGTTCCAATCAATACCTCGACTTAATGCGTTTAACAGGAGTAGGCCAGTTCACACGATTTGAACGTGGAATTAAACAATCTACCAAGCGTAAAAAAATGCCTGTAATTTTTGTTACAAAAATAACATTATCTAAATGATGGCCTTCGGTTGTTATTGTCAACTAGTGGATGCCCGCAGCTTCGCCCGCGCAGATCCCGATTTTTGCGGTTCCCGTGGGAATTTCCCAAAATCCTTTCATAGCGGATGCCTACGTCATAACATCTACCTGCATGCCAAATTTCAGCCCGATCCGTCTAGTGGTTTGGGCTGTGCGTTGATAGATCACTATGTCAGTCAGTCACCTTTGAGTTATATATATATAGATAATCACGTAAATAAACAAAGTTTTCGATTCTGGTCCGAGCCCAATACCCAATACCTACATGCTTCCACGTTCGCTTCATAGACCTAACTTTACTGTGTAGGCTGTTATACTATCAACTGGTATTGTTTGGCTATGCTTCTCAGAGGACGAAAGACGACACGCAAGGGATGACAGGGGGTGCTAAGGTCTGTCTTGCATGAACTTGGCAATACCTTAAAGGCATAGCTCCAACAAGAGAGTGCCACGTGGCACAGACCACACTGCTTGGGTACCCATGGACCTGTTGTTCCCACGAAAGTGCATTTCGCAGTGGATATTTAATGGCCCCCGCGTAGCCACCTATTTTAATGCATATGATTTTTTTATTCTGAAAGTAGATCATAAATCAATCAACTTAAAAACAAGTAGAAAAGGAAAAACATTCGGATTTTTGTTAATAGATTTCAAAATCTATTTTTCAGTAAATAGATAGTATTTTGCTACGTTTGGTATTGTTTAAATTCTATATTTAAACCATTAGAGCTAAAACTGTCTAAAGTAAACCAGTAGCGCCATCTATTCGTGTTGTATGAAACCATTCTAATGTAGTGGGTGTTACAACGGCTAATTTTATAATTTGACTGCGACATTTACACAACCAACCTGAGAGCGTTACTTTTTTTTTATTATTCACAATTGGTAAGCCCTTGGCATCATCGATGATGCCGAAGATGGAAGCGGGCTTACCAAGATTCCCCAACGCAATGGAGAACTGGCTATCTTATCTTCAAGCCGGAACACGTCAATGTTGTTAACACTAATGTTTGACGGCAAGACTTAGATAAGATGGTGGTAGCTAGCCAGGCGGGCTTAGAAAATGCCCTACCACCAACCAAACCGAGTCTTACAAGTTGACCCCACCGGGAATCGAACCCCCGAAACCTCCTGGTGTGAAGCGAATGGGCTAACCATTACGCCACGGAGGCGGTTAAGTCGAACTCGAATTATTACTGCCGCCTCGCCTACTATCGCTTGAAATCGTGGATAATTATAGTTTTTATCCAATCATTTTAATTTTACGTTTCATAATTAACTAATTACTGGTTTAAGTTAAACATGATTTATACAAAAACCACTTTAGCATGAACTGGTAGGTGTTTATAAAGTGTAAAACCTGTTTTTAGAGAATTAATGGCGTAAGTTTCAGTGGCGCAGTGGTCAGGTCACTGACTTGCTGGACACATGGAGGTCGCTGTATCCAAGTTGGAATCCTCACATAAAAACGTATCGCTTATCTGTTGTATTTAGAAACGTCAATTTTGACAGGGAAAGTTATCGATCTCGTAGGAGTAGGCTACCATATTTTCGACTAAACCATTGTAAGTCGACCTATTGAAATTCAATTAGTTCTTTTGCTCAATTAGCTGCATCTTTGACGGCTCGCGTCAAACACACCTTCAAAGGGGCCGCCCTGATTTCAATCGCGCCGCCCACCACGTTGTCTTTGTTTGACGTGAGCCGGCAGCAGCGAGCGGAATTTATCAAAGGTGCAGCCAACGAACTCTACAGTACATTCAATATACTTATGTTTGTTTGTATGTTTGTTTGTAAACTCTTTATTGTACAAGAAAATATACAATTATTGATTATGTTTTTAGAGAATTAATGTGTGTTGCCAGTGATGACGTACGGAACTGAGACATGGTCGCTTACTATGGGCCTCATAAGAAGGCTCAAGGTCACCCAAAGGGCAATGGAGCGTGCTATGCTCGGAGTTTCTCTGCGTGAACTCTTGATTACTGAAAGGATTTACACTTTAAGCAAAGAAACAAAAAATTAAATGTTAAAAGAAGTGAAAACAATAATCTAAAGCTATAAACAGATGTTATATTACAATTAGATACTTATAATAAACATACTTACTTACATATTAAATAAAATATTATATTTCATACAATAATGTTAAATGTCCGTGTCGCACCCACTCCTCTAAAGGTTGGAGACTCTACACTGGAAGTTGTTGACGAATATGTATACCTGGGACAAACAGTCCAGCTAGGTAGTTCCAACTTCAAGAAAGAGATCAATCAACGAATCCAACTCGGCTGGGCAGCGTTCGGGAAGCTTCGCAATATCTTCACGTCCCAAATACCGCAGTGTCTCAAGACTAAGGTCTTTGACCAGTGTGTGTTGCCAGTGATGACTTAGGAACTGAGACATGGTCGCTTACTATGGGCCTCATAAGAAGGCTCAAGGTCACCCAAAGGGCAATGGAGCGTGCTATGCTCGGAGTTTCTCTGCGTGATCGAATCAGAAACGAGGAGATCCGCAGGAGAACTAAAGTAACCGACATAGCTCACAGAATCGCTAAACTGAAGTGGCAGTGGGCAGGGCACATAGCTCGTAGAACAGATGGCCGATGGGGCAGTAAAGTTCTTGAGTGGCGACCGCGCACCGGAAAACGTAGCGTAGGCAGGCCTCCCACGCGGTGGACCGATGACCTGGTGAAGGTCGCGGGAAGCCGATGGATGCGGGCAGCGCAGGACCGGTCGTCGTGGAAATCCTTGGGGGAGGCCTTTGTCCAGCAGTGGACGATTTGTGGCTGATATGATGATGATTTCATACAAATATATATATATATATATATAATATACATACTATAGTACTTTACATACATTATATAAATACGTACTTAGCTCAAGTAGGAATATTATACAAATAAACGATGCCATGTCTTCATGAGACTTATGTTCAATCTTTTCTTTCTTTCTTATCGTGTGGCAAAATTAACCGTGCTATCAAAGGGATAGACGTCGGTTGCATGGTGTTGCACTTAGCATCACCCGCGGTCACGTGGTAGGGCATTTTTTAGATTTACACCTACGGACGTGTGCAAAATGAACTGCAACAATCCATTCCCGGCAGCGTGGGTTGTCTGAATGGTTGGTAGGTAGCAGTATATACTGATATGATTTATCATCATTATCATCATATCAGCCGAAAAATGTCCACTGCTGGACAAATATGAAGGCTTAAGGTCACCCAAAAGGAAATGCTATGCGTGCTATGCTCGGAGTTTCTCTTCTGCATCAGAAACAAGGAGATCCGCAGGAGAACCAAAGTAACCGGCATAGCTCACAAAATCGCTAAACTGAAGTGGCAGTGGGCAGGGCACATAGCTCGTAGAACAGATGGCCGTTGGTGCAGTAAAGTTCTCGAGTGGCGACCGCGCACCGGAAAGAGTACCGTAGGCAGACCTCCCACGCGGTGGACCGACGACCTGGTAAAGATCGCGGGAAGCCGATATTATTCACATATTAAAAATCTGCGATTTTGTAAAGCCAGCCTAGTTAGCTGCCATCAAAAGCATCATAGGGTTTAAGCAAACTGCAGCCCCCTCCCTAGGGGGGAGGGGGGGGGGGGGGGGGGGCGCTCCGATTAGCTTTTAAGGCAGCTTAGCTGCCAAGGCTACAGGGGGTTGTTAGTGGGTATAGTGTGGTCTTGGGCCTTAATGTATATAATGGGTACCTATGTATGCGTATAGGCGTAGGGCTGTGAGTCCCACATAACCAGTATAGCCGGCTGTACTGGTATGCATAAACGCATTTTCCCCTTTCCCTCCTCCGTAGTCCGAAGGAAAAATAATAATTTAAAAAAAGCAAACTGCAGCAGGGCTTTTCCCGTTTCCGAAATGCTACCTATCCGAAAAGACGCGGCTTGGGCTACATTCTCACGGCAGCTGCTTCGTACTTACACACGCACAGAACGTAAACTCTTTGTAATCAATTGATAAAGGTCAAGCCTTTATATCGCTAGTCACAGTTGCAAATACATATGTACCCTAATATAATAGAGTTTTATTCTTCGGTTTGGAGATTTACGATCAAAATCTCCAAATGTTCGAGATTTAAAGAAGCAAAGGTATCCTTTGTCACGGCGTTGGTTGAAAAGCTCGCTTCTATCATCTGTATATTCTGTATACATTAGGTTGCCTTTTATATTTCGGAATGTGACCTCGGAGGTAATAACTAGAATCTAATAAATTAGATCTGTGGATTTGACTAAACTGGTGCTGCCATCTGGCAAGCGTCTGTCAACTGACGTTTATGCGAGATAATTTAAACTTTTTGGTGGCAATATCACAAAAAAAAGTTCAAACGCGACCGTATTTTGTTTTTTTTTGACATCTCGTATGTCTGGTAATATTGTTACATCGTATCACCATTATATCAAGATTCAAGGTATTTATTCAAAATAGGTGCAAATTACACTCTTTCTGATAGTCATAAAATAATAATAACAATGTCGTTTGTGAAGAATCAAGAAATAAACAATAATTAGTTAATAACCTCAAAATTGAATCCTTGATATAAACCAGATTATGTCATTAGAATATGAAAAAATATGACACGAAAAGTTATACATAAAAATCATTGAAAGCATTTAACAAGAGCAGGTCAGTTCACACGGACAGCTCCAGGTCACGAGTATAACGCGAGAGTCAGCCATCGCTCCCATCAACCATATTAGAGGGAAAGAAACGACCCGGCTCCCGATGCGCCACCATCCGCATGTTTTTTTCAGACATCTCTTAGGTTTGGTAATTTTCGTATCACCATCATATCAGCCGAAAGTCTACCGGTCCTGCGCTGCCGCCTGCATCCAGCAGGTCGTCGGTCGATGCACCGAGTGGGAGGCTTACCTACTCTACACATTCCGGTGCACGTTCACCACTCTAGAACTTTACTAGCCCAACGGCTATCTGTTCTACAAGCTATATGCCCCACCCACTGCTACATTTAGATCTGTGAGACTGTAAACTGTTACATCCTGTACATAGGAATTAAAGAATTCAATAAACATAATTCATTAAAAGATGATCCATAAAATCAGTCCATAAATTATATGATGCAACGATTCAAATAAGGAAGTGAATTTAAATATACTTGAATAAATTCGGAAGTTTTAGAGATTCAATATATGCGATACTTTCAATAGATCTTTTAGTGAAGACGCGACGCGGAAGTTATTTCGTAGGTTAGGTACAAGTCGAATCACCGAGACGTTGTCGTATAGGTCGTTGCGACTTAAGTGGTTGCATCGATCACGCAGGTTAACTGACCTGAAGCACGGTCATTACATAAATTGGTTTGACTGTTAGTGCCATTTTTAACCGACATTAAAAAAGGAGGTTCTCAGTTTGACCTGTATGTGTTTGTCCGCGATTATCTTGCGTTTGGCTGAACCGATTTTGATGCGATTTTCAGAATAGTGTTTGTTACATTTAGGAGAAGGTTTTAGTATTTTAACCGACTACAAAAAAGGAGGTTTTCCAGTTTGACCCGTATGTATGTATGTTAGTCCACGATTATTCTCAACCTTTTCCGTGCTTCGCAAGGTACATCATATCATCATCATATCAGCCACAAATCGTCCACTGCTGGACAAAGGCCTCCCCCAAGGATTTCCACGACGACCGGTCCTGCGCTGCCCGCATCCATCGGCTTCCCGCGACCTTCGCAAGGTACGTTTAGCCCTTATTGCAGTCGTTAAGCCGTGTGAGATGCTTAATACTTATAGGCGGCTTGTAAAACGTCTGACAGTAAGGCTCGATGAAGTATAGCCTAAAATTCCCGAGTTAAGGAAGAGATCCTTGCCCCAGCACTGTGGATGTTATAGGTTGACAACGATCCGAGAACACATGAGGCATTACATTTTAGCCTTCAAGGGTCGGCGTAGTACTGACGAAGGATTTTCCACCAGGAAGGCATTTATTGCCACATTTTAACCGCCTCCGTGGTGTAATGGTTAGTCCATTCGCTTCGCAACAGGAGGTCGCGGGTTCGATTCCCGGTGGGGTCAACTTGTAAGACTCGGTTTGGTTGGTGGTAGGGCATTTTCTAAGCCCGCCTGGCCAGCTACCACCATCTTATCTAAGTCTTGCCGCCAAACATCAGTGTTAACAACATTTATGTGTTCCGGCTTGAAGATAAGATAGCCAGCTCTCCATTGCATTGGAGAATCTTGGTAAGCCCGCTTCCATCTTCGGCATCATCGTCACTTACTATCAGGTGAGATGATGCCAAGGGCTTACCAATTGTGAATAAAAAAAAAATCTGGTAAAAAAAGCTATTACATTGACCGTTCTCCATTACTTTTTACCCAACTGCATGAAAAGGTAGATAATGTTTTTCGAGTGTATGTGTGTGTGTTTTTTTGGACGAGCCTGTAGCCTATGGCTTGATGGATTTTGAAGCGCAAGGGTCCATGACTATGGGGCTAGTACCTGAGAATAAATGATTTCATTTCATTTCATTTCATTAGATTCATCTGGATCCCGAAAATGACACAGTATACATTTTTACCTGACTGCCCAAAACGAGAGGTAATGTTTTTATGCAGTCGGGTTTTAAATTAAATTCGTTTCGTTTTGAAAAGCAGGCCTCTAAAATCCTTACAATCACTTATTTACATAATATAGGGTGCCCAGCGGGAAATTTTCAATATAAGTTTAATAATAAAAACACAAATTCCATGTTATTTTAATTTTTACTAGGTTTTGTCGGCGGCTTCGCCCGCGTGGTCATCGTTTCTATGACTGTATTTTAAGGTGAGTGGTGCGCGAGCCGCAAGTAGCTCGCGAGGGTAAGTACTAATGACAATTATGCAAAAACTTTTAAAAACGTTAGTAGTAGGAATAGCGAGTTTTCTGTACCAGGATCCCACCCCCCTGCCGGAGCACCAAAGTTGGAAATGGCGGACATTAATTCCTATAAAAAAATATTAAAAACAATGGTGTCGCCGCCCATTTAAATCGTTTGCGCGTGGTCCCATTTCGCTGTCTTCAAGCGTTTCGGAGATAGGAATTCCAGGCAACTTTGGGTTCTCCGGCAGGGGGGTGGGATCCTAGTACAGAAAATTCGCTACTCCTACTACTAACGGGCGTTGCTCCATAACGCAACCGAATATTTGGTCAGTTTTTGCATTATTGTCATGAGTACAACTAGTACTTTCATTTTATATCTTACTCAGCCATTTCCCTTATCGTTTTTGTTTGATCACGATAACAAGTTTTTTAGGAGCTATAAGTACATCGCAACCACTTTGCGCAGGCAGACCGACATATTTACATCAGAGGGTTGTCATTTATCCTCTCAACCTAAGTTTATCCATTTCCGTTACCAAATTTGTCGTTAGTCTATATTTTTTTCAGTTCTCTCAAGAACAGCGTCGAACTATGCTGTTCTCACGGGATAAAAAGTAGCTTATGTCTTTTCCTGTTACACAGGCTACCTGCATGCCAAATTTCATCAGGATTGGTCAAGGTGTTGAAGCGTGAAAAGGTAACAAACAAACAAACATATTTTGACATTTTATAATATTAGTAGGATAAGGTTCTGGGGAAAACTAATTTAGACGCTCGCGCACGTCGGCGTAGCATCAACGGAGCAACGGATTGAAGTGTTTTTTTTTTGTATAGAATTGATTGAGGGGGTGGGAAGTGACATAGATTGCTAATCAGAGTACTTATCCCGATATAGTTCCTCAAGAAAACTCAAGTCCACGCTCTCGAGCCGCTTGCGGCGTGCGCACCACTCGCCCTCAAAGACAGTCATAAAACTATGTCCACGCGGGTGAAGCCGCCGGCAAAATTTAGTTTATAATATTAGTAAGAATAAAGTGATCTGTAACATTGCGAATTTTGTTTTTTAAAAGGAATATTTTCTAAATGATGTCCGTTTACCAAAGTAACCGACATAGCTCACAGAATCGCTAAACTAAAGTGGCAGTGGGCAGGGCACATAGCTCGTAGAACAGATGCCGATGGGGTAGTAAAGTTCTCGAGTGGCGACCGCGCACCGGAAAACGTAGCGTAGGAAGGCCTCCCACGCGGTGGACCGACGACCTGGTAAAGATCGCGGGAAGCCGATGGATGCGGGCAGCGCAGGACCGGTCGTCGTGGAAATCCTTAGGGGGAGGCCTTTGTCCAGCAGTGGACGATTTTCGGCTGATATGATGATGATGGTGATGTCCGTTTCTGAACAGAGTCCAGACACTCTTACAACCGGACCCATACATTTGCAAGAACGCGTGAACAAAGCGCTGTGGTTCAATGGCGACAATATCGCGACAGATATTCTCTTGCAGGGGCTGATGATTTGTTTGAGGATTAATATCAGATACTCAATGTCCCGATAAACCAAAGAACGCCATCAAAAACTATCATAATGGTGCGCAATATCTGCCTGAAGGTTTCTGCCTCATTTTTTTAACCAGCAAGCAACAGTCTTACAATAACAGAATGCTAAAACGAACAATAACAAGAAAACAACAACAGAACTATTTTTCAGCAAGACGGTGGTTTTCCACACACATATAGGGTCTCCATGGAAAAGCTGAGCACATTTTTTTTAAATTCAAGAAAATACGGAGACGTCTCACCTCGCACGCCGGACCACATACATACCTTACTACTTCTTCTTATGCGGATACCTTAAGTCAAATCTATTATTATTAGCTAATTTAATAAAATTGAGTACACCACACGCACACACACACACTGTAAATTTCAGTTATCCTTGTTTTATATAAATACCCTTAGTTTAAACACACACTGTAAGTTTGAGTTTTCCTTTGTTTTATAAAAATACCCTTAGTTTAAACTAATAATTTTGTAATTCTGAAATGTTGTTTCACATATCTCGGAGGTGGGCGTTAATAACAGCGACACAGTCTTATTTGACTAGTGCAGTTATTATCGTATAAGCTTATGTTTTTAAAACCGTTTTAACGTTTCAAATAAACTTCTTATTATTATTTTATTATTACAACAATAATCCTCAATCGATTCAGGCCCTGCAAGAGAATATCCGCCGCGACATTGCCGCTATTGATCCAGCAATTGATCCAGCAGCGCTATGTTCACGCGTTATTGCAAATTTAAAGGTCCGGCTGCAAGAGTGTCTGTTCAGAAACGGTAATCGTTTAGACAATATTGCTTTTAAAAAAAAAAGGATATCTCCAATTTTGCAGATCATTTTATAAAAAACCGACTTCCATCGCAAAAATTTTTGCATTATTATTGTTGTTAATTTTCTTATATAGTATTACCACAGATTACTATTTTGCAGATCATTTATAAAAAAACCCTAAACACGTTAAAACCGACTTCCATCGCAACAACTTAGTACATTTTTGCATTATTATTTTTGTTAATTTTCTTAAATAGTATTACCACACATTACTAAATAGTTACTTGTATTTACCCGGACTTTGATATGGGACCACACGAGAAGCACTAGCTTTCAAATAAAAAAGAACCATAAAAATCGGTCCACCCAGTCAAAATTTCTGAGGTAGCACACATAAAATAAAAAACATACAGACGAATTGAGAACCTCCTCCTTTTTGGAAATCGCTTTATAAGAAAGTAAAAACAATTATCACTTCTATTTTTAATTTTATTTAAATGTGAAAATTTCCCGCTTGGAAGTCCTATACCTTAGGGTGCGACAATTATTTACGTGAGGTGATTTCGGCCCTTTTTCGACCCTCGGTGAGACGTTGTGAGATTTGTCTCGACTCCCTCCCCTCCCCCTAATCTCACGTGATCTTTTTCTTAATGCGTATTTTTAGTGTAAATACGTTAATCTGTGCTTGATTGCTTTGACTTTGTTTGAAAAAATATAATTTGCTTAAATATTTGTATTTAAGACTACTAAGAATTTAGGTAGTCTAGAATCACAGTGAGAAAATCAAACAAAAAATAAATAAATGTACACTACTAAAATTCGTAAAAGGATATTCATTAAAATTCAGTTCAAATACGGGGACTCATGTGATGGTCTCAAAAGAGTTTTCTCGCAATTTTACACTGTTTCTTGCAAAAATTAAAATTTCGTGATATTCGCCCCTCTCTCCCCACGTGAGATTAGGTGAAATTTGGCCTAACCTCCCCCCCCCCCACCCCTAAACGCACCACGTAATTAATGGACGCCCCCTTATAGTTAGTATGTAAACGTGGACTAGTACACAAATATGTACTACGCCGCCGCCGGGTCAAAGAACTCGAGGCCGCGACCGCTTTATCGGCCTGTACTGGTCACTCATTACTTAGTATAATTATATTAAAGTACCACACCTACTCAGATTAAATTGGTAAGTACCTATCGATATTAACAAAGAAATAAAACGAATTAGTTTTCCCCGTCTTGTCAAATTGCAAATACAGGGCTATAAAATAATATTGGACCCCCCACCAAAACTTCACATTGGCACACCCTGGACACTTCATACAACGGGCCAGAAATTACATTTCAAAAAAAGAATGACGTAACAAACAAAATGGCGGCGAAATCCCATACGTAACAACCGACAACCAAACTGTAACCAATCTGTATCAATCTGGGTGACGAGGGGGTGAGGTCGCAATTTAGAGAGCAGCAGGGAGTGTCCATACTTTATGTTAGTACTAATATGTTATGCTATGTATGACATTGGCTTCCACTCACAAACTGAACAAAATCTGCTGTATATCATCATCATATCAGCCGATAGTCGTCCACTGCTGGACAAGGCCTCCCCCAAGTATTTCCACAAGGACAGTTCCTGCGCTACCCGCATCCAGCGGCTTCCCGCGGCCTTCACCAGGTCGTGGGTCCACCGAGCCTACGCTACATCTTCCGGTGCGCGGTAGCCTCTTGAGAACTTTACCGTCGAACCGCCAGCAGCGAAAGCCGCGGGAGGTGAGCGCGCCTACAGCTCCGGGACCTACCTGGACAGTATAGGTAGTGGTTCTCTTCCACGAGGCACTCGCCTTGCAGAGTACCAGGACAAGCGTCTTGGCGGCAAGACCTACCGTATCTGGTCCTGGTCTTCACCTTATGGTGTTGGCAGGAATAGTGGCACTCACTTTATGACCTAGCTGTCGGTGAGTGGGGACGCTATATCATAAACCTGGTAGTCTAGCGTATCTGGTAGATATACGAGAGGGAATGTCCCAACGGACATCTCATAACAGGCAACCAAGTACAGAGTATAAATATGTATGTACAGTTGACCGACGATCTGGTGATGATCGCGGGAAGCCGATGGATGCGGGCAGCGCAGGACCGGTCGTCGTGGAAATCCTTGGGGGGGAGGCCTTTGTCCAGCAGTAGACGTTTTTCGGCTGATATGATGATGATGTACAATTATATTGCAAATGCAACATATTTATTTATAATTAATTATTCGAGGAACGCGCTGTTTTTTTAATAAAATTTACAGCTTCTGTGAAAACTGCGTGACAAAGACCTTAAGGCCCTAAGATGGGTCAAATGACAATATTCAATTCAAATTATTGAAAGACTGTGTAAAGCTATCTCTATGGAAAAATATATAATATAAGTACTTAAAGTAATAACAAATCCTATTTTAAAAATATTACCACTTTGGATGTAAAATAATATACTGTAGACCCTGTTTTTTGAATTAATTGCAAAATTTCTCGAAAACAAATAGTTAATGTTGAATGAAACCTACACACAAAAATCGGTGACTTTAAGAATTTTCGTTTTAATTTAACACATTTTTTTAAAACTTATTTGAAAGTTATAAAAAGTAATAAAAACTTGTAAAAATCGAGAATTGGGCGTTCGGTTTCAACGTAACAGCCGCGTTCAAGCTCGCATTGATTTGAATGAATTAAAATGAATAGACTTATGTTCGATATTATTTAAACACGTTTCAACCTGCTCGGATTGAGTGCTCTTAGGGCCTTAAGGGTATCATAAGTTTGTAGCCTATTTATGTCTGTGTGTATGTACATGTCTTCGAATTTTCTAAACGGGCGGACCGATTTCAATCGGTTTACTTTATTTGAAAGCTAGATTAACGGAGATGGTTTTTAAGCATATTTAATAGATATTCATTTAGCCGGTCGTTCATAGAGATGCAATGGTTAACTGCACACCAAAACGGTAAGAGATAGAGGAGTGGTAGAGTGATAGAGTTACTAAAACAATCTACACCTTGGGCAAATTTAAGGTGAAATTAAAAAAACCGGCCAAGTGCGACTCAGGGACACACAAACAGGGTTCAGCACCCAAATTTTAATTACCAACGGAACAAGACCTCTCAGTAAATACTTTGATCTAGGTAATTAGGGGTCTACTAAATCTTGAACTTTTTTTTCCAATATTAGTAAATTTCTTGTGAGAACGGAAGGACTTTAGATTTTCTCGTAGATTTTCCTGTAATTTGTGCATTCACCCTCATATACTTTGTTTTTTTTTTTCAAGATTTTAGGCCCACTAGTTTCGGGGATAGGGAAAATGGTCAATTTTCACCAATTTTTTTTTAAATAACTTCAAACTGTTTATCTTTAAATTATAAAGAAAAAAAATATTTGTGATCCTCACAACAGGCCCTTTTAATACTAGCATTTGCCCGCGGCTTCGCCCGCGTGGATAAAGTGCAAAAAAATCACAACAATCATTTTTCCGTTGCGATGTTAAAGAAATGAACAAAAAAAGAAATTTTTTTCAGTTCTCTCAGGAACTGCATTAGACTATGCTATTTTCATGGAATAAAAAGTAGCCTAGTCCTTCCCCGTCACAGGCTACCTGCATGCCAAATTTCATCAAGATTGGTCAAGGTGTTGAAGCGTGAAAAGGTGACAAACAAACAAACAAAGACATTTTCACATTTACAATATTACTAAATAGTTTCCAAAACTTCTTTTTTTTCAACTTTCTAATTTACACCCTAAAAGTGGGCCATATGTTTAATATTAATTTATTTACGTTACACGTCCGTGTTTGGGTCACCGACTTACTCGTACATGTGTGTACCAAATTTCAACTCAATCGGTCCAATAGTTTCGGAGCAAATTGGGGTTACAGACGGACAGACAGACACACGAGTGATTCTATAATGGTTCCGTTTTTACCTTTTGAGGTACGGGACTCTAAAAATGGCGAAATACAAAATGGCCGCGAAAATAAAGTTGTTTCGATTTGTTTGGTCGAAGCTTTTTAATTTAACTAATTAATTGCTGCGTTGACATGTTCAAAGTCTACTTTGACAAAGTAACTTTGACATAGCTGAGCTGTAAAGTAGAACACGGTCCAAGTCCACTTTGAAAATGCCCAATCAAAGTTCGCTTTGATTGCTTCTTTACACGATCATAGTAGCGTCAAAGTATCACTTTATCAAAGTAGACTTTGAGTATGTCCACGTTGCTTTAGCAACCGACACCTCGAACATGCGTGAAAAATGAACCGCAAACAGCCGCGCCCAGTGAGATTAACGCCTACCAAGCGACAAAGACCCTGTTTACCTTTATTAAGTACGGAGGAGGCCTTCTAAATTCAGAATTTAAATGTTCGTCGCACTAGGAAACAAACAAACAAACGTCCCACTGGAGGGATACTGCTATTTAATCTAGTTAACAAGTCAAACGTCACCACTGTTGGGGGGTGCACGGGTCTCTTCCCAAATTCGGGAAGATTAATAGGTTGTACATATACAATATACATACATACCTAATATCTACTACTAATGCAAAATTAAACTTACATGGCCACTGCTGGACAAAGGCCTTCCCCAAGGATTTCCACGACGATTTCATCTTCACCAGGTCGTGTGGGAGGCCTGTCGACGCTACGTCTTCCGGTGCGCGAGAACTTTACTGCCCCAACGGCCATCTGTTTTACGAGCTATAATAATAATAAAATTTATTTATCGACCAACAAAGGATCACAATAGTGTTAGTTACTTATTCTAGGACTTAGAATAGTGTTAGTAATATACATTTACATTATATGAAATTTAATTACAATATCACGACTGTTATTGGCAACGTGAACCAAGCAGCAGTGGTTCACAATTGCGCAATCCAGTCTACTAGCAAACATAGCCAGGATGCTATTGGCGCCGCCCCGCACTCGACGCACCAGGGACGCGCAGCGCTTACGCATGGTAGCGTAAAAGCAGTCTACTCGCGCCTCCGCGAACATCCCTGACGCGCTGCAGTATCGGGGCAGCCCCAGCAGCACCATGAATGCATTGTTATATTGGATCCGTAGGGCATTGTATTGCGCTTGGGAATAGTTCGCCCACAGGCTGCTATGGCCCTGCCCACGCAACTTAAGTTTAGCGATTCTGAGAGCTATGTCGCTCACTTTGGTTCTCCTACGGATCTTCTTATTTATGATTTGATCGCATAAAGAAACTCCGAGCATAGCTCGCTCCATCCATTGGGTGCCCTTGAGCCTTCTTTTTCGGATTATAACTATTTCAACATTTTTTTCCTTTTTGTACCTAAAGAAACAGTGCTTCTCAATATTTATAATGCCTCGCCCGTCCATCATCGTATCAGCCGAAAATCGTCCACTGCTGGACAAAGGCCTCCCCCAAGGATTTCCACGACGACGGTCCATACCTGTCTTATATCTAGAAGGTCTTTGCCAAGCGACTAATGGAAAGCTAACTAGGGGTGTACTGCCTATGCAAAGAGGGTGTCACATTGTGTCACAGAGGTGACTCAAGTTAATGACCTGTCAATAAGGTGTCGGATTAATTTGAAAATGTCACCTCGATAGGTCATATTTACACTGTGCTATATATCACGTACATAGTTGATGGCAATCCGGCGTCAAACAAAATTGGTTTATGACCCGTTAACTCGTTTAGGGGTTCTACTTATCGTACTGTATAACAGTTTTTTTTAACTTTATTCACAATTGGTAAGCCCTTGGCGTCGTCTCACCTGATGGTAAGTGACGACGATGCCGAAGATGAAAGCGGGCTTACCGAGATTCCCCAACGCAATGGGGAACTGGCTATCTTATGTTCATGCCGGGACACATTAGTGCTGTTACGTGGCGTAATGGTTACGTCCATTAGCTTTAAATTGGGAGGTTGCGGTTTCCATTTCCGGCGGAGAACTTTGTGGACTCGGTTTGGTTGGTGAAATGGCATTTTCTAAGTCCGCCTGGCTAACCACCACCATTTTATCTAAGTTTGGCGCCAAACGTCAATGTTCACAGCATATACTCGTATGTGTTCTGGCTTGAATATAAGATATTCCCCATTGAGTTGGGGAATCTTGGTAAGCCTGCTTTGATCTTCGGCATCATCGTCACTTGACATCAGGTGAGATGATGCCAAGGGCTTACCAATACCTACTAGTATACTAATTACTCTGAGCCAATACGGATGACGAATGCTAGTCATCTAAGTTACTTTTTATCATCTGTCAAAAACGACAATTTGTTCTAAAAATGTTTGAAAAACCTAGGCGTGACGTCATAGTTTGGTATCGTCATATATGTACTCATTTTGTGACATTGGTGAGTTAAAAATTGAAGACTCTATGGAAAACAAAACGAGTAAGGTTTTCCGAAGTTTAAGTAGGAGGGCAATTTAGTGATTAAAAGTTCATAATTTATTTCTGATGCTGTCGTCATGCCTATTGTGAATTTAAAAAATGGCTCGGTCGCCCAGGTACCTACTTATTGATTAGTAAAATGGAAATACGAAATTTTGTTCAGTTCCTATTGTATATCTTTGTCTGTTCCAGTCATCCTATACCAAGGAATAAAAACTTTTACTACGTAACCCATACATATGAGCGAAAAAGATTCACTTTAGTTAATAATAACTTTAGTGCTTCTATTGGTTAGAGCTATAAGGTCGTAAGTTCAAGGAGATTTTTTCAAGGAGATTTGCCTATACTGCAAACCTGACCTTTCTAAACAGTTTTGAGTTGACGTCAAAAGCTTAGGTGCAAGTGTGTGTGTGGTTATAGCGGAGCGGAAAGTCACTTAATGACTTCAGATTAAAAGCTTTCTGCACTTTAATGTTGATAATGCTCTGGAAAGTCGCAAAGATGTGACGTCATAGGAAAATACGGTACGACCTTTTTACCTTGTTACATGAAATAGGTACTTATGTACGGCAATGGGGTAGGTAGATAAAAATATATTCTGCACGTAATAATTATTAAAAAAAAAGTTTTTTCGTTTTTTTTTAGTGTCAATTTTTAATCAAAATTTGGTACGGTTATACAAATCTGTTGCCCCGTTTTTATGGAATAATAAAAGTTAGGTAGGTAAAGTGGGGGTGATTCTTTTTTTTTAATACCCTATTGTTGGGTACCTCCCCTACACGTAAAGTGGGAATGATTTTTTTTGTTAACTTACCCTATTGTGTGGGGTGGTATCGTTAAATTGTTCTTTCAAATTTACTGAGGGTAGTCTTAGATAATTTTTCCGATAATTGATTCTTTACTAACTATTAATGTTTAAAATGGAGGTTTTTTTTAAGAGTTGCAAGTCCTCACCCCCTACGAGCTAAACCGCTGTTTCAGGAAATTTGAAAAGAGGATATACAATCAATTCACAAAGGAAATTATCTATCACAGCCAAGTAGGCTTTCTTAGTTTAGGTGTAATAGTCGACCAACCTAAGATGTGCAGTTGGATTTGTAAAAAACTTTATAGATTTTCCATACAAGATGTTTTATTCCATCTGTAAAAATAACTCTGTTTTTAAAATATACATCTATTTATTGGTAAAAGACTACGGAAACCTACTTTGCGCGTGGTCCGACACCCACTTGGCCACTTTTTATTAATTAAAATCACAAAATTAGTACCTAAATGACTCAGAAAACTATGACGTATTCGTTTCTTGCTATTTCGAACGTTTTAAGAACAAATTTTCGGCAAAATTTTACCCAAAAGTAGACAATTTATCGAAATCCTGACATGTCATTTTTTTTTCTTACGTCTTTACGCAAGTATCTATTGAAGTAAATAAACTTTTTTCTGTCTGTACCGAAACTTTTGAACTTGATGTTCACCCACTTCAAGACGTTGGGTTTTAAATCGAAAATTGGCCCCACGTATTAAGAACCGATTACAATAAAAAATAATAACTAAAAAAATATAAAGAAATAATAAATATCATTTAATTATGTACCTGTTTAAAATACTAATAATCTTACTTTTTTTTAATCCACAGTTGATAAGCCCTTGGCATCAAGACTTAGATAAAATGGTGGTAGCTAGCCAGGCGGGCTATGAAAATGCCCTACCACCAACCAAACCGAGTCTTACTAAGTTGACCCCGCCGGGAATCGAACCCGCGACCTCCTGATGTGAAGCGAATGGACTTAATATTACGCCACGGAGGTGTTGTAAATTTAACCTAACCTAGCTTGCGATAGAAAATGATTGATTAATATATAACATTCAAGTACGGGGACTATCAGCAGTGCCTAACTCTTAACGTATATTTTTTTGTATTTTTATTTTTTAACCAAAATATGTTTGCTTCAGGCGCTCCAAATACATCTGCAACCGGAAGAGGGAGACATCTTGATCTTCATGCCGGGGCAAGAGGACATTGAAGTCACGTGTGAGGTGAGTGATACAGATCAAACAATACAACGACACAAGAGGTACTCGTAAAGATACTTTTATACTACAAGGGGCATGGTAGTGCCGTCCAAGTCTTTTTTTTTTTATTAAAAATTTGAGTGCGTTTGACTATATCTCACCTGATGGTAAGTGACTATGTAGTCGAGGATGGTACACGCAAACTCAAATAATGCCTATTCACTCTCGCCTTGAAGATCCCCCAATTCGAGTCGAGCGCAAATCAAGCATTGCCCTTTCGAAGGCAGAGGCGGCTGGTGCCTTAGAGAACCGGTGATGCACTGCATGGGTTTATTAAAAAATAGATAAAATAATTATAATATCCATACTAAAATGCACATAATTGGTCAATCAGCTGATCGATTATTATGAAAAGTAAAAAAAAAAAGTTTTTGACAAAGTCAGAAACAAAGTCAAAGCATTTATTTGTCAGAACATAGTTGAATACATGTTGTTCTTAAATATTAAAGTCGTAGAACAAAAGTTGTTCAGTATGATGCGTAGAAGCTCCAGGTAGTACTAATATATATACTGTGCTCCAGGTAACGGGACCAGCGGGACCCACACCAATTTTGCTACACCCTGTACCTATAGGTAGAAGGAAGATATATGTTTAAAATGGTAGTGCGGCACACGAGCGCACTTAAGGTGTAGGCGCCACTGTTCGAAGGTCTATTTTCGAAACCCTGTATCTTGGCAGTAGGAACTATTAAATTAAACGATGAAAATACAGTTATCTACTAGCTGCGTGTACTTACCTTTGCTAAAGAAACAAATCACGTAATTTTTGCAGCTATTTTGAGTAAACATTCAATTGGCTTCACTCCGACTTAAACGCTTCGAATGGAGTCTAGACAATTTGTTAGGTAACCTCGAATACAATTATAACTTTAAGCTTGATGGTTTATGTACTTATAGAGCCACAGTATAAGCACACCGGATTATAAAACAGAGAGTTCTCGAGGCCTAAGCTCAACTTTGCATTTGTGTGAGTGATCGCTAAAATTAGTAAAGGTGACGCGTGATGGACAGGTGGCGCCTCAGGCCGGTTTCAAAAACCAGTTTTACAGTATTAGGCGGGAAGCACGCCACTTCAAGCTGGTATCCCTGTCTACACTATTCGTGTGCAGTTATGCACTCACACAAATGCAAAGCTGAGCTTAGGCCTCGAGAACTGTAATAAACTATACAGTGGCACAACGCCTTTGATGTTTGCGTTTTGCCGCAAGCATTTTACATTAAACATTTTGACCAGTGATGAGTGATTTCGGCTTTGGCTTTTAAGTTTTAACAAAATAAATATCGATTCATTATGGGTTGAGTCTCTTTGTGCTTTCCGCTCTGTAACCCGAATTCTAAGTTGAATCTCATATGTAGTGGTCGTAGCTTAGTTTGAGTTGCGTGGTTGGGTTGATCACGCAGGTTAACTGACCTGAAGCACGGTCATTACCTAAATGGGTTTGACTGTTAATGGCATTTTTCTCGACCGTTTCCGTGCTTTGCAAGACATGCTAAGCCGTTGGTTTCGGTTGCTACCACTAGGTGGCAATCGTTATGCCGTGTCAGATGCTTTATAGGCGGTTTCAAAACTTCTGACAGCTTCAAATCAGCCCTTGTAAGTGCACCCCAACCGGGTCCGCCACTAGGCCTACAACCTCCACCAGCCCGGACTTGGCCCCCGTGTGTGGAGTATGGCGTAACCTTTCCGAGCTTGGGAACAGATCGACCCGTGCCCCAGCAGTGGGGATGTTATGGGTTGTTAACTCTGTAACCCGACTGTTTAATGTCAGACCTGCTGGATTATAGAACACGAGAGCAGGTGTTCCTGCTATAAAAGTCAGTGTAAAAACGCCGGGCTATTAGACGTATCGTATTACCACACCCTGGACACAACGGGCCAGAAATGACATTTCAAAAAAGGAATGACAGAACAAACGAAATGGCGGCGAAATCCTATATATAAGGTCGCAATCTAGTGATCGGCAGGGAGTGTCCATACTGTATGTTAATACTAATATGTATAATTTGGTATTACTGAGCGTCTACTCAAATCTGGGAATTCCTGCTCATTTTAACTATATGATATTCTTCTCATCATATTAGTCCAAAGGCAACCCCTGATCTACATAAAATTTTATACCCCCGAAGGATTTCCACGACGACCGATACATCGACTTCCCGCGACCTTCACCATGTCGGTTATCCACTAAGTGGAAAGCTCTCCTACACTACGTCTCACGGCCGTCTGATCTACGAGCAAGATGTGCTCCGCTGACTTCCACTCGAATTGAGTGATTCGAGAATAATCATCATCATATCAGCTCATATATGTCCCCACGGAGGGGCTCGAGCCTACCCTGAATAAGGGCAAACGAGCCTTAGTCGACCACGCGGGCCCAGTGCGGGTTGGTTGACTCACATACAATCCTTCGATTTTCTTCACAGGTGTGTGCAACTGTGCAGGTTTCCTCACGATGTTTTCCTTCACCGTACAAGCGTCAGATAAACGTACGAATTCGAAATTCGAAAACACATTGGTGCGTGGCAGGATTCGAACCACGACCTCCCAGGCAGGAGGTAGCGGCCTTAGCCGTTACGCCACCGACGCCCTAGCTACGATTGGTTCGATTCGATAATGCTATGATATATTAACCTAATCTTACAGTGAAGGAAAACATCGTGAGGAAACCTGCACACGCCTTCGAATAAACTCGCAGGTTGTGTGTGAAGTCGACCCACTCGCACTGGGCCCGCGTGGTCGACTAAGGCCCGATCGCCCTAATTCAGTGTTGGCTCGAGCCCCTCGGTGGGGATGTATATGAGCTTATATGATTAACCTGATCACTATTTATCTTTCCAGGTGTTAACAGAAAGACTCGCCGACTTGGACAGTGCGCCACCACTAACGGTATTGCCCATCTACTCTCAACTGCCGGCTGATCTGCAAGCCAAGATATTCCAACGCGCTCCGCCAGGGCAGAGGAAATGTATCGTCGCCACTAATATTGCAGGTATGAGATTGTGATTGTAAGCTTTCTTTATGATTTAAAGAAAAACCGGCCAAGTGCGAGTCGGGGTCACACAAACACTGTTCCGCACCAAAACATTAACTACCAACAGAATAAGACCTCTCACTACACATACGCTCTAAAAATAAACGCTAGAAAAATGAAATTTCCAAAGTTCGGAATAAGAAGACTCCTATTTACCTAGAGCGTATGTGTAGTGAGAGGTCTTATCTCTAGGTAAATAGGAGTTTACTTGTTCTGAACTTTGGAAATTTTATTTTTCTAGTATGAACTGAAGGACTTTAGATTTTTCAACCTCATATACTGTTGATTTTTTCAAGATTACCGCCTCCGTAGCTCAGAGGCAAAGTTCACTGGCTTTACACAGGAGGTCGCGGGTTCGATTCCCGGCGGGGTCAATTGTAAGACTCGGTTTGGTTGGTGGTAGGGCATTTTCTAAGCCCGCCTGGCTAGCTTCCACCATCTTATCTAAGTCTTGCCGCCAAATATCAATGTTGATGTCATTGGTGTGTTCCGGCATGAAGATAAGATAGCTAGTTCCCCATTGCGTTGGGGAATAATATTGGTAAGCCCGCTTCCATCTTCGGCAACATCGTCACTTACCACCAGGTGAGATGTTGTCGAGGGTTTACCAATTGTGCATAAAAAAGAAAATTATAGGCCCAGTAATTTTGGAGATAAGGGGTGGGGAAATGGTAAATTTTCTTCTATTTTCTAAAAAAATAGACATTCGAAATCCTCACAAGTATTTTCATTTGATATGTCACCCAATATGTTTTAAAAAACTTTTTTTTCATTACCAAAAAGAGTCCCCCTTCTTTAAAAATCATTTATTTACGTTACACGTCCGTCTTTGGGTCACCGACTTACATATGTGTACTAAATTTCAACTCAATCGGTCCAGTAGTTTCAAAGCAAATGGCCTGTGACAGACGGACGGACAGACAGACGCACGAGTGATTCTGTAAGGGTTTGAGGTACGGAACCCTAAAAATGGGCAATCGGAATTGTGTCTTGCTTGTTAAGAGGATTGTGAGCCTACGGCGAAAATTAGATTTCTCATGCAAACGCCGAAAGCAATGTTCACCTCTAAGAGTTAACCTATTTTGACCAACTTTGACAGGTTGTCAGTCAGAACAAAAGCTAGGTTTTGTTACGAGATTAGCAATGTGCGGTTGTACAATAGATGAAGGTTGCGTGGAGAAGATGAAAGTGACCAAGTTGCATTATAACACTTTAAACTTTCATGATTATTCATAATGACAAATTGAAAGCGGGACTTTATTTAACATATGAGCAGGTATTGATGTTGTTTTTACCTCAACGTTTCGACTGTGCTTCAATAGCCGTGGTCGCGAGTAGACTGAAGCCGCGGTGTCATCGCCGCCGGCGCATCGCAGGAACACCTCCATCTACCCTCACTTCATTTTGTTAAGGGTTAGGGTCACCACACATTTCACTTAAAAAGTTAGGGTCACGACACACAACACTGACACAGTCTACAGGCCGCACGGGTGTTTATGGGTGTACCTGCTCATATGTTAAATAAAATCACGTCAAGTCCCGTTTTCAATTTGTCATGATCAAGTTGCAGTTCACGAAAGTCCTATTTTCTGCCAAAACACGAGATATAAGTACTATACAAGACCAAGCCAATTGAAAAATTTATATTTATTAAAATTTGAAAGAATGATTTTACACAGATAGAAGGTTGTAAGGTCGAGGCGCGAGTCGGGAACGACTAGCGAGCCTCGCACAGTGCATTCGCTAAATTAAACGAGTAATTAAAAAAGTAAACGAATAATGACTAAAACTAGTTGAGTTTGCAAAAACATGAACTACAATAAAATTAAACTTACTAACATTATTGAAAAAAATAAACCTATAAACCAAGCTTTTGTTCTGACTGAAAACCTTTATTAAAAAATTGGTCAAAATCGTTTAACATTTAAGAGTTAAATTCACTAACGCCGCTTTTTTAAAATGTCGCAACCTAATAATCCTCTTAAATAACCGAGAAAAATATCCTGTACATATTAATCAATCCCACATATGTACTGACCGTTCCTAATCGTATGTGCCGAGTGGAATATATCACCAGATCTGCATATATGGTGACTGGTACATAACTGGAAACCTCTAAGCTAGTGATTTAGTTGCAATTATAATAAACTAGCTTCTGCCCGCACTGCCCTGTCCTTCTGCCGTGGACATCGTTTTTAATTTCGAGCAACGAAGGAGTATATGTGATGGCAAAAAACTCGAAGTTGAGATTTTGATGGGGAACGATTGTCTTACACTAATAGTCTAAAAACAAAAAAAGGGTGTGTATGAGTGTGTCTGTACGTCCGTCCGGTGCTCTTGTCCCCAGACTACTGGACGGATTTGGAAGATATTTTCCAGAAGTTTTTTTTTCATATTTCCTTTATCTTGCTTTTGTAGAGTTGCCACCATATTAAAAAAACACTTTTTTTCCTCTCAAAAATGCCTAAACTGATTTTGATGAAACGCGATATGTTTCTATAACTATATTATATATAGCCTATAGTATGCAGTAGTCCATTGTTACAAGAAAAATTTGTAATAAGGTACCTCCCATACAAATTCAGGTTGATTGTTACTTTTATCAAAAAAAGCTCTAACGATTTTAATGAAAGTTTGTTAATAATTAGGAGTTAATGTGGCCTACTGAGTAAGTTACCTCTCATACAAATTTGTAAATTTTTTATCAAGTCTGATTTATCTATCTTTATTCTTTGCTACTAAGTAAGTGTAATGTTCATTGTTGATTGTTGTATGCCCGACTATGACAAGTGGTGAAGTCTTCGCGTCAAAGTATGCACAGCGTGGCTGTACAATTTAATATAACTATAATCGAGGGTGCACGGAAGAGGCTCACGAGCGTAGAGTTTTTTCGTGCTCCCTTTTTAAGAGGACTGTGAGCCCACGGCGAAAATCAGAACCCTCATGCAAACGGCGAAAGCGATTTTCACCTTTGAAAGTTAACCTATTTTGACCAACCTGATAGGTTGTCAGTGATATAGGTATCGTTTTTATTATGGCTGTAATCGAAGGTGCACGGTGCGCGAGCGCAAATGTATCCTATGTTTTTTGTCCACCTGTTACTGAAACTGTGTGCCAAATTATAATTTACAGATATGTAGTATAATAATTTAAGTATATATTATATTTTATTTATTTTAAGAAAACTTACAGACAAATTAAAAACTATAGATAAAAACAATGCCCTTAAAAAGTTTCCACCAATAAAAAATAACAAAGCGCAACACAAAAAACAGATATAATATATGTAAAGTAGTAAATTAATTGTGGAATAGAGAAAAATAAAAAATAATTAATTACTGGAACTCAACCCATAATAAAAAAATGCCTATATGTTAATCCAGTGCTTGACCTATCTACCTATCAAATTTCATCCCATTCAATTTATCCATGTAAGAGTGAAAAAATTATATGCATTAATATCTATCCTGCAAAATCTGTGTTTTTTTTTCGGGATAAAAATTTACCTTATGTGCTAATCTAGTGCTTAATCTAACCTTTCAAACTTCACAAACAAACATAGTTTCTTCTTTACAATATAAGTATGATACAGGATAGTTGGTTGATGCAGCTTATATTTTCCTATTTCAATAAATTATTTAAATACGTGTGCATAGTGAGTCCGTATCTATCAACAAAGGATAGTAGAAAATGTTTTTTTATTGATATGATTTTCTTATTCTTTTTCTTTCAGAAACATCGCTGACTGTAGACGGTATTATGTTCGTGATTGACTGTGGATATTGCAAATTGAAAGTGTACAATCCAAGGATTGGTATGGACGCTTTACAGGCAAGTTGTTATTTAATTTTGCTTTTTTTGATAGTTGTGACGGTATCAGATTTTTAAATATTGCCTTTGGTAACGGCTAGTCCAACCAATCGACGTATCCAACTCGGCTGGGCAGCGTTCGGGAAGCTTCGCAATATCTTCACGTCCCAAATACCGCAGTGTCTCAAGACTAAGGTCTTTGACCAGTGTGTGTTGCCAGTGATGACTTAGGAACTGAGACATGGTCGCTTACTATGGGCCTCATAAGAAGGCTCAAGGTCACCCAAAGAGCAATGGAGCGTGCTATGTTCGGAGTTTCTCTGCGTGATCGAATCAGAAACGAGGAGATCTACAGGAGAACTAAAGTAACCGACATAGCTCACAGAATCGCTAAACTGAAGTGGCAGTGGGCAGGGCACATAGCTCGTAGAACAGATGGCCGATGGGGCATTAAAGTTCTCGAGTGGCGACCGCGCACCGGAAACCGTAGCGTAGGCAGGCCTCCCACGCGGTGGACCGATGACCTGGTGAAGATCGCGGGAAGCCGATGGATGCAGGCAGCGCAGGACCGGTCGTCGTGGAGATACTTGGGGGAGGCCTTTGTCCAGCAGTGGACGTTTTGGTGCTGATATGATGACGATGAACGGCTAGGGCCGCTACATCCTGTCCAGGAGGTCGTGGTTCGAACCCTGCCACGTACTATTGTATTTCAAATTCATATTACGTTTATCCGATGCTCTTACGTTTTTTTTTATTTACAATTGGTAAGCCCTTGTAATCATCTCACCTGATGGTAAGTCACGAATATGCCGAAGATGGAAGCAGGCTTACCAAGATTCCCCAACGCAATGGAGAACTGGCTATCTTATCTTCAAGCCGGAACACATCAATGTTGTTAACACTGATGTTTGATGGCAAGACCTAGATAAGATGGTGGTAGCTAGCCAGGCGGGCTTAGAAAATGCCCTACCACCAACCAAACCGAGTCTTACAAGTTGACCCCACCGGGATACGAATCCGCGACCTCTTGTTGTAATGCGAATGGACTAACAATTATGCCACGGAGCAGAGTCGGAAAACATCATGAGGAAACCTGCACACGCCTGTGAAGAAACTCGGAGGTTGTGTGTGAAGTCGACCAACCCGCACTGGGCCCGCATGGTCGACTAAGGCCCGATCGTTCTAAGTCAGGGTAGGCTTGAGCCCCTCAGTAGAGACGTACATATATGAGCTTATAAGGAAGTACTGATTCCGATAGTACAAGAAATCCTAGTTTGGGCACAGGTGACTTTTTAAATTTGTCCCTAAATATTATTGTCATAAATCTAACACTCCTTAACCCTTCCAGATCTACCCAGTGAGCCAGGCGAACGCACGCCAACGCGCCGGCCGCGCGGGCCGCACAGGCCCCGGCAAGGCGTTCTGCCTCTACACCGAGCGGCAGTACACGCACGAGTTGCTTGCGGCCACCGTGCCCGAGATACAGCGAACTAACTTGGCTAACACTGTGCTGCTATTGAAGTCACTGTGTGTAGAAGATCTACTTGCTTTCCATTTCATGGACCCGCCTCCACAGGTAACTAAATGCAAAGCAAACACGATATAAAATACTTCTATACAAAAGGCAAGGCATTCTGCCTCTACACCGAGCGGCAGTACACGCACGAGTTGCTTGTGGCCACGGTGCCCGAGATACAGCGAACTAACTTGGCTAATACTGTGCTGCTATTGAAGTCACTGTGTGTAGAAGATCTACTTGCTTTCCATTTCATGGACCCGCCTCCACAGGTAACTAAATGCAAAGCAAACACGATATAAAATACTTCTATACAAAAGGCAAGGCATTCTGCCTCTACACCGAGCGGCAGTACACGCACGAGTTGCTTGTGGCCACGGTGCCCGAGATACAGCGAACTAACTTGGCTAATACTGTGCTGCTATTGAAGTCACTGTGTGTAGAAGATCTACTTGCTTTCCATTTCATGGACCCGCCTCCACAGGTAACTAAATGCAAAGCAAACACGATATAAAATACTTCTATACAAAAGGCAAGGCATTCTGCCTCTACACCGAGCGGCAGTACACGCACGAGTTGCTTGTGGCCACGGTGCCCGAGATACAGCGAACTAACTTGGCTAATACTGTGCTGCTATTGAAGTCACTGTGTGTAGAAGATCTACTTGCTTTCCATTTCATGGACCCGCCTCCACAGGTAACTAAATGCAAAGCAAACACGATATCATCATCATCATATCAGCCGAAGGACGTCCACTGCTGGACATAGGCCTCCCCCAAAGATTTCCACGACGAGCGGTTCTGCGCTGCCCGCATCCAGCGACATTCACCAGCTCATCGGTCCACCGAGTGGGAGGCCTGCCTACACTACGTTTTCCGGTGCGTGGTCGCCACTCGATAACTTTACTGCCACGATATAAAACACTTCTATACAAAAAAATAGACACTCACATTTCTCCCAGGTACGGTGCCTGGTTGTAGCTCATAGAACAGATTCGTTAAGGCAGTAAGTTCTCGAGTGGCAAATGTGCGCCGGAAAACGTAGCAAAGGTGAGACTCGGTGGGCCGACAACTTTGTCTGGATGTTGGCAGCGCAGAACCGGTCGTTGTGAAAATCCTTCGGGGAGGCCTTTGTCCAGCAATGGACGTCTTTCGGCTGATATGATGATGATGACGACAGTTCCTGAGATAATTTGGCGAATACTGTGCTGCCATTTATGGTTCCGCAGGCGTAAATATTCCCTTAGATTAGAATGCATGCACGTAAAAAGGTTCACGAGTGGTAACCACGGACCGAAAGGCGTAGTGTTAAGACAGTTCCACCAGGTGGACTGATGATTTAGTTAAGCTCACGATAAACCGCTGGATTCCTATGTGTCATCCTGGACATCTCTGAATTGTTCTGAATTAAGGTAAAGATAGTCTGTGATGCGGCCCTAGAATATCTCCACCCCTTCTCTTACCGAGGTTGTGGTAAGAAGCGACCAAGGGCACAAACTGAAGGATGTGCAGCAGCTTCTTTTCCGCGTAATGTGTCACCACACTGTACACTGTGATCACCAACTCGCCTGCCAAGCGTCGCGATTCCATTAAAACCGTCCAAACTCGGGAAAGGCCTAAAACCGTCCAAACTCGGGAAAGGCCTATGCCCAGAGTGGACGTCTTCTGACTCACATTAACCAAAGCAACTAAGCGGGATAATAGTAAGACAGTTTTAGTTAACGTTCAAACACTTCTTCGCTCTTTGCCGAATTGTAAATGGTCTTCGATATCAGTCTCTAGTTCCTATAATACAGGCAAAGTATATATGTATATTAGTACTTACATACAGTATGGACACTCCCTGCTGCTCTCTAGATTGCGACCTCACCCTCTCGTCACCCAGATTGATACAGATTGGTTACAGTTTTTGGTTGTCGAACGTATAGGATTTCGCCGCCATTTTGTTTGTTACGTCATTCCTTTTTGAAATGTCATTTCTGGCTCGTTGTATGAAGCGTCCAGGGTGTGGTACAGGGCAGTACATGAAACCCTTGTTTGGTATTAATTTCAGGTAAGCCCGCTTCTATCTTTGGCATCATCGTCACTTAAGAGTCTCCAGGATATGTATCTCCTCAATATATTTGCAAAGTTTGGATTCAATCTGCCATGTAGTTTTTGTATAAAAAGCGGAACTACGTTTGTATGGAAACTCGAGCCTCCTGGCGGCCCTTAACTATCAGGTGAGATAAAGCCAAGGGCTTGTCAAATGTATATAAAAAAAAATGATTTTTTTTTTCAGGACACAATCCTAAACTCGATGTACCAGTTATGGATCCTTGGCGCATTGGACGGAACAGGCGCACTGACACCCCTTGGACGGCAAATGGCGGAGTTTCCGCTGGACCCGCCACAGTGTCACATGTTGATCGTGTCTGCAGAGATGGGGTGCAGCGAACAAGTGCTCATTATAGGTAAGTTTTAAAGCGCAAAGTCATAGAAGAGTTCCCACTAGACCCTCCACAGTGATACATGCTGTTCGTCTCTGCAGGTGCAGCGAAAAAGTGCTCATTACAGGTATGTTTCATAACTGTTAGTCATAGCAGAGATCCCGCTAGACCCGTCACAGTGTCACATACTGTTCGTGTCTCCAGAGATGGGGTGCAGCGAACAATTAGTGCTCATTATAGATATGTTTCAATTGTTAGTCGTAGAAAGGTTCTCGATTAACCGGCCCCAGTGCCAAATGCTGATCGCGTCTGTAGAAATGGAGTGAAGGGAACAATTGCTTATTGTAGGTACATATGTTTCACAAGTGTTAGTCATAGAAGAGTTCCCGCTAGACCCGCCACAATATCAAATGCTGTTCGTGTCTCTGTAGTGATGCAGCGAATTAGTGCTCATTATAGACATGTTTTTTTATCTTCAATTAATGTCCATAGTGCCTACAAAAGGTGGGTGCATCGAACAAGTGCTCATTGTAGGTACGTATTTTTCATAAGTGTCAGTCATAGAAGAGTTCCCGCTAGACCCGCCACAAGATCAAATGCTGTTCGTGTCTCTGTAGTGGTGGGGTGCAGCGAATAAGTGCTCATTATAGACATGTTTTTTTATCTACAATTAATGTCCATAGTGCCTACAAAACCCAACAGTTTCATAGAATACTTTACACTTATCCAAGATGATTATCATTTTAACCGGAAGACATGCACTATATACATGGTATTTATTTTTACAGTCAGTAGAGCAAGCCTTTATTTAAGGGTACGATCCATCATAACCTGAAGCACACCTTTTTTTAAGTATCTATTGCAGAAGAATCCAATGGTGCGGTTTTGTATAACAACGTCAGGTGGTTTTATTTGTTAACTAGAAATATGGTACCGGAAGGGCCTTTACACTTACAACAGGGTTCGAAATTATCAAGATAATTATTTTCTTTGATAATTATCGGCGTTACAAAATAACGTTTAAAGTTTGAGTGTAAATTTAATCACGGTTATTAATTAACAATTTCTTTTTCGTGGCTTTTTTCTCTGAGTTCGAGGTTTAGCGCTTTGACACGTCACGAAACGTCAAATCATGTTCGGATCAACATGGCAGGACATAGCGTGAGGCTAGTGTATTGTCAAAGATACTATAATAAAGGGTGTCTCAGCGCCAATTTGAAACTTTAAACACGAATTTCTCGGCAATCCGCGGGGTTAGCGGGAGGGGAGCGGTAGGTGATGAGTGCGGATTTTTTTGTCGCTATGTCGCAGTAGTCTGGCGCGCACCGCGCGTACGCAGTAGTAGCACAGATTACTAAATAAGTCACAGATTACTAAATAGTTACTTCGTAACAGATACATCACTCCCATACAAAAGCTTAAATACCTACGCTATATTAGCCTACAAAATCTTAATAATAATACCAGCTGTTTGCAGCGAGAAGAAATGTGCCATAACTACGCATACAGAGAGTTGAGATTGTTTTGCCCGCCGCGCGACCCACGTGCGAGCGCGTCATCGAGCGAATGTGCTAGGGTTGTACCTATGATGATTTTGGTCATGAAACAAATGTTGTAGAAAATCAATTATTTTATATTTGTCGATCAAATATGTATGAGTTTAATAAAATGATAGATGCATTTTTTCCCTTCCCTGAATTCCCGATTAATAAATTTTAATGTCGAAAATATTCGAGACCTCGTAAATAATTTTAACAAATAATCAAAAGGGAAACCTCCTGTTTATATTTATATTTTATTTGATCTGTATTTCATATCAAAAAAGAAAGCGAAGAAAAATCAATCAAAGTTGGCTTTTTACTTGAGTTGACGGAGAATTTCATACCTATTATTCATACAAAAACATTCCCCAAGAGGGCCTCATTGTGAGCTTGAATTATTGTTATTTTAAGTGAAAGCTAGGTAAAAACGTAACGAAAATAGTTTTTCTGATACCATCTACAAGTCATAACAAAAAACGGCTTGTGAATGCAAGCTATAGTTTACGAAGTAACTATTTAGTAATCTGTGCCAAGTTCTTGAGATTTTTTCGTTTACATTCGTCCTGGTAATAAAAATCGGCGGTGCGCGCGGGGGGGCGGGGCTTGATGGAGTTATTTCGATGACGTGATGGTACTTGACAAGTTAAACCTTGGATTTTAGTTTAAAACGGTTTATTTACAGCTATAGAAGTGCCCCCCAGCTACCGAGTGGCCAGCGCATTAGTACTTCTCTTCTATGACATACCTACCTAAATCACGACGACGACGCTAGGTACCTACTATGTTCTGACATTAAGTAGGTAACTGTTATTTATATAAAAAAACACATAAATAATACCTGAAATCCTTAATTTACGACGATTAACATAGTAGGTACCTACCCACCATTGTTCTAAGTATATGGAATAAATGATGATAATTTGTAAAGGAATGACAAAAGAGAAATCGAAAAAAACAAAAGATTTAAGATACTATTAACTTAGGTACCTTTGTTCGTCTCTCGGCAATGAAAAAACTTTTGTGTGATTGACTGTGACACCCATCCACTGCACAATAATTGCGTGGTTTCGACATTTCTGTTTTAGTCAGAGCGGTAAATGTGACGTGCGAGCACTCAGGCGGGCGTGCGTCAACCTACTGTCCGTTGTATCGTCTCCGAAACGCTTAGCAGTAGGCATATAACTCGTGGCCTTGAGCAAGTGAGGGACGCGTGGTAGTAGCGTTCGGTAGGTGATGAGTGCGGATTTTTTTGTCGCTATGTCGCAGTAGTCTGGCGCGCACCGCGCGTACGCAGTAGAGGCGTACTTTTTCAACGAGTTTTTACAGAGGAAAATGGGATGGACAATGTTTATTTCAGGGATGAGTCACATTTTCACCTCGAAAGGTGCGTCAATCGCCAAAATTGTCGTTACTGGTCATCCAGCAATCCAAAAGAAAAACATCAGAAAGCATTGCACAGCCCCAAAGTTACTGTATGGTGCGCAATATCGGCGAAAAAAATCATGGGGCCATTTTTCTTCGAGAATGACCGAGGTGCAACGGTCACAGTGACGAGTGAGCGGTATATCGACATGATTAATATTTTTTTGTATCGCAGCTGCAAGAAGAGGATGTTGACGAGTCCGATGTATGGTTTCAGCAAGATGGGGCCACAGCCCACACAGCTAGGGCCTCCATGGACACACTAAACGCGTTGTTTTCGGGAAAAATCATAAGCCGCTTTGGAGACGTATTGTGGCCACCCAGATCTCCCGACTTAACCCCAGCTGACTTTTTTATGGGGTTATCTCAAAGCAAGAGTTTTTCATACCCTTCTTATGAATTTGGAGCAGCTGAAGATGAAAATAACGACAGAAGTGAGGGCCATATCAGTTGATGTTCTGCGGCGTGTTTCTGCAAGTTCGTTAGTCCGCTTTGAAGAGTGCATTCGCCGTGATGGAAGACATCTTGACGGTGTAATATTCCGTACATATAAAATCCGCACTAATATACTATAATTTACTGCAATAAAAATATTATAAATACAATTTGTTTTTTTAAATATATTATTCAAAGTTTAAAACTGCCGCTGAGACACCCTTTATTATTGATTTTTCAACTAATTTTATAATTATCAACGTTACAATGAATTATCGTGACCGATAATTATCATATTATCATTGATAATTATAAAGATCTTACAGTTATCGATATGTGTCTCTCGATTTATTTGCCTAATTTGAATTAAATCGCATATTGCATTTGTGTTAAAACTGAATTACGTTTTTATACACAATTGGTAAGCCCTCTTGGCATCATCTCACCTAATGGTAAGTGACGATGATGCCGAATATGGAAGCGGGCTTACCAAGATTCTACAACGCAATGGGGAAATGGCTACCTCATCTCCAACTGTTAACATTGATGTTTAGCGGCAAAACTTAGATAAGACGGTGACAGCTATCCAGGCGGGCGTAGTTTTCTATGTCCTTTCACTAACCAAACCGAGTCTTACTCCGCCGGTAATCGAACCTACGACCTCCTGATGTGAATTTAATGAACTTAATACGCCACGGAGGCGATTAAAATAGTAAAATAATATTAGATGTTAGGTAAAATAGTAAAATAATATTAGATGTTAGGTAAAATAGTAAAAAAAGGCTTCTACTCTTTAAACTAAACAACCTTTGTTCTCCTGAGTCCTGTACTATCCACTACAGCTTCTTTCTTCCATAATTCATTTAAGAAATTTAACGCATATTTTTACATATATCATCTAAGAAAATTCCTCCTGATGTGAATCTAATGGACTTTAGCGATTACGCCATGGAGGCAGTTAAGTATAGGTACTAAAATCTTCACTAAATCCTTTAGCTACGAAACTACATATGCAATTTCGTGTCTTCCCCAGTATCAATGCTGTCAGTCCCGTCCGTATTCTACCGGCCTCAGGGCCGCGAGGAAGACGCTGACGCCATGAAGGAGAAGTTCCAAGTACCTGAGTCTGACCACCTCACGCTACTGCATTTGTACAACCAGTGGAAGTCTAACAAGTAAGTGCTGGAAGCTAAGTGACAGTGCTTTTCTGTTTTATTAGCAATGTAACCCACTCCGTGGCGTAATGGTGAGTCCATGCGCTTCACACCAGGAGGTCGCGTGTTCGATTCCCGGCGAAGTCTAATTTTATGAGACTCCGTTTGGTTTGCGGTAGCCCTATATATTCTAAGCCCGCCTGACTAGATACCACAAACGTATGTAAGTCTTACCACCAACTTATTTAAGTCTAGCCGCCAAAAGATAATGCGTTCCAGCGTGAAGATAAAGGTAGCACGCCAATCTTGGTGACGGCGACCGGCGACCTGATTCTCCCATTGGTCTCGCGAGCCACTGCTTCTCCCACTGATGGCACGACCCGGTAGCTTGCATTCTTCAGTGCTCTATATTCATTCATACAAAGCAGTCGAGTCGCCGTCGGTCGCGAAAATGAAAGCCAACGCAGTTGCGTTGGGAAGTTTTGGTAAGTTTTTTATTTGAGTTTGCGTGTACCATCCTCGACTGCATCATCACTTACCATCAGGTGAGTTGCAGTCAAACGCACTCAAATTTTTAATAAAAAAAAAAAGAAAAAAAAAGTCCGCTTCCGTCTTGGGCATGATCTTCACTTACCATCAGCACACCCTGGACACTACATACAACGGGCCAGAAATGATATTTCAAAAAAGGAATGACTGAATTAACAAAATGGCGGCGGAATCCTATACTTTCGACAACCAAACTGTAACCAATCGGTATCAATCTGGGTGACGAGGGGGTGAGGTCGCAATCTAGAGAGCGGCAGGGAGTGTCCATACTGTATGTCAGTACTAATATATATACTTTGCCATCAGGTTACAAGGTGCCAAGGGCTTTTCAATTGTAAATTATTAAAGATATCCCTTTCGCAAAATATTCCCTGTTGCAACCAGTGCAGATGAACATAACAGAATTTATCAAAGATACAAAACGCGTTGAGTCAGCGTGTGCTAATCCAGATTCTTTTTTTTTTTTGCTCTTAGCACCGTGCTATGTGAGTATAGACAAGGTGTAAGTGAGATAGCATAAGACTGGCCGCCATTTATACAGGATGTAACTAAATTGATGTAAGAGATGTTAACTGGGGTTCTACTCATCATACTGAACAACTTTCCTCAAGGGGCCCATAGTCCATTCGCAAAAAAAGTATTTCAACTCTTCATCAGCTGATTGGCCAATTCGTGCATTTTTGTATGAAGCGCTCATTATTTTTTTGCAAATTGGGGTTCCTTGGTGAGAGTCGTTCAGTATAAGAGAGTAGAAGCTCAGTCAACACCAATATCATAGTAGAGTTCATCTGTGAATCGTTTCTTTATCTGCACGGGTTATAGCAAAACGTCTCATTCTCAATTCGTCCCTTTCCCAAAAAGTCCTTTCGCTTAAAAAAAAACGTAAAATTTAAAAATGTTTTTGATTTTCTTCTTTTCACTTTTAGATGCCAAGATTTTTTTAAATTCACAATTGGTAAATTTTTAACCGGTTTAAAACGAAATAAGCGGTTTTTTACGCATAAGTAGCCGCTTGAAATGTGTTCTTAGCCGACGTGAGCAAAGATATAATTAGTGTTTTTTAGGTTAGAAACATTTATTTTCGGAAGTTATGTGACTTATATATTTTTCAAACTTATGATATTAATAAATAAAGTAGCAAAATAGCTAGAGCCATATTTAAGTTAAAAAAAAATAAGTGTTTTTTTACTATGGTGCCAACCCTAAAAAATCAAGATAGTGGAAGTTTGAAAAAAAAACGCCTAAAAGTAATATTGCCCTAACCCAAATTTCACCCAAATACGTCTTGTAGTTTGGGAACTAGAGCACCGGACAGACCTACGTACATAACGCAGAGACAACACACACACACAAACATTTTTTATTTTTTCAAACGACTTCTCGATTCGACGTTATGTTTTTTTTTTATGTGTGTTACCTCAGAACTTTTGACTGGGTGAACAGATTTTGATGATTCTTTTTTTATTCGAATAAAAAAGCTAGTGCTTCCCATGTGGTCCCACATAATTTTATCAGAATGGGTGTGGTACTTTATTATAAAAGTAACAAAAACCAAAAATAATAATGCAAAAATGTACTGAGTTGTTGCGATGGAAGTCGGTTTTTTAACGTGTTTAGCGTTTTTATAATGTTTTTTTAGACTTTATTAGTATAAGACAATCGATCCCAATAATAATCTAAACTTAGTTTTTTTTCCGTCTCAATACCTTATGCACTCCTTCGTCGCCCGAAAGTAAAAACAGCTGATCGGAAATTAAAAGGTGTCAAATTTTCCCGATAGTGTCGTAAGAGGAGTCTAAGGGATAAAAAACCTGAGGATGAGCAGCAGCTTCTTTCCCGCGTACTATACTACCACACTGCACACTTTGATCGCCAATACGCCTGCCAAGAGTGTTGTTTAAGGCGAGGTATTGATTGGAACAGTTGTCTCTGTCTTTTTCTTTACATGTAAAGAGTAAAAAAATAACCACACCTTTTCAATGGTTTTTCGTTTCAATCAAAAACTACAATGAAAGTATAAAAAATAATAACATTACTCACTTTGTATTGTCACAACAAATATTGTTTATTTTTTTTATTTATACTTCAATATATTAGTCATAACTAGAGTTAAAAGTAACGGTGTAGACTATCTTTAGGATTTTTTCTATCGAGCCAAAACTGCTTAATCGTGTTTCTAATAGCTTTTGTCTTTATGGAACATCATCAACAATGAGGGTTTTTTTTTCAACCTTGAGTTTTCTATCGTTTAGGAGTAATTGTCGTCAAATATAACGAAAATCTGTAATATTACCACCTTATTAGCAACTCGGGGGAGTCCTATTGTTATGGATAAATGTTGGTATGTAGGACGTTGTTAAGGAATCCAGGGTAATGAGAAAAAGGTTTGAATTGGTACGACACGCATATTGGCCAGCGTCAGTATTGTGTGGAAGAGAGCGGTAGAGGTAAGCCAAAGATGACCTATTATTACTAGATGCTATAACAAAGATGACCTACGCGTTCAACTGTGGCCGACTCAAATTGTAAAATTATGACTTTTTTTATTAACAATTTGAGTGCGTTTGGCTGCACCTCACCTGATGGTAAATGCCGATGCAGCCGAGGATGTGACACGCAAGCTGAAATAGTGCCTATTCACTCTCGTCTTAAATATTCCTAAATTATACGAATCAGGGAATATAGACGCCGGAAGGGAATTCCACTCCGTGGCCGTTCGCATGATGAACGAAGAATCATGACTGCAATGAATCCAACAAATGACACATTTCATTATCTTGTTCACAGCTACTCAATAAACTGGTGTACGGAGCACTTCGTGCACGGGAAGGCGATGCGGAAGGTGCGCGAAGTGCGGCAACAGCTCAAGGACATCATGCAACAGCAGAGACTGCCGATAGTTTCGTGCGGGACTGACTGGGACACGGTCAGGAAGTGCATTTGTTCTGGTAACTATTTAAATATTACATTAATTCATCATCATCATATCATCCGAAAGACATCCATAGCGCTCGGTGACTCATTGGTGACGATGAGCTTGTCAAAAACAAGCTTCAAAGCCTTGAGCATCGCCGCAAAGTTGTCTGTCTTTCGGTTTTCTATCGAATTCATTTCGGAGAGTGCGCTCAAGAACTTCACGACCTCATTCCCCCAGCTCCATTCCACTTTCGGTCAACGAGACGCAGGGGGAGATTCCACCCCTTTGTTGTTGATGTTCAGCCTATGCACACGAAGCTTTACGCTTCCTCATTCATTATGCGGACAGCGATGGAGTGGAACTCCTTGCTTGCGTCTGTTTTCGATGGTTAACTTTTTATCTACCTAATATAATAAACCTAAAACCTGCTTGCCTGCTTTTTAGATATTTATATCATGTTTGGTATCAAAAGACAGGTCTTGACGAGCACATTCTAAATATACAAATATTACATATGCAAATAATTTTAATTTCTTAGCAAACGGTCTCACAAGCGATATAATGAGACGGCTCGCGCTACACTCAAGCGACACGTCACGCGGCCGCAGGTAGCGAGGTGGGGTGTCTTTATACACTGAGCACAAAAAATATGGAAATAAAATAAAAGTTAAAAAAACTAAAACCTGTTTACTGAAAAGTATATAAATAAGAGTTTTACCGCCAGAAATCATAGCCTTTATTTTTCCCGTTGTCTGGGGTATAATAGCCGTAGTCGCAAGCCCTATCGTAATGTCATAAGTACCTATAATTAAGGCTTGCGACTAAGATAAAGGGAAAAATAAAGGCTATGATTTCAGGCGGGAAACTCTTGTTTTTATACTTTTCCGTAATCGGGTTTTAGTTTTTGTCACCTTCCACAGTCACTGGCTTTTGATCGCCTCTGTGGCGTGGCTTACTACCTACCACCATCTTATTTAAGTGTCCAAACATCAGTGTTGATAGCATTGATGTATTCCGGCATGAAGATTTAGATAGGCAGTTCCCCGTTGCGTTGGGGAATCTTGGTAAGCCCGCTTCTATTTTTGACATATTCATCCATTTCCATTTGACAAGATGTTAAGGGCTTACTAATTTTGAACAAAAAAATTTAACCTAACACTTACTGCTCAACTAATTCGAATAACCGCCGCCGTGGCGTAATTGTTAGTCTATTGCGTTTCACACCAGGAGGTCTCGGGTTTGATTCCCGGCGGGGTGTAAATTTATAAGGCTGAGTTTGGTTGGTGGTAGAGCTTTTTTTAATCCCACCTGGATAGTTACAAGTCTGGCCGCCAAAAATCAATGTTTACAGCATTTATGTTATCCGTCTGGAATATAAGATAGCCGTTCTCCATTGCGTTGGGGAATCCTGCTACGCCTGCTTCCATCATCTTCACTTTCCATTCGTTGAGATGATGTCAACGACTTACCAATTGTGGATAACAAAAATAAACCTTCCACTTATTTCCCAACTAATCTGAAGTATCAACTTATTACAGCATCCCATATAGTTCTAGAAAGCTTGCCCAGACAACGTGTAAGCTTGGTGTGAAAGATTTTGCTATCGAGGATCATTCAAAACGCAGTTGCAAGTCTCAAGTTGTGTAAACAGGCGATAGCCTATGGCCCGCGTTGGCGAATATTACATGTAGTGAGCTTGAACCCTTCATTGTCACACACTTCCAACGACCCAACTATATTTCGCTGTCTTTTATGTTTTAAGACAAACAAATGTATTTTATTTATTAGAAGAAGATATTATTAGAAGCGTCGGTGGCTCAACCGGTAACGACTCGGTCCATCTAACCAGAGGTACCGGGTTCAAATCTGGACGGCCAATGTACCAATGAGTTTTTCAAAAACCTACGTACATATCATTACCGATTGCTTTAACGGTAAAGGAAAACATCGTGAGGAAACCTGCACAGGCCTGGGAGGAAACTCGAAGGTTGTGTGTGAAGTCGACCAACTCGCACTGGGCCCGCGTGGTCGACTAAGGCGTAATCGCCCTGATTCAGGGTAGGCTCGAGCCCCTCGGTGGGGACGTATATGAGCTGATATAATAAATGTATTTTATTATTATTATTTCTCGACAGCATACTTCCAACATGCAGCACGCCTAAAAGGCATAGGCGAATACGTGAACTGCCGAACAGGAATGCCTTGCTACCTCCACCCAACTTCGGCCCTCTTCGGGCTGGGCAACTCTCCGGACTACGTGGTGTACCACGAGCTGATGATGACCAGCAAGGAGTACATGCACTGCGCGACTGCTGTGGACGGCCGCTGGCTCGCCGAGTTGGGACCCATGTTCTTCTCAGTCAAGGAGACTGGCAAGTGAGTAGATAAACTATCTTTTTTGTAACGAGTTTTCATTTTTTAGGGTGAGTTTATTTAATTTTTAAAGCGAGTTGGCGTTATTTTTGGAGAGAATCGTCTTCACCTTTGGAGCACAGCTGTAGTCATTTTAGAAGCTACTTGCCTTTTTTAGTACTTCATGATCTTCTCTGTCAACGAGACGGGCAAGTGAGTAGATCAATTGTCATTTTTGCGGCAAGTTGTCATTTGTAGGATGAGTTTATTTAATTTTTAAAGTGAGTTGGCGTCACTTTTGTAGAGATTGTCTTCACCTTTGAAGCGAAGCTGTGGTCATTTTAGAAGCTACTTGCCTTTTTGTAGTTCATGATCTTCTCTGTCAAGGAGACTAGCAAGTAATAGATCGATTGTAACTTTTGTTTTCCTTCTAAGATGGGTAGGTAGGTACTAACTTAATTAAATGTAAAAATAGAAAATTGAAAATAGAAATCGTAAAAACTAAAACATTTAAATTAAACTAAGCACTTATAAAGAACCTAAAAAAATCTACCTATGTGTATAGTATTAGATAAATTATCCGGCAACATTATAGTAAAGTTATTTAATGATTAATTAAAGGCAAACGGAATATTATTACAATAAATACCAACCAAGTATGAATCGGACCCGCGCATCGAGAGTTCCGTACCACCTCACAATCGAAATAGGACCTTATTATTGAATGGTTGAATCCCGTTTACATATGGCCGGTTTTTTTACTATCTATCATCTGTCTATGTTCTTTTACTTCAGAGTCTGCACTAAAATCACGTCAAGTTTGGTTTTAAAAGATTCATCAGCGTATTACTCATGAGTTAGGTTAGTAACAGTTATGATAAGATTGCTAACATAGGAATTTTCTAAGATGATATGGGTCAAAATATGCGTTAAATTTCTTACATTAATTATGGAAGAACGAAGCCAACTGTAGTGGATAGTAAAGGACTCAGGAGAACAAAGGTTGTTCAGTTTCCCGTGTAGAAGCTTTTTTTTTACTATTTTGCCTTACATCTAATAATTCTTTACTATTTTACCTAACATCTAATAATTCTTTACTATTTTACTTAACATCTAATATTATTTTACTATTTTAACCGCCTCCGTGGCGTAATAAGTCCATTAAATTCACATCAGGGGGTCGCGGGTTCGATTCGCGGCGAAGTCTTACTTTGTATGGTTGGTAGGGCATTTTCTAAGCCTGCCTGGCTACCTACCACCAACTTTGGGGAATCTTGGTAGGCCCGCTTTCATCTTCGGCATCATCTTCACTTACCATCAGGTGAAATGACGTTTCACCAATTGTAAATCAAAAAAAACATTCTAAATAGAAAATATCTTGGGTACTGGGGTTTATGGTTAAACTCAGTTGGTAATGGTATCCCTAATTCGATGATAATGTCAGTGCTCCTACACTCGTCTATACCTAACGCAAAATATACCTACGCTCACTGGCCCCCTCAGGCGGGCTCTCGCAAGTCGGGCCGCCACCAACTGCTCCACAGATAAGAAAAAAAACTTGCCGCTCCGATAGATTGCGGAAGGAGGCGTGGCAGCTTCTTGTACTCGTACAACGAGACATGTTGCTGTCATTCGTAACTGATTGTACAGCGCAGAAATTGCACAGTATCATGGCAGGCTGAGCTCCGCGTGATTTGGTGAGAAAACACTGAGATGTGCAATAATTAGCTGCAAAAAATGCAAGTGGCAAAGTAAATTAAAAATTGGAGGAGTTTTTACAATATGTTTACAAAAGGTATTACTTCCATAGTGTTGTAGTTATTAATATTGATAGATTAGATTAGGTATGCGAGGTATATGCGTATTATAAATATTTAATTTAAGGATGTTTGAACGTTTTCACGCTCTCCAATTTTAGGTATACTGTAGCTCGCATACGAGCACGCGGCTCGCGCTCACATACATGATGCGATTTGCTGAATAACTAAACACAGTTGTTACTTGGTTACATTATGTATCACATTCATTTCTTTTCTGATCAAAAACAATGTGAAGGGTATGATCAGCTAGATATATTCATCATCATCATCATATCAGCTCACATACGTCCCCACCGAGGGGCTCGAGCCTACCCTGAATTAGGGTGATAGGGCCTTAGTCGACCGCGCGGGCCTAGTGCGGGTTGGTCGACTTCACACACAACCTGCGAGTTTCTTCGCAAGCGTGTGTAGGATCCTCACGATGTTTTCCTTCACGTAAGAGCATCGGATAAACGTACATAATATGAAATCTAAATTCAAAATCACATTGGTACGTGGCAGGATTCGAACCACGACCTCCCGGCAGGAAGCGGCGGCGCTAGCCGCTACGCCACCGACGCCCTTATTATAGATATATTCAGGATCTCAGTAATGGTTATAACTTGCAACTTTGCTCCTACAATTTGGGGATCTTCAAGCGAGAGTGAATAGGCATTATTTGAGTTTGCGTGTACCATCCTTGACTACATCGTCACTTACCATCAGGTAAGATATGGTCAAACGTCTTCAAATTTTTAATAAAAAAAATAAAAAATTCACGCATTGTTTAGGTTCATGGTGGCGCATCTATTAAAGCTTGAGCTTGAGGGTCTGATGATGATAAATTTGGTTTTATATATTTTAGATTTATGGTGTGACGCTTCTACCTCCAGCTGGAGGGACCATTTAGTCACTGGGTCGATTGTTTTCAAAATCGATATCTCTTTAAAATAAAAAATAAATATCGTTGAAAAATAACGATAATACGCTCGCAATTAATAACAAGAAACCAAAAATAAAAATTCATATTTTTATAGAACTATTGATTTACATATTGTAAAAACTCCTCCAATTTTTAAATTTACTTTGCCACTTGCATTTTTTGCAGCTAATTATTGCACATCTCAGCGTTTTCTCACCAAATCACGCGGAGCTCAGCCTGCCATGATACTGTGCAATTTCTGCGCTGTACAATCAGTTAGAAAGAAAATTGCACGGAAAGTTCCAACTGAATAACTTTAAAGAACATTTTTATGTTTTTCCTTGCACTATACAACAATAAATATAAATATAAGACACAAATTTGTTTATACTGCAACCGGTTTCGTGATCATCTTCAGGCAGTAGACTACAAATAAATTTTCATTTTCATTTTCATTTTACTTTATTTCATAAGTGAGGGTAGTATGATATTTACTCAAAATAGGGATAACAGTTTCCAAAAAAAATACCAAAATGGTAGTTTTTGTGTCATACTAGTACTAAATAAGATAACAATTGTATCTGAATGTCAAATTAAAAAATTACAATTTTACATAAAAAATTCCAAATGTCAGCTTAGGTTTTTAATTTAAATTAAAATAACATAAAACAGGCGATGTCGAGAGATGTGTCTGGTCGTAAAGCAGTGGAAATAAAAACATAAAAAATGTTCATTTCAGTGTCCATCAAGAACCTACTATCGCAGGCATACAATGAATAACTTTACTTCTAATCTGACGATCTGAAATTTTATTTGAAATAAATGGTTTTTAATTAATTGCACAACATTACATATTATATTAAATAGTCCCAATATTTTTGATGTGTAACATCTTTGCTCTCGCTTTCCTGCAATTTGTGGGAGTGATTTCGTGAAATTGGACGGAAATGTGTCCCATTGTAACAGGAAGTCGCGTTTTTTCAGGCTTTAAAAAGGCAAAGGTATCTATGACCATACAGCCTAGTCTGCCGTATCTTTGCCGTCCTTTTTTCAGGCTTTAAAAGCGCGGAAAAGGCAAAGGTATCTATGACCATACAGCCTAGTCTGCCGTATCTTTTACTGTAGGTCTCGCTCGATTTTTTTTAATTTTAAATGCTCAACAATTAATCTGGGCAGATTTACTATCCTGGTATCTAAGGTTAAAACTTAGTCTATTCTCTTTCCAACGGTATGCCATATGCCATAAAAGAACTTCACAAACTCGCAAAATTTGTGCATCGGGCAAAATCAGGCTAATATTTTAAACTCAGGCTGAAACCATTTTTTGCGTAAATAACACGTGTGAACATCATGAACAAAGTAGGGTTCCGTAATGATAAAAAAATGTTAATTCGAAACTTCAAAGTTAAGTTTGCAGTTTAGATTTAAACATTTTGTAAGGAGTTGAACTTTTTACAAATATAACTGCACTTCTTAAGGTAGTTCACTAACCTCTTAAACTAAGAAAACCTTTTTAGCCGTGATATTTTTTCTTGTTAATTCATTATGTGCCCTACTATTCCAAATGCTATTCCGATTTCCTGAAATAGCAGTTTCGAAACTGTATTAAAATCAGCACTTAAAAACTTAATATTTCGTAAACTAATTCATTTAATGACGGACATGGCGAAAATATAAGGGTTCTTAGTTTGACTACAAAACCTTAAAAATCACCGACGTACCGATAAAAACAGCTAAATTAAGTAAATTTTACCCTCCTCCGTGGCGTAATGGTGGGTCTATTCGCTTCACACCAGGAGGTCGCGAGTCCGATTCCCGGTGGGGTCAAATTTGTAAGACTCGGTTTGGTTGGTAAGGGCATTTTTATAGCCCGCCTGGCTAGTACCACCATCTTATCTAAGTCTTGCCGCCAAAAATCAGTGTTTATGGCATTGATGTGTTCCGACTTGAAGATAAGATAGCCAGATCCGCATTTCGTTGGGGAATCTGGTAAGCCCGCTTCCACCTTCGGCATCATCGTCACTTACCATCAGGATGCAAAGGGATTAAAAAAAATACTATCGGGTCGCAATCAGAACGCGTCACTCATTATTTATATACTAGGATGTAACGACAAATTTGGTAACGATAACGGAAATGGATAACATGCCAATAAAACTGAAAACTAGGACAATGAACTCTAGTCTCTTACCATGCTTGACATATGGGTGTCAAACATGGAAATTTACGGCAAAAGTTAAGCACAAATTAACGTCCTGCCAGCGCGGAATGGAGAGAAGCATGCTTAAAATAAAAAAACTAGATAAGATTAGACACATAAAGATAAGAGAAAAAACAAAAGCCACTAATGCCTTGAACTACGCACAAAAGTTAAAGTGGAAATGGGCCGGCCACATAGCGCGGCTTAGAGACAAAAGATGGACCTACAATACCACCGTATGGAAAGGACCTCAACTAAAAGAAAGAGAGGAAGACCATCTACCCGATGGGAGGATGAAATAAAAAAAGTCGCTGGCCCAAAGTGGTGCGAAATAGCACAGGATAGGGAGAAGTGGGCATCATTGGAGGAGGCCTTTACCCAATCTGGGGACCCTACTTAACCTAATTTAGTAATAGTAAAGTAAAACAGTACATATAGCAACTAATAAGCGTTATAATAATATTAATAATAGTAGATAAGATGAAATGAAGTATGGTCAAATAAAGGCTTTTTTATTTTAATTTTATTTTATTTATTTATTAACGGAAATGGATAAACTTAGGTTGAGAGGATAAATGGCAACCCTCTGATGTAAATATGTCGGTCTGCCAGCGCAAAGTGGTAGCTCCTTATAGCTCCTGAAAAACTTGTTATCGTGATCAAACAAAAACGATAAGGGAAATGGCTGAGTAAGATATAAAATGAAAGTACTAGTTGTACTCATGACAATAATGCAAAAATTGACCAAATATTCGGTTGCTTTATGAAGCAACGCCCGTTAGTAGTAGGAAAAGCGAGTTTTCTGTGCCATGTTTCTCCCCTGCCGGAGGCCCAAAGTTGACCTTGAGCCCATGGCTGGCTACGCCCTTGCAAATCTTTCCTCTTTATAATATAAATAATATTTGTAAAGATTGTCTGACAGTGGGAAGGAGTAGGTGAATAAACGTATTTCATTTATAAGGAAGTGCAGTATCTATGTTAACTAGTACGAAGTAACCAGTAAATAATACTGAATAATAAATAAATATTCTGGGACAAATCACACATATAACCTGTGTTATGGGAACCAGAGACTGATATACATACTTATATACGTATACAGGTTGACTTTTAATTAGTTCTTGATAGCAAAGAATATGAATTTACACGTCATTACAAACAACTTTCCCAAAGAAACTATGTCAAATCAGAAAAAATAATGTTGGTCCTCGGTACATAATAAGTTATCAAATCGGCAAAAATGTATAAAAGACCCAATTTTTTTTTCATATTTGACATATAGTTTCTTTGGGAAAGTTATTTGTCATCACGATTACATTCATATCCTTTGCTATCAAGAACTAATTAAAAGTCACCCCATATAGATATGTAACACCCAGACACAGAGCAAACAAATCTGCTCATCACACAAATGTTTGCCCTGGGTGGGGATCGAACCCACAACTCTTGGATCAGTAATCAAGAGTACTAACCACTGAGCCACCGAGTCAGTCATCTGTTATAATGCCTTCATGTTTTTGTTCTGGACGGTTTGCACAACCAATACACAACAAGTGACAACAAACCCCCGTGTTACAATATGTACCTATCACTCTATTATAACATAAGCGTCACAAACACAATACGAACACAGTTTTTTAAAAGAAAACAATAGAAAAATTGGGATACGAAAAAAAAAAAACAATATCTGTATCGTTTACTCCTCCTACTGATCCAATTTACGTGTCCCTTTCTCTTTATTATTATTATTTTAGTGACAAATCTACAGTTCATTATCTATCTAGTAGTTTGGTGCTTGTATGTAGGTTTTTTGTAAGAAAAGCAAAGGAACGACGAAAAAAACTTTTTTTTGTAGTCCTCCTTCAATTTTTATTAGGTTTCCGTGCCCAAAGCACACCCTGGACTCTTCATACAACGGGCCAGAAATGACATTTCAAAAAAGGAATGACGGAACAAACTAAATGGCGGCGAAGTCCTATCCGTTCGACAACCAAACTGTAACCAATCTGTATCAATCTGGGTGACGAGGGGGTGTAGGGGGTCTAGAGAGCGGCAGGGAGTGTCCATACTGTTACAGTATTACTGTATGTTAGTACTAATACTCGTATATATACTTTGCCCAAAGTGTGCCAACAGTCCCTATTTTGTTAATTTTTTATTTCTATATTTTGCTACGATTTTTTCCATAATAAATAACTATGTGTTCAACCGGTTACCTACTATGGTTTAGAAGATACAGCCTTCTAAGCTAAAGGTAAGACAGACGGATGGATGGTATATTTTTTTTATTTATTTATTGTTTATTTGAAAAACAATCACTTACGGTCTAGCCAAACGTGAAAGTTATATAACAAAAATCGGCTAAGTGCGAGTCGGACTCGTGCAAAATAGGGTTCCGTATCATCATACTAGATGGCGCTAGTTTCTTCATGTTTAAAAAAACACGTTTGTGTATGGAGACCCCCCTTATTTTTTCGCTTTTTCTGTTTTTTAGTATTTGTTGTTATAGCGGCAATATAAACACATCATCTATGAAAACTTCAACTGTCTAGCTATCACGGTTCATGAAATACAGCCTGGTTACAGACGGACAGACAGACGGACGGACAGCGAAGTCATAGTAACAGGGTCCCGTTTTTACCCTTTGGGTGAGGAACCCTAAAAATATTATATGCATAAAAAAATGAATGAAAACAACAGCAGAAATGTAGGATAAAAAACAATCGAAAATTCTAAAAAATATTGCGCAAGAACACTCCCAAGGTCACCGTCACACAGATGACACAGACCTCACGGTTATCAGTTTCGCTACAGTAAAAAAGTGTTGCCGTTTTAGCAACGAAGTTCGTATTCTAGCGACAATAACGAGGGCTGCCTTTTAAGTTTTGTCGTTTGAAATAAGAATAGACAATTTTATTATTTATTATTAATGTATTATCATATAATGTTTTTCGATGAATTCGCCGCGATATTTTATACACTTTTCCATTCTTTCGAACCAGTTTTGGAAACACTTTTCCACTCCGAAGTTAGCATGCCAAAATAGCCGATTTGTATGCGTTCACCGCCTCTTTAGGCGTGGAGAAACGTTGACCACGAAGACTACTTAATTTTGGGAAAGTGAAAAATCATTAGGGGCTCAAGTCAGGGCTGTACGGAGGGTGGTCCAAAATTGGATTAACGCGATCTGGCGCCTTTAGGGCATTTTTAGCGACATTTTAAAAATGTCGAGCGGCAACTCCAACCAATAACTATTGTAGTATTTGTAGTGTAGTTAATTAGTTTCGTTTCCTAGCCGTGGCGTGGCGTCGTCAGATCGTTGTGTGTTAATTCCTATCTTTAACTTTGTGACGAAGGAGTTTAAAAAGGTACCTATGTCAGCTTCAAATTTTTATTTGGTACACAATAATGTAGATTTATTCGAGTAGCTTATGACTCATAGAATGTTACTAGAAACCTAATTGGTGTTATTCAGTTTTTATAAACCCAACTTTATGCGAAAACTATTTCGAAGAATAGCTTCTGCGATTATTTTCCAATGAATGGAATTTAAAAATTTCAAGTGATTTGGTATATTTTATAAAAATGCGATTTGCCCTTGATTAGCTTACGATGACGTCACTGCCGGCATAACACAACTGGTATTGTTTACAAGATTTTTTACAAGGCACGTAAATAAAATAACCATTTAGCTATGTAAGATTTTATACTGTAAATGCATGCTAAACAACTAAATTCATCATCTATTCATCATCATCATCATATCAGCCGAAAGACGTCCACTGCTGGACATAGGTCTCCCCCGAGGATCTCCACGACGACCGGTTCTGCGCTGCCTGCATCCAGCCGCTTCCCGCGACCTTCACCAGGTCATCGGTCCACCGAGTGGGAGGCCTGCCTACACTACGCTTTCCGGTGCGTGGTCGCCACTCGAGATCTTTACTGCCTCAACGGCCATCTGTTCTACGAGCAATTCTTTCTTTCTTATCGTGTGGCACTATTAACCGTGCTATCCAAGGGATAGACGGCGGTTGCCTGGTGTTGCACTACGAGCAATGTGCCCCGCCCACTGCCACTTAAGTTTAGCAATTCTGAGAGTTATGTCGGTTACTTTGGTTCACCTACGGATCTCCTCGTTTCTGATTCGATCACGCAGAGAAACTCCGAGCATAGCACGCTCCATTGCCCTTTGGGTGACCTTGAGCCTTCTTATGAGGCCATGTCTCAATTCCGTATGTCATCACTGGCAACACACACTGGTCGAAGACCTTGGTCTTAAGACACTGCGGTATCTGGGACGTAAAGATATTGCGAAGCTTCCCGAACGCTGCCCAGCCGAGTTGGATTCGACGATTGATCTCTTTCTCGAAGTTGGACCTACCTAACTGGACTGTTTGTTCTAGGTATACATATTCGGTAACAACTTCGAGTGTAGAGCCTCCAACCTTCAGAGGAGTAGGTATGACACGGACGTTTGACATAATTTTCGTCTTGTCCATATTCATTCTAAGACCCACTTGTTGAGAGACTCTACTGAGGCCATCGAGCATTGTGCCTAAGTCGTCCATAGTCTCAGCCATGACCACGATATCGTCAGCGAATCGAAGGTGGGTGATGTACTCGCCGTTGATATTGATGCCGAGTCCACCCCAGTCCAAAAGCTTAAAAACATCTTTCAAGGCGGCGGTGAACAGTTTCGGAGATATAACGTCTCCCTGTCTCACCCCTCGCTGCAGCTGGATAGGTTCCGAGTTTTCATCCTGGAGGCGAACCGACAAAGTGGCGTTTTCATACAAACATTTCAGCTCTTCGATATATCGATAGTCAATTTGGCACCTCTGGAGAGACTGTAACACAGCCCAAGTTTCGACCGAATCGAAGGCTTTCTCATAGTCCACGAACGCCAAGCATAGTGGCTGATTGTACTCTTCGGTCTTCTGTATAATCTGCCGCAGCATATGTATGTGGTCAATGGTACTAAATCCTTTTCGGAAACCGGCTTGTTCGGGAGGCTGGAAGCCGTCAAACCTGCGTGCGAGACGATTCGTAATGACTCTCGAAAACAGTTTGTAGACGTGGCTCAGAAGTGAGATGGGTCTGTAGTTCTTCAGCAGAGTATTGTCGCCCTTTTTGAAGAAAAGCACGACCACACTTCTGTGCCATGCCTTAGGCTTTGTCCCTCAATTATAACGGAATTAAATAATTTCTGAAGAGCTTTAAGTACCGGTGTTCCACCTACTTTCAGAAGTTCAATGTGATATTCGAGTCATAATGTGATGCGCAAGAGTCTGGCAAAATCGAGCACGCCTCCTGGTGGCCATGCGCAGCGCACGTGCGTTATGATCTATATATGTGGTTTATTAACCGACTTCAAAAAATGGAGGAGGTTTCTCAATTCGACCGTACATATTATTATTTTTTATCACGCTTTTATTAGCTTCACCTGTATGTTTGTATGTATGTAACCGACTCCTTTGAACTCGATTTTGACCCACTTTAAACGGACAGATTTAATTCAAACTTTGTAGACTTATCAAGAATCAGCGACAATATAATAGTTTCTTAAGTTTGAACTAAAAAATAAAGAGATTTTAAATAAAACTTAAAAACACGCTTTTTAAGTATATCAGACTAAAAAGTAAAAAATAATTCTTAATTTAAGTTGAAAATAATAATTAACGAATTAATAGTTTTTTGTGAAAAAGTGTGGGTTGCTCGATAGACGAAAAATATGGCACAGAGCGCCCTACGCTTTTTCACAATAATACTAGTAATTTGTTAATTATTATTTTCAACTTATATTAAGAATTATTTTTTACTTTTTAGTCTGGTGTACTTTAAAAGCGTGTTTTTTAGTTTTTTTAAACTCTATTTATTTTATGTGTGTTCGCGGATAACTTCATCGTTTAAGAACAGATTTTGATGATTCTTTTTTTTTTGGAAAGGAGATATCCCAGGGGTGGTACCATGGTAAGGAAACCAGGATCTGATGATGGCATCCCAGAGAAATCCCAGAGAAATTGACATGACGTGTCTGTCAGACGCTCCTGCGAGAAGGTGTGTTCTCTATGTGGGATCCCTCCCACCAAGGAACTAATAATACGAACCCGATAATAACACAGGCACGGTATAGAAAGTGTTAAGGGTACCTTCCGCGCTTTTATTTAAATTGCGCTAAGGAATTTTTTCTTATCATTTTTATCATTGACAACACCTGAAATCTTAGAGCAATAAATGTAATGCTCTAAGCCTGAAATATACCTAATGATATATGTGGTTTATCTAAGAAATATCAAAATGGTACTACCTGCATACGTGTAATATAAATTAAAAAAGTTTTTGTACTTTGTATAGAACGTACACCTACAACTCGAAAAATGTTTCTCCCTTACAAATTGAGATGTGTTTGACGCTCCTGTGAGAAAGTGTGTTCTACGCAGGGTTCGAAAATATCCGATATTTATTATAAATATCAAAATATCGGATATTTATGATATATCTAAATATATATAAATGAACTCCTATTACCCTTGGTCATCGCATCACGCGTGAACGGCTGGGCCGATTTCGCTAATTATTTTTTTGTTGTGTTGGAGGAGGTTGTGTTTATTATTGTCAGGAGAAGAGATTTGATATATAACGGATATATATCATGATATACATGATGACGTTTATATTTTCTAGCTGATGCCTGCGGCTTCGCCCGCGCAGTACCCGTTTTTTGCCACTTTCTTAATTTCTTCTTTCATAAGAATCTTCTGACAATAATAAACTCAACAAAAAAAGAATTAGCGAAATCGGTCCAGCCGTTCACGCGTGATGCGATGACCAAGGGAAATAGTGGTTCATTTTTATATATGTATATTGATGTATATCCTCGAACCCTGGTTCTACGTGTGGGAGGAAGCACAGTTGAATTTCTACCCGACTGCGCCAGAAGGTGGGTTATGTTTTTCGAGTGTATGTATGTATGTTTATTTATGTCTTTGGCACGCTCTGTAGCTTAAACGGCTTGATGAATTTTGGAGTGCGAGATCTCGTTAGATTTGTCTCGATCCCATGAGTAACATTGAATGCATTTTTACCTGACTGACCACAAAAGAGGGGTTACGTTTTTATGCAGTCGGATTTTTAATTAATTCGTTTAGTTATTTACTCTACTCTTTGCAAATAATATTGATATCATATTTCTTTCAATATTTTATTTTATTGTCAGGTCCATTGTGATTCGGTCCGCAATCAATATGAGCATAAATGATTTGCCCGTTGAGATCCTGGAAATGATATTCAAAAAAATAAAGGGCACAGACGCATTCGTCTGCCGCGATGTGTGCCGCCACTGGAGATTCGTCGTAGACTCACTTTGGAAACATTATTGCTGCCGCGAGTTTGAGCTTCCTAAAAATCCCTATAAAACTCTCAACCAGAGCTACCGTAGATCGTATATTATGTCCCTTAAATACTGGTCCAAAGTTGAAGAGGCGTCGTCGGTGCGTTGTAAGCAACTGCCAGTTTCCAATATGAACCATTTCAAAGTTCTAAACAACCACACATTGGCAGTAGTAATTAGAGCTCAAAGAAGTACTTCTCAACAACAAGACAAAGACAAGATATTGTATTATAACATTGAAAATATGGAATTCATATGCAGTGAATGCTTTGACTGTAATTTTATAAAGTATGACGAGAATGAAAAGTTGATTACACTTCATTTATTTATTTATTTATTTATTTATATTTATTTATTTATATAACAATTACTTGCCACACTTACAGCGAACCAAAGCGTGCAGCAAGACAATTAACTTAAAAATGTCATACAACATTCTACAAAATTCTTAAAACTAGTGAAAAATAAATCTACGTTTGGCTGTTGAGCAAGCAAAGCATTCAGTGATGCGATTGCACGAGCCGTGGGCGCGTGCTGAGCGGTGGCAGTGCGCACGCGCGGCCCCTCCAGCAACCGTATGGAGCGGAGGCGACACGCATTTTGCGGAGCGAATAGCCTACACCGGGACAGTGTATTGCAATCATCTACATTACCATTCAGAAGTCGAAAATACTGAATCATAAGGGCAGTTTTGCGTCGCAACTCAAGAGTGTTAAGGCCTACCATTCCTGTCACGAACAAAGATGGAAACAAAAAGGGATAGTAGCCATGTAACTTCTTATATAGGTAACGTGCAAACTTACGTTGAATTCGTTCCATCATAATGGAATATTTAGTCTCGTGGGGATCCCATATGATGGAATTATACTCCAACGTGCTTCTTACAAAGGCGTAATAGAGAGTCGTGATTGCATTGCGATTTTGAAAGCGTGCAGTTTGCCTCATTACAAAACCCAGTGATTTAGACGCACGTTTACAAAGTTGTTCAATGTGCGGATTGAAAGTGAGTTCTGCGTCTTGGTATACCCCTAAGTCCCGCATATTTGTGGTGCGCTCCAGCGCGTTACCGGCGATACTGTACTGATAGATTAGATGCACCTTTCTTCTAGTGAAAGTCATCACTTTACATTTAGAAACGTTAAACTCTAACTGGTTTTTTACGCTCCATTCAGTTACAGCATCGATATCGCGCTGAAGCGCCTCACACTCTGTTACATCACCGACACTGAAGAAAAGCTTTATATCATCAGCATACATTAGGCATTTGGAAGTTCGGACCACAGATGGCAGGTCATTGATCATCAATAAGAACAATGTTGGGCCCAAAGTGCTCCCCTGGCTAACACCAGAACTCGTTGGGTAAGAGTCAGATTTATCGTCTAACAAACAGACATACTGCGTACGGTTTGCAAGATAGCTGGAGAATAGTCTTAGTAATTTTGGAGTAAACCCTGAGTCTGAGATTTTTGCCAGTAAAACATCATTGTGAACGCGGTCAAAAGCCTTTTTAAAGTCTAGGTATACCGTGTCCACCTGTCTATGGTCATCCATTTCAGTAGCGGCGTAGTCCACAAAGTTAATGAGGTTAGTGACCGTAGATTTCCCAGCCCGGAAACCATGCTGGCAGTCGCTAAGTTGGGATTGTATTTGTCTAGAAATATGGCGATTCAAAATAGACTCAAAGATTTTCGCAAAGACACTTAATACTGCAATTGGTCTGTAGTTCCGGATCTGCGACTTATCGCCATCTTTATGGATGGGTGTGACACGAGAAATTTTCCATAGTGCAGGGTATGTGCAAGTGGATATTGCCAGATTCAGAATGTGTAGAAGTGCTTTTTCAAATGCTCCAACACAGTCTTTAACTATAAAAGGTGGTACCCCATCAGGGCCAATCGACTGATTTGCCTTAAGGCGTTTAACTGCAATAGACAAATCGGACGCATCAACATGATCGAGTGCCACTCGGGACGAGCAGAGAGAACCAGAAGCCAGCTGTGCCGCTTCGCATGATAAAGTCGGTTGAGATGGCAAAAATACGGACTTAAAATATTCCGCAAATGAATTGGCAGCGTCGACTCCCCTCACTATTTTACCATCATAATCAAATTCATTACAATCTTCTTTTCGGGAATGTTGACTCCTTACAAACGACCAAAAACTTTTTGGGTCTTTTATTATATTTCTTTCCGTCTGCCTAATAAAATACTTGTAAGTTTGCTTGATTAGATCTTTGGCTTTTTCTCTATAGTATTTAAACATTTCTTTATTATAATTCTTACCAACCCGCACTGGGCCCGCGTGGTTGACTAAGGCCTAGTCGCCCTGATTCAGGGTAGGCTCGAGCCCCTCGGTGGGGACGTATATGAGCTGTAATGATGATGATGATGATGATGAATTCTTACCTTCTTGTTTGTATCTCTTTAAATGAAAGTATTTATTTCTTATAGTACCTATTATTTCATGTGTATACCAGGACGGATACTGATATTTTGAATTCGGATTAAAAACTTTTACAGGTACAAACAAATTGAAACAGTCATAAATCTTATCGTAAAAAATTGCCAAAGCTTCGTCTACATTAGCTGCCAGAAAGACATCATCCCACGACAAAGATAGAAAGGAGGCATATAGCGACGGGTAGTCGGCTCTACGGAAACTCCATTTCGGTAAAGAGTGCTGGGCTAACTCAGATGGTGGCGATGGGAGCGGTGGGGGCGCTCGACGCGCGGGCCGAGGCACGAGCAGGCGCACGCCCAGCGGCGGGTGCGGTGCGTCAGGGGGCACCAGTGGCTCCAAATCCCCCCTCACCTCCACAGACTGGCTGCCCAGATTGCTCAACACCAAATCTAATATGTTACCATACTTATTTTTGATTACATTAAATTGTTTAAGTTTACAATAGTTAAGGAAGCAATCGAATTGCGTATTAATGTGTTTTGTAAAAGAGTTCAAATTAAAATCGCCTAAAATTAACACATCAAAATCTGAATACTTTTCCATCACATTTTCAAGCACAGATAATGTTCTCAAAAAATAATCATCTGTAGAACTAGGTGCAATATAGACTACACAGCAGATAAGCTTTCTGTATTTTAAATAAACTGTAGTTACTAGCACTTCAATGTCCTCGGAGTATGCGTCCATATCGCGCATCAGCTTGACCGTATATGGAAGGCGCACCGCCAATAGCACGCCGCCCCAGCCAGCATCTCGGGCGCGATCTCGACGTACAACTGAGTACCCAGAAGGGAAAAGCTCAGCGTCCCTTACACCGCTTACCAGAAAAGTCTCTGTCAGCGCAATAATATCTGACGTATCATTTAGTAACCCAGTCTTAAGGTGTCCAATTTTGTACGCAATCCTCTAACGTTTTGATAGAATATAGAGTACGACTTCAGTTTTGGTATTTTATTGTTCACTTTTGCGACGAAAATTATGGCTCCATGGCTTTATGCAGATATCTTCTGCCCAATTTTTGGGGGAGGCTACCGTGTCATAGAATCTTGCAGGAATACCCAACTTAAATGACGCGTAATTTCCTCTAGCCTTAAGCTCTTCCACGGTGCAGTCATCACAGCCAGAAATCGACATCAGGTGGGCCTGCACCCGTTCAGGTGATGTCCCCTTCTTCACATAAAATAAATGGACATATCGCGTACGTTCGGCAGCTTCCAGTGGCGTAGAGCCTCGTGCCGCAGTGCCTCTGGTTATCTTCGGGTCACGGGAACCTCTCTTTGCGATTCCTGCCCAAGTTTCTGTTCCCTTTACCGGCTCAAGTGTTGGACTACAAGTTGATTTAGCACCAGTTCTTGGAGCTGTAGGCACCACGCAACTTTTGTTCAACTGCTCCAGTTGTTCTTTTGATGCATTTGAATCATGTGATGCAGTTGGAGCAGCAGAGAGAGTAGAAGAGAGAGGAGCATGCTTTAGTTCAGAAGGCAGCGGATGAGTTACCTTAGAGGAAGATTCACTTTGATTTTTTTTAGAAGGAACAATCATCTTTTCTATATTTAATAGTTTTTCCTCTAATTCAGCAACACGAGCACTTAGCTGTGCAATTGGTTCATTAATTTTTTTGGAAATTTGGTCAGCTATCGCATTACCAAGTATTGTGGACAACCATTGCCCCTGCAACTCCTGACGTATAACATCCCGCATCTTTTCCAATATAATTGTATCTTCTGCATTAGAAGAGTCATTGTGACCAGTGTTCTCGTCACTTCTAGACACAACGGCACGCGGCGGCACACGGAGAGTAACGTTTCTGAATACACTGTCGTCACCTTCGCAATGTTTCGCCGCTAGCGCAGGGTTGTTCGCGTTATCTTCTATGCGATGACCTCCACAACAGATAACACAATTCCATGTTAGTTTGTAACTATTATTAAGTTCTCTAAACTCAGCCACTGTGAAACGACAACATTCCAAGTCAAAGAATTTTTTACACAGAGCACATTTCATATAGTCATCAGATGTTATATATTTTGAACAAACAGCGCATTTCATTGCCATTTTGTTGTTATATTATTAGTCCTGGTGGATAGTTCTCGTATAGTGACACAGATGACTCGTAGCTTTTAAGGAAGTAATCAGTGAATCTAACTTCTTCGTGCTTCAGCTGATGTCCGTTTTACGCTTGTACACTTTAACCTGACTGGTGTCCGTTTTACGCTTGTACACTATACTCGCGGGCGCTGCTGTGGCGGGTGGGGGCACTGTTCCGTGCGTGACTCAGCTCCAGCGAGCGAGCAGCGCGCGTATTGCCGTAGGTCAGTTTCGGATGATCGTTGGATAAATTTTGAATAAATATTGGCTTTTATTGTTAAAACTAAACAGTAAATTTCACTAATTCTTTCACTGCCAGATAGTTTACACTAAGAGAAATCGAGGGATGCAACTCACAATACTGGTATTTAACTTTTGACTGCTTTTATACGAAAAAATCGCGAAGAGATCAAAAACGGGTACCACTCTGTTCGTGCGCCGGACGGTCATGATGAATCATTTGGTCTGCACGTAATTATTAAATCAAATAGAAGGAAATTTCTTATTAATACAACAAAACAAGTTCGATTAATACAACAAAACAAGCTTAAAGCTATTCGATACAAAATTGTATTTTGTAAGTGCAAGTGAAAAAAAATATGTATAGCTCAACTGCAAGTAGATCATGGGGAAGAAACGATAATAACTAAGAAACTGGAGCACGTGTGTAATTTAAAAATTTTGGCGTACGCACAAGCTGGCGAAAACGCAATCTACTTTCTTGCTACGAAAGAGGAAGATTTTACGTATTTTTCCTGCTTTCGGTTTGATGACACGGACTTGGAGTTGTATACCGAAATTAATTCCTCGGTGAATTGTAAAGATAAATTGAGTAAGCTCGAGCAACTTGGTTTCGATATAAGTGACAGACACATCTCAGAAAGACTGCATCTGGCGAAGACTATGCACTTCCACGACAATGCAGAATTGGTGAAAAGTTCTTTTGTTGTCACTATACGTAAACGACTATACGACGAGGAAGGAAAACTGACGTCAAGACCGGATAGAGTTATAGACTTTAGGGATTATCGTAGAAAATCATCAAGATACCCTTTAGAAGGAGGACAACTAGGTGTCGTGGATATTTTTAACGGCCACCGAATTATCGTTTTACACAGCCACTTCGTTTATTTTGTCGATTTATTTCACACACTACAGTAAGTGGGCATGCTAGTCACGGCCGCAGAAGAATTTTAAGAGTTCTTGGCACACGGGCATACTCAGTTTAGATATTTAAGTTTTCTGTGATCGTCATAGTTACGGATGGGGACGAAATTTTAATTGAAGACAATAGTCTCCAGAAAAGATCAATAGTCTTAAAATATTGATTTTATTTTGTAATAACTAAAGGTTAATTCAGCAAAGATTGGTTGGAAGAAATCGCTTAACAAGATAAGTCCGCCTTTGCATCTCATTGTTTATTTTGCTAGTTAATATTTTTTTTCATTTTTGTATATTTGGTGTGCAATAAAGGATATTTATCTTTATCTTGTCTTAATAACCCAAGTTGATATATTTTCTACTAGCTGTTTCCCGCGGTTTCACCCGCGTGGACAACGTTTCTATGACTGTCCGAGGGTGCGCAGTGCGCGAGCCGCAAGCGGCTCGCGAGCGTGGTAAAAAGTAGCCTATGTCTGAATCCAGGTCCTAATCTGTCTACCTACGAAATTTTAGCCAAATCCATTCAGTAGTTTTTGCGGGAAAGCGTAACAGACAGACAGAGTTACTTTCACATTTATAATATTTTTATAATATTAGTAGGGATTAGTAGGGATGATTTGAGACAAAAATATTATTTAACAAGCATGTGTAGGTATGTTTAGTTTTTAATTGACTGTCTTTTTATGTGCAGTGCGTGATCCGGTAGTGACTCGCAAACTTTGAAATGATTTTTTCTAGACCCCTCGGGTGACATTTGACTTATGCATGGCTCTCGTATCTATCTACATACTTACTTCGCTGGATCAGCGACTGCGCTTCCTCACGCCAAACGGATCTTTGCACTTCATCGTTCCAGCGGTACTTGGGACGCCCGACCGAATGTTGTCCTGTCGCTTGTCCCGTGTACGCTCTCTGTACAGCGCGATCCTCCTCAATCCTGTACGTGGCCAAGCCAGCTGATATGACCCCTGGCACCTGTTAGACTGCTAGCCTAGACTAGTCTAGTCTAGGGTCTCGGGAGTGCTGAGCCCATTTTTTTTTGATCGTCTGTCTGTTTGTTTTGTACTGGGTGGCAAAGATCGACTTGATTATTAAACAGGGTTCGTTCTCGATAAGTCCGACTCTGACTAGTTGTTCGTAATCTGAATGAATGAAATTAATATATTATTTCTACCTTATAAATAATATTAACTTGTACGATCTCCTTTTAGCTCAAATCGCGTCGCAGGTTAGTCAAATCGTTTGCAGATCAAACGAGATCTACTTACCTGCGAAAAAAGGTAATTCTGTACCGCCCGAAGGAGTCCTCAGATCTGATTTGCATAATTAGAATGATCTCGTGGACCATTCTGGCTGTCTCCTTATTTGTTGCAATTGCATTGTGGTTTTTGTAGAGTTTTCAGGATAGGGAATGAAGGTGCACCGTTGTTTGGAGATTCAGCCTTGCTAGCTTTGTTCGTTGGCGGAGCTTCTTCGTTAGGTTCAGCCATCTAGTGGTCCGATCTAGTGGTCGACTAATTCTCCTAGCGCGAGATTAATTTAAAACTCTAAGCCCAAGGTAGACCTGAATAAATTAGTAAACTAGGGCATTTTTAACAGGAGATAGTAACAACACGCGCAGCAAAAAATTATAGTAATTTATCGGGGTTTCTGATGATAATGTCTGTGGATCAAATTTTACTTCATCAAGAACGAGCCATCTTCAATACTTTACTGTTTCTAAACAAATAATATCGGCGTCTAATTTCTATCTGTCAAGTTTAATTTATGAATTTCGATCTACAGTATCTAGTAAAATGAGGTATAATAATATGAAAACTCCTGGCTAATTAATTTAAGGTGAATGATTCTATTATTCGTAAGGGCTATTTCCGTAAGCGGAAAAAGTAGGTTTTGAGAAAAATAAAGCGATTAAATTGTTTTGTCATAAACTTGATGCCCGTTTTTTGCATTTGTAGTTATTAATATCATCAAGTGTAACCATATAATACTTTGTTCAAAGAAATAATTATTAATATTAATGTAATTAATTTAGCCAATGGTCAAAAGGTGTACTTCATTTATTGTACAAGGAGGTATTTGGGCTGAAGTCTATAAATACTAATTATCATCTTACATATGATTCTTTGTGTCTCTTTTTTACAATAATAGTTTTTCGTAATCATTACGCAAAGCATTATTCAACAAAGTTCAATATTTTCCTTTTCTCCTTTAATTCAAAACAATACTATTTGTGGAATTTAGATACCAACTCCATAGAGAAAATAAGACATGTAGTACAAACGGGATTTAACTTTATATACATGAGTATTAATCGACGAAGCTAGGCGCTTCCTGTACTCAGCCTTATTTATACATTACATTCCAATGGCGGGATTCTATTACCAGAATCAGAAGAGCCCAGAATACATAATGCAAATGGATTTACCCAATACAATATAATACGTTCGACATTTACCCACTAATACATATAAGTGGTTCCTGTTAAATGTAATCCAGTCTCCTTTAGTTTGTTAGTTTTAATAAACAAATTGACTTATCGTATTATTGTTTTATTTTTTTCATCGATAATTAATTCCAACCATATCGCAGTGGGTACACGGGTAAACAGGAATTACCCCTACACCCACCGGTGGGTGAAGTCAGTGGGTGCACGGGTCGCCGTCCGTGTAAAGGTAGTGTTCCGAATGATAAGATATGTAGGTGTTAGACTAGACATAGAAATATTGCCTGAGCTGAACATATGTGTATTTTATGCAAATAAATGGTTTTCTTTCTACTCCAATATAATTTTAACGGTAACATTAAATTCGTTTTAACAACCTAATTACACTGGTTCAGCTCATAACTCGTTTTAGGCATTATTTACTTATCTGGTTGGGCAGGCAGCACAGCGAAACAGTATCTTCTCCCACTGTTTTGATCTCTGAACTCTGTATATTTAATGTAATGAGGTAACTGCTCCAGAGAATTTACTTGAGAAGAAAGCTGTAGTACATTTTTATAAACACAAGTAAGGAGGCTCTCTCGATACAAAATTAGAAGCGGGCCCGTCCCAACTTTTCGAGCCCCAAAATCCTAATACCATTTCAGAATCATTTTATAATTTATTTTTATTCTTTACCTATTCTTAACTTAATCTGAAACCTTAATTTACTCTACTAAAGTTCTAATTTGCACTTCCACACACAACACTGTAACATATATCCTTTTTTAAATTTAACGTCGCCTGCGTCGACAATTGATAATAATGTCATCATGTTCCTATTCGCCATTAAAACTCACCTCGAATAATAATATTCCTTCACTAGTCACTCTTCTGTGATCTGAAAAGCGTGAATCTAACTTAACAAGTCGAACCGCGGATACTGGAAAAATAATAAACAGACACCGTATCCACGCGGCATGGAAGCAAAATTCATGTACTGTAAGTACACTAGATATGCGGGCGCAGCCATCAGTACGTTTCAAATATAAAATTACTTAACCATTCCATTCAAGAAGTAAATATTAGGAACCCGATCATAATACAGGCATGGTACAAAAAGTTTTAAGGGTACCTTCCACGCATTTAGTGTAATGGCCCTAAAGAAATCTTTTAAATTTTCGTCATCGAAAACACCTGAAGTATATACCATTGATTTATGTGGTTTAGAACTTTTTTGTCCTAAAACTTACTATCGTCTATCTATATTATGCCTTTACATTAGTGGTGTGTCTTCTATCTAGTACCTACTACTCTAAAAAGGCACCTCCCACAAATTGACATGTGTTGGACGCTCCTGCGAGAAATTGTGTTCTCCGTGTGGGAGTGCAGTTTATTTACATTTGTACTCTTTCTAATACCATCTTTCTATCAATATTTTATTTCATTGCCAGGTGGTCCGTTGTGATTTGGTCTGCAATCAAGATGAGCATAAATGATTTGCCCGTTGAGATCCTGGAAATGATATTCAAAAAGATAAAGGGCACAGACGCTTTCGTCTGCCGCGATGTGTGCCGCCACTGGAGATCCGTCGTGGACTCGCTCCTGGACAATGTGTGGAAACATTATTGCTGTCGCGAATTTGGGCTTCCTAAAAATCCCTATAAAACTCTCAGCCAGAGCTACCGTAGATCGTATATGTCCCTTAAATACTGGTCCAAAGTTGAAGAAGCGTCGGTGCGTTGCAAGCAACTGGCAATCTCCAATGTGAATAGTTTCAAAGTACTTAACAACAACACATTGGCAGTAGTAATAAGAGCTCATAGTATAGCTCGTAATATGCACAATGACAAGATATTGTATTATAACATTGAAAATATGGAATTCATATCCAGTGAATGCTTTAACTTTAATTTCGTAAAGTATGACGAGAATGAAAAGGTGATTATACTTCAGGATGAATCATTTGGTCTGCACATAATTATTAAATCAAATAGGAGGAAATTTCGTATTGGTACAACAGGACAAGTTTTCAAGCTATTCGATACAAAATTGTATTTTGTAAGTGCAAATGAAAACAATATTTGTGTAGCTCAACTGCAAGTTGACCATGGGGAAGAAACGATAATAACTAAAAAACTGCAGCATGTGTGTAATTTAAATATTATAGCATACGCACAAGCTGGCGAAAACGCAGTCTACTTGCTTGCCGAGGACAAGGGAGATCCTACGTATTTTTTATGCTTTCGGTTTAATGAAAGGGACTTTAAGTTGTACACCAAAATCAATAGAGAAAAGGGAATTGAAGAGTGTTATTCAAATATAATAAGTGAGCTCGGACAACTCGGTTTCGATGGGAGCGACAAATACATCTCAGCAAAACTGATACCGACGACGGCGGCGATGCACTGCCACAACTATGCAGTATTGATGAAATTACATTCTGTTGTCCATATATATAAACAACCATACGACGAGAATGGAAAACTGACAACTTATGATGTAACGCCGGATAGAATTATAAACATGAACGATTATACAGGACTAAGATACGGCTCTTACGGAATACAACAGTTAGGTGTCGTGGACATTTTTAACGGACACCGAATAATCATTTTACAAAACGACTTCGTTTATTTTGTCGATTTATTTCACAAAGTACAGTAAGTGGACATGAAAGAGCTTAGCGCTGAACCAAGCGCTAGCTGGTCACGGCCGCAGAAGAACAGTAAGAGTTCATGGCCCACGGGCATACTAAGTTCAGATACTTATTTATGTTTTCTGTGATCACCATAGGTTACGGATAGGGACGAACTTTTATTTGAAGACAATGAAGACAGAAAAGGTCAATAGTCATAAAATATTATTATAATTTTGTAACTATAAACCCAAGTTAATAAATTTTCTATGATGTAAAATAAAAAGTATTATTTTATAAACTTAAGTATAGTTTTATTATCACTGTCTTTGATCCGCGGTGAGTGATCCGGTAGTGACTTGCAAACTTGTAAATGAATTTTTCTAGACGCCTCTGGAACTATCCAATGTCATGACATTTGACATATTATGCATAGTTCTCGAAACTGACATGTCTAAATTAGTATATTATTTGCTCGCCGGTGAGCAAAAATGACGTTCCGTGCTCTGTGGTAGCCATGTTTAAAATATCGGATACCTACTTATAAAGTAGCATCTTAAAAAGATTAGGTGTATTGCAGTGTATGATTATCTACCTACTTATTATATCAAACTTATCAACAGCTTTAACGCCCGCCGCGCCGGCTCAGTTTCCTTTCACTTGTGTCATTTGATTTATTGATTGATTGAAAACACTTTATTGCACAACTTAAGAGAAAAAAAAAAGATACAATGATTATTATTATGATACGATTGTGATTTTTATCGGAGCAATGTTTCACATATTACCTTTTTCGTTTTGATCAAGCATTTTATGTTGAGATTCGTTCTAGAGGCAGGTACTGTAGTGGTACAGATGAGATGCTAGTTACTTCGTAGTAGTGGCCCTTCGGGTCACGTAGTCAGGGTAGCTAAAATGAGTATGAATTGGAAACTTTTATATTTTAACATGTTGCTGTGTCAGCTGGCTTATAACTATATCGATTGCAGGTTAGTGTTTTGGTGAGCTTTCTGGCTGATGATGAATAGGATTCTAGAGTTCCTTTCTAAGCGAAGACTGTACCAACAATGCGTCTTAAGCATTTATAAAAGAAGTCCCAACGGGAAACTTTGAAAATTTAAACAAAGCTTTTTAAATAACGCGCGGCCATAACGTCCATACAAGGAGGTTCGATGGACGATTTTAAAGAGATCCTTACAGTACCTAGCATGACGAGGATTGTTACCATTGGTCCTAACTTGTTTAAGAGAAGGAAAACTGCAAAATCGCACCCGGGATGGGTCTGGTCTGGGATTTCCGTTGCAAATTCCTGCAGCCGACCGGGCTCCGTACGCATCGATTCCTTTCCTGCTGGTTCAGCTAGTTAGACCGAGAGAGTGACGCGGGTTCTGATCAGCCCTGCGTTTCCTCGTTTTAAATTTTCCTAGTGATTTGTCATTTTTAAACCGAGTTGCTGTTATTTTTGAGTGAGTTGTTATTTTAGAGTTAATTTGTTAACAACCCATAAAGTCCCCACTGCTGGAAGGTTAGGCTATACTCCACACATGGGGGCCAAGTCCGTGTTGGTGGAGATAATTGGGCTAGTGGCGAACCCCACTGTCAGCAGTTTTTCAAGCCGGCTATTATAGAAGCATCTGACACGGCTTAACGACTGCCATCTAGTGAAAGCAACCGGCACCAACGGCTTAACGTGAGCACGGAAACGGTCGAGAAAATGCCACTAACAGTCAAACCCATCCAGGTAATGATCGCGCTTCAGGTCAGTTAACCTGCGTGATCGACCTAACCACGCAAGTACCCTGATCTCCGACCGCTTCCATTTTAGGGTGCATTGGTGTAATTTTTCGAGCGAGCTGGTGTAATTTTTTCCCCGACTGCCCTTTTGGGCAGACCCGCCTTTTTAGGAGGGTAATGTTTTTCGGGTGTACTCGTATATATGTATGTCTGTTTGTTTCTTTGGCTGAGCCTGTAGCCTCTCCTCTAAATCTCTAAATTCCTCTTAATCTCGTGAGTGACACAGGAAACATTTTCCCCACTGCGCAAAAAAGAGAGGTAAATGTTTACATCAGTTTGCAGTCGGGTTTTTAATTTTCGCCCGCGTGGACACTATGATTTGATGTCTGTCTGTAAGGGTGTGTGGAATACTTGAGTTTTCTCCAGATTCTTCTGGAACTATATCGGGCTATTCTAATTAGCAGTCTATGTCATTTCTCATCCGTTCACCCTGTCTTTTTAGTTGTCATTTTTTGTGAGATTTGGTATCAGTTTTGAAGCAGTTTCTGCCATTTTTCGGGGGAACTTCTGGTAAACTATTTTGTTAAATAAAGTACAACACCTACTTACTACCTAAACCACACCCTGGACACTTCATAATGACGAAACAAACAAAATGGCGGCGAAATCCTATACGTTCGACAACCAAACTGTAACCAATCTGTATCAATCTGGGTGATGAGGGGGTGAGGTCGCAATCTAGAGAGCGGCAGGGAGTGTCCATCCTGTATGTTAGTACTAATATATACTTTGCCTAAACTTAGTTTAGGTAAACTATACTTGCCAATTAATGATCCCATTATTTTCATTTGACAGATCAAACCGCGACAAGCGTAAAGAAGCCGCTGTACATCTTCAACGAATGGAAGAGGAGATGAAAGAAGCCGAAAAGAAGATGGCGGAAAACAAGAAGAAGAAAGAACAAGAGGTCCCCATCAAGCAGGAGATAGCCACGCCCGGCTTGAAGACTCCAAGGCGGACGCCACAACGGCTTGGCTTGTAGATTAGATTTCTTTTTCTTGTGTGATGTGCAAAACTATATCAGAGACAAGCAAAACGTAATATGTAGGTCCTACTGTTAAGTGGGGACGCTATATCATAAACGTGGTAGTCTTAGCGTATCTGGTAGATATACGAGAGGGAATGTTTGGGTATAAAGTGAGGGCCGCTTTAGCTAATCTGGTAGACTATTGAGGAAAACTCAGGGTTCTAGGATGTCCAGGCAGTCCCAGCCCCTCAGCTGCGACTTTATGTAGCGATCCCCTCCTCGCAACACGCACGGGCACAGTCATCATCATTATCATATCAGCCGAAAAACGTCCACTGCGGGACAAAGGCCTCCCCCAAGGATTTCCATGATGACCGGTCCTGCGCTGCCCGCATCCAGTGGCTTCCTGCGATCTTCACCAGGTCGTCGTTCCACCGCGTGGGACGCCTGCCTATACGTTACGTTTTCCGGTTCGCGGTCGCAACTCGAGAACTTTACTGCTCCAACGGCCATCTGTTCTACGAGCTATGTGCCCTGCCCACTGCCACTTCAGTTTAGCGATTATGTGAGCTATGTAGGTTAATTTGGTTCTCCTACGGATCTCCTCGTTTCTGATTCGATCGCGTAGGGAAATTCCGAGCATAGCTCGCTCCATTGCCCTTTGAGTGATCTTGAGCCTTCTTATGAGGCACATAGGCACCATGTCTCAGTTCCGTAAGTCATCACTGGCAATACACAAGACCTTAGTCTTGAGAAAATACGGTATTTAGGACGTGAAGATATCGCGAAGCTTCACGAAAGCTGCCCAGCCGAGTTGGATTCGTCGATTGATCTCTTTCTTGAAGTTGGACCTACCTAGCTCGACGTTTTGTCCCTGGTATACATATTCGTCAACAACTTCCTGTTTAGAGTCTCCAAACTTTAGAGTGGTGGGTGCGACACGGAAATTTTACATTATTTTCGTCTTGTCCATGTCAATTTTAAGACCCACTTGTTGAGAGACTTTACTGAGGTCATCGAGCATTGTGCCACAGATGAGATAATAGTTACTACGTAACAGATATTGCACTTTCTTATAAAACGAAAGTACCTACGTATTTATTCACCCACTCCTTCAATGCACGAAAACATGGGTATTAAAGCGCCCGACTTAGCGGTTATAACTGCGTACACGGGCGGCGCGCGAATTGCGGCGGCGATAGTACGGCGTTCTAGCTCTGACGAGCGGAGCGCGGCCTATTAGGCCGCGCCAATGTGTAGGTACTTTTCTCGCCCACTCGAAAGAGTTATTGTGCTTAGGTCTTCCACAGTCTCAGCCATGACCACGATATCGTCAGCGAATCGGAGGTGGGTTATTTACTTCGCCGTTGAAATTGATGCCGAGTCCACCCCAGTCCAGAAGCTTGAAAACATCTTCCAGGGCGGCGGTGAACAGTTTCGAAGATATAACGTCTCCCTGTCTCACCCCTCGCTGCAACTGGATAGGTTTCGAGTTCTGATCCTGTAGGCGAACCGACATGGTGGCGTTTATAAACAGACACTTCAACACCTCGATGTATCGATGGCCATTTGGCACCGCTGGAGAGACTGTAGCACAGCCCAGGTTTCGACTGAATCAAAGGCTTTCTCGTAGTCCACGAACGCCAATCATAGTGGCTGATTGTACTCTTCACTCTTCTGTATAATCTACCGCAGCGTATGTATGTGATCTATCGTACTAAAGCCTTTTCGGTAATCGGCTTGTTCGGGAGGCTGGAATTCGTCAAACCTGCGCGCGAGACGATTCGTAATGACTCTCGAAAACAACTTGTAGACATGGCTCAGAAGTGAGATGGGCCTTAGTTCTTCGGCAGGGTGTTGTCACCCATTTTTGAAGAAAAGCATGACCACACTCCCTAACACCCTGTAAGTACAAGATGTTAAGTTTATATGGCGCGCGCCTCTAGAACGGTAGCTGCATTACATTATCGGTATATATTTATGCAAAAAATATCTCGCTGTCATAGCTTAATTACTTTCAAAGTAAATAGTAACTATTACTGTAAATATCTGTAAGTTTCAATAAAATCATACAATGAATTTTAGTTTAGAACAAAACTTTTATTAATCATTAAATAATAATTACAAACTCAATAACTTCAACTAGGTGTGGTTACGGAAGTGTGGCCTTAACTCTTAAGCGTGGTTTTAGAGTCGTGCATAGCGTTTGCTCCGCATGCGTGGCGTCCGCACCACACCTTTTCATGTCATTTTTGATTACGATACGTGCAACATGCACCGGAGTGGATGTGTGACAACATGCAATGCGTTCGTCACGCATGCGGAGCAAACCCGCACGACCCAACCCTCTCTAACTGTTAATATAGGGACGAAATGAAGTCACAGTAGCATGGGTAAGCAGATCTTAGGCGTGCCAGCTCTTTTAGCGCGAAATTCTTTTATTTTTTAGGGTTTTTTTTGCAGTTTATGGCTCCTTCTGATATTTTCTTATCGTGACTTATTCTGCCGACAGATACATAATTTCCTATTAATTTTAATTGTACTTATAAATGTATTTTTCAAGAACGATTAAGATGATGATAAATGATGTTGTTAACATGATGGAATTTTAATTTACAGGAAAATATTTTTTGTTGGTTTGTTTGTGAACTCTTTATTGTACAACAAAATATACAGTTATAAGTACAGAATAGGAATGACATATACGTACAAATGCAGACTTATCCCAGATAGGGAATTCTTCCAGCCAACCCTTAACTACTGAAAGGACTTAAACAAGATGAAATGAAACATGTATTTTTCTCTTATGTTATGCAATAAAGTGCTTTCAATCAACAATTAATTATTTCCATTGGCAATATAAGATGAAGACAAGTCGAAAAAAACCTTGAAATAAAGATTTCGCGCCGAAAAGGCATACACTTAGGCTTCATTTACTTCCACGATCATACAAGACCGAAACTGAATGGTCGGTCGAACTTTTTTCCATTTATTTTATCCACAATTGGTAAGCCTTTGACATTACCTCATCTGATGGTAAGTGACGACGATGCCGAAGATGGACGCGAGCTTACCAAGATTCCCCAACGCAATGGAGAACTGGCTATCGTATATTCAAGTCGGAACACATCAATACTCTTAAGATTGATGGCTTGGCGGCAGTCATAAGTCTTTAAGACAAGATGGTGATAGCTAGCCAGGCGGGCTTAGAAAATGCCCTTCCAGAACAGTGATAAAAAGTTTGACTCCGCCGGGAAATCGAAGCCGCGACCTCCTGATGTAAAGCTAATGGACTTAATCATTATTCAACGAAAATATTTTTTCCTTATCGTAGAATATGGTAGCCGCTGGCATGCACTTTGAACTAAAGTATCGTGTCGACTCAGTGTGAATGCTCCCATAATCTTATATTTTAGCTGACCAACTAATAAATCAGAAGACAGACTGTCTACAATGTTAATGGAGCCTCAAGGGGAGTGTATCCCTGGCGCGCTCCATATAAATGAAGCTAAGTTCCTTTTTGAATATTAATCAACCAAACATATTGAAATTTTGTGAACTCATTGTAGAAATAAATATATGTTTGTCGTTTGTCAGATTTCCGTTAAAATATGTAGTTTCAAAGGCTCAAAGAATTGAACCGGGCTAGGGATACACTCCTTTTAATGCTTCGCGTCCACCGCGACAGCATTTATAGGGAAAGAGGGACAACGCTATACAACCTGACCCTCCTGCACAACTGAGAACCGATGAAAACATTTAACGGGCTAAGCCCCGAAGTGCAGCTACACCTGGGTTTACCCGGGTATACCCAGTGCATTCGGGTATACCTAGTTTATTCGGGCTTTACCCAGTTTATTCGGGCTTTACCCAAGTCTAAAGCCCCGAAGTGCGACTACACCAGGTATACCTAGTGTATTTGGGTATACCTAGTGCATTCGGGTATACCTAGTTTATTCGGACTTTACCCAAGTACAAAGCCCCGAAGTGCAGCTACACCTAAATTTACCCGGGTATACCTAGTTTATTGGGGTGTACCTAGTTTATTCGGGTGTACCTAGTTTATTCGGGTGTACCTAGTTTATTCGGCCTTTACCCAACTCTAGCTGGGTAATGCTAGGCAGCGAGGGGCAAAGCTGTAGGTAAGGTGTAGGTTTGACATGACCTACATAAACCTACATCTGTCGTCGCTATTTAACATTACTCAACTAGCATTGGGTAGACTTGGGTACTCGGTGTACTTGGGTAAAGCTCGAATTCAAAGGACTTGTCATTTGGTGGGCCAAAAATATAGTTTATTTCAGAAAAACGTTTTTGGCGATTGAATACACATATAAAGCATGTAATAATGTGATACTGTTTTTTTTGTACAAACAATCGATTTCAAGAAAATAAATGAACGAAATAACTTGCTGTTACAGTCTAAGCTTATGTCAAAGATGACCTATTTACAGCCTTAGCTACTGTGAAAGAAGACCTATTATTACTGACGTTTTGCTGCCGCTTTGAAGAAATTAAAAAACATAATTAAAATTATTAAAAGTTTCCCCAACTCAATAACGATGTCCTGAAATGTTACCACAGTAACAATAACTATATCCTACCAAGCATTTTTAATACAAAAAAAACCGAGGCTCAAAAAAATTGTGGCACCTAACATGTCTAAAAAAAGTCGAAACTTTATTTAAAAAAGTTATTCTTCTAATTAATGTAATAATATTTGCCTAATTAATATTAAAACCACCCATCCTTTAAAATCAGGACAAGTCGTTTATATGCGGACTCTACACAAGGTGGACCTTGGTTGTTACCCATGTTGGGTAACGCTAGGTTCCCCTTCTAGCATTACTCGTAACATTTACATTACAGTTTATACTATAATTTGATTGATTACAGCGTAGCTTGAAATGTCTCTGTTAAAACAACATGCTATGATATACGGATTCTCTGTACAATGAGATCTAGATGTAGGTACATTTTTAGTAAGGCTAATCTAGTCTAGACACATTTTTGAGTTGACACGACCTTTCGAAATTGATATCGGTTTCACACACTATATACATTCCAAATCGATATTCAAAGAATATACATACTACCCGGTTACTAAAAGAATGGACCTGGCGTCTATGACGTCACTGCGACATATGGGTACGGTGTGCAAAAATTCATCATTAAGAATATTTATGAGACTTATACAAATGATTATGAAAACTCTAGGTATGTTTTGTTATACTTCATAATAGGGATTACGAATTCTAATCATCTGAGTTACTTTTATCATCTGTCAAAAACGATATTTTGTTCTAAAATAGTTAGAAATACCTAGGCGTGACGTCATAGTTTAGCAGCCTCAAATATATACTCATTTTGTGATTTTGGTGAATTAAAAATCGAAGACTTGAACGAGTAAGGTTTTTCGAAGTTTAAGTAGGAGGGAAATTTTGTGATCAAGAGTTCCTAATTTATTTCTGATGCTGTCTTCATCCCTATTGGAATAATAATAAGACCAGACACAGCGTATTTAGTTGGTATGTGGCCGATAATTCAATAAAAAACTTAATTTAAAAAACTGAACGTTATGACAAGAGACGAAAGTAGACGCGTATCGGTGACGAAGATGCGAACAGTACTGACGCAACAGGAGAACGCGGGGAGGTGAGCGGGGAAGCGGGAGAGGGGTCACATTCCAGCGAGGTCCATTCTTTTAGTAACCGTGTAGTAGAAATTCACATCGCCTCATTTTACATGTAAATATTTATTACTCAATGAATTAATTCTATGAATATTTAGTCACTATCTTCATTAGATTACTAAACATTTTAACATTCTTAGTCTTCACTTTTGAGTTACCTACCTATTTTTAAAACACTCCAAAACAAAATGGTGTCAGCCAGTGCATTTTCATTTTATTAAAAGCCTCTATAAATAGACTAGATAGAATAAATAATATGAAAATGAACACATATTAATTAATCAAAACTCTAAATGGGTTTAAGCATGAAATTTTTCTTAACAAAATATGAAAATTCCGTAAAAACAATGTCAAAAACTGAAATTAAATAAATCGGCCAAGAAATACCGTTGATATAAAGCATTTTCAAATAATAATTAGACAGAGAGAACCGATATGTAAATGTGACGACATAAAACACACGGTCCATATAAAATCTATGCTAATTCTGTTTTTCTAGAAAGAGATAGAGATTAATTTTTTAATGGCTTATATCTTGGTTATTTTTATAGTTATTCAAAAATATTTTTGGTATAGTTTCTTATATGAATGAGCTTTTATTAAAGCAAAAAAATAATCATGCATATTCCTCATTATTTCAAAAACACACAAGTAGGAACTGTCACACTCTCTCTATTGTTCACTCGCCCCACTTAAACCTCCGCTAAAACCGTAAACTATATAAACAAAAATGCAAATGTTAGTTTTTTCGAAATCTTAAATATTGTAAACTTAATTTTCTTTTTCACTGATTGATTACTATGAAACTTTGTACAGTTATTGTGGGCACGCCTGGGTAGGTATAGCCTATAAAAACGCGAGGATCCGCGAGGTGGAAAGCTAATACCTATACAATAAGATTTTTATTTTTTTAAATCTTAAAAACTTCAAAAAATACAAAGTAATCTTATTGATTATTTACGGTTTTTAAGGGGTAACATAAATAGGGCGAGTAACAACTATAGAGTTGCTTCCCCATATTTTTTAATTTTTTTGTTTGACTGAAATTTTCTGTAGTTTTTAAAGTAGTATATTATTTAGTCTGAGTTTTTAAGCACAGTAAGTTTTATTTTGGGATCAGCACTTGTAGCATGGCGACGTACCCTATCAAATGAAAGAGACAAGCACACTGTTTCGACGCGTAACTGCTTTGTACTTCCTCGTGCTGTGCGCGCTGAACATTAATTTATTTGTTCTAATCAAAGAACAATTCAAAAGCTATAAACTGCTTGACTGACACCAATTTACATTAACTATTATAAGCATTATTATCTAAATAATAACATTCCTAAAGTTTCCCTCTCGCAATTTACAAGTTCTATCATTTTCTACAAATACAAGTTTTAATTTTAAATATTAAAAATATACTCAAATCACTGACATATTATTATGTAATTAATTCATTAATAAACAACTTCAATAGAAAAGTTATGAATATATTTCGTAACAATTTTCGAAGTCTCCGTTTGTTACGAATTTTGTTGTTACAGCATGGAAGGAATCGAAATACCTAAGAAGTGAAAAAACAAAAACTTTAAAATTAAAAAGGCCAATTTCCAAAATCAATCTTAATTATAATCTTGAAATATTTACACGATTTAAAAATCCTCCGAATGCCGATTAATTCTTACTTCGATCAAACGCAAGGTAACGGCGACCGATAGATCGGGAATTCAAATATTTGAGGCCAAAATGTACTTATGGAGTCACATAATTGATCAATCGAAAATTTTATTTTAAAGCATTTTAATAAATCACATTATAAAGTTGATCGGTGAATAATAAACAGTTCGAGAAGTAATTCACTCGCCGAGTTAAAAAATTTAATAAAGTTTCACCTTAAAGAGTAGATCAACAATAGACAACCGATTAACAATTTTTACTCGCCAAGATAAGCATTTTAAAGGTTCACCTTTTGGAGTTGATCAATAGACAGACCTATGTAATATAATTTACTCGCCGCGTTAAGCATTTTAATAAATTATCTATCACCTTATAGAGTTGATCAATAATAGATAGACTTATATATAATTTACTCGCCGTGTTAAGCATTTCAATAAATGTTCACCTTAATAGACTTGCTCAATAATAGACAGACCGATGATCGAGCCGTGTTTAGCAGTTGTTCAGGGCGACGTTGAGGCCGTGTTTCTCTATGTAGCGTGTGCGCGCCTCCGATATCATCTGTGCCTTGCGTTCCTGGAAGCTGAGTTGGCGCTCCTTGGCGCTTTTAGGAAAAGTGCCGGTAGGCGTAGGCGTCACGTACCTGAGAAAAACAAACATCTTATCAGCTCATATACGTCCCCACCGAGGAGCTCGAGCCTTCCCTGAATTAAGGCGATCGAGCCTTAGTCGACCACGCGGCCCAAGTTTTTTTTTCTTTTCGAAAGGACAAGCTTGTTGTTTGCCGTGGGGGCCTTTACAACTTCACCGGGCAGGGGAGGCGAGTACGGAAGGCACTCAACCTATTGCAAAGCAAAAAGATGCAACTGCCTAAGGGCGCCCAGGTGGGCACGGACCTCGGCTGAGGTCGTTGCTTGGACGGGGGAGGATAGGAAAGAAGCTGCCTGGTAAGGACCTGGTACGTGCCGGGACGCGGCCCAGTGCGGGTTGGTCGACTTAACTGCGAGTTTCTCCGCAGGCGTGTGCAGGTTTCCTCACGATGATTTCCTTTATTAGAATTATTATTTTTAAAATATTAAGAGTACCTACACAAAAAAGGAAAATAAAAATATTTTCTCAAGAACCGGCGCTAAACATGTTTTCTAAATTTTTGTCATCGACAATAGAAAAATAAAAAAGCGTCGGTGGCTCAACCGATAACGACTCGGTCCATCTAACCAGAGGTATCGGGTTCAAATCTGGACGGCCAATGTACCAATGAGTTTTTCAAAAACTTACGTACATATACTTACCGATTGCTTTAACGGTGAAGGAAAACATCGTGAGGAAACCTGCACACGCCTGCGAAGAAACTCGAAGGTTGTGTGTGAAGTCGACCAACCCGCACTGGGCCCGCGTGGTCGACTAAGGCCTAATCGCCCTGATTCAGGGTAGGCTCGAGCCCCTCGGTGGGGACGTATTTGAGCTGATATAATAATAATAAAAATAGAAAAATATGCCATATGTACTCGTATGTCATAGCTGTGAAAGCTCAAAATGGTATCTATGATACAAAAAAACTTAAAATATTTTTCTCGAAAATAGCGCTAAGTTTAAATATCAAATTTACGCAATCGAGAAATCGTACTAGCGTCTATAATATGCCATATGTGGCATGTTTAGAAAAGGTACCTCCCATACAAGTTTAATGTTATATACAGGGTGATTTGTAATGTCACGTATTCCCGTTAAGGGGTGATAGATAAGGTCAAAAGCAATCAATTTTGTCCTATAATGTGCTATCCGAAAGTTAACCGTTTTCGAGTTATTTCAAATTTACTTTTTTTATTTTATATTCCGGTTTCAGATGGTTAAAATTTGAATAAAAAAAAACTACGTGCCTGATTTTGAGTTTCTTGCTATCGTCGTATAGCGGATATTCCAATAGTTCATAATAAGTGATAAAATCTTGAAAAGCTTCAAACGTTTTCAAATTACGCTTTTTAAATTTATCAGTTTCCTATTTTTTTCTATTTCTTTTTGATAAAAAAGGCAATTTTCTGTAAAAAATCTCCTAGTAATTAAATGTGCAAAGTACGTTAATAACATCTCTAACTAACTAGCTTTCATTTGAGGTAAAAAGTTACAAATAACTCCAAGTACAAAGACAGAAATTAAAAAAAAATGATGAGTAGGTAAAGAAATTAATGTTCGAAAAATAATTACGTACGATAAATAAAAGGCTTTTATTTTAATTAAACTCTTTTATTAGTTTTAGTTAGTTATAAATAAAAAGAAATTCCATGAAATGCGAGTCCTTTGAGGACAGTAACGACTTACCTACTTAAAACAGGTAATAAAAAATCCTTTTAAAAATCCGGCCTCTGTGGGTCTCAACGTTTTTTCTCTACATGTACTTGAGATACTACTAAGTTTAATACCTCTAATGAAAGCTAGTTAGTTAAAGATGTTATTAACGTACTTTGCACATTTAATTACTAGGAGATTTTTTACAGAAAATTGCCTTTTTTATCGAAAAAAATAGAAAAAAATAGGAAACTGATAAATTTAAAAAGCGTAATTTGAAAACGTTTGAAGCTTTTCAAGATTTTATCACTTATTATGAACTATTGGAATGTCCGCTATACGACGATAGCAAGAAACTCAAAATCAGGCACGTAGTTTTTTTTTATTCAAATTTTAACCATCTGAAACCGGAATTTAAAATAAAAAAAGTAAATTTGAAATACATCGAAAACGGTTAACTTTCGGATAGCACATTATCGACTCCCCTGGCAAATGCCGAAATCTGGTCCGCGGCGAGGACGAATCAGCTGGCGCTGCCAGCGGCGCCATCTTGCTTCAACTGTGGGGGCTTTTTGTGGGTGGTCGCCATTATTGTCAAGGGTTACAAAAACAATTATTTCTCAATATCTTTGTATGGACACTATATATAAAACTTATAACGGTGAAATCGTCATAAACTGACTATCTGACTAAAATATTTGTGTATTAAACTTTGTGAAATATAATTCAACAGTCTCGGCCAAAGATAGGGTAAGTAGGTATTAGTAGGTATTGCACTTGAACGTAAAAAAACGTGAACTGTGAATGCTACAATAACAATAGATAATATAATAACATTGTATTGCTTACCCAGTTTATTGGGAATTTCAACAACACCGAGTTTTTCTATGCAAAACAACAAAACAATCACTAAACAATCACTTTAAAAACAGGTACGCGCACCGCCCGGGCGCACTTTAAAGCACTGACTGATTCGAAGGAGATTTCTATCGAAAATCATTCACCGTTGGCTTTGCACTCATTCCTAACTCTATCCTTGTCTTATCAAGGAGCTTTAGCAAACGATAGAACAACGCAGCGATAGTTTTCGCTCCATACTCAGGGTAGGAAGTGAGTCGCTTCCCGCGTAAAGGGATCTGACCAGATTTAGGCGTTTCACATAAGCGTCAAATTCCCGCCGCGCCTACTATTGGACAAACACAGATCCGCATAATCTGCCAAAATGGCGCGCCAGGGGAGTGGCTAAAGGACCAAATTGATTGCTTTTGACCTTATCTATCACCCCTTAACGGGAATACGTGACATTACAAATCACCCTGTATAATAATATAATTTTTATGGACTGTTAGTAAATTGGATTTTTTCTGTAAACTGACATTCGTCTGAATAAATGAATTGAATTGGATTGAATGTTCTCCGTGAGAAGTTCAGTTTATAACCACTCACTTGGGCGGTGCCTGCGACGTACTGGCCTCTGGTTCAGCTTGCTCCGGCCTGTACGGCGTGATGCCCTCCAGGAAGTTTGTGATCGTCACATCTACGCTGCGCGTCATCGCTGCAGACCAAGAGCTTATGTTAATCTCAAATATTTCAACGAGGAGATATTCCTGCCCCAAATAGGAGGTACTTGACAGTATCAAACCGAATATCACTAATTTAAATATAAATTTTATCAATACACAACTGCACAAAAACATTACCTCACTTTTTGGACAGTTGAGTAAATGTATCCTCTATTCCAAGATTCCGCCCCAGTTCAAAAAAGAGAGAAGTACTCAAAACTGGCTAGCTGCGCGTGATATCGTCTTCAAAGCACAAGGAGTGGCCCTCCTCCAGCCCATACTATGAACCTAGGGACGTGTGAGTTACAAGTCATGATAAAGTTTGGCCGCATGATGGAAATTGTTCATTAGACTGTCCTTAAATAGTATTGCCAATTTCCTTGCCAAAAAAGCTAAATGGCGGCCATTTAATTTTTTTTACGTCAAATATTTTTTATTTTTATCATAACTAAGAAATACTAAGGTCTACGCAAAAACATTCTACGGAAAATATGTGCAATATTAATTTATCTATAACTTTGGTTATTACAACTTTTTTGATAAATGTTATAGTTCATGATAAAAATGCACTACAATGTGGTAGTTTTATGATAAAAATTGGCAAAAATGTATAAAGTATGAATTTAGTGGTTAAATTTAGATACACTTACGGCATAGTTTAACTGCACTTCCGTATCTTGTATGATTACCTAAGTTAAGTGACGTTGGCTCTGGTACGTTCTAGGATGGACAATCAAAACCGCAAGTGGCGATTTGATATTGAGCGCTTTCGTGTTTAAGGGAGCGTGTTGGAGGGAGCGCGTTTAACCTTTGGTCCCGGCTATTATCGATTGATGATATTCGTGATGAAGTCATGTCAAAGGAGTTCTCACCGGCGGCTTGATCAACTTTTCATGCCCAGAAAGAAGAAAGTATTCCACAATCGTACATAACCATAAAATTATATTTATTAGAAGAAGGGTTTACCAGATGAGGATTAAAAAAAACTAAAATGTTACATTATTTTAATATAATCAAAAACATGATAAACTAATTTTAGGGGTTAAAACCCTGAAATAGCATTGATTCCATATAATGATAAACCAGTACAGTTCACTAAAAACGAACACTCTTTTAGAACAAGGTCTGAAACATACCCCAACGATAAAAGTTTCAAAAAAGGATTTGGACAATTTAGTTACAGATTTGGATATAGCGCCCACCAATATGGAAACAAAAAAACATTTTTTTACATGAGATCAAAAATACAATTAATAATAGTAATTCTAAGACAAGTAATAAAGACCGAATGATCATAAAGAGTACCAAGGATACAATAAGAGAAAACGACTAAATTATAACTAAAGCAGATAAAGGAAACACCCTAACAGTTACAGAGAGACAAACATACAACGACAAAATAAATATAATTTCTTACAAGGAGAGAACTATATACTATTGAAGAAAGATCCTACCGAGAACTATAATAAAGAGGTCACGAAATTCTTGTGATGCTATACTTGAAAACAAACACCCAGGCAGACTTTTAGAAATTAACCCTACGGCACCACGCCTTCACGGATACTACAAACTACACAAAGGAGGCATCCCCATAAGACCAGTAGTATTTTATGTCGAAGCGCCAGCTCACAAATTAGCAAAAGAGGTGAACAAACAGTACAAAACCCTCTTCAATTTTACTCCGAATCAAAGTGTTAAAAACAGTATTGATCTCGTAAATACAGTCAAAAACATAGAAGCTCCAGATAACGCTAAACTAGTATCCTGTGACGTAATTATTTTTTTTTTATTCACAATTGGTAAACCCTTGACAACATCTCACCTGGTGGTAGAAGATGGAAGCGAGCTTACCAAGATTCCCCAACGCAATGGGGAACTGGCTATCTTATCTTCATGCCGGAACACACCAATGATATCAACATTGATATTTGGTGGCAAGACTTAGATAAGATGGTGGTAGCTAGCCAGGCGGGCTTAGAAAATGCCCTACCACCAACCAAACCGAGTCTTACAATTGACCCCGCCGGGGATTGAACCCGCGACCTCCTGTGTAAAGTCAGTGAACTTTGCCTCTGAGCTACGGAGGCGGTTTAAAATCTCACCCCAAACATTCCTGTCCTGTTAAATAATATCTTAAAATCATAGAAGAAAAAGTTTTAACCTTTAAACACCTTCGGAAGTAAGAAAATATGTAAAAAAATCTAATTAAAAAACCTAAAAACTGACCTCAAAAAGAAATTCACTTAAAATACATACACTTCAAAGTATGAAATAATATTTTTATAAACAAATACACAAAAATAACCAACAATAACGAAATCAAAGGTATGTATGGTAAATCAAATTAGGAGCCAATTTTTTTTTGAGATCTCTTTTTAATATTAGTATTGACATAGAATATTAGTATAGACATGCATGTAGTGGCTGGTAGGGTAACGAATCCTCGGTGCGCGAGTCCGACTCGCACTTAGCCGGTTTTTGGTTTGATTTAGTTAAACTGTGAAATGCTAAAATAAACTGTTTACGTGGGTAAACTACCGAGAAATACTAAAAGAACAGAAAAAATGTACACAAAAATAATTATTCTTAAAATTTTGTTATGATGTGAGGCTATTTTCTCGCAAACCGTTGTTTTTACCGCTTTAACTGTAAGAAACAAAGTTGTAGATAATTTTATGTTGAACATTTTTGTTATTCACATATTCACTCTAGCTCATATAGTTTTAGTTTTATAGCAGAAAAACCCGTTTTTGCTAAAAAAAAAATAGTAATATGGCCACCATTTTGTTTTTTTTTTATAGAACTAATTTGGCCCGCCCTAAAAATTGTTAAGGGCATTATATACAACAGATATCACCATATATAGACTATACTTTATCATGACTTGTAACTCCCGTGATATTTTTGTATGGGGATTCACACCTACTAGGTTGGATTAAAAAATGTCGCATAGTATTTAGAGGAGAAGATCTGCCTTTAACCTCATCTAAATTTAAGTCACTGAAGGCATCCCTCATTAAAGCCGCCTCTGTTATTGACATGGAAGTCGTGCATTCTGTATATTGACGGCTGGCCGCGTAGGTTATGGACATGTGTCGAAAACCAGGTGGGCGTTTTGAATAACTTTAATGAATATAATAATCTGTATTTTTCAACCTTTTTTTTCATACATAAATTGATTACATAAAACTAATTCATTTCGCACAAAACATGTGACAGATTTTATGACCCGACCTGGTAAATACGGCCAGGCAAATTATATAATGGCGATGGCCTTTGACAATTAAATCAATCAAACCTGACCGAACCTACTCATTTACAATCTGCCGTACGGCATTTTGACAATTTGTTTGACTCGGCATTGACCATTTATTTATTTAATTTCTGTGGAATTAGTGTAAATATACACCATTTATATACGGACGAATTATTCCAATTTGCTTGGCTCGGCATTTTACCATCTGCGTACAGAATTTTACATTTTGCCTGACCGTTTATATACGGACGAATTATTAGAAATTGCCTGAATCGGCGTACAGCATTTTACATTTTGCCTGACCGTCTACATACGGACGAATTATACAATTTGCCTGACCGTATGTAAAATGACTAATCATACAATTTGCCTGCCACATACATATACATGCAATATATTTTAAACTCTTTCGCACCCGATTATATTATGTATGTTTCGATGGGGCATGAAAATACAAACCGAAAATATATTAAAACATTTTCACTCTCTTACGCTCTTACTGAGATATTTTAGTTAAATGGTTGTTAGAGCGCTAGTTTTCCTCTCTCAAAATATCACAGTAACGTGACGATTTTGGTTGAAATGTCTTAATTTTTAAAAAAGTGCAAATTTTGCGATGAATACCTAAGTAAAGTGATGGTATAAAGTATAAGTACTCCAGGACACTGCACATTTGACCTGAGGGTCTCATGATGACCAGGTTGGTGGCCGACAGCTCTATATAACAGTCCAAGCTAGAAGTTTGAAGTTTAGACCAAGATCACTGCGCGACTCTGACCCGAAGAATTCTGATGTGAGGGTTTGACTCTGATGATAATGTCCAGGTCAATAAATCAGGTTGAAAGACGTCTGGTCTTATGTCTTTCCAACTTTCAGCTTCGGCAGTCTTAGGAAGCCATCGATTACCAACCTGGTCATCATCAGACCTTCAATTTCTCCAGATTCTGACAATTCACATAAATACACTGACGCACTTTTAAGCAAATTTAAACTCCCAATTACTTCACTCAAAAATCCTTGATGCATAGAAAAAAATTAAAACAAAAACCTGCTGTTTTTATAGAACGTTTCATAGATTATATTCGTAGCACAAAGGACATTAAAAACAGAGACAGCGCTATTGAAAATTATATCTTGTTTTCTCTTTCACTTACGGTAAACAGGTTACGTCAATCGTATTGTTAATTCTTTCGTTCACATATAACATACTCTGTCACTAGATGGTAACTGGCACCAACGCCTTTTGATGTGCCTCGCGAAGCACGGAAACGGTCAAGAAAATGGCACCAACAGTCAAACTCGTCCAGGTAATGGCTGTAAACTTCAGGTAAGTTACCTGCATGATCGACCCAATCATGCAAGTCATACTGAGCTACGACCGTATCGACTCATTCAAAAGGTAATCTGTCCAAACTCACCCAGGTCCCTCATGATGTCCTTCATGGGCACAGCCGGCAGCACCTCCCTCACTTGTCTCGCGAGGCGGGTCAACTCCGGTGAGGGCGCGCGCCGCGCGACCGGTCTTCTACCGCCCGAGGTGATGTCTTCCCAGCTGTACTCCGTTGCTTCCACCTGATGAAAGGAAAAACTTATTACTTTCATTTTGCCCAAACAGAAGCTTTCTTTGAGAGGGAGGTGAAAATAATTTTCCTCGTAAGGGACAGGTTTCCGAAAACTGATAGAGTTTAATCAGCACATCATTCTGAAAAATATTTCACTAGAATTTTTTTCAGGAAATTTTCTTTTTTCTTTCTTTTGTTTTAAAACAGCAATGAATGCAAAACTCGGCCAGTCAGCGACCATTAACTCACTATTCGTGTACATAGCATTGACGCGACTTCGCTTTAACCCTGCAGTGGTCGCGCCCCCAAAAATCTCTTGAGTGGTCGCATGGATTACATATGTATGCCAAATTGTTTTGAATTTTTTTTATAAAATTCATTAGTATTTTAATTTTACTTTTGAAAAATGGCAAGTACCCTTATCTATAATAAGAAACTGAACAGAACAACTAACAGTTTTGTCAAAATAAACCAAAACACTAACTTCTTATAAATTGTCTTTGAAAATTTACTTTGGACTATATGAGACCTTGGAAGCGTCGGTGGCTCAAGAGGTAGCGATTCGGTCGTCCTAACCAGAGGTACCGGGTTCAAATCCGGACGGCCAATGTACCAATGAGTTTTTCGTAACTTACGTACATATACTCTCCGATTGCTTTAACGATGAAGGAAAACATCGTGAGGAAACCTGCACAACACACTTGCGAAGAAACTCGAAGGTTGTGTGTGAAGTCGACCAACCCGCACTGGGCCCGCGTGGTCGACTAAAGCCCGATCGCCCTAATTCGGTGAGGACGTATATGAGCTGACATGATGATATGAGACCTTAATAACCGTTAACGCTTAAAGAGAAAACAAATCAACTATTATTTTCTTAACAGGAACTACATACATATTTGGAATGAACAGAGAGGGGGTGGGGATTGTCATACTTAAAGTACACGGAGTCCTGTGTAACACACTTGAACTGTTTACGAATAATTTCATTTTTAATTACCGTGGATTACATATTATGTAATCCGCGCGACCACTGCTGGGTTAAATTGCGTAGGAGAAAAATAAAGAAACACGCTTTCTTGGTTTACATTACATTCCTGAACTTTTTATTTATGCGATTTACCATAATACGAGGAACTGAATTCACCCTATCAGTTTTCGGAATAATTATTAGTCTTTGTCACTTCGCACTCCCTCAACTATCTATGTGCAAAAAAATCACGTCAATTCGTTGCTTCATTATGACATGCGTGTAGCGTGCAAACTTTCACACTTCTACTGTAATTTCACTGTCACAGGAACTGTGTCAGGCTATGCTATTTTAACAGGATAATAAGTAGCCCATGTCACTTCCCACCTCGTCAACAATCTGTATGCAACAAATCACGTTGATCCGCTGCTCCATTGTGACGTGAAAGAAGGACAAACAAAACAAACACACCTTCACATCCTTACTAATATTATAAATGTGAAAATGTGTTTGTTTGTTACCTTTTCACGCTTCAACGCCTTGACCAATCCTAATGAAATTTTGCATGCAGGTAGCCTGTGTCACGAGGAAGGATATAGGCTACTTTTTATCCCTTGAAAATAGCATAGCCCGATGCAGTTCCTGAGGGAACTGAAAAAATACTCTTTTTTTGTTTAATTACTTTAACATCGCAACGGAACAATGGATTGTTGTGATCTTTTGCACAGAGATAGTTGAAAGGGTAGGAAATGACATAATTTACTAATTAGCGTATCCTAGTTCCAGAGGGATCCGAGTGGGAAATGACATGATTCACTAATAAGCATATCCTGACATAGTTCCCGAGGGATCTGGAAAAAAATCATGTCCACGCTCGCGAGCCGCTCGCGCAACGCGCACCCTCTAAAACAGTCATTAAAACGATGTCCACACGGGCGAAGCCGCGAGCAAAAGCTAGTTTTTAATACTTTAAATAATGATAATCGCCTAACGTATTGTAGGCAGGCCTCCCACTCGGTGGACCGATGACCTGGTGACCTGGTGAAGGTCGCGGAAAGCCGCTGGATGCGGGCAGCGCAGAACCTGTCGTCGTAGAAATCCTTGGGGGAGGCCTTTGTCCAGCAGTGGACGTCCTTCAGCTGATATGAATCGCCTATAGGTAATCTAATAATATCATGTAAAATAATTATAAGGTATCATATTATAGTACCTGGGCGGGTGTTATTAGGACTTAATAATAATACAAAAACTATGCTAAGATAAAGTCAAAAAATAATAAAGTCAAAGAAATACAAAAAAAAAACAAGACCGGGAATTGAACCCCTATGATTTACGAGGATAAAGTCCAACACTTTGACTGCTGGACTACAGCGTATACAGGGTGTAAAAAATCCCGTTAACTGGGAGTTCTACTCATCATACTAATGAACTTTCCACAAGGGACCCTTGTCAATTCTCAAAAAAAATGGACCTTCCATACTAAAATGCGCAAAATAGTAAATTTGCTGATCGATTTGTATGAAGAGTAAAAAAATTGTTTGCCTTTTTAGCAAAGTCGTAGAACAAGAGTTGTTCAGTATAATGATTTGAATCCCTAGTTAGCGAGACCTATGGATCTGGGGAAAACTCATTTCCATGCTCGAGCACGTCGGCGTCGCAACGGAGCAACGGATTCAAGTGTTTTTTGTATAGAATTGATTGAAGGGGTGGGAATACATAGACTGCTAATCAGAATAGTCCGGTATAGTTACTGAGAGATCTGGAGAAAACTCATGTCCACGCTTGCGAGCCGCAAGGACAGTCATAAAAACGATGTATCGCGGGCGAAACCACGGGCAAAAGCTACTTAGATTATATAATTTCGCTGGTTATCTCAAGTTCAGCAAGTTGCTCAGCGGCAGGTACAGAGCGAGGCAGTCAAACCTTGCATTTATTATAACAGCTCATATACGTCCCCACCGAGGGGCTCGAGCCTACCCTGAATCAGGGCGATCAACCCTTGCAGCGTCAAACCTTGCATAATAAGATACAATTAAGTTGCTAAGACCCCATTTCACGCTATTGAAGCTACTAACCTGCAGAGCCTGAGCTATGACGTCAGCGATCCTGCTGTGAGAGCTGACGTCATCACTGCGGCACTCCTCGGGCGGCAGCAGCGTCAAGTGACACACGGTTAGCGGCGACCACAGGAACCACAGCGCGTCCGACCAGGGGAACCTGTCGCGCGAGTCTGACGCGCGGTGTACCGTCACATGGGTGAATATGCGTTCTACATCTGAAATGAACGGTATTTATTATAAAAATTACAAATCACATAAGAGCACAGACATAATTTTGAAGAGGTTTAAAGACAGATTTGGATTGAACAAACCATAACGTTCCCAGTCCCTACTGCTGGGGCAAGGATCTCATGCCAAACTCGGGAAGGTTAGCCACGCCACAAACGCACAAGAGGTTTAAGTCCCGACTGGTAGAGATTGTAGGGCTATACTGCCATCTAGTGAAAGCAACCAGCTCCAACGACTTAACTTGCCTTGCGATTTGCGAAGCACGGAAAAGATCGACGAACGATCGTGATCGACGTCACCACCATGACCGCTTCAAGAAAGATGGTAAAGAGGAAAATAATCAATTTGTGACGATCCAAATCAAAAGGGACCTTATGGCGGGATTTAGTTTCTGAGATAATCTAAGTTTTGTGAAATGTGTCAAAAAATCGTTTTTTTCTTTTATTGCTTTAATAAAAAGAACGTTATCAATAGTATCTTTTCAATTAACTCACTTTGATATAGGTCAATAAATTAAGGGTTTTAAATCCCTGTTAAGTTTAGTAGAAAAGGGACCTTATGGCGAGATGATTTAATTAAACAATAAAATATTTTTTTTAGGTCCTTATTAACAGCTGGTAATAAATAATGCAAAGGAAATAACTTTGCCGTTTGTACAGACTGTACCATACAGAGCCAAAAAGCACACAAACTCGTGAGGCTGGAATAACATTTACAGTAAGGAGCCAAGAAGATAAGAGTATACTACAGGAAATATATTATAATACACGTGATTTGCCAGAAATCAATTTTAATCGCACTCTGTCTGACCCCCGAAATGAAGATTTTGCAAGAATCTTGGCATTCGAATTAGAGCGCATGCCCGAAAACCAGCGTACTAAAGCGTATTAAACAATATTTGACACTATTCACATGTTGAAGTCCCAAACGCCCGCTGTAGAGTCTCTTCCCATCGCTGATAACAAAAACGAGTTTGCTGGTTTGAGTGCATCACAAAAGAAAGAGATATTAAAGAAAAGAGTCCTTAAAAATATAACAAACGAGGCTTTTTAGATTACTTTTACTAAAGGCCGCCGTAAGGGCCCTTTTATTAAATCTCTCCTTCTTACTAAAGTTTTTCATCGTTGATTTGAAATCTAACCGTTTAAAAATATATATTTGATCTCTAATGTCACTGTTAAATTAGTTGCAAGTAAAATTATGGCAGAATTGCACTAAAATATTGATATTTCATGTTTTGATTACATAATTGGGTTTAGTGTCTCCCATAAGGTCCCTTTTCTCTGAAGTATGGCGAAAATTATACCGTTCCTACATAAATAAAAATTGTTAAAACTTTTAGATTTAAGACAAATTATGTTTGTGAGGTTGATAATTATGTTGATATATGTAAACTTTATGATGTAATTATGAATAAGTATAAGGATTTTGTTTATAGAGTCTATTTTTCATAAAAGAATTGAAATGAAGAAAATAAATAAAAATAACTGTTGCATCTTAGATATTATAGTTTTATTTGTATGTTTGATTTTCCCCAATAAATATAATTACTAGAAAGTCGAAAATAGCTAAAACTATTGTAGAATCTGGGAGTTAATGTATTTTCAATGCTTTGTCGATAATTTGCACCTTGTTGTGTTTGGGCTTCACTAGCTCCCAAAGTAGGAAAGCTCATCTACAACTTATGTGTTTTTTCCGTTAGATTACATCATGGTCAATTGCAATATACCATCAGCTACATAACTTCACACTATAAGGTAGGTTTTTGGAACTCCGAACTTTATCTGTAATTTTCTTGAAACTGGATATATCGATGGATCAATTTTAAAAATTTATAATAAAATAAATAAAAAAGCTAGGAGGTTGATTCTTGAAATAATAGTTAGGTCTATGATTCTAGATTTCATTTCTGTAGATAACTCATTTCCGCCACAAGGTCCCATTCCAAGTGGACTACCACATTTAAAAACTAACTCCCTACAGTACAGTAGGATGTGTGGACAGCAGTCTCTTTGGCCTACATGCAAGCTTGGCATGGTGGGCGGTTTGTGAGTACTAGAGCAAGTAGGTGTTAATTTAAATGACCATGCCCAGTGATAGCAGCTGTTGCCTTGCGGAGCTGAAATTCCGTAAGTCTCAGGATCTTTTGGGATAGGCCAGGGTTAGCTGCCCGGAAGGCCATCCACACTAGCCTGTAAATTTCCAAGCCGGGAGAGTACGTCGTAGATTATGTTTGTTTTTGTTCATTGGCCCAAGGTTAAAAGCTGGAAAGTTAACACTCACAGATAGCTACGGGTGTAAAGGGCCAGTCACTGAACTTTCGTGGGTCCGCCCTCTGGTTGAAGTTGCACTGGCTTACTGGGACACTCCGCAAAGTGCTGTCTATTGGTAAGTAAAACACTCACTGATAGCCACGGGCTGCACCTTGTGGCTGAGCGGAAAGGGCCAGTCGCTAAACTTGAGCAGCCCCCGCCCGTTTGTGGGTCCGCCCTCAGACTGAAGCAGCACTGGCTTACTGGGACACTCTACAAAATGCTGTCTGTTGGAAAGTAAAATACTCACTTATAGCCACGGGCTGCACCTTGTGGCTGAGCGGGAAGGGCCAGTCGCTAAACTTGAGCAGACCCCGCCCGTTGGTGGGGCCGCCCTCAGGCTGAAGCAGCACTGGCTTACTGGGACACTCCGCAAAATGCTGCCTGTTCATTGAGAAAACATTTGAATTTGTTTTTAGCCGCAATTGGTAAGCCCTTGGCATTATCTTACCTAATGGTAAGTGACCATGATGTCAAAGATGGAAGCGGGCTTATCAAGATTTCCTAACACAATAGGAAATGTAGTCAACATTGATATTTAGCGGCATGACTTACATTTAATAAGATGGTGGTAGCTAGCCAGGCGTCTTGAAATATTTGAAATAGGTAATAAACGTAGGTAATTCTTACTAATATTTTAAATGTGAAAATGTGTTTGTTTTTTTGTTACCTTTTTACGCTTCAACACTTTGACCAATCTTGATAAAATTTGTCAAGAAGATGGCCTGTGTCACTGGGAAGGACATAGGCTCCTTATTATCTCGTAAAAATAGCATAGTCCGATGCAGTGTCTGAGGGAACTAAATAAACACTCTTTTTTTGGTTAATTTCTTTAACATTGTAACAGAATAATGAATTGTTGTGATTTTTTGCACAGAGATAGTGGAGGGGGTGGGAAATGACATAATTTACTAATTAGCATATTCTCACATAGTTCCTGAGGGATCTGGTGAAAACTCATTTGCACGCTCGCGCACGTCCGCGTCGCAACGGAGCAATGGTATGTAGTGGTTTTTTTGTATAAAATTGGTTGAGGGGGTGGCAAGTGACATACACTGCTAATCAGAATAGCCCCATATAGTTCCTGAGGGATCTAGAGAAAACTCACGTCCACGCTCTCAGGCCGCTGCGGCTTGTGCACCACTCACCCTCAAAAACAATGTTAAACCGCGGGCAAAAGCTAGTCTACAACATAAAATTGTTGTTTACTTACTTTCTAATAAATTGTGCAGCATTCCTTATACCAAGTGTTGATGCAAAAAACGGTGGCACTTTCCATTTCCTTAGCTGTAACAAAACAAATATGTATAACTGTAGGCTACAGCTTCACTAGCGCAGTAAACTTTACATAATTTATTTTGTACATAGCGGTGGTAATTAATTATGCCATGCATGGGTGACTCTCCTTCACAGCTTTTCTTATTAAACAATTCGGTATACTTGCCGAGATTTTGTTCGAAGAATGTGTGAAATATTAGGCGTCATATTTTTTCATTGCCACTGACATACTGTGTTTTTGATAAACAAAAATAATTAAAATGATATAAAAAACCATATGGGTAAGGTTTTCTGAAATTGCAGAAGAAATTTATCATGCTAATTAATAACATCTGGGCTTAAATTATTACTCAGAGAATTGTATAAAATGCAGAGGAAAATAATTTTTACATAATAGGTAACCCGTATACTCTTTCTTAGGACTTGCACTCCTAATCTGTTTCAATCTTACACTATTGGTAGTGGGCTGAAGTTTATCAGTCCTTTGTATTTGCAGATGTGAATGGTTAGTCCAGCCAACCTATCTCCTTGTAGAAGTACAGAATTGAAAACTATTTGATCTCTAGTAGTTCGGTACTGGTGTACCTTCATTTATAATAAAACTATGTTGAACCTGCCTGGGGGATATCATAAATATGATCCTCCAACTCCAAACTAATACCACTTTACCAATGTAGGAATCTTCACAAAGAGAGTGAATTTGCACTATTCGAGCTCGCAATTTACATTCTTAGCTGCATCGGCATGTACCATCAGGTGAGTTCCAACCAAATGCACACAAATTTTTAATAAAAAATACCACCCTCATAGCATCTACCCTCTTGGAAGCTGTCTTGAATGACGCCCATTCCAAAAGGCAAATAAATTGTCTATTGAGGAATATCACCTGTCATATACATATGCATTATTTATTTGCATATTTTTGTGCAGTAAGGTGGGTACAGACTTGAAGCAGCCTTTGGCAAAGGCAGGTTGCCTCTGTGCGTTGCGTCCAAGTGCTACCAAATTACACTCGGCGCGATCCTTGCGTTGCCAGCCCAGCAACCTCTAAATCTGCCACTCCGCAATCCGTGGTCGTAATCTGCCACTCAACATTCTGTGGTGGTAATCCACCACTGTTAGTCAGTTAGTCTACAGCCAGACATGGAACTAATAAGACAGCATCTGAAATTAGTAAGGCTTGTGTATGTTGTGAGTGAATACTTACACTAATGGTGCCGAGAGCATGTGAGCCTGCGAGTGAGTCCAAACATGACACGTAATTGGCAACTAGCACGCTGCACCGAGGGTCCCTCTTGCCCTTCACTTTCACATACACACCTGTAAAAAAAATAAAAAATTACACAATTAACTTTCAACAATAAAACCAGCCAAGTGCAAGTCGAGCTCGCGCAATATAGGGTTCCTTAGTTTTTTCAAAAATTAAATGTACATTTTAAAAAACAAAAGAATATTTTGTGTGGAAAATCTAAAAGGCTTTGCTCATCTAAGAAAGCCTACTTAGCCATGATAGTTTTCCTTTTAAATTGGTTATATGTCCTACTATGTACCATTTTGTTTCAAATCTCCTGAAATAGCGGTTTAGCTGGTGGGGGGTAGCACTGGGCTCTTAACAAAAATTTTCAGTTTAAAGCTTAACATTTCACAAAGCAATCCCTGAATTCAAAAATGGATTGAGCAAACCCTCAGTAGTATTGAAAGACCTATTCAACAGTATCCCTCATGATAGGGTACTCAACGAAAAAATTCACCCCATCTTTACATGCAGACGAGGTACCCAAAAACCTTTTTTTTTTCAAGACTTCTTGTACCACATTGTCTTCGTGATAAATATGTATACCAATGCTAAATTACAGCTTTCCCTAAGCCGCAGACAACGGGAAGACAGACAGAAATGGCGAAACTACAAGGGTTTCTTGTCGACTTTGGAACTCTTAAAACGAAAATAGAGATAATATTAAAATCTTTTTAAATTCTCCAATTTTATTACATTTTGAACCACACTCATAAGCTTTTGTTCTTTGGCTGGTCATTATGTATTTGAAAATTGAAATATTTTAGCACCTAAAAACTTCAGTGGAGTTTTAAATTATTCTTTAGACTTCAGTGAACACAAAATATGAAAATCCTGAAGTTAAATCTCATGGTCAGGAGGAGGATTTTTTTCACAGTAACAAATAACTAAAGAGTTTAAACTATTGTACTTATTTGTTTGCATCAGAATGTTGTTAGCATCTCAAAAGGACACTATACACTGATAATACTGAGCTAGGTGCTCACCATTCAGATTTAATGGTGCTTGATAATTAATTGTTTTGTATTTTGTATAAAAATTAAAAAAAACAAAAATGATAAGAATTAAGACATCATAACTATGAAAGTCTCTTTTTTTTTTTGTAAGCGTCGGTGGCTCAACCGGTAACGACTCGGTCCATCTAACCAGAGGTACCGGGTTCAAATCTAGACGGCCAATGTACCAATGAGTTTTTCAAAAACTTACGTACATATCATTACCGATTGCTTTAACGGTGAACGAAAACATCGTGAGGAAACCTGCACAGGCCTGCGAAGAAACTCGAAGGTTGTGTGTGAAGTCGACCAACCCGCACTGGGCCCGCATGGTTGACTAAGGCCTAATCGCTCTGATTCAGGGTAGGCTCGAGCCCCTCGGTGGGGACGTATATGAGCTGATATAATAATAATAATAAAAAACTATGAAAATTAATTTATGACCTAATTGTCCATTATCATCATCGTCATATCAGCTCATATACATACCCACCGAGGGGCTTGTGTCTACCCTGATTTAGAACCTAACTGTCCTTCAACTTGTAAGTAAATAACACTTTTTTATTAACTTTAAAAGTTGTTGACGAATATGTATACCTGAAACGAACAGTCCAGTTAGGTAGATCCAACTTTAAGAAAGAGATCAATCAATGAACCTAACTCAACTGGGTAGTATATGTTGCCAGTGATGACACATGGAACTGAGACATAGTTGCTTACTATAAGCCTCCTCGGAGGGCTTAAGATCGCATGCAATGTTTGAAGTTTCCATCCGTGATTGTGTCAGAAACAAGGAGATCCATATTAGAACCAAAATCACCTGGTGAATGTTGCAGAAACACTAACAGTAATTATTACTAAAACAGTATTTTAGCATTGTTTTGGTTGAGGTTCATACTCAAGTAATGTATCCTATCTTCTCACTAGGAAGACTCCCCTGAAATGGAACAAAATCAGCTGATTTCAACATTTTCCAATAACTGACATACACCTGTCCTATTAATATAGGGAGCTTTTTCTTGAGCATTCCCTGTAATGCCTAGTTTACACGTATTAAGTAGCTAAGTAGTTAACTTAATTTTAACTAAATTTTAAATGAATTACTGTGTGTAAACAATTACTAAAGAGCTGTTAACTCATAAGTTGTAAGCTAATGATTTAGTAGATAAGTTGACAAGTAGAGTAGAATCGAATCTATTTTTCGAATAAGTAGCCTCTCCTCCCGCACCGCGCGCATGCCCCGGTGGGCGTGGCCTACTACTAAATTATCATTTAGTACGTGTAAACGCTATATTCAACTAAATTTTAACTTAAAATTTAATTTAACTACTAAATCACTTACTACTTATTCACTTTACACGTGTAAACGCTCGACCACTTATATTTAACTTACTTTTATTTTAAAATTAACTTGATTACTTCTCTACTAAATACGTGTAAACTAGGCATAAGTTGTATCGATGATGCAACTGAATATTAACTACAATATTCAAACAGGTAATACAGGTAGACTTGTTGACAAAAAATAAATCTCACTTGAGCTATGTATTTATGTAGGTATGTACCTAGGTGTTTCATCATTCATTACATTTTTATCAATAAGTATCCAATTATAAAATGTTTAATTTTTTTCTTCTATCAAATTATGTATGTGTTGTTTGTTTGCTCATTATTTCAGTATTTTCAATGATCAAAGGTTGGCTGGAAGAGATCCCTGTATGGGTAAGTCTGCCCCTTTCTTTCTATTCTGTATCTGTTGCTGTTATAATCGGTAGGACTGTACAATAGGGTCCATCGCTTTGGGGGATGGGAGTGGGGGGGGGAGGGGGGAGGGGGCAGAGGGGAACCCTCCCCTAAAAGATGGAAGTTAGGAGGGGGGTAGTTTTCGAGAAAATGAATTTTGAAAATTGGTAATTTTACATACTCTTTGGGCGGAAAACCGCCTGTTGACGATGCAATCGCTACCGCTTGTTAAAAAAAAAGCTCATCTACTTCTGTGACAGCGAAAAAATCGCTACCGCTTATTAAAAAAAAGGTCACCTACTTCGGTGCCGGCCGAAATCGCTACCGCTTATTAAAAAAAAGCTCATCCACTTTTGTGACGGCGAAAATCGCTACCGCTCATTCCAAAAAGGTGGAATCAATTTGAAACGCAGAGGGCGGACCAACTTGAGGGTCGAAAACCAGGGGATAATCCGTCAAGGTCAAGGTCAATGTCATTTGCCCCCTCCCAAGAGGACTTCGCTCACTCCCGCTTCCATTTAGAACTCCCCGTTCTACACTCTTCCTACAGTGCTGAGTGGTCGACGGAGCCCCTTCGGGGCTCCTACTTCTGTGTCCTCATGTCAAACCTAACACTACGACTGTGCGGGGAGGCGAGCTAAGCTCGCCTCCCCGCACAGTCTCCGAACCTAACGCATCCGAGTCGGGGTGCTCCGAAAGTTCGAGCTCGCTTCGCTCGCTCCCGCTTCCATTTAGAACTCCCCGTTCTACACTCTTCCTACAGTGTTGAGTGGTCGACGGAGCCCCTTCGGGGCTCCTACTTCTGTGTTCTCATGTCAAACCTAACACTACGACTGTGCGGGGAGGCGAGCTAAGCTCGCCTCCCCGCACAGTCTCCGAACCTAACGCATCCGAGTCGGGGTGCTCCGAAAGTCCGAGCTCGCTTCGCTCGCTCCCGCTTCCATTTAGAACTCCCCGTACCACACCCTTCCTACGGACCCGCATGCTTTCCCCGCCCTGATACTCCCACATCCCCCTGGGATCCCGAAGGTTTGTTGGGGGTTTTAAATGGGTGGCGGGGGCTACGCCCCCGTTAGGGGTCCGCTTCGCAGACCCCATATTATGAATCTTTGGGATTCAATTTACTTAGACCTTGACCTTGAAATGACCTTGTATGATTGACCTTGACCTTGACGGATTACCCCCTGGTTTTCGATTTGTTACCCCAGAGTTTGTCCGCCCTCAAGTCGGCCCCGCGTGCTTTCCCCCACCCTTATACTCCCACATCCCCTCGGATCCCGAAGGTTTGTTGGGTGTTTTAAATGGGTGGCGGGGGCTACGCCCCCGTTAGGGGTCCGCTTCGCGGACCCCATATTATGAATCTCGGGGTTCCAATTGACTAACACCTTTTTGTAATAAGCGTTAGCGAGTTTTCCGATCAAAGAGTATGTAAAAATACCGATTTCTAAAGGACCAAAGAGTACCTAAAATTACAATTTTCAAAAATTCATAACTCAAAAACCGCTGGTTTCCTAACCTTGAAATTTGGTATGGATGTTCAGCTAAAGCATATCTCTTACCAAAAAAATCGCGGACTGCCAAATCGATGGACCCTATTGTACAGTTGAGCTTTATAATCTGTTATAGAATGTTCACAAACAAACAAAACTCCTCACTGTAGAGTTGGATCTCTCAGGCTACTTTGCCAGGCTGGGGTGCACTTTAAAAGAATGCGATACAAAAAAAACAGGTACAAGGGCTTTAGATTTTTTTTGTACAGTAACCCTTCCAATTGCACTCCCACCATTCGCCACGCGCTTATCTAAAAGACTACGCACCAAACGTCCAGCAGGCCATAGTAGATAACATTTGCCTGACGGCAGATTTGTTGGGCAGAATTATGGAAAGGATCCAGAGAACCAGCGCCATCATCGTCCTTATGGTCAGCAGCATCAGCCCAAACGGGAGGTACGCGAAGAACAGAAACAAATTATCGCCACAAAACCTAAAACAGAACAGTACCCTTGTTAGGTTGCTAACTTTCTCCACGAAAACTTGAAACACGTAAGTGTAAATTACAATCACAAAATTCACCTTTCATCGTTTATCAACTTGTCCGCGGTTATAGCCATTATGTTTGGTACAACGTATATTTATGGAATTAATCTTTTGTAATGGAAAAACGTCCAATTAAATGAAAATTTCGAATTTTTCTCAAAAATCGAGATCGTGTGCAAACAGTTCATAGACTATAAAACTTTTTTTTTTTATCAAAAGTCAAATGTCAAATATGTTGTACCCGCTCCGTTGGCAAGCACTTGAAAATCGTTTATCCGCCGACTGCCACAGCCCGCCGGGGGGGCGCACCTGTTCGCGGACTCCGGTTACAATATGCTTGATTTCTCAAGTACTATGAATGTTACAAGTGTGTAACTTATAACGCCGAGTTCGTTAAGATACAAGCTAACTCGTTGTAGAATAATCTATACAAGATAGATTTTGTACAATTTTGTAATTGTGACAATCCTTAGCTATAATATTGGTTGACTTTTTTTTCCGGTTTTTTGTATAAATACCCAAAGATCTAATAAATAAAAACGTTTCAATGAAATAATTATGTATTTGAAAAGAGAAAAGATTGTTTTACTTTAATTTAACCTAAAAGACCACAAAAGATACATTTAACATAACAAAAATAAACCACGAACTCAAAAGCACTGCCGTCGCTCGGGAACGGTACTAGGAAATCACGTTCGTTTTGATAGCAGGAACGTCGTCACTTCTTGCCAGGGAAGCGCTAGGCTGTCTTTGTCTATCATAGGAGCGTTTTATATTCTATTTTCAACGACACGTTCCGTTTCTTTTTACCAAAACAATGAAATATGTGACGACAGCTGGCAAGGTACAGGGAACGGTACTAGGAAATCACGTTCGTTTTGATAACAGGAACGTCGTCACTTCTTGCCAGGGAAGCGCTAGGCTGTCTTTGTCTATCATAGGAGCGTTTTATATTATTTTCAACGACACGTTCCGTTTCTTTTTACCAAAACAATGAAATATGTGACGACAGCTGGCAAGGTACAGCCAAAGAGAATATAATACACTACGTTAGGTACAGCGTCACCGCTTGGCAGTTAACGGATGTTTTGATAGCAGGAACGTCGTCACTTCTTGCCAGTGGAGCGGGTACTTGTAAAACCGATAAAATGCATTGCATGACAAGTTAAGAAGCACAGATCTACTTAAGAAGTCTGTCCTACCCACAGATAAGTAAATTTTTTTACCTCTCCGATAGATTGCTGAAGGAGGCGTGGCAGCGAGTTAGCTTCTTGCATTGCACAACGAGATATGTTTCTGTCATTCGTAAATGATTGTACTGCGCAGAAATTGCACAATTTCATGGCAGGCAGATCTCCGTGTGTTTTGGTGTAAAAATTGCCGAAACGGTCAAAAATAATAAGGTGCAAAAATGCAACTGGCAAAGTAAATTTAATAAATGGAGGAGTTTCTTACCATGTGTAAGTGAAAAACCTAAATGAAAATCAATAATTATATAAAAATATGAATTTTTATTTTTGGTTTCTTGTTCTTTAGTGCGAGGGTGTTGTCAATATTTTTCAACGATATTTTTTTTATTTTCTCGAATTGAAGGAAAAGTAGATCAGAACTACAGAACGTAACAATTTGTTTCCTACAAAATCAAGCACTGTTTAAGCATTTCAGCGATGATGACTTTGTGGTTACACCACACAAGAAATGCATAAAATGTTCTGCACTGCCTCACGTAGACGTTTGCATACTGTTTTCAGTACGTATCGGTCGTTTTAATATTTTCTTTACTTTTTACCTATTTACAACCCATAGTACTGGAAAACATAGTTTGGGGCTAGATGACCGTTATTGATTTGTTTGTCCATGAATATTTTTTTCTGTAGGTAGTTTATTATCTTATAAGTGGTGAAAATTATAGTTTTAATAGAGTTTTAGTTTTGTTTGCTTTGAATGAAATAAATCATGAGTACAGGTAAGCATTAAAGTATTTCCAGGCTTAAAAAAAACATACTTACCAAAAAATATATAGGGGTATGTGGCGGAAAAAAAAGTAATAATTTGTTTCCCATTCGTAAAAACAGAAAATTCGAAACCAACAGAATAAGGTTGCTAAGCAACGCATATATTAATAGTTATAAACAGCAAAAGTTATTTACTCGTACATAACGCAAGTAAGAAGTCCGCGGACTACGGTAAATATAAAATTTTAGGTAGCAAATTGTTACTTTTTTTGTAAGTACAAAGTGTTTATGTATAGTGTATAGTTACATTACATTGTATATAGTAACCAAGTCAACCAAGTAAATCGAGTAGTCTTGATAAGGAAAATAAAATATATGTTATAATAAAATGAAAGTTGCTTCCTGGAGGAGCTGGGCTGGCAGTGATGCCGGCCAACCACGCAAAATGGGCGCATCGGACGCCTGGTTGCAGAAATCAGCCCGTCCTTACAATTACAATTAAAATGAAAGTTATGAGAATGAAATTTTAATAAACTCCTATTCGATATCTGAAGGTCTTGGAGGTATCTAACCACGAATTTTCATAAATATCTTTTACCATAATATGGTAATATTATTAACTAAGATATTAACGTCCGAAAATCACTATTTTTACGACTCAATAACTCATCAAAATATATAGTCCACTTCCAGGTGACTTACAAACTTGAATTTGGCATCAAGGTAATTTATTGGACGTATATAAAGGAAAAATACGAAAACCAGCCAAGTGTGACTCGTACTCGTGCACCAAGAGTTCCGTATCACCAATACTCATAAAATATATAGACCACTTCCAGGTGACTTAGAAACTTGAAATTTGGCACCGAGGTAGGTTATTAGACGTATACAAAGGGAAAATTCAAAAAATGGCCAAGTTTCAGTCGTACTCACAAAATTTGGGTTCCGTACCACCACTCCTCATTGGAATAATTATATGGGCCACTTCCAGGTGACTTTTTTAAATTGAAATTTGGAATCGCAATGGGTTTATTGAACGTATTAATTAAAAAATTAAAAACTGGCTAAGTGCGACTCTGGCTTGTGCACCGAGGGTTCAGTAACACCAAAAATATCTTATATGTTTATCTATTAGTTGAACAGGGATAGGAAATTAGTATTGTTACTGTACATAATTTAATGATATCATAACAAAACATAAATTAGAAATAGGGCCAAGTTCCATATAAAAAAAATACAGCGATCTGAATGACATACCCAGTTCTATGGTGGTTTCTAAATCATAACTACGAAACTTCAAATAGAAATATTTATTTTAGACTTCTCCAAATAATGGAAAAAGTACAACAGTTTTCAGTTTCTTTAAAAAATATGTTCTGTTCTACTAAATGGTGTAACTTGGCAAGTTTAAATGATCAAGGTGCCAAGCAAGCAAAGATTACTTTTTAAAAGTAAATATTAATATAGAGTAAAATCTGATACTAAAAAAATGCTAAGTTACACCATGCAGAAGCACACATAATTTTTTTTTATGAAACTGAAAACCTTTGTACTTTTGTTTTGTTTCTGTACTATACATATCACAAAAATTCTGTGTATTTTTAAGTTAAGGAAAATATATAAGGCTAATAGTTTATAATTATAATAATTAAAATACATGTTATAATAAAATGAAGGTTATGAGAATGAAATTTTAATAAACATGATCTATCTGAAGGTCCTTGAGATCTCTGACCACGAATCCATTGTCACTTTTCAAGCAATCAGCGTAGTAATTGTAAAACCTATCATACCTCGCATTCCTAATATAATCTGTCGATATTACAAAATGCATAACTATAACCACAACACTATGAAAATGATACCATCTTTGGAAAAAATATTGCAAGGAAAGTTTCAATTGAATAACTTTACTTATAATCTTACGATCTGAAATTTAATTCGAAATAAATGTTTTTTAATGAATTGTGCAACATTACATATTATTTCTTTAGTTCTAAATAGTCACATTATTTTTTAAACTTTTCATCATCATATCAGCCGGAAATCGTCCACTGCTGGACAAAGGCCTCCCCCAAGGATTTCCACGAGGACCGGTCCTGCGCTGCCCGCATCCATCGGCTTCCCGCGATCTTCACCAGGTCATCGGTCCACCGCGTGGAAAGCCTGTCTACGCTACGTTTTCCTGTGCGCGGTCGCCACTCGAGAACTTTACTACCCCCATCGGCCATCTGTTCTACGAGCTATGTGCCCTGCCCACTGCCACTTCAGTTTAGCGATTCTGTGAGCTATGTCGGTTACTTTAGTTCTCCTGCGGATCTCTTCGTTTCTGATTCGATCACGCAGAGAAACTCCGAGCATAGCACGCTACATTGCCCTTTGGGTGACCTTGAGCCTTCTTATGAGGCCCATAGTAAGCAACCATGTCTCAGTTCCGCAAGTCATCACTGGCAACACACACTGATCAAAGACCTTAGTCTTGAGACACTGCGGTATTTGGGACGTGAAGATATTGCGAAGCTTCCCGAACGCTGCCCAGCCGAGTTGGATTCGTCGATTGATCTCTTTCTTGAAACTTTTATTGCTCATCAATTAAACTGCCCAGTTTTACTATACTGGTATCACCTTACCATTGTCATTCTGTCAATTTTCATAAACTCAATCTTATGTTATACAGTTTTAAGTCTACGTTTATTTAATGATTTTATAGGTTTGATTTTTGTTTTTGGGGGAGGTAACTTTAAAAAAATACCCAATAACATCAACTTGTTTGTAGTGTGCTGTATGTGTAATGGCTCGCTCGGTGTTAGTACTAAAAAATCAACATCAGCGTTCTATAGAATTCTTCTATTCTGTGGTCCTACCTATGAGTCTCCGTTCTTTTGATCCAGTGCAGAGATAAGTAACTACACATTTGCAATTTTGCATGAGTGCATCTTTGAGTATACATTCAGAATGTATACCTACTCAAAGGAATTTATTTAAATCCACTGTAGGGTTGTAAGCCGTAAAGGGATCACGCCGCGAAATTGAATTGTATTTTAAACATACATGTCGAATATTTTATATTAAAACCATCTCAGATATTCTTTATTTACTTTAAAACAACAGTTACAGATAATACGTATATAGTACATGATATTGCTAATTACATAGGTATATACATAAGAAAGCTAAAAATTTTCATCTGAAACACAGACTATATTAAGCTTCTTGTACCGTTATTCGAAGCCTTACAAATATTTGAGAGTGGCAACCCCGTTTTCCGATCACGTGACAGTCTGTTTCCCAATGCTTAGTTCCACCAACGACTGTCAGAAGGCTTAGTGGAGAGTTTGGTTCGCACGATACCTCGATGTCTCATTAGCGTCTTATTTTTCGGCGTGTTCGGTCGTTTTCGAAAACTGTAAGAAAATTAAATTTTTCTTATTGCATTATTTAATTTTAAAATACAACTATGTTTATCGTTCGTTAAGAAAATTTTCTAATATTGTCTATCTTTTAAAAATAAAATGGATTCTTCGAGCTCATCGTCTTTTTCGGACTCGAACAAGCATGCTCCCGATAACCACTACAAGCGCAGGTACACGCATGTTTGAAAGTTTTTGCCCAGGTGCGAGGCTCTAAAAACCACACTAAACAAGGCACTCGTACAGCAAACTGGGAACTTGAAAGAGATCCAGAGTTTGGTAGGATCCTTGAATTTTGTTAGCTTCCCTAATCCAAGAGACTGGTTACATCATCGAGTCCTGTTAAAACCGTGACAAAATAACTCCATCAAAACCCACAACGCCAGTTCCCTTTATCGATGTCTGCCCTAGCAGAGCTAAAGTGGTGGATAAACAACGTACAGAGCAGTTCCCCGATCCACTATCCCCTGATATGTCACAATCTAGTAACAGATGCCTTCGAAAAAGCGTGGGGTGCAGTACTAGACAATAAACGACTTTGGAGGCAATGGTCTGTAGAAGAAGCGAATCTTCACACAAATCAGCGAGAAATGCTTGCAGTCTTTTGTTTGCTAAAAGATCACGGTCCTTACCTGACGAACTCGTCACTTTTAGTCCAAAGCAACAACACAACTGTTGTCTCGTACCTACGAAACTAAACTATCTTAAAAAAAACTATCTCATGGAACTGACTTACAAAATTTTCCACATTCTACATCAGTTTCAAATTCATCTAGAAATTCATTATTTACCAGGCAGTTTCAATTGCGAAGCAGACAATTTGCCTCGTCTGAGCATTCCCACGGAGTAGCATCTCCTACCCGAGATCACCAACATAATATTCGCAAAGTGGGGGATCCCCCAAATAGACTTTTTCGCTTCGGCGAAAACTCACGTAGTCCCACAATATGCCACACTGGATGTAACCGATCATCAAACTCACCTGTTCGATGCAGTCAGTCAGGCATGGCATTACCAATTAGCATGGATATTTCCCCCTCCATTTCTCATTTCAAGGGTCAGCTCAACTCGGCAACCGGAACATATTTAATTGTTGTCCCAAGATGGATGAAAGTTTTTTGGCGTCCCGATCTAAAAAATCGCGCCCTAGCCCCACCTTTCACAATTCGCAATCTCGACAGGGTTCTGATAAACATTCAAACAGGATTACCTCCACCCCAAGCGAAAGACATGACCCTTGAAGTTTGGAAATGTGGGGGTCGACAGAAAGTCTAGTGGGTTGGTATCAGAAACAAAGGTCTACCTATGTACTCATTTTTTCGATTAATAAATAAATAAATAATAAAAAGGGACCTTTTACAATCAAGCTGGCGAAATTCCACATTAAAAACTTACAAACCAGCATGGCAAAAGTGTGCAGTTGGTCCTCTGAAAATTCTGTTAATACTATAAAACCATCGGGAGCAGATTTAGCCAGGTTTTGAATTTACATCTAAAGCATGGTTTGTCTTATATGACTATCTTAGTATATAAGTTTGCAATATCTACTCTTTGCGATCCCTCTGCAGAATCCCGTTTCAGTTCCAATTTATTAGTAAAAACTATTTTAAAAGCCATTTCTAACCAAAACTACAAAAATACAGAAAGCTCCTATTTGGGATACTGATGGCTTGTCCTGGTTACTAAAAAAAATTTGCCAAACGAAAAAAACCTGTTTGAAAGCTCTAAAAGAGAGGATACATTATTGTTATTATGTTCGGGTCATTGTGTTCATGATCTCACTTTACTAACAGTAAATCCTAACAATTGCATTGTTATTGAAAATTGTATAATTTTTGGGGAAGTTTGGGTCAACAGATTCTACTTGTAACATACAGTCCGGATGGCGTTTAATAAAAAACAAAGAAAATAAAACCTTGGACCCAGTAATTTGGACCAACAGTTATTAATGTTGGTCCAAATTACTGGGTCCAAGGTTTTATTTTCTTTGTTTATTATTATTATTATTTATTAATATGTCTAAAGAAAGGCGTGAAATATGCAAAATTTCCAGTCTATTTTTAACATGTTGTGGCACTCCTAAAGCGGCGTCCCATACCATCATAGCAGGTTGGATTAAAAAGGTTTTATCGGATGCAGGTATCAAGGCGAGATGCAGTCGCTTCCAAGAGCTGGATACAGGGCTGTCCCTTGGAAGATATTCTAGCAAGAGGCAACTGGCGATCTGTGAATACTTTTCAGAAATTCTATTGTTTCTGATTCTAGCATAAAACAACAGATTTTTTTCAACCCATTAATTCATTTTCCAAAGCTATTCCAGAAGTTTGTTTTATTTCAAATAATATGAAAAAACATGTTTTCTTTAAAACTTTGTTCCACCGAATAATTTCACTTATGAGCTAAATGTAGATGTAGAATATACTAAATTGAAACAATCATAATTTATGTTATAAAATATTTGAATAGCATAAATACTAATGTAAGAATAATTAGTATTCTTTGTTTAAAGCTACTATCATACCAGTGTATTAAATTATTAATGATAGGTTCATATAATCATAAAATAAACAACAATCTATAAACCTTCATCTGACTTTATTTCACTCCCTTCCGTCACCTCAGAACTAAACATCGCATTTTTATGAACGTAATCTGTTTCTAGGCTTAGCACAAAAACGGGGTTGCCACTCTCAAATATTTGTTAGGCTTCGAATAAGGTAAATTCGCTTAATAAGCGTTTTATTTTAGAGTAAAATTCCGATATTATAAATGAGGAGATACTATGTAACTGAAATACTTAGGGATTTCAATAAAATACTAAGGAAGTACTTGGAAATTGAAGTGCACCTTAGTGCTAATGTTATCTACTAATTTATCTGTAAGTAGGTAGATATATAATAATCTCAAATACCTGGGGTTTCCAACAAAATACCAAGTAAAACAATGTGAGCCAATGAATTCTTGTCTAAGCAGATAAAACCCCATTGTCGTCAGTGGATCCAGTGAATCGGAGGTAAAAGCTTCTCGATTCCTTACCTGTCTGGGGTCTTGTGAGTCGTTCTTTTTATGAAAATTTGTACTTATTTACTTTAAAACGATATCTACCTATCATAATATTTGCCTAGAAAAGCTACACCGAATACATTTTTGTGGCTGGTTTCGTAGGATGAAAAACATAAATATGAACTATTTTGTTGGATTCTAGCTTATTCTAAACGTCTTATTTTCATCAATCATCGATATATACAGTGAAGTGCATTTTTATCTCTACAATAATTTTACACAGCTCACGGTGACAATCGACGATCGATAATTTTCCGTCCACGTATCGTCTAGTGCTTTCTATCTACGAGATGATACAAAATCACTATCAATATCAATGTGAGCCAATGTAACCTGCTAACGTCAGTACCTATAGCTACTCGTTGTTACCTTGTCATAATCAAGAAAATATTAAATATAAACATTAAAAAAAAGTAAAAACCTAAAAAACAATATTTTTAGGGTACCGCTAAAGGAAAAAACGGAACCCTTATAGGATCATTTAGTTGTCATTCCGTCTGTCTGTCAATACCCTTTAACTCGGGAACGCGTGGAGGTATCGACTTGAAATTAAAACCATATATTTCGGTCTATATTCCCTTGAAGTTGTGAAAAAAACAAACTTCTAAGTTTACGTAAAAAAAAGATACGGTCATTTATACAGCAAAAAAACCTATATTTCGACACTCTCAAGGGAATCAAAATTCATAGGGTATATCCGTTGACCGAGAACTATGAAATCTGGCGAATAATACGGTCGTGTGCCATAAGTATAGGCAAAAATCTGAAAACTATACATTTATTACATACATCATAAAAAATATAGTCTTTATTAAAAGTACGTAATAATCAGTTAAGGAAGGAACGGCGGGCCAAATTTTGAATTGAGTTAACCGTTTCAGATAGGGTACCTATCGTATAAAAGGGGCCTTATTGGCACAAGCTTAACCCGTGGAGCGTAATTCGATTTTTTCCGCTAAAGTGCCTTGAGCGTGTTGAGTCATGGATGACGTCATTCAGACTCGGCTAAGACCTATTTTTTTAAGTTTTTTGTAAATATATAATTAAGTTATATATTATTGTTATATACCGTTGTAAAGATTAATAAATTTCCTAGCTTATAAAGTAAAAAAAAACTTTGAAATAACTCACCAGATGAAGACATTTTGTGGTTTTCATCATCATTTTCAAAAAAAATCTCGATTTTTGCACTTTTAGTCGCTGAATGCACCCACTTACACAACCTTATTACACATTTTCGCAAAAACTAAAAGTATCATAGCATAATACACTTTCATAAGTGTATATAAACTAAATATTTCACTTCGAATCATAATAGTTTTACTACAAAATTAGGATAAGTTTCCAACGACAAAAACGGAGTTCATCACTTTGCCGTTTTGCACAGTACTTCGTATTTTTCACAAATTATTTTTGCAAGTATTTGAAAAACTAATCACTTCCACATAATGTACATTTTTTTCCGAGTATTTTGATATGAGATTTATAGAACAAAACATACTATTTACGTCTGAAATTAATTTTTCATTTGTTCAAAAAAATAAAATTCGCCATTTTGCCGTTACCAAAACTTGGTCTCAGTTTTAACTAATTATTTTGCAATTATTTCAAAAACTAATCATTTTAACATAATCTTCATTCTTTTCCCAGTAATTTGATATAAGATTCATATAACAACATGAACCGTTTACGTCTGAAACTCATTTTCACACTTTACTATTCTCACAATACAAACGACACGGCAAAACAATATGGCTGACTATGGCCGCCCGGCTTGGAAATAATTTATTTTTGAATGAATTTCGAATGGCTTAGCGATAAAAAGAGGATAAAACAGGTCACAACATGATAAAGTATGTGTATAAAAAGATTCGTTCCTATACGGTCGGTAAGACGGCAACCAATCACAAAAGAGTTTATTTGGTCTACCGGTAGTCCAAAACACGCTCTACGGAGACATTTTTTCTGGCCTACCGGTAGTCCAAAACACGCTCAAGGAGTTAAACAGACATTTAATTATTTTTTTGATATAATAGTTTTCGATTTATGACGAAGAAGGAAAAAAAATCTTTTCCCATTTTTATATGTATAGGTAGGTACCTAATAATTTTGGCGTAATGTAGTACCGCACTGTTATGATTTATATGTAGTTATGTACCTACTTTGTACAGAATCCTCGGTGCGCGAGTTCGGCTCGCACTTGTCCGTTTTTTTTTGGGACAGCCTATATTCCACAATACTTTATTCTATTTTATAATACCTACAATACTTGTATTTCCAAATAAAACGCCATCGTCGTCATGTCAGTGGATCCAGTGAATCGGAGTACAAGCTTCTTTATACCTCCCTGGCATCTTGTAAGTCGTTTTTTCTATGAAACTTTTTATTTATTTACTTTTAAATGATAAACTGCATTTTTATCTTCACGATAATTTCACACAGCTCTACATGATCGATCACCACCCCGCAGGCGACGTAGATGTTATTGGGAAGAGGTGAGAGTCGCAAACTTACGCTAGCAATAATAGGTCATCTTTGGCCGTAGCTGTATTCACTTAGAAATCAGAGCCAAAACATAAAATTAAAAAGTAGAAACTAACCTAGATAATAATTAATAACTTAGCTTGGCGTCATTATTGGTGTTTTCTGATTGTTGCTAATAATCTGCGATTTGTACTGATTCTTACATTTCGGTAGTATCTGCGCGTTAGCAATAAAAGGATTACAGCTTAACTTGCTACCTATTTCATAGGCCGCTACCAAAATGAGTAAGTACCTAACCCATGCCAATGGATTTAGTGATTTTTTATTTGGTCTGAGGCTTTAGTGCCGTTGCCTGAATAACGATGGCTTGGTTGTCTCATAAAAAAATCTTCTTTTTCAGCTCTGGATATTCGTCCCAACTACACAATATACATAAACAACCTCAATGAAAAAATCAAAAAGGAGGAACTCAAAAAATCCCTCTATGCCATCTTCTCACAATTTGGCCAAATCTTGGATATAGTTGCATTGAAAACTTTAAAAATGAGAGGGCAGGCTTTTGTCATATTCAAAGAAATCTCTAGCGCAACAGTTGCTTTGAGGAGTATGCAAGGATTCCCCTTTTATGACAAACCTATGGTAAGTTTCTTTTAAAGATTGCACCATACTTATCATGCCAGGTGATATAGTGATTGATATCCTGGCCTAAAGTAGTAAATGGTAATGCATGTCCTACTTGGTATTTAAATTATTGTTGTCTTTTTTCTTGTGTCCTCATAACTGAGGGATGTGACATCATGGGTAGCCACAGCTCTCCAGGCTGCACAATCTTGAGCGCTATGGAGTGTAGTGGCTTGCAGTGTCATCCCGGTAATTATTGTAAGATATATTAACAGCCTACCTGATCAAAAATGTGATGGCTAGACCAGCCTATAGGATAATAAGCCTTGTCAATCCCTTCTTCAGAAATGTCATATGTTAATCGTTTTGGAAAACCTTTCTAAGGACTCGAGGTGTGGTCCCAATTAGATAAATACTACCTGACAGTGTTCCAAAACCACCAAAGTAAATCTGAGGGTGACCAAACGATTCACAGAACTGTTCTAAACCCTTAAAAATCAGGTAATATCTATTCTGACAGGTGTCAATGTCAATTATAATTTTCTGCCATTAACCCAGTTACCCCTAATTTTTGTTTTTACAATTGCATTGTGCATTGTTATCGTCTCCTGAATTGGAAAAAATCAGGCTTTGAAGTGATAATTATCATGATAATGTTGACAATTACAAAATTAATTGCAAAAACAAATCATTAATATTATAGTTATCTTTGACAAAATGCTAGTCATGAGCTATGTCGTGCCATGTTTATTTGAACAGGATTTGATTTTCCATGATGTATCTAAATGCTTCAAACCTCAAACTCAGAAAAAAGTCACAAAAACAAAATTGTTGATAAACAATGCAGTGTCTCAAGACCAATCTTTGACCAGTGTTCAATGTTCAATGTTTAATGTTCGCTTACTATAGGTACTAAAGAAATCGCTTACTAAAGAAGGCTCAACGTCACCCATAGGGCAATGGAGTGAGCTATGCTCGAAGTTTCCTTACACAAGCAAATCAGAAATGATGATCCCTAATTATTTTTTTACAATTGCATTGTGCATTGTTATCGTCTCCTGAATTGAAAAAAAATAGGGTTTGTAGTGATAATCGTTGTTTTTGTGATAAGTGGTGTTTTAACCGTCAATAGGGGAATCTGGCTAGGGTGTAATGAGTCCACTTAGAGACACCCGCCTGTACCCCGCAGGCATCCCACCTAACAATAATAGGCACATTAGTAAGCTACTCACCTATTACTACATAATTATAATATTTAGACTGCACACTACCGATCCTGTACCGACAGCTCCGTCAAAGCAATAAAAGGCCACAAAAATCACAAGAATTGTGAAACTTTTAGTAACCTAACCGTGCATGAATAAAGTTGTTTTTTCAGTTACTTGATAAAAGTACAAAAAAATACTTGGTTTTTACACAGTTTTTGTTACTTGTAGCTTCTAGCCCATTAAAATAATTTAAAACCAAACTTTAATTTACAGAGAATCCAGTACTGCAAAACTGACAGTGATGTAATTGCAAAAATTAAGGGTACCTACCAAGAGAGACCAAAGCGTCCCAGGATGCCAAAAACTGTTGATGATGGGAAGAAAAAGAAAAACAAAGACGCCAACAAGGCAGCTGCAGCTGTTGGTGGTTTTGGTCAACCGAACTTACTTAACAATGTCAATGTTGAACAACCTCCAAACCAGATTCTCTTCCTTACCAATCTGCCTGATGAGACTTCGGAAATGATGTTGTCTATGCTTTTCAACCAGTTAGTATTTAATTTTATTAAATTGGAAAGAAAACTTTCCATACAATAGATTGGAATTTGGATTGTTAAGTAGCAAGCTAGATAGACTGTAAAAATTAAATTTCACAATTGAACATTATTAGAGCCAATTATCATAAAATTTGACATGTCGGTAGATAGCCTGCAAAATTCTTTTTCACCTTAATCTTTGCATACAAAACCACAAAAGCTAGTAAAAATCATATTTTGATAGAGAACCTATTAGATGTTGTTTTAAGTTTTAACTAATGCTCTGATATTTTTCAGGTTCCCTGGTTTCAAAGAAGTCCGTCTGGTTCCAAACAGACATGACATTGCATTTGTTGAGTTTGCAAATGAGATGCAATCGGCCGCTGCGAAAGAAGCGTTACAAGGGTTCAAGATTACACCAACGCATGCTATGAAGATAACATTCGCTAAGAAATAAGTTGATTTTTATTGTATAAGTTTTACTTCAGTAAATAAAATTTTAAGAGTGAGATCTGTTTTGAGCATTGCACTTCGCCTTAACAGCTCTCTGGCTGTGACTATAATTTTTAAGTTCATTTTGAGTTTAATTGCCCTTTCCTTACTTTTATAGTGTAGTATTTACAAATATGCCGCCAGTAGGCTTTTCAATTTTTGCCGCCCCTAATGACCTCTGAAATTCGATACCCTATTTCGCAATTATATTAGTTACATTAATTCTATCAATGGAATGGTCTTGAGAGGTTTGTAGGCAGTGGCGGATTTACAAATATGCCGCCAGAAGGCTTTTCAATTTTTGCCGCCCCTACTGACCTCTGAAATTCGATACCCTATTTCGCAATTATATTAGTTACATTAATTCTATCAATGGAATTACAACTTGTGCACTATCGCTGTTTTTACATCAACTTTTCCTGTAATTTGCATGAATATGAACTAGGGGAGGAAAATGTGCTACGGACCCCAAAAAAATGAAGAATGAAACATACTTAACTGTAGATTTAACATAGCTGAACTGCAATGGCTATTTTATTTCATTATAATTATTATTAGGGAACATCACTAGTTAAATCAAACTAGCATATGTAAAATCAGCATTCTCTCGACGGCAGCACTATACACATTGATTCAATTGTGTAAGTGGACCAAAAAATGTTTAGGTGCATGAAGAAAAAAATATTATAATAATTAATAAAAAAAATACGTGTATGTACGCAAATTCGAAGTTATACCTCTTCGGCATTATTTGGAAAAAATCTTATGAATCTGAACAAATTTAAACGGAGTCAAATGACTAATAAATAAAACAAAAGCACTCCGGGAGTGCTGACAGAAGTGAAAAATTACTGAGGTGACGGTAACGGTAACAGTGTCGCGAGTTCAATGGTCTTTTTTCCCATTTCAAAAAATGGCCAACGCGCCATAAGAAGTTTTCACTTCAACAAACACTAAAAATAAAATAAGTATAATCTAAAAATGAGTAAAAATTATTGTTTTAAAATATTGAAACCCTTTTAGAATACTTTTAAAATTCATAATCGAAAAGTTCAGTATAGGTACAGAACTTTTAGTATTTTTTGTATTCAGATGTTAGAGTGTTAAATATAGGTACTCTGCAGTAATAAAATATATTTTTTTAATTTTTATTAATTCAGTAAGAAAATAAATATAAGGCCAAATTAGCCGCTTTAGGCTTCAGCCTACTCAGCCTGCTGGTAAATCCGCTACTGTTTGTACGGTGCGGTTCATCTTTATTTCGCGATTAATAAACTTATGGCGCGGTATAATTATGTATGGCAAATTCTTCCAAAACCAAATTTTTGTGATCATGGAGGCAGAAAATTTCTTTGTGCACATGGCAATATTTTTATAATGCTACTAAATTTAATACGAACTAAATCGAAAGCGAAAAACAAACCGTCACAGATCTATTAAACCGACTCTTTCTCACTGGTCGGGTTATAATTTATTTTTGGAGATTGCGAAACGTCAAACTTCCTTGAATGACTCGTTTTGTAGTTTTATTTTCTAACTTTATTTTTAAATTTCTATTACTTTTCATTCATATTTTCAAGAATCCTAAAATTACTTAAGGGTGGAACGCTATCATTTTCGTGTATACAGTGTAGAACAGTGATAAAACATGGAAGATATATTTCAATGGTGTAGGGAAGGAAATGCCTTACAAGTAAGGGTTTGGCTCGACGATACTGAACATGACATGAACCAGGGGTAAGTAGAAGGTCCTTCACACGTTTTGATACAGTTTGGTCACCATCTGCAGTCACAGGTGTTCGGCAAACGGCATTGAGAGCGACCCGCCCACAGGTGTGTCATGGCCTACTATGCCTGCTATATTTATGTGTCAGTGTTGTAAAATAGTAAACTTAGTCCGAACTCAAATGGAGCAGCCGTTGTGCTCCAATTTCCTAATTAGTTTTCTGTTCTCTAAGGAAGTTGAAGTATGTTGGTTACTGCTATAGTCTTAGATCAAAGAATCCATAGGAGAATTTTAGTTGATACTATCAATGAATAAATTACAGCACTACAAGCAAGTTTCTATAATATCTCATAGAGATGCAATGTCTTTTCACGGCTCGATGGAGAAGTTGAGTCAAGTAACAGATTCAAAAATGTAGCTGAGGAAATCAAAATGTATGAAAGTTACACATATCTTTCCCTTCCCACTAATATGATTAAGAGGAGTAAGGGCTGATTCTTGCATTAATTGCCCTATTACTGCTATAGGGTTGCCATACGTCCTGGTGTACTGGCCAGCAAGTCATTTGTCCCGCCATACACACAATTCTCAAGCTACCCCTAGATTTCTTTCTGTTAACTCGAACAGTAAACAGAGCTTTTTTTTTTTTTATTCACAATTGGTAAACCCTTGACAACATCTCACCTGGTGGTAAGTGACATGTTGCCGAAGATGGAAGACAAGATTTGATGTTTTCGCTTGGCTAATTTTAAATGATATTCCTCAATGGCAACAAGTAGAAGAAACAACAATATAGCAGTAGATGATTCAACGTATGAAGAGTTTATGTACTTAAAATCTTTTATTGAATGTGAAATGACCTATGAATGGAAAGCTAATGATATGCAAGAAAAATGGAAATACTTATTTGAAAAAACCAAAGAACTGGAAAAAGCAGGGAAAAAACATTTTCTGATAAAAAATTCTAGACAAATAAACCTGGAAATGTGAGTTAAAAATATTGTTAATAGTTTAAGTTACATACCATTATTTCCAAACACCAATCCTTTGTGTTGTTATTAGCAAATGGGGAATTTAAAAGAATGCGCTATCATCACTGAATAAACTTGCAGCAGTGAAACATATTTGGCAATTTCATGACCTCATGATTACTAATTTATTTTCCAACTTAGAAAAGTTACGTAAGAACTTAAATAAAGTATTAGGTTGAAGAAAAGTTTTAAGTTTTGTCTATGGTTAAAATTGCAGAAAAGACTCCGAATTCAGAGCCATACAAGTTCGGCTTGTCTTTGGCCATAAAAGTTTTACTTAGTGTTGCGTCATGTCATTGTCGTGTTATCAGTGCCATTCTATTTTAGAGCAGGCTACAAGGAGATGTTCGTTTTCAAAAATAGCGGACCGCGAAATGTTTTGTGATTCATCTACCTGATGCTATCGACATCGTAAAAAGCCATGTTGCCGCCCGCGCGCGCGGTCCTGTTTCATTCAGTCCCCCCCCCCCGCCCCTTTACCGCTGCTCTAGACTCGCTTCGTGCGCTTGCGACGTTGCCGAAATTTAGGTTTGAAATTTAGGTTGCCGCGCTTTGTGGTTTGAGGGATCACGAAAGAAAAACCGTTTTCTTGGGTGCCATTTAGCTGCACGAAGTCTTGGCGAAAATATATGTGATATTTTACCAGGGTTGCACTCTTTAACTGGCTGCGACACCACAAGTCGCATAGGTACAAAAACACAAATGTTGAACGCCGCGAATCTGGATTTTGTTCAGGATGCAGTGCTATGGGTAATGGGCTTTTAACTAGTGAGCAATTTACAGATCTCGAAAAAGTTTGCAGTTACTTAATTTCTAAGCAACAAACAACAGCAGATGATCTTCGACACAAATTGTTGTGCCAAAACATAGGTTTTGCCTTAAATTTGACAAGAATTATATGTACCTCTGATGCATTGCATTTACACTGCTTGCGAGCATCCGCTCAAGTTTATATATGGAAAAGCTCTTTTGAACCAATATTTGAGCATATTGATTTCTCTCAATTTGGTTACGAATTACGCGAAGGAAACCTTTACCCAAAGCAAATGAAAAAAAAACCTCTACCTGACTCTTTAATAAAACCGTGTAAATGTCAATCCAACTGTCGCACAATGTCGTGTACCTGCAAAAAAGCAGCACTGAAATGTATATCCTTGTGTAAATGTGTAAATAATAAGTGTAAAAACTTGTAACAAAATCAAACTGTTACTGGCATGTGTAAGCATTTTTTCGTAAATTTCGTAAAATTGTATCAAAATAAATATTATGTTCTATTGGTTTACTTTACTGCCTTGTTTTTTATTTATGGCACATATATAGACACATAAGTATTAACTTTCTAATGAAATTCCATAATAAAACCAAAAAGCTTTGTAATTTATCAGTAATATTTGTAATGGAGGGGTGGGGGGGAAAGGACCACAAAACTGGTTGGCAACATCTGTTTATAGGCTGTCTGGGATCTATACAATATATATCAGAAGTCAGATTGAGGTCCGCAATGTTTGAAAACGGAACTCCACTGAGAGTCCGAAATTTTAAGAAATTATATTGAATATCGATACTCGCCATCTTTGATTGCTCCCCCCGCTCCCCCGTGCAACTTTTTCACTGTACGACCTATTGGTTCGTAAACAATGGACTATTGTTAGTTATTACAAATAATAATTATAAAATTTTATTCATTAGTTTTCAAGCTATAGTGGTTTAAAGTTAACTCGAAAATGGAGCATTTTAATAAATTTTCAAGAAATTCTTAGAGACAGTGTAAGAAATGTTATAGTGTGCTATATATTCGTGATCTACTCAATAAGTCCTTTCATTTGATACCCCACACGGCATGGCTTGATGTTTTTTTTTGTATGCCATTTTTAATTGCCGGGAGGGGGAGGGGAACCACAAAACTGGTAGGCAACATTTGTTTTTAGGATGTTTGGGATCTATACAATATATATCAGAAGTCAGATTGAGGTCCGCAATTTTTGCAAACGGAACTCCACTGAGAGTCCGGTCTATTTGGCTTCTAACCTTGCTCGAAAGGTGCATTGCGTGTGTTTTGCAATCTGCGATTTATTGTTATTTGTTCTATTTTGTTGTTACAATTTTGTTATTAGTTGTTATTTGTTTTTGTTACAAACTGTCCGTGGAATAAATTTGAGGACGGGTCGTGAATTGGAAGACGAAGGGCCTTCTGCACCACGTCAGCCGGTACCAGGGTATCCTCGTTCAAATCCTGAAATAGTTTGGCACCTCTGAATTCACTTATGTCAAAATCAAAATGACAGCTGTCAGAATTCCATTTAATAAAAAATAAAGGTTTAGTTTTTAATTTAATTTAATTATTTCCACATTGTTTGCCAAATATCAAATAGGCTGTATGCGCGTACGAGCCCGTTGCCCAGTTTCATTGTAAAAAAAATGTCCACTTGCAAAAACGCGCCATTTTCTGAAAATTTTCATTTTCTATTTATGCATGTTGTAATAAACATATATAATTCTTTGATTTATTTTTTACTATTTCCACAACTGTATTGAAAAACGTCATGTGATATACGGGTGTGCAGGTTACTGCCTTTGGCTCAGGCTTGTATTGTATTGCTCGTCTACAAAAACCTACTTTCCATCCTTGTATCACACACAATGTATTTTTATGTTGAGCAACAAAACAATAAACGCCTTTTCAAGACAATTGCTCAAAAAGTGGTACTCTAAATGCTAATTTACTGTGCGCAAAGTTTTACTGCATGTGTGCTAATGTGCTTTTTACTTGCCACTTTTCTTATTTCTAGCTCTGAGGAACAAAACATTTCTAGCAAATAAAAAATAGTAACCAATTATACAGAATCTTTTTGAAAGTAGAATTTTCAAAGAGATAGGTTGTCCCTCCGAGAGGTTAGTACGTAACGCTAGCTGAATAGATTCCCAAAAAAAGAAAGACGAGTAAAACAATTAAAATTTATATTTTTGTGAAAAAGGAGAATAAATATGAATGAAGCGCATAGGTTACACCAAAGAATAGGTCATCGTTTCCAAGGAGGTTTTAATGCTTACATTATTATCCCAAACCTAATTGTAATCTGTTTATCCTAACAGTGATATTAAAAAAACGCACCCGAAAACGTAGCTCAGGCAGGCCTCCCACTTGGTGGACCGATGACCTTGTAAAGGTCGCGGGAAGCTGCTGGATGCGGGCATCGCAGAACCGGTCGTCGTGGAAATCCTTGGAGGAGGCCTTTATCCAGCAGTGGACATCCTTCGGCTAATATGATGAATATTAAAAAAAACGTACTCATGCGTACGTGTGGCTATCTAAAATATGGCGCAATTTTCGTAAAACTGTATTGAGTTATTCTAGTTGTGAATATGAATAAAATAATGAATAGTTAGTATACATAAAAAATATACTTGTGTAATGTGTATGTATAGGAAATAAAAAAGTGAGATTATTCCCCTGGACATTTAAAATAAGCCACAAGTCGCATAATATGAACTTTGGTTGCCGAAACCCGACTTACGGTCCTTTTTCATTTCACCTGTTTTCTTACAAATGTATTAAAAACGTTGTATGATACATGGGTGTAAAAAGTAAATGACTAACTCATGATGATGCCTGTTATTTACCTTTTTACCACCCTTGTAATTATAAGTAACTATTAAAAACAAGTTTGAATGTAGCCACCTTGAATGTTTCTTATTTTTATTATTTGTTGATTTAGTAGCAATAGAAATGCACACTTCGTGAAAATTTTATTTGTCTACCTATTATAGTTAATAAAATACAGCTTGTTGACCCACAGATGGACAATCAGACCGATAGCGGAGGCTTAATAGTAGGGTCTCGTTGGTCGCTCTTTGGATGTAGGGAATGTAAAAAGTCACAAACACGAAATTGTTGATTGATAACCATTATTGATGTAAATGTTTTGGGAATAAAATAAAGTTACACCAAGTAAGAAATATTATTTAAACAATTTTTAATGACTTGTTAAAAGGATTTTAACTATATTGTAACATTATAATTTATAATTAATGGTACAATTAAAAATATTTTTAGTTATTTATTCTACATACATAATGCACCTATTTTTGTATTTTAATATTTAGTAAAAAAATAAAGAGCCAAAAAAAATAATCAATACCAATAATTATCGAAAAATTATCATGATAATTATCAAAGAAAATAATTATCTTGATAATTTTGAACCCTGGTAATGTTTGTTTATTTCTCACAAAAGATATTTATTTATTTTTATATATTTTTTTTTAATTACTATTTTATGACTATCAGAAAAAGTGTAATTTACACCTATTTTGAATAAACATCTTGAATCTTTTTAACAGACTTCAAAAAAAAGGAGGAGGTGTTCGTGGGTAACATGGTCGTTTATGAACCGATTTTGATGATTCTTTTTTTGTTGGAAAGGAGATATCCCAAGGGTGGTATCATGATAAGGAAGTCAGGATCTGATGATTGCATCCCAGGGAAATCGAGGGGAACCTTAGTTTCCTGTTTGAAGTCGGTTTTTTTTGTTCAAAATTATGTCACTCTCACTACAACAACCTATGAGAGGTGAATGCCATCATACGGCATACTCAAATGTGAAGCCATTTATGTGACATAAAATTTACCTCAGGAGATATTATAGAAAATCTTTGACCACAGACTCTTTGAGTCTTTAACTCTTTGACAACTAGTTATTGAAACATCAGCATCAACAGTCTCACTCATCCGGCACTATTAAAACCAGGGGTGCCAGATTATTGGAATTTTTGGTCTAGTGGATTGTATAGGGTAACCCAAGGTAAATGAAAAACTAATAGGTACATGTTTGCATAGGTTGGTATATTGTGATCTACCTTTTTAAATTTAAATTTAGTTTGTCTTAAAATAGTTCTTAATTAGGATATGTTTTTTTCACACTGAGTTACACCTGAGCGTGATTGGGAAGGGCGGCGCAGGCGAAATGGTTCAGGCCATTAGCTTCACATCAGGAGGTCACGGGTTCGATTCTCAGTGAAGTCTAACTTTGCAAGACTTGGTTTGGTTGGTGGAAGGGCGTTTTCTAAACCTGCCTGGTGAACTACCACCGTCTTATCTAAGTCTTGCCGCCAAACATCAATGCTAACTAAATTGATGTGTTGCGGCTTGAAGATAAGGTAGCCAGTTCCCCTTTGCGTTGGAGAATCTTGGTAATCCGCTTCCATCTTCGGCATCATCGTCACTTACCATCAGGTGAGATGATGCCAAGGGTACAGATGAGATACTAGTAACTTCCAAGGGCTTGCCAATTGTGAATAAAAAAGAGGGTGGGAAGCAGGATGCCAGACTAATGGAGGTTCTGATGTACTGAAGTGTCGGATTAGTAAGACTCTATACTGTATTATATTCCAGCCATGTTAAAACAGTATTTTCCTTATCAATAGAAATCTATTTAATTAGTTTTTGAATATCCACTTTATTATTTTTGTACATTTTGTCCTGTTTTACTTTAATTGAAGCTAGTGGTCTTCATTCTTATCCCTTTTATACTAAGTATAAACTCTGTAAAACGTCACTCGATATAACGATTCACTCTTTGAAACGTCAACATTTTCTGGCTCCAGTTGGTTTACTTTGACGGTAATTTATCACTGTTTAAAAAAATTCTCAATAACGTCACAAAATTCCTGGTCCCTTGAGTGTCGCTAGCACTGTATTACAATAAATCCATCTGTTCACTGAAATTACTTAAAGGCAGAGATGGATAATCTTAACCCTAGAAAAAAAAATCATAACTTCCAAGGATTAAGAGAAATAATTATTTATTCTTCTCACAGAGATGACCATGACTTCAGCCCGCTACACTGGGCGTGCAAGGAAGGCCACCTTAAGATTGTGGAGATGTTACTCCGTCGCGGAGCCCGCATCAACATCACCAACAAGGGAGACGACACTCCGCTGCATTTAGCTGTTGCTCACGGGCACAGGCCCATCGTGCATTTGGTTTGTTTGTTTTTTTTTGTTTGGTTATTTGTGCTCTCAAAATATCTTCAACTTTTCCCAAGAAGTACATATAGTCAATTCACAAAAAACGATATTTTATGCAGGTGAATTCTAAAAAAAATATTTTTTACTGGTGAATTCTCAAAAAAAAAAGAATTATTTTATCCAGGATGTTATTTTGGTAGAAAACGCCCTTTTCAGGAGAACTTCTATGCATGAAACTGAACAACTTTCACCAAGGAACACATTAAGGAGTTTGAACATTTTTGTATGGAGACTGGCATAGTACTAGTTCCAGCATTTTCAAAACAGCGTCGCATAACTAAACCTGTATATTTGAATAGAGGACATTTTGACAAAGAAAACATGTCATTTAGCATAATGTCCTAAAACGAATGGACTTAGAGGAATTAAATGAAAATACTTCGAGTCATTCTGCAATTTTTTGTCCAGTTATCATATCATGCCAATAATTTTCAAACTCCTCTAAAAAAAAATTACATCTCCATACAAAATTAGTCAACCAGCAGATTTTGAACCTTTTTCTTTGCGATTTCAGCTAAGTTGTAAAACAAAAGTCCAAAACAACATATATAGGTATATACAGGATATAATGTTATGAAATTGTATGCCTGTACCAATGGAGGGCAAGTTGCAGAGATCCCTTTTTCCCCACTGCTCAACCAGTTGTACCCATCATTTGAAATAATATTTAAAACCTTCCTGTAACAAATAACCTAAAGCCCCATCCGAATCGGCATGAATAATATGACATATAATGATAAAGTATGACATAATAATTATACCTGTAAAGGTAACATAAAACAGGTGCTCATAAAACAGTAATGTTTTTTTTTTTAATTAAAAAATATAACCTGGTGATAAGTGCCGATGCAGCCGAGGATGTAACACACAAGCTCTCTTGGCTTGAAGATTCCTTTATTATCATCATTACAGCTCATATACGTCCCCACCGAGGGGCTCGAGCCTACCCTGGATCAGGGCGATTAGGCCTAAGTCGACCACGCGGGCCCAGTGCGGGTTGGTCGACTTCACACACAACCTTCGAGTTTCTTCGCAGGCGTGTGCAGGTTTCCTCACGATGTTTTTCCTTCACCGTTAAAGCAATCGGTAAGTAAGTACGTAAGTTTTTGAAAAACTCATTGGTACATTGGCCGTCCAGATTTGAACCCGGTACCTCTGGTTAGATGGACCGAGTCGTTACCGGTTGAGCCACCGACGCTATTATATGAATTGAATTGAATCCTTTATTATATGAATCGGGAAATACAAACGCTGCTGGCAGGGAAATCCACTCATGAATGAAGAAGCAAAATACTTCGTGCGTATAGGTGGAACATTAACGACAAAGGGGTGGAATTGTTCCCCGCGCCTGACTGTTCCGATCTGTGTCAAATTGTAGCATAAGTAATACTAAGGAGAGACTAAGACGTCGTATCGTTTATTTGACTTATTCCATACATTTTTTGAAAGTGGTCGATTAATTTTAACTTGCTCTCAAACGGTCGGCCATTTTCGCCTTGAGTAACTACGGAGCTGTTACAGTATATAACGTATTTTATTGTATTTTATTTGTTTCTAATCCAAGACATGTAAAATTAATATGATTAGAAAGGAAAATTCATCTGCTTTCTAGATCAGTAATCCTTTTTTATAGGTTTGTACAAAAATACTGGGAAATCCTCGAATATCTGTAGCGCCGCCGAACCTCCCGGATTAACCTAACCTAATCGATTAACCTCCCAGCTTTGGCCCTTGACGGCGCATTTGAAATCCCCGTTTGAAAGGTGATATATGTATAATTTTGACTTTTGATTTAGCCAGTGTTGCAGTGTCCTCTCCACAGACACTGCAACACCTGGAACACAAATACACGACTGCCGAATAGTAAAAACTACTTAATCAGATTGAGGTAGCACTACATCGAAGTTTTAAAAACAAAACGTATAATGACTTTACTTGAAATATAAAAAGTATATCGCTGAGATAAAATCATATCATTTTACTTAGTGATGCAAAAAAAATATCTATACATTTATTTCAATATTCACAGCTCCTTCAAAACCGAGCGGATGTCAACTCTATAAACGAGCATGGCAACTCGCCCCTTCACTATGCCTGTTTCTGGGGCTACACTGCCATCGCTGAGGACCTGGTGGTGGCCGGGGCTCTGGTCTCCATTGCTAACAAGGATGGAGACACCCCCCTGGATAAGACTCGGGGACAGCTTGTACAAAGGTATGTGCGCTTTTATTAAATACTACTACTAAAGGTTTTTCTTCCTAAAAACCTTATTATGCTTATTACGAACATATTAGAACAAAAATTAACAAAATCGATCCAACATTTCATTTTTATTTACATACCTAAATTAAAATCTAAAAAGCCCTCAAATACAATAAAAATTTTGAACTGTCCATCCATAAAAACCTCCAACCAAATTTCAGCCCAATCGGAGCACCTTTACTTTTGGCGGCCATTTATATATTTTTTATTGCACTGCCCGGTGTACATTGACAGCTGAATGGATTTCTATCTCGGTTAATGTAGCTTTAAAATATGCATTTAAATCAGTCCACCCGTTTAGGAACTGTAATGACATGTACAGATAGACAAGCATAGGGTTCAAACTTATAACAACCCTCTTTTTGCTTGCTTAAAAACGTTATAACAGATTTGGGCATTTTGTGCAAGATTGTTTACGTAGAGAGCAAACAACTATTTTAAAGGCGAGAGTGTTCTTTGAATCCAGAGCGCAGCAATGGATTCTAGAGTAAAATCCTGAGAGCAGCGAGGGATTCAAAGTACGTCACTCGAGTTTAAAATAGTGTTGCTCCCGAGGTGGACACTTTACTTTTTAAAGTAAGTAAGTACAACTTGCGAATAACAATAGTACGTTTATTTATTTATATACAAATAAAAACAATAAGACATACTTAACATATTCCGAAAAAAAAAATTCGCTCTTGCAATTTTCCAAAGGATGAAATTGTCATATATGATTTCATATATTTTTCACAGCTTTTTGTGGGTACGACTTTCCAAATTCCAAATTAAAATCACTTTTCCTCCCCTAGGAATCAAAGAGCTATTTTGCTCCCTGTTTACGAGGAACCAAACAGCTCTTTTTGGATAGATGTGATAAAAAATAATTTTCTCACTTCTTGCCGGCCCTTACCTTATCAAATTAGTATTACGAGATATTTGCAGAGTCTTTCATACATAATGAAATAATTTGTACTGTCACACTGTGCATGCTTTCTCGTGAAGCCTTCACCGTTTGTTGTAGTCGGGCATACACAAATGAACAATAAACATTACACTTACTCAGCAAAGAATAAATTACAGATAATTTGGGTTTGTATGGCCTCTCATGGTACCTCTACTTTACTCAGATTTTTTCTGGAATAATAAAGAACCCAGTGCAGTAGGCCATATTAAGTCCCAATTATTCACAGTTTCATTGAAATCGTTAGAGCCATTTTTGAGTAAAAAAATAATTAGTGAAATAGTAAAAAATACTATGATGGTAAAATTCAAGAAAGGGAAAATTAAAAAAAAAACTCCTGGAGATAAAAAAGTAATATTGCCCTAACCGGCGGCTGGTGCCTCAGAGAACCGGTGGTGCAGTGCATGAGTTTATTAAAAAATATATAAAATAAAGCGCCACCCTATAATTAATTTTGGAAAAGAATATTTTATATTAGTTTTATTCAGTGTTCCTTGTTTGACGCGAAATGTTCTATGACTTTTTAGTAGTAGGTACAAAGCCAAAATCAAGTCCAAAATATCGTTCTGAATATTGTTTTCGACGTACGTACTGAAGTACCTTTGAATACTATATGTAGCAAGATGCTCTTTCATGACTCCATCCAACTCGGACACAAAATCAACAAGCCCACGAAATACACCAACATTCACTTGTTTAATCCAGTTTGTTTTGATAAGTGAAATTGCTTTTCGAGCGACTTTCAAAAAGGAGGAGGTTCTCAATTCGTCTGTATGTTTTTTTTAATATTTTTTTTTGTATGTTACCTTATAACTTTAGACTGGGTGAACCGATTTTTATGATTCTTTTTTTATTTGAAAGCTAGTGCTTCCCGTGTTGTCCCATATAAATTTTATCCAAATTGGTGTAGTACTTTATTAGAAAATTAACAAAAACCTGCAAAAATGTACTAAGTTGTTGCGATGGAAGTCGGTTTTTTAACGTGTTTAGCGTTTTCAATTATAATGTTTTACAGTCACATTTACTCACAATCCATAAAATCACCACTATTTTCTTGTGTATTAAGCAATTAATTACACAAACGCATTACTACTTTACTCGGCAAACGCGCGCGAAAAGTGACAAAAATGTATCGTATGATTCGTAGGTCAAGGCGGGTCATTCGACGTGACCTAGATTATTTCGTGCTCTCTCGGCAATTTACAATCGCGTGCGGCGCATCAAAACTATCCTGAAAGTGCATACATTTTGTACTAAGCATGTTCCGTCTCACGCGCCTGGCGGTTTACAGAAGTAGTATATGAGCTTGCTGCGTGCACTGAGCCAAGCGCACGGGGACGTTTTTGTTTAAGCTAAAATAAGATCTAATTCTTTTACAGTAAAAACTAAAACAGCTGTCCGGCTTCTTTTTATTTTACTTGTAATAAATAACAAAACATGACGTATGCGATAATCAGTAATGTAATTTTTGTATAGGGCAGTATGAATGGGATAAATAGATAGTTATTAGGTGTAGGATATTATTGTGAAAGTTTATACTACATAGGTAGAAAGAAAATACATTTTTAAAAAGTTTAAAATGGTAGTGCGGCGCACAAGCGCACTTAAGCCTTAAGGTGCAGCCGCCACTGGCCCCAACCCAAATTTCAACCAAATCCGTCCAGTAGTTTGGGAACTAGAGCACCGGAGGGACGTACAGAAATATACACACACACTCACACATTTATTATTTTTTTGTTTTTTAGACCTTATTAGTTTAAGACAATCGATCCCCATCAAAATCTCAATTTGATTTTTGCCATCACAATACCTTCTTCACTCCTTCGTCTCTTGAAAGTTAAAAATGAACTCTGCAAACAATCAGAAAGTTTGGTTGGATCTCCCAATGTGACATACTTTGCTAAACTCATTCTTCTTCCATTAAAATATAACTTAACTGTCCCCAAGAGGCTCGTGTTTCCATACAAACGTAGTTCATTGTAGTAAATTGAAACATAACTAAACAAAGGCTTAAATTAGTTTTGTACTGAAAGTTTGAAACTGCTCTTATTTTTTTCCGTTTTATATTAGTACATCGAAAACTAATTACAAACATCGATATGTGTCTACTCAATTTATTCGCAAAGTTTGGATTCAATCCGGCATCTAGTTTTTATATTAAAGCGGGACTACGTTTGTATGGAAACTCGAGCATCCTGTGGACCCTTAAACATGAATTAACTTTTTCACAGGTAATGATTTTAGTCCAAAAGTACAGTCATTCCATTCCATCATCATCAAGACGTCCACTGCTGGATAAAGGCCTGCCCCAAGGATTTCCACGATGATCGATTCTGTGCTGTCCGCATCCAGAGGCTTCCGACCTTCACCAAGCCGTCGGTCCACCGAGTAGGAGACCTGACAAAACTACGTCTTCCGGTGCGCAGTCGCCACTCGAGACCTTTACTGGCCCAATTGCCGTCTAGTCTACAAACTATGTGCCCCATTCCATTATATGATTTTTACTTTTTTCTTAGTTTCCTTCAAGTATCAAATTTAAACGGATATATCATCAATTTTCAGACTTCACGAGCTAGCAGTAGCCCAAGGCCAGGATCTGAAAAAGATCCAGTACAAGAACCAGTCGTGGATCGGTCTGAAGACGCGCAGCCGTGACGCCACGCTCTCGCGGCACAAGGGCATCAACATCAACGACCTAGCTCTGCACACCAGGATCGCTATCACTCCTTCTGGTATGGTCTTTATTATCATATCAGCTCATATATGTCCCCACCGAGGCGCTCGAGCCTACCCAGAATTAGGGCGATCGGACCTTAGTCGACCACGCGAGCCCAGTGCGGGTTGGTCGACTTCACATACAACCTTGGAGCTTCTTTGAAGGCGTTTGCAGGTTTAGGTGATGCTTTTCCTTCACCGTTAGAATCTTTATTATGGTCTTTGTAGATACAAAAAAAGTGGAAAGTGAGAAGTTGCCTAAGATAGGCGCGCGTTGCGAGGCACGCACGCGCCACGTCAGTCATCAATGTCAATTACTGAATGTCACTCTCCCGCCCACAGATTCCGCCTAGGGAATGCAATCCTGGAAAATAATTTCAATCCCAGTATTTGCTGGACTGAGCATTCTCAATGCCGCTGGATCCAGGTTTTTGCGGGATCCCGCAGGTGTTGTAATTATTATTTATTTATTTATTAATTGAACAAAATGAGTACATAGGTAAACATTAGACCCACAAAATTGAACGATCAGTTTGTCTGTGGGATCGACATCTCACAATATTTCGCAAATAGTTCATAGCATCATCATAGCAGCTCATATAAATTCCCACCGAGGGGCTCGAGCCTGTTCTTCTCTGACGTGTGCACGTTTCCACACGAGGTTTTCCTTCACAGTAAGAGCGTCGGATAAACGTATATATGAAATCAAAATTCGGAAACACATTGGTACATGGCAGGATTGGAACCACGACCCCCCGGACAGGAGGTAGCAACCCTATTCATTACGCCACCGACGCCGAATTCATAGCGTGAAGGATCTTAACTGAATTTAAACAAATTTTAAGTAATTAAATGCGTTATCAGTATTTTTCAAATAAAATTGAACATTACAAGTTAATTAAATATTGTTCTGAAAAACAATGCGCAATAATTGACCACAATAAACACGTTAAAACCAACCAACTTCAATCGCAGCAACTACAATGTTGCAACATTTTTTGTTTTTGTTAATTTTATAAAAAGAGTACTTTACCTATTTTAATAAAATTTAAATGAGACCGACTTCAAACTACTTAAACAACAAACAACTTAAACTACAATAATACGAAAAAAGAATAATAAGACTTATCATTAAAAATTTATGCATTATGATCATGCATAAAAATAAACGGGTCGACTTGAGAACATCCTCCTTTTTCGGAACTAGTTAATTTTTTTATGTCTTAGTTATTTTATCAGATAAACGGCTCCTTACCTTGCAGATTAGGTCGCCACCAGCGGAAAAGGGTAATTCTGCTTCTACGCTAGTAGTAACAACTGTCATTTATACCCGTCGACGTATATAGGTCCATAAAGACAATTGTTTATACCACGTTCCCGTATATAATATGAGCAAAGCTTTTGTCAGTGGCGCATACCCGCGCGCAGGGTAACAAGTATTAACTTCGTTTCTCCTCGATCCCGCAAATCCCGCGGGAGCCTGATCGTAATAGCATATTGCATGCGGGATCCCGGTATAGCATCCCCTACCGCCTCAGCGCCTGCTGCCAGGCGACCCATAGATGAAATTACCGGTTTCATGGCCCGTTTTTAGGGTTTCGTAGTCAAATTAGGAATTTTAACCGCCTCCGTAGCTCAGAGGCAAAGTTCACTGGCTATACACAGGAGGTCGCGGGTTCGATTCCCGGCGGGGTCAATTGTAAGACTCGGTTTGGTTGGTGGTAGGGCATTTTCTAAGCCCGCCTGGCTAGCTACCACCATCTTATCTAAGTCTTGCCGCCAAATATCAATGTTGATATCATCGGTGTGTTCCGGCATGAAGATAAGAAAGCCAGTTCCCCATCGCTTTGGAATCTTGGTAAGCCCGCTTCCATCTTCGGCAACATCGTCACTTACCACCAGGTGAGATGTTGTCAAGGGTTTACCAATTGTGAATAAAAAAAAAATTTAAAAAAAAACCCTTATAGTTTCGCCTTGTCCGGCTGTCCGTCCATCGTTATGTCACAAATCTGTGAAGCCTATAAACAAAATGAAATAAAATCTGTATATATATTTTAGGGTACCTTCCCTACATGTAAAGCAGGGGTGTTTTTTTTTTATTCAGCATGAATCGTTAAATAGGTTTTTAAAAATTATAAACAGGTACATATAATTAATTTAAAAGGAAAATTATCATGGCCACTTAGTCTACTTAGGCTTTCTTAGTTTAAGAGTTATAGTCGACCAACTTTCTTAAGTTGCAGTTGGATTTTTAAAAAGTTCATAGTTTTTCTATAAAAAAATGTATCATCATTACAGCTCTTATACGTCCCCACCGAGGGGCTCGAGCCTACCCTGAATCAGGGCGATTAGGCCTTAGTCGACCACGCGGGCCCAGTGCGGGTTGGTCGACTTCACACACAACCTTCGAGTTTCTTCGCAGGCGTGTGCAGGTTTCCTCACGATGTTTTCCTTCACCGTTACAGCAATCGGTAAGTATGTACGTAAGTTTTTGAAAAACTCATTGGTACATTGGCCGTCCAGATTTGAACCCGGTACCTCTGGTTAGATGGACCGAGTCGTTACCGGTTGAGCCACCGACGCTGTATACAAATGTAAAAAAATAAAATGTAAAAAAATGTATACTAGCTGCATAATTAACTTTGTTAAAATCATCAATTTTTTATTTTTTTATTCAGAATTGGTAAGCCTTTGGCATCATCTTACCTTAAGGCAAGTGACGATGATGCCAAAGATGGAAGCGGGCTCGCCAAGATTCCCCAATGCAATGGAGAAACTGGCTATCTTATCTTCAAGTCGGAACAAATCAACATTGTTAACACTGATGTTTGGCGGCAAGACTTAGATAAGATGGTGGTAGCTAGCCAGGCGGGTTTAGAAAATGCCCTACCACCAACCAAACCAAGTCTTACAAGTTAACCCGCGAACTCCTGGTGTGAAGCGAATGGACTAACCATTTACGCCACGAAGGCGGTTAAAAGGTTAAAAATTTATTAATTAAAAAGACTATGGAACCCCACTTCTTGGGTTGTCCGACACGCACTAGGTTACTTTTCCACTTTCTCTTCATAGTTTTCTCCTGACTGAGGGATGTGAACATCTTGGGTCGCTTATACCACCACAAATCACCAGGCGGCTTGCCCACTTTCTCATTGGCATCAATTTTTACGCGACTACGAAAAAACGAGGGTTATGGTTTGACAGTCTATGTACGGTTGTATGTATTTATGGATGTTCATCTATTCCCTCGTATTTCCTAAACCACTTAACCGATCTTGACAAATGTGGTGTATTTGGATTCGTGCCATCTTGTGGTGCCATCACTCCGCGTGTCATAGGATATATAGCATTTAAAAAATATCAACATGGCGGATTTTATAAGTGAATTAAACAACCAACATTTTTTTTATATATTCATATCATGTTTGGTATCAAAACAAAGGTCTTGACGAGCACAGTCTAAAATAGTCTAAATAATGTATATTACATATGCATATATTTTTAATTTCTTAGGAAATAGCCTCACAACGGCTATTGAGAAAATCATAGAAAATATGCCTGAAATCATAGCCATTATTTTCTTTTTTTTCTTTTGCCGTAGTCGCAAGCCCTATCGTAATCAAAATTTTTATCATACTTACCTATAATAATAATAATAACAGACCGGATATAACCTAACAAGACAAAATAAATAAAATTACTTACCTCATAGATATCGCAGTTCCCAACACCCATAACATCCAAAAAACAATAGCTGAAAAGATAAACAAATACGCAGACCTCAAAGAAGAAGTGACCCGAATCTGGAAACAAAATAAAGTTTACATCGTCCCCATAGTAATTTCAACCACCGGAGTTGTACCAAAAACCCCAAATCAATACCTACGAACAATAGATTTAAAAGAAAACATAATACACACCTTACAAAAAGCCGCTATCCTAAATACCTGTCGTTTGGTGAGAAAGTTCCTGCAGTTTAACGAAATTAGCGATAGCTAATATAATATCACTCACACCCTGTAATTACTTGGCATAGCCCGTAATTACAGGCTTAACCAGCAAAAAGCTGAGAAAAAAAACTCAACTTAAAATAATAATAATAATTTCTTTATTCAATTTCTTTTTACAGAATAGGACGAATGACAACATGTCAGCTTAAGTGTTAACTAAGTTTGGTATATTATATGTAGGTGCACTCACTAACAATTTATCGTTAACTGTCACTTATTAATAATTCATGGCTGGGGCCCACGAGTCAACTCCCAAACTAGACGAAATCTGTGCTATGGCAAGTCGACCCGGAGGTCCCAACGAGAAAAACAAAACAAAATATAGTAGTATCTATCATGCACCAATGGACTTGTAAGCGAATGTTATCATTATGTTTTCTAATATGTAACTGTTTCCACCCGTAGACAATGGAATTATCTGTTATGTGAAAACAGGATTTTGGATCAGGATAATTATTACAACATAAAGTAAACAAAGAACCCGCCACCGCCTAAAATTCTAAGTATCTATTTTTAACAATACAAAACAATATAGCTTACGACCATGAAATGAAGGAAAAAATAAAGGCTATGATTTCAGGCAGGAAACTCTGGTTTTCATACTTTTCCGTAGTCTGGTTTTAGTTTTTTTTACATTTTTGATGTGTAACATCTTTGCTCTCGCTTTCCTGGAATTTGTGGGAGTGATTTCGTGAAATGGGACGGAAATGTGTAACATGGGACGGAAATGTGTAACAGGAAGTCGCGAAAGCGCGGAATTCTACTTTACGAGAGTCCGACTCGCACTTGGTCGGTTTTTTTCGTTACTGTCAGATCCGCCACCCAGGTACAATATCGTCATCAAATCTAACTAACCTAAAGTATTTTGTCACATGTTACACATCATATGCGAGTACTGTAGGTCTCGCTCGAATTTTTTATTTTATTATGTCTAAATCTAAACTAAAACTGACTACCTCCAGGCGAGACGTGGCGCGGCCGCTGGCAGAAGAATGACATCGTGGCTAAAGTGCTTGCCGTGAGGGAGTGCACGCCGCGCGTACAACGCGACTTCAACGAGGAGTTCCCCAAGCTGCGGATATTCTCGCATCCCAATATACTGCCCGTTGTGAGTATCTACATGTCTATTTACAGACACCCACCTTTTTGGTGTAATTCGCTTCACACCGGGGGGTCGCGGGTTCGATTTCCGGCGTGTTCTTACTTTGTAAGACTTGGTTTGGTTGGTGGTATTTTTTAACCTGGCTAGCTACCACCATCTTATCTGGGTCTTGCCGCCAAATATCAAATCTATTATATTTGTTCTATTTGAATTACGAAAAATCCAGCCTTATTCCTTGTCTTCGTCATAAAGGGAACCTCTGTGCAAAATTTCAGCTTTCTAGTTCCAAGGCTGGGTGTTGAAGCGACCGTGAGTGAGTGAGTGAGATAGGACTTTTATTTTTGTATATATTGATGTTATCAACTCGCTTCGAAGGAAAACATCGGTTAAACGTGGTTCACATTTAATTTTAGTGACAACATTTCACATTTAGGCTCCGTTTACACGGACGAGATGTATGGGCTGAGATGAGTATGCACGCTGATTGATGACACTGAACCGACACGACACTTAAGTTCAGGTAGCTACAGACAGCAAATGTCTGTGAACACCTCTAGGAATTCTAGGATTAATATTGGGTATTTCCTGACTCCTTGTTCAGATTTGACCTGTAGATTCCAGGAGGACATCATAAGTTATAATAACTAAAAAAAATAAGTTATTTCTTATTGGTCAACGATATAATAGGCGGGTATAGCTATGATCGCCGCTTGCAACCGATCCTTTCGTAAAAAATGGTTCACAGCCACAGTTTTGCTGATTGTACATGATACGACAGTTTACCATAAACTACGACAAGGACACAGTATTGACTGCGACGCGAAAGAAAGAGACAAAGATGTCGAATATTTTATGGTTGGGTGTTCCCGTATGAGCGGTTATGCAATATGGACGAACAAACTACACGATTACGTCAATTTACGTCGTCGTTCGTGTAACCAGAGCCTTATTGGAGTTCATCTTTAAAAGTCACAATCGGTTTTAGCGAAATTCTCAATTTAAATTTAGTGACTTTTATTTACATTTAGTGACGTTTACGATTCACATTTACGCCACTTAATTAGAGACAATACTCTTCATTCACCAAGCAAAAATGTTGTTTGTAAAATTGTACCTATTGACTTCACTCAAATGGATCTTGCAGACTGGTTTATATACTTTTGTACCTAAAACTCTTTATTTCTCTCTTCCAGGTGGGCTGCTGCGTTTCCCCACCCTCTCTAGTCGTCATCTCCCAGTACATGTCATGGGGATCCCTCTACGCGCTGCTGCACGGCGGCGGTGGGAGAGTGGTCGTTGATGCCGGCGCTGCCTTGAGACTAGCCAGTGATGTGGCTAGAGGCATGGCGTACTTGCATTCACTGCAAAGAGACAAGATACTGCCGACTTATCATTTGAACAGCAAACATATTATGGTGAGTTTCATAATCTAAAATAGGCAAGCATCTAAACTTATGCAAATTCATTGCAGAGGAACAAAATACTGCCAACTTCTTCACGAAATTTAGATTGTGAATTTCATGAACAGCAAACATATTATGATGAGTTTTATGATCTAAAATATGCAAGCATCATAAATTATGCAAGTTCGTTGCAGAGGGATAAAATACTGCCAACTTAGTCACTAAATTTGGATTGTGAATTTCACTAAAGTTGACTTTGAGTGGAGAACACGGCAACATGTTTCTGAAACAAATGTTTCATCATCTTTGTTTATAAACTGTTTACATAGATGATGAAACACTGTTTATAATCTTTAAACAGTGTTATTAACAAATGTTGCCTAATGAATACGGGGCTTTCTAACAAGGCTTCATTGGCTTGCGCCTAGCATGTATCCAGTGCTTGGACCCAGTACAGGGAGTTGTAATTTACTAACTTGTATTCAAAACTCCTTCGCTCTTCTGTGTACTTATTCAACTTTTTCTGTGTACTTATTCAACTTTTTCTGTGTTCTTATTCAACTTTTTCTGTGTTCTTATTCAACTTTTTAAAGTATTTCGCTATATTCAGCTTTTATTGATTTTCTTGTTTGTACTTTCACTTTCTTTTGTTTTTTTTTGGTGTTCCGTAGTTCCGCCATGTCTTTCTGTCTGTCCGCGGCTTAGCTCAGAGACTTTTAGTACTAGAAAGCTGTAATTTGCCATGGGTATAGGTATGGGTATAAAGTGGTACAATTAAATAAAAATAAAAATTAGGAGGAGTTGACTTTTTTTCGTTGACTAATGCTATCATGTGGGGTATCGTTGAATAGAGCTTTCATGAGTACTGAGGGTTTTCTAAAACTATTTTTGATTAAGGAACCAGGTGCGAAATAAAATGCTTATACTGTCACATTTATATATTTTTTTATTCACAATTGGTAAACCCTTGACAACATCTCACCTGGTGGTAAGTGACGATGTTGCCGAAGATGGAAGCGGGCTTACCAAGATTCCCCAACGCAATGGGGAACTGGCTATCTTATCTTCATGCCGGAACACACCAATGATATCAACATTGATATTTGGCGGCAAGACTTAGATAAGATGGTGGTAGCTTGTAGGCGGGCTTAGAAAATGCCCTACCACCAACCAAACCGAGTCTCACAATTGATTGACCCCGCCGGGAAACGAACCCGCGACCTCCTGTGTAAAGCCAGTGAACTTTGCCTCTGAGCTACGGAGGCGGTTAAAGTATAATAAGTAGGATAGGATAAAACATATTTATCTCGTATTTATTATTATTCCAAAATTGTTTTCTTTTTCAGATCGACGAGGACCTAACGGCTCGCATCAACATGGCCGACGCGAAGTTCTCGTTCCAGGAGAAGGGTCGTGTCTACGCGCCCGCGTGGATGGCGCCCGAGACGTTGCTTAAGCCAGCTGCGAAGCGGAACTGGGAGGCGGCCGATATGTGGAGCTTCGCTATACTGCTGTGGGAGCTCGCCACTAGAGAGGTACCTCATACCTATATCACAGATGATAATAATAGTACAAGTACAGATGAAGTACTCGCAATGACGCATTAAATAAATAGCAACTCTCGCTACGCGGTAATAAAGAACAGTCTAGTTCGCAACTGAGCTTAGTGGCTCCAGGTTTACTTCAACATACCTATACATACACCGATAACAATCGCGCTTTTACGCAAGAATGAACCGAATAAATGCGCGTGAGAGATTCCTTTGCGCTGGCCGGTCTAGTGTTGTCGCATTACTGATCAACCGGCAGGGTTGTGAGACCGCGCGACGAACATGTTTCAACTTGCGCACTCAGTTGCTCGATAATCGCTCCGCTTTCTGCACGAAATGACAACCGATTGACGAGCTGTTGTTTAGGTACTTATCTCGCGCTCTCGACCGAGTGACGGGGGCCTGCCTACATAATTAATACGGGTGTTAAAAAAAGTACCTGTTTCTTAGAGATGACCATAGCAACCATAGTGTTGGCTATCTCGGACAATTTCAGTCTTCGGTCGGCTAGAACGATGTCAAAGTATATTATATTAGTACTAACATACAATATGGATACTTCCTGCCGCTCTCTAGATTCCAACCTCACCCCCTTGTCACCCAGATTGGTTATAGTTTGGTTCTCAAACGTATAGGTTTTTGCCTTGATTTTGTTTGCTCCGTCATTTGTTTTTAGAAATGTCATTTCACGACCGTTGTATGCAGTGTCCGGGGTGTGACGATGCTGTGAATTTACTTGTCTTTTCTGGAGTTGTGACACTTTTTGGCCGCCCTGGCCGTTGTTAGTGTTGGACGCAGGTACGACCCCGTTTAAATTCAGTTCCCCAATTTTTTGCAGTTGCAAACTACGGAGCATTTACACCTAAAACAGCTTTCATTTCATCGAAAATCTGTCCTCCCTTCAATTCTTTCGTATTCAAATATCTAATGACGGTTCCTAGCTCTTTTTATCCATGTTGTGAAAAATCCGCAACAACAATTTTTTAAATGACTGTCGCCTAAATAGATGGGTTCGACGCCGTATGGCACAAAACAACTGCTTCGCTACTTCGCAGGTTGCGCGAGAGCCCCAACACAATCTTTCGGACATTATCCGATAGGTTCGACAGTCCACTTGTGTGGACGTTGATCAATCGTACTAAATCTCTCTTAATTATAAGTTACTAACATAGGTTAAGCCAGAGATATGCTATATATAAGGGGAGGTAGATAGGTTACATGCATCCTAAAAGTGAAGCAAGAAAAAGATGCCAATTGGCATCTCTTTTCATAGTAGCATTCGGTAGGTACCTATTACAATGTGTGTGTAAATGAATTCGATTTTCAAATGTGGTTTGTTAGTGCATAACATAACCCATTTTTCAAATGTGGTTTGTTAGTGCATAACCCATCTATGGTAACAAATCTCTGGGTTAAGCTTATTTATTTACTAACATACGTGGATCTTGTTGTCCGTAAAATAAATTTAAATAAAATAAATAAATAGTGACATCAAGATGGGCGGGAAAAAAATATCACTAGCAGCCAGTAAACCCATGAGTTGATAAGTAAAAAGTTTTAACAATAAATAGGTTAGGCTAAAAGCGTCGGTGGCTCAACCGGTAACGACTCGGTCCATCTAACCAGAGGTACCGGGTTCAAATCTGGATGGCCAATGTACCAATGAGTTTTTCAAAAAAATCTTACGTACATACTTACCGATTGCTTTAACGGTAAAGGAAAACATCGTGAGGAAACATGCACACGCCTGCGAAGAAACTCGAAGGTTGTGTGTGAAGTCGACCAACCCGCACTGGGCCCGCGTGGTCGACTAAGGCCTAATCGCCCTGATTCAGGGTAGGCTCGAGCCCCTCGGTGGGGACGTATATGAGCTGTAATGATGAGGTTTGGCTTATCAATTGTCATCCCGCCTAGGTACCAACCTTTAATTTTCATCAGATTTTATTGCTAATATTATAAAAGTAGTATTCTTCAGTTATTGTAGTATATTTATTGATACAGAGGCGGTACAAAGTTCGCCGGGTCAGCTACTATTTTTATCCTTCTAATATTATAAATGTGATCAAGCACTGGACGGATCGGGATGTAGCTTGGCACACATATAGGTTAAGTCCTGGAATAGGATATAGGCTACTTTTTAACTTGGGAAAACGTCTCATTCCCACGGGAAAAATGAAAATAACGCAGGCGTAGCCGCGGGCGGACAGCTAGTAAGGTTATAATATTGTAATGTAATTCACAATACGTCGTCGGCGTGAAAGTAATGAGAAACCAATATATAAGTTTACTTGTTACAACCCTTAGCGTCCCCACTGCTGTGGCCAAGTCTCCCTGTCCCCTATCTCGGGGAGGTTAGACTAGTGGCACACCCCGGACGGACACTGCATACAAACGGTCGTGAAATGACATTTCTAAAAACAAATGACGGAGCAAACAAAATCACGGCGAAATCCCATACGTTCGAGAACCAAACTGTAACCAATCTGACTCAACCCGGGTAACGAGGGGGTGAGGTTGCAATCTAGAGAGCGGCAGGGAGTGTCCATACTGTATGTTAGCACTATTATATATACTTTGCTAGTGGCCACACTTCACACAAGGGGGCCGGGTTACAAAAGGTTGTAGGGCAGGTTGCGATGCGAAACCCATTTAAGTAGCTAGTTTTTCTTAAAAACGGTTGCGACACTGTTCCAGTCTCGCTTGTAAATTTTTGAAAACATTCGTGATTTTGCGCAGAGATTGGATTTCTTCACGAATATTTGCTTTCAACTCAGATGTGGTTGTCGTCGAGTGTTTTAGTGTCGATCCTGTTTCCTATCTATTGTTTCTTAAATTTGATACAAAACGCGCGCTGTTCTCCCGTGTTGATTAAAATTTTAAAAGCCATGCTACAAAGACACTATTTCCATGCGTCGAGGTTTTACATTCCACGACAAAGATTGAGACTAAATGAGAATCTGTCACTGGACTGGCCTACCCCTGGATACGAATGGTGGTAAAAATTAACCATTCTTTGAAATTAACTACTAGCTTTTGCCCGCGGCTTGGCCCGCATGGACATCGTTATTATGGTTGTCTTGGAGGGTGAGTTGTGCGTGTGCGTGAGCTGCAAGCGGCTCGCGAGCGTTGACATGACTTTTCTCCAGATCCCTCAGAAACTATATCAGGCTATTCTGATTAGCAGTTTATGTCACTTCTCATCCCCTCAACTACTTCTATTCAAAAAATCACTTTAATCCGTTAAAAACAAAAAAAATACACTTTAACTATTGTTTGAATGTGATCACTTCTAAATATTTCATAACTATGGAAAAATCGTAATATCGTGCCGTTACAAAACATTTTTTATGAAGGGTTGCAGTGCTGCCACAATAAAAACTGAACTTGATTCTATTCATAGAACTAACGCACCAACGTTGCAGACTGTTTATAACTGGTTAAATGATTTTAAACGTGGTCTGGTCGGACAAGCACGTCTGATGCTCCGCGCACTGGTCGCCCAATCGAAGTCACTACTCCTCATGTTGTTGAAGAAGTCCATAATATTGTACTCGACGACCGCCGAGTGAAGGTGCGTGACATAGCTGAGATCGTAGGCATCTCCACTGAGCGAGAATATAAAATACTTCACGAAGATTTGGCTATGACAAAGCTGTATGCACGATGGGTGCCACGTTTGCTACGATCAAACAAAAACGCGAACGAAAGCGAATTTCAAAGCTGTATTAGGATATGATGAAGCGTAATCATCGGAATTTTTTGAGTCGATTTGTCACTATGGACGAAACATGGGTCCACCATTATTACACCCGAGTCAAAACAGCAATCCGAACAATGGATGGCTACTAGTGAACGTGCCCCAAGAAGGCTAAGACTGTTTTGTCGGCTGGGAAAGTGATGGCGACAGTTTTCTGGGATTGCGAAGGAGTTATCATGATGAAAAGGGAAGACTATTACTGGCCGTTATTACGCAGAGTTATTGGACCGTTTTAATGCCGAATTGTTGAAAAAGCGACCAAAATTATCCCCCAAGAAAGTCCTCTTTCATGAAGACAATGCCCCAGTGCACACGTCAACCATTGCAATGGCTAAATTTGAAAAGATGGCCTGGAGGACAAAAATTTTTGGCAAATCCTCATTTGCAGTCCTCACTGCATCGCAAGTGTAAACGGCTATTTTGCAGACCTCGACAAATCATATTTTTTGGAGGGGATGAAAAAATTGGAAACTTGCTGGAATAATTGTTTGGCCCTTAAAGGAGATTATGTTTAAAAAGCGACCGATGCGTTCATTTTGTGTATTTGGCCGGCATCACTGCCATGCCAGCCCGGCTCCTCTAAGAAGTCCAGTAGCCCCCATAGGTTGCCGACAACTTACTGGAACGATGTATAGTGTTAAAGTAGGATGTGGTCAGCAGCCTCCTTAGCTCCTTTAACCTCTCATTCCATTTCCCTTTAAGCTATGATTAGGTTCCCAGTTTGTTGGAACCTGCAAAAATTGTAAAAAGGAACCCTTATAGTTCCGTCCGTCTGTCGAATTATAAGCTGGTATCTATTCCACTAGAGTTATTTCACTCGACCAAACAATAGCGCGTTTTAAATTCGCACAGCGCCACCTAGTGGCAAACGGTGGAACTTTCAAGTTATGAAAAACTGCAACCTGTGTTTTTAGTTAAACCATATACTCGTTTCGTATATATAGTTTTATCTACTCTCATAACGTAAAATTCGAATTATATACTTCAAAACAAAAAAAACGAGTTTATATGGAAATACTAATTTATGAACACCATACCGAAATTTAAAAATAGAATCATATTATAAGACTATTTCTATGACAAATGTATGGGTAGACAGTATTTCTTCTATCAACACTACTAATCATGTTTAATAGTAATAAAATGATGGCTAACCTAAGGAATTGACGTGGAAGCGACAAGATATGACAAGTCTAGTACTTCTTTTAATTAATATTTTTATCCTGGCATTGACAGGAGTGGTGCATGCTCGCTTAAATGTTCGTGCGGATGGTGGCGCATCGGGAGCCGGGTCGTTCCTTTCCCTCTATTAAGGTTGATGGGAGCAATGGCTGACTCTCAAGTTATACACGTGACCGGTTGCTGTCCGTGTGAACTGACCTATTCTTGTCAAAGTCATTAATGACAATCAATGATTTTTTTGTATAGCTTTTCGTGTCATATTGTTTTCATGTTCTAATGACATAATCTTGTTTATATCAAGGATTGAATTTTGATGTTATTAACTAATGATTGTTTTTAGTTCTTGATTTTTCACAAATGACATTATTATTATTTTATGACTATCGGAAAGAGTGTAATTTGCACCTATTTTGAATAAATGTCTTGAATCATCAGAGCCATTTTTAGTTTAATTTTATTTTAGTTTCGTTAACGAAGATAGTTCGTATATGTAATATTTTCATCAAATCTGATACACCTCTCTTCTTTGTTATTTGGTAAGCGTATCATTTAATGTTGGTACACCTCTTTTCTTTGATACTGCGTAAGCGTATCATTTAATGTTGGTACACCTCTCTTCTTTGATACTACGTAAGCATATCATTTAATGTTGGTACACCTCTTTTCTTTGATACTGCGTAAGCGTATCATTTAATGTTGGTACACCTCTCTTCTTTGATACTACGTAAGCATATCATTTAATGTTGGTACACCTCTCTTCTTTGCTACTACGTAAGCGTATCATTTAATGTTGGTACACCTCTCTTCTTTGCTACTACTTAAACGTATCATTTAATGTTGGTACACCTCTCTTCTTTGATACTGCGTAAGCGTATCATTTAATGTTGGTACACCTCTCTTCTTTGCTACTACGTAAGCGTATCATTTAATGTTGGTACACCTCTCTTCTATGATACTACGTAAGCGTATCATTTAATGCTCGTACACCTCTCTTCTTTGATACTACGTAAGCGTATCATTTAATGTTGGTACACCTCTCTTCTTTGCTACTACGTAAGCGTATCATTTAATGTTGGTACACCTCTCTTCTATGATACTACGTAAGCGTATCATTTAATGTTGGTACATCTCTCTTCTTTGATACTACGTAAGCGTATCATTTAATGTTGGTACACCTCTCTACGTTGATACTACGTAAGCGTATCATTTAATTTTGGTACACCTCTCTTCTTTGCTACTACTTAAACATATCATTTAATGTTGGTACACCTCTCTTCTTTGATACTACGTAAGCGTATCCTTTAATGTTGGTACAGCTCTCTTCTTTGATACTACTTAAACGTATCATTTAATGTTGGTACACCTCTCTTCTTTGATACTACGTAAGCGTATCCTTTAATGTTGGTACACCTCTCTTCTTTGCTACTACTTAAACATATCATTTAATGTTGGTACACCTCTCTTCTTTGATACTACGTAAGCGTATCATTTAATGTTAGTACAGCTCTCTACTTTGATACTACGTAAGCGTATCATTTAATGTTGGTACACCTCTCTTCTTTGCTACTACGTAAGCGTATCATTTAATGTTGGTACACCTCTCTTCTTTAATACTACGTAAGCGTATCCTTTAATGTTGGTACACCTCTCTTCTTTGCTACTACTTAAACGTATCATTTAATGTTGGTACACCTCTCTACGTTGGTACTACGTAAGCGTATCATTTAATGTTGGTACACCTCTCTTCTTTGATACTACGTAAGCGTATCATTTAATGTTGATACACCTCTCTTCTTTGCTACTACGTAAGCGTATCCTTTAATGTTGATTGCTGTACGCCAAATGGTGATGCCTACGCGTAAAGTTATGAACATAATATATTTTTTTATCTTATTCCAGGTACCGTTCGCTGGCCTCTCGAACATGGAGTGCGGCATGAAGATAGCTCTCGAAGGTCTCCGCATTACAATCCCTCGTGGAGTATCAGCGCACATCACCAAACTTATCAACATCTGCATGAATGAGGACCCCGGCAAACGACCCTCCTTTGAGATGATACTGCCTATTTTGGAGAAGATGAAGGCCTCCTCGTGATGAGGTGATCAGGCGGATTCGTTATTTGGGAGGGTTATGTAGGATTGGCAACGATGCTTTAAACTTTAAATAATATTAAAACCAGGTTGTAATGAAATTGGTGTAAGAACCGTTAACTGGAGATTCTACCATCTCATACAAGCAACTTTTCTCAAGAAAAAATCTCAAAAAAAAAAATTGGACTCCATACGAAAATAAGTAATCAGCTGATGGAAAATACCATGGGGGTCTCTTGAGGCCAACGCCCGGTCACGATTATAACGCGAGAGTCGGCCATCTCTTCCCTCGACCGTATTAGATAGAAGGGAACGACCCAGCTCCTATTGTTTTGCACACAAACTGTACTGAACAGTTATGCTGTCTTCTTCATCCTTGTCTCTTTCCTTCGCGTGGTAGTTCATAGTATTATGTGTCCTTGTCGAAGTCTATGATCAACTGACTAAAGCTATGATTACACATGTGTTGTTCTTGGCACGCGTCACAATGTGTCTCTCATAAGTGAGACAGAGAGGGAGTGACGCATGCAATGCGGCATGCTTCTTCGTTGCTATGGCAACCAAGAGGCCTGCGCTGTTAAAATGGAATACGAAAGGAAACATGTGCGATTACACCTGTTGGCGTGTACCGAAACTAAAGTTTAATGTCGGCTTAGGCTCGTTCAGACGAACGGACGACTACGACACGGGAACGACCCTACTTGGACCGTACCATGCGGTCGGCACCATCTGTGTCTCTTTCTTTTGCGCCGCTATCCAAATCTTTACTTTTTCGTAGTATATGGCCAGCTAGTCAACTTAACTGTCGTGTCGGCTCAGTGTAAACACTCACATTTAGTTGTCTGACAAAAGAGTATGACGACTAGCTGTCGTCCGTCTGTGTGAACAAACCTAAATGGAGCCTTACGATCGGAAGCGTATAGATCGCGGCATCTAAGTTAAACAGTGCGCAGTGTCTTATTTTCAGGTCTCAATCGAAGTGCGGGACGCGGGGGTCGCATAACCTGCGGTAGACCTGCGCGAACTTATGATAAACTTATACGCCGCGAATTATACCAATATAATAGTTAAAAAAATATATATAAGGTCTAACAAAATTAGCTGAAACTATTTTAACTGGTGCTTCTACCCAAGAAACTGAACAACTTTCCCCATGGAACCCATAGTTAAATCGAAAAAAAATTTGGCTCCCATACTAACTCGACCAGCTGATCAGCCAACTTAGTACGGGAATTTAATATTTTTTTTTAAATTAGTCTACTTAGTTTTCATGGGAAAAGTTGTTCAGTTTCATGGTTAGAAGCACCAGTTAAAATAGTTTCAGCTAATTTTGTTAGACTTTATATATGTATTTTAAGTGCCAGTAACAAAATGTACTGAAAGTTTATCGTAGTTATTTTTGGTGCCATTTAAGAAAAACCGTATAAATAAAAAAATAAATATTTTGATTTATGAAATATGACAGACATGAGATTTTATTATTTAAACTATTAACTGCCAGTATTTAATGTTGTTTATTAATGTTAGGTCGTATTTATAAGTTTTTAATTTATGACACACTAAATTAATTTTAGGTCTAATAATATATCTGTTTAACTATTATTACCTTAAAGGTGCTGTTTTACATTTCACAGCAGAATGAATCTCTACAAATTCTTAAAACGAGTATGTACAGAGGCCAGCACATCAAGCTGGACACTTTGGACTTTGAACCATTCTTATGCCGTATGCATATGGATCAGAATCGCACTGCGAGTGTCTAGCTAGATGTGCTGGCCTCTGTACTATAAGATACTGCAATATTAATGTATCATTTATATTTTACTTATGGTTGTTTCATTAAGTTAAAATATATATTTATTATATAATTAAATACAATGTAATCAATGTTTTACAATAGATTTGTGACTGTCTTCAACTTTTCTTTAATTTTCCATTAGGTGTGAAAAGTTCAATTTTTTTTTAGTTTATCTGGTTTTTTATCTGTTTTTTACAAATATAGTCTTAGTCTAAGTCGTTAACTTTCTTACTTACAACTTATTTTAATTATATACAGGATGACTGGTACATAGCTGCAAACATCTTAGCTGTAAATTTAGTTAGTAAAACTGAACAACTTTTATTACGGAACGTTCAGTAGATTCGCAAAAAAAAAATAGATTGCCTATACAATTTTTTTTAAATAAAAATTTTAGTGCGTTTATTATTTAAGAATTTTATTTGTTTTCGCGAATTGTGTATTAAGAAGTCTCTTTCTACACAATTCGCAAAAACAAATAAACTTCTCAAATAAGAGAGAGGAGAGTCGTTCAGTTTAATGAGCTGAATCACCAGCTAAAAGGTATGCAGTAGTGTAGTACCTACCAGTCATTCAACTTGTATATTTGTATTTGAAGAAGTGCTTGCAAATGAAATATATGTGTGCCTTATATTGCCTAAATAATTTACCGAGGCAGAAATAATATATTATAAATATTATTAGATATAATTTATTATATTAAAGTGGAACATTAAGGTCGCGGTGAGAATTTCAATTTTTTATAGTTTTTCGTTAATTATGACTAAGATTGTTTAAAACATATTACCTCTTTGGTGAAAACTTAAATTATTAAATCGCTTCTTTTCAATAGTAAGTAAGTCGAAAATGGCAAATTGCAGCCAGGTTAATTAGCATAGATCGGAATAGGAAGAGTTTTTTCCGGCAACTATGTCATAACGTTGTCAATAGTATGGATAAGCTTCTCCGGATTTCTGGATTTGAGGGTCTTACAAATTGAAATAAAAACTTTTACGGAAACATATTTTTATTGTTTATAAATGCATAAATTACTTATTTAAAACAAATTACACCAATAATTATACAATAAGAATTAGTAAATAAACAAATGGGAAAATATATTTGTGCAAGTATTTCTCAATAAAACCTTCCACGCACGGATTAGCATTTTGTTGAGTCTTGAGTTAATTGCTTCTAAATGAAAAAGAAAACCGGATACCGGATAAAATTAAGCTTATCCATGTTGTGCCAACGTTGCAAAAGTACATGAAAAAACTCTACCTATTCCGATCATTGTTAATTAGGTACAGTCATATAAAACATAACTTCAAGTGAAGATGATGCTGAAAGTTATATTGGATAAATCATCTTATACTTACATAATTGGTAAAAAAAGTGTAAATTTTGCGCCAAACAAAAAAAACGTATTTAAAATACAACACATGAATGGAGCCATAATTTTCAAAAAAATAAAAAATAAAATACGTGCCAGCCATGATCTTAACGTTGCACCTTATTAATGAAGTAGAAAGTAAGTAAATTGACATATTATAGATGTGAATTAAACATTACAACTTTCATAAAGTTGTCTAATAAAACTAACAATTTTGTAAAAAATATATATATTAAAAAACCTGAAAAAAAAAAATAATATACAGGTGTTGGTGTATTTTTTTGTCCTGTTACATACCTTTTGGTGACAACCTGTAACGTCCCCACCGCTGGGGCATGAGTCTCTTCCAATGGTACTTACAACTGGCACTGAATCAGTCACACAGCGTACAAAGTATATATATTAGTACTAACATACAGTATGGACACTCCCTGCCGCTCTCTAGATTGCGACCTCACCCCCTCGTCACCCAGGTTGATACAGTTTGGTTGTCGAACGTGATTTCGCCGCTCCGTCATTCGTTTTTTGAAATGTCATTTCTGGTCCGTTGTATAAAGTGTCCAGGGTGTGGTACAGTCGCCATCAAATATATCTCAGCGGGCGAGGTCTTAAAATTTATCTGAGCAGTGTTAAATTTTAATAAATTACTAGCTGTCCCGGCGAACTACGTACCGCCTTACATTACATTACACTGCCCTACCCTACATACACTACACTACTCTACACTACCCTACCCTACCCTACACTACCCTACCCTACCCTACATACACTACACTACACTACACTACCCTACACTACACTACCCTACCCTACCCTACACTACCCTACACTACCCTACACTACACTACCCTACCCTACCCTACATAAGAACCTTCTCCTGACAATAACGAACTCGATAAAAAAAGAATTAGCCAAATCGGTCCAGCCGTTCTCGAGTTATGCGCTTACCAACACATTTTGCGATTCATTTTTATATATTAGATGTACACTAGTGCTACCTGATCATCTAATTTGTCATAAATATCTGAGCAGCAGATTTTTCAATACGTAGCATTTTAAGTAAATGTACCTTCAGTTAGGGCGCTTAGCACAAAAACCTTTAGAAATCACGACTATGGCTTGAAACTTGGTAAAGTTGCTCATGGGGTCAAAAGAGGCTGATCGAGATCGGTACCCCACAGGAGCGACCCCTCTGGGGCGGGAGGGGGAGGATCAAAGGGATACCCCGACCGAACAAACTCGAAAAATTGTACTAAGTACTAAATACATTTAAACGCTAGAATATAGCTATCAGGTTAAGTTTGGCATCATTTTCGTATAAAATGAGCACAAAGAATTCATTTCTGGTATCTATTTCATTTTGTGCAAGTGGTTTCCGAAAAAAATATGGAAACGTAAAAAAATTCACCTGGAAAAATACATTTAAACAGCTATAACTTCAAAACCAATACATATTTGAGTATTTAAAAAATACGTAAATATAGCATACTAGTGGGTGCTCGCGGCTTCGCCCGCGCAGTTCCCGTGGGAATTTCCCGAAATCCTTTCGTAGCGGTTGCCTACGTCATAGCATCTACCTGCATGCCAAATTTCAGCCCGATCCGTCCAGTGATTTGGGCTGTGCGTTGATAGATCACTATGTCAGTCAGTCACCTTTGAGTTTTATATATTTAGAGATTTCATATGGATTCAGAAAAATATACCTTATGTATAGGTACTATTCGCTCATTTATAATTTGCACTTGTATTAAACTTCCGCAGATCTACGAAACTTCTCATTTTTTCATAACGCGCCAAATTCAACGTGATGCGCGCGCATCTTAAAATTTCACTCTAATTTTTTCACAACGCGCCTAAAGAAGTATAACTTCAAAAAAAAAAGATTAAAAAACTTCATTCACCCAAAAGTATGAAATAATATTATTATACTTAAATACACAACATTAACCAACAATAACGAAATCAAAGGTGGGTAAGAATTAAATTAGAGGCTTAAACATTTTTTTAAGGCCGGTGTCAGCAAACTATCGAATCTAAACCATTTAAGACGTAAGTAACTGTGTGCTGGTACCGACCTCAAAAAAAATTTAAGCCCCTAATTTAATTCGTACCCGCCTTTGATTTCGTTATTGTTGGTAAATGTTGTGTAAATACAAAAATAATAATATTATTTCATACTTTTGAGTGAATTTCATTTTGAAGTCAGTTTTAAGTTTTTTTAAACTTTTTTTTATTTTCTTTATTTTTAGTGGTAGTGCTATCTATCTTGCAACGTTAAATCCAATCACCTATACTCACCAATAGGAATTATCAAATCATAATACATGTGTTTCATTAACAGATACAGAGTCCTGTGGCTTCCATCATCATCATCTCAGCAGCATGAAAGTTGAGCAGTTAAATCGTCCATCATCAGCTCATCTGAATAACCTGAAGGAATACAAGTATCGGTCTATGCATACCTACGTATAAATCTATGTATAACATTAAAAAGAATTTTCCTGGAACTCCTAACCGTTAAGGTGTAGTACCTTCCTACATCAGCTTATCAACATGAGAATATGACTAACAGACGCAAGTATTTAATTAGCTTTAGAAAACATATAAATCACGTAATTAGTGCCTTTAAATTTCAAATTTTTCATTATTTTTGAAGAGTTGCCCTCGATTTTCCTGGGATCCCATCATCAGATCCTGACTTGGTGACAATGGGACTCCCTCGGGAGTATACTCTTTCGAATGAAAAAATAATTTTAAAAATCGGTCCACAATTGACGGAAAAATCGGTGAACATACATTAAAAAAAATATAGAGTCGAACTTAGTACCTTCTCCTTTTTGAAGTCGGTAAAAATATTAAAAAACAGATCTAATAAAACTGGCTAAGAGCGTGACGGATCCTGAACAAAGTTGGGTTCCGTAGTGATAAAAAAAATGTAAATTAGAAAAAAAAATAAGTTAATTTTGCAGTTTAGATTTAGACATATTGGGTACGTTCCACTTAACGCCCGCAACGCCATCGACCGCGACCGCTGAAACTGCCGTTCCACTAACGGAAAAAGGCCGCGGGCGTTATAGGCGAATGTTTTAGGTGGAACGCACATCTTGAGCGCTGTGTGCTCGCAATATGGCGGCATGGTGAAAGTTTTCTGTTTTCTCGTATAAATAGTTCAATAAATAATCGATATTAAATCTGAATACTATAGATTTTTTTTAACTGCGTATGAAAACTTACACTATTACACTTACTTTCTAGTTTTTCGAAAATGATCTATTATAATCTCTCTTAACACGTAAAAAACAGAACTTAATCGATAAAACTAATTACTTTTTATCAACTAATTTAGAAAGTAAAGCGAGCATTTTTTCGTCCATTTCCAAGCGCTCTTTATGTCGTTTGGCACGCGCTTCCTCCTCTTCTGATTTTTGCCGGAGTCTCTTCTTCAATAGGGAGGCCACATTCTCTTTGGTGAAAGCCCACTCTGACCCACCAATATTTTGTGGGCGAAGTGGGCGCGATGTGGTCGCGAACAGTGACGTCATCTATGACGTCGAGCGATCGCTCGCGACGACCACGGGCCTTAGGTGGAACGATACAGAGGGTGTTACAATCGTTGCGGGCGTTTAGTGGAACGTAGCCATTGTAAGGAGTTGAAATTTTTACAAATACCTATAACTGCACGTCTTAAGTAAGTCCACTATCACTGTTAAACTAAGAAAGCCTACTTAGCCGTGATATTTTTTCTTGTTATTTCATTATGTGTCCTACTGGAATAGTAGGACACATAATGAAATAACAACCATGTTCAGATTTCTTGAAATAGCGGTTTTGAAACTGTAACAAAAATCAGCACTTAAAAACTTAATATTTATTGACGGACATGGCGAAAATATAAAGTTTCTTTCTTCTTATTTGGCTACAAAACCTTAAAAATCACCGATGTACCGATATAAACAGCTAAGTTAAGTAAATTTTAACCGCCTCCGTGGCGTAATGGTTAGTCCATTCTCTGCACACTTGAGGTCGCGGGTTCGATTCCCGACGGGGTCAACTTTGTAAGAGTCGATTTGGTTGGTGGTAGGGCATTTTCTTAGCCCGTTTGGCTAGCTACCGCCATCTTATCTAAGTCTTGCCGCCAAACATCAGTGTTAACAGCATTGATGTGTTCCGGCTTGAAGATAAGATAGCCAGATCCCCACTGCGTTTGTGAATCTCGGTAAGCCCGCTTCTATCTTCGGCATCATCGTCACTTACCATCATGTGAGATGATCCTAATTAAGGGCTTATCAATTTTGGATTAAAAAAAATTGCGTCAGGATCAGGATTTACCTAGTGAGCACCGCGCATTTTTTTTAACCAAACAAAAATGAAAGTTAACTTGTAATTTGTTTTAAGCTGGCGCAAATTCTAAGTACGATCAACTAGTACGGCTGTTACATAAACTAATCAAAAAAATAAAAACCATCACATAAAAAACTTTTATTGTCATTTTCACGAATCAGCCCTAGCGCTGAAACGCCGTACAGTCGCCGCTGCGATTCACGCGCCGTTCGTGCATGCAGTTATGACCGTTATGTTGAGCGCTCTAATGCCCATGTTTCCGTGTATTGTCGGACAGTGGGAACGAGTAGGTTAATAAATGCATAGGTATTTTCGTTTTATAAGGAAATGCAGTATCTGTTACGAAGTTTTCTTTTTCTTACGATAAATTTGAGTCTAGTTTCACTCCGTTTCGTTTCTGCACTTTATGACTGGGCACCTTTGAGTATGCATTTTATACCTGCAGAACATAGACTCAAAGCTGGGTACCTGCTGTGCAGAGAAAAGAGTACCCACCTATAGCGAAGCCGCCAAAGATGACCTAATATAATTACTGTTGCGTGTGGAAAATTCATTGTGTGTGTATCCGAATTGAATGTCATTTAAATGTCAATTTTGACAGATTCGTCCTTCCTTGATTTTTCATTTTCTTTCACATTTTTCTTTTCTCATATCCGCCTTCGGTTTTATGCGGTTATTTTATTGTTTTTTGTATCAGTAATGGTAAAAGTGTTCCTGAGTTTACTAAAAAATAGTCGTAATTCGTATTTTAGTAAGCAGCTTCATTTTCACAGTAATGCAACAGGACTATCACAATTGAAAAGGAATAAAATTGACAAAATGTTCAAGTCTTCAGTTTTGAACTTACAAGAAGCTCCAAAGGACCAGATTCAAGAATTTCTAAACTCTTTTGATACTGTTCTTACTGACTGTGATGGTAAGTAGAATCAGACAGTTTATTAGAACAATGTAATTAGGGCTTTTTAATTCACGACTGCAAATATTACACAGCTCTACAAAAAAACAATATTTTTGTTGCCCTTGATATCTTGGCAAATTTTGATGTTTTCAAGTGCCCAGATTACAAATTTATTCATGAAAGTATTGAATGTGCTCTTGTTTTTATGATGATTATTGCAAATCTTACATTTTGATCAATTTTGTTAGTAATAAAATTTATTTTCCCAGTCATGATTAGAGTTCTGCACAGAAAAAGGAGAGCCAATCTTACAAAATCATTGATAGTTTCATGAATTGTGAGCATAAATATATACAAAATCGATCTTATATCTAGGGCAACAAAACCAGTGTAGACCAGTGTTATTGGTACCTAGCCTTATTATCTCCTTCCACACATTTCACGGTCGAGTAGCCTTAGGTTTATGAATGCAACTATAAAAAACTTGTGATTCTATGTTATTGTACAACACAAACTTTTTAAGAGGAGTGTATTCCTAGCATGCCATAGGGGGAGAGGCTCTGCGATAGTGTAATCATCAAACCTTACAAACCTATTTGTGGATTTAGTTTGGCAGCCCGGTTATGTGCACCTCAACCAACATACACTCAAGATATTAGTTTTAAGGCAGTGTTTACAAAAGTTAAATAACAGGAACAGAGAAGAAAAAATATCTTCTAATTTTCAAAAGGTCTTATTTGAATTGCAGGTGTGTTGTGGATTGATAACAATGCTCTACCTGGCTCAGCAGATACCATGAACTATTTCCGTAAAATTGGGAAGAAGATATTCTATGTAACAAATAATTCAACAAAGATCCGTAGTGATTTTGCTGCTAAAGCTGAGCAGTTGGGATTTATTGCCAGTGAAGTATGTTTATTTAAAGAAAAAGGATGTAAGATATGGTATGGTGATTTTTTATTAATATGTATATATTTTTTTATAACAGGAGGAAATTCTCTCTACAGCATATTTAGTTGCCCATCATCTGAAAAGTATTGGGTTTAACAAAAAAGTATACCTCATAGGCTCCAATGGTATTGGAGATGAATTAAATGCAGTTGGTATACAGCACATGGGCATAGGAGTAAGTGGACTTATTTTTACTAACAATAAATTAAAATGCAAATGTAATTTATAATGAGAAAGCATTTCTGTTTCAGCCAGATCCTGTAAAGCCAGACTTCAAGTCCATGCAGCCATCGGAGCTGGATCCTCAAGTGGGAGCTGTGGTTGTAGGCTTTGATGAGCACATCAGCTACCCTAAGTTGATGAAGGCTGCCTGTTACCTGTCCTCACCGGAATGTCTGTTTGTTGCAACAAATACTGACGAGAGGTTCCCCAAAGCTGGATCTATTGTGGTGCCGGGTACGGGCACTCTGGTGAGAGCTGTGGAAACATGCTCAGAGAGGAAAGCGTTGGTGCTCGGCAAACCTCATAAATATGTAAGAAGGTACTTGGAGACATGTGGCCTGAATCCTGAACGGACATTGATGATTGGAGATAGGTAAGACAATGTCCATAAATGGAGAAGAAAAATATTAATAAAAGTAATTAGTTGCAAACAACTGGGGACCAATTTCAGTTTTTATTGAAAACTGTTTATTTCTGATCCCTAGTTAATATGACTTTTTGTTCTAAATTATATGTAGTTCATCCCCTTAAAAAGATCACATCGAATTTCCAGTCACCCTTTATAACTACAACTTGATAGGCCTACTAAACTGAGTAGTTAATTATTCCAGATAAAATCGTAGTATTAAGTAACTAACCCAAATATTTTTTTATCAATTATAATGTTCTTGTACCTTTATTTTTTGCTACTAACTACGTGTAATTTTTTAATTGCTGATTTGCATATGCCAGACCACACCAGATATTGAATGCTACGCGAGAAAGTATGCACAGCTTGGCTGTGATTTTTTTTACCTATGTAAAATGTTTGTGATCATTTTTTAGCGATTCTCTAACTCTAACCTGAGTTTGTCACATACGCTTTTGATCCTTATAAGAAATGAGATCAATTGGTATCAAAAACAGTTTTTGTTATGAACTTAGGATATTTTCGCTAATGGTTTTTGTGTAATGGACAATTTTCTTGCTTACTGTAAATTTTTTTCCAATGTCTTCAAAAGTCAAAGATACCTACTAAAAACATTTTCTTGTAGTTATAACAGTTGACAACCTGTTCTTACTCCGCTGTCTCAAAAATTCTTCCCAAAGAGATTAGATTAGATTTACAAAAATTCATAAAATATGTATGTCAAATTACAAGAAATATCTTCAAAAACTAAATAAAATTAAAGTCCCTGCAAACAGTAATTTAAATACTTAACAGAAATCTATTTCTACATAGGGTAGAAGATATTTTTTTTTATTTTTTAGATAAGCATGGGTAATTTGTTTACGCTGGTTTTACGATGGGTATTTCGGACGGAAAGTGACTGTTGTTTTGCTTGGTTTCAGGTGTAACACAGATATAGAGCTAGGAGTGCGGTGTGGTTTCCAAACACTCCTGGTTCTGACTGGGGTCACCTCAGTCAAGGAGCTGGAGAGTATTCGCGGCGAAAAGAAGCCGCCGCTACCAGACGTGGTGTTGCCGAAACTAGGCGATTTACTACCATTGGTATCATAGTGGAAATTGAAAATCTAGTGCAATTTATTTTTTAATGTCAATTCAATCGAGTCATGTTGTTGATAATTTGAATAAGTATAGTTGTTTGTAAATTTTATTTTTATTTATTTATTAATATTTTTATAATATTCTTAGGACTAATGCACAGAATGCGTAAATATCAGCAATATGTAAGTTGCTGAGTTCTCAATCAGTATTTAATGCCATAATAAGTAGTAAATGCCACATTTAGATTAATTTGCAATTAATTAATCAGAAATATCTTGCCAGGCTGATCCCAATTTAGTTATATGTTACTGAAAACAAAAAGGAAACGAAAACTGAAAAATAGAAAAGAGTTTAGTTAACGTATTTCATTTTGTTACTTACTTTTATCAAAGTATATATAAGGTCTAACAAAATTAGCTGAAACTATTTTAAGGGCAAGTTCAGTAAACGAAACTGAACAACTTTTTCTTCAGCGACCATACTGAAATCTTAGAAAAAAAATCTACAATAAAAAAAAAGAAATCTTTATAAATCCGGCACTGGCCATCGTACCGTAGCAGTCCACGCGCTGACGCGCCTCCGCCGGGCTCCGCCACAGACACAGATGATAGTACAAGCCAGCCGTGTCTTCCGTCGCGTCGGACACAGCGTTGTAGGTATCTAAACCCTATTTGTTTGGAAATAGCCAGACATGTAAACAAAACATGAACTTCAAAATAAACTAGTTTCAATTGGTTTTCAAGTCTTAAATGAACTAAAACACAGTATTTATGTCAATAAAATCCTTGATGTCCAAATGTAAGTGATTAAGCTAAAATGATAAAATGATTTGTTTACATGTTTGGCCATTTCCAAACAAATAGATTTTTCTTTAATGTGACTTGTCCGCAAACAGGCTAAGGCGAACTACCTACCTAGGTACTTGCTTCTTATGTCTCCGGTGATTTTCTTGGTTGACCGGCATCTACAGGTCGTGGCATACTCGTAAAAGTACCGTAATCCCGGAATCGCTGCAAAGCACCTATAGTATTGTGTGTAGATGGCATGTAGATGGGGTCTACGGCTATGAAAATCTTGAAACATGTTCCTGGTGTCTATTAGGTTGTGGTTACAAACTTCATATCACACCGCCATGTCCAAATATTGTTGTACATGGCATTTTCACAATAAAACACTTAACTTAGGCACTTAGGTCACAATCTGTAGGTTAGGCTTTGAGAACGTAACTCAATGAGTGCGCGAGAGTAACTGAGATATTTTTTTCGCGCACGCATCGCACTTGTTTGTAGGCGAAATGTACCTACGAGCGAGCAGCAAAATAGTTCAATGGACTCAACTTCAAAGAAGCCGCTCAATTTCTTATTTTTCGAAAAGTGTAAATACCTGTTGGGTTGTATTTTACTACCTACATCTAAAAGGGGAACTATAAGGTTTTAAATAGGTAATATTCGTTTTTAAATAAGAATTGATTGAGAGAACTACCAAAGGTCAACGGCCAGGCACAGCGCAGTTTCGTTGCGGCAAGGCACGAATCCAGCGAAAAGAAAGGAATACTTACAACACGAGAATATTATAGTGGGCAATAATGGAATGTGGCAATTTTTTTTTAGAATTCGGTATGGTCGCTGAAGAAAAAGTTGTTCAGTTTCGTTTACTGAACTTGCCCTTAAAATAGTTTCAGCTAATTTTGTTAGACCTTATATATTAGTACTAACATACAGTATGGACTCTCCTTGCCGCTCTCTAGATTGCGACCTCACCCCCTCGTCACCCATATTGATACAGATTGGTTATAGTTCGGTTATTGAACGTATAGGATTTCGCCGTGATTTTCTTTGCTCCGTCATTTGTTTTTAGAAATGTCATTTCACGACAGTTGCATGCAGTGTCCGGGGTGTGCTTTTATGAAAGAGTAGGTAAAATCCTGCCTCCATCTGTTTGTGCTTGCAAAACTCTAAAAGTTTAAATAAACGTATTTCTGTCTTTCTTTTATAATAGACTGAAAGATTTATTTTTTGCACACCCCTAGGAGATTAAACACCTATTGAGAAATTCTGAAGTGTGCGTCATTCTTTTTATTACAGAAATGTTTTGCTGAATTTCAAATGTTTTTCTCCATACAAAGTTTCGTCCCCTATTTCACATCACTAGGGGAATTGTATAAAATTCAGAAAAAACGTATTTCATTACATACTTTGTTTGAAGAATATTCATGATAAAAATAGATTGAAAAAAATAATATTAACCCTTTCTTATTGCTTGCCTAGGTAGGGCGTGAAAGGAATCTTCTTTCCAAATAATGTCTAGCCAAGTTTTAGAATTTTCGACTCTGCATTGATGAGTCAGTCAGTCATCATCTCTGTATAAATAGTACATGTATGTAGCTAACAGAACAAAAGTTGTGGAATTACCAGTTAGGGCAAGGCATTGATTGGAACATTGGAACGGTTGTCTCTGTTTTTTTTTTCTTTATGTGTAAAGAGTGAAGAAAATAACCACACTTTTACAGTGTTTTATCGTTTAAATTAAATACAAAAATTAAAAAAATCTAACTGGCATATTGAATTGTGTGTTTAGACTAATCGACTAAGAAAAGTTAGAGGTATAAATCAGTCTGGTTTGCCTGTGAATCTTTGTTTTAAAAGAGGTTTCTTTGATAATTTTTTTTCTGTTATAAAATTGAAGGAATCGTGTTTGTGCAATAGCAAAATAAAGTTATTGAAATGAAGAATCCGGTTACAAAATATTACTTTCATATGTTTTGTAATTCCAGAGAAAAAATCGAGATCCCTGCGACTGAAGTCCAATGCGTCGCCTTAAGAGAGGTTTAAAATAATATTTAATAAGGCTACTTTGAGCATACAACGGAATAATTAACACTTATCTAACAACAGTTAAAACTAGTGCGTTATACTTACTTATGTAATAAAACATTATTATTTAATATTTTTTAATTCAATAAAAATTGATTGGTAGTAAAATAAATATTTTTCTTCTGTATCATTTGGCTATGTGCTTACATAATGATGACCAACTCAGGTCAACTTGATAACAGTAACAATAATATCGATTGCATTGCTCATTGCTCCCTTAAGAGCCCGCTGGAGTCCATAAATCCCATACAAACGTAGTTATTGATTCATTTGATAACCAAAGAACCGATTTTGAAATAATTTTATATCGATAATCGGACGACGTATATATGTGTCGGTACCGCATTACTTTTTTGAAAAACAAAACAGAAATTCATTTAATACCAATAAACTTGTTTTCCGTCTTTTACCTTAAAAACAAGTTTATTGATTAATAATGGATTCCTGTTTCGTTTTTCAAAAAAGTAATGCGGTACCGACACAGATATACGTCATCCGTTTATCGATATAAAATTATTTCAAAATCGGTTTTTTGGTTATCAAATGTATCAAATACTACGTTTCTATGGGATTTATGAACTCCAGCGGGCTCATAAGCAATAACAATAAGTTGGGTCCGAACTTTACTTTGAACCTTGACTGAATATCTGAGCATTTACCTGATGTAGCCCTGGTGCGTATAGCGTGTTGCGTAGTCCGTCCTTACTAGTTCAATCGCAGTACTCACTAAACTGTCGACTCTACTCCACTTCTATCCCCCATTCTACACTCCACTCAGCTCTACTATCCACCAATCTACTGTATGTGACGTCCCCAGGGTGGCAAATGGAAATAAATTTCACCGCTTGTAACAAAGCCAGTGGCGACGACTGGGAATATTCGAAGAATCCGAATCCATATACAGTCGTCCGACAGACGTATAGGCAGGGCAATAGTGCGGGGGCCCCAATAGCCAGTTACTATTCGGGTCTTTTTTTATTCACAATTGGTAAGCCCTTGGCATCATCTCACCTGATGGTAAGTGATGATGAAAGCGGGCTTACCAAGATTCCCCAACGCAATGGGGAGCTGGCTATCTTCAAGCCGGAACACATCAATGCTGTTAACATTGATGTTTGGCAGCAAGACGTGGATAAGATGGTGGTAGCTAGCCTGGCAGACTTAAAAAAAATCCTTTCCACCAACCAAACCGAGTCTTACGAGTTAAGACTTCGCCGGGAATCGAACCCGCGACCTTCTGATGTGAATTGGTTTTCAAGGTAAAAAACGGAAGACAAGTTTATTGGATAATAAATGGATTCCTGTTTCATTTTTCACAAAAGTAATGCGATATCGACACAGTGTACGTCATCCGATTATCGATATAAAATTTGATCGAAGTATAAAATCATTAATTTTGGATAACAAATGAATTAGTCCACTTTTGTATGGGATTTATGAACTCCAGCGGGCTCTTAACGAAATCAAACATTTAATTGTACTATGTACTTTTAACTGTTTCGATTAAACAGGTGTTGCAAAAAAAAATGACACTCTTTAGAGTATGAATATAAATTGATCAGCTTAATAACCAATTTTGTGCATTTTTGTTGGAGGGTCCAATTTTCAGGGTACGGAACTCAACAAGGAACCCTTATAGTTTCGCCATGTCTGTCTGTCCGTGGTTTAGCTCAGAGACTATTAGTTCTAGAAAGCTGTAATTTGGCATGGGTATACATATTAATCACACCGAAAAAGTAGTACAATAAAATCTTGAAAAAAAAATTTTAGGGTACCTCCTCTACATGAATATTTTATATAGATGTCGACTGATGAAGTCTACGCTCCGACCAGCGCCCATCCAGCTCCAAAACCTCGAGAGCTTTCATCTCGAGTTGCACAACCGTTTCGAATGCCTAGGAGACTGCGATAATGTGGACGATTATAATGACAGGTTCGTGAAAATTGACCAAACGGTCGGGTCTAAGATTTTGAAAACTCGCCGTTCAAACAGAACCAAAAAAATCTCTGACTTCACCAGCAACCTCATGGAAGAAAGACGCAGATTGGTTTTGCAGTCCTCTGAAGACGCTACTCAGTATCGGCAACTAAACAGGCAGATCTCTAAGTCCCTGACTCGCGATTTACGCCAATATAATACAAATTGTATTAAAGAGGCAATTGAGCACAACAAAGGCTCAAATGTGTTCGCGAGAGATCTGTCTGTTGGACAAAGCCAACTGACCAAGCTGAAGACTGAGGATGGCTGGACCATATAGTCTAAGACTGAGTTGCTGGAAGAAGTTGAGAAGTTCTATGGACAATTGTACAAGACCACACATTTGTCTGTCAGCGATCTGGCTGAAGACCCAAGAGCCAGACTAACCCGACACTATACCGAAGATATCCCGGACGTCAGCCTGTACGACATTAGAATGGCTCTCAAACGGCTCAATAACAACAAGGCTCCGGTTGATGATGGAATTACGGCTGAACTTCTGAAAGCAGGTGGATCACCGGTACTAAAAGCTCTTCAGAAGTTATTTAATTCCGTTATACTCGAGGGACAAACGCCTAAGGCATGGCACAAGTGTGGTCGTGCTTTTCTTCAAAAAGGGTGACAACACCCTGCTGAAGAACTACTGACCCATCTCACTTCTGAGCCATATCTACAAGCTGTTTTCGAGTCATTACGAATCGTCTCGCACGCAGGTTTGACGACTTCCAGCCTCCCGAACAAGCCGGTTTCCGAAAAGGCTTAAGTACCATAGACCACATACATACGCTGCGGCAGATTATACAGAAGACCGAAGAGTACAATCAGCCACTATGCTTGGCGTTTGTGGACTATGAGAAGGCCTTTGATTCAGTCGAAACCTGGGCTGTGCTACAGTCTCTCCAGCGGTGCCAAATTGACCATCGATACATCGAGGTGTTAAAGTGTTTGTATGAAAACGCCACCATGTCGGTTCGCCTCCAGGATCAGAACTCGAAACCTATCCAGTTGCAGCGAGGGGTGAGACAGGGAGACGTTACCTATATCTCCGAAACTGTTCACCTCCGCCCTGGAAGATGTTTTTAAGCTTCTGGACTGGGGTGGATTCGGCATCAATATCAACGGCGAGTACATATTCCACCTCCGATTCGCTGACGATATCGTGGTCATGGCTGAGACTATGGAAGACCTAAACACAATGCTCGATGGCCTCAGTAAAGTCTCTCAACAAGTGAGCCTTAAAATGAACATGGACAAAACGAAAGTAATGTTATATGTCCGTGTCGCACCCACCCCTCTAAAGGTTGGAGACTCTACACTGGAAGTTGTTGACGAATATGTATACCTGGGACAAACAGTCCAGCTAGGCAGGTCCAACTTCAAGAAAGAGATCAATCGACGAATCCAACTCGGCTGGGCAGCGTTCGGGAAGCTTCGCAATATCTTCACGTCCCAAATACCGCAGTGTCTCAAGACTAAGGTCTTTGACCAGTGGGTGTTGCCAGTGATGACTATACGGAACTAAAACATGGTCGCTTACTATGGACCTCATAAGAAGGCTCAGGGTCACCCAAAGGGCAATGGAGCGTGCTATGCTCGGAGTTTATCTGCGTGATCGAATCAGAAACGAGGAGATCCGCAGAAATAAAGTAACCGACATAGCTCACAGAATCGCTAAACTGAAGTGGCAGTGGGCAGGGCACATATCGTCGTAGAACAGATGGCCGATGGGGCAGTTAAGTTCTCGAGTGGCGACCGCGCACCGGAAAACGTAGCGTAGGAAGGCCTCCCACGCGGTGGACCGACGACCTGGTGAAGATCGCGGGAAGCCGATGGATGCGGGCAGCGCAGGACCGGTCGTCGTGTAAATCCTTGGGGGAGGCCTTTGTCCAGCAGTGGACGATTTTTGGCTGATATGATGATGATGATGACCTTAATAAAAGAGGGGGTGATTTTTTTTGGTTGACGTACCCTATCGTGTGGGGTATTGTTGAATGGGGCTTTCAAAACTACTGCAATGAGGGTTTACTAAACCATTTTTCGATTCAGGGAATGCTTTGTGAAATATATAGATTTAAAGTGCAATTTTTTGTTTGTCAAATAACGGAACTCTACTTTGGACGAGACCGACTCGCACTTGGCCGGTTTTTTTTTAATTGTCTGGTTTCTTTGGGGAAATTTTTCAGTATGATGAGTAGAACCCCCAGTTAACGGAACCTACATCAATTTTCTTACACCCGGTGTATCTATTAAACATTAATTCCCCATTAAAACCTAATTCGCAACAAAACCGCTAGCACATTTTTGAGCAGGTTAGTGTATATACGATTTTTTTTGATTTGATAAAAGCCATATTAGCTTTGATAGTTTTCCTATTAAATTCATTATATAGACTGCCAAGAAACTCGAAGGTGTGTGAAGTCGACCATCCCGCACTGGGCCTGCGTGGTAATTCAGGGTAGGCTCGAACCCCTCGGTGGGGACGTATATAAACTGAAAGGATATAAGTAGACTACTTTCATGATTTTTTTCAAATTTCCAAATACAGCGGTTTAGTTGTTGGAGGGTGCGGACACTCGACTCCAACAAAATGTAGCATTTTCAAGCCTATTTTTTTGAAAACGGAACCATAAATTATAAAATAGTCTTAGAAGACACAACTATTTTTAAGCTCTAACCAACGATACCCCACACGACTGGGTTTAACAAGAAAAAAAATCATCCCCAAAGTGGGGAAATTTTGGAAATATTTTTTTTAAATTTTTTTTACATTTCTCCGCGTTATTATTATATACATCGTGCCAAATTTCAGCTCTTAACTATTAATAGTCTAGGAGCTAGGCCGTGGACAGACAGACGGACAGACAGACATGACGAAACTTTAAGGGTAAAAATGTATTTGGACATACTTACCATATCGTAACAAATCTAGGAAATCTATCGGCAGTTTGTTTACCGAACGAATGTAGAATTTTAGTGAATCGACTATAAATCTCGATGACCCAAGCTCGTTGTTACTAGGAAACAGATGCGGGAAGATATTGTGGGATGCGATACATGCTCGGGAAGCGAGGCTGATAGGCGCATGCGCGGCTCGTGGGGCGACCTCCATCGCTGGGCTCGCGTTCAATCTCCCGCGTTTTCGTTTTGTCAACAGTGCCACTGCCAGCCAGTGAGTTGAGTTGGGTCCGATTTGCTCGACGCCAGTATCAGTGCAGCCGTGAAATCCGCGCCCGTGTCTAGCGCTCCTCGCGCGCGCCTATGTGATCTCATAAATTCATATCCTTCACTGTTGATGTGAGTCAATATTTACACTTAATTGCACATTTAGGAGCCACAAGTCGAACTTCGCACAATTGACGTTGTATATCTAGCTGCTGCATGCGGGAAAATTGCGCCATTAGAATGAATACAGAGATTTTCCTCTCATCTCCTATAGTTTTCCTGAAATTCATAAAAGCTTGGAGCTATTGTAGTTGGTTTCGCTTTTTTTAAATGGTGTGGTTGATTTAAGGTAATTTAATATCTACGTTACCTATGTTATGAAATGTATGTAAAGCTACCGAGTCCTTGAAATCGGCAGCCGAAAACAAAGAAAAATTTGGGGTGTCGGTCGTGTCAGGGACACTGCACCCCACAATAATGCGCCCTTCCCTTTTCTCCTATAAATTCTTTGGTACAAGTATCCTGTTATTGGCTTTAATATAGTAAACGAATTCTGTTGTTTGACATACAGCGTGTAACAAACTTGGTGTAGGTCCAGTTAGCCAGTGCTACTAATGTTCATAATACCAAACCAACCCCAAGGAATCAAATCTAAAAAACAGTCCGTTCCATACAAAAATGCACAAAATTAGTTAACTATAATAACCCTTGGTACATACCGTTTCATTACTATTGTTCATCACTGGTGATGAAAAGATACTTTTAGGGTTTCGTAATAGGGTACTGGACCCTATTACTAAGCCTACGCTATTCGTCTGTCTGTTCGACCTATAAAAAGCTGTATCTTTTGAACCGTAGTAGGAAGCTGGCTAAAATTTTCACAGAATATGGCGGATTTACTAACATACTTTATAAAAAAAAGGCAAAAAGTAATTTAAAATAAGAAACGTGTTTATAAAGGGTTCATTGTTCGTAAAAACGATACTTAAAAGCGTCTTTTTTATTTTTTTTATTCACCATTGGTAAACCCTTGACAACATCTCACCTGGTGGTAAGTGACGATGTTGCCGAAGATGGAAGCGGGCTTACCAAGAATGAGGAACTGGCTATCTTATCTTCATGCCGGAACACATCAATGATATCAACATTAATATTTGGCGGCAAGACTTAGACAAGATGGTGGTAGCTAGCCAGGCGGGCTTATAAAATGCCCTACCACCAACCAAACCGAGTCTTACAATTGACCCCGCCGGGAATCGAACCCGCGACCTCCTGTGTAAAGCCAGTGAACTATGCCTCTGAGCTACGGAGGTGGTTAGAAACTTGGCGTGATACTTATTGTATTTGTATCCTAAAGTAAAACAATATTTACCTACTAAAAACTTGCTAAATGTGAGTCATACCTTCTCGCGCTAAACTGAATAAACAAATCATTTTTCTGTCGCTCTCAATATTGTATTTGTGTGGAGAGGTGTGGTGGTGCTTGGTACAGAACCCTTGGTGCGCGATTCGTTCGGCGTTTGGTCAGCACTTGGCTATTTTTTTTTTCCTCTCGTTACTGGTGACGACAACGTCACCAGTAAGACATTAAGCTGATCTATTTGTGTAAACAATAAAAAAAACTGACTGGTTCTTTGGGGTAATAGTCCTATACCAATTTTGTTACACTCTGTATATTTTAGAGGAGTCTACAAATTTGGACAGAGGCAGCTAAGCATCTTTCAATCAGTTGACAACAATGTTTAAAGGTGGCCCTCTTCACTATCACAAGTCTATGCAAAGATAATAGAGTTCCTAGTCTTTGTTATGAGTAAATTTCATTGGGCCAGTCTGAAGGCTTTATAACTGTTGTTATTTTTCGCTATAATTGAAAACACTGAACACGTTAAAAATCGACTTCCATCGCAACAACTTAGTACAATTTTGCATTATTATTTATGGTTTTTGTTAATTTTCTAATAAAGTACTACACCGATTCTGATCAAATTTATGTAAGACTACACGGGAAACACTAGCTTTCAAATAAAAAAAGAATCATCAAAATCGGTTCACCCATTCAAAAGTTCTGAGGTAGCAAACATTAAAAAAACAATTTCGGAAGTCGGTCGGTTGAAAATGCTTAGGAATAGGTACCTACTTACTCGATAAACATGAAAGGATTAATATCACCCATAGACCTACTATTTTATTCACTTGGCACATTCACCTGTGTGACCCTACCTAAATATATCACGGAAATAGAGCCATCACTTAACAAAACAGAAATAGATGAACGAAAATAAATTAATATTAAAAGTTTTCCACGATAAAACTTATCTGGAGTATGTACCTATTAGGACCGTGATATTACATGCAATTTATTGATAGGTAATACTTAGATTAGATAAGACAACAGTCACAGTCGCTGCACTGGCCTTCGAACTTAAACATAACAATATGTCCCAAAATAGTTTACTAATTGAGGTAGAGAACTCCATATTGTAGCTGAAGCCCGCTGTAGTCATTACGGCGCGATCACCTACCTATTGGTTGTTTTTTCTGCTTTGGCTTCTGTTAAAAATTTTAAAATATTTATTTAAAGTAGGAACACTACGCTGCCCGCATCCAGCGGCTTCCCGCGACCTTCACCAGGTCATCGGTCCACCGAGTGGGAGGCCCGCCTACACTACGTTTTCCGGTGCGTGGTCGCCACTCGAGAACTTTACTGCCCCAACGGCCATCTGTTCTACGAGCAATAATGCGGGCAGCGCAGAACCGGTCGTCGTGGAAATCCTTGGGGAGGCCTATGTCCAGCAGTGGACGTCCTTCGGGTGATATGATGAGGAACATTACACTTTTTCTCATGGTCATAAAATAGTATTGCATTTCTCCCCTGGCATATCTCTGATTGCATTACATAATGTCCTACCTACCTACCTAACGAAGATAGCGTCAAAATAAAATCTACATATTAATAGTTATTTATGAAACAAGGGTGGTAAAAAGGTAAATAACAAACGAGTGACATTTGTAAGCCCAAGCCGCAAAAATCCTACTATTATTAGAAATGTGAAAGTTTGGATGTTGGTTATTCAATCATGCCAGAACAGCTGAATGGATCTGGATAAAATTTGGTAGTTAGATACATTCAGACCTGGATTAACATGCTACTTTTTACCCCGAGTTCTAAAGTGGTTCCCGTGGGATAGGTGTTAAATCTCTCGTTCATTTCTGTCACGTTGCATAGAGATAGTTGGGGGTTGGAAAGTGACACAGTCTACTAATTAGTACAGCCCTACATAGTTCCCGAGGAATCTAGAGAAAACTCAATTTGCGGCTCGCGCGCTGCGCACCCTCGATGAAAGTCAAAGAAAAAATATGTTATGCGAAGCCAAATATACCTGCCTAATGTAGCAGCTCACCCTTAAATAAAGTCATAAAAGCGATGTCCACGCGGGTGAAGTCGAGGGCAAAAGATAGTAAATATATTTTAAAAAACAATGTTGTTTTTGCAGTTTTTTGGAGCATTTTGAATGGAAAATCTATAAACTTTTGAAGTGAAGTCGAAGGCAAAAGATAGTAAATATATTATTTTAAAAAACAATGTTGTTTTTGAAGTTGTTTAGAACATTTTGAATGGAAAATCTATAAACTTTTTTCAAATCCAACTGCACATTTTAAGTTGATCGACTTATCATCATCATATCAGCTCAAAGACGTCCACTGCTGGACAAGGGCCTCCCCCAAGGATTTTCAGGACGACCGGTCCTGCGCTGCCCGCATCTAGCGGCTTCCAGCTGCCTTCATAAGGTCGACTATTACTCCTAAACTAAGAAAGCCTACTCAGACGGGATAGTTAACTTACCTATAGCAGAGTTTTATTTGCCTATAAGTTTCGCTATGTCTGTCCGTCAGTCCGCGGCTTGGCTCAGACACTATCTAGCAAAGAATGCTAAATCTACTAATGTAATATATAGGCACGGGTATTATTAATCCCGGTAAAATAAATTCGTGAAAATACAATTTTTTAGGGTAACTCCGCTGTAAGTAAAGAGTGGGTGTTTTTGCCATTAAATGAACTAGTTTTGTAGTTTTACAGTAACGTGAATAATTTGGAGATATTTTATTTATATTGATGATGAAATTTAAAATAGTGATGGCAGCCCCCGACGGATTTTCTTGGGTTTTTTTAGTTCATAGGGAGTTGAAAGTTACATAAAATCTTTAAGTCGGTTTTTTTTTGAATTATTTTATCCTTTTTCAATTACATTTTGACCGTCGTGGGTTTTTCAAAATTTTTATTTTGCTTTTTATTTCAAACTTTTTAAAGAGCACAGTTATATAATATGCATTATACAAAATCGATAGGTACCTATATTTTATTTTATTTTTTATATATATGTAATAAGTATGTACAACTAAACTTCACACACCTAGGTATTTAAGAATCCTCTATAATCAACCACAAATAAATAAATAAAAAATAAATATTCTGGGACAAATCACACATGGTCATCTGGCCCCAAAGTAGGATTCCCTGTGTTATGGGTTACCAGAGAGTGATATACATACTTATACATAACCACGTATACATACATATACGTAACCACAAACCCATTATTGAAAACCGCATCGAAATCCGACTAGTAGTTTGGTTTTGCACAAACAAATGTTTCTGCAGCGCCCCCTGGCGAGTTCTCACTGTAACACATATCTAAGAACATGCACCACAATTAAACCCGAACCTATCACTTAAAAAACCGCATCCAAAACGGACTAGTAGTTTTGGTTTTTGTTTATGTATACATATGTATGTTTATAAACCAAAACTACTTGTCCGATTTTGATGCAGTTTTCAATAATGGGTTTGTGGTTGATTAGTGAGGATTCTTAAATATAGTAACTCACTAGGTGGCGCTGCAGTAATATCTAGTCCGTTTTTTGCACAAACAAATGTTTACTGCAGCGCCCCCTGGTGAGTTTTCATCGTAACACATATATAAGAACATGCACCAATCAAACCAGAACCCATTACTGAAAACCGCATCAAAATTGGACTAGAAGTTTTGGAGATAAATGCCAACATTCGTTTGCACACACAAACAACCTCTCACCCTAAACGCATATACCGTCTCCGTACCGTCGCGTCGCGGTTAGTGAATAGTACTTAAATCATGATTGATTAAAGAGAACCCAATAATCTATATCTAAACATATATAAATTATGTTAATTTCGTCTAATTTTATCTGTATTTAAATAAAGTTTTTCCGTATGTGACGTACCTACCTACAAAATTTTGAACTGAGTAATGATTATTAGTAGTGATTATTCCTTGTGTGCAATAAAGAATTTATACATACATACATACCTACATACATACTCCAGACCCCGTACAAGGAAGTATCCATTTCACAAATTCCTGCCCTCATATGTATACCTTTCTCATCCATCCCTTCAGTCTTTTGTTTTGGCATCCTTTTTTTCTGGCATTTTGTACTTTTGGTTAATTAACATCGCGAGGAAACCTGCACATGCCTGCGAAGAAACTCGAAGGTTGTGTGTGAAGTCGACCAACCCGCCTTGGGCACGCATGGTCGACTAAGGCCCGATCGCCCTAATTCAGGTAGGCTCGAGCCCCTCAATGGGGGACGAATATGAGCTGATATGATGAAAAATTGAAGACGCATTGGAAACAAAACAAGGTTTTTTTGATATCAGGGAGGGCAGTTTAGGGAATATTATTATTATTTATTATTATTATTATTATCTTTAATTCAGGCCATGCCCATAATTTGTTAGTACAACTTATACTATGTTAGTAAACAATAACATATAATTAAAAACACAATAAAATTAAAATTTACCTTACATGGCGACCCTGGACTCAATGTGAACATGGTTCCAGCGCCGCACAATCGGGCAGTCCACCCGCTCCAGTATGGTGTTAAGGAGGCCGCCGGGGCTGTTCCGCACGCGACGCATCAGCGAGGCGACTCTCCTACGCACAACACTCTGATAAGAGTCAGTGCGTGCCTCTGCAAACATTTCTGATGCGCTGCAGAAACGAGGCAAACCCATCAGCATCCTAAACCCATTATTATATTGAATGCGAAGGGCATTAAAGGCCTAACATTTATTAATTTATTTTTGATGCAGTCACCTACTAAGTTAAGCTGGAATCTACTTGTTAGTCACCTGACCGCGAGTTATTGATGATCAGACGTAGGTTGGGTACTAATGAGCTGCGATATATTAATGGCCTATTGTTTTAGTAACTCATCGGTGATACAGGTGAACAGCTAGAACTATTACAAAACTTATACAGGTCCATAATTCCATTCGTTTATTTGCATTGGTAGATAATGCGAATAATGTTTATCAATTAAGATAGATGATGGTAAAACCGGTAAAGACTCGGTCCTACTAACCAGAGGTGCCGGGTTCAAATCCGGACGCCCAATGTACTAATCAGTTTTTCGAAACTTACGTACATATACTCACCAATTGCTTTAACGGTGAAGGAAAACATCGTAAGATTCGTAAGGAAACCTGCACACACCTGCGAAGAAACTCGAAGGTTGTGTGTGAAGTCGACCAACCCGCACTGGGCCCGCGAGGTCGACTAAGGCCCGATCGCCCTAATCCAGGGTAGGCTCGAGCCCCTCTGTGGGGACGTATATAACTTACGTACATATACTCACCAATTGCTTTAACGGTGAAGGAAAACATCGTAAGGAAACCTAACCACCTGTACACTGCGATGGCCAACTCGCCTGCCAAGATGATCATCATAACAGCCAAAGCTGAATAATAAGCAAGATCAACAGCAATTCACAGATGATTGCATTACATACATAACAGTTTTCCGTGTCTAACATTTTACAAATCAGGAAATGTTACACATGACATGAGCGAGTCGACCTTGTAAGACGATAATCCTGAAGACAATATGACAGAATATAATTTATCTTATTGGATTGTTAAGCACGTTTGACAAAACGGGCCAAGTGCGAGTCGGACTTGCGCATCGAGGGTTCCGTGCCACAGAAATTCCCACAGAAATCGGAATAATTACCACCACACCTCTCCACACAAGTATAACAAGATACCTATTCATTACAAACAAAAGACATTAGCACGAGCTACGGAAAAATGCTTCTGTTTCATTTAGTTCGGCTACTCATCGGGATTGCGACTCACACTTGGCTGGTTTTCATTCACACAGTCACATCAGCTCATATATACGTCCTCACCGAGGGGTTCGAGCCTACCCTGATTTAGGGCGATCGGGCCTTAGTCGACCACGCGGACCCAGTGCGGGTTGGTCAACTTCACACACAACCTTCGAGTTTCTTCGCAGATGTGTGCAGGTTTCCTCATGATGTTTTCCTTCACCGTAAGAACGTCGGATAAACGTACATATGAGATCGAAATTCGAAAACACATTGGTACGTCACAGGACTCGAAAAACGACCTCCCGGATAAAAGGTAGGGGATGGTTTTCATTATTTGTTGTTTATTTCAGGATTAAGTTTCACTTGTAATGAATTACTATTTTTAGATGGAGCAAACACAAAAAACCTATAAAAACGCGTTTCCTGTTTGAAGACCCCTTTAATTTTCATTTCTTAATTTCTAGTTCTTTTTGGTCATTCCCTTATAATAAATAAATATCATCTTATCAGCTCATATACGTCCCCACCGAGGGGCTCCAGCCTACCTTGAATTAGGGCGATTGGGCCTTATAATAACACATACTCTGAAAATTTCAGCCGGCTACCTATTACGGTTCCAAAGATACCTTTAAAAGGTCTGACAGACGGACGGACAGAGTAGGCTTAGTAATAGGGTCCCGTTACCTAGTATGGAATCCTAAAACATGTTATTAGGTACTCCATTCATAACAATATGTTATTAACTACACCTCCGCTGATTTAAGCATCTGTGGGTGCCTTCTATTGCCTGCATTGGATCTAGTCTAAATGATCTGACCTACACAGGCGAAGGTCTCACGGCGTTTATATCTGTCCTGGTTCTGATGAATCATGCTAGAGGACTGTACCCGTCAGGGATGACGACAGCATCAGAAAAAAAATATGAACTCTTGATCACTAAATTGCCCTCTTATTTTAAACTTCGAAAAACCTTACTCGTTTTGTTATCCATCAAGTCTTCGATTTTTAATTTATCAAAATCACAAAATGAGTACCTAAATGATGCTGCAAAACTATGACGTCACGCCTAGGTATTTCAAACATTTTTAGAACAAAATGTCGTTGTTGACAGATGATTAAAAATAAATTAGATGACTAGAATTCGTCGTGCCTTTGTCTTGATTGATAAGGGCAAGTTACTGATGGAGGCATACAAATTAAGAGTCGTCAGTTCGTTCGGCAACTAAAAAGTGACGTCACGTCAGCTCAAACGCCACGACCGAACACGACCCATGCTAAAAAAGAGCACAAAGTCTTGATAAATTTTAAAGTGTTTTGGGAATAATCTCTATAGTTCTAATATACATTATACTACATTATATTCTACACCTGCGAAGAAACTCGAAGGTTGTGTGTGAAGTCGACCAACCCGCACTGGGCACGCGGTGGCGACTAAGGCCCGATCGCGCTAATTTAGGGTAGGCTCGAGCCCCTCGGTGGGGACGTATATGAGCTGATATGATGAAGATGAATCACTATAGAACTTAATATTACCATAGAAAAGCCGGCTAAATGCAAGTCGGACTCGTGCTCCGAGGGTTCCGCACCACCACACCTATTCATTTCAAACAAAAGACATTAACGTGAGCGACAGAAAAATGTTTTTTTTTTAAAATTTAGGATGGACTCCTTAGCACGATTACAACGCACTCTTGGCCGGTTTCTTATACTTATCACACCAATTATCATCCCTGTATGTATTACCGTTTTCAAGATACGGCAGAAACAAAAAAAAACCTTTAAAAAAACACTTTTTGTGTTTCAGTCTTAATTTTTACTTTTTTAATTTTTATTATATACTCGTATATGTTAGTAAATCGTTACTAATATTATAAACGCGAAAGTTTGTATGTATGGATGTTTGTTACTCTTTCACGCCACAACCTTAGACCACAACAGATAAACGGATCTGGATGAAATTTGGTTGGTAGACAGATTAGCACCTGTATTAACTTACAAGCTACTTATTTCTACGCTCGCGAGCCGCGCACCCTCGAAGACAGTCATAGAAACTATGTTCACGCGAGCGAAGCCGCTGGCAATAGCTAGTTATCTTTAATACCACATAATAGGTACTATAAAAATTTCAGCCGGCTACTTATTACGGTTCAAAAGATACGCCTTTCAAATGTCGGATAGACGGACATAAAGCTTATAGGTTTAGTAATAGGGTACTATTTGTTTCCTTTTTGAGTACGGAATCTCTATAATCGAAAATATTCCAACTTCATCATCATCATCATTATATTAGCCGAAGGAGGTCCACTCCTGGTACAAATTCTACTGGTTCTGCGCTCCCTGCATCTATCGGATTTCCGCGATCTTCACCAGGTCGTCGGTCCACTAAGTGGGAGGCCAGTCAACGCTACGTCTTCCGGTGGGCGGTCACCACTCGAGAACTTTACTACTCCAACGAGCTTTACAAGCTATATGCCCCGCCCACTGCCACTTAAGTTTCGTGATTTTGACAGCTAAGTATATCGGTAACTTTTCTTCTCCGAGCTTCAGGGTAACTCCTAGCAGAGCACGCACGCTCCATTGCCATGGAGGCCCATAGTAAGCGACCATGTCTCAGTTCCGTATGTCATCACTGGCAACACACACTGGTCGTGGTTTATAGTCTTGAGACATTGCGTTATTTGGGACGTGAAGATATTGCGAAGCTTCCCGAACACTGCCTAGCCGAGTTGGTTTCGTCGATTGAACTCTTTCTCGAAGTTGGACCTACCTAACTGGACTATTTGTCCCAGGTATACAATCCGTCAACAACTTCGAGTGTAGAGTCTCCAACCTTCAGAGGAGCGGGTAAGACAAAGATATTTAACATAATTTTTGTCTTGTCTTGTCCATGTTCATTTTAAGACCCACTTGTTGAGAGGTTCTACTAAGGCCATTGCGACTTACCCATTGCAAATTAAAATGGATTTATTTGTATTGTTCAGCGCTCAAGGTAGGCAAAACAGCTGATATTACATACAAGTAGGAGTCAAGGTAGGTATCAGTGAGTGTCCTTCCCGACTTATTCAAATGTATATATCTCATTGTTCGAGGTTTTCAATAAAAAGGCGCAGTGCGTAGGTATTCACTTTATAACTCTTTGTAATTTTCTATTTATCAAGGACACACATAACCCAGCCGGCATTTCTAGACACCAGTTTATATGGGGACAAAGGTTTTTTCAAACAGTATTAGTGATTCCTAGTACTAGAAGTATTTTTACTAGTTTAGTTAGAGGTACTTATGATTACGGACAGTACAGCGAATAGCGTCGACTAGACAACATTTTTATTAAATTGGCATGTTAAAAGCCCAGCTTTGACTTGCACATGGACTAAAAACTTTTATTCAACGAACGTTAAGCAGCCAATCAGGGGTTTATGTAACTATTTATACTACAGCGTAACCTGTATAACTGGGATTTCAAGGGACCCCAGAATTTAAAGAGGATTTTCATTTACCCAGTTTCCCAAATAGGCAAGTTTAAAATGACAGTTGTCATTAAAGAGGGTCTCGCTAAGAGGTCGAAAGGTACCGTTTTTCATTTATAGAGGTAATTTTTTTTATAAAAATACGTATTTTATATGTTTTTATATGTACAAACTTTTTTTTTTGAAAACAATGCAAAACTTATGACTTAAAAAAACAGGAATATTGGTTTGATTAAGAGTGCTACTTACTAGCTTAAAGTGTTTTTCGATGGTGTAAATTTAATCAAATGTGCCAGAATTACCAATATTTGACAACTCAATATATTTATGTAAAGTTTCTAATGATTTTTCTGCGTCACACTTTGACACTCTTTCTAAAGTCTCTTCACAACTCTCCTCCTCTTCCTTCTATTTCTAAGAAGGAAGAAGAGCATCCGTATTTGTCGTACGAAACCTAGATTCTTAATGGTTCTGAGCCCATTCCTGCCCTTGACTCACTGATAGAGGCTACTGAGCTTAAAAGTCACAATTATAGAGGTAAATAAAACGAAGAAATCTAAGAAATCAAATCTCAATTACAGGTTCAAAAATTCCCAGTAACAGAGGTATTTCAGTGCAAAAGTGTCGGGACCTCATTGTATTTATCAGAAATAGAGTTTTCTCACTTATCCAGGGCCCACTTGACCAGGTTTCGCTGTATTTGCAAATAGCGTGCGTGTCGGTCGATGGCGCGGCCGGCACCTATCCGACCTACTTCGCGGGCGGGCTAGTTCTGAGCAAAGGGAATATACTAACGATAACGTTTGCACTAGTTCTGATATTCAGTTCGACTACCTTCGTCATCATTACCGCGTGCCAGTTCCCACTTAGATCCCACTAATACCTATTATAAACGCGAAAGTTGGTGTTTATGGATGTATGTTACTCTTTCACGCAAAAACTACTGAACAACAACTGAAATTTGGTAGGTAGGTAGACAGATTAGGACCTGGATTAACACATAGGCTACTTCGCCGCTTGCGGCTCGCGCACTGCGCACCATCGAAAAGTCATAGAAACGTTGTCCACGCGGGTGACGCCGTGGGAAACAGCTAGTATACTTATACTTATTAGGAGTTGAGACAGACAGATTGACGATAACTTTTGTCAAAGACGCTTGCGGCTCGCGCACTGCGTACCCTCGAAGACAGTCATAAAATTAAATAAATAAATAAATATTCTGGGACAAATCACACATGATCATCTGGCCCCAAAGTAGGATTCCCTGTGTCAAGGGAACCAGAGACTGATATAAATACTTATTTATGTTTAAATACATACATATTTTAGATATTTAACACCCAGACACAGAGCAAACAAATCTGTTCATCACACAAATGTTTGCCCTGGGCGGCGATCGAACCCACAACACTCGGATCAGCAGTCAAGAGCAGTAACCACTGAGCCAACGAGTCAGTCTAATTATATGTTCACGCGAGCGAAGCCGCTGGCAAAAGCTAGTCATGTATAAACACAGAAATCGGAATAATTGTGTATAAAAGACCTAGATCCCCGGTTCCATACAAGACAAACTTTAATAACCGGATAGTTAATTGAACAGGCGATAATGATAGAAAATTATTCAAAAAATTGTGTTAGACAGAGAGGGAAAACAGCGAAAGGACTAACACCTCCCTGAACAAAAGGGTGACTTTGTGTTCGGACACTTCTGACGCGAATCTCATTCTTTTATATGTGATCTAAGCTAAGAGTTCCTACGTTATTTTTACAGCCGTTCATAATATGACTGTTATTGATGGTGCACGGTGCGCGATTCGTTAGCGACTCGCTAGCGTGGAATAAAATCAAGCCTATAACTTGATCTATCTAACCACATCCAAATCCGTTCAGCCGCTTAGGCGTAAAAGTGCAACAAACAAAAAGACATCTATACTTGTATTTGTACCTTCTTGTGGGTAATATTAGTACCTGATCTAAGTATGTGCGTGATGTAATGTATGACGCAAAATCATCTCTATAGCTAGTATCTCTTTAGCAGTAACTAATTGTAAGATTCCAAAAAATGACAAAAGTGAAGGTCTGTTGTTAATTTAATTAAGGAAATCTACGTAAATCTACATCGTCGTTCTAGACTCTCGGTAGCGTAATGACTAAGGCCACTACCTCCTGTCTGGGGTTCGAATCCTGCCACGTACCTACGTGTTTAAGAATTTCGATTTCATATGTATAATTTTTTTTAATTCAAAAGTGGAGGTCTGTTATTAATTTCATTGAAGAAAATTACCACTAATGGATCCTATTACGGAAACAGTAACTCTACCTCGTCGGTCGAGACTGTAGAGCGTCGATGTCGTAACTGCTAAGGTAACCACCTCCTGTCCGAATCTTGCCACGCATCTATGTGTTTTCGAATTCGATTTCTATGTACGTTTATCCGAACCCATCGTCGTGAGGAAACCTGCACACACCTGTGAAAAAATTCGAAGGTTGTGTGTGAAGTTGGCGAACCCGCACACCGCATGGTCGACTAAGGCCCGATCGCCCTAATTCAGTGTAGGCTCGAGCCCCTCGGTGGGAACGGGTATGGTCTGATACGATGAACTCTACCTACCCAAGATATGATGAACAAAAAGAGTATATTTGTATATCATGGCAGTTGTATATTTTTGTGCTGGGCTAAATTGTATCTTAGTTGGTTTGGTTGTTTTCAAATTGGTAGTGGGGTGCGTAGGTAACTAAGCCAAGTTAGAGTTAGACCAGCGGATCTTAAACTTTTGTAGCCGCGGAGCACTTTTGTAACGCTAAATAATTGACGGAGCCCTAAAGAAAATCCAAAATAAGCATAAAATTTTAATTTTTTTTTTTGAAGTAACTATTTAGCGTTTATTAAATTAATTTATTATTAACTTAATTAATATATTATTTATTAATTAAGTTTATTAAAGCGTAGTGTAGGCAGGCCTCCCACTCGGTGGACCGATGACCTGGTGAAGGTCGCGGGAAGCCGCTGGATGCGGGCAGCGCAGAACCGGTCGTCGTGGAGATCCTTGGGGGAGGCCTATGTCCAGCAGTGGACTTCCTTCGGCTGATATGATGATTTAGTAATCTGTGGCATAAGCTTTTTTGTTGCTAGCTTGTCACTGCGCCAATTTTGATAAACTAAAAAATCTCCGACCGTAAAACTTGAATAACTCGAAAATAGATTTTGTGAAACTTCTACTTTTGTAGACTTATTAATTATTAATTATGCCACCTTCGTGTCACCTGATGTTCGCCTATTAAGCGACACTTCTTTTTGTGCGTAGTCGCCTTTTTATATTTACATTGGGTCTCCGCGGAGCACACTTTGAGTATGGCTGTTAGACGAACACTAAACAAACTGTAACAGTAACGAGTTGTAACGACAACAAAATTACAATGTTATTCTTCACGCGTTAGAGGCGTATTACCTTTTACAAATATCCATTTAATTTTTAAACAGGTAAACAAAACCTTATTGATTGACTTCGCTACGCCCCTAAAAGTAATACATATACATAGGTACCCAATTCCATACTTACCATTTTGGAGGACAAGTAAGATCAATTTTGGGTCGCCGAGCCAGCGAATAAGTCATTCAAACCTATTTCAAACTTCTATCTTTTTGAATATTGTTTACTTGTTTTCTATATACTTACATAAGTTCATACTGAGTGTGTATAACACTTTAGTCGTGGATGTAATCGGGATGTGCCGTGCCGTGAGTCGTGACCCACTCAAGGGATGACGTCATCCACCGCGCGTCACTGCCCCATCGGCATACCTACCTACCCGCACTGATGACTCATACTCGCGAAGTTATCCAATTCTCTATTGAAACAATTATTACAATATTTAGTTGGTATTTTGGTCATTATTTTTTTTAGCTGTAAACACGCAAAAAAAATTCATAATTTTCCATTAGCATATCGAGTGATCATTAGGTAATTTTTTGCTTCCATTGCATAGGATCGTCGGGAAAGTGTTTACCATTTGCCGGTTTTTAGCGAATAAAATATCACCCTTTAAATGCGTGAAACTGAACAACTTTCCCAACGAACCTATACAATCGGAGCAAAAAAGGTTCAAGACTTTCCATTTGCATATCGAGTGGCCAAATAATGAGAGTTAGTATATAGGAAGTAAAGTTTTTTGCTCCGATTATACAGACTGTTAACTGGAGCTTCTACTCATCATACTAAACGACTTTTCCCAAGAAACCCATAGTCAATTCTCTAAAAAATGGACCCATGCAAAAACGCACTAAACTAGTTGATCAGCTGATCAATTTGTATGAAGAGTAATTTTTTTAAGCGATTTCAGCAGTCATAGAACAAGTTGTCCAGTATAATGAGTAGAAGCCCTAGTTAACCAATTTTGTTATACCCTGTATAGGTAGGTACAGTTATTATTAATAATAATAGCTCGCATACAACGTGTTTGTAAACCTCATAAATAATTCGAAGTAATCCTACGAATTGCTACAACATTTTTAGGCAGGTATATATCTGCTACGATCGCGGCGACACGTGACGTTAGGTTATGTTGATTAAGAACTATAGGTACTATAACTAGGTACCTAAATAAACATTTTAATATTAGTGCATGTTTAATCAATAATCAATTACGTATGAATTGTGTAATCACTAATAACGTTGATAAAGTAAATAAAAACTGGTTCCGTAGTCTTTTGAAAATGAATGAAAATGTATATGGAAAAAGACCTTCCCTGTCACAGAAAGTTTTATCACACAACGAGAGGCCGTCCCCCCAGGCAGCGACAATGGCAGCGACTTGCCGTGGTCTATTTGGAAATCTCTTAATAGACTGCGGACTCAGGTTGGCCGATGTAGGGAGAATATGTGTCGCTGGGGTTTCTGTGACGGAGAAGAGTGCTCATGTGGAGTCAGCTCACAAACTATGACGCATTTATTGGCTTGCCCCGAGTGCCCGGACACCTGCACAATGGGAGACCTCTGGGGGGCCACTGATAGTGGCATACGCGTGGCTACTTATTGAGCCAGTAAGATATAAAGTAACTAAGTGTCCATATTCAAACCATTGATTCGAAAAGAAGAAGAAGAAAAATGTATGTTTTTGTAAAACAAAATTGTTATTGAAAACTTTGCACAGAAAATCTATGAACTATTTTACAAATCCAACTGCATGTCATAAGTTGGTCGACTATTACTCCTAAACTAAGAAAGTCTACTTAGCCGTGATAGTTTTCCTTTAAAATTGATATTAAGTCCTACCAATTAAAGAAAACAGATGTCCTGAAATAGCAACTTAGCTGGTAGGAAGGGGGCGGACACTTGAATTTACCAAAAATTAGCACTTTAAAAGTGTACAGTTCTGAAACGGAACCCTGGATCGGAAAATGGTTTTATAAAACCCTCCGTAGTTTGAAAAGATCTATTAAACCTAATAATCTCTGATTTAACCCGCGGACAGACGGACAGACAGACATGGCGAAACTATAAGGGTTCCTTGTTGACTACGGAAGCCCAAAAATGATAAGTTCCAATGTCATTGATTACAGTCGTGTCTGTTAATTTTCAAGGTTATTCAGTTAAACCATAAGCACAATATATATATATTAGTATCAACACACAGTATGGACACTCCCTGCCGCTGCGATCTCACCCCCTCGTCACCCAGATTGATACAGATTGATTACAGTTTGGTTGTCGAACTTATCGGATTTCGCCGCCATTTTGTTTGTTCCGTCATTCGTTTTTTGAAATGTCATTTCTGGCCCGTTGTATGAAGTGTCCAGTTTTTCATCCGTGGTATTACTATACTTTCCTTTTCCTTTTAAACCATTTTACTTAATACTGTAAATGCAATATTTACAGTATTAAGTAAAATGGTTTTTATGGTGTTTTGCACTTACTATAGATCAGTTTGTACCTACCTTTCGACTTCCGAGATCATTCTATTTAATGTTCTATCGACTCGATCTTTTCTATCCAAGCAGATGCAGGATTTCTACTTCAGTAGACATAGTTGATGTTTCCGATATCTATACAGGCTGTTACAAAATTGGTATAGCTCCTGTTAAAAGGGGGGAAGGGGGTTCTTTCTTTCTAATCATCATACTGAACAACTTTTGATCTATGAATTTGCTGAAATCGCAAATAAATTAATTCTTCATACAAAACATAGGCTAAGTTTACTAACAAAATGGAACAGTGTATTCTGAAAAATAAATAATAATAATAAAACCATTAGCTGATCGACCAATTTTGTGCATTTTTGTATGGAGGGTCCATTTTTTGAGAATTGATTATGGGTTCCTTAGGGAAAGTTGTTCAGTATGACGATTAGAAACCTGCAGATAACGGGTCCTAAACAAATTTTGTTACATCCTGTATATATACTGATCGTAACGGTAATACCACAGACCTAGGCTATAAATACAACAAGCAACATGTATACACACACACTAGCTTATCTAATCTTGTTGAGATAGCTATTACCTACGCTCTGTGACGTTCGGGAGATTATGTTTTGCTGTTTAAGGAGGGAAATCAATCTAGAAAGTGAGATGGCGTGTGAAAAACTTGTGTTAACGGCCTTGTTGCGGGTCTCTATCGGAGTTCATATACCTAATGTGTTAGAAATAGTGGCAACCGTACGTACCTACATACATGCACGCACTGCACATAACCACATAACTTTCCCCGCTAAGTCACAGGCACATTAAATTTTGTACCGTCCACTTAGCAATATCCTACTAATATTATAAACGCGAAAGTTTGTAAGAATGTATGGATGTATGTTTGTTACTCTTTCATGCAAAAACTACTGAACGGATCTGGCTGAAATTTGGTAGGTAGACAGATTAGGATTTGTATTAACTCGCACTGCGCACCATCGAAAAGTCATAGAAAAGTTGTACACGCGGGTGAAGCCGCGGGAAACAGCTAGTATACTTATTAGAAGTTGAGACAAACAGATTAATGATAACTTTTGTCGAATACCTTTTTCACATTACTTCTTAAATAGGTTGATTTTATTTTATAATCTTCTAAATATATAAGGTGTAACAAAATTAGCTGAAACTTTTTTAACTGATGCTTCTACCTATGAAACTGAACAACTTTCCCCATGGAACCCATAGTCAAATAGCAAAAAAAAATTGGCTCTCCCATACTAACTCGATCAGCTGATCATTGATCAACCAACTTATTTATTTATTTATTTATTTACACTTATAGTACACCAAAACAATTTTGTAACTTAGTATGGGAAGTTCATTTTTTTTAGACTTGTCTATGAGTTTCATGGGGAAAGTTGTTCAGTTTCATGGGCAGGAGCACCAGTTAAAATAGTTTCAGCTAATTTTGTTAGACCTTATATATAACTCAAAGGTGACTGACTGACATAGTGATCTATCAACGCACAGCCCAAACCACTGGACGGATTTTGCTGAAATTTGGCATGCAGGTAGTTGTTAAGACGTAGGCATCCGCTAATAAAGGATTTTGGGAAATTCCCACGGGAACCGCAAAAATCGGGATCTGTGCGGGCGAAGCTGCGGGCATCCACTAGTCATTACATTATATTATAATAAATAGGGATGCATCGATACGCCTTTTTGCCGATACGATACCGATACCGATACTCTTATAAAAATATCGGCGATACCGATACCGATACCGATACCGATACGCTTATTGAATTCAAAAAGGAAGGTAGAATAAATAAAACACAATTAATTAATAGTTTTAGTAATCAAAATTAACATTTATAAGATTTTTATTTAAAAAACAAAGCATTTTTAAGTTTTGCGGGCAAAGGCGATTTCGCAAGTCTGTTTGAATAAGACCTGCGGTGGAAAATAGTCTCAGATGCGACAGATGCCTCGTTTGCAACGAAATAGATGGGACAACGCGCGCGTTTACATTACATTTTTAAAGAGCGAAATTTGAAAAGTATCGTTGAATCTGCCATAAAAAAAAATATCGCCGAAACAGATATATCGGCAAACCCGAAGTATCGCTGATATATCGGTATCGGTATCGGATGCATCCCTAATAATAAAGTATCAAACTGTAACGGGGCCGTGTCTGTACATGAAATATTTTTGGAGAATTATAACTGTGGTGGACATTACTAACGATATGGGGCCAAAACAACAACTTCTGGAGTTTTTGTCTGTCTTTCTGTCTATATGTAAAGCTACCAGGCCGATATTGATTAAATTTTGTATGGTGGTTAACATATAGGATATACTTTTTATCCTGGAAAATTCAAGAGATCCCGGCTCTCTATGTCCTCGACAAATATTACTAACGGACCTGAGATTCTTATACAGTTGGTATCTACAATCTGCATTATCCAGCACATCACTATAGCACAGATGAGATACTAGTTACTTCGTATACTAGTAGGGTAGTGTAGGGTAGGGTAGTGTAGTGTAGTGTAGGGTAACTAGTGTAGTATTACTATAGATAGAATTTTCCGCTCATCTGGCATTTTGTGCCTGTATTCGAATTATTGCGGTCGCACTATAATAGATATATGTAAAAAAAATACAGGATGTTTCTTGTTAGTCTACTAGTAAAACTGAACAAGTTTCTCCAACCCAGTGGTTCCCAAAGTTGAAAGGACTGTGACTCACAAAAAAAAAATCGTGACCCACCTCGTGCCTAACATTTTCTCAATACATATTGTAACTATAAGAAGGACAGTTCAGTTAAGATTTAAAGGAAACCACCTAAAGAAAATATAAATGTTTAATGACGGAAAATAAAAATTATGTGATATTGTATATCATTGGTGTGTTCCGGCATGAAGATAAGATAGACAGTTCCCCATTGCGTTGGAGAATCTTGGTGAGCCCGCTTCCATCTTCGGCAACGTCATCACTTACCATCAGGTGAGATGTTGTCAAGGGTTTACCAATTGTGAATAAAAAAAAAAGAAGAAGGATGCATTTGTTGCCTATTTCTTGTCATAACAGCTTTGGCGTCGACTTCGATTTTAGTTTCTTTTAATCGCAGTGAATTCAAAACGTCTAATTTACTTATTTAATTTATTAATTTATTTATTTAGTCTTAATAGAAACTAAGCCAGAAAATCCCACTTCACATAACTACGAGAGAATGAAGGGGCGAGGACTTTAATGGCTTCGTCAGACAAGCAGGAATATGAGTGTCAGCAACTGAAAGCCAGAATTTTGCAAATGGTTGCACACTACATTTATATCTGGCGGTGTTGTGACTGCGACCCACCTAATATCTACTCTAGACCCACCAGTGGGTCGCGCGCGACCCATAGATTGGGAAACACTGCTCCAACCCATACTATATTCGCAAAAAGAATTAGGACTCTATAAAAAGTTGACCACCTAAAACTTATATGAAAATATCGAAACTTTTCTGTTAATTCAGTAAGTACCTTACGACTAGTAGGTACTGGTAGGTAATTATTATTAGTTTAATAACGAGAGCCTTTTCTTTTAATATAATCAGGGGGCGATGGCTGACTCACGCGTTACCCGTGACCGGGAGCTGTCCGTGTGAACTGGCCTACTCTATGTAAATAACTTCATCGCTCGTATCATATTGACATGATTATTTTTATATTAATGACTAGCGGTTTTCCGCGGCTTCGCCGCTCAGATCCCGTGTGAACTGGCCTACTCTATGTAAATAACTTCATCGCTCGTATCATATTGACATGATTATTTTTATATTAATGACTAGCGGTTTTCCGCGGCTTCGCCGCTCAGATCCCGGTGAAAAATTTCCTATACCTATTCTCAGACCTAACGAATATACACAGAAAATTTCATGGAAATCCGTCCTGCCGTTTCGGAGGAGTATGACAACTAAAACTGTGACACGAGTATTTTATATCTATTAGATTAGATGTTGCCCGCGGCTCTGCCGTGAGGACATCGAGGGTGCGCGGGGTTTTTTAATGCTTGATGACAAATCTGTGCCTTTCATTAAAAAAAAAAAGACAAATCGGTTGGATAGAGGGCCGGACGGATTTGTAACCAATTCCATGAAGGGTGCGTAGCGGCTCGCAGCGTTTTCGGATGCTTGATGACAAATCTGTGCAATACTAAAAAAAAGCAAATTGGTTGGATAGAATGCCCGAACAGAACACATTTCATAAAGGGTGCACGGTGCGCGAGCGATATGCGTGGTTTTCTAATGATGACATCTGTGCATTAATATTTGCATTTTGTATTTTTTTGGACACAAGGCTAAAGGTGTAAGTACTGGAATCAAAATTAGCGCAGTAACGATAAAATGTTATGCACGCAGTCGAAACTGCGAGAGATTGCATGCAATTTAAACAACTTATTCTTTGTCTACCACATACAGTACCTATCTCAGATTTTCGCGGACTCGTAGGTAAATAAATACCCAACAGTTCTATCGCCAAGGTCGGTGACGGTGATGTAATTGCCGGTTTTAGCCATTTACCGCGCGCCGCTACGAAATCGTGTGATATCGCTTCGCTACACGGACCGGTTCACAATTTTGTTTTGTATATTTGCATGACATCACCTAGCCATCCGTTTGCTGAAGCTTCATGTGGTAATGGTTCAAGTAGGTAACTACATATTTTAATCCAAGGCTAGGCTAGATCTGTGCACTCAACTATTACCTAGTCCTGTTTGCAGAAATTGAAATACATAATACTATTATCGTATAAGAGCGTCGATGGCGTAACGGCAAGGGTCGCCGCCTTCTGTCCGGGAGGTCGTGGTTCGAATCCCACCACGTTGCAATGTGATTTCGAATTTAGATTTCATATGTACGTTTATCCGACGCTATTACGTGACTCGCAGGTTGTGTGTGAAGTCGACCAACCCGCACTGGGCCCGCGTGTTTGACTAAGGCCCGATCGCCCTAATTCACGGTAGGCTCGAGCCCCTCGGTGGGGTCGTATACGAGCTGATATGATGAAAACTATTATGTTTTGCTCATCGCTAATTTATAAGCCCTAAAGCCTAGAGCATCGCCGCAAAGTTGGCTGACTGTCGGTTTTCTATCGAATTCATTTTCGCAGTGTGCGCAAGAACAACACGACCTCATTCACCCAGCTCCATTCCACCTTCGTTCAACGAGACGCAGGGAGAGGTCTCACCCCTTTGCTGTAGATACTCAGCCTATCAGCATGAAGCGTTACGCTTCCTCATTCATGATGCGGACAGCGATAGAGTGGAACCGAAGTGTATATTATATTAGTACTAACGTTTACGTAGTGGAACTCCTTGCCGCAGCCTGCACCTGTTTTTCCCGACTCTTACAATCTGGGTACCTTAAAGGCGAGAGTGAGGCTTTATTTGAGTTTACGTGTACCATCCACGACGACATCGTCACTTTTCTTCAGGTGAGATGTAGGTAGTCAAAGAAAAAAATAAAATAAAAATAAAATCGTCCACTGCTGGACAAAGGCCTCCCCAAGGATTTTCACGACGACCGGTCCTGCGCTGCCCGCATCCATCGGCTTCCCGCGATCTTCACCAGGTCGTCGGTCCACCGCGTGGGAGGCTCTCAATTAGACTGTATGTAGGTATGCTACGCGGTATCTTCAACTTGAACAAATTTTTTTTTATGATTATTTTTTTATTCGATAGATTATGCCTCCCTGGGTTGCTCACCCATTTAAATTGTATTAAAATTGATTCAGTACTTTTTAGCAAAGTAACAAAAACCAAAAAATACTTAGCAAAATTGAGGTTTTTGTCATTGAAGTCGCTTGTTTTTAATGATATTATACAGCGTTGTCAATTATTTATTAATAACCTAAATGTAAGAAGCTTTACCTACTAAGTACTTAATTATCAATTAATGGGTTTCTAAATCTGAAATATACAGTTACTTATTTATAACAACCCAAAAGAAGAGATCGCTTGTTAGCGATAAGACCGCCTATACGTACAACTTCCTCAATCATTGTATCTTTTTTTTCCTCTTAAGTTATGCAATAAAATGTTTTCAATCAATCAATCAATCAACAAGGACAAAAGAAATGCAATAAGTACCTAATGTAAATACAACAAAGTACAAAGAACATAAACCTTGATTTCAGAAGTAAGCAAACATGTCGGAAGAGTCAAAGACCGTGGAGGAGGTGTCCCAGGGGGTGAAGGACGTCAAGCTGGAGAACGGGGCCGCGCCCGGCGCCGACGCAGCCAACGGAACGCCCAAGAGCGATGACAATGCCATGTCACTCAAGGTACGTAACTCCTTATCTATGTCGGCGGCAGAGTAGGTATCTCCCAGATATTCCCAGGCTCCTTAACACGATAGCACTAGATATGCTAATTTAATCTTCGTTCATCATGCTAGCGGCCAAGGAGTGGAAATCCCTTCCGGCGTCTGTATTCCCCGAATCGTATAATTTAGGAATCTTCAAGACGAGAGTGAATAGGCACTATTTGAGCTTGCGTGTTACATCCTCGGCTGCATCAGCACTTACCATCAGGTGAGGTGCAGCCAAACGCACTCAAATTTTTAATAATAAAAAAAAAGCTGAACAAACCTAACTTTAGTATTTTTCGGAGCCCCGCGATGAAATGCCTGGTCCTTTCACGATCTGTCTGGGAACTTCTGCCGCTGACATTTACACTACTTATAAGTACCTACCGCACTCCTAACTTTTCGTAAAAATGATGACTTGAACGGGAAATTCTGGTATCCTTCATAGACGATAGTCATTCATTAGGCAACTGAACGTAAGGAGAAAATTTCAAAAATACTTATTTCTGTTACATCGAAGTAATCAACAAGATCTTACAAGTAGGCATCGAGCTACGAAACAGTGTTGCAAGAATATTTCGAAGTTATAAACAAGATTTTATTATACAAGTATGTACTTATGTGTTATACAGGGTTTAACAAAATCGGTGTAGGAGGTCCCGTTAACTGGGTCTTCTATTCAACAAACTGAACAACTTTTGTTCTACAAGTTTGCTGAAATCGAAAAAATTTTTGGCCGTTTGATCTCTATAATACAAAACGATCAGGTGATTGATCAATTTTGTGCATTTTTGTATGGAGCGTCTAAATTTTGTTTTTTGCGAATTGACTATGGGTTCCTCAGGGAAAGTTGTTCAATATGATAAGTGGAAGCCCCAGTTAACGGGTCCTACACCAATTTTTTTACACCCTGTATATGTACGTATAACATATAACAAGGGCAGTGCTCACAATAGATCTTTTTAGGTCGTGGTGATCCATTAGGACCCATCCTACTTTGGTTCTATATAATAATGTTTATACATTTTATTGTACACAAGGAATAAATTCAACACGTTATTATTTATCGGACTAAGTGTACAAAGGCGGTCCTATCACTAGAAGCAATCTCTTCCAGAAAACCATAGGCAAGGAGATAATATCAATATATCTTACAAGTAGGTATCGATCGAGCTACGAAACCTATCGTCGCATCGATATATTGGATAATCTTAAAAGTATGCTAGATACTTACTTAGTTGATCCCGTCCGTAAGAGTCCTTATAGAAAATAGTCTTCCATACAAACTAAAAATTTAAATTTTTCAAAAATTATAAAACCTTTTCTCTCAGATCATAAAAGAAACTATGGTAAATGTACTTATATGACTTAGAAAAAATATGATCATCATATCAGCTCATATACGTGCCCACAGGTGCCCACCGAGGGGCTCGAGCCTACCTTGAATCAGAAAATTTTATTTTCATAGTAATTTTAAAATTCACTTTACTAAAAGTGTTTCGATAAACTTAATCGTACAATTTCTAAAATTTCGTGTTTACATAAATGTACAAAGTTTCATTACAACCGGCCAATTCTTCGAGAAATTAGAATTATCAGTATAAGATTTTGTAAGGGTACTTGAACCTTATTAAAACTTAATATTTCAGGACGCATTCAAAGCCTTCTCCAAATTCGGCGATCCAAAGTCCGACGGCAAACAGATCACACTTTCACAAAGCGACAAATGGATGAAGCAAGCGAAAGTGATAGACGGGAAGAAGATCACGACCACAGACACTGCGATCCACTTCAAGAAGCTCAAGTCCCTGAAGGTGGGCCTCGAAGACTACCAGAAGTTCCTCGACGACCTCGCCAACAGCAAGAAAGTTGAGCTGAACGAGATTAAGAAGAAACTAACGACTTGTGGACAGCCAGGAATAACCTCCAATGTAAGACTCATTGTATCAGCCACCTACTTACCTACTTTAAGTGTATGCTGTGCTGGTGTGTTTGCGAGGGTACCCGGTGAGATCGCAGAAAGCAGACATCTAAGTTCCAAATCAAACATCTGTTTATTACCCGACTGCTCAAGAAGGAGGATAATGTTTTTGGCGTGTGTATGTATGTATGGAATTATGGATAGATGTCTATTTTTTCGGCTGAGCCTGTAGTCTAAACGGCTTGATGGATTTTGGAGTGCAATGAGTCGGAACATTTTTTTAGCAGTCGGGTTTTAGTTTTTATTTAATTAGGTTATAACCGATTACTAATGAAGGAGGGTAATGTTTTTGAGACCATATGTGTATTCTGATTTTGTCTGACTTTATAGCTTAAACGGTTTGATGGATTTTGGAGTGCAATGAGTCGGAACATTTTTTTAGCAGTCGGGTTTTAGTTTTTATTTAATTAGGTTATAACCGATTACTAATGAAGGAGGGTAATGTTTTTGAGACCATATGTGTATTCTGATTTTGTCTGACTTTATAGCTTAAACGGTTTGATGGATTTTGGAGTGCAATGAGTCGGAACATTTTTTTAGCAGTCGGGTTTTATTTATCATTAATTAGGTTATACCCGATTACTAATGAAAGAGGGTAATGTTTTTGAGATCATATGTGTATTCTGTTTTTGCCTGATTCCATAGCTTAAACGGCTTGAAGGATTTTAGGGAATGTCTATGTGTCAAAGTCATAGGATGCATTTTCAGCAGTCTGATTTTTAAGGGGTTTTTTTTGCAGAACTACTTTTGTATGGAAACAGGCTCCAGTTTCCATACAAAAGTAGTTCTGCTTTAATACAAAAATTACATGCCTAAAACTTTACAAATATATTGAGTATACACGTGTCAATGTTTGTAATTAGTTTTCATCGTAGTAAATTTAAACACAACTAAACAAAGGCTTAAATTAGTTTTTGTTTTAAAAGTTTCAAACTGCTTTTATTTGAGTGCATCGAAAATCATACATCGATGTGTGTCTTTTCAATATGTTTGTAACGTAGGAATTCAATAGGGCATATGGTTTTAGTTTAATTAAAAAAGGAACTACGTTTGTTCGATGTTCAAATTATTTATGAGGAACTTACTTGTATGGCTCAGGACTCAAAGCACCAAAGAGGTCCTGGGCCACTTCTTCATGTCAATCGGCCCTAAAGATTCATAATTAAGAGGATTGTAAAACTGCGACTTTTCATACAAACGGTGTTAACGATTTTCAGTTTAGTTAACCGATTTGGACCAATTTTTGAAAGGTTGTCACTCAGAACAAAAGCTAGGCTTAAACGTTTCGATTTTTAAATTACTGATTACAAAAAATTACCGAAATTAGTTTTGTATGAAAACACGTGAACGACAATAAAATTAAACTTATTAACTTTATCGAAAAAAACAAACACGTAGAAGCCTAGCTCTCCAAATGTGGTTCAAATCGGTTCACATTTGAGAGGTGAAAATCGTTAACGCCGTTTGTATGAAAAGTCGCAACTTTACAATCCTCTTAAACATCAACCAAAAAATTAACCTGCTTTTCGATCTGCTCACTAGCAGTAGCGAAAGAAACAAACTTAGCTTACCATTCCAATATTTCTCATTTCAATACTATTTCTTGTTTCGTTTACAGGTGACAAAATCCGCAGCAGCGGCAGCGACAGTGGACCGGCTGACGGACACCAGCAAGTACACGGGCTCGCACCGACAGCGGTTCGACGAGACCGGCAAAGGCAAGGGCATCGCCGGCCGCAAGGACATGGTCGACGGCTCTGGATATGTCACTGGATACCAGCACAAAGACTCCTACAACAAGTCTCATTAAGGTGTTACTCCAGTAACAATAAAAAACACATGGAACTAGATGGCGCTAGTAGTCAAATCATTAAAAACCGAAATACTACCATTTGATGTTACACGTCCATACGAGTATGATAGAAAAATCAATATTTTCTATGTTTTCACTTAAGACGTAGCCACGGAACACAAGAGATCTTAAAAATATTTTAATAGGCACAGGTCAAACGACGCGAATTACTTTGCATCTACAAGCGGAAATATTTGGGTATTCCTTTAATTTACTCACTAGCGCCATCTAGTTTCTTCTGTTTTTATTAGTCTCTGGCTGGTTTTGCCCCCAAGAAGACAAGTACGTTTAGTTGGCGAACAGATTGGTGGAAGATGATACCGATAGACAAAGTCTAAGGATCTTTAATTTTGACCTCTAGTTGAAAGGTTTGCTACCCTACTTTCAAAATGCACAAGATAATAATGTTTCACTAAATAAGAGAATAATCTTCATCTAACGAGCTGAATTTGTAAGCAATATCCTGCCATACGTATTTATTTACGCCTGAAAATTTTGAGATGACGTTAATAAATATTTCCTCATTTATATAAATAAAAACTTCATGTAATTTACGTCTTCTATAATAAGTTGTGTGGGTCTTACTAAGCAGATTACTAGATTCATCCTTAGGAATGAGTTATGCACAAAAGATCTGCGTCTTTTATTTTCAACTTTATGCATGAAATATTAAAGTTTCACTAAATAATAGTTTATTTTATATCCAATGAGCTGAATTTGTAAGCGAGATCCTGCTTTAAGAATTTACGCATGACAATTTTGAGAGATGACTTTATTAAGTACTTTCTAACTTGTAAAAAAATGGAACAATCTTCATGTAATTCACGTCTTCTTTATTAAGTTGCGTAGGTCTTAATGCAGATTACTAGATTCGTCCTTAGGAATGAGTTATGAACAAAAGATCTGCGTCTTTTATTTTCAACTTTATGCATGAATAACGGAGCTTCGTGGGGTGTATTTGTACATTTGACATTCCTTGAAAAATATTTTAAATAAAACATAAGTACCTAAGTACATAGGTAAAGTAAAACGGTAGAGTAACGGTGGTCGAATCAAAATTTTTACATCACTATTTTTACGTAAAAGTATATCCTGATATTTGATGTCTAGTCGTGAGTAGAAATTATATTCTAAATGTATTACATTGAAATGTTGCATATTACATATAAATTGGTTTTCAAAACAGGCTAACATATTTTTCTATTTCAAGCATATTTCAAGTCTAGGCATAGTAAGTTTCTAGGTATGTAAAAGTCACTCTATCCTCTCTACCTACACACAATGTATACATATTTTGTTAATGTTTGTTTTATGTTAATATTTTATAGTTTTACGTTAATAATTTAATTTTCATGTATTTATATTTATGCTAGGTTGTTCATTAAGTAGTAATAATAAATTACAGTTTAACTTTTCTTAAATGTTATTTTATTTTTGACGTAGTTACCTTTTAGTGTAATACTATGAACTAAACTATCTTTTACTGAGTATTTCCCTTATTAAAAAAAACTCTTCGTCCGTTCTAAGAGCATAAAAACTCACCCATTGCTTCATTATCTTCGAATTTGTTGCCTCACAAATATATTCCTCCAACCTCGTAAATAGGTGGGGCCAGTCAATGGTTGTAAATATTATGTAGGAAGCTCAAGTATTTCGAAGCTAGCATCTTGGATAGCAGCCATCGCAACTGCAGCCTTGTGGAAAACTTTCACAAGTTTGCCTCGTCCATTCTCGCAAATTTCATTCCGTATTTTTTATATGTAATATCCAATATTTATGTAGGTACCCCTTGACTATCCATCCTAGACAAGACAATCCATAACCTGACTGGCGGTGAAAGGAATTGTTGAATTTCTTAGGGATAAAAACTACTGGGACCTACCTAAATCTGTTCATTGTTTCGGGATCAAAATGGAGGCGCCAGAAAATGTTCAGGGTCTTATTGCAACAATTTCTTGCTTGTCAGCGAGCATTGTAGGTACCCACCCGACACACAGATACTTTTTCAACCCCAAATGATCAAGTAAAATTGAAATATTTGTCTCTTCAGGAATAAAACGCACCGTACGACGCCAATCTGATGAATTTTTTTTTCCACATTTGTAACTACTGCCTCTGTTACTATAGAGTCGTAGGGCACCCAGAGCGAGTCATCTTCAATCGATGTTCTCTCACTTTTAAATTACGCGCATTGCATTGACGTGCAAACGTAGAATAAGGCGGACAAATTTCTCGTAATGTTTGCCAACACCTTCCAAAAAGGCAGGAACTAATGACAGCTTCGGACCAAAATTTAAGTACCAACACAAAATTTAATTGTGCTATAGCTAGAATTCTAGTTTTTTTTTTCGAGCAGATTGCCCGAATTCGGATCTAAACCTGAGCACGAGAGTAATTCCTGTCCATTAGTTTTTATGTTATAGACTTTTTGCCTTTCGTCACCTCAACCCAGCAAGAAAGTAACAATGGCTTGTAGTACAAAAACTACTAATATTTGCCATTCAGATAATAATTTCGAATAACCTAAAAACTTTTCGGTACAATCTTTTAATATTGCATTGTAACACGATATACATATGCATGCAAAATTTCAGCTCAATCGGAAACCGGGAAGTAGGTGAAATTTAACTTGCAAGATTTCACCCGAACAAACATGCATACACTGCAAGTTAATAAAAGCTTGTAAAAATGAGCCTAGGTTTCTACAGTGGCTCTAAATCCTGACACATAACCTTAAACCAAGACGCGATAATTATGGAGATTTTATGTGACTGCCAGAAAGATTTGTGAAACAGATCCGGAGCCGTCTTTGTGTTCTAGCGAGAAAACTAATGACATGAGTCACCAAAATTTGCATTACGAGTTTTTTTTAATGTGGATCTAAATCTCTGCATCATTCTTTTTCCTAGTCTTGGTAATTTTAAGTATACTGCTGGCTCATATTCTGAGACTTGGCATGATGAATATAATTACGCCCTGAATTGGGACCACGGGTACGCTAGTACTAATATTACTGTGTTAATAGGGTCCAGTTGGCACCCTAAAAACTAAAAATAGTACCTAGGGGCACAAATTTATGTTATTTTTTAATAAAAAATAATGTTCTGGGAAATTTAACAACCTTCCAGATGTTGGAAATTGGAGCATCACCTAGGGGTGAATGTCAGCAAAAAATAGTTTTTATCAACTTTAGATTTTTTAACACTCTCACCGCCATGCGGTCCGCCGGCAGGTCGTAAGATTTCAAGTATTGCAAGCCACCTTAAGTTGCGCTGAGCGGGCTTGTCGGGCCATACGGGTCGCCGGCGTACCGTAACTTTCGCGCCTAAATCAGTCAAAATATTTAAAGATTAAAGACAACCAGTGAGCCCGCCGGCCTCCCGTACGGCCTGCGACACTCGTTACAGATTTTCCACAGTGGCTTGCTAAGATAGCAACCGCGAGGGTCGCTGGCGGCCCGCATGGCTTGCTGTACTGGAAAATTCAATACATAGATGGCGGTGAGAGTGTTAAGAGTATTTGCAGCGAAATAATTCAAATTTAAATGATTTTATTTTTAAGAAATAAATAGATTTCTCTGACCTATTTTTATTTAAATATATCGGTTTCTGCACATTTTTTTTTTCAATTTGCTCTATTTTCTGGCCCATCCAGTAGCCCTACCTAAAGACTTAAAAAGAATATTGAAACCAATTAACTCTTACGGCACAAATATGAAATAAATTCTAGATATCACATAATATATCAGAAAGCATACGCATACAAGCAAAAATGCTTGAATGAACCTTCATAATATTTTATTGTTTAATAATAAAAACGTGTAAAAGTTCAAGGCAGTTACAATAAATGTATTACATAATAATAAATGAAGCCAGTACTGAAGGTATCATATTTATTTGACTTACAACCTATCAATACACATGTAAAGCCCTAATATGTTATGAAAAATTAATTATAATAAAAACGATACATGATGTTATAAACTAGATACTGTCAATTTACAACTGAATGTAATGTTTAAAATATCTTATACGAAATATTAACGATGGTGTTACCTATAGTTTATCTATAAAAACTCGTTTAACATCTAAAAGAAAAATATTTAATAGTAAAAATGACTCTAGCATTCACTACCATTCATATAATCGTATCCCTTTTCGAAATAATTTTATGGGAGCTTTGATGTGACAAATTAAATTGTATAAAAATAATAAAAGTAGATAATATTTATATACATAGTTTTCAAAATTAATTTAGGTACGCATTTCAATTTAATGAGGTTAATTAAATACTTATAATAATTTATATTTTAATCTAGTATAAAATGTGGAATATTTGGAGCTCCCTGAGTTAGGCGTATTTTCATATTTTTTCAATGAAATAGCGCAATAAATCTTATAAACGAAACAAGATTCTATATGAAAAAAGACACTCCCAAAGAGAATAATATAAGCTTTAAATATTAATAATATCCTGGTGAGAATAAATTTAGAACTAGGACCCGTAAAATTAAACCATAACATAATCAAACCCAGCTCATAACATTAGGTTATATACAAGCATTTTATACGAGTCAACGAAAAATTTATTAGATATTTCCATACGTCCATCTCTTGGCTAACCATTTGTGAACTGCAGGTACTGGCCATGACGTTCATTTACAGCGAAAAATAAAACTCTAATAATCTTTTCATCCCTGTATCTTACTCAAGATTTAATTTAAAACATAAAGCTTTAAAAATCTCATGCATTCTATCTTACAAAAAAATTATACAATTAGGTATTTAAATTCAATTTTGTTTCCCATTAATAAAACTGTATAATGTTTGTAACAACTTAGATTCAATGTAACAATATAAACATATACGTGTAACACCTCCACACATTCTTGATAAAAACAGGCCAAGTGCGAGTCGGACTAGCGCTCCGAGGGTTCCTTACCACTACACCTCTCCAAACAACCACATAGTATAATAACAATGATACCTAATCACATTACAAAGAAAAGACATCAACGCGAGCGATATAAATATGCTTTTTTTGTCATTCAGTTCAGACTCCTTAGCGCGAGTATGACTCACACTTAACCAATTTTATTATCTGTTGTTTTACTTCAATATTAGTACTATAATCACACCAAGTTTCACGCTTGTCTGTATTACGGTTTTAACGATAGAGTTAAATCAAAAATACTTCTAAAGACCTTTAAAAACACGTTTTTGTATGGAGACCCCCCATTTTTTCGTTTTATAATTTTTAGAATTTGTTGTTACAGCGGCAACAGAAATACCCATTCTGTTAAATATTCAACTGTCTACCTATTACTGTTAATGAAATACAGCCCGCTGAAAACATACATCTAAGATTAAAAATCTACCAAAAACCATAATATTCACACTATTGTTGTTTCAGTCTATCATCAAACTGACTATAATAAATATCAATATCGCATCATGATGGTCGGTTCAATATATGAACAAAGTGTCTGCTGTAGCCGACACCGGCTACGCAAAAAGCGGTAACGGAAGCTGGCAGTAGTAAATCAAGATGGCCGCCGACAGTCAGCTGTTTACTGTCGATGTCGTGTTTTTGATCTAGCTGTCAACGTCGGCGAAACCTAAATCAAAGCGGGAGCGAGCGAAGCGAGCTCGGGGTTTCAGAGCACCCCGACTCGGGTGTTTAGGTTCAGAAGGCTAGACGTAGAGGTGAGCAAATAGTCCACCTCTACTTCATAGCTGTCGTTAATTTGATATGAGAATCACCGAAAGGGCCTACAGTTTGTCCAAAAAGACTTAAAAGCTGATTTCGTTGAAACTACAATATTTATGTTGCCAATTAGGAACAAACAGCGCCTTTATTTAATGTCATCTCTTTAAGGACAGAGTGTACGTTGACTGCTCGCTTAACAGCTGACAGTCGGCGGTCACCTTGATCAACCACTGCCGGCGCGTGTTATCGGTTTTTTTGCGTAACCGGCGTCGGCTGAATAGGCACTTTCCTCTTAAAATTCAATGTTGGAACCGGCGCCGCGCCGGTTCACATTATGGCAACCGGCGCCAGCTGTAAAAGCGCAACCTTAGTTAAAATTATTGTATATCATACATAACATAACATAATAATGCTACAATAATATGGAATTGAGAAATCGTTTATTTTCCTAGTCATATCACAAAGTCTAATGTACTGGCGGGCTGATATTACATTGGGCCATCGATAACACTTACTTTCATACGCAAGTAGTAGATAGCACGTCCGGAGAGCCCGAGGGTAGCGAGGAAGAGCAGCACGTACACGACGTAGAGGCCGGCGCGACCGCGCGCGCTGTCCAGCGTACCGAGCGTGACGCCCAGCGCCACGCCGAGCGCTACCAGCGCCAGCACCGAGAATATCGTGGCCTTCACGCGCGCCATGCGCGCCCCCACCGATGACACGCGCCTACAGTGCGGACAACGCACCGGCGCGTTCTTTAGCAGCTGGTACTGGAATAAAATAGGAACTTGTCAAAGGCTTTGAAAAATAGGTTATATCAGGGATCCCCAATACGGGCACCGTTGGGGCACCACGAGCTACTACCAGGGCCGAGCCGGCCCGTATACAGGGTGAAGCGTTAGATGCTTGCAAAATGAAGTCCGGAAAAAATATGTGGAATCGAATTTATTTGAAATCCAATTAATTTGATCTTGTGGTAGAAGTTGTTCAGTTTAAAGAGTGGCATCTATCATTTGGCGCTTTTCATAACTCTAACCCTGCTTTCCATCACATAAATTTATTTGAAAATAATTTTAATTATTTATATTCTCATCAACAAATCCTTTCATTTGATACCCGTATCATGGGGGTGCATAAAAATAACTGATCTGCCATCTTTGGAAGTCCGCCATATTGGATTTAGAATGACGTCACTTAGCTAACCATGTATTGTGCTCCAAGCTTAACGTATATGCGAAAACTTAGCGCAATCAAAAACTGGGAAGGGGTTCTAATTTAGCTTCCAAGATTTGCCCAAACTACTCGTAACTAGCAAACCAACTAATTATCACAGTATGCTAATATAAAGCTTGTAAAAAGCATGGTTTTTATGAAAATACTGTGCCATGGAAAACTATAAAACCATCGAATTGTTACCAGTAGACTTAGTAAAACGGAATTGATTAGGCATTCCAGATAAAAAAAAAATGAAAAACCTACTGAACGGCTTCTCGCATTTTGTTATAGATGGAAACACATGTAAAAGAAATAAAAAAGTAAAACTATTGATTTCTTTTACAGAATGGCTTTGAGGACATGACCTAATTTTAAATAATCTAATTAGGATGTACATTCCATCCACTTTACAGTTATTGTGTGAACTATAGTAATATTATAAAATGAAATGAGTTGTCAATGACTACTAATTTCATTCATTTAAGTTATCTATTTACTCTCAATCTAAAGCTAAAACACATAGCATTCTTGTCATAGGCATATTGACATAAGCTAGGCTAGGCATTAAATATAATTATGCTCTTGCAACTAACTATAAAATGTTTTAAATAGAATTGCTGTGGATGGTAAATAACTAACAATATAAACAAAAAAAAGTGCATTTAAATCAATAAAATTAAATCATGCGATCGCTCTCTGTATGCAGCAAGAAAGGGACAACTGCAGCTCAGAACAATAATAGGAAAAAAAAAAAACAAAAAAATTTTCTAAAACAGCATTTTGTAGCCCCCTATTTCCTCCAAAACTTGTCAAATATATATATTTTTTTAATAATTTAATAATAGCTTTAGCTATAACAATAATTAAAATCATAACTTAAGACTCAATATGTTATGCCTCTATGTTTTCGTTTTAATGTTAATATGCATATTATTTTTTGGTGAGTGTCAGCTCAAGCCAATAATAGGTACATAAAATTGTCCAAAACAGCATTTCGTAGTCCTCATATTTTCTAAAAACCTGGACCAATAATATTTTTTTTCAAAAATAATTTAAAAGAAGCTTTATCTATGCCTCTCTGTTTTCATTTTAATGTTAAGTCAATATGCATATTTTTTTTTTGGTGAGTGTCAGCTCAGACCAGCATTTCGTAATCCCCTATTTCCTCAAAAACTTGACTAAATACAGAGATTTGTTACCATAGATGGGTTATGCACTAACAAACAACATTTGAAAATCGAAGCCATTTACACACACATCATTATAGGTAGTTCCCTTCTATTGCACCGAATGTTACTAAGAAAAGAGATGCCAATTGGCATCTTTTTTTTGCTTCACTTTTTAGACGCATGTAACCTATCTACCTCCCCTTAAATATAGCATAGCTCTGACTAAATATAATATTTTTTACAAAAATAATTTAAAAAGGCTGCCTCTATGTTTTCGTTTTAATGTTAATATGCTTTTTTTTGTGAGTGACTTCAAAGTGCATTTGAATCGACCATGTAAGAGGAAACGCGGATTTTGAGAATAGGTATTTGAATAAAATGTTGCTGTCTCGCTGCATGCGCTCGCTCTCTGTACGCAGCAAAAAAAGGAGCAACTCCAGCTCAGACCAATAATACGTGTAGGTAATAGTCCCCTATTTCCTCGAAAACTACACCAAACAATTTTTTTTCAAAAATGTATTGTATTTTTTTGGTGAGTGTCTGAAAATTACATTTTCTTAGTTTTTGAAGGCTTCTTAAAACATAAGGGCAAGAATGGCTATATCTACCATAGGTTTTATGGGGAAAAACCCTTTAATGTCATTATCGAGGGAGGAAACGGGGGACTACGAGAGCTGTTTGATAAGTCCAACTAGTGTATTATGCCCATTGCAATGGTTGACGTGTGCACTGGGTCACTGTCTTGATGAAAGAGGATTTTCATTTTGGTCGTTTTTCCAACAATTCGGCATTAAAACGGTCCAATAACTCTCCGTAATAACGGCCAGTAATATTCTTCCCCTTTTCCAAGTAGTCAATCATGATGATTCCTTCGCCATCCCAGAAAACTGTCGCCATCACTTTCCCAGCCGACAAAACAGTATTAGCCTTCTTTGGGGCACATTCACTAGTAGTCATCCATTGTTTGGATTGCTGTTTTGACTCGGGTGTATAATGGTTAACCCATGTTTCATCCACAGTGACAAATCCGACTTAAAAAGTTCCGAGGATTACGCTTCATCATATCCAAACACAGCTTTCTTTCGCGTTTTTGTCCGATCGTCAACAAACGTGGTACCCATCGTGCAGACAGCTTTGTCATAGCCAAATCTTCGTGAAGTATTTTATGTACTCGCTCAGTGGAGATGCCTACGATCTCGGCTATTTCACGCTCCTTCACTTGGCGGTCGTCGAGTACAATATTATGGACTTCTTCTTCAACAACATCCTCAGTAGTGACTTCGATTGGGCGACCAGAGCGCGCAGCATCAGATGAGCTTGACCGACCACGTTAAAAATCATTTAACCAGTTATAAACAGTCTGCAACGTTGGTGCGTTAGTGCCATGAACAGAATGAAGTTCAGTTTTTATTGTGGCAGCACTGCAACCCATCATATATTTTTTTTATAACGGCAACCGTATCGCTCCCGGCTAAGAATAGGACCATCCCATCTCTTCCAATGGGGGTCGTAAGAGTCGACTAAGGGACTTAAAACCGGAGGATGGGCAGCAGCGTCCTTTCCGTGCATTGCAACACACCTGCAACCACACTGCCATCGCCAAACCGCCTGCCAAGCGTGGCGGTTACGGCAAAACCCCCTATGAATACCACACCCAGAAAAAGGCCCCTAGTCCCCGGCGGCCCTGCTATTCCTGGCTCCGGTAGCAGTCATGGTAACGGCGAGGCGGGGGGTGCGAAGAATCCTCGGCAGATGCCAAGCTACCAAACACAACGACTTTTGACCCTGGCAACTTACAACACGCGTACACTGCGGACTGACGAGAAGCTTACATAACTCGAAGAAGTATTGAGCAGATTACGGTGGGATATCGTAGGTTTATGTGAAGTCCAAAGAGAGGGAGAGAACACCATGATCCTTAAATCCGGAAACCTGCTCTATTTTCGGGAGGGCGACCAACAGTCCCAGGGTGGTGTCGGGTTTCTCGTCCACAAGTTCCTGATTAACATTGTGGCCCAGATTGTGAGCGTTTCGACAAGGGTAGCATACCTTACACTCAGAATCACCAAACGATATTCGATGAAGGTCATACAGGTATACGCGCCGACTACGAAACACTCCGACGACGAGGTAGAGACTATGTATGAGGACATCTTTACAGCCTTACATAGCACCAGGACCCATTATACCGTTGTTATGGGGGACTTTAACGCGAAACTGGGCAAACGAAGCGATGGTGAGCTGAGAGTGGGGCAATTTGGATACAGAGTAAGAAATGCACGTGGCCAGATGCTGGCCGACTTTATGGAGAAGGAGAGCCCGTTTCATACTCCTTCTTCATAAAGTCAAAACAGCGGAAGTGGACATGGTTGCATCCCAATGGCGTAACGAAGAACAAGATAGACTTCATCTTGTCGACAAGGAGGCGAATATTAAATGATATCACGGTGATCAATTCAGTCAAAGCAGGAAGCGATTACCGGATGGTAAGAGGCACATTGAATCTAAAGACCAAGCTAGAAATATGTCCACTGATGAAGAGTCTACGCTCCGACCAGCGCCCATCCAGCTCCAAAACCCCGAGAGCTTTCATCTCGAGTTGCAAAACCGTTTCGAATGCCTAGGAGACTGCGATAATGTGGACGATTATAATGACAGGTTCGTGAAAATTGTCCAAACGGTCGGGTCTAAGATTTTGAAAACTCGCCGTTCAGACAAAACCAAAAAAATCTCTAACTTCACCAGCAACCTAATGGAGAAAAAAGCAGATTGTTTTTGTAGTCCTCTGAAGACGCTACTCAATATTGGCAACTAAACAAGCAGATCTCTAAGTCCCTGACTCGCGAATTACGCCAATAAAATACAAATTGTATTAAACAGGCTCAAAAGTGTTCACGAGGGATCTGTCTGTTGGACAAAGCCAACTGACCAAGCTGAAGACTGAGGATGGCAGGATCATATCGTCTAAGACAGAGTGGCTGGAAGAAGTTGAGAAGTTCTATGAACAATTGTACAAGACCACACATTTGCCTGTCAGCAATCTGGCTGAAGACCCAAGAGCCAGACTAACCCGACATTATACAGAAGATATACCGGCGTCAGCCTGTACGAGATTAGATGGCTCTCAAACAGCTCAAGAACAACAATGCACCGGGTCATGATGGAATTACAGCTGAACTTCTGAAAGCAGGTGGATCACCAGTACTAAAAGCTCTTCAGAAGTTATTTAATTCCGTTATATTTGAGGGACTAACGCCTAAGGCATGACACAGAAGTGTGGTCATGCTTTTCTTCAAAAATAGTGACAACGCCCTGCTGAATAACTACACACCCATCTCACTTCTGAGCCATGTCTACAAGCTGTTTTCAAGAGTCATTACGAATTAATACGAATCGTCTTGCACGCAGGTTTGACGACTTCCAGCCTCCCGAACAAGCCGGTTTCTGAAAAGGCTTTAGCACCATAGACCACATACATACGCTGCGTGTAGCAGATTATACAGAAGACCAAAGAGTACAATTAGCCACTATGCCTGGCTATCGTTAAAGTGAAGTGGCAGTGGGCAGGGCACATAGCTAGTAGAATAATGATGGTGCAATAAAGTTCTCGAGTGGCGACCGCGCACAGGAAAACGTAGCGTAGGCAGGCCTCCCACACGGTGGACCGACCACCTGGTGGAGATTGCGGGAGGCCGATAGAGATCACATTAAAGCAATAGTAAAAATGACAATTTCTTCTCGTCTTCATTTGAAAGAGTGTGCCTACCAGTGTTAATGCTATTTACCAAAAAAAGGTTTTACAAATAGTTTTTAAAAACATATGTTTGTATGGAAGGCGCCCACATTTCCTTTTAAGAATTGTAATTATTTTCATATAGCCATTAGTATCTAAATTGTTGATTTAAAGTGACTCAACCTGCATTATATCCTCATATATAATATATACAAACATCAGAATAGTTACAGGCTAACAAGATATTTTAGTGGCACCAACATGACACTAGGATGTGATGATGTCAGGGCCTTATCAATTGTGGATTTAAACAAGCCAAGAAAATTTAAAACCTTACAGGTACAAGCTTTTAGCCTCCTTCCAGGGTGCAATCATCTGGCTCCATCATCAGACCCTGGATATCATCTAGGACCAGAGTCCTTGTTAAGACAAATCAAACAAGCCCAAGCTTGAAGGGGTTGATTGTTTTATTACAGATTCCCAAGGGCCGGCTTCATCATCAGACATTAGATATCATCTAGGACGAGTCCTTGTCAAGACGAATCAAACAAGCGCAAACAAATTCAAGAACTGGCTTAATAAAACTAACAATTATTAGCAAAGTTACGGGAAAATTTATAATCAAATTACCAGAAATGTGTCTTGACAATGTGCGCAGATGACCCGACACATGCCGGGCAGAGTTGGTACGGGTGGCGTCACAGGTGATGGGGCCAGGTTGATGATGCGCTTACAGTCCGCTCGTGGACATGCTATGCGCTGTGATGACGACTTGCAGATCAGCAAGCAGTTGCAGGGACAACGAACATATTTCTTGCCCGGTGGCGCATTCCTTATTGGCTACAAACAAATACATACATGACAATCATCAAGATTCTGAGGTTATTCTAAGTAAAACCACAAAGTATTTAACAATACCTATAGGTTCTGATAATGACTCAATAGTTTATTATCAACTGACTGTTTATCAATAAATCAAGACAGTTTCAACCTCTATAATGTATGCTAAGTAGTTATGGGGTCAAAGGTAAAATAACTTGAACCTTACCGTGGCTTCATTACACTCTGAGCACTTGACAACATGCTGTTCTCTTTTGCCGGAAATGTCGATCATAGCCTGGCACACGCGGCAGGTAACCATGGGTAGTCCCGCCTGCTGGTACGACGGAGGTACCTCGTCGGGCCCGATCGGCGATATTGTACTGACGACATTCTCCTCTGGCAAAACAACAAGCTCGCGTGTATAATACCGGTTCATGTTATAACGAGGAAAGTAAGTTGCATAACTTAGATTTCATGAAAATAACAAAATGCATTCGGTTTATCCCTGCTTGCATTGTTTAGCAACAAAAAACAACAAAATACATTTTGGTTGAATCATCAGCTGTCAAGACAAAGATATTTTTTTCATACATACCGTCTCTCAAGAGTGGCTGATTTTCACTTTGTCCATCTCCCATCATGTAGCACAATTAGATTAACAGGGCAAAACAGGAATATTATTAATTATTAATTTAGACGAAATAAAAATCCCACCCCAGAACACAGACTAAATAGGGTTCTGTCCATATAGATGAGCTAGAATATGTCTGACCACCACAGACAGAACACGATTACTCCACAAGGGAGGCTGACCACAGATCACTGCTTGGTATTTGTTTGTAGCAAGCACGTAGCAAGCTAGTCTCAGAGCAATATTTGCTCTGAGAAGCTAGTTCTGACCATAGACCATTAAATATAAACCTCCGAGCAATAACTAAAGCATAGAGAGAGCGTCAAAATTCATTCTAGTTACACTATTGACACTATTTACATTAAATGATGATGATGATGATGACACTATTGACACTTATTACCCAGTTAGTGTAATAAAGCAAGATAGATATATATTAATTATATTTGTTTTTTGCAAGGCTGTCCACTTTTTTTAGCAATGCTAGTGAATTTCGATAATCGATATTTTTTTGCTGTTTATTTTGTAGGTGTACATAAGCATATGTATACTAAGGTTACTAGTTTGCTAAATTAATATTTTATAAGCATTTATTTTATTACCCAATATCAATTTTGTTATTGTAGAATTTAGTATATATAGTCAGAAAAATATAAACTTATTCAGTCACCGTATAACCTTTAGTCTCTTTGCATCTCATCCAATACAAAGACGTCGTAACATTGGTGACTCCGACGTTCCAGAAGAATCAGCAAGCAGCGCAGCACCTGACGTGATCAGCCCAGCACCCGACGTGAACCAGCAAGCAACCCAGCACCCGATGCGAACCTGCAAACAGCCCAGCAGCCAACGTATTCTGGAAGAAGCAGCAGCTCAGCTGCCGAAGTGATCTGAAAGAATCCGACAGCTGACGTAACCCAGAAGAGCTAGCCAGCCAGCAGCCAACGTGAAGTTTGCCGTCGCATCGCACCGCTTTCGAGAACTTGGAGAAGATCGATTTTCACGCTAGATTCTCCCTGGATCCAAACAAGTGTACACATTTTTAATCGGCCTCCCACCCAACAGCGGGTCTCACCGATTAATTATTTTCAAGAGACACGAGTTAAAGATCCACTTAAAAATCAGTAAACCTCTCTTCAATATGAGCTTACCGAGCAGTACCGACGCCACCGCTGCCCTTAAACTGTTATCCCAAGTTTACAAATTGTCCTCGGAAGTTGCCGCTCTACGGATGCACGGGGTAGATAGGGGAAGAAACCACTCCCGACTTCAGTTTCGCCCAAGGTCAAGGTCCACATCGTATTCAAGTACAAGAATGACGCACGACAATCCAAATTGGCATTTTAGACACAGGCACAGAGCTAGTAATTGTGAAAAGCTGTGCAACTGGAGAAAGCCTTCGGAAAACTAGAGTTAGCATTGACCGCGGCGGAAGTCAGCGCTATCGTCAAGTCAAGCCGCCTATGCATTACCGACCGCAAAAGTGGGTACCGTTTTTTGGTAGATACTGGGGCAAACATATGCGTACTACCAAAGTGAGGCAAATCATTGACACAAGACGACACATACTAAATTATTCGCAGCTAATGGAACGAGCACTATTATATTTAAAAATGAGGCGACACTACCAAAAAGAAATTAATAGAAATTAATTCATGGCACTACAGAACTCACTACCCATGGAGCAGTGACGCAATCAGATTCGCCTGCCGCCAGCACGATTGATGTATCCAGTCTCTATGAGAAGATAACATAAGTTCCGCGCAGATGATATATGGCACCATCATACGAATACCTGGAGAATTTTTCTAGCAGAAAACGCAAGTAATTCCTCCAGAAACATTCACGAATGAGCTGGTACGTGCAATGACTACACTGCGTCCTCAAGGAATTAACCGGACTTCCAAGCAAAAACCGAAATGAAGAAATGTGACTACGTATACGTCAGAACTGATGCATTTTACGCAATAACAAAAACGAAGACACGAAAATATGTCACAAGTCTGCAAAGCTTCAGGCACCAGGTCAGCCAACTTCGGACTCACGCAAAAACACGGCCAAAACGCGATCCGGCAGAGCGATTAGGCCAGTAGTCCGTTTTGCAGTGTAAGCAAAACTCTATTAGACTAACTAAGTTTTATTATTTTACTGACATAATTACAAATCTTGTTATGTTGCTATTGCTGTTGTATTTTATCGTGTTGATATTTTTAATTATTTTTTTGTGTAAAATATATAGATTATTATTTTTTTTAAGTGGGAGAGTAATGTAGGTAGGTGTACATAAGCATATTTATACTAGGTTACTAGATTGCTAAATTCATATTTTATAAGCATTTATTTTATTACCCAATATCAATTTTGTTATTGTAGAATTTATTATAATATATATAGTCAGAAAAATATAAACTTATTCAGTCACCGTATAATCTTGTCTCGCTGCATCTCAAGTAATCTCAACCAATACAAAGACGTTGCAACAAATTATTTTTTTCGAAAGGACAAGCTTGTTGTTGGCCGTGGGGGCCTTTACAACTTCACCGGGCAGAGGAGGCGAGTGCGGAGGGCACAAGAGAAGAAAGCAAAAGATGCCACTGCCTAAGGGCGCCCAGGTGGGCACGGACCTCGGCTTAGGTCATTGCTTGGACTGGGGGAGGATCGGAGAGAAGCGGCCTGGTACGTACCGGTAGCGCTGGTAAGCGCCAGAAGCGGGGGGACGCCGCCCTCGCCAGCGAGGGCAGAATGTCGGTGTAGTGTTTCTCTGTGGGTTAGGGGGTGGGATCAGGGCAGCTACGGCCAGCGTGGTCGGGTCGTCGGATTACGCGAATGGGGTTCACGGGTAGCTCGTAAAGGCCGCAAAGCACACTCTCCGAAATGAATTCGATAGAAAACTGAAAGACAGGCAATTTGGCGGCAATGCTCAAAGCTTTGAAGCTTGTTTTTGACAAGCTCATCGTCGCCAATGAGTCTCCGGGCGCGTTGGTCGATAGCGTCCAAGGTATCCAGCTGATAGCGGGCTGATCCATCCCATAGGTGAGAACAGTACTCCATACAAATTCGGACTTGTGCTTGATATAAAGATAGAAGCTGTGCAGGTGTGAAGTACCATCTCACCTTAGAGAGAATACCCAGCTTCATTGCAGCAACATTGGCCTTGGACTCAATGTATCCACCGAAATTGAGATTAGGTGTTATTTCCACGCCAAAAAGCTCAGGATGGAAGATTTCCATTTATCGCTATTAATTTTTTGAATTCCTTCAATTAAAAAATCTTTTATTTCTGCCATTATTAATTTTTCGTTGTGGGCAGTGACATTCGACCTTTTACTTGAACCTAGATAAGTTCTATTGGGTTTAGTTCACAGTGATACGGTGGAAGCCGAAGGACTGTTTTATTTTCGACTTAGCCATTTCACCCGCCTCGCGTCGCCGTTGGTGGCTTTTTACGATATTTAACAGTTCGCTTTTACAAAGGTCATGGTGAAAAGGAATGTTTTTTTCTTAACGCTAATCAATAATTTTTTGCTTTTTATTTTTCTCTTTTGGCACTTCTTGTTTTCGTGAGTGAAACGAGGCGTTGTCTATAACAATGACACTGTTAACAACTAGCTTATCTAATATGGCGCCAAACCAATCTTCAAACACTGCCGCGGTCATAACCACACAACAGGAGAACATATTATTATCAAAGGGGTGTACTTTCCAATCAGAAACAGTAAATCCTTCAAACACGAGGTAGAACAACTTTTGGAAGAGGGAGGAGCCTTGAAGAAGATTTGAACCTTAAAACCAAATTACTTCACCAAACAACAGACAGACTCCTTGCCTGCGTCAGTGTTTCCCGATTCCTATAATTTGGGGATCTTCAAGGCAAGAGTGAATAGGCATTATTTGAGTTTGCGTGTACCTTCCTCGACTGCCTCATCCATCACTTACCATCAGGTGCAACTCACCACTCATCAGGTCAAACGCACTTATATTTTTAATTAAAAAAAGAGAGGAACGGACATTATCGTGCGCGACCATCACTCTCGTAACGAATGTACACTGATCAATACCGGCCTATCCTCGAGACCAGCGTATAGTGATCGCATGATACTCGACACGGGCATTACAACGGAAGTCAAATCAAGCACCCAGCTCCAGTCCATCGGCTCAGACCATATGCCATGGCTCCTGGGTCTTAAAATTGACACCGACATTGAAACCACCAAAGTGCGTAACATTAAAGACATCTACCAAGACGAGAATGGTAAAGAGAAATTCTACAAAATAATAGAAGAGAACATTAACTTCGAAACAGGGATCGCATCGAACACAGACTGCGAAGAATTAATAAAGCAGCTCACTAGAGCTATAAACAAAGATCTAGATACTCTAGCCCCAAAGAGAGTCATAGATCAGAAAGAATCGCTACCAGAAGAAATCAAGGAGGCGACCAAGGATAGAAACGTACTGAAGAAACTTGCTTACGAATCCAGACACACAACCCTTCACGCCAGGGCAATAACACTGTACAACGCCTCTAAAAATAAGGTTGCCGCCCTCCTACAAAACCATAGAGAAGAAGTCTAGACAAAAATCCTAGACAATAGAGAAGAAAACCATAGAAAATATGTGGAGCATTCAACGCTCCATGAAGAAACAACCACAGAGATTACCACACTTCACAATCTGCCAAACGGAAGAAGACACGCTTGAAGAACTAGTAAATACAGCCATAGTCACCGATGCCGAGGTGGCCCTAGAAGACACCCACACCGAGAAACACACACCATTTCAACCCCTTGAACCAAACTCAGTAGATGAGCTCAAAAATACGCTTAGAAAATTCAAAAACAAAAAGCCCCAGGGCCCGATGAGATCAAGGCAGATGCCCTGAAGCTCGGAGGAGAGCCAGTCCTGGCCGCCTTCAAGAAAATCATGGACTATATACTCGCAACGGGCTACTTCCCAAAATCATGGAAGACAGGACACTGTATTTTCCTACACAAAGCCGGAACAGACTATATGTCACCGGCCTCATACAGACCAATAATTCTCCTTAACATCATGGGCAAATGGGCGGAGAGAATATTACTATCAAGAATTCAACAAGAATGCGCCACTCTCATCCCAGACTACCAACACGGCTTTGGGGACGAAGCTTCAAATATTAAGAACAGGCAAATATATAACAGATGCGCTTGCTAATGGACACAGCGTAGCTATGATCAGCACCGACCTATCAGCCTTCGACTCGATCAAACACAAGGGATTGATCAAGAAACTGTACGAAGGAAATGTCAGGAGTAACATAATAAAGATGGTAGAGAACTATCTAGCTGACAGAACTGTCAGTGGTAGATTCAAAATGACCACAGGAAAAGAGAAAGTAGTACCACACGGCGTCCCCCAAGGATCCATACTGGGGCCTGTCTTGTTCAACCTATACGTATCGGACATTCCAAGGAGCAGAATAGCAGGTCAAATGCTTACCAATTACGCGGATGATCTCTGTATACTTAACGCAGAAATAAGACCGGACCACGCCACTAGGAGAGTGGAATGGGCAGCGGAAGAAATCACAGACTACTACAAAAGGTGGGGACTTAAATGCAATGTTGACAAAAGAGTATGCATCATGTTCAGCCACAAACGCCCTAGAATGGCAAACCCCAACAGTGGCTACAGAAACTACATAACGCTCAAAGGCCAGCGTATCGAATTTCAACAACAAATAAAATAGCTGGGAGTCATCATGGATAAAAGACTATCAATGAACAAACACACACAAGAAACCGTCGCCAAGGCCAAACTGGTACGCGGTGCCCTCAACCCGATCATCGGGGGGAGGGCCAAAACTAGCATCGAGACAAAACTGAAAATCATACAAGCGTGTCTCCTACCTATCCTCGATTACAGGGTGATCCAGATGCTGCCGAGATACAGCAAAACTAATCTAAATAAAATAGAAGCCCAATATCGAATGGCTCTCAAAACAAACTAGTTTGGGCTACAGCTTCAACACGGATGACCTATGGGAAATGCTCGATCAGGACCCATGGCATATTCGGGCACACGATCTCTACAGAGACATGTAAGAGAAAATCGAGAATCTATCGATAGAGGCACTGCAAGACGGTGGCCCTTAATACACCAGATACGGACACTTCAATCCCAAACAGAGAGGCCTCCAACTCAGCAAGAGAGAAGGCTTCCCCAGACAATGTAGGATCTGATCGTAGCATCGACTTAGCTAAAAAACAAACAAAATGAATAAATGACATTCTATTCTATTCTATTATATCGTGTTACTAATCGCCTTGTTTTTTAGACACGAACATGTGCAAACCTCCTTCCAAGATCATCTTCACTTCCAATATGGGTTATTACTAACCTTTTGCCTTTGCCTGCAACAATTGATAAAACAATCAACACTTTTGTAGATAACACACAACTTTGCGATTCTATTACAATGAAACAAAGGTTGCTTTACACCTGCGCGTCCCCTTTAAGCTAACAATAGAAAATAGAAGATAATACAAAGAAAACACATGCTGTGGATTGTTTAAGCCGGTAGATAAACCTTTGATGAAGGCGTCTCGTTTGCTTAAGACAGTTGTATCCATCCAAGTTATCGATGTGGTATGTCCTTCACTTAACCATATCATCTAAGTAATATTTTTTTTTATTGTTTTCCCTCGCTGTTTTGACGCTTCTCAAATAATTTCGCCTCCAAAAGAAAATATCGTCTCTGTCAATCAACAAACTATTCCTGTTCATTGTATTTATTATTGGAACAGCTAGTCCTGAAGTTAATTTTGGCAAAAAATGAAATTGATGTTAGAGTGCTCTACTTTTTAAAATACTGACAGGGACACGCCACAGATGATAATATACTAGTTTCTTCGGACACGCTGAGTGACTAAAAGTGACAAAATTCTGGGCCTCACTGGTAATGTATGTAATAGTAAATATGTATTGGTTACCTGAAATGGTGTTCATGATGCCTTTGACACGTTTCATCCTCTTGGGTCTAAGCCGAACTCCCTCATGCGCTTTGAGTATACATTCGGTAGAGTGTACTCAAAGCTGGTGCGCTTCTTAACACATAGTTCGACAGGTTTAACCGTCAAAAACCCTAGGGAACGTCCCGTTCGATTAAATACAACACAGTCCAGTAGGTAATAACTAATAAGACTAATAAGATAATCGTCTATAAAATCTTATCCGAGTGCACTTGATTTTAATAATAGGTAATCTTTGATTGAACGCAGGCAGGTGCTCTTGCTCCGCGTCCACTCTATCCGTAGTTTTCAATGTGTTTATTTTGAAATGCATTAACTGACAGGAGTTTGTTACATGCTTTTGTGTGACTGCCAGTCTGCCATACATACATTAAAGCAGTGTTGCCATATATACAGATTTATCTGTATCTATACAGAATTCTCATCACAAATACAGATTACAGATTTAGCTTAACTTTTATACAGAATTTCACTTCGTCTTCTTGATCACATAAAGTCTATGATGAAATAATTGAATACGTATCTTTTTTATTGAATAATAGGCGTTTATTTATTGTCTTCAACATGTATTTCCCTGGGTTCTGTGTAAATCGTTGTCGACATCCTGGCAGCATTTTTTTATAGCCTACAGACAAGGATTCCCCGAAACTTAGGTTTGAATGAATAAACGGTTGATGAAAAATCAAGTCAGTTGTGAACAAGACATGGATGATGGAAATTTATTGTATCAGACTCTTCACCAATTGGTTTCTGCATTATTATGCCTTCCTCATTCCAGTGCCGCGGTTGAAAGGATATTTTCCGCAGTAAATTTAATTAAAACCAAAACAAGAAACCATTTGGGTACTGAAACGATGGAGGGACTTATTTTAACTAAACAACTACTCAATAATCAGCCATGTTTTAAACTCGATGTGGATAAAAAACATATTTCTAAAATGAATAAAAATATGTATAAAAAATAATAAATATACCAATTTTATGTAAGCATTAATGTTTTCTTTTATTTGATACCTTACCATGTCATCCCATAAACATTATCATTCAGATTTTATACAGAATATAGCTTCTTGTGCTCATACAGACTTTGTACAGATTTTTCGACCTTTCCATTCAGATTTATCGACCTGGCATGTGGCAACACTGCATTAAAGTAACCTCAAGGGGTACAAATCACTGACTAATTCGGGTTCTGGTACAGATCTAATTCTTTTCTCTCAAGTGTATAACCACTAAAAGTTTCATTATTCTCTGAGACCTCCTGAGTTGTGTAGTGAGCACGTAGTGAATACCTACTTCTCTCATTTACAATTCACAAACAAAAATGAGTGCATGGTGAAATTTGTATTCTAACAAAACTATTTTATTTAGAATGGCAACTAAAGTACACAGAGTGCAATTCTACAACCCTAAACCGAAACCTATAAACTGTGTTTCATTCAACAGAAACTCAAAACATATAGCTGTTGCGAGGTTTGTAACTTTGCCAAAGTTATAAATATTATGTTACATCTAAGTATCACACATGTTTACTGTTTTGACCCATATTTTCGCCAATTCGCAGAGTTGATGCGTCCATTGAGATATGGGACTTGAACCGCGCTCCGTATTTGGTGAGGTTTGTTCCTGGCGTGGAGAATGGATCTGTGGAGGCGCTAGGCTGGGTACACGAGCGGCTACTGTCCACGGGCCTAGGCGGTGCGCTTGTCGAGTGGGACCTCCACAAGCTGTGTGTTAAGACATCCTTACTGCTCACTGGTTACGCCGCCTGGTGCCTAGATGTCAATGCAGCAAGCACCATGGTGGCAGTCGGTACTGAGCAGGGATATATTAATTTGTACTCTGTTGAAGATAATGATTTAGTGTACAAGAAACTTTTTGACAAGCAGGATGGCAGAATTATGTGTTGCAAATTTGACAAAGCTGGTAATATTTTAGTCACAGGTCAGTTTTATTTTTCTTTACTTTTTACTGTATCTATAATAACTAGAATTTTGGAAACTTACTAAGCACAAGTTTTTATTTTACAGGGTCAGTAGACACAATCAGAGTTTGGAACGTAGAAACAGGTCATGCTATTACGAGATTATCAGTCAGTAGAAGAAAGAAAGAAGTCATTGTGTGGAGTGTTGCAGTCCTGTCTAACAATACCATTGTATCGGGTGACAGTCATGGCCGGCTCATATTCTGGGATGCCACTCTTGGAGAACAGGTTAATTTTATTTCCAAAAATATTTTGGAACTTGCTGCCAACTAGGGATCCCAATCCCGCACACCCCCTCGCGGGATCTCAGTATCGGCAGGATCGAAAAAAAAACAATGATGTGGGATCTCGGTATAATGGGATTCCACCTATTTTTTTTTAATTTTTAAGGTAGTAAGCTATAAAACATTCAAGCTAAGAATTAACAATTATTTATTACTCTGAACACAAATAAATTAGCAATTATTGTTATAGAAAGTTAATTCTAATTACTTAAATTCAAACAAAGCAACAGTCTTTTAAATTTTGAACAACAATTGTATTGCAATAGGCAATTGTCAACAACGTTTCACAATGTGGTCGACTGTTTTCGCGCATGCACGGTCCTTATGTATCGCTGCATTCATCAGTATTCGAGCGACAGCACTCGCGAAAGGACATCCCGCAGCTAGCGGGATTGAAAAATTATGCGGAATCTTGGTATACCGAGATTGGGACCCCTACTGCCAACATTCAACAATTTTATATAATTGCTCATTATTAGTTTTGTTTTTTTAGATTGAATCATATGTAACACAGAAAGCAGACATATTATCCATAGCGGTTTCTGAAGATGAGAAAAACATATACTGCAGTGGTATGGACCCTACCATTGCACACTTTGTCAAAGTCTGCAAGGTATCAGAAAAGAGTGGTGCACAGTGGGTCAAGAATGTGCAAAGGCATATACATGAACACGATGTCAGGTAACTAGTATTTACTGTTACATACATAACCTAATATAGGTACATATATTATGTTAATTATATTATATAATCCTCTTTGGGTCACTGAGCCAGCACAGTTAGTAAGTATACCACTATTATTGTTTTATCTATTTAAAACCATAGGAACAAAGTTTTCTATTTTATTTTACATTTTACTACATTCATTGACATGAAGCTATAGTGTTTTTCTTTAACATGTTAGCATGAATACATGAAGTTTAGCTATTTCAAAATATTCATACTTCACCATAGCAACAGATTCAAACTTTGCTTATGAGCATAGTGAAGCTGCAACGTTTAATACAAACTGCATTAGCGATTTTCACCTTTTATGGTAGAGCAATGAGGTCATGGCGCAAATTTTAAATATTTTTAAGGATTTTCCAGAATTAAGACTCCATATTTAGTTTTTTAACAAGTTCTACCTTTTATGCTTCTCCTACATTGAATTTTTCCAATTTCAATGAATTTTTCAAATGTGAATTCTTATTTTGGATATAATGCTTGATTATCACTAAATATCATATTTTTCAGGTTTACGTAGAAAATATCCTATTTCAGAAATAAATTTATTCTACATAAGTTACATTGAAATTGGTAGAAAGTACTGTGAGATGGTCGCAAAACAGACAAAACTTGTTATAAAACTTAAATGGAGTCATAATTCACGAAAACCCTTAAATAAAATTAGAGGCCTGATCTGATTGTAGTGCCTTAAATGGTAACCAATTTTTGACAGGTTGTCATTTGTCAGTCCGAACAAAAGCATAAATTTAAATAGAAAATGTTTACATACAAAACTAATTTTGGCCATTATTCAAAAAAAAAAACTAAATCTAAAAACGTAGCTTGAGGCAAAATCGGTTAACTTTTAAGAGATGAAAATCGTTTTCGCCGTTTGTATGAAAAGTCTAGTTTTCACAATGAAAAAAACTTGCTAAACACTTTGTTAAAAAGTTAGAAACATACATTTTATTTTATTTTATTTATTAACATGGATCTATAGTGTTTCTCTTTAACATGTTAGCATCAATACATGAATTTTAGCCATTTAATTTCACACTCTGTTTACTGAACAAAATAGCCTTTATTAAAAAAATATTCAGGGTACTTACTAAAAACTTAATGAACTTAATGGCTAGGGCCGCCGCCTCCTGGCCGGGAGGTCGTGGTTCGAACCTGCCACGTACCAATGTGATTTCGAATTTAGATTTCATATGTACGTTTATCCGACGCTTTTACGGTGAAGGAAAACATCGTGAGGAAACCTGCACACGCCTACGAAGAAGCCCGCAGGTTGTGTGTGAAGTCGACCAACCCGCACTGGGCCCGCGTGGTCGACTAATGTCCGATCGCCCTAATTCAGGGTAGGCTCGAGCCCCTCGGTGGGGACGTACATAAGCTGATATGAATGAATTAGTTTACCTTAAAGTTTGTATGGTTTTTAAAATTATAGTTTGTGTGTTTATGTCATAGAGATTTGGTGGTGGATGGAGAGAAGCTGGTCTCAGTGGGAGTGGATGGGTACCTCACATTGTCAAGCTACCCACCAAAGTGGGTGATGAGAATCCCACCAATGATACCCAGTCCAAGGTCTTCAGTTTGCCCTAGCAAGAAACTCCTACTATTGAGGTAACCATTCAAACATTTTAGGTTAATAACTTTGAAATAGTCATGACACTGTACCTCCGTGTCACAGTTAAGTCACAGCAAGTCAGTTGGGTAGACTATTTAGTAAATGGTATGGTTGGTGGTAGGGCATTTTCTAAGCCCGTCTGGCTAGCTACCACCATCTTATCTAAGTCTTGCCGCCAAATATCAATGTTAACAACATTGATGTGTTCCGGCTTGAAGATAAGATAGCCAGTACCCCATTGCGTTGGGAAATATTGGTAAGCCCGCTTCCATCTTCGGCAACATCGTCACTTACCACCAGGTGAGATGTTGTCAAGGGTTTACCAATTGTGAATAAAAAAAAAAAAAAAAAAAAAAGACAGTATTGTCGTCTTGGAAAAAAAATATACAAACAAAGCTGTGTTCTGTATCACTAGTTTAAACTAAATAAAAACCGGCCAAGTGCGAGTCAGAACCCCACACAAAAGTTTCCGTACCCTCATACTCATACTAGATGGCGCTAGTACAAAGGGTTCCGTACAATCATACAAGATGGCGCTAGTTTCTTTACGTTTCAAAAAAAAAAAAACGTTTTTGTATGGAGATTATATTATTATAGTATTATTTTTTTACTTTTTCAAATTTTTAGTACAGTGTAAACTCTGTAAAACGTCACTCGATTTAAAGATTCACTCTTTGAAATATCAAAATTTTCTGGCTGGCTTACTGACCGTTAGTTTATTTTGATGCTAATTTCTCTCTGTATAACGACAACTCTCAATAACGTTACAAAATGCCCGGTCCCTTGAGTGTCGCTATATAGAGTTTACACTGTATTTGTTGTTATAGCGGCAACAGAAATACATCATTAGGCTTAGTAATAGGAACCCGTTGGTCACCCTTTGGATGTACGAAACTCTATAAAACGAAACATAACGGTGTAATGTTTATTGTTGATTTGTGTATACCAAACGGTAAAGACTAGGCGAGAAAGTATGCAAACAGCCGCCTGTACAATTTATTTTTATTACTTTCAGGTATAGCAATCATCTAGAAGTTTGGAAACTAGGCACATATGCTACTGACGAAAGTGGGGATCTAATGATAAGCAACATAAGCTTAGAAACTAGTAACAAACAAATCCAGAAGAACAAACGTATGGAACAAGACTCCACAGTGTTGAGTAATAGCTCGGAGAATAGAAAAGAGAAACAAAATTTGAAACTCAAGGAAAATCCTTTGCTGATTGCTTCAGTTCGGACTAAAAAGAGTAAACAGATCCAATGTTGTGAACTGTCACCCAGTGGAGAGTTCATAGTCTACGCCACTGACAGTGATGTGAGGATGCTGAAATTGGAGACTGTTAGTATCTTGAAGACTACTTTTAAAAAATAACTACTTGATGTGCTTGTTGTGTATTATTTTATGTAATGGTTTGTATGCTCATCTGAGGACAATTTTATATTGTAGCTTATTTTCAGCACATTCGAAGATATCTTGCCAATTTTTTTGGATTCACTTTTCGTGTTATCCAGCATGCCATATTTGCTTATACAGTTTTCATGTTTTTAAGTGTTAGTCTATTTACACAGTCGACAACCTGTCATCCGACTCGTTAGTAATCTGTATATATAAAAGGAAACCGTGACTTACTGACTGATCTATGAACGCACAGCTCAAACCATTGGACGGATCGGGCTGAAATTTGACATACAGATAGCAATTATGTACGGCATCCGCTATGAAAAGATTTTGGGAAAATCCTATGGGTACGGCTAAAAACATGATCTGGGCAGGCGAAGCCGTGGCAACAGCTAGTCATGTAATATGTATAGGCTTATATAGGAGCGTTTACTTTGAGCCAGGCCTGTCGCACTTCGCGCTGTAGGCATGAAAATGTACCTATGCCAATGTACAAAGGTCTAACAAAATTAGCTGAAACTATTTTAACTAGTGCTTCTACCCATGAAACTGAACAACTTTCCCCATGAAACCCATAGTCAAATCTCAAACATTTTGTTAAACTTCCCATACTAAGTTGGCTGATCAGCTGATCGAGTTAGTATTGGAGAGCCAAATTTTTTTTGCGATTTGACTTTGGGTTCCATGGGGAAAGTTGTTCAGTTTCTTGGGTAGAAGCACCAGTTAAAATATTTTCAGCTAATTTAACCTTATATATTAGTACTAAAGCCCGCACCGCGCGGCCTCCTGATTGGTGCAAATCAAATATTTCAAGTCTTGTCAGAAGAGATAAGACTTACGCGATAGCAAGAGAGGCAACTTGTAGGTAAATACAACTGCTGGTAATTAGCGCTGTGCGACCTGAATTTGCACTTTGTTGTGTCGTTGCAAGAGTCGCCATTCATTCAAATGATTTTGCGGAGTTAACCTTAGTAAATAGTCTTTATTCTTTGACTGAGCCAACACGACGCTAGCTCAGGTACATGCCAACGACTACCATAGACTAGCCGATCATAGACTAAAAACTACGACAAAAAAAATATGCAAAAGAAAGAGATGAAAATAGCGCCCACCGTATGGGTTCGGTCGTTCCCATGTGAAAGGGTATAAACGAAAAAACTGTTCAGTTTGGGCCGTTTATGTAATAATTATAATCGTCGTTTGTATAAATGGAGCCTTACTGGTTGTACCAATATTAAGAGGATTGTGAAGCTACAACTTTTCATACAAACGGCGATAACGATTTTCACCTCTTAAATATTAACCGATTTGGACCAATTTTTGATAGGTTATCATATCAATCAAGCTAGGCTTATACGTTTTTGTTTTTTCGATAAAGTTAATAAGTTTAATTTTATTGTCGTTCACGTGTTTTCATACAAAAATATTTTTTTATTTTAAAATCAGTAATTTAAAAAACGAAACATATAAGCCTAGCTTTTGTTCTGACTGACAACCTATCAAAAATTGGTCCAAATCGGTTAACATTTAAGAGGTGAAAAATGTTATCACAGTTTGTATGAAAAGTCGAATTTTCGCCGTGGGTTCACAGTCCTCTTAATCTTACCTATAGCATTATCGCGAACAAATACTTTTTAGGACGATTCGGAAGAAGGCGAGACCAACATATCTTTGTCCAAAGTGATGATCAACGGGCTGAGCGCGCCATGCGACCGCGTCGCGTTCACGGACGACTCCCGCACGCTGGTGGCTCACTGTCACATGGAGCTGCGCGTGCTGCATGTGGACCCTGAGGCCGGCGCCACCGTCATCCAGACTGTATCCTTGGAGAAGTGTAAGTGTTATCAAAGACCATTTGGAGAAGACTGTCAATCAGAGGTCTAAGTGATAATTATCATTTATAATAGGGATGACGACAACATCAGAAATAAATTATGAACGCTTGATCACTAAATTGCCCTCCTACTTAAACTTCGGCAAACCTTACTCGTTTTGTTTTCCATCAAGTCTTATATTTTTAATTCACCATGATCACAAAATGAGTACATAAATGACGCTGCTAAACTATGACGTCACGCCTAGGCATTTTCTAAACACAATGACGTTTTTGACAGATGATAAAAAGTAACTCAGGTGACTAGCATTCGTCATCCCTATTATCGATTATTATTACGTTGATAAACTCCTAAAATTAATAGCAAATAAAATAATTAATATTATAGTTATCTTTGACAAAATGTTAGCCTCGCGCTATGCCCTGCCATGTTTATACAAACACGATTTGACGTTTCGTGACGTGTCGAAACGCGTCAAACCTCTAACTCAGAAATATAATTCACTAAAACGATTTTTTTTATTAATTGCCCTGATTAAACTTGCACTTAAACATTTAAAAGTTATTTTGTTATTTTTCCTATATAACATTTTTGTATTTTCATTTTTAAGTAAAAATTAAAGAGCCAAAAAAATGTGAATCAACGCCGATAATTATCAGATAGTTATCATGATAATTATCATAAAAAATAATTATTTTGATAATTTCGAACCCTGCTGTCAATCCTTATAGTAACTTGCGTAACTCAATTTCCTAACGATATATCTTTTAGAAGGTTATATTAAATTTACAGAAAATTTTGGATTCTTACATTCTTATGACATTTTAATCACGTTTGATCTCGTTCTTGATAAAATGTGTCTGTAGCACATTTTTGAGGCGAAATTATTTACTTGTAAGCAAAAAACTGTTAAAATACTAGCGCCATGTTATAATATACATGAAATAACCTAGAGCAGTCTAGATTCAAGACAACAATGAGTTTTTATCTCGGATCAAAAAGAAAAGGGCAGCTTTAGTGTTAACGCTTTGAAAAAGGGGTATCAAAAACTCTGCTCCAATCACGACGGAGCAGAGTTTTGCTTACAGTTACGCGTTGGCAGACTTACCGTCAGCATGCCGAAATGTGCTGTGACATGTCTCAAATACACCTGTCTCAATTACAGTGAAGGATAGGACTTATCACGTGTCGAAACATTATTCCAGGTCACCACTTCAGGTAATAAAATAATGCATACGTATATGGGGTGACTTTTAATTAGTTCTTGATAGCAAAGGATATGAATGTACTCGTGATTACTAACAACTTTCCCAAAGAAAATAAATGTCAAATATGAAAAAAAAATTTTGGTCCCTTATACATTTTTGCCGATTTTATAATGTATTATGTAACGAGGCCCAATATTTTTTTTTCTGATTTGACATATAGATTCTTAGGGAAAGTTGTTTGTAATGAATGACGAGTACATGCATATCTTTTGTTATTAAGAACTAATTAAAAGTCACCAGGTATATGGAACAAGCGTTACCCCACTTTTTTGTTATGAGTGTTGTATGAAACTGAATATCTACTTTATTTTTGATCTGAGGTTTTTAATGAATAAAGCGAAAATGAAAAAACAATAAACAAAAAATGTTCAACTAATGTTAATCACTCAGTCACCTTTGAAGGATTTAATTTTTCAGATTTTATGTTTATACGAGTTGTTATATGAGTACACAATTAAGTAATGTCAAAATGTTGGTAAGACCAGAAAAAAAATTAGAGATACATATTTTGATTTTATACAGTATTTTTTATTTTCCACTCGAAAAAGTTAAACATTAAATAGAAAATCCAAGAAAACTTCAATAACCTTCAGTTGACCTGCGAAGTTCACAAAACGTTTAACGAATGCTACGAACATAAATGTTTGTATTCCTTGTCAAATATAGACCTATTATTTATGAATAAGGTCGTCCAAACATTGACATAAAAATAATCTTTGTTCGCCTTGAATTGGGTAACATTACATAAAGGTATAGCCGCATAAATTTAAGGCTCTAAATTCTGCCATAAAATATAGCAAAACATTATATAGGAAATGGAGAATTAAATGACACAATGTCTGTGTTGTTAATACTGTGTTTCAATTTGTGATTTGTGAGCAGACATTATCGCCAACGAAAGATTTTTTTAGTTATAGATACAATAGTTAGTTTTTATTGAAAATTTTTCAGATTTGAAATCAGAATCAATCCTGCACCTCGTAGTGTCGAGACCAACGCCGTCGGGCGCGACGTACGTGGCGGTGGGCGACTCCCGCGGCGCCATAGCCGTGCTGGTGCACAAGAAGAAGCGGTTCGGCCACCACGTCACACTGCCCAATTACCAGTGTATACCGTCGGCAATCGCGGTCGACTACAGGCGGGAGACTCTCATCGTCGTATACGTTGATCAAACGGTGAGTAGCCTTTAGACCCACTGTCTGTCTGCTCTTTTTTTATTGTAGATTTGGAAGCGTTTGACTTTAATCACACCCGATGTTAAGCGAAAGTGGAATAGGCAATCCCAAATAATGCCTATTTATTATCTCCTTGAAGATCCCCATATTATAGATCTCGGGAAATACAGACGCTGGCAAAGAATTCCACTGCTTTCACGAGGAAGCGAAGCATTTCGTGCGCAAAGTGGAATGTCTATCAAGGGTGCAAGCACGCACTTTGTCTGGTTGATTGAAGATGGAACAGAGCTGGTGGAATAAAAAGGTGTATCTTTTGAACCGTAATAGATAGCCGGCTAAAGTTTTCACAGAATATGGGTTAGTGTATCGGTTTTTCTAACAAATAATAAACTATCAAATTCTTTAAAATTATTAGGGTGTCCCCTTTTAAGATACGTGTTTTAAAAGGTTTTTTTGTTTTTGCTCTATCGTGAAAAAGCATGAAATTTGGTGTCATTTCATTATACTGCAAACCCTACAGTAAAACTACAAATAATAATAATAAAAACCGGACAAGTATGCGTCCTTTTTTAAGTCACGTGTTTTAAGCGTTTGCTCTCGTAAAAAAGCGTAGATAAGCGTCAAATTTGGTGTCATTTCATTTTAGTGCAAACCCTAAAGTAAAACTACAAATAATAATATTAAAAACCGGCCAAGAATGAGCCTCTTTTAAACCACGTGTTTCAAAAGGTTTTTTGTTTTCGCTGTATCGTAAAAAAAGTTTTTTGTTTTCGCTGTATCGTAAAAAAAGCGTAGATAAGCGTCAAATTTGGTGTCATCTCATTTTAGTGCAAACCCTAAAGTAAAACTACAAATAATAATATTAAAAACCGGCCAAGAATGAGCCTCTTTTAAACCACGTGTTTCAAGAGGTTTTTTGTTTTCGCTGTATCGTAAAAAAAGTTTTTTGTTTTCGCTGTATAGTAAAAAAAGCGTAGATAAGCGTCAAATTTGATGTCATCTCATTTTAGTGCAAACCCTAAAGTAAAATCATATCAGCCGAATGCCGTCCACTGCTGGACATAGGCCTCCCCCAAGGATCTCCACGACGACCGGTTCTGCGCTGCCCGCATCCAGCGGCTTCCCGCGACCTTCACCAGGTCATCGGTCCACCGAGTGGGAGGCCTGCCTACACTACGCTTTCCGGTGCGTGGTCGCCACTCGAAAACTACAAATAATAATATTAAAAACCGGCCAAGAATGAGGCCCTTTTAAGACAAATGTTTCAAAAGGTTTTTTGTTTTCGCTGTATCGTAAAAAATAGCGTAGATAAGCGTCACATTTGGTGTCTTTTCATTATAGTGCAAACCCTAAAGAAAAATAATAATAAAAAAAACAAAAATAAAAAACGGCCAAGTATGAGCCCTACTCGGCCAAGTATGAGTCCTACTCGGCCAAGTATGAGCCCTACTCGGCCAAGTATGAGTCCTACTCGGCCAAGTATGAGTCCTACTCGGCCAAGTATGAGTCCTACTCGCGCTAAGGATCATGAGCTGAATGAAAAAACCGGCTAAGTGCTACTCGGACTCGCATACCGAGAGTTACGTCGTGTTCTGATTTGAAATCAGCGTCAATCACACACCACCTCGTAGTTTCCAAGCTAACTCCGCCTTTCACCACACCTCTCTAGACCAATACTCAAAAGACAACAGACGAGAGCGACAGAAATAATTGTTTGAAATGGATACTTCTTTGTTCGGGGCCAGAGTTCAGAATTGTGTACGTCACATCCGGAGTAACTTTTTTTAGCTCAGGAGAATTTAATTTCTGATCATAGGTTACCAGCTGTTGCTCGCGGCTTCGTCCCCGTAGATATCGAGAGTGAGCAGGGTTTTTTGAGCTATGTCCACCCTGAAATTTAATTCTAACTACTGGTGGTTTTTTTTTAAGTTGGATGAGTATTTTCGAAGATTACCCCCTACATACAAACATACAAACTTTATCTCTTTATAATGATAATTAGAGTAGTTAGTATTTCTTTGATAGGATTAATAAAGCTTTTGAAATGATGTCGTAAACAAAAGCGCCGACATTTATTCCTTTCTCTGATTATGGATTACTAGCTGTTTCCCGCGGCTTCACCCGCGTGGACTACGTTTCTATGACTTTTTAAGGGTACGCAGTGCGCGAGCCGCAAGCAGCTCGCGAGCGTGGAAAAAAGTAGCCTATGTGTTAATCCAGGTTCTAATCTGTTTACTTACCAAATTTCAGCCAGATCCGTGAAAGAGTAACAAACATGCATCCATACATTCTTACAAACTTTCGCGCTTATAATACCTATTAAGTAGGATTACGTTTTTTAATCGTTCATTCATTATTTATTTATTGTCTATACTATAATCTATACTAATATTATGAAGATGTAAAGTTAGATCTTATCTATCTATGTTTTGTTAATGTTCTCCATTACCCGGTCACCTTGATGATCGGTTCTGGCGGGTATTTTTTTCTTCTATTTTCTTTGCTTCTGCCACGAAGCTTTATTTGTTTCTACCTAGTAATTTGTTTTAACAAGTATTTTTTCTTCTAATATCTGTTTGCTCTTGCTACAAAGCCTTATGTAATCAATTGGTAATATTTATTTGGAAGGTGGTAGAATACGACCTTGTACAGAAGAAGTTCACGCCGTGGCCGGGGGACCTGGGGGAGGCGTGGCGCGCCCGTGCCGGCGCCGTGTGTGACGTCGCGCCGCACCCCGCACGCGACGCGCTCGTGTTTCGCGACGACATCGCGCTCTGGGTGCTGGAGCGAAGCCAGCAGGTAAGTGAACGATCCAGAGACTATTCATTTAAAAAAAATGTAGGTGTCGAAGGACTAGTATGAAAGGAAAAAGAAATTTGTTCCGCAACCAAAGTAAAAAAAAGTGCCTTTAGCTAACACTAATATAGGTCATATAAGAGTTTCTCTGTTTTCGAGGTTTGAGTATGTTCCTATTTGCATTTGTTTTTTTTCCTAATTTGGCATGAAAAACGCGTTGTTTGAAAGTACCGTGATTTTGTAAAAAACAGTTACTAATGCACGGAAAACCTTCCTCATTTTGTCAGCTTTCCTACCAAGTATTACTTATACAGAATGGTCCAAAAAGTGATTTCAAGCGGAAGTTCAGAGATAGAAGAACACCTCTAGGGGGTATCCGAATAACGCCCATGTATGTTCCCCAAAAGTCTACGGTTTTTGAAATATTCGCATTTTTAATTTTAGATTTTGTATGAAAATCATCTTTACTGGACTTTGACATCAGTTTGTGACAAAAAAATCATCATACAATTAAGCCAGCCAGATAAAAGAAAAACTTCGTCATTTTATCAGCTTTCCAAAAAAGTAATAAGAGGTTAAAAAATACAAACTAATCATACCTAAATCAATGATTTATGTAAAAAGGATACATCAGGTCCCATACTAATTTACAATGAAATATTTTTCATGGTTTTTTTTTATTTCCAAGTTTTATCATGTCTTTCTTATCGTCGGAAATTTGTGACTCTCTAGTTTCATTTTAATATCCTTGATTCGTGTGCTAATCGAAAAATTAGAACCTAGGTTTTTTTCATACAAAATTGTTGGAGAAAATGTATGAGACTTGATGCACCCATCTGGTTGATTCCCAATTTTTATTATGTTTTTTTCATTTGTTTCAACTTTTACACTTTTTTGGAAAGCTCATAAAATGAAGAAGTTTTTCTTGTATCTGACTGGCTTAACTGTAGTATGATTTTTTGGCACAAACTGACGTCAAAGTCCAGTAAAGACGATTTTCATACAAAACCAAAAAATAAAAATGCGAATATCTTGAAAACCGTAGACTTTCGCGGAACATACATGGGGGTGATTCGGACGGATACCCCTAGACCTCTAGAACACCTGTTCTATCTCTGGACTTCCACTTGACGTCACTTTTTGACCTCCCGGTATACTCAGTAGGTAGATTTAACGCTTCGAAAGTTTTGCTCCAATCACGACGGAGAAAAATTTAGCTCCACTCGTTGCCAGACTTACCGTCAACATGCCAAAATGTGCTGTGACATATTGTAGAAACAGCTCAAAAAAGAAACAAATAAAGAGAGAATCTCTTTATCCTTAAAATCCTCATTATTGTTGTGTCATTTATTTATGAATAGAATTTTATACAAATACAAATACAAATATTCTTTATTTGCCATTAAACAAGGTACAAAACTGATGTAACTTAAAGACCGTAGACTCTCTTGTTTAGCCATTTTATGTTATAGCATGCAAATTTATAACTAGAAACATTAAAAAAAGCAAGAAAAGAATAGATTAACTAACAAACAAACAATTAATTTCACTCCACAAATAGAATACGAAAACATGTCAATATTTTAAATAAATTCACATCATGTCATGTTTAAATATAGTTGTAACAATAATTTCTATTTATGTGTCAAAAATTCATTGACTGAATAAAACATATTTTGAAGCAGCCACGCATGCAATTTGTTCTTAAATTTGTTAAATGGTAATAATGTAATATCATCAGGTACTTTGTTAAATATTCTTTGTCCCATCCAAAAACAGTTTTTTTTGAAAACTAGTGCTCTGGGGTATGTCCTCTACAGTTAATCTGTTGGGGTTTCTCCTATTTCTTTGCACTATTATATATTGATATTGCGTTTCATACAACAATCATTTCAAAAAGCGGGGTAGCGCTTCTTCTATAATATTATATAAGGTCTAACAAAATTAGCTGAAACTATTTTAACTGGTGCTTCTACTCATCATACTGAACAACTTTCCCCAAGGAACCCATAGTCAATTCTCAAAAAAATTTTTGAACTTCCCATACATAGTTGGCTGCTCAGCTGATCGAGTTAGTATGGGAGAGCCAAATTTTGCTCAGCTGATCGAGTTAGTATGGGAGAGGCAAATTTTTTTTTGGCGATTTGACTATGGGTTCCATGGGAAAAGTTGTTCAGTTTCATGGGTAGAAGCACCAGTTAAAATAGTTTCAGCTAATTTTGTTACACCTTATATACGTATGAACTTGATCTCTATCTTTTTCGACACGTGTTAGGTACTATTCACCTTTATTTTTGATCTGAGCATAAAAAAGTAAAAATTCACATTAGTTGCAACAAAAAACAATGATAACCTGTCAAAATATATATTCTGGGACCTTTTGCCACACAAACTATCATTACAGCTTGGTGCGTCGTATAGGTATATACTTGTAAGTGCCTCTTTTTGTAACTCTACTACGATGTAAGGGCAATCAAATCAGTAATTCGAAGTATCGATAACTCTCATTGGTGTCGACATATCGGCTCACAAGAAAAGCTAAGGTGGTATTGTGTTCACGGAAGTAACTATGTCCATGAGACAAAATAACTAGGAGCCCCGCGGCTACTCCGCGGATCCGTCGGGCTTGGTGAGGTCACGGCCTCGTGACGTGTGTCGTAACGGGCGCTGTATTCGTGGCACTGGCTGGGGCGACGGCGCATTCGCTGCCCGCTAGCCCCCCCCCCCCATTCACGTGCTCCCCGCACTCGCCGGCCGACTCGATCGCCGTTGCTAACCAAAATGACGCGGCTAAGGGTGATTCGCGGAAATGAACGGTGGTTTCGCACACAGGAATATTGTAGTTTAATATTTGCTCTCTTCATTGTAGTTTATATGTATGCAGCTTGTGTATGTATGTAGGTTATTTAGATATACTCGTAGAACTATAATTACATATATGTATATATTTTTCATAATATTTAGCTAGTATTAAATAGTTAATCAATTACGATATTTACCTAGTTGATCAATTACATACATATATCTTTTTACGATATTTACCTGTTATTTATTAGTTATACAATTGCATATATATTTTTTCAAGATGATTACTTGTTATTAAATAGTTACCGTTTCTTAGGTTGATGAAGACCAGCCGATGGCAAAAAAGAAACCCCAATCTAGGAGATCGTTGGAACTGAATGTTATTCCTATAAAGGTAAGTGTTCCATATTTTTTATGTCTCGAAAGGCATATTACAAGAAACAACTAAATAATACAGTTATAAACGAAATTTCAGATCAGGGCTTTCATGTATTTGGAACTTTCTGAAGTTTAACCTGAACGTCGGTGGCGTAATGGAAAGGGCTGCTACCTCCTGTCCGGGAGGTCGTGGTTCGATCCTGCCAACGTACCAATGTGTTTTCAAATTTCGATTTCATATGTACGTTTATCCGACACTCTGATACGGTGAAGGAAAACATCGTGAGGAGACCTACACTGCACACGCCTGCAAAGAAACTCGAAGGTTGTGTGTGAAGTCGACCAACCCGCACTGGCTCCGCGTGGTCGACTAAGGCCCGATCGCCCTAATTCAGGGTAGGCTCGAGCCCCTCGATGGGGACGTATATGAGTTGATATTATGAAGTTTAACCGCCTCCGTGGCGTAATGGTTAAGTCCATTAGCTTTACATCAGGAGTTCGCGGGTTGGACTCGATTCCCGGCGTCTAACTTTGTATGACTCGGTTTAGTTAGTGGAAGGGCATTTTCTCAGCCCGCCTGGCTAGCTACCACCATCTTATCTAAGTCTTGCTGCCAAGTATCAATGTTAATAGCTTTGATGTGTTCCGGCTTGAAGATAAAATAGACAGTTCCCCATTGCGTTGGGGAATCTTGTTTACCCTGCTTCCATCTTTGGCATCATGGTTACTTACCATCAGGTGAGATGATGTCAAGGGCTTACCAATTGTTATTAAAAAAATACTGATCAACTAAGGAAATACTGATCATAAGGGACATATGTTCAAAACGCAAAACTATTTTTTTCATGTAGGTACCACATAAATAACAATATAGAAGCCATACAGACCGAACAGGGGCACGGCGGAGGTCATTTCCAAAGGAGTTAGATCATTTTTGTATGGAGCGTGGCACAGTGACAATGTATGTTCATATATTTTTTTCAAAATCTTTTATCCCCCGTGTGTGGAGTATGGCCTAACCTTCCCCAGACCCATACCCCAGCAGTGGGACGTTTGTGGGTTGTAAACTAACGGGTCGAATTGATAACCTCTTTTTTAATTTTTTGAAGGCCGGTTAAAACAGGCAGGTTTAAAATGTTCGGAAAAGACCTCCGCCATGATTTCTCACGACTCCCTGTACAGTCATCTGATCGAAGAGAGGTCACGAATCGACTTGAATTCCTTTGAGAAAGTTGCTCAGAATCACTAGTGTACCTGCTGATAAAGTGGAACCAAGGAGACAGGTGTTTTTCAAGAAAGTATAAGTATCGCTCGTCGAACGGACGGCCGATGGAAAGTAAGTTCTCGAGTGGCGGCCGACCGAAGACGAAGCGTAGGCAAGCCTGGTAGACCGAGGGGCTGATGAGGGTCGCTGGAAGCAGCTGGATGCGGGCAGCAGCCGCAGGACCGGTCGTTGTGGAAATCCTTGGGAGAGTTTTTTGTTCAGCAGTGAACGTCTTTCGGCTGATATGATGATGATGATGAGTCGATACATTTGAATATCAGGTATGTCTATCGTCATTCAAATTTGTGATTTTTGTTTTATTCAGTTTGTTTTAGTCATAATAAAAATGGTTGTCATAATAAAAATGGGGTTATTTTTATTATGACAATGGTGTCGATTCGGTTTAACACGATTTAACTACAGGATATTTATTTTACAAACTTCGGTACGAAATGAATAAGACAGGTTTATTGGAAATGTGACGTATTCCTTTTAAATGTGTAAACTGAATCTAATTTGAAACAAAAAAGGTCAAATAACCAGGGGTTGCAAATCAACGGCTTTCAAGAAACAGCCAAATAAATCAGTTTTCAAATTTTGTACGAAAAACGCAATGAATGATTTAACTCTTCGTAATTTTGTTGAAAAAAATGGTATTTAAAACACGGGAAAAACGGCACCGTACGTGTACATTCATTGATTTCTATGAAGAGCGATATTGTAAGCGTGTGCCATCTCAGTCAAAACTTTCAAAATCAAACAGTCAAAATTTCTTTAGAAATAAGCTGTACCCTTTGTATAATCTTAATATTTAAAATCTGTATTTTATGTATCATGTGTACAATAAACTATTAAATAATAAATAAGTTATCTGGTCAGATTAAAATATCTTATAGTATCTTTTCCGTGTGTGACAACCCTATCGTTCGGTAACCAAACTGTAACCAATATGTGTGACGGGGGGGGGGGGGGGGGGGGGGGGATGAGGTCCAATCTAGAGAGCGACAGGGGGTGTCCATACTGTACGCTAGTAATATATATACTGTGCTACAGGAGTAAAATAAATTTAAGCAGCTTGTGTTTTCGAAAAGACAGAATGCGTAAATTTAGTTTAGTCCTGTTTTGACAGGATTAAACTTATTTGTAAACTTGTCGTGTTACATCGCATCGGCGCCAATATAGGTGTTTTTGTAGGAAGTCAAATAATCATCTAAGAAAACAGAATTTTACATAATCAGTTTCATTTTCAAAGTCGCACAAGTTCAATCAGTCCAATCATAGAAGCATCATTGTATCAGGTTTATTCACATCACAGGTTATAAGTATTTTTCAAACCTTAGTAATTTCCAGTGGCGGTGGCGCGCGCTTCCCTATCCCGCTACGCCGCCTACACTCCACGATGCCCTACCTCGCCGCCCGCGCACCTACAGCGGAATGCTAGTTGATGTTCTATACCAATATATTACCATACAGTGGCGCCACGCTTTTGGTGTGTGTCAAAGCCGGCATTTCTAGTCACTCTAGTCAAAGTATATACAGGGTGTAAATTTGCATTCCCGCCATATTTACAGAGGTAACTATACATCTGATGCTGATTACGAATCAATAAAAAAATAATTATTTTTTTTTAATTATTTTTAATGATTTCATATTTTTACTGCGTTGGCAGCACTACATTTTATCGACCGCGTACATCACTAATACCAGCGGAGCGCGGCGCGGCGGCCTGTGTCGGCATAGTTCAAACGAGTCGGTCTTCCCTTTGGCTGCGTTCAATCAGTTCAGTTGCCGCCGCGCTGCCGTGAATGACAGTCGAGTCGACTCTCGCTCAGTGACCTCTGCGCCACGCTTACGCATCGCCGTTGGCGCCGTCGCGCCGCCGCCGTGCAAACAAGTCGTTTGCGACAAGCCTGTGAAATGTTCGTGGAAATGTTTCCGAACAGTCCGAGGCCGACCCGGGACATAATGCTTGTGGGGCGACGTGAAACGTTTAGTGTACACGGAAGAAATTGATAGTGTTGATGTGTTGCGTGAAAGAGTTCTGGCAGCGTTTGAAACTGTAAGTTTTTGTAAATTTGTGTATTTTTTTGTAAATAACAATAATGTGTAATGCTGATTTCAGACTTTTAACTACGCCAAAAATACTGTAAACGCACATAAAGTACTTTACACAGCTATCTCAAAGTAATAAAAGTGTAAATGCGGAAATTTAGTATTTTTGTAGGTCCTCCTAAAGTAGGAAGGGAAATCTGAAATCAGCTGACTGTGTAGTCAGCTATACGCATGAATGAATCATTGAAAGAAGGAATGAACTGTTTAGTCGAAACCGCTCACGTCTGTCAGTTATGTTCTCGTACGGTTTGTTCCACTGCGATCTTACATAAAACTGGTTTATTCTTACATGAACTCCAAAAGAGTTTCATACCATAACTCGTAGTCCTTCAAATATCAGATTTTTTGTATATGCTGAAACAATTTGTAGTATTATAAACTACTACTTCTGTAAATATGGCGGGAATGCACATTTACACCCTGTATATTAGTACTAACATACAGTATGGACACTCCCTGCCGCTCTCTAGATTGCTACCTCACCCCCTCGTCACCCAGATTGATACAGATTGGTTACAGTTTGGTTGTCGAACGTATAGGATTTCGTCGCCATTTTGTTTGTTCCATCATTCCTTTTTTTTATTTAATTGATAAATATAATGTTACAAAAAAATTATAATACTAATACATCAAAAACCTTTGAAATGTCATTTCTGGTTCGTTGTATGAAGTGTCCAGGGTGTGCTCTAGTCCTTCTCCTCCTCGAATAAATGGTACCGAGTGTCTGATCAACGGTGACTAAGGCAAGACGGTACCGCAGCCCCCCGTCTCGCCCTCACCTCCCACTCGATTGCCTGTCTCTCTACGGAGACACCGTTGGTCGACTGTACGGATTCTTTAGACTGTGCCCATAGAATGGCGAACAGAAAATTACTTGTTAATTGTTTTCAGTACTGCGCGGGGTTCCACTGGGTAGGCGCAGACGAGGCGGTGCTGCTGCACGTTCCGCCCGAGAGCATAGTGTCGCAACTGCCGCCGCCCACGCACACCAACAACTGGCACATACGCCCGTGAAACTATTTACACTAAAATAAAAATACATTTTATTAAATAATAAGCTTTTCATTTGCTGTATACCTTTTTTGGCCGTCCATCTGCCGTATTGTGCTCGCCTCGCGGTTCGCCTTCGATGGTGTGCGGTGGGCAACCCGCAAGCGTAATTTTAAGAGAAAAACATTTTTACTTGTTAGGATTCCGTACCTCAAAAGGTAAAAACGGAACCATTATAGGATCACTCATGTGTGTCTGTCACCATCGATGCTGTGCGGTGTGCGTGAATGTGCGCGTTGAATGTTCACACCTAGCTTCCCTCCAACTCAACCAATTAAAATGGGCAAAAGCTCAAATGAAAGAACTCGTTACAGCGAGTGTTCGTAGACCAAAACGAACCGCGTACATCAATTAAAATCGGAGATAGTGAGAAAGAAAGCTATGAAAACCGCGTTTGAGTATATAACTTGAGAAGGGCGAAAGTTTGGTGATTTTCAATGCTTGATGACAAATCTATGCATCAATACCTTTGATTTAAAAAAAAGAAAATCGGTTAGATAAAATGGCCGGACGAACTCATATTACTACAACATCTCGTATGCCATTGCACAGGGCACTTTTGTATGAGAGGATTCATCTGCTCAGCGCGTATTCAAAGGTTTCGCGACTGAGCTGTGCGATGGGGCAGCGTTGTGGGCGCGCCCACATTTCATCTGTCACCTCGCAACGCGCTGGCGGGAGCTTGTACGAGATCGGATCGCCCGACACAGACCTGCAAGAAAAGTTTTTTTTTTATAAAATTACCGTAGTAAGTCTTCACTTGGCTAAAAGAAATAAAAAGTCGAGAGGAAAGTGCAGCTAGAAAGATTAATAGCTTTAGCTTACTGTATTATTTATTGGACATAACATACTTAAACAGGCTGTAACAATATTGGTGTAGGTCCCGTTAACTGGGGCTTCTCTACTCCTCATACTGAAAAACTTTTGTTCTATGACTGCTGAAATCGCCAAAAATATAACTCTTCATACATACAAATCGATAAATCGAGGTATTAAAGCTAATCGAACAATTTTGTGCATTTTCGCGTGGAGGGTCCACATTTTTTCGAGATGATGATTCCTTGAGGAAAGTTGTTTAGTATGATGAGTAGTATTCCCAGTTAACGGGTTCTATGAAGATTATTCGGCAAAAAATAGATAGATAGATACAACTTTATTGCTCTAAAAAGGCACAATACATTCTACAAGGCACAAAACAAATAAATTAAACTTAGTTACAAATTTTACTAGTTTATTGAAAAAATATGAACAGTGTCAGCGGTGCCAAGTTAGCGCGATTGGTCCAGACCACGTCCAGACTCAGCATAAATGTTGTGTGTAGCAAAGCACTCACAACGCTGTTTTTCAGCCAAAACCAAGAAAAACTTACACTCACCATACCTACCTACAATGTGTGACAAAAATAAATGGAAACAGGGGATAAAAACCTTCACGGAATTTGCTACATATGATACGTAAGATTTAGAGGTTCGGGCCTAAACGGAGTTTTAAGAAAAAAATATTATGGGGTAAATTAGAATATATGTATTTTATGATTTATCTAAAAAGAAGGAACAATATGAGTATTAGAAAAAGATGTGATTTACATTGGTTGACCGTGTTGACAATAAAACAATTACCTAATATATTTATGGACAATTTCCGGTAATAAATTTAAAGTAACAATTTTATTTGTATATAAAAGGTTATTTTATAGAATGTCGGTAGGCAACGATCGTCACCGTCCCTTTAGTACTTAATTAAGTTACTAAGTTCTAAAATAATTAAATTTCACTTTGGTCTGAATTACCTACCCTATCTTTCTAAAATAACACGTATTAGGTACAAAACATTTTTAAAATTTACAACAAATAACTAAATGGTTAGAAACCGGAAGCAGGAAATCTTCTAGGACGGTAGAAACGTCAGAGAGTCAGAGAGTCGCTCGGGATAAAAGATAAAATAAGAATTCACTTCCCTTTTGGCAAGCAGCTGGGCGGGCAGTGGAAAGGACTGGCTGGTCGTCAGCACAGCTCCATCCCAGGAACAATCCTTAATCAGGTGATCCTTCGGGGACGTCAACCTCGCAGGGGGGTGGATGAAACCCTACGGACATATATAGATCTAGTTCGCAGCAGTACCAAAAATACACGCAAAGCGGTTTCCTTAAACAAATTACTTACCACTGAATAAAATAGTGGGCCTCAACAAAACATTATAAAACAATATAACCAAAAATTTAAATGCACAACACAGTCGAAGAGATCACGGTCAACCTTTTGTTTTCCTCTTGTCAAAAAATAACAAATATTTTCAAATTCAAATTCCATAGAGCAAAGACATCAAAAAAGAATTTAATTATGAAAGGCAACAAAAGAGATCGGCTCGAAACGATAGTTAGCGTTTCAAAATACCCACAAACTCACAAAAAAAAGGCGAGAAGTCCAAAAATTTTTGAAATTTGGACAACCCTATAGACGTTGGACAGCCCTGAAGAAGAAAAAAATAAAAACTCTCTAAGTAACTAGTTAACTACGAACGTTTACTTGAAGCTGGTAGAAATTGACATTTATACACGAAGCTACACATACAAACGGCAAAAACTCCATCTAAAAGTGAACAAACTTAATAACCCCAACAACACACTAGTGTTAAGGGATCGCTGTGTATCGAGCCTAAAACTAGTAACTTAAGAAAACAGGAGAAATCAAACAACTACTAAAACATTAAAGACCAATAGGGTTGACAAAAACGAAAAAAAAACTTGCAAAACATTGTCGGTTACCCCAGCGAAAATGTGGACAAAAGCGGTAAAGGCGGATGCGTGAAAAATCCGACTCACGGATAAAATTAACACCGGAAGTCTGAAACGCGATACGCAAGAGTCTAAAGGAACAACTCTACCGAAAAATAGGCCATTTGAGGTAAGACAAGGGCAAGATTAATGAAAGAAATTTGAAAAATGGAAAATTGTTATAAGACCTCAAGAAATCTAAACAATACTGCGGAATACAGAAACGTTGTCACATAAAAGTGAACAGGGTACGCCAAAAATTTAAGGAGTACCTCGCAAAGCAACGCGTAAAAATATTCCAAACAGTAACCCTTAAAGATTTTTCCCTTAAAACAACGTTAAATAATCGTGAACTAAAAGTAAGTCTGTCCCGACTTTCGATTGAAAGAAATCTAGAGTCTGGCCATTGACTACTTAAATTAAAAATTCTCTTGGAATCGTAAGGGAATACACAGGCAAAAACAACTCAACAACACGTAAGCAATTATCCGAAAGAGGTATAATGCCAATAAGCCGGGAAAAACCGGCCCGTGTGAAGAGAAGCAAAAAAATACCGTGCATACAAACAAAAAAAACATTACGTTTCAAAGAAAACTGCACGATTAAATTAAGAAAGGGTCTTGAGGTATTAAAACTTGAACAATATTATCCGGAAAACGGATACAACCTGTGATGGTGGTTGAGGAAAGACGACGATAGTGCTCGCATAGACATGGACAAGGACAAATATCCCTTACAGAGTCTACCTGCCTAATAAAAACATATGTACGCATACACAGCTGCTTAAACCCAGACTATAACTGTATAAATACAGTATAAGGTACAGAGGCCAGTACATGAAGCTAGACACTTTGGACTTTGTACCGTTCTATTGCCGTATGAGTATGGATCAGAATCGCACAACTACGGGTGTCTAGCTTGATGTGCTTGCCTCTGTGCCTACCTAATTTAAACAAACTATCAACTATATAGTAATTAAAAATAAACTGTACATCCCACGGAGTGCATACCTCCTCCCAGGAGCGTCTAACATGAATCAATTTGTATGGGAGATACTTTTTTTAGCATTTTCCTAGACATATCACGACTGCGTAAATTAGATATATAACTAAGCTCCATTTTGAATTAAAAATATTTTAAAACTGTTTTGTATAACAGGTGCTATTTTTAGAGTGTTCCCCATCCCTACTAATATTATAAATGTGAAAGTAACTCTGTCTGTTACGCTTTCCGCAAAAACTACTGAACGGATTTGGCTGAAATTTGGTAGGTAGACAGATTAGGACCTGGATTCAGACATAGGCTACTTTTTACCACGCTCGCGAGCCGCTTGCGGCTCGCGCACTGCGCACCCTCGAAAAGTCATAGAAACCACTGCGCACCCTCGAAAAGTCATAGAAACGTTGTCCACGCGGGTGAAACCGCGGGAAACAGCTAGTATCTTATATATCACATAATATGGAATATATTGCGTGTTATTAAGTGTTGTCGATGACAAAAAGTTGGAAAACATTCTTAGCGTCATTTTAAATATCAATCTTTAATTTAATCGTCTTTAAGAAAAAACATTTTACTTTCTAGGGTTCCCTACTTTAAAAGGTAAAAACGAAACCATTATAGGATCACTCATGTGTGTCTGTCCATCCGTCCGTCCGTCTGTCACAGCCAATTTGCTCGGTAACTACTGGACCGATTGAGTTGAAATTTGGTAAACATATGTAAGTCGGTGACCCAAAGACGGACGTGTAACGTAAATAAAATAATTTTAAACATGGGGGCCATTTTTGGGGGATAAATAAGAATAAAAAAAAAAGTTTTTTTAAATATATTGTACGACATATCAAATGATTGTTGTGAAAATCTAAAATATATTTTTTTTATAAAAAGATAAATAATTTTGAAGTTATTTAATATAATAGGCGAAAATTGGCCATACCCCTCTCATCTCCGAAACAACTGGGCCTAAAATCTTGAAAAAAAACACAGCAGTCTTTTCATTCCCACAGAAAAAAATAAATTACTAAAATTCAGAGTAAGTAGACGCCTATTTACCTATAGCAAAGTATGTACTGAGAGTTGTTCTGCAGTAAAGTTTTGGTGTGGAACCTTGTTTGTGTGACCCCGAGCTGCACAGTTTTTTTTATACGTGAGATATCCATATATCTTGAAAATAAAAAATCCAAAACGGTACACCAGGCATATTGTAATTCTGTGACCAGGCAAATAATTTTTAATAACCCATGCGCAAAATTTCATCAAAATTGTTTTTAAAGTGTCACTGCAAATCGAAGATACGGATATGCACACACATAAACATGCATACAGAACACACACATTTTAATTGTCTATATATAAGTGATAATATAATGTGCATTTTGTCAAAATCTCGTGGACAGTTTTCGGACGATAACATAATCTTCTGTTTGCTCCTATCGTCGCTCGAAGGCAAAAACATCTGTTATTAGGTTTTCTCTACTGATAGTGGGAAGCTCACAAGAGAAGTAAGTAGGTAGGTACTTGGAATAGAACTCCAGCAAAATAATCCCTAATACGCTACCCTATGAAGAGCGCAGTATGCAGTAGGGAGAAAAGACGATGCTTAAAAAAACCCAGGCCAATGAAATGTATCTAAGATTTAAAGTATTCATATGTGACAAGATATTTAGAAAAAATATAATCAAAATTCGTTTTTAAAAACAATTAATGTAAAAGCCATTGTAATATATAATAATAAAATAATTCATTTACCCATGATTGTTGTTTACCCTTATATTACAGATATAATGTAGGTGTAAAAAGCGTCGGTGGCTCAACCGGTAACGACTCGGTCCATCTAACCAGAGGTACCGGGTTCAAATCTGGACGGCCAATGTACCAATGAATTTTTCAAAAACTTACGTACACACTTACCGATTGCTTTAACGGTGAAGGAAAACATCGCGAGGAAACCTGCACACGCCTGCGAAGAAACTCTAAGGTTGTCGACCAACCCGCACTGGGCCCGCGTCGTCGACTAAGGCCTAATCGCCCTGATTCAGGGTAGGCTCGAGCCCCTCGGTGGGGACGGTTATGAGCTGATATAATAATAATGTAGGTGGCGTTGTCAAAATAGATGCCTAAATGTCATTTAGAATAAGAGTAAGAAAAAAATAAAGAATTCCCCCATTTTTTAACTCTTAAGTAAAGCTCCGTACAAAAAACAACTAGCAATTTATCACATTTAAAAAAAGATTTTGACAACGCCCTCTACTGAATGTTTTTTCACATATGAATACTTAAAATCTGAGATATATTTAATTTGCGCCGGGCCTGGGTTTTTTCCCCATACATTGTGAGTATTATCTTTTCCTACATTCTGGGTAATCCACTCACTCAACCCAATACCACGTTCGCTGAAAGAACACAAATTGTCCCTACAAAGCAGTAGATCTTTTAAACATACCCTAGAAACACCATGGTCTGTTTGTAAGGATCGTAGACCTGTCCGGCCGGCAGTGGCGGCCGCGTCGGGAAGGTGCGCGGCGTTTTCACTAGCCGGCCATATTTCTCAAGAGCGCATGACGCTCGGTGACCGTACATGCCTGAAACGTCCCGTATACAATCAACAAAAAAACATTAAGGTGGTTTGTTTTGGTTATGGTGCGAATTTAAAATTTTTCAAGGTTTTTGTGAATTATGACTCTTTGTTTATTTTGGCGATAACCTAAAAATATGATAGTTTGTGATTATTATTTTTTTTAATTAAAAATTTCAGTGCGTTAGGCTGCACCTCACCTGACGGTAAGTGCCGATGCAGCCGAGGATGTAACACGTAAGCTCAAATAGTGCCTATTCACTCTCGTCTTGAAGATTCCTAAATTATACGAATCGGGGAATACAGACGCCGGAAAGGAATTCCACTCCTTGGCCGTTCGCATGATGAACGAAGACGCAAAACGCTTCGTGCGTAAAGGTGGAGCATTGACGACATAGGGGTGGAACCGCCCTCCGCGCCTGGTCGTCCGATAATGAAATGGAGGGGGGAATGAATGAATCCTGTAGAACACCGATAGACTGGCGACTTTGCGGCGATGCTCGAGGCTTTGGAGCCTGTTTTTTTTTTTTTTTTTTATTTTTTTTATTCACAATTGGTAAACCCTTGACAACATCTCACCTGGTGGTAAGTGACGATGTTGCCGAAGATGGAAGCGGGCTTACCAAGATTCCCCAACGCAATGGGGAACTGGCTATCTTATCTTCATGCCGGAACACACCAATGTTATCAACATTGATGCTTGGCGGCAAGACTTAGATAAGATACAAGTTCCTCGTCGCCGATGAGTCTCCTAGCGCGTCGGTCGATAGAATCCAAGGCATCTAGCTGGTAACGAGCCGATCCGTCCCATAAGTGAGAGCAGTACTCCATACATGACCGAACTTGAGCTTGGTATAATATTAGAAGCTGCTCTGGTGTGAAGTAAAGTCTCACCTTCGAGAGGATACCAAGCTTTTTGGCTGCCGTTTTTGCCTTGGATTCAATGTATCTCCCGAAATTCAGATCGGATGTTAAATCTACGCCAAGGAGCTCAAGATGGTCGGAGATCTGAATAGATTCATCTCGGAAAGTAGGAGTCAGGGTAAAAGGACTCCTTTTTGCAGTAAATAGACACGCCTGCGTTTTAGAGGCATTAAACCTAACAAGATTGGCATGGCCCCAGTCAGAGACTGCCTTGAGTGTTAGGTTTAGGCGCTTAATCATGGCCTCTCTCTGAGTTAGTATATCCGGACCCCTAGCTCGAGCACTAGATAAGTATCTCTCCGCAACCGTGCTGTCCTCTGTACCTACATCCAAATATACCGGGTTTCAGCAGATCGTTTATGTGCAGCAAAAACAAAGTTGCGGAGAGAACTGAGCCCTGAGGTACCCCGGCATCAATAGCTAATAGGTCAGAAGAGCAGTCATCAACGACAACTCGAATGAACCGTTCCCTCAGGAAGTCAGATATCCAGTTGCACAAACCAGTAGGTAGTCCGTAAGAAGGAAGCTTACCAATAAGGCTAGCATGCCAGACCCTATCAAATGCCTTAGAGACATCGAGAGATACGGCAAGTATATAGATATTGTTCATAATATCCAAAATAAGGAATTTCTAATTTTTTAAAATTTACAATTGGTAAGCCCTTGGCATCATCTCACTTGAAACGTTTAACAAATTCATTGAAATGTAGTAGAAATTAATATAAGACTGTCGCAAAACAGGTTAAAATTGTTAAATCTAGTTTAAATTGTTTCGTGGACAGACAGGAATTTTTATTCGGGGACAGACAAGTACTACCAGTTTTGCGGAAAGGCAAAAATTGAAGTAGACTTTTGACGTGGTTGACTAATATGGTCAAACTTATGGAGAAAGCCTGACCTGACCCGACAACCGACTACTCAAGATAGACTGTCTTGGCGCTGTAGGGTTTATGGAATATCTTCCAGTACTCGGCACCGCCACTGACCTGAGATGCAGGGGCCTTTCCAGCATTATTCGAATAAATATTTATGGAAACTCTTCCAGTACTCAGATCGTGAACGATCTTAATCCGTGTAGGTGTTAATTTCGGAGTACTAATTTAAACATAATGGTTTTTAAGCTTCCGCTATTCAGATTAAATCAAAATAGTGAGACCTGAGCTGTGGGACAGACTAAAGCACGATGTTTCCTGATTTTCGATCGCATGCGTCCAGTTTAGAAGAGAGAGATAGCGCGCTTGGCGCTACAGTTATACGACCTTAGTTATGTTACTTAAAGCGGGTATTGATTGGAACAGTAGTTGTCTCTGTCTTTTTCTTTACGTGTAAAGAGTAAAGAAAATAACCACACTTTTTCATTGGTTTTTCGTTTCAATCAAAAACTAAAATGACAGTATAAAAAAATAATCACATTAATCACTTTGTACTATCATAACAAATATTGTTGTACCTATATATTTTTTTAAATTTATACTTTTAAATATTAGTCATAACTAGAGTTGAAAGTAACGGTGTAGACCTATCTTTGGGTTTTTTTTTCTATCGAGCCAAAGCTGCTCAATTGTGTTTCTAATAGCTTTTGACTTTAAGGAACATCATCAACATTAGGGGTTTTTTTTTCAACCTTGGGTTTTCTATCGTTTAGGAGTAATATAAATCAAAAATAACGAAAATCTGTAGTATTACCGCCTAAGTTATATGTATTAAGATTAAAACAACAGTATTTGCTTCTGTATGTTTTTATTTATTATTGTCGATAAAAATTATCTGTATTATACAGGTTGAGTAAAAACGGTGTAGCTGATTCTACCCGTCAACATGAACAAGTTTTACTACGGGACCAACTTCTAAATCATTAACAAGTTTCGACATCACCATACAAATTGTGACACAAGCTGATCAACTTTGTATGGGCATTTCGATTTCATAAACGATTTTGAATTTGTCTCATAGTAAAAGTTATTCGTGTTGATGGGTAGAATCACCCTCTAAAGTTTTATTACACTTTTTCTAATTAGTGCCAACCGCCACCCCGGTGACAAGCTCCGAAGGGGGCAGATGGGAATAAACGCACCAAATTTAGTGCCAACCGCCACCCCGGTGGCAAGCTCCGAAGGGGGCAGATGGGAATAAACGGTGGTGGTGAACGTCACCTAATTAGTGCCAACCGCCACCCCGGTGGCAAGCTCCGAAGGGGGCAGATGTGAATAAACGAACGATTTAACGAACGAGTGACTTCCAGGGGTACGATTGAGCTGAAATTTGGTATGAAGCCGTATATTCCCGGTGACAAAAGATCCTTTTGGTATTAACTTAAGAACTGAAGAGGTGGAATCAAGGACCGATTATTGTCTTTTATTTTCAATAGAACCGTAGGAAATACTGTGCTCGTCTTTTTAGAGTTCCGTACCCACAGGGTAAAAACGTCTGTCTGTCTGTCCGTCTGTCACCAGGCTGTATTTCTTGAACCGAGATAGATAGACAGTTGAAATTTTCACAGATGATGTATTTCTGTTGCCGCTATAACAGTAAATACTTACTTAAAATTAGAAAAAATGAAAAAAGGTGGTCACCATACAAAAAAACAGGTTTATTTGAAACATGAAGAAACTAGCGCCATCTAGTATGATGGTACGGAGCCCTTTGTACTAGCGCCATCTAGTATGATAGTACGGAACCCTGTGTGCGGTTCTGACTCGCACTTGGCCGGTTTTTAGGGTTTCGAAGTCAACAAGGAGTCCTTAATGAATTTTTCTAAATTTACGTTTCTACGTGTATCTATTTATTTTCACATTTGGCACACTAAGCATTTGGCTTTTCAGCAAAGAAACTCCAAATTTTTTTTTTTAAACTTGTACCTAAAAGTTTTTAGTTTTTCTTCAACCTATATATAGACAATAATAGAATAGATCTAAACTCAAAAAAGATCATTTTCGAAAAACTTAAAAATTTTCAGGTACAAGCTTTAATTTGAAAATAATTATACTTAATTATAATTATTTTATATACTCTTCTCAGCAAACACTTTCATTTGATTCCAATATCAAGGGGGTGCATAAACATAACTGCAAAAAAATATAAAATAAATGCATTGTCATCCAAACTTAACATGTAACAAGCGTCATCACATCAGCCGAAAAACGTCCACTGCTGGACAGAGACCTCCCACAAGGATTTCCACGACCTGGGTGTGGTATTCATAGGGGGTTTAAGTTCGGCAGGCGGGTTGGCGATCGCAGTGTGGTTGCAGGTGTGTTGCAATACTTGCAATGCACGGAAAGGACGCTGTTGCCCATCCTCCGGTTCTTAGTCGTCCCTTACGATCCCTTTTGGAAGATATGGGATTGTCCTATTCTAAGCCGGGAGCCATACGGCCAAGCGTGTAACTATGCAAATTCAACTCAATCGGAAACCGGGTTCTAATTTAGATTCCAAGATTGGTCTCAAATTTATGAACTAACTAACGATTGCATTGCGATTCCCCATTGCGTTGGGGAATCTTGGTAAGCCCGCTTCCATCTTCGGCAACATCGTCACTTACCACCAGGTGAGATGTGGTCAAGGGTTTACCAATTGTGAATAAAAAAAAAAAAAAAAAAAAAAAAACGAACAAATTAACTAACATGGCAAGCTATAAATATAAAACTTTAATAATACAGCTATTTTTATCTGTATAGGATTAAGTGATGTTATTTTTTTTGTTCTTATAAGTAGATATGTCGCAGTACCTATTGTAGAAGAAGCTGTGTGATATAACTACACAAATCGGAATCTGTGGATATGTAGCAGGCATAATGTATGATTAGTCATTTTACAAATGGTCAGGCAAGTTGTATATTTCGTTCGTATGTAAAAGTCCGGCAAATTGTAAAATTCTGTACGCAGATTGTAAAATGACCAAGCGAATGTATGATTAGTCATTTTACAAATGGTCAGGCAAATTATATTAATATCTACATTTTTATTTAGCTGTAAATCTTCCGAAGAGTAAATAAATAAATTATATATAAACGGTCAGGAAAATTGTAAAATGCTGTACGCAGATTCTAAACTGCCGTGCCAGGCAAATACGAGTAAACGGTCCGTATATAAACGGTCATGCACATAGTAAAATGCTGTATGCAGATTGTAAAATGCCGAGCCAGGCAAATTGTAAAATGCCGTATGCAGATTGTAAAATGCCGTATGCAGATTGTAAATGAGCAAGAGCAGCGAGTGATGTTAGGTTCGGTCAGGTTTCATTGGTTATACAATCAATCAGCGAGGCTCCCCTTCCCCCTCTCTGGCTATAGCAGAAATCTGCGTATGACATTTTATAATTTGCCTGACCATGTGTAAAATGACGAAAAACACTATATGCCTGCGACAGATATACCGGTTCATAGTTATCGTACTAGGGATATAACTATAAATTTTATAAAATAGTTATCTTACTTAACAAATAGTACCTGGTAGACCGAGCTTTGCTCGGTTATAACTATTTATTGTAATATGGTGGTGTTTAAGTTACATAAACTTAAAAAGTAAAATGAGAACTGACAATTATTATTATTTACAGTCGATTTCTGTGTAGATATTAAAATAAAATATATAAAGGTCATTGGGCAAAATCTGACCCGGTTAACTAAAGTTATCCTACAAAAACCAAATTAGTTTTAAATTGTTAAGTATTAACCCACATTTCATTACAAATATATTTTTTTAAAACCATGGGAATAAAATGTAAAAAAAATATATAAATGCGTAAATAAAACAATTTTAGTGAAGCACAAATCGATGGAGCCTCTTGCTAGTGAAAAGCAAAGTTGAAAAAATCGATGCAGCCTCTTGCTAGGGAGGAGCAGAGTTGAAAAAATAGATGGAGCCTCTTGCTAGTAAAAATCAGAGTTGAAAAAATGGATGAAGCCTCTTGCTAGTGAAGACCAGAGTTAAAAAAATCGATGAAGCCTCTTGCTAGTGAAAAGCAGAGTTGAAAAAATGGATGAAGCCTCTTGCTAGTGAAGACCAGAAATAAAAAAATCGATGGAGCCTATTGCTAGTGAAAAGCAGAGTTGTACAAATCGATGGAGCCTCTTGCTAGTAAAGACCAGAGTTGAAAAAATCGATGCAGCCTCTTGTAAATGAAGAGCAGAGTAAAAAGAAGTGATGGAGCCTCTTGCTAGTGAAGACCAGAGTTAAAAAAATCGATGAAGCCTCTTGCTAGTGAAAAGCAGAGTTGAAAAAATGGATGAAGCCTCTTGCTAGTGAAGACCAGAAATAAAAAAATCGATGGAGCCTATTGCTAGTGAAAAGCAGAGTTGTACAAATCGATGGAGCCTCTTGCTAGTAAAGACCAGAGTTGAAAAAATCGATGCAGCCTCTTGTAAATGAAGAGCAGAGTAAAAAGAAGTGATGGAGCCTCTTGCTAGTAAAGACCAGAGTTGAAAAAATCGTTGGAACCTCTTGTTAATGAAAAGCAGAGTTAAAAAAATCGATGGAGCCTCTTGCTAGTAGAGTACGGAGTTGACAAAATAAATGGAGCCTCTTGCTAGTGAAGAGCAGAGTTGAAAAAAAAGATGGAGCCTCTTGCTAGTAAAAAGCAGAGTTGAAAAAATCGATGAAGCTTCTTGTTGATGGACAGCAGAGTGAAAAAAAGCGATGGCGCCTCTTGCTAGTGAAGAGCAGAGTTTAGAGTCTCCATCGATTTTTTCAACTCTGGTCTTTACTAGCAAGAGGCTCCATCGATTTTTTTAACTTTGCTTTTCACTAGCAAGAGGCTCCATCGATTTGTACAACTCTGCTTTTCAGTAGCAATAGGCTCCATCGATTTTTTCAACTCTGGTCCTTACTAGCAAGAGGCTCCATCTATTTTTTCAACTCTGCTCTTCACTAGCAAGAGGCTCCATCTATTTTTTTTAACTCTGCTCCTCACTAGCAAGAGGCTCCTTCGATTTTTTCAACTCTGCTCTTCACTAGCAAGAGGCTTCATCCATTTTTTCAACTTTGCTTTTCACTAGCAAGAGGCTCCATCGATTTGTACAACTCTGCTTTTCACTAGCAATAGGCTCCATCTATTTTTTTTACCTCAAGAACGTTTAAGGACGTTCTGTCACGTTGCTAACACGAAAGTTTTAACCTCAATATTATATTTTTCTTTTTTAAGCTTTTGGCTTGAATCCCATTAACTACGTTAATGCGACATACTTATATATTCGTGAACTAGAGACGTTTATCTAAACATCCTACCTAATTTTTTTTCTGTAGGCCGTGGGTATAGGTTTCATACTATGCTGCCCAATGACCTTTGAACATATAAAAAAAACAAAAGTTAGTCACCGGGAGGGGTTCGAACCCGTAACACGCGTTTTTTTGCTGCCCGCGTCTTAACGTGCTGGACCAGACTGACAGCCGGCAATCAACACGAAATTAGCGACCATATCCTGCGTGTAAAGAAAAACGCATGAAAACTCGAAAACACGCGTTAACATAAGACTATTCAAGATTGATTGTTTACCCCCAAAAACCCCCATATACCAAATTTCAGCGAAATCGTTAGAGCCGTTTCCGAGATCACAGAAATATATATACAAGAATTGCTCGTTTATTTGTAAAAGTTCCGTCAACTTGGGTCTTAGGAGCCCCGCTATCGAATCGACGGAGCCCCGCATTTTGCTTTAATAAATGCAACCTAAACTACCTTTAACCTAACACCTATCTACCGGTACATAAGTACACCTTTCCTTAGGGACAGTTATATCACGGATGTTTCTATCTACTCGATGACAGTCAGATGCGTCGGTGGCGTAACGGCTAGGGAGGTCGTGGTTCGAATCCCGCCACGTACCAATGTGATTTTTAATTTAGATTTCATATGTACTTTCATATAACCCGCACTGGGCCCGCGTGGTCGACTAAGGCCTAATCGCCCTGATTCAGGGTAGGCTCGAGCCCCTCAGTGGGGACGTATATGAGCTGTAATGATGATGTACTCGTACGTTTATCCGACGCTATAACGGTGAAGGACAACATCTGCACACGCCTGCGAAGAAACTCGCAGGTTGTGTATGAAGTCGAACAACCCGCACTGGGCCCGCGTGGCCGACTAAGGCCCGATCACCCTAATTCAGGGTAGGCTCGAGCCCCTCGGTGGGGACGTATATGAGCTGATATGATGATGACTCGACGACAGTCAGATAAATGCGCAAATTATCACTGAGCATCAAGTGACTTACCAGAAGAAGTGGGGGGCATTGGTTTCGGCGAGGGTTCGACGTGGGCCACGTACTGGTTGGCGGGCTTGGGCACCGTGCTCAGCGTGCGGACTGCTTTGCGGTACTCCTCCACAGTCATTCCTGAAACATAAAAGATTCTAACTATAAAAGTAATGAAGGAAATCTACTAAAGTTGTTAAGAGGATTGTGAAGCTGCGAATTGTCATACAAACGGCGATAACGATTTTCACCTCTTAAATGTTACCCGATTTGTACCAATTTTTGTTGTTTTTGTTTTTCGATAAAGTTAATAACTCTTCATATCATAGCCAAACGAAGTCTACTGCTGGATATAGGCCTCCCCCAAGGATTTCCACGACGACCGGTTCTGCGCTAACCGGATCCAGCGGCTTCCCGCGATCTTCACCAGGTCATCGGTCCACCGAGTGGGAGGCCTTCCTTTGCTACGTTTTCAAGTGCGCGGTTGCTACTCGAGAACTTTACTGCCTCAACGGCCATCCGTTCCACGAGCTATGTGCCCCACCCCTTGCCACTTAATAAGTTTAGCAATTTTAAGAGCTATGTCGGTTACTTTGGTTCTCCTACGGATCTCCTCGTTTCTGATTCGATCACGCAGAGAAACATAGCACGGTCCATTGCCCTTTGGGTGACCTTTATGACCCTTCTTATGAGGTTCTATACCTACAGAATGTATACTCAAAACAAATAGGTAACATAAGTATGTATGGGAGGAACCTTATTAAGTTTTTTCCTGGAGTAATGAACTAAGTAGTACTTACAAATAGGTAACTTGGGCATGTATTATTAAGTTTTTTTCTGGAGTAATGTACTAGAGGTACTTACAAATGGGTAACTTGGGAATGTATGGGAGGTACCTTATTAATATTTTTTCTGGAGTAATGAACTAGGTACTTACAAATGGGTAACTTGGGAATGCATGGGAGGTACCTTATTAATATTTTTTCTGGAGTAATGACTTAGGTACTTACAAATGGGTAACTTGGGAATGTATGGGAGGTACCTTATTAATATTTTTTCTGGAGTAATGAACTAGGTACTTACAAATGGGTAACTTGGGAATGCATGGGAGGTACCTTATCAATATTTTTTCTGGAGTAATGACTTAGGTACTTACAAATGGGTAACTTGGGAATGTATGGGAGGTACCTTATTAATATGTTTTCTGGAGTAATGAACTAGGTACTTACAAATGGGTAACTTGGGTATGAGTGGGAGGTACCTTATTAATATTTTTTCTGGAGTAATGAACTAGGTACTTACAAATGGGTAACTTGGGTATGAGTGGGAGGTACCTTATTAATATTTTTTCTGGAGTAATGAACTAGGTACTTACAAATGGGTAACTTGGGTATGAGTGGGAGGTACCTTACTAGGATTTTTTCTGGAGTAATGAACTAAGTGCTTACAAATGGGTAATTTGGGTTTGTATGGGAGGTACCGTATTATGAAACTTTCTTCTTTCCCGGGTCTGCAGGAAGAAATTTCTTTAGAAATAAGCTGTACTCTTTGTGTGACCTCACTTTGTAAAATGTGTAATTTATGTTTCCTGTGTACAATAAACTATAAATAAATAAATAAGATTTTTTCTGGAGTACCTAATGAACTACGAGTAGGTCTTACAAATGGGTAACTTGGGTATGTATGGGAGCTACCTTATTTAGATTTTTTCTGAAAAAATGAACTAGGTACCTAGTTTAGTAGGCCTTATTAAGTCCTAGTTATTTACAAACTTTCATTAAAATCGTTTGAGCCATTTTTGAGAAAAAGTAATAATAAACAACCTGGTTTAGTATGGGAGGTACCTTATTGTATCAGCTCATATAGAGGGGCTCGAGCCTACCCTAAATTAGGGCGATAGTTGACCACGCGGACCCAGTGCGGGTTGGTCGACTTCACACACAAACATCTAGTTTCTTCGCAGGCGTGTGCAGGTTTCCTCACGCTATGTTTTCCATCACCGTAAGAGCATCTGATAAACGTTCATGAAATCCAAAATCCGAAAACACATTGGTACGTGGCAGGATTCGAACCACGACCTCCCAGACAAGAGATAGGTTACCGACGCTCCAATGGGAGGTACCTCGTCCCGATTTTTATTGGATTAACAAAATATCGCATATTTGTAGGTCATGTAGGGTTATAGTATAGTACATTCCGCATTGAGTTTCATCAAAATCGTTAAAGCTCAGCAGCGCCATGCCATCAGCGTAGCTAATATTATTGACACAGGTTCCTTCAATGAAGCATCCTACATGCATGTGTGCTGCTGAGCCGCTCGATAAGCTGGTTGACACGCCTCACGCCATCCTCCATCAATCAAGTACTCATCCGACAGAGCACCAGCCCATCTCAACCAGTTCGTCTGCTTCATATACCAGTAGGTATAGGAGGGCAGAGCACTCCGCTGAAACACCCGCGTACCTCAGCTTGCCTCACAGGACAGCATTGAAATGAAATCAAAAGCTTTTGAAAGGTCGAGGAAATACGCATATACCGGCTACCTCCTTGCTTACTCGACAGTGTGCTCTGAACCCAAACAGGGCATCGTGCAGGCTCAACTGCTTTTGAAGCTGATCGTTCAGGCAAACTGTCGAACACTTTAGCAATGCTCGTAGCAAGAGAGATGTGACGGTAGTTATCTCTGTCTGACGTGTCGCCGGCCTGATTATTCACTGTAGGCACTACAACGGTATTTTTAATATCTACAATTGGTTCTCCTTTTGCATCATCTCACCTGATGGTAAGTTACGATGATGCCGAAAATGGAAGCGGGCTTACCAAGATTAGCTTACGCAACGGGAAACTGCCTATCTTATCTTCAAGCCGGAACACATCAATGCTATGACCATTGATGTTTGGCGGCAAGACTTAGATAAGATGGCGGTAGCTAGCCAGGCGGGCTTATAAAATTTGCTTCCACCAATTAAACCGAGACATACGAAGTTAGACTCCGCCGGGAATCGAACCTGCGAACTCCTGATTGAAGCTAACGGACTAAACATTACGGAATATTAAATAAGGCGGCATGCATAAAAGCCTTAGGTAGGTATGAGTGACACATGACGCTCAACGCAAATTAAGATGTTCAATATTGAGGCTGGTGTGGCCATCGTGACCTGGGGATTTTCCACTTTGCATGTTTTTTATTACTTTCTGAACGATTTTTGCATAAAAATTTACACGCCTTTCAGTCACAGTGGTCTCAGCACTGCACACCACATGCGATGGGGGCTGGGGGAACCAAAGACGACTTCACCGTAAAGTTCTCTTTGAACAGGTCGGCAATTTGTTTGTGGTGGTACTGCACGCCTCCGACACTCACAGCGAGATTCTCTCTTCAATTGTTTTATAACTTTTACTAAATGCTGGTATATTTTTTCTAAGGGTGGTCACTCCGTCTACACGCACACAAAAAAAAGGTAATTGAAAATGCTCACCAATTTTAAGTGCCTCTTCCTCTTCTACTTCCCTGGTGCGCGTGTAGAAGCCCCATTTTTCGTACCATAGTTTAGCTGCATATTTTTGCTTGCGACACAGTTCATTTCTAAAAGTTAAAACACAATAAATGTAAAGTAAATATATTTTTTTTTTGCAAGGCGAATTGAAAATCCTTGTAGGTACATATTAAGAGCGTATACACAAAATCGTTTCCCATACAAACTCAAAATTAGGTACTACTTCTTGAAAATGGATAGACCGATTCTAATGAAACTTTATACTTAAGCAAGTCATGAAACTCTACTTTGTGGCTAGATGACATTTTCGAAATACTAAAGATTAGCGAATTTTAAGATTACTATGAAAATCTTAAATCACTATAGTGTCATTTTTAGGGTTCCTTACCCAAAGGGTAAAACGGGACCCTATTACTAAGACTCTGCTGACCATCTGTCTGTCTGTCCGTCTGTCACCAAGCTATATTTCATGAACCGTGATAGCTATAGAGTTGAAATTTTTTACAGATGTATTTCTGTTGACGCTACAACAACAAGTACTAAAAATTAGAAAAAGTTATAATCTCCATACTAAAAACGTGTTTTTTTAAACGTGAAGAAACTAACGCCATCTAGTACGATGGTACGGAACCCTTTGTGCGCGGTTCTGACTCGCACTTTACCGGTTTTTATTTCGAAAATGTTATTTATCCACGAACTAGAATTTAGTGACTTTATTTTTTTAATAAAGTTTCATTACAATTGGCACATTCATTTTCAAGAAGCAGTAATTTTAAGTTTGTATGGAAAACGATTTTGTGAATATGCTCTTAAGGCTAGTGTCCCGCTTATAGCGCTCTGCATTTAAACGGTGTTTGGCTTTTATTTGAAAAATAATCGGTTAAAATTATTGAGAGTGAACATATTCTTGACACTAATATCTGTGTCGGTGTTTTATCAGATTTCTGTAAAATATATATTTTTTTTAATTCCGTAAAGATTTGTTTAACTTTGATTAATAGTTAAATAAACGGAACTCTAGGTATTTAAGTAAAGGCAGTAGTGGGGACTATACTTTATAGCCTGTAAAGTTCTCGAGTGGCGACCGCGCGCCGGAGACGTATCGTAGGCAAAGCTCCCACACGGTGGACCGACGATCTAGTGAAGGTCACGGGAAGCCGCTGGATGCGAGCAGCGCAGGACCGCTTGTCGTGGGAATCCTTGGGGGAGGCCTTGTGTAGCAGTGGACGTCTTTCGGCTGATATGATAATGATGATGATGGAGATGATAAGTCTTAAAGTATATTTTTGTTGTTAGTTTTATATGTGCGTATGACTGTTTGCCTCTTATAAAATAAAAAATATAGTTAAAAAAACTAAAAACACGCTTTTAATCACGCACATCAAACTAAAAAGTGAAAAATAATTCTTAATATAAGCTAAAAACAATAATGAACGAAAAATACTAATATAATTGTAAAAAAGCGTAGGTTGCTCGATATAATAAAACAATAAAAAATATATACGAAATGTAAGGCACAAAGAGCCCCACGCATTTTTCACAATATTATTAGTATTTTTCGTTCATTATTGTTTTCAGCTTTTAATAAAAAAGTTTGATGTGCTTTAAAAGCGTGTTTTTTTAAACTATATTTATTTTTAAATTTTTAGTTCAGGATAATGTGATAAACTTACGAAATTATTGTATTGTCACTGATTCTTGATAAGTGTACAAAGTTTGAATTAAATCTGTCCTTTTAAAGTGGGTCAAAATCGAGTGCAAAGGAGTCGGTTACAAACATACAAACAAACATAAATACATACAGGTGAAGCTAATAAAAGCGTGATAAAAAAACCATACTATGTTTATATAGAGCGTGCTATGAATACACTCCTCTTATGAATGGCTATGTGGATTCTTAGAATGTATGGTTATGCTATAGGTAGGTACAAAGGCCAGCACATCAAGCTAGACACTTTGGACTTTATACCGTTCTAATGCCGTATGCGTATGGATCAAAATAGCACTACGAGTGTCTCAAGTTATTGTGCTGGCCTCTGTACATAGGGGTAGGTACTTACAATATTCCTTGTGCCTTCACCGGGTCTATAGAAGGTTCTTTTCGAGTGCCACTTTGGGCAGGAGCCTGCGTTTGATTCTCCATTTTTAATAGTTTATTTTTTTTAAGCGATTCATTACCTAATACGACTGCACGTCTTTGTATCGCAGAGCAATCGATCAAACGAAGGTTCAGAAAGTCACCCTCCAGAATAACATCGACGGCGTAGTCAGATCCTGGACACTTCATACAACGGGCCAGAAATGACATTTCAAGAAACGAATGACGGAACAAACAAAATGGCGGCGAAATCCTATACGTTCGACAAACAAACGGTAACCAATCTGGGTGAAGAGGGGGTGAGGTCGGAATCTAGAGAGCGGCAGGGAGTGTCTATACCGTATGTTAGTACGAATATATATACTTTGCCGTACGTATCATCCCCTCGTCACTCAGATTGATACAGATTGGTTTGGTTCGTATGGGATTTCGCCGTGATTAGTTGTACTTATTTTGTGATTTTGGAAACTTAAAAATCGTAGACTTGATGGAAAACAAAACGAGTAAGGTTGTCCGAAGTTTAAGTAAGAGGGCAATTTATTTTGTGATGCTGTCGTCATCCCTATTGTTTACAGTGTCCGGGGTGTGGTTAAGGTTAGGCCATCCTCCACCCACACACAAGAGTAAGTCCGGGTTAGTGGAGGTTTGGAGGGCTAGTGGGGAAGCCCACTGTCAGTTTTCAAGCCGCCTATAAGGCATCTGCCACGGCTGCTTAACGACTGCCATCTAGTGATAATAGCAAGCAAAAAAAAAACGGTTTAATGTGTCTCGCGAAGCACGGACAAGTTCGAAAAAATTCCAGTAACAGTCAAACCCATTTATTTATTTATTTATTCATTGGGGGAAAAAACAGCTGTAATTACACAAAATAGATAATAACATAAATATTTACTAATAGTTAAGGACAATTTCGTTTATGTAAACATTAAATTTAAGTAGATAAGTATAACTCACAAAAAGACATAAAAACTCACAAAAAAACTTATGTAAGAGACAATTTTACACATTCTAATTAACATTTTTAATTGAAGAAATGTATTGTTTGAGTCTTGACGAGAAAATATCAACGTGTTCATAAGCTTCGTTATATTTTGAACAAGATCTTATAATGTAACGATTTTTGGCATAGTTAGTTCGACAAAAAGGAATAGCAAATGTACGATTTGAGCGCAAATTTGCTCTAGGACATTTATATAAAACCCATCCTGGTAATGACTTCAGGTCAAAACAATGACTGCTACGTTGGCTTATTGTAGGATAAAATATTTTTATAGCTTTTATTTTACTAGTAATGTATTTAATTAATGTTAGTTATCTTGCAAACGATTTTAGAGCGACTTCCAAAAAATCCGATTGAGCTGAAATTGGGGATAAAGCCATATCTCCTGTGGCAATAGATTAAGTTGATCTGATGGCGAACTTTGGAGGTGAAATCAAGGTGCCAGGATCGACACTCAGTAATTCACTTCAGTAACTTGTGACTAATCTTATGTTTAAAATGACTTGTGATTTGCTATAAATTATTAATGAATATTAAAATTGAAATTGTCTTTTATTTTCAATAGAGTTGTAGGAAATACTGTGCTCACCATTTTGAATTTGGAAACGTCGAGTATAAAAACTGTTATCAAATAAAAGCTTGTAAGTACCTGAAAGTTTTTAGGTTTTTCGAAAATTATAACTTTGACAAACGGTACAGACAGAGATTAGGGATGAGGAATGTTAGCAATGACTTATATATTACTGACGTAAGGACCCGGCCAACGCGTGCAACTAATGTTCCCAGCGAATTGGTGCGAAAATCGAAAGTTTCGCACACTCGCGACTCAGTCGTCTGCGGGAAATTGTACAGTGCGGTGGAAAGATATTCCATATAAAAATGTATTAATGTATTGTTAGACGCTGTAAAAATCATGGAAAAAAGGCTAAAAAGAAACATGGGATGTTGTATCATCGTAAAGTAACCTTACATTGTATTTTTTCTTGTAAACAAATTAAATAATCAATTTTTAAAACGACAATTCTACGAAGGTTCTTTTAACGGGGCACTCACATCAACTCTCGCCCACGCTAGTTCGTACGAGTTATGTCAGATGGCGCTACTTTTTGCTTGTATAAAGAAAATCTGAGAACAATATGGACGGGTGTATCCTTCTGTCCAAGTCTGTGAATGTTAGTCATCTGAGTTACTTTTTATCGTCTGTCAAAAACGACATTTTGTTCTAATAATGTTAGAAATACGTAGGCGTGACGTCATAGTTTAGCAGCGTCATATATGTACTCATTTTGTGATTTTGGTAAATTAAAAATCGTAGACTTGATGGGAAACAAAACGAGTAAGGTTTTCCGAAGTTTAAGTAGGAGGGCAATTTAGTGATCAAGAGTTCATAATTTATTTCTGATGCTGTCGTCATCCCTATGCTGATTTTAAATGTAATAAAATTATAATTTTGACAGACGGTACAGACAGAAAATGCAAGGTAAGAAATAATGCTGATTAAAAATGTAATAAAAAGGCAAGCTGCGGGGCGCGTCTAGACCAGACGACACGAAAACTTTCACAATCAAGTTCATGCCTACTTTTTGTGCCTACATTCTTCAGTGCCTCCTACTTCGTGTCGAGTTTTTATTGAAATTCCAACTCAGACAAGATCAACAGACTCAACAATGGTTTGTTGATTCGTTTGTTCGTTTAATCATATCACAGTGGGGGATCGTCTAGTCTTCACTATTTAATATTATGTTGTAATGAAAAATACCCTGCTTATTCCATTTTTAGGGTTCCCTAATCAAATTAGAAATCCTTATTATTTTGTCTTTGCCTTCTTTATGTTCGTCGGTATGTCACAGCCATTTTACTCAAAGACTTTACCTTTACCGCTTTTAAGCTGTAAGGCATGGAAGAAGCTAAGTCTTTAAAGTTATGGAATAAAATGTTGCCATTTCAGTAAATCTGTTCATCATTACAGCTCATATACGTCCCCACCGAGGGGCTCGAGCCTACCCTGAATCAGGGCGATTAGGCCTTAGTCGATCACGCGGGCCCAGTGCGGGTTGGTCGACTTCACACACAACCTTCGAGTTTCTTCGCAGGCGTGTGCAGGTTTCCTCACGATGTTTTCCTTCACCGTTAAAGCAATCGGTAAGTATGTACGTAAGTTTTTGAAAAACTCATTGGTACATTGGCCGTCCAGATTTGAACCCGGTACCTCTGGTTAGATGGACCGAGTCATTACCGGTTGAGCCACCGACGCTTTTTCATTTTTCGCTTTTTCACAGGAAATCTGTAAAGGCGGTAATATTACAGATTTTCGTTATTTTTGAGGTCAATTACTCCTAAACGATAGAAAACCTAAGGTTGAAAAAAAATACCCTTGTTGTTGATGTTTTCCTTAAAGTCAAAAGCTATTAGAAACACGATTGAGCAGTTTTGGCTCGATAGAAAAAAATCCCAAAGATAGATCCACACCGTTACTTTCAACTCTAGTTATGACTATTATTTTATAGTATAAATTAAAAAAAATATACAACAATATTTTTTATGATTATACAAAGTGAGTTCTGTAATTATTTTTTATACTTTAATTGTAGTTTTAGATTTAAACGGAAAACCATTGAAAAAGTAAAAAAGTGTGGTTATTTTCTTGACTCTTTACACGTAAAGAAAAAGACAGAGACAACTGTTCCAATCAATACCTCGCCTTAAGTATTGGAAATCCATATCATGTACAGGATGTAACAAAATTGGTGTAAGAGCCGTTAACTAGGTCTTCTACTTGACAAACTGAACAACTTTTCAACAACAATCAAGAGGTCAATTCCTTAAAAAAATAAAATTGTACAGCCATGCCACACCCCGGACACTGCATACAACGGTCGTGAAATAACATTTCTAAAAACAAGTGACGGAGCATACAAAATCTCGGCAAATTCCTATACGTTTGAGAACCAAACTATAACCAATCTGTATCAATGTGGGTGACGAGGGGGTAAGGTGGGAATCTAGGGAGCGGCAGGGAGTGTCCATACTGTATGTAAGTACTAATGTATATTCTTTGGCCATGCTGTGCATTTTTTTTCGTGAAGTCTTCACCGTCTGTCGTAGTCGGGCATACACCAATCAACAACAAACATTACACTTAGTGGCAAAGAATAAAATTAGGAGTGACTTGATGAAATATTTACAAATAATATGGGTATGTATGGAACCTTTCTCTGATTTGTCCTGGAATAGGTAATTAACTACCTAGTGCGGTAGGTAGGCTTTACTAAGTCCTAGTTATTCCAAAAAGTTTTATTAAAATCGTTAAATCGTTTGAGAAAAAGTAAGAAACAACCTGGTTTTGTATGGGAGGTAACTTATTAAGATTTTTCTTGGAATAAAGAACTGCCGCTGCCACGTGCTATATAGGCCGTATAAAGTTATAGTAAAGTTATAGTTTCATCAAAATCGTTAGAGCCATTTTTGAGGTAAAAATAATAAGTGATTTTTTTACTATAGTATACTATAGTAGCAACCCTAAAAAATCAAGATAAATATAAATAATTTTCGAAAAACCTTAAAAACTTTTGGCAACACGCTTTTAATATTGCATTGTCACGTGATATACATGTACATGCAAAATTTCAGCTCAATCGGAGACCGGGAAGTGGGTCAAATTTAACTTGCAAGATTCCACCCGAACAAACATACATACATTGCAAGTTAAATATAAGCTTGTAAAAAAACCGGTCAAGTGCGAGTCGGACTTGAGCTCTGAGGGTTCCGTACTACTACACCTTTCCACACAACTATGACAATTATACATATTCACATTACAAACAAAAGAGATCAACGCGAACGACAGAAATATATACGTTTTTTGTCAGAGAATAAATTCAAGACTCATGTCAAAAAAGTTTTGTGCTCTAGAGGATATTATAAAATAATAGATTATGTAAATGACAAAGATATATATGTTGATTCTATAACAAATACCATTACCTGAGACTGTAATCTGAATCATGACATTATTTGTAATTTTATTTTTATTGTATTTTTTTTTGTTTTGACTATTTAAAAGTGTGTGTAAACACCTATTTGAAATAAATTGTTTTGAATTTGAATAGAGTTCGGACCAGTTAGCGCGAGTAGGTACAACGAACACCTAGACGGTTTTTGTTATTTGTTCTTTTATTTCAGGATTAGTACTGAAACCACACCAAGTTCCAAATGAAGCCGTTATGTATTTTTAGAGTTCCGTAAACCCAAAGGGACCCAATTACTAAGCCTCCGCTGTTACTAAGTCTCTCCGTCTGTTGGCGGGCTGTATTTCACAAAGCTTTGCTTGTTTGACGGATTTATTTTATAAGAATTTTAGACTATTTGTTGAAGTCTAAGATATATATTTCAATCTGAAGTTCCGTAGATATGATTTAAGAAACCACTATGGAACTTGGTACCTACCCATTTAGATATCTGTATTTTTTGTATTGAACTTTTATTTTCTTATTTATGTTTTGTTGGGATATCATTAATTTTTGTAAAGTAATAATATTTATTTAGTCTCTTTATTCAAGTAGGTAATAGACATATGTATAATATATTTTTTATAACACAACGGTTGTGGTACGGTATCCTCGGTGCGCGAGTCTGACTCGCACTTATCCGGTTTTTTGATTTTTTCCTTAATACTCCCAATATCCTATTTCGATCCCAAATGTCATGTTTATAATTTTCTAAAACATTTCTTTTTGTTGCTTCTAAGTTTTGATACATCCTCACAATTGAGGATGGAAGCCCTTGGCATCATCTCACCTGATAGTAAGTGACGATGATGCTGAAGATGGAAGCGGGCTTACCAAGATTCCCCAACGCAATTGTGAACTGGCTATCTTATCTTCAAACCGGAACACGTTAGTGCTTTAAACATTGATTTTTGGCGGCTTATAAGTTACCTACGAAATGGTCTATGTTAGTTATTATTTTGATAAGTAGTGGTGGTATGGAACCCTAGTTTCGCGAGTCTGACTCGCACTTGGCCGGTGTTTTACTTATTCTTTTGTATATGTTCAATAACCTACCTAAATACTATCATCATATCAGCCACAAATCGTCCACTGCTGGACAAAGGCCTAAATACTATACAAGTTTCTAAATCTCCTGGAATTGGTCTAAGTTTAATGAATAATAGTGGTAAGCAACTCCTAATTTCAGAAGTCCGATTCGCACTTGGCCGATTTTTCGATTTATTTCTTTGTATGATCAATGATGATCAATGTCAAATTTTAAAGTTTCTAGGTTACACACATTCAATAGTTTAGGTAGAGAAGATAGATAATTATTTCGAAAACCAACTCTTCAAAAGTACCTAGGTACCTTAGTAGAGAGCTTTGTTTCCAAAACAACAAGAGATCAAAGAACTAACAAAGAAATTGTGTAGGTATTTGAACAATGGAACTGAATAAAACCTCACAGGATTTACGTAACTAGACGCTAATCTACTTACCTAATAAAAGCAATCGCCCATAACAGTGAAATTATTCAGCATAACATTCATTGTTACTGCAGAATAGGTACTTATTTCAACCTTAAGTCTATGATTATAAAAATAGGTATATTTTCGGTGTGGCGTGGAGTCTAGACTAGACTAGACGCTGTGAAGGGCGAAGGAAGGGCAGACGCCCTGCATGAAAAGACTTACGAAGGGACCGTGATGGAGGTACCGCTGTAGCCTACTACAGCCTGTAGGACACTGCAGTGTTTAATGACTTAAACATAATTGTACTATGACATGAATGTCTAATCATTTAAAATAGGTACATTTTCTACTCACCTTTTCACTTTTCACTCACGTCAGGGCAATGGAGCGTGCTATGCTCGGAGTTTCTCTGCGTGATCGAGTCAGAAACAAGGAGATCCGTAGGAGAACCAAAGTAACCGACATAGCTCTCAGAATTGCTAACTTATGTGGCAGTGGGCGGGGCACATTGCTCGTAGAACAGATGGCCGTTGGGCAGTAAAGTTATGGAGTGGCGACCACGCACCAGAAAGCGTAGTATAGGCAGGCCTCCTACTCGGTGGACCGATGACCTGGTGAAGGTCGCGGGAAGCCGCTGGATGCGGGCAGCGCAGAACCGGTCGTCGTGGAGATCCTTGGGGGAGGTCTATGTCCAGCAGTCCAGACGTCCTTCGGCTGATATGATGACATTTTCTACACACTAAACTTAAAGGTTCCAAGGAGGCTCGAGTTTCCATACAAACGTAGTTCCGCTTTAATATAAAACTTCACGCCGGATTGAATCAAAACTTTGATAAATATATTGAGTTGATTCATACAATTATATCAATGTTTGTAATTAGTTTTCGATGTACTCATATAAAACGGAAATAATAAGAGCAGTTTCAAACTTTTAGTACAAAACTAATTTCAATTTACTACGATGAAAACTAATTACAAACATTCGATATGTGTATACTCAATATTATGTTTTCAAAATTTGGATTCAATCCGGCATGTATAGTTTTTTATATTAAAGCGGAACTACATTTGTATGGAACCTCGTGCCTCGTGAGGACACTTAAGTTTGGTACTTATTATGTACTACTTACCATTCATAATATTTAGGTCACCTGAAAACTAAATCCCAATAAAATTCACTTTCCAAGAAGCCACTTGGTTTGCTATAATCGAGTTCGAATTTAGTTTTAATAATACTTAGGTAAGTAAATAACTAACTTAATCCCGGAAAGTTAAATTGGGTAGGCGAGGTAAGACTAGAAGACTTTTTAAGTCTTAATGTTGTGATCTTAATTCGTAGTCTGTAGACGAGGCGAGATTAAAGTGAGGGTCGTAGCTTGTGTATTACTTACCTACTTATTTTATAGTAGGGTCACAGTATATATATTAGTACTAACGTAGTAGGGTAGTGACACCAAAAGATGAACAGTTAAGATTTCACTAACATTGAATGGCGTCGGTGGCGCAACGGCAAGGGCCGCTACCTCCTATCCGGGAGGTCGTGGTTCGAGCCCTGCCACGAACCAATGTGTTTTAGAATTTCGATCTCATATATGTACGTTTATCCGACGCTCTTACGATGAAGGAAAACATCGCGAGGAAACCTGCACACGCCTGCGAAGAAACTCGGTTGTGTGTGTAGTTAACCAACACGCACTAGGCACGCGTGGTCGACTAAGGCCCGATCGCCTAAATTCAGGGTACGCTCCAGCCCCTCGATGGGGACGTATATATGAGTTGATGTGATGAATGGCCTCTTCTTAGTATCGGCAGTAATCTGTGGTATCGGCTAAAATTTATACCAAACAGTTTTTTTACGTATATTCAAGATTTAGATGGTAGTTTACAACATCGTCCATTGTGCAGAGAATTTTTGAAAAAGGAATATAATGAAAAAAAGGGGCACCTTATCTATGAACGATTAAGTGCCCAATAGATGAACTAGATTTATTGTACATTCAGACTTTGGGCTTAAATGTCTCAAAATATGAACCAACAAATTATTTATTCGTTCAGGTATTGGCTCGGTGGCTAAAAGATGAACTAACGGTTATGCTCTCACCGTTCAACTTCTAGGTTTTAATAGTGACTAAAATAATCATAATTATTATGATAACAATTTTGTTACAAGTCGTCAATTATATCAATCATTATTATACATTTTATTAAATGTATGCTATTTATCATACTTAATTACCATATGATAATTATACATGTCAATTTTTATTTTATTTTACTAATATTACACCATTTTATTTTATTTTAAGTAATCTCCCAGGCTGCATAATATGAACATATTATGTACAAAAATCTGTATATAAAAATGCAAGAAAACTTATCTTAATTTGAAATATGTTAAAATATAGCTTATGTTAAGTATATTAACTTACCGATTGTTGGTGAAGGTGAAGGAAAACATCGTGAGGAAACCTGCACACACCTGCGAAGAAACTCGAAGGTTGGGGTGAAGTCGACCAACCCGCACTGGGCCCGCGTGGTCGACTAAGGCCCGATCGCCCTAATTCAGGGTAGGGTTCTTGGTAAGCCCGCTTCCATCTTAGCATCATCGTCACTTACCATCAGGTGAGATGATGCCAAGGGCTTACCAATTGTGAATAAAAAAAAAGGCTCGAGCCCCACGGTGGGGACATAAATGAGCCGATATGATGAAGTATATTAAGCTTAAGTTTTTGGTGCACTCACTTTAATAAGCTCTTCTTACAAAACAATTTTTTTGACGTGATATCCTTGCTTGACGGCCGTCTATGTTCGCATTTCGGACGTACCTAATTAACGGGATTTTTTGATAGACGGATGCAAAAAAAATTGCTAGCAGAAAAAATCCCCTGTTTTGCAAGGTGCTTAATTTGATTGATAACTAGCTTTTTCCCGCGGCTTCACCCGCGTTTACAACGTTTCTATGACTTTTCGAGGGTGCGAGCGTGGAAAAAAGTAGCCTATGTCACAGATTACTAATTAGTTACTACCTATGTGTTAATCCCGGTCCTAATCTGTCTACCTACCAAATTTCAGCCAGATCCGTTAAGTAGTTTTTGCGTTAAAGAGTAACAAACATACATCCTTACATTCTTACAAACTTTCGCGTTTATAATATTAGTAGGAAGTAAAAAGCAGGATGTGATATTTATGTCGAATTTTCAGCTATGAGAGTAAGTAGTTCATCTTTTGGTGCCACTACTCTATAATGTTGCGATGATGTGTATAGGAAGTAAGAAGTAGGATGTGATATTTCTGTAGAATGTTCAGCTATTGAGAGCAAGTAGTTCATCTTTTGATGCCACTACTCTATAATGTTGCGATAATTTGTATATGAAGTAAGAAGTAGGATGTGATATTTCTGTCGAATGTTCAGCTATTGAGAGTGAGAGTAGTTCATCTTTTGGTGCCACTACTCTATAATGTTGCGATAATTTGTATAGGAAGTAAGAAGTAGTATGTGGTATTTCTGTAGAATGTTCAGCTATTGAGAGTAGTTCATCTTTTGATGCCACTACTCTATAATGTTGCGATAATTTGTATAGCCTAAGAAGTAGGATGTGATATTTCTGTCGAATAAATATGCGGTAGAAGGCTGTAATTGGGGGTTCTACTCATCATATCAGTCGAAAAACGTGCATATGTGTGTCCATCTGGTGCTCTAGTTCCCATTTCAAATTTCCCTTATCTTGACCTTCTAGGGTTCATCATATCAGCCAAAGGACGTCCACTGCTGGACAAAGGCCTCCCCCAAGGATTTTCACGACGACGCATCCAGCGGCTTCCCGCGATCTTCACTAGGTCGTCGGTCCACTGCGTGGGAGGCCTGCCTACGCTACGATTTACGGTGCGCGGTTTACTGCCCCAACGGCCATCTGTTCTACGAGCTATGTGCCCTACCCACTGCCACTTCAGTTTAGCGATTCTGTGAGCTAAGTCGGTTACTTTGGTTCTACTGCGGATCTCCTCATTTGTGATTCGATTGCGTAGAGAAATTCCGAGCATAGCTCGCTCCATCATACTGAATATACTCATCAAACTTAACAACTTTCTCCGAGGAATCCATAGTCAATTCTCAAAAACAATTGGAAAAAAATGAAAAATGCACAAAATAGATCATTCAGCTGATCGATTTGTATAAAGAGTATTTTTTTTACGACTTCAGCAAAGTCATAGAACAAAAGTTGTTCAGAATGCTTAGTAGAAGCCCCAGTTAACGGGACCTACACCGAATTCGTTACACTCTGTGTAATTGTTTTCGTGACTTATGTTTACAATGATAATAGGTACACTATACAAATAAAAATAAATACAATATAAAAATTGGTGTGGGACCCGTTAACTGGGGGTTCTACTCATCATACTGAACAACTTTCCCCAAGGAACCCATACTCAATTCGCAAAAAAATAGGACCTTCCATACTAAAATTCACAAAATTAGTCGATCTGCTGATCGATTTGTATGAAGAGTAAAAAAATTTGCGTTTTCAGCAAAGTCGTAGAACAAAAGTTAACAGTTAACAGGACTTACACCAATTTTATTACAACCTGATATTATTATGAACATTTTAAATGCTGCTCGTCAGTAAACGCATAATTTGAGAACGGCTTTTTTTATTATTAAAAATTTGAGTGTGTTTGACTATCACCTGATGGTAAGTGACGATGTAGTCGAGGATGGTACATGCAAACGCAAATAATGCCTATTCACTCTCGCCTTGAAGATCCCCAAATTGTAGGAATCGGGAAACACAGACGCAAGCAAGGAGTTCCACTCCATCGCTGTCCGCATAATAAATGAGGAAGCGTAACGCTTCGTGCGTGAGGGGCTTTAGTGAGGCTGCACTAATTTCCTTAATTTATTATTAAAATGTTCGTATTAGTACTTTAGTAATATTTCCCAACTCTCTGGTATTAGTCCGAATAAGGTTTATAGGAAGAAAAAACCCCCGCAAACAGCTTGCGGCTCGCCCACCACTCTCCCTTGATACTCCACGGGGGCTTAAGGCGCCGTGGGTCCTAAAAATCCACTTAAACAGGTTTTTAGAATACATTTTTGAAGTAGTTAACAGTAAATTTAAATTCTAGGAAAACATACTGGTATTATTGAGAATAGTTACGAGGGACTATATCGACTGGGAACACGATTTAATAAAGTTGGCTCGATAAAATAAATTCGCAAAGTTACCTCTTTTCGAGCCATTTTATCGTCTATTTTCGGTTTTATTCTTAAAATAAGTAATTTGATAATATGATTTATTTACTGAAATAAAGTTCATAGGTGACTGAAGGGACAACATCGACTGGATTTTTATTTAAGATAAATATGATGAAAATAAAAACGAAAAACATCGAAAAAGTGCAAAAGTATGGTTATTTTCTTCTCTCTTTACACGTAAAGAAAAAGACAAAGACATTTTTAAGTACCATTGCGCCTTAAATTGCATTTTTGCAATATATTGTCAAGTCGAATTTGTTTTTTTAAGAATTGACTATGGGTTCTTTGCGGGAAGTTGTTCAGTGTGATGATTAGACAAAAATTTGGACCCTGCAAATACAAATATGCAATTTAAGGAATGAAATAATGAAAAAAAAACACTAAATGTCAATATTTTCAAAATTGTGTAAAACGTGAGGATATTACATATCGTTTGAGGTCTACGACACACGGCAGTTTGTCCGCCTAGTTCGAAAAGAAAAAGGTGACACCGGCCGTGGGTTATTATTATTAAAATTTATTTATCGACCAACAAAGTATTACACGAACCATTTCGGGCTACTTTCAACCTACGAGTAGGTTATAATGTAACTTAAAATCTGTTTTACTCACACACTTGCGATTTTGTGTCTAGAAATACCCCCTCGATCAGCTAGAATCCCAATTTTCATAAATGCATCTTTTACCATTTCTGAGATATTGACGTCCGAAAATCACTATTTTTGTGACTGAGTGACTGACTGATTATCAAAATTATAGTCCACTTCCAGGTAATTTAAAAACTTAAAATTTGGCATCGAGGCAGGTTATTGGACGTATACAAAGGAAATATTCGAAGAATGGCGAAGTGTGCGTTGTACTCACAAAATAAATTAGACCGTTTACAGGTAACTTATAAACTTGAAATTTGGCATCGAGGTAGATTATTGGAGTATTCAAAGAAAAAATTCGAAAAACGGTCAAGTGTAAGTCGTACTCGCGCACTAAGGGTTCCATATCACCACTACTCAGCAAAATATACAGGGTGTAAAAAGACCACTCCCGGAAACTTACACTGGGACTTCTACTCATCACACTGAGCAACTTTCTGCAAGGAATCCATACTGAATTCTCGAATTTTTTTTTCGACTTTTCGTACGAATCAGCGACCTAATCTGCCAATTTTGTATGGGAAAGCCAAACATTTTTTCGACAATTCAGTATGGGTTCCTTGGAGAAAGTAGTTCAGTATGATGATTAGAAACCCCAGTTTAAACCAGCAGTGGTCTTTTTACACTCTGTATAGACCAGTTCCAGGTAACTTATAAACTTTTCCCATCGGGATAAGTTATTAGGTGTATACAAAAAATAAAATAGAAAAACTGGCCAAGTGCGAGCCGGACTTGTGAAATGAGGGTTCCTTGGAGACTTACCACTACTATTTATTAAAGTTATATACCATTTCTAGGTGACTTAAAAACTGGTTTGGCGTTAAGGTAAGTTTTTGGGCGTATACAAAAGAAAAAGAAAAACCGGCCAAGTGCGAGTCGGACTCACGAAATTTGGGTTCACTACTCATTAGAATAACTATATAGACCACTTCCAGGTGACTTTTTAATTTCAGATTTTGAATCACAATAGGTTTAATTTTATTGAGTATAAATTCAAAAAACTGGCTAACTGAGACTCACAAAAAACCACAAAAAAGCACAAAAAATATATCACACGTATGTCCATTACTTGAATAAAGATAGGAAATTAGTATTAATACTTTACAAAATAATAAGTAATCGACATAGCTCCCAGAATCGCTAAACTGAAGTGGCACTGGGCAGGGCACATAGCTCGTAGAACAGATGGCCGTTGGGGTAGTAAAGTTCTCGAGTGGCATCTGCGCACAGGAAAACGTAGCGTAGGCAGGCCTCCCACGCGGTGGACTGACGACCTGAAGAAGATCGCGGGAAGCCGCTGGAGGCGTGCAGTGCACGATTGTTTGTAGTGGAAATTCTTGGAGGAGGCCTTTGTCCAGCAGTGGACGTTTTTCGGCTGATATGATGATGAATTTGCAAAAAGTAATGATATCCCAACAAAACATAAATGTGAAATGGAACCAAGTTCCTTATAAAAAAAATACAGGTATCTAAATGGGTAGGTACCAAATTCTATAGTGGTTCCTAAATCATAGCTACGGAACTTCAAAAAGAAATATTTATTTTAGACTTCTCCAAATTATAGAGAATGTACAACGGTTTCCAGTGGCTTAAAATAAATTTTTTCCTCTTCTGTACTGCTAAATGGTGTAACTTAGTTTAAATAGTCAAGGCGCCAGGCAAATAAAGCTTAAAAGTATGTATCAATCCTACGAATATTATAAATGTGAAAGTTTGTATGTATGTATGTATGCATCTGGCTGAAATTTAGTTCGTAGACAGATTAGGACCTGGATTAACATATAGGCTACTTTTTTCCACGCTCTGCGCACCGCACCCTCGAAGACAGTCATAGAAACTATATTCACGCGAGCGAAGCCGCTGGCGAAATCTATTAAAGAATAAAATTGAAAAGTGAAAACTTGCCAAGTCACACCAGGCACAGCACAGAAGATAACAAATTTTTTTTAAGCAACTGAAAACTGTTGTACATTATCTATTTTTTGGAGTAGTCTAAAATAAATATTTCTTTTTGAAGTTCCGTAGCTATGATTTAGGAACCATAGAACTTGGTACCTACATTTTTTTTATGTTGAACTTGGCTCTATTTCACATTTATGTTTTGTTAGGATATACTGTACAAAAATGAATTAATCGTATATTGTATCCGGAGGAGCCAAACTTGATACCTATGTTTTGAAAATTATTTAAATTTAAAACAAGTAACTGATTTTTAGAATCGGCTCAGAAAGCCCTATTATTTTATACCACACACGATGTGTTTCAGAACAAAATAATATTTTCCCATACAAAAAAAGATTACGTCATAACTCCTCTCCTTTATTCTTTTTTTTGTGCTACGGGTCAAATTGATTTATATGGTCTAAAGATCAATCTTTCAAATTTTCATGCTTTTAACACCATTTGCAGCTTTTTACTGAATTTGGGGGTGTACTGATTACTGATAGCAGTGATTGGGCATTAGTCGACCACGAGGACCAAGTGCGGGTTAGTTGACTTCACACACAACCTTCGAGTTTCTTCTAGCTAGTAAAAATTAGGTCTTTACCTATAAAATTGCCGATTGTATAAAAAAAATTAAAGATGATAATTGAAAACGCTAAACACGTCAAAAAACCGACTTCCATCGCAACAAATGAGTACATTTTTGCATTATTATTTTTGGTTTTTGTTAATTTTCTACTAAAGTACTACACCGATTTGAATAAAATTTATATGGGACCACACGGAAAGCACTAGCTTTCAAATAAAAAAATAATCATAAAAATCGGTTCACCCAGTCAAAAGTTATGAGGTAACATACATAAAAAAACATACAGACGAATTGAGAACCTCCTCCTTTTTGGAAGTCGCTTGAAAATTAAAATTAAGAACACTAGTTATTAAAATAAAATTTATTCTCAAAATAGAGCAATAGAAATACTATTAGAAATTAAATGGTGGTAAACATATGCCTATTGTTTAGATATTTTGAGAGCACGGTGGTTTTAACCCCATGAAGTCGGTTTTAAAAAAATACACATTTTTAATTTTAAAGATCCAGAGTTATCGCACCAGTTTCTTCGTTACTAATGTCATATTTGGGAATACCCCGCATAAGATTTCGTCACTTCCAAGATAATTCAAGAAAATTAACTAGTCTGAAAAGTTGCCTCATCTGACCACTAAGAATACGCCTTTGTTCCATTCAATGGTACATAGCTCAGGTGATTGGACCATGAAAGACATGCCACTAGTTACTAATAAAAGACCATAAGTAGTGTCACCGTATTAAGGTCAATACTAAAAACAATAACTTTTTATTTTCAATTAAAATTCGGCATTGAACTTCGAAAACTGTATCGGCAATTTCATTAATTAACTATTTTAAAGACTTTAACTATTTAGTCCCAAGAATAGTTGCGCCTGTAAACCTAAAAATACTCATACATAAGAGTCACATAAGACGGTATGTTTAGATGTTGATGCTTCTCACACTCAACAACAATCGAAAATATCCGTTTCTTACCGACATTACTGAATTATAGTGGCTTCTGAGATTCCCTGCCTTTGAAAGGGAACTCTCAAAGTGAATCAATCAAGACGGCATTGTGGGTTGAGTCTACAGGGGCCACGGCACCTACTGCGTGAGCCGGCCACAAATGATGCGAGATTCCAAACGGGAATACGCAAAGAAAAGATACATGACATACTCGTAGTTCGTTCGCTGAATTAGCTGAACCTTCGATAAATGCGGTGGTGCTGGTGATTTGGGTGCACCACTTGATAAGATAAGATAAGATAAAATTTATTGTCCAAATTTATTGGCAAGCGGTCTTCCCCGAGCTCTCTTGCCCTCTAATTTTCCCGTCATGATTTGGTACCCTAGGCTGTTGGGACAGCGTGCACAATGTCCAAAGAATGAGAGAGAGCGGGTTCTAACTTTGAGCTCCTCTAGGATGATGAGATTTGTCTACAGCTACACGATGCACGGCGTGTACAGTTTCCAAAGAATAAAAGAGAGCTTTGTTGACACACTGTTGAAAGGCGGGTTCTAACTTTGAGCTCCTCTAGGATGGAGAGATTTGTCTACAGCTACACGACGCACGGCGTGCACAGTGTCCAAAGAATGAAAGAGAGCTTTGTTGACACACTGTTGAAAGGCGGGTTCTAACTTTGAGATCCTCTAGGATGGAGAGATTTGTCTGCAGCTACACGACGCACTGCGTGCACAGTGTCCAAAGAATAAAAGAGAGCTTCGTTGACACACTGTTGAAAGTCGGGTTCTAACTTTGAGCTCCTCTAGGATGGAGAGATTTTTCTGCAGCTACACGACGCAGTGCACGCAGCGAGTGACTGAGCCCGGTGGAGAGCAATCTGCGCCCTCTCGTTGGCATGACGGTCACGATACCCAGCATTGGGGGAACGACTGATTGGATTGATAAAAGCCGTCATCATAGGTGCAGCTAATTCAACTAAGGAACTTTAAACACTAAGCAAACACCAGATCTAATTTAATGAACGAGCGAGCGAGGTTCTCCGAGTCTACTAGAACAATCCGGCGTTTCATGTATGTATGTATAAATGTTTGCTCGACGATAATTCGAGTATCGTTCATCGACATGTCGTGAGAAACGGTAGGCAAAAAAACGAGACAACAATATTTTTTAGTTCGAACATGAGCCAAATCGGTTACGGGGCTGCCGAGTTACCGGGGGTTGCAAATATTGAAAACATGGTTTCTCTATACACCACTAGATGGCGCTGGATGGATCCTACATCGCTCAAGTGTTAATGAACGTGCCTAATTTTTTAAATCTAGTACATTGCTAGTTAGCAGTTCGGGGCGAACCACTTGTTCTAAGTAATAAGTTTAACCCCAATAAGCACATGTACGAGTAAAGCACATGAACAATTAAAGTGCCCTGATGAAAATCGCACGATCTGCTCGCAATGCTTACATCCTCTTTGTTATTTAGTAGTCATTAAAACAGCAGTAACATAACCGCAATATCATTTTGTTTATAAATTATTTTTTATCAATTAAATACCTTGAAGCATAGACCAAATACCCAAACTGTGGAAACTCCCCATTTGAATCTATTCAGTGGTTTTAGTGGAGAAGCAAAGAAACGCTTAGAGCAAGTTTAAGACGGGGTATTGATTGGAACAGTTGTCTCTGTCTTTTTCTTTACGTGTACAGAGTAAAGAAAATAACCACACTTTTTTACTGGTTTTTCGTTTCAATCAAAAACTACAATGAAAGTATAAAAAATAATAACATTAATCACTTTGTATTATTATAAAAAATATTGTTGTATATTTATACTTCAAAATATTATTCTTAACTAGAGTTGAAAGCAACGTTGTAGACCTATCTTTGGGTTTTTTTTTATCGAGCCAAAACTGCTCAATCGTGTTTCTAATAGCTTTTGACTTTAAGGAACACCATCAAAAATAAGGGTATTTTTTTTCAACCTTGGGTTTTTTATCGTTTAGAAGTAAATGTCGTCAAAAATAACGAAAATCTGTAATATTACCTCCTTAAAATTCTTACATTCAAGTGAATGTTTCAAAATGAGATAGTAATTTTTGCATAGTCTGTAACCGGTCGTAGACGCTGAGTTTACAAGCCGCCCCCGCGTCTAGACGGCTTTTAGAAACGTGTTTTTTTTAAACTAACCTGTGTGACCAGGTACCATTTATAGAATTTATATTTTGTTTAATTTTACGTATTAATTAGGTACCTAAAGTACAAATCAATAAAACTTTAGGAAGATCTTGGATGTCTCATCAATCATTTAAACTTTATGCACTGCTAGCTTTTCACTAAGTTATTCGCTGAATTGATTATTTTGTAGCATTTGTTGATAAGTTGATGTCTTCTGTTCACTAAGTTATTCGCTGAATTGATTATTCTGTAGCATTTGTTGATAAGTTGATGTCTTCCGTTCACCAAGTTATTCGGTAAATTGATTATTTTTAGTATTTGTTGATACGTTGATTTCTTTTGTATGTTGTAATGAATGGATTATTTCGTAGTATCTCTATATACTCATTGAAGTAGTTATCTATTTTATTGAGTGTTACGTGCATTTGGTTCATCTACTAAACTTTCGTAGTAGTTGTTTAAACTACGGCACTTACCTGCAGTTTTGTAGTGTCTGGTAATCTAATTTTAATGACGGGCTGGTTTCCGCGACCAGCAATCTAATGCATCTATTTTGCGTAGTTTGCTGGCATCACTGGCAGCTCAGCTCCTCCAAGGAGTTCAGTAGCCCCCGCAGGCTACCGACGACCTCCGGGAGAATCTTCAGATCTCCGAGATGCTCGGCCCTGTATGCTGTCACCTCTCTGCAATCCTGAAGGATCAAGATGTCTCTTCGGCCTCCGTGCACGCGCGGCACAGTGGGTTGTCTGTAATACCTAGGGTTAATAGTAAATTATACAACTAGTGAATAAAGGACGGATTTTAAGCGAGGGCCATAGATGAACAACGAGCAAGTGAAGGGTTCTAATGACTGAAACACGACCGTAGGGAGTGATTCAAGTATTAGAACCCTGAGCGACGCGAGTGATTCATGGCCCTCAATATAAATCCGTTTTATTCAAGAGTTGCATACTATACTTTATACCATGACTCCGAGAAAAAGAAACATTTAGTTGCGACGGAAGTAGGTTTTTTAGCGTGTTTAGCGTTTTTTTGTTCTAATTTTTTTTTAAGGATGTTTCCAGTATTGCTAATGTAATACCTACGTATGTATTTTCTAAGGTATTTACATAAACGTCAGCGTGGCGTGATTAATCTGTGGCGTAAAGGTTACTTTGAACTGCCTCCGTGGCGTAATGGCAAGTTTTATATATTAGCACTTAGTCCATTAGTTTTATATCAAAACGTCGCGAGTTCGATTCCCTGTGGACTTTAACTTTGTAAGACTCGGTTTGGTTGGTGGAATGGAATTTTCCAAGCCCGTCTGGCTGGCTACCACCATTTTATCTAAGTCTTGCCGCCAAACATCAATGTTAACAGCATTGATGTGTTCAGCTTGAAGATAACATAGTCAGTTCCCCGTTGCGTTGAGGAATCTTGGTAAGCTTCCATCTTCGGCATCAGTGTCACTTACCATCAGATGAGATAAGTCAGTAAGGCCGCCTATTGTATAATATTTCTTATATGTTGTTGTCTTTTATGTTGATGTTGTCGTATTTCTTTGGCACTCTCTGCAGCCTAAACGTCTTAATGAAATTTGGATAGCGAGGTGTCGTTAGATTCGTCTTGATCCCGTGAGTGACATAGGAAATATTTTTACCCGTCTATCCAAAAAATAGAGGTTAAGTTTAATTAGGTTCTAAAGTTAAGAACTTACCAATTGAGAATTAAAAAAAAAAGTGATTTATGTTGTGATGCAATAAAGAATATTGTATTGTATGTATTGTTTGTGCATCAGCATCATAATATCAGCCGAAAAACGTCCACTGCTGGACAAAGGTCTCCCCTAAGGATTTCCACGACAACCGGTCCTGCGCTGCCCGCATCCATCGGCTTCCCCCGAACTTCACCAGGTCGTCGGTCTTGTGCATAGTCATTGTAAACACCGTACCTATCTACTATGTTCTAAACGCTTATTATATTACGAGAGTCACAATCGCACACCTAGCCGATTATTATTGTAGCCCACATTATAAGGAGAGAGGGGTGCAGGCAGGGGTGAGGGCTAGGCTCAGTCTAGACGTCTGGCCTGCGTTCTGCGTTACTGCGACATCAATTAATACTCGATGACGGGCGAAGGGCACGGGCGAGCGTCGCGAAACTGGGCCGTATGACGGTATGAGCTCATTTCGTGTCTACTTTTCGTTTTGGGGTTAGTTTGTTTGTAACTATTACATCAGAGGTTTCCTATACAGGTTGTAACAAAATTGGTGTAGGTCCCGTTAACTGGGGCTTCTACTCATCATACTGAACAACTTTTGTTCTACGACTTTGCTGAAATCAGAAAAAAAAAATTTTGCTTTTCATACAAAACGATCAGCTGATCGACCAATTTTGTGCATTTTAGTATGGATGGTTCAATTTTTTTTTTGAGAATTGACTATGGGTTCCTTGGGGAAAGTTGTTCAGTATGACGAGTAGAACCCCCAGTTAACGGGTCCTACACAATTTTTTTTAGATCCTGTATATGAGAGCGTCGGTGACGTAATGGCAAGGGCCAATACCTCCTGTCCGGGAGGTCGTGGTTCGACCCTGCCATGTACCAATGTGTTTTCGAATTTCGATTTCAAATGTACGTTTATCGGACGCTCTTATACGGAGAAGGAAAACATCGTGAGTAAACCTGCATAAACTCAAAGGTTGTGTGTGAAGTCGACCAACCCGCACTGGGCCCGCGTGTTTGACTAAGGCCCGAAGCCCCTCGATGGGGACGTATATGAGCTGATGTGATGATTACATCAGAGGTAGAGGTAGGTCACCTTAGGTTTGTTGTTTCTGAAACTTGCTTTAAGCGTGTTTGGTGCAGAAAAACAAGCCTTGTTTATATAGTACTAGTGGGTGCTCGCGGCTTCGCTCGCGCAGTTTCCGTTTTTTGGTGTTCCCGTGGGAATTTCCCGAAATCCTTTCTTAGCGGATGCCTACGTCATAACATCTACCTGCATGCCAAATTTCAACCCGATTCATCCAGTGGTTTGGGCTGTGCGTTGATAGATCACTATGTTATTTATACAGGTGTTAGGTAAAAAAGAACACATTTTTTTAAAGTTATGAAACTGAACAACTTTTGTTTAACAACTATGCTGAAGCCGTAAAATTGTACTTCCCCCTCATACAAAGTCGGCTAATCGCTGATCAATTTGTATAAAGAGTTCTTTTATTGAGATTTCAGCCTAGTTCTAGAACAAAAGTTGTTCAGTTTCATGAGTTGAAACCCCCTTTAAATTTAGTCTGTTTAATTCTTCATTAAATTAAATAAATATTTGTAAGCCCGCTTCCATCTTCGGCATCATTGTCTCTTTACCAATCAGGTGAGATAATACAAAGGGCTTTCAGTTTAAAAGTTGCTCAGTCTCATGAGTAGAAGCCCCCCCTCGAAAATGTGTTCTATTTTACCTTAGTTTAAAATCCACAAATTAACACCTTTTATAAAACAAAATACCAGCCTCTTTGTAATACTTATTTGTTTTTTCACTTCTCTAGGTAATAATAAGATACATGGTCGTATCGTTTGTCAGGAGTCTTAAATTTTACGCCACTTAACTACATCTATACACTCGTATATATTTAAGTATAATCACAGAAGAAGCTAAGACATAGTTATATCTGGTATAATGCCCACATGATGACGTAATAATGCATCATTATAGGTTTTTATGTGAAATTGCTCAACCTGTATAATTTAGCAAACAAGCTGAGTGTGGTGCCAGCCAGCCGGCACTGTCTACCCAAGCAGCAAAATAGTCGAATAAGAATTTGTTTACTCAGCCTTTAATCGTATAAGAGCCGAGTAACTGTTCTTAAAACACCCATTTATCGTATAATAGCGGTTATCTCGACTATTTGGCAATATTGCTAATGTGTGCTTTAAGGACGTCGAATAAACGTTTACAGCACTATGTTTTAGCACTTTTACTCCACCTTTTAGCAGATGCTGAATTAAAGTGGCTAAAATACTCGTTATTCGATCTTTTGATCTATAAAAGTCGTATAATAGCTGTAGAATAGCTGACTCGCTGAATTGGGTGCTTTTATACAGCCGTTACTCAGCTCTCTTTTATGTTTCTATAAAAGCTCTATAAATGCAATCTGATTGCTTATGGCAACATTGCTGCTGTTACTGCACGCTTATAGACTAACTCGTATAATAGAATTAAAAACGTTTGTATAGGAGCTGTAGTGTAATTAAGAGCTTTTATACGATATTTACTCAGTTTAAAGTAGTATTGTAGAGTTCTGGGAAACAGTAACAGCACAAGTCCGTCCATTTTGTTGATCGATACCTTGAAGACGTTTTCGCGAGTATTTTGCTATCAAAATGGATAAAAACAAATGGAAGAAATTGAAAAGAAGCGGCCATTTTCGTAAAAAAGTTAAAAAAACGTTGGAGCAGATGAAATGCTCTGCAAAACTGATTCAGCAAAACTTAATTTCTGCAAGTAACGCTAGTGAATTTCCAAGCGCGAGTCCGAGTATTTTAAGTGGTTCCGTAGACTCAAGTAACACAATAATTAACTCTGTTAGCTATAAAAATTACACGCACATCACAATATTCAAAATAAACAAAACGAATTTCGCAACCCACGTCATGATGGCTCACTTCACAACTGAAATGAATAAAACTGGCTTGTAGATAACTACTTGTGAAGACATAGTATTAACAAAATGTCATTACTAAAAGAGCTGTATTTTTTCAATTCCAGCCTTACTGTAAACTATTACGGCTTACTATTCTCTGCATTACTAAGCAAAATTAACCGACCACTTATTTTTTACGATTCCTCAAAGAAACAACTTTATAGTCATACAATTTAAGTTCAAAATTGTTTTTCTTATTTCGAGGTTTGGGACTTCCCCGTCGCTATTTGAGCATGCGAGCGAGAAGGGCAACTGCAGATAAGTTTTAGGGACTTTCCCGAGTATAAAAGTGCTCCCAGACGAGGTGTAATCTATTAACACATCTCGTAGTGTTGTAGTTGTGTCTATCTATCTAAATAAAATAGAACCCCTATAAAAAGAACCCGACTGCTATAGCCAAAATGAAAGTCCAGTTTCCAGCGTAACTTGACCTCTACTCAAAGCCCGAATTCCTCTTCGAAAACAGCATGACATGAGCCGAGCTGGCCACCATGATCACGCGTGACATTGCGAACGCCCTGAGTAAAGTTCGTACTACACTCACCTTAGGGTTGTAAAAATATTTAGTTACAATAATAACACTCATCATTCGTAAAATGATCATAAAAAGCAAAGTAAGCACAACCTCGACACCAAAAGAAACCGGTATTTAGTAAATGTTTTATTTTAATGTCAGGTAAAACAAAGTGAAACCTTCTTCGGTTTGAGTTATCGTTTGTCCTAAGGCCACATCCGTTACATTTATCTGATAATATAAAATGCGTTTCCTTCCAAGGCCATCTGAATTGGTCAAGTTATTTTAAATCATCTTTGTTAAGAAAGGTATCAACATCCAAGAAGTCTGGCATTGTTTTATGAAATAAGATGTTCCTTTAAAGAAAAATAATCAATCAATCAATCAAATATGCTTTATTGTACAATTACAAAATATACAAAATACAAGTACAGAATAAATAGAAAAATTTTAAATTGTACAATGTAGGCGGCCTATCATAATTAATTAAATGGTTTTTTGGTCTCGTACCAAGCGAACCCTAAATCCTATTATCATGGCGACACCTTGTGCTATAAATGTGGTGACCAGCACTTTTACTCGACTTTTAATGGAATAAGTTAGCTGTAACTGCAACTAAATTATCAATATGGACATAGCATTAAAGATAATTATTTAAAATATATTTAATTTTATAACTTAGTCGTCAAATTTAAGAAAATAGGCAGCGCATGAATGTTTATGTAAAAATGCCTTTGGGTTTATCAATAAAGCTTGTTGCGCATGATGTTTTGGAGTAGCTACACGAACAGTAAAAATAAACACATTGATTGCTCAAAAACTTGATAATTACTTAATATTATTAATAATATGGTAATATTGCCTTTAAAATATAGTTTACTTGTTTTACAAATAATTAGCACACAAGCACTTCGCACTCGTTGAGTTGAATATTTTCATTAACTTAGTGGTATAAAAGCCTCCCTAAGATCGTTTACAGTACTTATTAGTCGAGTAAAAGCATTCTATTCGCTGTTATAGAACTAAAAAGGCGAATAAAAGCAATTCGGCTGCTATTATAGCACACTTTATCTGTATAATAGCAAATCAATTGCGTTTATTGAACTAAATATCCTATATACGCATTTTGGTTGCTCTTAAAACACTCTTAGTGTTTTCTACCACTTTTACTGAAATCTTACAGCATCTTTTTGCTGCTTACTCAGCGCTTATTCCACTTTAATAGGACTTTAGTCTGAATAATTTGCGCCTTTTTCGCGTCGAGTAAACGTTTACAGCACTTTTACTCGACTGTTTTAAGAACTTTTATAGAACTTAAAGCGAAAACAAGAACGTGCTCTCGACCATTATAGCACGTCCATTTGCTGCTTGGGTATGAACTCTACGAAACACGTTAGTAGTAATATATATAAGATCTAACAAAATTAGCTGAAACTATTTTAAATGGTGCTTCTACCCATGAAACTGAACAACTTTCCCCATGGAACCCATAGTCAAATCACAAAAAAAATTTGGCTCTCCCATACTAACTCGGCTAGCTGTTCAGCCATCTTAGTATGGGAAGTCAATTTTTTTTTTGAGATTTGACCATGGGTTCCATGGGGAAAGTTGTTCAGTTTCATGGGTAGAAGCACCCGTTAAAATAGTTTCAGCTAATTTTATTAGACCTTATATAAGGTCTAACAAAATTAGCTGAAACTATTTTAACTGGTGCTTCTACCTACCTACCTTATATAAGGTCTAATAAAATTAGCTGAAACTATTTTAACGGGTGCTTCTACCCATGAAACTGAACAACTTTCCCCATGAAACCCATACTCAAATCTCAAAAAAATGTTCGAACTGCCCATACTAAGTTGGCTGATCATCTGATCGAGTTAGTATGGGAGAGCCAATTTTTTTTGCGATTTGACTATGGGTTCCATGGGGAAAGTTGTTCAGTTTCATGGGTTGAAGCACCAGTTAAAATAGTTTCAGCTAATTTTGTTACACCCTATATATGTCACCGGGATATTGTCAAAACCGCGATATTACAATCTCACTACATTAAATTCAGTTAGATTATAATATGACGGTAAATTGTCAATCGGCTTACAATTTCATTATTGTATCTCCGGATAAAACCGATGATTCCTTTTTCTGCGAAGCATTCTGCTACCCGGGAGGAGGGGGGAGGGGGACTCGCTTCGAGAGGCTCTTTAACTGTTAAATAAATCAAACCTGACCGAACCTAACATCGCTCGCTCATTTATTTAATGTTATTGTAATGTCACTAGTAAGATTAGAATGACACTAGTGAAATTCTAAGCAGTATGTTACGGTTCACAATCTTTCGACAGTTCACAATCTCGCGATATAGATCCCGTTAGATTATAAAATAACGGTTTTTTCAATTTTACGATGACATTTACATTTTTACGATTACATTGACAAGATTGTGACACGTGTCACACGTGTTATGATGAGTGATAAAAAGAATGGCCGTGATGCGCTAAACTGTCTGGGAACACTTGGAATACTTTATTGAGTGTATCATCATCATCATCTTATTTAAACCGCCTTCGTGGCGTAATGGTTGAGTCCATTAGCTTCACATCAGGAGGTCGCGTGTTCGATTCTCGCCGGAGTCTAACTTTGTAAGACTCGGTTTGGTTGGTGAAAGGGCATTTTTTAAGCCTGCCTGGCTATAGCTACCACCTTCCGCCAAACATCAGTGTTAACAGCATAAATGTGTTCTGGCTTGAAGATAAGATAGCCAGTTCCCCATTGCGTTGGGGAACCTTGGTAAACCCTCTTCTATCTTCGGCATCATCGACACTCACCATCAGGTGAAATGATGCCAAAGGCTTATCAATTGTAAATTTTTAAAAAATCTTCCGAAAGACGTCCAATGCTGGACAAGCCTCCCCCAAGGATTTCCACAACGACCGGTACTGCGCTGCCCGCATCTAGCGACTTTCCGCGTCTTCCAAAAGGTTTTTCGGTCCACCGAGTGTCTGAGGCCTGCCTACGCCACGTATTACGGTGTACGGTCACCACTCGTGAACTTTACTACTCCAACGGCCATTTGTTCTACGAGCCAAGTGTAATAATTACTTAATTATATTTTATATAATATCTTTTAATTCTAGTAGATAGTCTATTTCAAATACGTTAGGTCAAAGAGCTGTTAATAAACTTAAAAAGCTTACTATATAGCTTAAGCTTAAGCTTACTTTATTTACTTTGTAATGTAGATAAGAATCAAACGGTGAATTTTAACGAGTTCTTTGCTTATACAAATAACGAGATACGAAATTGAAAAATATCATCTTTTCGTATATTTTTGCCTGGGATCTCTTACACTCTATTATGCGAAGATCGGGCAGCCGCAGTGCTCGCTTATAAAGAGACACACTTGAGAAAGAGTTGCACGCAGACCGTACTAAGGGATTGGCGACTTAGGGGCTTCTACATTTACTACTGACCATGCAGATTATAATTTGGCTACGGGAACCACAGAATAGAAGAATCACAATTTTTTTCTTATGACGGGAACAATCATCGACTAATTGCAAACAATTAAAAGTTTGAAAATTTTAACCCGCCAAAGGAAAAACGCTCTTATTATTTGCCTGTAATTTTTTAATATTTTTTTTTAAAAAAACACGACTGAATGAAAACATTACCCTTCTTTATTGGGAATTCGGGTAAAATGTATTCTATGTCTTACACGAGATCAAGACAAATCTAACGATATCTCGCAATCTAAAATCCATCAAGCCGTTTTGAAGATATCGTGTAATAACCGCCTCCGTGGCGTAATGGTTAGTCCATTAGCTTCACACTTGGAGGTTGTGGCTTTGATTTCTGGTGGGGTCTAACTTTGTAAGACTTAGTTTGGTTGGTGGTAGGGCATTTTTTAAGCCCGCCCAACTAGCAAAGTTTGATCGTATAATGATCGAGAAAACGTTTTGGTCACAACCTGAGGTTGGATCAAATTTGGTCGTATTGCAATCGTATTAACGTTTATACGACGCGAAATAGGCGGAAATTATAAAACTTACAGTCGTATAGCAGACGTGTTAAGGTAGTATTAATGAATACTAGGAAGTTAACAGTCATATAAATATCAAATATACAAAATACATTCGTATAGCAATCATGAAAGTGATTGAGATATGACCATCTTGTCGTATAGTAATCTATTAGACGTCATATAACTTTACAAAAATTGTGAAGTAATCATTGGCATAACCTTTACACGGATACATGATGTCCACGTAGTTCAGTGGATGTGAGTGAAGTGTAAGATAATAACTATTTAAAAATTGTTTAATCACATTATTATATCTGCCATGTTTATTACTAAATGTTATTTGCAATAAAGTTAATATATTAGTTGGTCTTAGTAACTCTTAGTATCTACCTTTTCTAATGGGAATTAAATTTCTAGACAATTATTAATGTTATTTTATATAATTTTTAATGCCCCCTTCGAATTATTGTAGAATAATATTAATTCATTATATTATTTATTTATGTTATTTTTAATATTACATTAATGCAACTTTATGTAGTGATGATAACTATTATAAGACACCTTATGACTGTAAGTCACATTACACGACTTTAATTTATTTGCTGTCCGCCATTTTCAGGGTACTGTTAAAGAAGTAAAAACCCGTGGCACAAAAATTTCATTGAAATAACAATATGGTAGTGATTGTAGACGTTGATTAATTTTTAACTTTGAACTGTTTAATTTAAACTAAAAACGAACTAAAAAAATAACAACAAAGGAAAATAATCAAGTACAGTTTGTAAAAGAGTAGCACGTAAAACCATTAAATAATTAAAGTATTTATAATAATAAGTTATAAAACCTTTTCAAAACCTTTAGTTATTTGAGGTAAAAGTCGTGTAAGCATTCTCAAAAGTTCTTATACAAAACGGGTACAGGACTATACGTTTTGTAAGAGGTAAATTTATGACGTTTATATGATTGTCAAGTAAAAATCTTATTACTGACCAAAAGCAGTGTTGTGGTCGCCATTACAACCTCCTGATTATCGTCATATAAATAACATCTATATCACTTTAAGTCGCAACCACAAGATAGTCTTTTAGCAGACATAATTGTGACATTTAAAAGTTCATCTTTTAAGAGTTGTTTAACTGTCAAAAAGTCACAAAAGTGGTCGTAAACGAGATTAATATACGATAATCATATATATTTCTCTTAAAGGACAAAGAGTTGTAAAAAAAGGTTCTGTAAAGGCCATAGCTGCGACTGTTATAAGATGGTCATATAATTTGATCGTGTAAACGTTTTTTGGACAAAATTAAATGACTAAAGTATTACACGACCACACGTTCGTATAAAATACTGTTACACAATTCCTTGAAATTTGAGATACCACTATATAACATCTATATAACCAAATGTTATTTAATCTCTAAATTATAGGACAACTTTGTTAGTTGGGCGCCTGGCTAGCTACCACCATCTTATCTAGTCTTGCCACCAAACATCAATATTGACAGCATTGATGAATTCGGCATGAAGATAAGATAGCCAGTTCCCCATTGCGTTGGGAAATATTGGTAAGCCCGCTTCCATCTTCGGCATTATCATCACTTACCATCAGGTGAGATGATATCAAGGGCTTACCAATTGTGGTTAAAGAAAAGAAAGAAACAAACACACTTCTTTTTTGAGGGCAGTCGTGTAATTAAATTCACGATAAAAACACATTTATTAAGTACTTAAATTAGGTATTCTTGTTTGCTATACAAGGTGAGTTTTTTTAACTTTTGTTATAGAAACTACTTTTTAAATAAACGCCATTTTTTTTTACTTATAATGTACCAGCTTTTGCCCGCAGCTTCGCCCGCGTACACATAATTTCTATCCGAAATTATATATTTCTATTCGAAAGAGCTTCATTGGCACGAGCTTAAACAAATTTTTATTATTTTTATGTTGCATAGTTTTCGATTAATTATTTTTAAAGTTCCTTATCCAGAGGTGTGGTGGTACGGAACCCTCGATGAGCGAGTCCGACTCGCACTTGGCTGGTTTTTTTTTTTGAGAAGACTACAGAAACCTACTTTGAACGTGATCCGACAAGCATTTTGCCATTTTTTCAATTTTCCCCGAATATTATGGTAATGAACTTGGTTTACTTAAATCTGTCCGGTTCTTATAATAAAATTGGGATGTGAAAATGGTAAAATATAGTTAGTTTTTATATTTAGTTCTTTGTCTGATATAATAATAATTTTTTAAAATAAATTTAGTAGCAAATTGATGTAACTTGTCGTAACGTTATTATTGTTAATATTATTATTTAGTATTATTGTGTATGTCAAGAAAAAACCCTTCTATTATCTAATAATAATATTAAATCTTTTATTCATATCATCATCATATCAGCCGAAGGACGTCCACTGCTGGGCATAGGCGTCCTCCAAGGATCTCCACGACGACCGGTTCTGCGCTGCCCGCATCCCTCAAGTCCACCGAGTGGGGGGCCTGCCTACACTACGCTTTCCCGTGCGTAGTCGCCACTCGAGAACTTTACTGTCCCAGCGGCCATCTGTTCTACGAGCAATATGCCCCGCCCACTGCCACTTAAGTTTAGCAATTCTGAGAGCTATGTCCGTTACTTTAGTTCTCCTACGGATCTCCTCGTTTCTGATTCGATCACGCAGAGAAACTCCGAGCATAGCACGCTCCATAGCCCTTTGGGTGACCTTGAGCCTTCTTATGAGGCCCATAGTAAGCTACCATGTCTCATTTCATTCATATAAACAAATTTAAATAAATGATTTAATGTCGGAATAAATTAAAAATTTATTAAATTTAACAGAATTGAGGAGATTTACCGCATTTTTCCTCAGTTGTATTTAGTGTCGTGTCGTCTAGACAGTAGTGAGTCATTTAACGATGCATTTAAATCAACAATATAGCATTCGGCTCACCTTCAGACGATCTAGCTGGTTCGGTTTTTTTTAAATTTGAGTGCGTTTGCCTGCACCTCACCTGATGGTAAGTGCCGAGGATGTAACACGCAAGCTCAAATAGTGCCTATTCACTCGCGACTTGAAGATTCCTAAATTATACGAATCGGGGAATACAGACGCCGGCAGGGAATTCCATTCCTTGGCCGTTCGCATAATGAACGCAGAAGCAAAACGCTTCAAAACGCTGGAACATTAAAGAAAAAGGGGTGGAATCGCCCTCTACGCCTGCTCGTCCGATGATGAAATGGAGAGGGGGAAATGAGGTTCAGCTCCTAAGTCAGTTGATAACCACGTCATCTATATAACATAGCAGTCGTAGGTTGAACTCTGACCGAAGTTGCGAAAAGAATCTTTTAGGGGAGGCGCTGAATTTTTGTTGATCCGGGCCTGGTTGCATGTGTCTGTTGTATAGTGTCGTCTAGACCGTTGATCGGGAGTCAGGTTAGACTGTAGATGTATTTATAGTGTTTTTAAGGACAATAAGTGAATTTTAGAAAAAAAATCACCTAACTATCTGACTTGAGTTGTATGATGTTCCGTATCATCACACCTCTCCACACAAGTGCAACAATGATACCTTTGAATATTTGCTCTCTAGATAGAGCGCGTCACCGCAATAAAAACGGGCCAGTTTAAAAAAAAATAATATGCTTGTGTGCGTGACGATGACTGTCTTATACTCGCGCCTGTCATATAATTTGTTTCGGTGTGCGTGGATTACCGGACAACAGTTTTCCGGTATTTTTTTTCGGCGCTGTGTCTAGAGAGTAAATCAAAGAATGATACATATTCATTACAATCAAAAGTCATTCTTGGTATGAAGCCGTATTCCCGGTGAAAATAGATCCTTTTGGCACCTATTAACAAGTTGATCTGATGATGAACTTGGAGGTACGATCAAGGTCCCAGGATCGTGTAAGCATGTATGTATGTGGTGGTGGTGTGTGTTTTACACACCCGTACCAACAGAGAGACGGACACATTGAACATGGTACTATATTGTGTTGTCATCGGAGTTATTTTAACCTTTTTAAGGTGCAAAAAGACGTGGTTTCAGATAAATTCTTAATCTACATTAAATGTACATATTATTTTTACTTTCGATCGACTATGGAGAAAGCGTTAGAAAGGCACGAAGGAGTGAAGAAGGTTTTGTGATGGAAAAAAAATCGAAGTCGAGATTTTGATGGGGATCGATTGTCTTACACTAATAGAGTCTAGGAAATGTATATGTGTGTACGAGGGTGTGTGTGTATGTGTGTGCGTGCGTCTGTGCGTCCGTCCGATGCTCTAGATTCCAAACTACTGGACGGATTTTAGTAAAATTTGGGTTAGTGCAATATTGTTTTCATATCTCCAGTCTTTTTTTCAAATTTTCTTTTTTTTAACAAAAATAATAAAATTAAGTTTTTTTAAATCTAATTACTTTGATAAAACTTAGTACGTCACTATAACTTTACGTGTTGCGTGCTGGCACGCGGTAATTCGTCCTTCGAAGAAAAATCTAAAAGGAACGTCCCATAAAAAACCAGGTTGTCTGTAATTTTTTTCTCAAAAATGGCTTTCACGTTTTTAATGGAACTTTGTGAATAACTAGGACTTAATAAAGCCTACTGAACTGGGTAGTTAATTATTTAAGGAAAAATTATATTAGAGTATAATTTACCTCCTATACAAGCCAATTTTTTTTTTATTTTTCATAAAGTCTGATATACCTACCTAACTTTCTTCTTTTTTTTTATAAAATATTTGAGTGCGTTTGACTGCAACTCACCTGATGGTAAGTGATGATGCAGTCGAGGATGGTACACGCAAACTCAAATAATGCCTATTCACTATTGCCTTCTCTTGCTACTAAGTATAAGTGTACCTAATGTTTGTTTGTTGTTGTGTATGAAAAGTATGCACAGCGTGGCTGTACAATTCATTTTACATAGGTATCATTTTGTTGATAATATTCTCTCTTTTGACCGATAGCGTAATAATTTATAGTTCGTTTGACTACCAAACACGGTCATTTTCGTGTGATTTAGTTAATATTGTATTTTGGTCCTGACCTAAATAAACCTGAAATAAACATCATCGTCATCATATCAGCCGAAAGACGTCCACTGCTGGACAAAGGCCTCCCTCAAGTATTTCCACGACGACCGATCCTGCGCTTCCCACATCCAGCGCTGCGGCTTCACGCGACCTTCACCAGGTCGTCGGTCCACCATGTGGTGAGGCCTACTTACGCTACGTCTTCCGATGCGCGCTCACTACTCGAGAACTTTACACGACCGAAATAAACCTGGTAAGAAATCATTCATTACAAAAACAACGCTGACCACTTTAAAAAAATGATTAGTACATTTTTGCATTATTATTTTTGGTTTTTGTTAATTTTCTAATAAAGTACTACACCGATTTGATTAAATTTATATGAGACCACACTGGTAGCACTAGCTTTCAAATTAAAAAAGAATCATAAAAATCGGTTCACCCAGTCAAAAATTCTGAGGTAACACACATAAAAAAAACATACATTCCCCTCTCGTATATCTACCAGATACGCTAAACTACCAGGTTTATGATATAGCGTCCCCACTCACCGACAGCTAGGTCATATAGTGAGGGCCGCTATTCCTGCCAACACCATAAGTTGAAGACAAGGACCAGTTACGGTAGGTCTTGCCGCCAAGACGCTTGACCCGGTACTCTGCAAGGCGAGTGCCTCGTGGAAGAGAACCACTACCTACTGTCCAGGTAGGTCCCGGAGCTGTAGGCGCGCTCACCTCCCGCGGCTTTCACTGCTGGCAGTTCGATCTCCGCTCGGGACGCCAGAGAAGCTGGCTCCCACATATCCGGTGTGGTACCGGAGCTGTAGGCAAAAAAATAAAAAACGAGACCTACAGTACTCGCATATGATGTGTAACATGTGACAAAATACTTTAGGTTAGTTAGATTTGATGACGATATTGTACCTGGGTGGCGGATCTGACAGTAACGAAAAAACCGACCAAGTGCTCTAGTCGGACTCTAGTAAAGTAGAATTCCGCGCTTTCGCGACTTCCTGTACACATTTCCGTCCCATGTTACACATTTCCGTCCCATTTCACGAAATCACTCCCACAAATTGCAGAAAAGCGAGAGCAAAGATGTTACACATCAAAAACATACAGTCGAATTGAGAACCTTCTCCTTTGTGGAAGTCTGTTGAAAAAGGGTGGTTTTGCTCAAATCGTACGCGCGGGCGCATCGTAAGTGCCGGTCACGCGTGCGAGCTGCTATTGACTTTACTACTAGCGCCTTGTGTCTATGTTTGATCAACAACAAGGCTCTCGGCTCACCTTCAGACGGATGTGTCTGTCATCCACGTCTAGACTAGACAAACACAGATCCATCTGCGTCACGCTACGATGACGAAACTGAAAAAAGTCATGTTCCATTGTGCCTTTGTATTTTGTACTGATGATGTTTTGAAGTTTGACTCGCAAACTTTAACCTTTTACTTGTAGTTTCGATGAATGTCGTGCATCACGTACACGATGCATGATTCTTGAATTAGTTACGGTTTGGGACGTTTGGGTAGATGTTTTGGATAATTTTTAAATTTTCTGTTGTTTACGTAAGAGGCACCAGACTAGGTCTTATTCCATTTATTTTCCATTTTCTTTATAAAAATAATAATAAAATTTATTTATCGACCAACAAAAAAGCGTTGGTGGCTCAACCGGTAACGACTCGGTCCATCTAACCAGAGGTACCGGGTTCAAATCTGGACGGCCAATGTACCAATGAGTTTTTCTAAAACTTACGTACATATAATTACCGATTGCTTTAACGGTAAAGGAAAACATCGTGAGGAAACCTGCACACGCCTGCGAAGAAACTCGAAGGTTGTGTATAAAGTCGACCAACCAGCACTGGGCCCGCGTGGTCGACTACAGCCCGATCGCCCTATTTCAGGGTAGGCTCGAGCCCCTCGGTGGGGATGTATATGAGCCGATATGATGAGGAAACCTTATAGTTTTGCCATGTCCGTCTGACATTTGGTATGGTGATTGGTAGGTTTAGTTTAGTTGGCATCCCCTCATCCTGAATAACTTCTAGTTGCAGGTCAAGCCCGTGCAGTTTCCTGTGAGCGTCTGTTTTGCAATGACAATCAAAAACAGTTTTTTTTTCTGGATCTAGGATCTCAAATGATTTATTTTCATGTCTTTTTCTTTACAATTTGTCGTGTTATTCACGCCGACGAAGTCGCGAACAACAGCTAGTAAATAACTATAATAGTTAACCCCGAACTGTGTACTCGCAATGTACTCGTTTTAAATAATTTTCGAATAACCTGAAAACTTTTGGATACAATCTTTTATTTGAAGAGTTTTTACCTATGCTCAAAAAGCCAAAAGCTCAGTGAGCCAAATGTGAATATGTATACTACACGACGTTTTCAAATTACAAAAAAGGCGAGCACAGTATTTCCTACGATTTTATTGAATTTGAAACGAAAAGACGATCCTGGGATAACAACAATAACTTAAAAATAGGTGCCAAATACGGCTTCATACCAAATTTCAGCTCAATCGGATTTCTGGAAGTCGCTCTAAACTTCGTTTTTTAGAAACTAACATACATACAAATAAACATTGCCAAGTTAAATAAAAGCCTAGAAAAATATAGGTTCGCTTCTAAGGTTCGCTTACTAACTAGCTTGCGTGATGTGGGATTCATCCAGCGCCATCTAGTGGTATTTGAGAAACCATGTTTTCAACATTTACATCTCCCTATAATATCTCGGCAACCCCTTGACCGATTTGGCTCATGTTCGGACTTAAAAATTCTTCTAAAACTCTCTAAACTCTTCTAAAATTGTTTTAAAAAAAACTAATTGTTTATTACGTACAAATTGCGAAATGTCGTGACATTTTTTCATACTCCCCTCCCCCTCCACAAGACTGTAATTGATACTTGATTTATGGATGCCCCCTTCAAACACTACCAGTGTCATCATCAAGGCCTTCACAACGACGGGTCCTGCGTTGCCCGTATCTAGCGGCTTCTCGCGACCTTCACCAGGTTATGGGTCAATCGAGATGGAGGAATGCCCACGCTACGTCTTGATGTGATGCGCGGTTGCCACTGGCTCGCTCCCCTGTGTGAAGTTTAGCCGGCTAATCTTAAGTTGATGTTCACACCCACCTTTAAACGATAAATGATTAGACATTTCCTTTTGCTGCATTAATTTTTTTAATGTAAGTCTCTTTAACAGGATGGAGGAAATTCCTTTCTATAAAACGTAATGTGTAGCTAAGTTTGGTGTCATTTTCGTGTAAATCAAATATGTTGTATCCATTTCTGCTATTCAGTTTGCAATATTTTTCACAGAAACAGCTAAAAAAAATTTAAAAAATCGTCATTTTCCATTTTTTCTACAAAATCGTCCATATAATTTTTATTTCAATTGATAATAAGCATAAAAATCACTTATGTATTTAAATAGCCTATTCTTATTCTTTTTAAAAGTACCCACATGATGTATTTATTGGTTTGAGTATTTGAGTAGTGTGGATAATAAATAAAAACTACTCGTCACAGTATCAAGAACACTATAGGTTACAAAGACCTGCTTTCGACCAAAAACTCATCTGACGGGAAAGATGGTGCAGTTTAGGACGTGTCTAAATAATGCCTGTTATTAATAAGACTGCAGGAAGTAAGTTTTATAATCACCTTTATTTTTCATTAATCATACCCAATTCAATCCAAAAGATTTATGGGCGTAGCCCCCGCCACCCCTTTCAATCCCCAACGAATCTTCGGGATCCGAGGAGGATGTGGCAGTATCATATATAAGGTCAAAGTCAAGGTCAGGGTCGAGGTTGCGTTATTACGACGTTTCAATCAGTATTGTTGATCGCTCGATGTTAGGGTTCGGTCAGGTTTGATTGATCATACTTATGTGGCGGATCTGACCCAATTCAATCCAAAAGATTTATGGGCGTAGCCCCCGCCACCCCTTTCAATCCCCAACAAATCTTCGGGATCCGAGGAGGATGTGGCAGTATCATATATAAGGTCAAGGTCAAGGTCAGTGTCGAGGTTGCGTTCTTACGACATTTCAATCAGTATTGTTGATCGCTCGATGTTAGGGTTCGGTCAGGTTTGATTGATTATAAGTATGTGGCGGATCTGACCCAATTCAATCCAAAAGATTCATGAGCGTAGCCCCCGCCACCCATTTCGATCCCCAAGAAACCTTTGGGATCCGAGGGAGATGTGGAAGTATCAGAATAGGAAACCACGCGGGTCCGACTTGAGGGCGGAAAAACTTTAGGTAACATATCGAAAACTAGGGGGTAATCGATTAAGGCCATTTCAAGGTCAAAGGTTAGGTTTAAGGTTTGGTTATTACGACGCGTCGATCAATATTGTTGAGCGAGCGAAACGAGCGATGTTAGATTCGGTCAGGTTTGATCGATTGTATAGGTACAATCGAAGAGCCTCGCAAAGCGAAGCCCCCTCCCCTCCCCGTGGTGGTAGATCTGACAGTTACGATGATAAGGTGCACTCCCACGTTCCTCCCGGACCCCGAAGGTTTGGATGTGGATGTGGATGTGTCAGGGCGGGGAGAACGCGGGTTCAACTAGAGGGTGGAAAATTTTGGCGGTCTGTCTCTTTTATCGTTTGGAAAAATTAACCTTGTTATCCAAGGGATAGACGGCAGTTCCCTGATGTTACACTTAGCATCACCTGCAGTAACGTGTGGGGCATTTAGATTTACACCTACGGACGTAATTTGGGGGTAACAAATAGAAAACTAGGGGGTAATCGATTAGAGTCATTTCAAGGTCAGGGTCAAGGTCGAGTCTTTTCACATTTTCCCCCCCTTCTTATCTTTCCTTTTCATAAACGGTCATCTTTTGTCCCACATAATCTCAAAACTGTTCTTTTTCCTCATAAAGGGGCCTTCCCCAACCTTTAACGCCCCCCCTCCCAAATCGACGGCCCACAAAGTACACTTTACCACATTTTGCCAAAATACTTTTAAAGCAAAAGTAAATAAATTTTCTATTTATTTCGAGTTTTTATGCTAAATACTATGAATATTATCAAGCGACTTCCAAAAAGGAGGAGGTTCTCAATTCGACTGTATGTTTTTTTTTATGTGTGTGAACCTGATTGGGTGAACCGATTTTGATGATTTTTTTTATTCGAAAGCTAGTGCTTCCCGTATAGTCCCATATAAATTTTATCAAAATCGGTGTAGTAACAATTAAAAACCAAAAATAATAATGCAAAATTGTTCGAAGTTGTTGCGATGGAAATCGGTTTTTTAACGTGTTTAGCGTTTTTTTTTATAAATGAATTCTACGTCACGAGTTTAGTCGAAAATGATACCTACTATACATAATTTTGTAACCTAAAAAAGCGCTTTATTAAAAAAAATAAAAAAAAAACTTAAAACCGACTTCAAAACGAAATTCACTCAAAAGTATGATATAATATTATTATTTTTAAATACACACAACATTACAAAATTAACCAACAATAACGAAATCATAGGCGGGTACGAATTAAACTAGAGGCTTAAATTTTTTTTTGAGGTCGGTGTCAGCAAACCATCGAATCTAAACCATTTAATACGTTAGTAACTGTGTGCTGGTACGGACCTCAAAAAAATTTAAGCCCCTAATTCAATTCGTACCCGCCTTTGATTTTGTTATTATCGGTTAATGTTGTGTATTTAACACGTTGGCTGCGAGACTGATTTACATGTTTCTTATTCTGGTGCGTTAACAGGTCCAAAGAGCCTCTACCCTTCTTTAACTTCAGTGCGGCATTAGGTCCGTTGTGCCCCACCATGATGAAAAAAGAAAACTGGATGTTTTTCCGTGGTGGTTTACCGTACTGTATTTAGATTTATACTTAAGCAATCTATATCTATTAGGCAATATGGTTTTAGCTTCGCCCCGGTCTCGGACTTTTAGAACAAGTTAAAAAAAATGATTAAATTATAGGGGTCTTTTAGACCTTTTGCCGCACTGAATTGATCGATTTAAGCTATAGTAGGGATGTGAAACAAAAACCATACATTATTGTCGAGTGAGAATACGTTTGTCCAAAGAAAGATCTCATCTGACGAAATCATAAAAAAAACCGTCGTAAATAGTAATTTATTATATACTTTGAACGATTATCATTAAAACATTGTAAGCATAATTTTTGATTGCATTCCGAGCACCGGGTTTTAAGTTTTTTACATTTCTTATTTGCTTCCTTGCTAGGGAGGGTTTTTCTCAATTTGCTGTAATAGCCATTACATTTTAGTTTCTTTTCAGTTTTTTTCATAGTTTCGAGTTGGTGTAAGAACTGGACGAATTGAACCATTCTTTAAATTACGATATATGTTATCACATGGGCTCATTTGAATTGAATCAGGCGAGGAACATAATGACGCATCTCGAGTTGCGATTTGATTTTGATGAATTCTGTCATGATGTATCTTTTTCAACTTATGACATTTTAAGTTAAAGATGCTATCATCACTATCAGAATCAGAAAACATATTAGTCACATTATTGTTATTTATACTTTGACTTACTTGGTACACTTTTTGATACCTTAATCCCTCGGTATCGTTTGTTTTATCCGAGTCGCACAAAAAATACAGCATCTTTTTGATCCTTTTTGATGGTACACTCATTTTTCTTTAAAATTCTTGGAAACAAACACAAACAATACCTAGGTAATTATAACAATTGTCTATCGCTGTTCATGTGCAGCACATCACTGCCTGTAGAGATTGGAACTCACTCAGTGCGGATGGGGCGTATTATGGGTCAAAGTTCTATTGGACCCCTTCCCGCACTGAAATGAAATAAAAGCTATTCAGTGCGGGAGAGGTCCAATGTGCCTCTCACGTGAACTAATTATGCAATATTATCAAATTATAAGAAATATACAGAAAACAATATTTGTCTTTGTCCTACTCCAACGATTGGCCAAGATACGCTCCCCGCACCGTATGAAAAGACACTATTTTCGCTGCCGCACAGGGTTTCGGCTATGCATGGGGCACTTTGTGCCTTTTTCCGCAGTGAAGGTGTTAAGTATAATAATATTATTTCATACATTTGAGTGAATTTCATTTTGAAGTCAGTTTTAAGTTTTTTTAAACTTTTTTTATTTTCTTTATTTTTAGTGGTTATGCTATCTATCTAGCAACGTTAAATCCGATCACCTATACTCACCAATAGGAATTATCAAATCATAATACATATTGTGTTTCATTAACAGATACGGAGTCCTCTGTGGCTTCCATCATCATCTCAGCAGCATGATAGTTGAGGAGTTAAATCGTCCATCATCAGCTCATCTGAATAACCTGAAGGAATACAACTATCGGTCTATGCATACCTACGTATATATCTATGTATAACATTAAAAAGAATTTTCCTGCAACTCCTAAACGTTAAGGAGTTGTACCTTCCTACATCAGCTTTACAACATGAGAATATGCCTAACAGACGCAAGTATTTTAATAGCTTTAGAAAACATATGAATCACGTAATTAGTGCCTTTAAAATTCAAATTTTTCATTATTTTTGAAGGGTTGCCCTCGATTTCCCTGGAATCCCATCATCAGATCCTGACTTGGTGACAATGGGACCCCCTCGGGAGTATACTCTTTCGAATGAAAAAATAATTTTGAAAATCGGTCCACAATTGACGGAAAAATCGGTGAACATACATGAAAAAAAAATATATACAGTCGAACTTAGTACCTCCTCCTTTTTGAAGTCGGTACAAAGCGAAAGAGCCCGCTCGCCCCCACATCAAACATTTTAATGGCTCTCTTTCGTAAAATGATCTAAGGGTTCTAGGCATTTACTGTGCCAAAGGAGACCTTGTAATCATCAAACGCCGTTTGTTGCAATTTTTTGGCGTTTAAAGATGCCACTGTTATTTATTCGTAGCCAGCCTTTACGTCACCTGAGGAATGCATCTACGACCGCTCGCGCCCGCGCACGTGTTGCGTCGCAGCGACTCGTCTAGACGAATTGCATTATGCTAATGCTTATTTTATAGCTTTAACAACACCTTTTGCCACTTTTCAGCATAATGCCGCTGCACTCCGTTGAATCGGTTAGAAGCTACACTAGTCAACATTACCAAGGGATATTGGAAGATTTTCAATAGAAAACATTTTTTTTATTCAAGCTATAAACATACTAAGGATATGTATAGGGTAGAAACTTACCAGATTGTCAAGTGCTGTGTTTACCGTCTCGGTTCTTTAAGAAATGGCATTGGTTTGTGTTTGGAAAATGAAAATTGGGTTTTTCTATTTTCATGTATGATTGTATGAAATTTTAAAAACCAATATTGTTTTTTTATGCGTTTGTATGTACAAAAACCATTCCTACAAGGCACCCAGTGCCATATGCGGGACAACCACTCACTTAAATTGTTCATACAGCTTTCTGAAATACTAGTAGCGACATCTTATGGTTTTCGGTGGATGCGCTGCGGATATATCAATGATGTAATACAATCGATTGCGTATAGATGTACTGAGCCAATCATTGTCAGTAAATGGTGAAATTTGAACCGAAGTTGCATGTTTGTCATTTACGTAAATAAAAATAAAATAAAAAAAATAGTTTCTTTACGATTTTGAGTCGGAAAAATCGTAAAGAAACTGTTGTAAAGAAAGTATTGTAATTTGTAAGTTCGTTTTCCTATTGTTGTAATTTATCTATTGAGAAATCATATTTTTATCTATGTTGCACATGCGGTACGTTGAGCTTTAGCTTTTCTTTTTATGAATACGTACTAATGACTAGTGTACTTACGAATACTTTTATTTATTACAGATTATGTCAAGAAAACTGATTGTAATTATTTGTAACCGTGATGTGGTACGATAACAAACCGGTTGTTTTATCGTCATCTTTTTTGGGCCAAGAGTCCAATACAATCGTTAAAGAGGTAGAAAAAAATATATACAGGTAGATTGCCCTCAAATTAAAAAAAATATATAACCAGCATATGGGTGGTGTGGATCTGCTAAATTCATTCTCGGAAAATATAAAATAAGAATCAGGACGAGGAAATGGTACTTTAGGCTATTTTATCATCTTCTTGATCTTCTTCTTCTTTTCGAATCGATGGTTTGAATATTGACTCTTGTTATTTTATATCTTATTGGCCCAATAGGTAGCCACGCGTATGCCATTATCAGTGGCCCCCCAGAGGTCTACCATTGTGCAGGTGTCCGGGCACTCGGGGCAAGCCAATAAATGCGTCATAGTTTGTGGGGTGACTCCACATGGGCACTCTTCTCCGTCACAGAAACCCCAACGACACATTTTCTCCCTACATCGGCCAACCTGAGTCCGCAGTCTATTCAGAGATTTCCAAATAGACCATGGCAAGTCGCTGCCCGGGGGGAGGGCTTCTCGTTGTGGGATAAAGCTTTCCGTGACAGGAAAGGTCTTTTTCCATAAACTGGATTTAGTCATTAGCGGGTCATCTTGTGGCTTTGCTACAGTGGCTAGGAAGCTCTTGCGGCTTTTTAGCCTGGGGCGGGCTGGGCTGCATCCGAACATGGGGTGTCTGGGGTCTAGTTCTTGTTTGGCTTTCTCGACTGAGCACGCTACCTCTCTCCGAACGCCAGGTGGGGCGATCCCTGCCAGAGAATACCTTCTTGATGTTATTATTATAAATAGCTGGAGAGTACTGGAGAAATACAGACGAGTTGGAGAACAAACGCAAACGCTAACCCCAATAAAACTGAAGGATTTTGACGCAGAAAAAAGTCTGTGCATGTATATGTCCTTAATAAATAAAATAAAATAAAATGTGCGGTCCATCGATGAACAAAAAAGAGGCAGACCTTCAAGTTTGCCAGATGATGAAAAAGAAGCCGAATACGGCAGTCCTTCCTCCTCGTGAAGTCAGACGTGACGGATTTGACCATTTTCCTATTTGGGTCAAAAAAGACAACGCTGTAAATACCCCGGGCCCCGGTTGCAAAGGAAGAACATTTATTTCTTGTGAAAAATGTCGTGTTGAACTCTGCCTCTATAAAGATCATATTTTTTTTTCGAAATTTTCACTATTATATTTGAATTACATTGTTCTGATTCTGTTATGACATTGTTCTAGTTTAAGACCAAAAAAAAATGAATTCTTTTATTTCAGACAGAGTCCATATTTGGTTAGTAACACAAAACTTAAATAAGTATAGTTAAAGCTCAGTGTACCATATTTGAAACCGAAATAAAAACATGATTTTCCAATTATTATTTTTATTCATTCACAATTGGTAAGCCCTTGGCATCATCTCACCTGATGATAAGTGACGATGATGCAGAAGATGGAAGCGGGCTTACCAAGATTCCCCAACGCAATGGAGAACTGGTTTTCTTATCTTGAGCCGGAAACAAATCAATGTTGTTAACACTAATGTTTGGCGGCAAGACTTAGATAAGATGGTGGTAGCTAGCCAGGCGGGCTTAGAAAATGCCCTACCACCAATCAAACCCCCACCGGGAATCGAACCTGCGACCTCCTGGTGTGAAGCGAATGGGCTAACCATTACGCCACGGAGGCGGTTAAAGACTTTACTATTAAAGAATTAACTATTTGCTTATGTTTTTTTTTTACTATTTTTCCCTAAGTATTAACCACTAACTACATCATATATAATTTAATTAGCGAGAGAAAAAAATGAGCCTTGTAGGGTTAAAACTAAGTTCATTTATAAGGACTGAGAGATTAAATATAGCACTTACCTATTTTGAAAGTTTCTACCCAACACATCTCTTAAGCATCTTTTTGTAGTTTTTAAACAATGAAAAATATCCCTAGGCAATGTTGAGTTGTGTATTTATGCGAGATGTGCCTACCTTATCAGCGCGCGAGTGCTTTTATGTGATTGTTTAGTCTGAATCTACAATTTTTAGAGTTCTGAACACCCAATAAATTGTGTGTGAAGTCCACCAACCCGCACTGGGCCCGCGTGGTCGACTAAGGCCCTAATTCAGGGTAGGCTCGAGCCCCTCGGTGGGGCGTATATGAGCTGATATGATGAAGCCTCCGCCATCCGTCCGCCTGTCTGTCAGCAGGTAGACCAGTTGAAAACTTTACAGAGTGTGTGTTTGTGTTGCCGCTATATCAACAAATAATAATAATAAAAAAAAACGACGGGTTGCACTCCGGGAGTGCCGGCAGAAGTGAAAACTTGAATATTAACGTTGTGCATTTTTGATATTTTGGAATGGTTAGGGAATAATTTAGCACGATTTGCTTTGATTATCAGTATAAAAGTACTGTCATTTATGTGGTAGAATACAATATTTATTTATTGCGCTATCGTTTACGAAGTAACTATTTAGTAATCTGTGCTATCGTACACAAACATGACAATTTATATTACATTAAAAAGTTTATATCTCAGAAAAATCAACAAAAAATCAACTCCATCCGTCTTACGAATTTTCGATCAGGTCACGTGTCCTGACGCGAGTTTAACATTTTTTACCCATTACAAAAAAAGTGCACAACGCCGCTAAAGAAGTTTTCACTTCAAAAATTGAAGCCCATTAGACAATGAACGTGATTGTTGTTGTTCCGTCTGTCTGTCAGCGGACTGTATTTCATGAACCGTAATAGATAGACTGTTGAAATTTTCACAGAGTATATATTTTTGTTGTCGCTATAATAAAAAAAAATAAAAAAATAAAGGAAGACACACAGAAACGTGATTTTTGTTAAATTTTGTATCATCATATCAGCCGAAGGAAGTCCACTGCTGGACATAGGCCTCCCCCAAGGATCTCCACGACGACCGGTTCTGCGCTGCCCGCATCCAGCGGCTTCCCGCGATCTTCACCAGGTCATCGGCCACCGAGTGGGAGGCCTGCCTACACTACGCTTTCCGGTAAAATAAATTTTGTATGATGTTTCAATATTTAACCATTTGTGTGCGAGTCGGACTCGCACTTGGCCGGTTTTTATTAAGACTTTTCGAACTAGAATTTAAAAGCAACACGATACGTGACTTTTCGAACTAGAATTTAAAAGCAACACGATACGTGACTTTTCGAACTAGAATTTAAAAGCAACACGATACGTGACTTTTCGAACTAGAATTTAAAAGCAACACGATACGTGACTTTTCGAACTAGAATTTAAAAGCAACACGATACGTGACTTTTCGAACTATAATTTAAAAGCAACACGATACGTGACTATTCGTTGTAAAATTAAGTTAAGAAATACTCTATAACTAAAGATTTTTGTGAAGAACGGCGTAATGTGGCGTAATGGTTAGTGCATTCTTTTCACACCAGGAGGTTGCGGGTTCGTTTTCCGGTGGAGTCTTACTTTGTAATACTCGGTTTGTAATTTTCCACGTCCGCCTGGCTAGCGACCACCATCTTATGTTATTTTTCCCGCCAAACATCAATATTAACAGCATTGAGTGAAGATAACCAGTTCCCCATGTTGGTAAGTCCACTTACATCTTCAGCATTATCGTCACTTACCATCAGTTCTGATGCCAAGGGCAATTAAAGGGCACTTCTGAAATTTTAATGAAAATATTAAAACTCGACTACTTAAATGTGGGCATTCTATGTCACTCAAGACGAAGGTCAAGGTTTGTATTATAACAAAAATCCTCAACTCACAACGGGGGCCCAGCCGCGGGCAATAGTTAGTACATACATAAATATTGAGTACATACACAAAAAAATAAAATATCCCTCTCACTGCTCCTCCTGCTATAGTGAGTCCTTTTCTGTTCATTCGGTGCGACTTTGGAATGCCCTTCCACACGAAATTCACGACAGTCCTAGCATACACATATTCAAGAAGAAAGTAAAACAGCATTACCTGACCTGACCTGAGGTACTTTCTTTCCCTATACTGCAACATAGTAGTAGGTATGTATTATATTATTATTATGTATGTAATATCATAAAGTATTTTATCTACTCTCATATCGTAAAGTTCAAATTAGAAACTTCAAAATTATATTGGCATACTTTATAAAAACAATACCGTATAAAAAAAAACACTGCAACATTATTTAAAATTTATTAAAATAATGTTATAAAGTATTTTTTTTCCATTACGATATAAGTTAATCCAAAAAGTTAATATCACCAACGAAGTTCCATATATTTTTTTTAAATGGAACGCACATACGGTTCACGCCATTTTTACAGCATTACAAAAAGTTATCATTCCAATTTTTACTTGTCTGTGACAGCGTCCGCTTTAACGCATGCGCGGTGATGTGCTAGGTTTTGGCGCCATTTATTGAATACGTTTTGTTGTAGTTACTGAATTTCGTGGACAATTTTCATTCTTGCTTAAAAATGTCAGAGATCAGTGAAAGCATTGTTTTTAACTGTCTGTGACAGCGTCCGCTTCAGCGCAAGCGCGGTGATGTGCTGGGATTTGGCGCTATGACCGTTTTGTTGTAGGTACCTACTGAATTTGGTGGGATTTTTTTTCTTACTCTTTAAACTTTGATCTTTGTTGTTTAGTTGATTCAAACCCAATGTATGAGATTATTTAAAGTAGTGTATGAAACTGCAGATAACTAGGTATTAAGCAACAGTTTCATAAACTACTCTTTATTTACATACCCAATAACAACTATTGTACACGACACGCCTCTACCCGTTCATATTTCATTTCTTTCTCACTTACTGGTTTGTTGGAAGAAAACTCTTACAGAGTTAACATACCCATTGTAAATCTTATGTTTTTTTACTTAAGTATTTCTCCTTTACCGTGTACAATAAACAATAAATAAATAATAAAAAAAAACATTACCCTCCTTTTCGGCAGGCGGGTAAAAATAGACTTTTTGCACCAAAATTGCCAACTACCTATGGTAAAATATTTTTTTTTTGCTAATTTCGTTAAAAGTCATTAAGATTTTGTTATTCAGTTTCATGAATAGAGTTCTTCCAAAAGTATCAATTGGATTTCTATATTGTCATTTAAAAAAATACCTACTTGTACTTTTTTTTGGCGAAACCATCAAGAGCTCAGACAATTTTTATTTTGAATTGACCCTTCGACCAATTGTATTCCTTTTTAGGGTTCCGTAGTAAACAAGCAACCCCTATAATTTCGCAATGTCTGTCTGTCCGTCTGTCCGCGGCTTAAGCTAGAAAGCTGTAATTTGGCATGGGTATACATACAAACATATTATTCGCGCCGACAAAGTAAAAAAATTTTGAAAAAAAATTTTTTTTAGGGTAGGTACCTCCACTAATAAGTGAAATCGGGGGTGATTTTTTTTTGATAGTCATGCGTCCCACTCGCCTTGTGCCAGCTAAACCGTTATTTCAGGACATCTAAATAAAAAAAAAAAGTAGTGAGACATGACGCAAGCTAGTCATTTTGAAAACCCTATAAACTTTTTGGTGTAAGCTTTTTATTTGAAAAGGACTTTAATTATTTCGTATTCTTTTCATCAAACTCTTTCATTTTAAACCCATATCATAGGGGTGCATAAAAATAACTGTTCCGTCATCTTTGCGAGTCCATCATATTGGATTCAGAAAGAAGTCATTTGACTAACCATGCAATGTCATCCACACTAAACGTGTATATGCAAAATTTCAGCTTACTCGGAAACCGGGAAAAGTTTCAAATTTAACTTACCAATTATAAAGTGGACAATCTACATACTTACTTACATTGCAAGTTAAAAAAAAGCTTGTAATTACAAAAAAAAAACCGACTAAAAAACCGTTGGCCCTTAAGGTTTAATATGAATAGTTATATTAAGAGTGGTCGCATAGGGGGACCGCTTAGTTGTGAAATTATTAGTAATTTGTTGTAGTAAAGTAAAACAGTTGTATTCGGTTTTTATTTTATTAAATTAGCGGTCCCTCTACGCGACGACTTTTTTTTAATTTTTTTATTCACAATTGGTAAACCTTGACTTTTCTATTTATATTAAACTTTAAGGTGAAGCCGCTGAATGCGGGCAGCGCAAAACCGGTCGTCCATGTCCAGCAGTGGACGTCCATCGGCTGATATGATGATGAAAGGGCCAAGACATATTATTTTCTACTTTTTAGCGGTTTTTTTGTCGGGGGTTTTTTTAAAATTTTTCCTTTAAGTTTTATTTCATGCTTTTTAAACTTTACGAATCCTAAACACGATGCCGCAGCATCAGGTCGAAGTTACCAAGTTCTACCTAAAACCTCTTCATTGAGACTACCCCGATAAGCCCAAACACGATACCTCTGCTGTAAGTTGGTGAGGAGTTGGGTATCCTGCAGATTCTAGGAGATGCTGCAGCATCAGGTCAAGGTCATGGTCAGATCTTCAAAGCAAGAGTGAATAGGCATTATTTGAGTTTGCGTGTACCATCCTCGACTGCATCATCACTTACCATCAGGTGAGTTGCAGTCAAACGCACTCAAATTTTTAATAAAGAAAGAAAAAAAAGGTTGCCATGTTCTATCTAACACGTATTCATTGAGACTATGGTAAGCCCGCTTCCATCTTCGGCAACATCGTCACTTACCACCAGGTGAGATGTTGTCAAGGGTTTACCAATAGTGAATAAAAAAAATAAAAAAAAAACTATTCCAATGAGCCCAAACACGATACCTTTGCTGTAAGTTGGCAAGGAGTTGCGTATCCTGCAGATTCCAGGAGATGCTGCAGCATCAGGTTAATGTTATCATATTCTATCTAACACCTATTCATTGAGAATATTCCAATGAGCCCAAACACGATACCTCTGCTGTAAGCTGATGAGGAGTTGGGTATCCTGCAGATTCCAGGAGATGCTGCAGCATCAGGTCAAGGTTACCATGTTCTATCTAACACCTATTCATTGAGACTATTCTAATGAGCCGAAACACGATAACTCTGCTGTTAGTTGGCGAGGAGTTGGGTATCCTGCAGATTCCAGGAGATGCTGCAGCATCAGGTCAAGATTATTATATTCTATCTAACACTTATTTATTGAAAATATTCCAATGAGCCCAAATACGATACCTCTGCTATAAGTTGGCGAGACGTTTGGGTATCCTGCAGATTCCAGGAGATGCTGCAGCATCAGGGGATATGATGTTCTATCTAACACCTGTTCATTGAGACTATTTCAATGAGTCCAAATACGATGCTTCTGCTATAAGTTGGCGAGTATAGGGTATCACGATAATTCCAGAAGATGCTGCAGCATCAAGTTAGAGTTACCATGTTCTATACGATACCTTTGCTGTAAGTTGGCAAGGAGTTGCGTATCCTGCAGATTCCAGGAGATGCTGCAGCATCAGGTCAATGTTATCATATTCTATCTAACACCTATTCATTGAGAATATTCCAATGAGCCCAAACACAATGCCTTTGCTGTAAGTTAGCGAGGAGTTGGGTATCCTGTAGTTTCCAGTCGATGCTGCAGCATCAGGTCAAGTTTACTATGTTTTATCTTACACCTATTCATTGAGACTATTCCAATGAGTCCAAACACGATACCTCTGCTGAAAGTTGGCAAGGAGTTGCGTATCCTGCAGATTCCAGGAGATGCTGCAGCATCAGGTTAATGTTATCATATTCTATCTAACACCTATTCATTGAGAATATTCCAATGAGCCCAAACACGATACCTCTGCTGTAAGCTGATGAGGAGTTGGGTATCCTGCAGATTCCAGGAGATGCTGCAGCATCAGGTCAAGGTTACCATGTTCTATCTAACACCTATTCATTGAGACTATTCTAATGAGCCGAAACACGATAACTCTGCTGTTAGTTGGCGAGGAGTTGGGTATCCTGCAGATTCCAGGAGATGCTGCAGCATCAGGTCAAGATTATTATATTCTATCTAACACTTATTTATTGAAAATATTCCAATGAGCCCAAATACGATACCTCTGCTATAAGTTGGCGAGACGTTTGGGTATCCTGCAGATTCCAGGAGATGCTGCAGCATCAGGGGATATGATGTTCTATCTAACACCTGTTCATTGAGACTATTTCAATGAGTCCAAATACGATGCTTCTGCTATAAGTTGGCGAGTATAGGGTATCACGATAATTCCAGAAGATGCTGCAGCATCAAGTTAGAGTTACCATGTTCTATACGATACCTTTGCTGTAAGTTGGCAAGGAGTTGCGTATCCTGCAGATTCCAGGAGATGCTGCAGCATCAGGTCAATGTTATCATATTCTATCTAACACCTATTCATTGAGAATATTCCAATGAGCCCAAACACAATGCCTTTGCTGTAAGTTAGCGAGGAGTTGGGTATCCTGCAGATTCCAGGAGATGATGCAGCATCAGGTCAAGGTTACTATGTTCTATCTAACACCTATTCATTGAGACTATTCCAATGAGCACAAATACGATAACTCTGCTGTAAGTTGGTGAGGGAAGGGTATCTTGTAGATTCCAGGAGATGCTGCGACATCAGGCATCATATAATGGGTCCTAAGATATTTAATGGACTGCCCGAGAACATAACATCGGCCTCAAATGAGAATGTATTCAAGACAAAATTAAAAGACTGGCTTGTCGAGCAGACGCTGTATAAAGTAAGTGATTTATTTAAGTGACAATTTAATTGATTTTTAAATGTATTTTTATTTTATTTTTTTGAAAATTTTGCATTTTGCATTGTACCTATTATATTTACCTATAAATTGACATTATTTAAATTTACAAAACTTTGACGTACCTATAAAATGTATTTTTATCAATAAATGAACTGAACAGGTCAAAGTAACCATGTTTTTGCAATATTATTACAATAACAGGACACTAAATTTTGAATGGATCAGACCTGTATTAGTTGCCCACATCCCTTCATCACCTAGATAAGAGCTACTAATCCTCAAACGGCTGAACAGATCTTTATAAATTTTAGCTAAGAAACAAAGGAAACCGCATCAAAATCGGTCCATTCATTGAAAAACTACGATGCCACAGACAGACACACAGATACACAAATACACAGATAAACATGTTTAACTTGTAAATCCCCTATTCTCGGCAAAAAGTCGGACGAAAACTCAACACAGCAAAGTAGGCTTTATTAGTGTAGGAGTAATAGTCGACCAACTTTAGATGTGCAGTTGGATTAGTAAAAAACTCTTAGATTTTTATACAAAATTTTCTATTAGTAACTACAAAATCAATTTTGTTTTTTCAAATATACATTTATTTTTTGAAAATACTACGGAACCAGACTTTGCGCGTGTACTGACACGCATTTGGCAACTGTTTTCAACTACAATAAAACGACTGAAGGCATATTAGTACTTTTATAATTTGTACAACTTACTGTCCTGCACTTATTGAATTTTGATAAGGCTGGCACGTGTAACTTTATGACTAAACGGGTGCCTACATTTTGATGGTTAATAAGCAATTCTGTAATTTCATTAATAGGTATAGGTATTGATAACAATCAAGGAAAAGAATTCGGATATGTAAATGCATATAAATGAATACTTAAAAATAAATATTGGTTTTCAGAAAACTAGAAAGGTCATAACACATGTCTTTATAATTAGATGAAAGTTCAATTAACTGTAAATAAAAATAAATAAAAAATCTGAATCAAAAACACTAGAAGCTTAAGAACCTATTAAATCCACCGATAGGAAAACTGATCTTGCACGATTGTTTCGTACTGCATTCAAATTCATAAGAAAATCATTTTAACATTTTTACATGATTAAATAAATTTTGTTTTAAGTGGCTATTTTAGTAACAAGATTACCGTGTATTATTGTACTGTGCTTCTTTGTCAATTTTGTTGTATTGTGTCTTGTATACTAAACTTCGTTGATCCGGTACCTAAAAAAAATTTAAAAAATTCAACAGTCATAAATGAAATGCAGATTTGGTTACATAAAATGAACCACAGAAGTAGCGACTATCTGTACTAATTTTCAAAATCAAATTAGTTTGGTTCTGCTAATCTACATCGAACTAGTTATTTATATGCAACGCTGCAGCGTTGTTATTATGCGCGAGTTACCTCTATTGAATCCTGAGCAAGCAGGGATTCTAAGATAGAATCCTGAGCGTAGCGAGGGTTTCAAAGGTACGAGACGCAAAATAACTTTGCTGCCGAGCGAGCGAATCAGACAGTTTTTCAGCCTACTTCCAAAAAGGAGGAGGTTCTCAATTCGACTGTATTTTCTTTAATGTTTGTTACCTTATAACTTTTGACTGGGTAAACCGATTTTGATGGTTCTTTTCTTATTAGAAAGGTAGCGCTTTCCGTGTGGTCCCATATAAATTTTATCAAAATCGGTGGAGTGCTTTATTAGAAAATTAACAAAAAACAAAAATAATAATGCAAAATTTTACTAAGTTGTTACGACGGAAGTCGGTTTTTTTAACGTGTTTAGCGTTTTCAGTTAACATCTCACTACAGCGAGGAATTTGTTTAGGTATAAGAAATACAGCTTAATAGTTATTTGGGTCTAATATTAAAAACTCTTTTTAAAGCGGATAAAACATAGTATTTCGCGCTAAAATAGAAAGACAAACATAACCTTTCCGAGCGTTTGGGGTGAAAATCAATTTATTGGTGGTATTTTTTTCATTTTCTTTTATTTATTTTGTTGTTGGAAAATCCACAGACAAATAATTTCCTTAAATATCATAAAAGTAGTTTATGAAACTGTTGCATAATAAGGGACTCTTAAAATAAGAGAGGCGAGTTTTTTTATAGCATTATACGAGTGTTTTAAGACCAAATTATGTGCAGTTTCATACACTACTTTATCTTATCTCATACATTGGGATTGAATCAACTAAAATACAAAGATCAAAGTTAAGAGTAAGAAAAAATCCCACGAAATTCAGTAAGTACCTACAACAAAACGTGTCATAGCGCTGAATCCCAGCGCATCACCGCGCTTGCACTGAAGCGGACGGTGTCACAGACAATGCTTTCACTGATCTCAAAAATTTTTAACCAAGAATGAAAATTATCTACGAAATTCAGTATCTACAACAAAATTCAATAAAAAACCAACACATCACCGCGCATGCGTTAAAGCGGGCGCTGTCACAGACAAGTAAAAATTTAAATTAAAACTTTTTGTATTGCTATAAAAATGGCGCGAACCGCATATGTGCGTTCCAATAAAAAAAATTGATATGGAACTTCGTTGGTGATATTATCTCTTTGGTTTAACTTGTATCGCAATGGAAAAAAAATACATTATTTCTCTAACAAAATAATGTTATAATGTAATTATTTTTTAAAAATTACGGTATTGTGTTTATAAAGTATGCCAATATAAACTCGTTTTGAAGTTGATAATGCGAACTTTACGATATGAGAGTAGATAAAATAGGTTAAACAATGCTTATTACGAATTTCCACCGATAGACATTTAAAGCACTTAACAGAGATTAACTTATAAATATATATACATGAACAATAAAACAAAAAAATAGGAGCAAAATAGAACGTTATCAACAAGTGAATTACAACACTGACAATTATTTTTACAGGAAAGAGAATGGTAGGATGCAAAAAAAAAGATAAATGCTATTGTTAACAATAGAGATATACCTACATGCATTTCAGTTAAAGCTATCGAAAAATATGATGCAAATCGGAGCAAAACAAATATGAGCTTTTACATAGCAGCCTCATCGTAGACATTCACTATTCTGATTAAGTATACCAAAAATGATGCCTAAATAGTTCTGAACAGTGCTAAAAGAAAACATTGTGCTAGTTTATTTTATTAGAGACAAACAGTCATTTACAGATATTAACTTACAACACTATCACTTAAAGACCTATAGTCTCCTGTCTTAAATATAGTGGTTCATTATCGTATAAGTATATTAAAAAGTAACAATAACACTATGAATGAGATAAGATAAGATGGTCATGACTGCACCACCACAGAAGTGGCGACAGCAACGAGAAGCAGACAGCAACAAAACCTCAACTATGTAGGTACTCATAGCTAAGGTTCCATTACAATCCACGGCTTTCAGCCACCACAATCAACACCACCAGACAATGCAGACATGACCAACCCTCTAATATTAGTTGGAGTGCTAATAAAAATGTCAACGTTTCAGAGATATTTGGCTCATACATTAAGGCAGCTAACGTAACGTCCAGTTAGCAGACCCACCCTGTACTCAGGGAACGACTGTGCCAAATGTGGGTGGCATTATTCAAGAACCACTTTTTTGGACGTCTAATCCATACGTGAGCCGTGGTTTGATAGAGCGTTCTGACCTTGATAACAAAGCTTTACTTCATAATTTATTACCTTTAGAAGACTACAATTAACAGCGGATGTAAGACTACTGCAGCAGATAATATCTGGTGAGATTGATTGTCAGCGAATTCATCTTTGTTCTGTTCCACAGCACCTCCGAAATCGAAAGATATTTCATATACCATTCTCAAAAACTAAGTATCCTGACCAATTGATCATGATTTATGGTTAAATGTCTCTCAGAGTACAATATGTACTTCTCAAGTATTTTTGGTTCACGAAAAGTGCAACCAATTTAGGAAATCAGTTTTTGAGATTATTCGATGAAAATTGCTAAAGATACACACTGTCACACACACAAAAACAAACAACACATCTGATTTAGTCGATTTCATGTGGATAATGTTTTATTAATTTATTGTATTGGCATGCACCTATATTTTGTAATCTTGATTACTGTTCTTACATTTAATACTGTAATTTCATTAAATATAAAAAGTAATAAAATAACATTACATGCAGTTGGTTTTTTAAGTACAGTGGTGACGATAAATTAAAATTCATTATTTTATTGCAGACCACAGAGATCCATATTAAAATTTGTGTCCACAGAAATACCTATTAATATACGCGAGCAGTATGTAATACCTACTGAACAAAACTATTGAACTATAAAAAGATAGTCCAATGTTTAAATATATTATTATTACTACATAAAATAATATACAATAGCGTCGGTGGCTTAACCGGTAACGACTCGGTCCTTTTAAATCTGGACGGCCAATGTACCAACCAATGAGTTTTTTTTTAAAACTTACGTACATATACTTACCGATTGCTTTAACGGTGAAGGAAAACATCGTGAGGAAACCTGCACACGCCTGCGAAGAAACTCGAAGGTTGTGTGTGAAGTCGATCAACCCGCACTGGGCCCGCGTGGTCGACTAAGGTCTGATCGCCCTAATTCAGGGTAGGCTCGAGCCCCTCGGTGGGGACGTATATGAGCTGATATGATGACATAAAATACAATGTTCAGTTTTCTTTTGTACTTACAATAAGTACAATTAATACAAAGAAACTACGTCTTTAGGTCACAGAACACTTCAAAGCATTAAATTCTTACTAATATTATAAATGTGAAAATGGGTTTGTTTGTTTATTTGTTTGTTACTTTTCACGCTTCAACCAACACCTTAACCAATCTTGATAGAATTTAGCTTGCAGGTAGCCTGTGTCAATGGGAAGGACATAGGCTACATTTAATCCGTGAAAATAGCATAGTCCGATGCTGTTCCGATGATGCTGAGCTCCGTAGCATCGGAGCATAGCATATCCTGGCATAGTAGGTCTCTGAGGAAAACTCATTTCCACGCTCGGGCACGTCAGCATCGCAACGGAGCAACGGATTGAAGTGGTTTTTTGTATAGAATTGGTTGAGGGGGTGGGAAGTGACATAGACTTCTAATCAGAATAGCCCGATATCGTTCCTGAGGGATCGGAGGAAAACTGATGTCCGCGCTTGCTAGCCGCTTACCAACCTAAAAGACAGCCATTAAAACGATGTCCACGCGGGCGAAGCTAGGGCAAAAGCTAGTATATTTTTTGAAACTATGACAGTTCATTTTTCCTATAGGATATATACTTTATTATTGTTGTATAATTTTTTAGTATAGGTAATTTTTTCGGATGCTACGGAGCTCAGCATCATCGCAACAGCATCGGACTATGCTATTTAGCCTGTCCTTCCCAGTGACACAGGCTACCTGCAAGCTAAATTTTATCAAGATTGGTTAAGGTGTTGAAGCGTGAAAAGTAACAAACAAATAAAATCATAACGGTAAATAACTATGGTGAGGGTACTAATTGAACGCTTACAAATACGTAGACCGTGGGTGTGCAACCCGCGCACGCGCCTGCGTCCTTGCGGACCAGCTCCCTAACGCTAAACAAAACAGTCGAATTCGTCGGACTTTTTCGCCGATTCTGTGTGACGAATCGAACTCGAAACGTTTAGAATCGGGGGCAGATTGCTGGGCATGCGCAGACGCCACGCCGGCGGCCCAACGATTCGTTATAGCTGCTCCACTTTAAACCTCATCCATTTTAATTTAATAGAAGTGGCGGCCGATAGCGCGGAGGAAGGACTCATTTCCGCTGCGGCAAGCTCGCCCGATTGACTCACGCCGCACCGCGGGCAGGCTTGCCAGGTGTTCGGTATTTTACCGAACTGTTCGGTATTTTAGTCCTGTGTTCGGTGTTCGGTATAACAAAAATACTGAAGTATGGGCGGTTCGGTATTTTTTTCTGAATAATTTTTCTCCCTAATAAACAGTCAAATTTGGCGCAATCGGCAATCGATGTTGCCGCTTCGGGCACGCGCTTACTGTGTGGTGTGCGTGACATTTTCAATGTCCTTACACGCGCTTTGAGCGCTACGCGACTGTAGGAGGTTGGCTACTCGTGCAGACTGCAGTCGTCTATGATCGTTCAACGTGACTCCACGGCTACGCACACCATGCGCGGCGTAAACAATACACAGATAAAAAAACAAGTGTTTTTTAAGTTTCATTGTGATTTAATAAAAAAAGAAAGTATTGAATTTTTTTTGAGTCCATGTTCGGTATTTTTTTTAAGACCCGGCAACCCTGACCACTGCTCCGCGCCGCCGTAATAGAAAGTGGCTCTGACTTTTTAATATCCTCATGCTAGGAATCCAGTCTTACCAAACGGTAGAGGATCTCTAAATTTTGCAGATTGAGATAAGTTTCGGAGAGGTATACAGGCACATAGCACGTAAAACAGATGGCCGTTGGGGCAATAAAGTTCTCGAGTGGCGACTGCGCACCGGAAAATGTAGCGTAGGCAGGCCTCCCGCCTGAGAAGTTCGCGGGAAGTCGATGGATGCGGGCAGCGCAAGACCGGTCGTCGTGGAAATCCTTAATTGGCCTTTGTCCAGCAGTGGACGTTTTTTGGCTGATATTATGTATGATGATGATGACTGGTATAACAAAATTGGTAGGCATAGGTCCCGTTTAATGGGGCTTCTACTCTTCATACAACTTTTGTTCTATTTTTGCTGAAATCGCAAAAAAACTCTTCATACAAATCGATCAGCTAATCGACCAATTTTGTGCATTTTTTGAGAATTATTGATAATGGGTGTTTCTTAATGAAAGTTGTTCAGTATGATGAGTAGAACCCCCAGTTAATGGGTCATACACCGATTTTTTTACGCCCTGTATTATGCCATTATTGTTCAGTTGCATCGGTTAATAATATTCAGTCAGACGTATGTACATACATATTTTATGATGTGGCTCATGTAGGCTGGGTTGTTACTTTATTTATTTTCTCTTGCCTACTCATACAGGATGACATTTTATCCGTTTGGATCACGCAGACCCACCATGTTATAATATAACTACTACATCATCATCATCATTATTAAGAGTGCCCAGGCCTCTGTCGTTGCAGCATTCTCCACTTCAGCCTGTCCATAACTACTACACTACTACTAACTAGATAATATCGAATAAACGGAACAGATCGAAGAACAGTCTGCTTAGAAATATAACCCAAAAACTTTTCGAAGTTTTATCTTTAAAAGCACTGTTACAACTCAGAATACTTCACATAGTATCGAACAGGAAAATAATATTTTTTTACTATGTGATTAAAATCTACCGAAACAGAGTTTCTGCGCTGCGAGAACCGTAGTGTACATATTACAATAGCGATAACAAAAAAAAACCGGCCAAGTGCGAGTCAGAACCGCACACATAGGGTTCCGTACCATCATACTAGATGGCGCTAGATTCTTCAGTTCCGTACCATCATACTAGATGGCGCTAGATTCTTCAGTTCCGTACTATCATACTAGATGGCGCTAGATTCTTCAGTTCCGTACCATCATACTATATGGCGCTAGATTCTTCAGTTCCGTACCATCATACTAGATGGCGCTAGATTCTTCAGTTCCGTACTATCATACTAGATGGCGCTAGATTCTTCAGTTCCGTACCATCATACTAGATGGCGCTAGATTCTTCAGTTCCGTACCATCATACTAGATGGCGCTAGATTCTTCAGTTCCGTACTATCATACTAGATGGCGCTAGATTCTTTACGTTAAAAAAACACAATTTTCGTATGGAGACTTTCACTAGTTCAATTTTTTTGTATTTTTTGTTATAGCGGCAACATAAATACATCATCTGTGAATATTTCAACGGTCTAGCTTCCACAGTTCATGAAATACAGCCCGGTGACAGACGGACAGCAAAGTCTTAGTGATAGGGCCTCGTTTTTACCCTTTGGATACGGAACTTTAAAAATTACCAGTATAAAAACATTGCACGGCAACTTGAAACGATTCCCTGAAACCAGGTACAACAACATCGGTGTTTATCATCATCCTACCCAAGCTAACTTTAGACACTTTAGTACGTAAATACACACCACACTTTGTTATGTCTCGAGCGTCTAGCTAGAAGTCTGGAACAATGACCGTTAAGAGAAGCCACAGACGGCGTCAATACAGACAAGGCTTAAACAATACGAGGAACGAGTTACCGAATAACCTAACTTATTTCCACATCATCATATCAGCTCATATAATACGTCCCCACCGAGGGGTTCGAGCCTACTTTGAATTAGAGCGATCGGGCCTTAGTCGACCACGCGGCCCCAGGTTAGTACTAATATATATACTGTGGCCCCAGTGTGGATTCGTCGACTTCACACACGACCTTCGAATTTCTTCGCAGGCGTGTGCAGGTTTCCTCAGGTTTGTATATCTCCGCGACGCATATCAAACAAAAAATTGAAAAATAAACATAGTTTAAAAAAACTAAAAGACACGCTTTTAAAGCACATAAAACTAAAAAGTGAAAAATAATTCTTAATATGAGCTGAAGACAATAATGAACGAAATATGCCATATTTTTCGTTTATAGAGCAATCCACCTTTTGTTACAATAATTCTAGTATTTTTCGTTCATTATTGTTTTCAGCTTATATTAAGAATTATTAATTTTTACTTTTTAGTTTTATGTGCTTTAAAAAGCGTGTCTTTTAGTTTTTTTAAGCTATGTTTATTTTTCAATTTTTAGTTTTATGTGCATTTAATCCTGGCGATCCTAATCAGGATAATGAGAGTAATATGGAATTATTGTATTGTCACTGATTCTTGATAAATGTACAAAGTTTGAATTAAATCTGTTTGTTTAAAGTGGGTCAAAATCGAGTGCAAAGGAGTCGGTTACAAACATACATACATACATACATACAGATGAAACTAACAAAAGCGTGTTAATTACAACTCGACTGCTTAAAACGAATCCTAATGTCACTCAGGGGATGAAGACGCACCTCTAACAACACCTCGCACTTTAAAATCCATTAAGCCGTTTAGGCTCCGGCTACAGGCTCAGTTAAAGAAACAGACGAACATAAATGCACCCGCAAAAAAATATCCTTCTTTTTGAGCAGTCGGTTAAAAATACAGAAGGTTTTCGGTTTTTAAACGACTTCAAAAAAAGAGGAGGTTCTCAATTCGACTGTGTGTTGTAGTTTTTTTTGTGTGTTATTTTAGTATAGATAAAAATGAACCCCTATTTCTTCTGGTCATCGCATCACGCGTGAACGGCTGGACCGATTTCGCTATTTCTTTTTTTTGTTGAGTTCGTTATTGTCAGGAGAGGGTTCTTATGTAGCTTATGGAAGGGTTGGGTAGGGTAGGGTAGTGAAGGGAAGTGTAGTGTAGTGTAGGACAGTGTAGTGTAGGACAGTGTAGTGTAGGGTAGTGTAGTGTGGTGTAGGGTAGTGTAGTGTAGTATAGGGTAGGGTAGGGTAGTGTAGTATAGTGTAAGACGGTACGAAGTTCGCCGGGACAGCTAGTATGCAATAATTTTCTTGTAAAATAATTTAAACTCAGAACTTTAAAACTGCTTAATTTATTGGAACACTATATAATTTTGGTGCTGACTGTACAAAAACAGAGTGGCTCTTCAGCCGCCAACCGGCTAATTGTTATCGGATGCTTTAGGTACGGTTGTGTTGCATAATGGCGGCGTAACGCGGCATTGTCATTATGCTCCCCCCTCCTGGCACAATGTCACGTGACGTCACTTTATAGCATTTTATCCGAGCACTGGGGCAGGCAGGGCTGCAGCTTGCCTACCGATCATTTCATAGGAAAAATGCAAATATGCGACTAAACAATGAAGCGAAGAGGATTTTTTTTTATTCTCATTTGGTAAGCCCTTGGCATCATCTCACCTGATCTTTTCTCTTATCGTGTGGCACAATTAACCGTGCTATCTAAGGGATAGACGGCGGTTGCACTTAGCATCACCCGCGGTCACGTGTCGGGCGTTTTAGATTTACACCTACGACGTCTCACCTGATGGTAAGTGACGATGATGCCGAAGATGGAAGCGGGCTAACTAAGATTCCCCAACGCAATGGAGAACTGGCTATCTTATCTTCAAGTCGGAACACATCAATGTTGTTAACACTGATGTTTGGCGGCAAGACTTAGATAAGATGGTAGCTAGGCGGGCTTAGAAAATGCCCTACCAACAACCAAACCGAGTCTTACAAGTTTACCCCACCGGGAATCGAACCCGCGACCTCCTGGTGTGAAGCAAATGGACTATTACGCCACGGAGGCGGTTTTTGCCCGACTGCGCCAGAAGGAGGGTTATGTTTTTCGAGTGTATGTATGTTTATTTATTTCTTGGGCACGCCCTGTAGGCTAAACGGCTTGATGGATTTTGGAGTGCGAGGTGTCGTTAGATTTGTTTTGATCCCTTCAGTGACATAGGATACATTTTTTTTACCCGCCTAGCCAAAAAAGTGGATTTTAAGCTATTGCATAGATTTTATCGCAGGCTTTGAGCGCGGGGACCGAATCCAGAAATTCCGTAACGAAGAAAAAAACCTCACGCTCGGTTGCCATGGCAACAATATCGGTTGTCAAAACAAACATATAAGAATGGTTGCCATGCCAACAATATCGGTTGTCAAAACAAACATATAAGAAGATTTGATCATTTTCGGAGAATAATAAAACTCTTTTCATAAACTGTATATACCTCCATATTATGACAAAAAAGATTTGATTATTTTCTGAAGACTAAGTATTTACTTTCAAACATATATTGATGGAGCTAAAGAAGTTTTACTTCAGTCGTGTGGTCTAAAGCACACTCGTATTTTAAGCTATTGTAAGTATAGCTTTTATCGCGGGCTTTGAGGGGACTGAAAAAAACCAGACACCCCAAAAAAAAATATTGAGTTCTAAAAAACTTACAGTGCCATCTATCTATCCATCATGATGATGGTGATGGTGGTTGCGATGGTGGTCGCGATGGTGGTCAAGATGGTGGTCGCGATGGTGGTCGCAATGATGGTTGCGATGGTGATCGCAATGGCGCTCGTGATGGTGGTCGCGATGGTGGTCGCGATGGTAAATAATTATAATTGCATAAGTTGATAAAAAATGCTATGTAATAGCTTTACCGCGGCAGTCCCCGAGTGCCACACGTCTTTTTTATTTCTTTGGCACGCTCTGTAGCCTAAACGGCTTGATGGATTTTGGAGTGCGAGGTGTCGTTAGATTTAATCCCATGAGTAACATATGATACATTTTTACCCGACTGGCCAAAAAAGAGGGGCTAAGTTATTATGCAGTCGGGTTTTAAATTTATTAATTAATTCGTTTAATTAATTATTATACTGTACATAGTATACTACATAGTCACGCCCCGGACACTGCATACAACGGTCGTGAAATGACATTTATAAAAATAAATGACGAAGCAAACAAAATCACTTTGAGATCCTATAAGTTCAAGAACCAAACTATAACCATTCCAATTTTTTTTAAGAATTGACTATGGGTTCCTTGGGGAAAGTTGTTCAGTATGATGAGTAGAACCCCCAGTTATCGGGACCTACACCAATTTTTTACACCCTGTATATAGTGACATAATTGACCACGATAAAAAACCGACTCCTATCGCAACAACCAAGTACTATTTTGTTACAATTGATTTTGTTTTTGTTAACTTTCGTTACATTTGTATTTAATGTTGCGTTATAAAACCTCACATAATTTCCATAAGAAAATGGATTACAGTTACGCTGGCTATTAATTGCTATCAGTCTCTATCAGCGCTCACTCCATCAGAGATAACCCGAGCGAACCCGAACTTAATCGATGAAATAACATGCTTAGATCTAGTTAAAGTGTAACTACTAGCTATATACAGGATGTAACAAAATTGGTGTAGGTCCCGTTAACTGGGGGTTGTACTCGTCATACTGAACAACTTTCCCCAAGGAACCCATAGTCAATTCTCAAAAAAAAATATTGGCGCCCTCCATACTAAAATGCACAAAATCGGTCGAACAGCTGATCGATTTGTAAGAAGAGTAAAAAAAAATTTTTACGTTTTCAGCAAAGTCGTAGAACAAAAGTTGTTCAGTATGATGAGTAGAACCCCCTAGTTAACGGAACCTACATCAATTTTGTTACACCCTGTATAGTGTGAAAATGCGTTGGAGGGCGAGCGGATGCGGCGGCGGGCGGGTGCTGGCCTTAACCTTGACGATCGTCGCCGTCTGACCCCCCCACCCCCCGCCCCTGCACTCCCCTCCTCCCCCCGTCTCCGACAATAAAGGGCGTGTAAAATACACGTAATACGTCTAGTCTACACTCTGAAATTTCAGACGCTACGCAGTGCGACCACTATATATACGTTTGTTTCGCTAATTGAGCGTCTAGTTACGTCTAACTGAATTTGATTTTTATCTCTGCTGAGATCCATTTGCAGTGGCTGTTAGCCGTAACTAGACAGCGCTGGCAGCTTTTTTTATTTTTTTATTAGATACTGCCTTCGTAAATAAAACTGGTATCTAAACTACGTTAATTAAAAGCTAATCTTGTTAAAGAGTTTACAGAGTTAGCGTAAACTTTCAAATATTTATTGAAGAGCGACAAATTTTTATTTTAAATAAAAAGTATCCAAGTGTGTGTCAGATCACGTGCAAATTGGGATGTCTTTTTAAAAAAAAAATATAATTCAATTATTTATATATTAAATATTTCTCCGGACAGACAGACACACGAATGGTCTTATAAGCGTTCCTTTTTTGCATCACATGTACGAAACTCTAAAATCTACCCCTACTTCACATTTATGGGAGGCTCTCTAAAAATGTTTTATAAGATCTTATGTTGTCACAAATATGTTTATCCATACCAAATTTCAGTTCTATACTTACTTAGCTATAATATTATTATGTATAATAGATCGTCGGTGGCGTAATGGCAAGGGCCGCTACCTCCTGTCCGGGAGGCCGTGGTTCGAATCCCGCCACGTACCAATGTAATTTCGAATTTCGATTTCATATGTACGTTTATCCGACGCTCTTACGGTAAAGGAAAACATAACAACATCGTGAGGAAACCTGCACACGCCTGCGAAGAAACTCGAAGGTTGTGTGTGAAGTCGATCAACCCGCAGTGGGTACGCGTAGTCGACTAAGGCCCGATCGCCCAATCAGGGTAGGCTCGAGCCCCTCGGTGGGGACGTATATGAGCTGATATGATGAAACTTAGCTGTAATAAACTTTGTATCCCTTGGATAGCTCGGTCAACTGTGCCACACCATAAGAGGGAGAGAGAGAGTAAAACTACTGTGACATACTGACGGACAGACGGATATGGCGATAACTAAAAACGTTCCTAGTGATAACTAAAAACGTTCCTAGTGATAACTAAAAACGTTCCTAGTGATAACTAAAAACGTGACTACGGCAACCTAAAAAGACCTTCGCAAAGGAGAAAAACTGTCTTTCGTACAAACAATCAACATAATTATGTATCATCATATCAGCCACAAATCGTCCACTGCTGGACAAAGGCCTCCCCCAAGGATTTCCACGACGACCGGTCCTGCGCTGCCCGCATCCATCGGCTTCCCGCGACCTTTACCAGGTCATCGATCCACCGCGTGGGAGGCCTGCCTACGCTACGTTTTCCGGTGCGCGTTCGCCACTCGAGAACTTTACTGCCCCATCGGCCATCTGTTCTACGAGCTATGTGCCCTGCCCACTGCCACTTCAGTTTAGCGATTCTGTGAGCTATGTCGGTTACTTTAGTTCTCCTGCGGATCTCCTATTATGTATAACTACTCGTAATTAAAATGCTTACATACAGAAGTTAGGGCTGAGCTGTAGGCTACTAACGGGGTCACAGGTGGCGGATAGTGAACGGCCATCAGATATGATGGTTAGCTGCGAATATACTGAATAAGCAGTCTCCGACCACACAGCGGCAGAGTTTACAGGATGTAGTGGAAATTCTGGTGGAGCGGGATTACCTATAAAGTGCTGCAAGTCCTTTGACGACTCTGTGACGTGGCGAACAAATACCGCCACTAAATAAGTATTTCCCTGGTATCGAGCAGCAGCAGTATCAGTACTGGCAGGAGGCCGAAGAAATGGATTCAGGAAGGGCTCTTGACTAGACATTGACAGGCGGGAGACCTGCTGTTAAACTGCGGTACGGAAGGCAAATGGGGAAACCACCGTACTAACCTCCCTAAACTTGGAGTAATGAGAAGACCATAGAAAATAGAAGAGGAAATATGCTGGGACACCTAGTACGACACGACAGTCTACTGAGAACAATCATAGAAGGAAAGATAGAGGGAAGGAGAAGTAGAGGAAGGCCAATGCGAAATTACCTAGAACAAATTAAGGAGAATGTTGCTGTCGTGTCGTATCGGGAGGTAAAGATGTTGGCCGAGGATAGAAAAAATTGGAGATTGCTCCACCGACAAGAGCATTAGCTCTTAAATTTGAAGAAGAAGAAGACATACAGAAACGAGGAGATCTGTAGGAGAACCAAAGTAACCGACATAGCTCTCAGAATTGCTAAACTTAAGTGGCAGTGGGCGGGGCACATAGCTCGTAAAACAGATGACCGTTGAGCCAGTAAAGTTCTCGAGTGGCGACCGCGCACCAGAAAACGTAGCTTAGGCAGGCCTCCCACTCGGTGGACCGATGACCTGGTGAAGGTCGCGGGAAGCCGCTGTATGCGGGCAGCGCAGAACCGGTCGTCGTGTAAATCCTTGGGGGAGGCCTATGTCCAGCAGTGGACGTCCTTCGGCTGATATGATGAATTATAATACTACTACGAGTATCTAAAACTTTGGTGGGAAGAATAGAACCCGTCTGCCACTTGAATAAGTATTATACAGTGATCGGCATAGGTAGCATATAACATGGACTTGGTAAAACCACCAAATATAGTGATTTACTTTTGTTATTCTTTCTAATTTTATTTTTGCGCAATGACCAAGTAACTGAAACCAGCTATGCGATGACTCAAATATTTCATTTTTTTTGTTCAAAGTTTTCTGGACATCTTGAACAAGCCCACGATCTAGAATAAATATTTAATCAATATATTTAGTGGTTTTAACAACTCCATGACAAAGTATATATTAAGTATAGACACTCCCTGCCGCTCTTTAGATTGCGCGACCTCACCCCCTCGTCACCCGGATTGATACAGATTGGTTATGGTTTGGTTCTCGAACGTACAGGATTTCGCCGTGATGTTGTTTGCTCCGTCATTTGTTTTTAGGAATGTCATTTCTTGCCCGTTGTATGAAGTGTCCGGGTTGTGTCCATGTTATGTAAACTTTAGACATTTATACTCTACCTATTCCGATCTCTGATTATAACTAATGGTAATGACTCATTCAACTGAACCGACAATAAAATAAAACTGACAATGCGCACATGCACTTAATGTATTTTTTTTCATAAAATATTATAGTGTAAGGCATTCCATTAATAACGACAATTGTCAACGTTAACACGTTCAATGCTATCTATGTATTTCATCGCATCAAGAAAATTCGTTAACAACCCATGTACGTCGCCACAGCTGGGGCACGGGTCTTTTCCCAAACTCAGGAGGTTATGCCATACCCCCCCACACACGGGGGCCAAGTCCAGGTTGGTGGAGGTTCTAGGGCTGGTGGCGAACCCCACTGTCAGAATTTTTTCAAGACTTTAAGGCATCTGACCTGGGCCGTGTCACGGTTTAACGACTGCCATTAGTGATAGATATCGGCACCAACGCACATAGGGGTATTTGTGCGATATGAGCGGCCAAAAGTCAAAAAAACAAAACACCAAATACTGCTAGGAAAACGTTTACCTATGCTAAAGGCACACCCCGGACACTTCATACTAACGAGCGAGAAACACAAACAACTGACGTATCTATAGACATGAATGCAAGTAGGGCTGATCTGATCACCGGCGCAATTGGTCACGAAAAATACTCAATCGAATTTTCAATGTATTTTCAAAAGGTGCGGTAACGAAATTTTTTATATTGTTTTTTTTTTAAATATACGTACAAATAAAGATTGGGAATATAATTAGCATTGTTTCCATAGATTTGGTAGTTCGTGTGAGCGAGAGATTGATATTGAGAGTTTGAGCAAGACTAAATAGAAGCGCCGCCATTTATCATTCTCAGTCTAATTGTATTGTATGAGAAGAAGTATCTTATTTATGTGTAGCTTGGTATAATTAATTAAATAAAACAAATAAAATTATACTTATTCTTTGGAATATTTATTTTACCAACTTCGGTACAAAATTAATCTAAAGCTGCCGTCTCTAAATACTGCCGCTCAGGACCGGAAGCGTAAAAACCCCGGATTTTGGAGTCTTGACCCCGGACATTTGAATATTTTTTTATTTACTTTTATTCTTTGTTTGTTTTAGTCTCTTAACGTCTCACGGGTATACAAGTCCTTCCGAGACAATCCCTATTTAAATAATCTATATTCGAGTTTTGATTTGTAATGCTAGTGCCAGTGCATTACAAATCTTCTCTGAAGTTCTTGACAGCATTTGTAGCAGCTACATTCTGAGGTGGAACACCCAACAATAATAACCTAGTTGGTTCTTCCAGGAAAAATCGGAAACAGGTACCTCCCTTGCAAATCCAGATTATTTCTTACTTTTTCTTAAAAATGGCTCTAACGATTTAAATGAAACTTTGTGAACACTGAAAATTAGTGAGGCCTACTACACTGGGTAGATCATTATTTCGAAAAAAATAATAATATGGTACCTCCCATACAAACCCAGATATTCTGTAAATTTTTCATCAAATTTAGTGATGGTATATTTTATCTTATAATGCAGGGTAGGCTCGTGCCCCTCGGTGGGGACGTATATGAGCTGATGTGATGGTGATATTTGTCTGATATGGATGGAAACCTACACCTCTTTTCTTTGCTATAGAATAGAATTCTTTGTTTGCTCTGAAATAAGGTAAGTATAAAAGGTCTTAGAATAGTCTTAGAATCACTTATTTAGCTACTTTAGTTTTATTAGCATGCAAATATTCCCTCACGCCGCATGGTCTGTATATTAGTACAAAAATAATAAAATAAGTCCAAATAATTAATCAACACTTTCCAATTCAAATGACATAATGTGACATTTTACAGATTAACATTGCTTATGCTTTAGAAAATCGTCAATGGAATAAAACATGTTCTGAAGAAGCCACTCATGCAATGTTGCCTTAAAATTGGTAAAGGGCATTTCCCGAATCGAATGCGGTATTTTATTGCTAATTATGTGGCCCACCCAGTAGCATTTTTTCTGAAATCGCGTTGTTTTTGGGAATCTCATCCATTACCAACCTGCCAGGATTCCTCCTATTTCGGACTTAACGTCTCTAACTTTTCTGTACAATACTTGTTTGTTTTGTTTTACTAATTTTGCTTCTAGGTAAGAAAGCAATTATAATGTTTATTTATTTATGTATGCATGTGTATGTATAACTGTGCGAAAAAGTATGCACAGTGTGGCTGCACAATTTACGATTAATAATACGTAACCACTTCCGCCGCGTAATGGTTAAGTAAGGCCATTAGCTTTAGATCAGGAGGTCGCGGGTTCGATTCCCGGCGGATTCTAACTTTGTAGGACTCGATTTGGTTGGTGGAAGGGCATTTTATAAACCCGCCTGGCTAGCTACCACCATCTTATCTAAGTCTTGCTGCCATACATCAATGCTAACGACATAAATGTGTTCCGGCTTGAAGATAAGATAGCCAGTTCCCCATTGCGTTGGGGAATCTTCGTAAGCCTGTTTCCATCTCCGATACCATCGTTACTTACCATCAGGTGAGATGATGCCAAGGGCTTACCAATTGTGAGGAAAAAATATCGAGGCCCAGATTTAGAACATTAACAGTATTGTGACCAATCCATGAAGCATGTAATGAATAAGTAGGTACATAAACGCCACCATCAGCACCATCGTCACTTACAGGTGAGTGACATGATGCCAAGGGCTTACCAATTGTAAAGAAAAAAAATCGAGGCCCAGATTTAGAACATTAACAGTATTGTAACCAACCCATGAAGCATGTAATGAATAAGTAGGTACATAAACGCCACCATCAGCACCATCGTCACTTACAGGTGAGTGACATGATGCCAAGGGCTTACCAATTGTAAAGAAAAAAAATCGAGGCCCAGATTTAGAACATTAACAGTATTGTAACCAACCCGTGAAGCATGTAATGAATAAGTAGGTACATAAACGACACCATCAGCACCATCGTCACTTACAGGTGAGTGACATGATGCCAAGGGCTTACCAATTGTAAAGAAAAAAAATCGAGGCCCAGATTTAGAACATTAACAGTATTGTGACCAACCCATGAAGCATGTAATGAATAAGTAGGTACATAAACGACACCATCAGCACCATCGTCACTTACAGGTGAGTGACATGATGCCAAGGGCTTACCAATTGTAAAGAAAAAAAATCGAGGCCCAGATTTAGAACATTAACAGTATTGTAACCAACCCGTGAAGCATGTAATGAATAAGTAGGTACATAAACGACACCATCAGCACCATCGTTACTTACAGGTGAGTGACATGATGCCAAGGGCTTACCAATTGTAAAGAAAAAAAAATCGAGGCCCAGATTTAGAACATTAACAGTATTGTAACCAACCCGTGAAGCATGTAATGAATAAGTAGGTACATAAACGCCACCATCAGCACCATCGTCACTTACAGGTGAGTGACATGATGCCAAGGGCTTACCAATTGTAAAGAAAAAAAATCGAGGCCCAGATTTAGAACATTAACAGTATTGTAACCAACCCGTGAAGCATGTAATGAATAAGTAGGTACATAAACGCCACCATCAGCACCATTGTCACTTACAGGTGAGTGACATGATGCCAAGGGCTTACCAATTGTAAAGAAAAAAAATCGAGGCCCAGATTTAGAACATTAACAGTATTGTAACCAACCCGTGAAGCATGTAATGAATAAGTAGGTACATAAACGCCACCATCAGCACCATTGTCACTTACAGGTGAGTGACATGATGCCAAGGGCTTACCAATTGTAAAGAAAAAAAATCGAGGCCCAGATTTAGAACATTAACAGTATTGTAACCAACCCGTGAAGCATGTAATGAATAAGTAGGTACATAAACGCCACCATCAGCACCATTGTCACTTACAGGTGAGTGACATGATGCCAAGGGCTTACCAATTGTAAAGAAAAAAAATCGAGGCCCAGATTTAGAGCATTAACAGTATTGTAACCAACCCGTGAAGCATGTAATGAATAAGTAGGTACATAAACGCCACCATCAGCACCATTGTCACTTACAGGTGAGTGACATGATGCCAAGGGCTTACCAATTGTAAAGAAAAAAAATCGAGGCCCAGATTTAGAACATTAACAGTATTGTAACCAACCCGTGAAGCATGTAATGAATAAGTAGGTACATAAACGCCACCATCAGCACCATTGTCACTTACAGGTGAGTGACATGATGCCAAGGGCTTACCAATTGTAAAGAAAAAAAATCGAGGCCCAGATTTAGAACATTAACAGTATTGTAACCAACCCGTGAAGCATGTAATGAATAAGTAGGTACATAAACGACACCATCAGCACCATCAGCACCATTGTCACTTACCATCTGGTGAGATGATGCCAATTGTGTGTCTGTGTGTGAGTGTATGTGAATGTGACCATCTGGTGCTCTAGCGCCTCAACTACTGAACAGATTTAGGTACAATTTAGGTGAAGGCAAAGAATAAAGACTATTTACCAACGTAAAAGCAGTTTCACTCCGTAAAATCCTTTAAATAAATGGCGACTCTTGCTACGACACAATAAAGTGCAATTCAGTTTTGCAGAGCGCCAATTACCTACAGTTATATTCACCTACAAGTTGCTTCTCTTTCTATCGCGTAACTCTTAAAGCTGTCACACACGGGCGCTATTTTATCTTAAGATACTCGCAGATACTCAATACCGTATAATTGTGAAGAAAAAAAATCGAGGCCCAGATATAGAACATTAACAGTATTGTAACCAACCCGTGAAGCATGTAATGAATAAGTAAGTATATAAACGACGACGTCCGCGCGGTGCGGTGCGAGGTCGCGGTGACCGCGCGCCCTCCAGACGGGCCGGCGCGGTGCAAGGTCGCCCTATGCTCTCTCTACGTCACGCCTGCACTGCTCACCTTCAACAGACTTTCCACAGGCTCGCGATGCATCTTATACTTATATAGGGTTCATTGTGAAATACCAGACAGGTACCTATACTTGTATCTCTTCACCGGTAATGTATGTATATGAGTAACTTTAACTGGTAATTATATTTACAAAACTCTACTTGTTTCTTCAAACTCAAACTCAAATAACTCTATTTTGTACATCAAAATAAATAAATACAAATACAAAATTTTATTAAAAACTAAGAGACGTACAATTTAGGCGGTCTTATCGCTGAGAGCGATTTCTATCAGAAAACAAAGTTTCTTCGTGAAACATATTGGCAAAGTTCAAAAAAGCAAGTGTGAGTCGGACCGCACACGATGGGTTCCGTATCATCGTCCAATAAAACACGTTTCTTGTATGGGGGCTCCATCATATCAGCCGAAAAACGTTCACTGCTGGACAAAGGCCTCCCCAAGAGATTTCCACGGCGACCGGTCCTGCGCTGCCCGCATCCATCGGCTTCCCACGATCTTCACCAGGTTGTCGGTCCACCGCGTGGGAGGCCTGGCCTACGCTACGTTCATCAGTTATGGGGGTCCCATATCACTTTAATTTAATTTTTATTATTTGTTGTTATAGCGGCAACAGAAATATACACTCTGTGAAAATTATGGTACATTAAATACAGCCCACTAACAGACAGACGGACAGCTAATTCCTAAAAACTTCCCATTTAAATTGCTTAGTTGATAAGCTGAATTTTTATGGGGAGTTCATCAATTTTTGTGAAAATTGTATAGTTTTCACGACAGCTCGTGACAGTCTGAATTGGAGAATGCTGCAACGACAGAGGGCTCTCTTAATAATGATGATGATGATGATGTATAGTTTTATGAGTAATATCATCAGTTATTTAGGACGCGTATAATCTTATGTTTTCTAGCAGGCTCCATAAAAACGTAGTTTGGTTCTTATTTGAATATTAATCAATCAAAGTTATTGAAATTTTGTCAACACGTTCTAGACTCTAATATCTGTTTGGTGGTTTGTCAGATTTACGTAAAAAATTACGAATTCCGTAAAAATTCCGTAAAGTTTATGCATATTTTTTTACGGAAATCTGACAAACCACACAGCTGATATTAGTGTTTAGAACGGTATCTAACTTTGGTTGATTTTATTGAACTAGGGACCTAACTTTAAAAAAAAGGTCTGCAGAAGGTCGTCTCGTGCTGGCACATTCAAGAAAAGACTTTCCACAGGCTGTGGCTATTGTGGCGTGTTGCTTTACATTAACACTAGCTTTTGCCCTTGGTTTCGTCATCGTTTTTATGACTGTCTTTGCGGGGTGTGTGGTGCACCCTTGGGTGGATGAAAGGCTTCTGGATAATCTAAACCTCTAAGGCTAGCCTCACCTTCGAGCGACGTATGTAAAGTTCGTTCGTTCAACTAAACGCACCTTTGATAAAATCCGTTCGCGCTGCCAGCTCATGTCAAACAGTACCAACAAAGGGCCCGCCGCGACGCCGCTGACGTTAACCTCACGGGGTCGTGCGAATCTTGTTCAGTCTTTAATTTATGAATGTCGGTGACGATTCTGAAAATAGTTCGTCCAGCAGTGAAAGTGATTAAAATTAATGATAAATTCTAAATAAATAAGATCTATTTTTTTTTGGAAAATTGTTTTATCCTTCAACACATTTCCAGAACTCCGTTCGGGTGTAGGTACTTGCTTCTAATCCCCCGAACGAACCATGCTGCAGCTGCAATGCAACGTAGACAATCCCTTTCGTTTTCTGAGTGAAGATTACGTATAGGTACCTACTCTTTTCAGCTGCAAGAAAAATGTCTTACTTGGGACCCTTTTATTCTTGGAACGTTAACAGTAGTTGATAAGATTCGTGGTTTCACAGTTTTATAAATGTTGCACACTTGCCTTTCAAATATTACAGTCATTTGATTTGATTTTTGTTTATTTGTAATTATACAACCTTCGGTATTAATTATACTCGTAAGCTTCTCTGACCCTAAATCTTTGATGTAGTATATACACTGGTGGACTAAAAAATCGACTCAAAGTTTGTTGTCAGACTTTTTAAAAAATAATTCAATCTATAATTAAAATTGCTCTTTAGTTAAATTTATTGATATCATAAATAAATTCATATAATATAATTTAATTTGCCTACAATAAAAAATTTCATTTAATTAAAATTTGCTAGATTATGTTGTTTTTCCAAAAGTCGGACAACAAATCTTGAGTCGATTTTTAAGTCATTGAGTATATTTTCGGAACTTAACCATGGAGTAAAGTGATCATAGCCTACTTTATAGAAAGTAGGCTGGTACTTATCATAATGAGAGGATTTATGAATAATTTGAAATGCGTCTTATTTGTGTACCTATTGGTAACATGTTATGGTCCAAAATCCAATCCGTCGTCCACTGAGATCGCGACAGTCATGGCACTGTGAGGGCGGAGAGTGCTCTCCATTTGCCTCTATCACTTAGCAGGAGGTCTGCCTCTATCTCTCTTGTCCTCCATATTCTCTGTCAAATTATGGTATTGGAGGTTGTTTTGTCGTCCAACGCAATGTCGAAACAAGGAAAGGATATAATACGTGCTGGCACACTGTACAGCCTATTGAGGCGGATAATAACTAACTATAAGCTCCTCTACGATGGTGCGATTCGTCCTCTTGGCTGTCCAGGGAATGCGCAATAAACAAAGGCAGTACTAGGTTATGTTCGGTACACGGAAAAATCAGCGTGTCTCTGAACAGAGCTAGTTGATTCCACAATTGTGTTGTTTACATAGATTCCATTTTTATTGGTATTCTTAATCTATGCTTATGGAATTTTAACCGCCTCCGCTCACCAATTAATAACTTCATCTCAGTGGGCACCGTTTGTAACGTGCAGTGTGCCGAAAAACCTAAAAGTTTTTCGGTACAAGTTTTTATTTGAAAAGAGTTTTTATACTTAAAATCCGAATATTCAAATGAATATAAATAAACTGTTCCAAATTCAAAAAAGGCTGCATTTCCTACGGTTCTATTGAAAATAAAAGAAAATTCTGGTACAATGATTCCACCTACAAACTTCATCATCAAATCAACTTCAAAATACCAATACGGCTTCATTCCGAATTTCAGATCAATCGGACCCCTGGAAATCCCTCTAAAATCGATCGCAATATACATACATACAAAAATTGTAATGAAATCTTTTTAAATAGTTCAGTTTCTACAAGACTGCTAAATTACGAATCCACCATAAATATACAGCCCACTCTGGTTCACTCCAAGAAGAAAACACATCAATAATGTCTACGACGTAAGAGGTAGTCCTTTCATCAATTATTTATACCAAAATAATTTTCTAAATAACAAAATAATTATTAAAATAAAACAATCTTAATATATATAAATCTCGTGTCACAATGTTTGTCCTCAATGGACTCCTAAACCACCTAACCGATTATAATAAAATTCGCACACTATGTGCAGTTCGATCCAACTTGAGAGATAGGATAGTTTAAATCTCAAATTATAGTCGCAATTTTAATTTAATTCTTTTTGTACTTTTTTTTTAAGCAATGGTAGTTGGAACTATACAGCCAAATATATATATATAGTGTAGGGTAGGGTAGGGTAGTGTAGGGTAGGGTAGGGTAGTGTAGGGTAGGGTAGTGTAGGGTAGTGTAGTGTATGTAGGGTAGGGTAGTGTAGGGTAGAGTAGGGTAGTGTAGTGTAGGGTAGTGTAGAGTAGTGTAGTGTAGGGTAGTGTAGGGTAGTGTAGGGTAGGGTAGGGTAGTGTAGTGTAGTGTATGTAGGGTAGGGTAGGGTAGGGTAGTGTAGTGTAGTGTAGGGTAGGGTAGGGTAGGGCAGTGTAATGTAATGTAAGGCGGTACGAAGTTCGCCGGGACAGCTAGTATAGTTATATAATTAGGTAGCTACCCCTACATTACACTTTTAAAACATCATAACATCAGATTCTGTGTTACAAATTCTCTTGTTATTTATACCTATTTATCATCTCTGAAAATTTGTTACCAATCGGATAAGGAATTCCAAAGTTATCTCCAAAAAACCATATACTCAACTATAAAAATCTGAAAAAAGACGTGTGGCACTCGGGGACTGCCGCGGTAAAGCTATTGCATAGCATTTTTTATCAACTTATGCAATTAATTATTTATTTATTTTTTATTTATGCAGTATTTACCAGTACCATATAGTCCTTGGGGCGCGGGATGTTTTTGTAATAAATTAACACTAAGAAAGTTAAATCATCATCGTCATCGACCACCATCGCGGCCATAATCATGACCACCATCGCGACCACCGTCGCAACCACCATCGCGACCACCATCGCGACCACCATCACCACCACCATCACCACCACCATTTTTAGGTATTTAGGTTATATCGTCAACCAAGACGGTTTAAAAACGGATCCTCGGAAACTCGATGCCATCTAGGAGTTCCCGGTTCCTGTCACAGCAAAGTCCTACGTGCTTTTATTGGTGTTTGTTCATATTATCTATGTTTTGTTGATAATTTTTTCACGGTAATCGCGCCTCTTACAGTACTTATTGGTAAGAAGAAAGGTAATGACCCTATTGATTGGTCATCCCAAGCTCAGACTGCCTTTGAAAGGTCGAAAGAAGTTTTAATTAGTGCTCCTCTATTAATTTGCCCTGATTTTTCAAAGCCTTTCACGCTACAATGTGACGCTTCAGCAGTTGGTTTATGTTCAGACCTATCTCAGGAGGTTGATGGTGTTGAACATTCTGTGGCTTATTATTTGCGGTTATTTACCAAAGCCGAACGCAATTATAGCACCACTGAGCGTGAACTTTTAGCCGTTCATGATTTTATCCTGCATTTTAGAGGTTTTGTTGATGGTATGCATTTTAGCGTTATCACTGACCATATTGCCTTGAAGTGGTTGCTGACTTTAAACAATCCTTCTGGCCGACTCGCTCGTTGGGCTATAACTATTAGTCAATATACTTTTGATACTGTGCATAAGAAGGGTGTTCTTCATGTGGTTCCTGACGCTCTCTCTAGACTACACGTTAACCTGATCACTTATGATCAAGGTTCAGAGAATACACAAGATCGTTGGCACCGGAAAATTTATAATGGTGTTCGCAATCATCTACATATGTTGCCATCATATGTTTTAAGTGGTGGTGTTTTATTGCGAATGATGCCTATTTTATCCCCTTTAGAGAACGATTCGTGGCGTATTGTCTTACCATCTGAGAAGACGCGTCAAGCAATTTCGGAAGCTTTTTTTCTATTTACAATTGGTAAGCCCGTGGCATTATCTCACCTGATGGTAAGTGACGATGATATCGAAGATGGAAGCGGGTTTACCAAGATTCCCAACGCAATAGAGAACTGGCTATCTTATCTTCATGCCGGAACACATCATTGTCGTTCTAGTGAACCATCTATTCACCCTGGAGTGAGTAAAACTTATATGACTCTTAAAAATAAATATTATTGGCCTTACATATTTAGGGACGTCAGCGACTTTATCGCGACTTGCGATATCTGCAAGCCTTATAAAATTTTGAACACACAACCAAGCGGTCATATGCAAAATCCTTTGAACGTTTCAACTTCTCTCTAAATGTTATCAATAGATGGTCCTCTTCCACCATCATACTATGGTTTTAGACATATTCTAAATATTGTGGATGTTTTCACTAAATATGTCTGGATTATTCCGCTGAAGAAGGTAACTGCTCGGAATATTATTTCTGCGTTGGAAAACGAGGTGTTCCTTATTTTCGGTGTACCTCGCTCACTTTCATGTGACAACGCTACTATATTCCACAGTTCTAGATTAAAGAATTTCTTGAGGTCTTATAATATTAGTACATTTTTTACGGCCTATTATTCACCTCAAGCAAATGTTGTGGAGCGTTATAACTAGAGTGTAGTCACTTGCCTGAGCATTTTAGTTTCAGAAAACCATAGAAATTGGGCACGAATGTTACCGAAGGTTAAAATATATTTAAATTCTTGCGTTAATCTCGCGACTACTTATACTCCTAATTTTCTGATGTTCGGTAGAGAAATTCTTTTAGATAGTCGTAATTCGCGTCCGCAGACTTCCAGTGCTAATTTATCCGAGAGTCGGCATCGTCGCGCTTCTGCTCTGGCTTCGTTATATCAAATTTATGCTAGAGTTGCCGATAATCTTTGGCAAGCTTTTCTAAGAAATTCAGTAACTTTCAACGAGAAAAGGAAGTCTGCCGTTCTCTCTGTGGGAGATATTGTTTGGCGTAGGAACTTCGCACGTTCGTCTGGAGTTGGTTATTTTATGGGCAAATTAGCACCACGTTTTGTTCGGTGTCGAGTTTTACGTGCCGTTTCTTCTCAGACGTACGAATTACAGGACATGGATTCTCCTTATGTTGGTCATTACCACATAAAGGATATTTTAAAATAGGAAGCCTTCTTTTTTTCTTTCGTTGAGGGAGGGTCTCTAAAAATTTTTCGCGGATTTCCCCGAATTTTTCTCGTTTTTCTTGGTTTTTTCCTCGAGAAATCTTAAGCTTGACAGCCCTACTTGCCAACTGTGCAATGTGCTTCGTTTTTTTCCTTCTTCTTTCTCTCTTTATATTATTTAGTTTTAGTTAGTTGTTTAGTTATGCTCGTTCGGCATTAGTTGACTATTTTAGGCTGTGCACAGCGAGCGATCCCTTAACACTAGTGTGTTGTTGGGGTTATTAAGTCTGTTCACTTTTAGATGGTGTTTTTGTCGTTTGTACGTGTTGCGCATCGTGTATAAATGTCAATTTCTTTCAACTTCATGTAAACGTTTGTAGTTGACTAGTTACTTACAGAGTTTTTAATTTTTCTTCTTCAGGGCTGTCCAACGACTTTAGGGTCGTTCAAATTTTAAATTTTTTTTGGACTTCTCGCCAAATTTTTTTTTTGTGAGTTCGTGGGTAGTTTGTGACGTAAACATTTCGTCCCAAAATTAAAAACTCTTTTAATTAGATTCTCTTTCGTTTGGTTTCGTTCCTTTTGGCGTGTCAGAGGTAAATTTTAAAAGGCGGCTTCGACATAAGATGATTTATTTTTGAAAATAACAACTGAATCGTCACCGCAAACCTATTTTTGACCGTAAATAAGATTATAAATTTAATTAGTTGCCTTTTGCTGTTTTCCAAATTTTATTGTGCAGTTTTAGTGGTATATTACGGATCCTTTGCGGATATTTCGAGATACGTACTTCCTACTTTCGTGCTCATTTCCCTTTACGAGTCGCGCTATGCTAAACAGCGTAATAGCCGACGTATTACATCAGCAGGCTAAGCAAATAACTGATCGAGTCTTGGCTGGTTCAGCTCGAACACTTTTTTCATCAGCCTGAGCATCTACCATCGTACCACCTGCGAAGGTAAGTAGACACCTTTTTTTCTTCACATTTCCCTATAATTCCCCCATCAAGATCCCTTTTGGTTTTCATGAACTTTAGAAATTAAACAGTGTTATTACTTAAATAATTAAAAGTTATTATAAGAAAAACATATTTTATACCAATTGCTGCTCTAAAAAGCTGTTTTAATCACTATTTTGGTGTTTGAATTTAGAACACAACAATATGTTCGACCTCCATCTGAATGCTATACAACCTCGTTGCACAAAAAATACTCGATACAAACTCCTTGCCCAAAGATTATTTTTGACATACAAACTTCTTGTGCAAATAACTCCTCGAGATTTGATTGTTAGACATTTTCGGTAAGGAGTTTAGTATTAAAATAAAAACTGTTTTGTATTCTTTGCTATCATTTCATTAGTAAATTGGCGCTATTTTGAATACTTTGAATACTAGAAGTTGTACGAACACAAAGAAAACACTCTTAATTTGAGTAAGTAATTGTTCCAATTTTAATGAGCATAACCTTCCTTTTTTCTTCAATAACTGTCTATTTTCGCTTAAATGTTTCTTTTTCTCGGAGTCATGGCATAAAGTATAGTATACATCTCTTGAATAAAAATAATTTATATCGAGGCCATGAATCACTCGCGTCGCTCAGGATTCTAATACTTGAATCACTCGCTACTTTAGCGATTCAGTCATTAGAATCCTTCACTTGCCCGTGATTCATTTATGGCGCTCATTTAAAGCCGTCCTTTATTCACTAGTTGCTATACTATTGATTAAGGTACCTTGAGATTGAGTGGCGATTGTGTTAAAAAAGCAATAAAAGATTTAAACCGTTTAAAGTTAAGTGCGTCGGTCATAAATGTTTTAGATATATGTACACGAAATATTTTGAATGCCATTTTTATTATCAGTGTATAGGTATATAAGAAAAGCAATTAATGTAACCGTAAGTGCATGTTACTGTTTCAAATACGAAAATGACTTCTGTAATAACAATCACGTTTTTAACTATCGGAATTATATTGTTAAACGAGATAAGGTGCAATCCATCAAAGGAACATAAGGTAATTAACACATAATTTTTCGCTCAAAATCACAGTACTTTTTCTTCGGAAGGGTTATGTATGACAGAAAAAGTTGCTCTGTTTTTGTGATGAAGGCATTTAACAAAGTCATAATAAACAAGTGCGATTTTGTATTCTTCTCAAGAATTTTACATTAACCCGGCGACAATGACGCTGGGTCATATTGACCCGAGCGATTTTCAATTGGGGAAATTTCGATAAAAACATATTATAATCGTTCATGGTAGCTTGAGATAAGACCTCAATTCATATGATTTTGTACCATAGTGTAGTGAGCAAGCGCCAGTGAAGAATGGTAAAATCCCTTTTCTTGAATAAAACGGGAATAAAACGGCTACAGCTCCATACATTTTTAGTTCTAAAAGAGAGATTATTTTTGTTGCCGTTTCGAGATTGTTGTATTAAAACCAAATCATAATTTGATATCTTAATTAACTTAAACATCTTGGTACTACATAGACTTCGTGGTCATGCAATGGTTCTTACTTTGCATTAAATTTGTTATAATTCAGCAGATAACCAGATAATTAAGAAAAAACATTCTAGTCATATTGACCCAGCGTCATCGTCCGTGTTATTTTTTACACGTCATTGGCGCCGGGTTAAAAAAAACACAAATTTCTTTTTGCAGTTGGTTTAGAACATTTAGTATGGAAAATCTATAAACTTATCGAACTGCACTTCTCAAGCTGGTCGACTTGTACTCATATACAAAGGAAGCCTACTTTAGCCGTTATAACTTTCGTCTCGTCTGAGTGACATATATGTATTATAATCCTATACATAAAATAGTGATGTGGAATGAAGCACAAAAAATATTTATCGAAGTATTTATATTATAAGGATAAGGCTAATTAGTCTAGTGAACTATAAGTAATCTCTTATAAATAAATAATAATTGCTGAGTTATTAAGCTATTGCATAGCTTTTATCGCGGGCTTGGAGCGCTATAAAAATTCAAAAAAGTGTAAACGAAAAAACCGGCCAAGTGCGAGTCGGACTCGCGCAAAGTAGGGTTCTGTAGTCTTTTCAAAAAATAAATACTGTATATTTTCAAAACAAAATTATACTTGCAGAGTTGGTAATAAAACATTTTGTATGGATAATCCATGAACTTTTTTCAAATCCAACTGCACACCTTAAGTTGGTCGATCATTACTCCTAAACTAAGAAAGTCTTCTTAGCCGTGATAGTTTTCTTTTTAAATTAATTAAATGTCCTAGTATTTGCAATTTTTTTCAGTTGTCCTTTAATAGTGGTTTAGCTGGTAGGGGAGGACACTTGACTCTAAAAAAATAGCATTTTAAAGCTTAATATTTCACAAACCGTTCCCGGTATTTAAAAATGGTTTAAGGACATCCTCACTAGTTTTGAAAGACCTATTCAACGATACCCCACATGATAGAATACGTGAACAAAAACCTATTCAACGATACCCCACATGATAGAATACGTGAACAAAAACCTATTCAACGATACCCCACATGATAGAATACGTGAACAAAAAAAAAACACCCCCTCTTTAAATGTAGGGGGGTACCCTAAAAAAAATGTTTTTTCAAGATTTTATTGTACCACTTTGTCGGATTTCATTAATAATATTACCCATGCTAAATTACAGCTTTCTAGTAGTTCTCTGAGCTAAGCCGTGGACAGACAGACGGACGGACAGACAGACAGACATGGCGAAGCTATAAAGGTTCCTTGTTGACTTCGGAACCCTAAAAATGGCCAACAGGTGACATTAGGGTTCCGAACCAAAAGGCTAAAAACGGGACCATATTACTAAAAAGTTTTAATAATATGGTCCCGATCCCGCTGTCCGCCCGTCTGTCCGTCTGTCTGTCCGTCTGTCACCCGGCTGTATTTCATGAACCGTGATAGCTAGACAGTTGATTTTTTTACAGATGATGTATTTCTGTTGCCGTTATAACAACTTATACTAAAAATTAAAAAAGTGAAAAAATAAGGGGACTCTCCATACAAAAAACGTGTTTTTTTATAAACCTGAAGAAACTAGTGCCATGTAGTAAGATGTTCCGGAACCCTATGTGTGCGCTTCTGACTCGCACTTGGTCGTTTTTTTTAACGTGTTTAGCGTTTCCAATTATGGTTAATTACATCTCGCCTCATTTTATTTTTTAGGAGACACTAATTTTAGACGTACCTAAATTGCCGAGTATACCCGCTTTACCCGGATGGCCCAATTTACCATCGTTGCCAACATTGCCTGGAAGAGCTGGCCCACCATGTTTGCCTACCTTACCTGGAGAATTGCCGCCTCTACCTGCTCTACCCGATTGCCCTGATTTACAAACCCTGCCAGCCACAACAGAAACGCCTTTAACCTCAACAATGGTATCGTCTGAAAATTCGACTACATCAGCAACACCAGAAACCGATACAACTACTTCTGGAGGTATGTCATCATATCAGCTCATATACGTCCCAACCGAGGGGCTCGAGCTTACCCGGGGTGAGAAGGGTTAACTTAGTTAATGGCGAACTGAATATGATGTACGTTGGTCGTCGTCAACAAAGGAAGCTACTGCTGTAATTATGGTGTTGTAACGTTCAACAGGGTTTACTTGAGGGCAGTAGAGTGGGTTGTAAGTGTATGTGTTAAATAGGTCTTTGAGTTCAGTACTTATCATCTGGGGGCCATTGTCATTAAGGCGATCGGGCCTTAGTAGACTACGCGGGCCCAGTGCGGGTTGGTCGACTTCACACACAACCTGCGCGTTTCTCCGCAGACGTGTGCAGGTTTCCTTACGAAGTTTTCCTTCACCGTAAGAGCGTTGGATCGCGGGAAGCCGATGGATGCGGGCAACGCAGGACTGGTCGTCGTGGAAATCCTTGTGGGAGGCCTTTATCCAGCAGTGGACGATTTTCGGCTGATATGATGATGCAATAATATCAGGGCCATTTTCATTAAGGCGATCGGGCCTTAGTAGACTACGCGGGCCCAGTGCGGGTTGGGCGACTTGACACACAACCTGCGCGTTTCTCCGCAGACGTGAGCAGGTTTCCTGACGATGTTTTCCTTCACCGTGAGCGTCGGATCGCGGGAAGCCGATGGATGCGGGCAGCGCAGGACCGGTCATCGTGGAAATCCTTGGGGGAGGCCTTTGTCCAGCAGTGGACGATTTTCGGCTGATATAAGGATGCAATAATGTAGACTAGGTATAGTGACCATTAGGATAATTCTTCACATACTATTTTCTTAACTTAGCACTTTTTGTTAGGTACCTAACCTACATTATCACAATTTCAGCCGAAAGACGTCCACTGCTGGACAAATTTCCCGGTCTTGCGCTGCCCGCATCCAGTGGCTTCCCGCGACCTTAACCAGGTCTTTGGTCCATCGAGTGGGAAGCCTTCCTACGCTAAGTCTTTCGGTGCGCGTTCACCACTCGAGAACTTTACTGTCCCAAAAGATATGTGCCCCGCCCACTGTGTCGGTTACTTTGGTTTTCGATTCGATCACGCAGCGAAACTTTAACCTAAATAGTTACTTTAATGTTATCTGTGCTACAGGCAATGAGATACGTGCATCCTCAGCCACTTATTTGATTTCAGATGATTCGAGGAAACAGTGCCCAGCTGACCAGAGTCTCATAAGCGAAAACGATCTCAAAACGCTAACATTAAAAAAAATTAAAGGTTTACGCTTAGCAGAAATCCTCAATGAGACTTTCTTCGCTGAAGCAGTTTCTATAAATGAAGTTATAAAAGAGGATCTTCAACAGTTCTTGGCTTGGTTCGAAGACCGTCCGGCACATATAAAGGATCTCCTTAATCATTTGACCTCAGTCCGCAGCAAGTTAGAGGAAGTTGTCATACAAAAAACTGAGCAACTTCAGGAATTTACTGTCCTGCAAAATGAATACAATTACAATTTTGAGAAACTTCAGAAAATTAATAATAAGATAGAGGTCTACAAAGGCATTTGCAAGTCACACTGTAAACACGAGTCGAGAGGTACGTAATAAATAATGTTATTATGTTTTTACTAGCAGTCCGCCCGCGGCTACGCTCACGTTGTTTTCGATTTTCCCGTGGAACTAAGACGTTTTCCCGGGGTAAAAAGTAGCCTATGTTCTATTCCAGGACCTAAACTATATGTGTGCCAAGTTTCATCCCGATACGTCCAGTGGTTGAAGCGTGAAAGAGTAACAAACATCCATACATACAAACTTTCGCATTATATAGGGTGACTTTTAATTAGTTCTTGATAGCAAAGGATATGAACAAACAACTTTCCCAAAGAAACTATATGTCAAATATGAAAAAAAATTTTTGGTCCTTCATACATTTTTGCCGATTTGATAACTTATTATGTATCGAAGACCAAAAATATTTTTTTGATTAGACATATAGTTTCTTTGGGAAAGTTGTTTGTAATCACGAGTACATTAATATCTTTTGCTATCAAGAACTAATTAAAAGTCACCCTATATATTATTCTATCTATCACATTTAATAAAACTGTAACGGGGCCGTGTCTGTACTGTACATGAAATTTTTTTTTAGAAAATAATAACTGTGGTGGAAATTACTAACGATATATAGAGGACAAAACAACAACTTTTGGAATTTTCATCTGTCTGTCTGTATGTCTGTATGTTCGCGCATCACGCAAAAACTACCACGCCGATTGATGAAATTATTGGTTAGCCCTGGTTAACATATAGAATATTTTTTATACCGGAAAATGTAAGAGTTCCCGTGAGAAAATTCAAAACCTCCATGCGGACGAAGTCAGGGGTACAGCTAGTTTATAATATTAGTAAGATAATACATATAGGTATAATATAATATTTAAAACGGCACATTTCCTACTTATTTCCTTAAATATATACTTGATTTTTTAACACGAAAATTATTTATATATAAATAATACACGTAGTAGTTTATAAATAATGTAGTTTTTAAAATAATATCTGTATATACAGTGTGTATTGGATAAGGTTACCGATATCTTAGGAAAATGTAACACACCGCATTTCATTGACGAGAAACCCCCCATTAGAGGGTCGCAACTTTCTACCCCATAAATGGCAGCTATTTTTATTTTCATTTTTTTTCTGTACCTGTTTATGAAAAATATGTTTCTCAACATTGATATTTGGCGGCAAGACTTAGATAAGATGGTGTTAGCTAGCCAGACGGGCTTAGAAAATGCCCTAACACCAACCAAACCGAGTCTTACAATTGACCCCGCCGGGAATCGAACCCGCGACCTCCTGTGTAAAGCCAGTGAACTCTGCCTCTGAGCTATTGATTAAGAAGAAAAAAAAACAGAAAGTTAATGACCTCGTTTTTGCAGTAAGTTCAAAAGAAGAAAAAATAATATTATATATATATATTTTGCACTTTTTTCTTTAAACTTACAATTTTACTTACAATTTTTCGGTTAATTTTATGTGTGGATAACCAGAGAAATTAAATTGCCTTTCAAATGAGATCTTTTTGGAGTCTGTACTGCTGCTAATTTAAGAGAAAACATGTTTTTCTTAAACAGCTACAAAACAATAAATTGATAATAAAAATGGCTGCCATTTAGAGGGGAGAAGGATGCGACCCCTAATGGTGGTTTTTCATCAATGAATTGTGGTACATGCCCTTAATATAACTTTAAATGCCCTTAAGGTAACCCTATTCAAAAAACACTGTATAAAGAAAAACCATAACTGACTGACTGATCTATCAACGCACAGCTCAAATCAATGGAAGGATGGGGCTGAAATTTGGCATACATATAAAAATTATGACGTAGACATTCGCTAAGAAAGGATATTGAGAAATTCACAAGGAAACGGCAAAAAATGGGATTTGCGCGGACGAAGCCGCCAGTAGCGCTAGTATTGTAATAATAGTTTAATTATTATTTCTGGCCAAATCACGCGCCGTCATCTGGTCCCAAACTAGGATTTTTTGTACCAGAGACATATTCTGAATGTTCTATATGATATGTTTGTATGTATATTGATATAAAACACCCCGAGACAGATAGTAAAGCCTGTTATCTCTCGAATTTTTATGAATCGAACCCACGCCTCTTAGCCTAGCAGGAAGGAGCGCTGACAACTACGCCACCGCGGCTGACTTATACAGGATGTAATAAAATTGGGGTAGGTCTCGACATCAGGTCATTCATTATGAACAATTTTTTTCTAACTTTGTTGAAAACGCAAAAAAATGCTCTTTATACAAATCAGCTAAATGACAAATTTTGTGCATTTTTGTATGGAGGGACCATTGTTTTGCAATTTACTATGGATTTCTTAGAGAAAGTTGTTCAGTATGACTGGTAGAACCCCTAGTTAACGGGTCCTACACCAAGTTTTTACACCGGTATATTCTTCTTCTTCTTCTTTGCGTGTCGATGAAAAATTATGGTCACCTACTTTTCAATCTCCAATCTCTTGGAAAAAACCTAATAACAATGTCACATTACGTAAAAGTCAAGTATTCTTGTAAATTAAGTAGGGCGACCATCTTCTTCTTTGCGTGTCGATGAAAATTTTTTGGTCACCTACTTTTCAATCTCCAATCTCTTGGAAAAAAACCTAATAACAATGTCACATTACGTCAAAGTCAAGTATTCTTGTAAATTAAGTAGGGTGACCATCTTCTTCTTTGCGTGTCGATGACAAATTAAATCATTCCGGCCCAGAACTTAGATACTTCGACTGCACTATTTGTGGCGTCTATTAAGTCCTGCTGCGAACAGGTGACAGGGCAGGCAGGACAGGAAACTAAATGAGCCAAAGACATTTATTGATTCCTTGTGACCAAATCCACATACATGTATAATCTTGAACAAAAATTAAATAAAAAAGAGAAGAGAAAAATAGCAAGTCCTAATAATACAAGTGGAGAAACAAAGACTAGATGTTTAGATGCTCTTCCTCATGAAACTAATCTAGTTTTGTTTTACAGTTTTGCTGAAGTTGCAATTTTTTTTGGACTCATTCAAATTTATCAGAATCAGTTTTTGAGTTTAGAAAAAAATACTTATTTTTAAAAATAGTGATCATGACTGCTAATCATTTGAATAACTGTTTGTCATCTGTCAAAAACGAGATTCTGTTCTAAAAATATCAAGGAATTTCTGTAATAGTATAACAGGCATATAGAAATCCCTTAAAAAATTCACAGATTTACATGACTTTCGTGTACATTGAAAATGAACTCGGGTATTTTTTTTCAAAAATCTCAATTTAAAAAATAAATAAATTACCAATTATAGACAGTCATTTTATTTTCTACATATATAAATCGAGCCCGCATTTATACTCACGAACTGCGGCGCTGAATATCCACGCGCGCTACATAATGTACAGTCGCAGCCATATTGTAGAACTAGCCGTTTTGCAAGTTTTTGAATTTTTAATTAAAATCATTAGTTTTTAGTGTTCAAAAAAATCACATTTTTATTTTTCTTAAGATTTTCCAAAAAAAAAGTATTACGGATTTTCTTTGTACTTTAAAGCCATTGCCAATACGCACACTTCGACACATTACGATACCCCATATACTTTTAGAATAATCTGCCGGAGCCAGCGAAATAAAATTTTTAATGAAGACGTAGCAGTGACGTCATAATTTTCAGTGTCATTTATATTTGTTACTCATTTTGTTATTTTAACGAAGACATAATTAAAGATTTGATGGAAAACAAAGCGAGTAAGGTTTTTGAATAAATTGGTGTATCTGATTATGTCCATCTTGTTTGCAGAAACTGTGAAACCAACAAGTTTCGCAATGCCATTGATTCTGGATCTGTCTGAAGCGGGAGGTGTGAAGGACAATTTAATACCAAGTATGTACTCAGAGATATTTTTATTAGTATGAAATATGTGTATAAGAATGTAAATTCAAAAACCACTGATTGGTTAAATAATATTAAAAAATGTATGAAATGCGTATAGAACATTTTGTCGTACGTACTTACATATCGCAGATAGGTAGATTATAGTTATATGTCAAAGTTGTTATTTGGCGCGTGTTACCTCTGTTGTAATGTGTAAGAAATGCAATAGTTATTTGTTTTACAAGGGGACAAAGTAATATTTTGTTTGAATTCAGAGCGAAGCGAAGTTATAGTAGAATCCTGAGCGTAGCGAGAAATTCAATATACGCAGCCCGAGAATAAAATATTTTGGCCCCGAGTGATAGATACACACAATTTTTCATCACAACCTGTGAGAAAAGGAAAAAGAAACTAGTATGTATAGACAAAAATGAGTTTATCACCATAGAGAAATTAATGTCAGTATGTGATATTGACTTTTTTAACCGATTTCAAAAAAAGGAGGAGGAATGTGTGTTCGCGGATAACTTCGTCGTTTATGAACCGATTTTGATGATTATTTTTTTGTTGGTAAGGATATATCCCAAGGGTGGTGCCATGATAAGGTAACCAGGATCTGATGATGGCATCCTAGAGAAATCGAGGGGAACCGTAGTTTCCTGTTTGAAGTCGGTTTTTTTTTGTTCAAAATTATTTTCATTCAATCTTTACGTGAGCGGCTCCAACCAACCTAACTACGGTAATCTATTAGAAGCACGAAAGTGGACCAATCAGACAGAAGAGTGAAAGCTCAGACTCCCATAGGGACAAACTGTAATTTGGACCCCACAATCCTCTAAAACGTCGTTTTTCGAGTAGTTGTGATAAAAAATAACTAAACACGCAATTTTTCACCTCTCTACAACGAGGAAAATATTTAGGTTAAAAAAAAACAGCTCAATAGTTATTTGGTTCTAATTTAAAAAAAAATCTTTCCATGCTAGCGGATATAACACAATTTTGCGCGCTAAAATGGAATGACAAACAAAACCTTTATATACTATGTAGGAGGTAACGACAAATTTGGTAACGATAACGGAAATGGATAAACTTAGGTTGAGAGGACAAATGGCAACCCTCTGATGTTAAATATGTCGGTCTGCCTGCGCAAAGTGGTTGCGTTATGAACGTACAGCGCCTAAAAAACTAGTTATCGTGACCAAAAAAAAAAGATAAGGAAAATGAAATGAAAGTACTAGTTGTACTCATGACAATTATGCAAAAACTGACCAAATATTCGGTTGGGTTATGGAGCAACGCCCGTTAGTAGTAGGAATTCTGGACCAGGCCCCCCACCCTCCTGACGGAGACCAAAGTTGGAAATGAAATTAATAAATTAATGAAATTAAATGAAATTAATTCCTAAAAAAGCATTAAAAATAACGGTGTCGCCCCCCATTAAAATCCTTTGCGCGTGGTCCCATTTCGCTATCTTCAATCGTTTCCGAGATAGGAATTCCAGGCAACTTTGGGGCTCCGGCAAGGGGTTGGGATCCTGGTTTCCAACTACTAACGGGCGTTGCTCCATAACGCAACCGAATATTTGGTCAGTTTTTGCATAATTGTCATGAGTACAACTAGTATACTTTCATTTTATATCTTACTCAGCCATTTCCCTTATCGTATTTTTTTGGTCACGATAACTAGTTTTTCAGGCGCTATTAGTACATAACGCAACCACAGATGAGATACTAGTTACTTCGTACGCAACTACTGTGCGCAGGCAGACTGACATATTTAACATCAGAGGGTTGCCATTTATCCTCTCAACCTAGGTTTATCCATTTCCGTTATCGTTACCAGATTTTTCATGACGTCCTAGTCTATTACGAGCGTACTGAGGTGAAAAAAAAGTGTGCAGATGATAATTTCGTAGACACAGTCCGTAATCCAAACTTATTCCAACACTTTAATAGCTATAATACGGTGGCGTGATGGCAAGGGCCGCTACCTCTTGTCCGGGAGGTCGTGGTTCGAATCCTGCCACGTACCAATGTGTTTTCGAATTTCGATTTTATATGTACGTTTATCCGACGCTCTTAAGGTGAAGGAAAACATCGTGAGGAAACCTGCACACGCCTGCGAAGAAATCCAAAGGTTGTGTGTGAAGTCGACCAACCCGCACTGGGCCCGCGTGGTCGACTAAGGCCCGATCTTCCAAATTCAGGGTAGGCTCGAGCCCCTCGATGGGGACGTATATGAGCTGATATGATGAATAGATATAATTACTTCATGAGTAAGTGAATGTACCTCTTTCATCAACAACCAATAAACGTCGTCACTGTTGGGGCACGAGACTTTTCCCAGGCTCGGGAAGGTTCGGCCATGCTCCAAACATGAGGGCCAAGTCCGGGTTACTGGATAGGTTGTAGAGTTGTAGGTCCAGTGACGAACCCCACTGTCGGAAGTTTTCAAACCGCCTATAAAGCATCTGATACGGCTTAACGACTGCATGCCATCTATTGTTAGAAACCGGTACTAACGGCTTAAATAAAAAATATAAAAAAATTAATGTGCCTTACGAAGCACGGAAATAAAAATGCCACTAACGGTCAAACCCATCGAGGTCTTCTTCTTATCGTGTGGCACAAATAACTGTGCTATCCAAGGGACAGACGGCGGTTGCCTGTTGTTGCACTTAGCATCACCCGCGGTCACGTGTAGGGTATTTAGATTTGACACCTACGGACGTGTGCAACGCTACCTTCATACACATCTGAAATCAAATGTGCAGCTTTCCTCATGATGTTTTACCTTCACCGTTAAAGGAATCGGTAAGTATATGTACGGAAGTTTCGAAAAACTCATTGGTACATTGGCCGCGTGGATTTGAACCCGGGACCTCTGGTTAGGAGGACCGAGTCGTTACCAGTTGAGCCACCGATGCGCGCCATCGAGCTAATAACCTCCAGGTCAGTTAAGCTGCGTGATCGACCCAAACACGCAAGTCGCATTGAGCTATGACCACTTCTTTTACTTCTTCTTTTCGTGTCGCCGATGGTTTTTCCTTTACAGCAATCTCGACCAGTCCCAGGCGGTCCCTTCCGTATGCTTCCGTTACGTCTAAACTAAAGTCATCATAATATCAGCTTATATATTACGTCCCCAGTTTCGTTTTATTGTTTAATAATGATTAACATAAAATTAGGAAAATGGCAACACCTTTGACACTAAATGACGCTAAATGCGCCACCCTTTACTTTATTACATACGTAGGTATACTTTACGCAAGTTAAGTCTAGTTATTTAGTAGTTATTTATTACATTCATCTCATTCAATTTCAGCAATGAAGAATGGTAATAAATATTACTGCACTGATATCGCAGATCTCATCTGGAGAATTGAAAACATATTGTTACAAAATCTGAACACTACAATAGATAATCTTAAATATGAAATAAGTAACGATTCAAAGATGTATGTAGAAAAAGTGGAAGAAGTCAAAAAAGAATTGAAGTCCTTAGCATTGTCGCAATTTGGTCCGGTTATGTACGATATCCTTAACTTGCAAGACCAATATTATCACTATGACCAGCTCCTGAAAAGCGATTTCAGTTTAATTATAGAAGGAATTAAAAAACAGTTTGCTCAATTTGAAAAAACGAACATGGATTTGGAGTTACGGGCAGAAAAACTAAGATTATATTGCTTTGTTTGCAATTCACCAGTACTTGGTAAGTAATTACGTTCGCTGTATATTTATTTAAAGCCCGGTCATTTGAAATAACGAAAATCGCCGGAGATTCAATTTTTGGTGGAGACCTTGGGTTAATCATTATAAATAAAGTGCCAAAAGTCCCCATCGATTCCATATGTGCTACAGAAGCTATTTAGGGTCAAACGTCAAAATTTCAGGTTTTTTAACACATTTTTTGGTTTTTTCTCGAAAATGGTAAGTATTATCAAAAAAGTAATCAGACCAAAATTTGTAATGCACTACAGTCTTTCCAAAAAAGTTGACATTAAATAAGGGCGCTGTTCTTTCCTTAATGGCAACATTCAAACATGTTCAACAAATGAAGATTCGTATTTTGGAGTCGCCATCAACAATTATTCGAGTTTCAACAAAATCCAATGTCAACTCTTATTGGACAACAGACTGTACTTAAGTGTTATTACTAGAAAACATTGACTAAGTATATACCTATGTTTATTTGACTTTTTTCTATTGTTTTAAGAATATTTACCTTATCATATTATCGTCTTCGTGGCACGAACTTAATTAGTGATTGTAAAATTTCAGCTTCCGCTCGCCACGTGAACAGTCATATTAAAGGTAACAAGATTATTTTTAACTAAATAAGTATTGCTTTTACAAATTTAGGTTTGAATCTAACAAACCGAGCCGATGGATGCGGGCAGCGCAGGACCGGTCGTCGAGGAAGCCTTTGTCCAGCAGTGGATGATTTTCGGCTGATATGACGATGATGATGATGACTAACAAACCTGTACATGTACAAGTATGTATAATATACAATGAGCCAGTCCCAGAAGAAAAAAATAATGTGCAAAATAATTAGTTAAGTGATAAACATTTTTTATTGGTACACCTCCAAGAAATGTGATGGTAACTGGAGATGATATTTTTTGGGTGTAGTTGTGTGATGGGTGGAAAGTCAATGACACCACGGCTTAGAATCTGCCTATAGTTATTTATGATACATGAAATAGGTAAAAACAACAAACGAGTCACATAACTCGTAAAACAAATGGCCGTTGGGGTAATAAAGTTCTCGAGTGGCGACCGCCATCAGAAAATGAAGCGTAGGCAGGCCTCCCACTCGGTGAACTGATGACCTGGTGAAGGTCGCGGGAAGTCGTCGTGGATATCCTTGGGGGAGGCAGATGTCCAGCAGTGGACGTCCTTCGGCTGATATGATGAAGAAACGAGTGACTTTGTAAGCCCGAGACGAATGCGAGGGTTTACCATCGTCACAAGTTTGTCATTTACCTCTTACACCCGTGTGTCATACGACGTTATTCAATATAGTTGTGAGGAAATAAGTAAAATCGTAAATTTCATTGCAAATCTTTTTCACAAAGAATCAAGTACCATTGACACTGTAAATGGTACGAGTTTGGTTGCCCCAACGATAATCATGAATTAATTGCGTACCACGCAGTGCACATGCCTTAGTTATCTAGTGTAAGAAGGATAACTAACTAAGTGTAACTATAGCAGCACTGTATGGTTGTCCCTCTCGCTCGGATATACGTCTTACTACACTTGTTCAATTTTAACATCAAATTTATTTTAGTTGAAAGGTTGTTGTGTTAAATTTACAACCAAGAGGCAAAGATGAGGCATACGTACATGCGCAATTGAACTTGAAATTATGAAAGTTAGTTAAGTTAGACCTATTGTAAAAACTATTGACAGCCAGAGATTAGAATGTGCTCTAGTAATTAAAAAAAAGTGGTAAAGTAAAAATCACGTGTGTGGTACGATTAGTTTTGCGCACACTTTTTTTTTAATTAAAAATTTGAGTGCGTTTGACTATATCTCACCTGACGGTAAGTGACGATACACTTGATTGGCATATAAAGGACCACTTTTCGAGCAACTGTATTGAAAAATTTATTACGAAAAACTGTCATAATTATACACAGAATCACAGATTACTATTTAGTAACTATTTAGTTACTTACAGAATACCCTCCATAGCCCCCAGACAAATCTCTTTACAGTACTAACCGTAAATAGCAAAAATAGAGGGTTGTTTACAAAAATCTGAATATGTTAGAAACTATAAATACTAGATTCATATCAGCCGAAGGACGTCCACTGCTGGACAAAGGCCTCCCCCAAGGATTTCCACGACTACCGATGATGCACTTCCCGCGACCAGCAGCTTCCCGCGACCTTCACCAGGTCATCGCTCCTCCAAGTGGGAGGCCTGCTAAATGCTAGCTTCCTGAAATAAAATCTGTTTTATGACTAAATTATACTTCTGCTTCGGCCTCGAGATTTAGGCAGGTAATATTGTAGTAACACGTAGCGTCTCGCCATCCATCCACTACAGTTAAAATAAGAAACATGAAAACAAATTACTTTTTCCGTTGTCTTTTTATACGCACGAAGCGTGACGCTTCCTCATTTATTATGCGTACAGCGATGGAGTGGAACTCCTTGCCTGCGTCTGTGTTTTCCGACTCCTACAATTTGGGGATCTTCAAGGCGAGAGTGAATAGGCATTATATGAGTTTGCGTGTACCATCCTCGACTACATCGTCACTTATTATCAGGTGAGATATAGTCAAACGCACTCAAATTTTTAATTAAAAAAAAGGTACCTTAGATGACAGACTGTGTCAAATGAAGGTCATATAAAGGGTTAAAGTCTTTTGTAGGTTATTAACTCCGATAGCTTTTGAGTGCAATGGATGTGCAATTAAAATAGTTTTCAATAAAATGTAATCAATATATTGCTTTTAGCTAAATATAAAATAAAAGGAATGTTGCCTATTGGCTCCGATATGTATCAAGGTAGTATCGATGTAGATGTTCGGGCGCGGTCCGCGCCGGCCAGCGCTCCCCGCCAGGTCGCCGCTGTTAGGTGGTGGGGCAGCAACGGTGCTAGTCGCAACAACGTATAGATAACATTGGTCTGTCACGTCACCGATACAGCAGCGACAGGCCTTATTCCCATTTTAGTGCTCCGCCGTTATCCACACTTTTCATTGCAAAAATTTTATCAGCGAACCCCTTTTCATAACTATTTTTTATTAAAAGCTTCTAATTAACTTGCAATGTATGTATGTTTGTTCGGGTGAAATCTTGCAAGTTAATTTTGAACCACTTCCCGGTTTCCGATTGAGCTGAAATTGTGGATGCATATGTATATCGCGTGACAATGCAATATTAAAAGCTTGTACCTAAAAGTTTTTAGGTTTTTCGAAAATTATTTTAATTATTGTTTAGTCATTATTGTCAGAGTAATGTTAAAATGTTTTGGTAGATGTTGTAAAGAAATGTAAAGTAATATAGATAAAGATAAAGATATTTTATTGCAGTAAATGTGGTAAATACAATAGATCTTAGAAACATAGTGAGGTTCAGCACATTTAGTCATTAGTACGACATACAAAAATAAAAAAAAAGTAAATATAAATTATGGCATTCATGTAAAAAAACAAAATGAAAATGAAAATCGTATTCTTATCATGATTTGAAATCAACAGAATAATCAAGTGTTTGGTTCAAGTAATTCTTTGATTGAATAGAATATTTTTTCCTTAGATAGAAATCGCAAGGTTATACAGAGCCGCGACACGACAGTTAAGTACGTAATAATTCGCAATGAAAGTTACATGTTTACCAATTTTATTATTCCTAAAAAGCCATTTCAATAACATTAGAAATTAATTAAAAATTAAAAAACCCCGACTGCATAAAAAGTTTACCCCTCTTTGTTGTCCAGTCGGATAAAACTGTATCCTATGTCACTCACGGGATCTAGAGTCTAGATTCTAGACGAACCTAACGACACCTCGCACTTTTGAATCCATCAAACCGTTTAGGCTACAGAGCGTGCCAAAGAAATCTACTATATAAAAATAAGTCGGGTTTTCCTTCCTGACGCTATAACTCCAGAACGGCTGGACCGATTTCGCTAATTCTTTTTTTGTCGAGTTCGTTATTGTCAGGAGAAGGGTCTTATGTAAGGTAGGGTAGGGTAGTGTAGGGTAGGGTAGGGAAGGGTAGGGTAGTGTAGGGTACTGTAGGGTAGGGTAGTGTAGGGTAGGGTAGTGTAAGGTAGTGTAGGGTAGGGTAGGGTAGTGTAGGGTAGGGTAGGGTAGGGTAGTGTAGTGTAGGGTAGGATAGGGTAGTGTAGGGTAGGGTAGTGTAGGGTAGGGTAGTAAATAATAAATAAATAAATAAATTTATTTCACAAAAAGTTTACAAGTTAGAAAAACAAGGTCTTAATTCTAGTTGTACATCTTAACTTTAGATAATGGAACTCTGGCTACTAAACTAGGCTAGAGAAAGCCTGTACCTTAGCAGTCAGCGAGCAGAGATAGGAACAAAATATGCGATGTCAACCGACAACTTTAAGTGAGAATTTAACTAAATAAAAGTCAACAAAATGCATGTGCAATGTGTGTTAGTGTGTTTGTGTGTGTGTGTGTGTGTGTGTGTGTCAGTCTGTGTGTGTATGTGTGTGTGTGTGTGTGTGTGTGAATGGTGATGTGTGTATGTGTAGATGGTTAGTACAATAAATAAATAAATTGTATGCCGCAATTAAGTAACAGGTAGAAGTAACTGTTCAGTTTCTTGATAGTTAAGGTTTTGGATCCAACAATGAACTATCTTTTTTAATTTATGTCTGCTTAGTAGACCTATATTTAAATGTTTATGTACTTTATTGTAAAGTCTGGAGCTAAGAACTTTATAGTGTTTGCTAGCTAGGGTAGTTCTGTGTTTTACAACAGGGTGTATAGGGGTGTTACGGCGTTTGTTTAGAACAGTTTTAATCGGGGGATCAGAATGTTTTCGCAGAATAGTTCTTAGGATGTAAAGCTGTCTAACCGTTGGAACTTTACAGTCACGATAAAGTTGATCAGTAGGATACCTAAAGGGTCTAAAAGACATGACTTTCAAAATTGCTCTCTGAGCTCTTTCTATTTTCATAAAAACTGTTTTGGACGCGCCACCCCAAACTGTGATACAGTAGGTAAGAAGTGTCTGGCACAGTGAAATATAAATATTTTTTAATGTGATGCGATCCACAGAATGACGCAGGTTTTTAAAAACATATATGAGCCTTCTAATCCTAGAACTCAAGATATCTAACTGAGCATTCCATTTTAGATGTTGGTCAATATATACACCAAGGTATTTCATGGTAGACGCGCGTGACAACGATAAGCACTGACAATTTGGTGACTGCTTATTACAGAAGTGTGATTTAATTTCAAAGTTTAAAGGAGGTTGTGAATTTGACTTCATTGAAAAAGGAACGTACATGGTTTTCGTTAAATTTAAAGTCAGAAGATTTTTTTGTAGCCATTTCATCACAGTTTCAAAAGAAGTTTCTGCATGGTTTTTAACATCAGCCCAGTTAGACCCACTGACTAGGAGTGCTGTGTCATCTGCATAAACAAAAATTTCACAGTTTGTAGGCTTTAAGTAACAGAGATCATTTATGTAAATTTGGAAAAGAGTTGGTCCCAAGATACTTCCCTGTGGTACACCATACTCCAGGATTTGTTCATCACTAAGATAATTTCCAATCTTGACTTGCTGCGTTCGTCCTGTCAAATAATCTTTAAATATGTTAAGGACCATTCCACGAATACCAATGGCTTCAAGTTTTGAAAATAGAACTGGTATGCAAACCGTGTCGAAAGCCTTAGATAAATCAAGGAAGATCCCTATGCACTTCTTTTTATCATCAAGATTAGTGACGATAGAATTAACTAAGTCGGAAACAGCATCCTCAGTTGATACCGCTGCTTTAAAGCCATACTGATTTTTGGCAATTACATTATGATGATCAAGAAATTTAATAAGTCGGGTTTTCCTTCCTGACGCTATAACTCCAGAACGGCTGGACCGATTTCGCTAATTCTTTTTTTGTCGAGTTCGTTATTGTCAGGAGAAGGGTCTTATGTAAGGTAGGGTAGGGTAGTGTAGGGTAGGGTAGGGAAGGGTAGGGTAGTGTAGGGTACTGTAGGGTAGGGTAGTGTAGGGTAGGGTAGTGTAAGGTAGTGTAGGGTAGGGTAGGGTAGTGTAGGGTAGGGTAGGGTAGGGTAGTGTAGTGTAGGGTAGGATAGTGTAGTGTAGGGTAGTGTAGTGTAGTGTATTGTAGGGTAGAGTAGTGTATGGTAGGGTAGTGTAGTGTAGGGTAGGGTAGTGTAGTGTAGGGTAGGGTAGGGTAAGGCAGTGTAATGTAATGTAAGGCGGTACGTAGTTCGCCGGAACAGCTAGTTAATACATAAACATGGATACATACACTCGAAAAACATAACCCTCCTTTTGGAGCAGTCGGGTAACAATGAGTCAAGGTCTTTTATAAAATAACTTTCACACACTGTTTTGCATTAGATACAAGAGCTTAGATGGCGTAACGGCTAGGGCCGCCGCCTCCTGTGCGGGAGGTCTTGGTTCGAATCCCGCCACGTACCAATGTGATTTCGAATTTTGATTTCATATGTACGTTTATCCGACGCTCTTACGGTGAAAGAAAATATCGTGAGGAAACCTGCACACGCCTGCGAAGAAACTCGCAGGTTGTGTGTGAAGTCGACAAACCCGCACTGGGCCCGCGTGGTCGACTAAGGCCCGATCGCCCTAAATCAGGGTAGGCTCGAGCCCCTTGGTGGGGACGTATAGATGATATGATGATGATTAGATACATCTGCGTGGTGTAAATACGGATTTTATGCGATAAAGCATGCAAGTAAGTTAAGTTTCTAAGCCGATTCTGAGGAATATTCTCTGATTCCTCTATCATCAGTTCAAAAAACTTGAAGCCAGAACAAACAGCAGTTCGCATGTACGGATTTTTGGTGTGTAACATCTTTGCTCTCGCTTTCCTGCAATTTGTGGGAGTGATTTCGTAAAATGGGACGGAAATGTGTAACATGGGACGGAAATGTGTAACAGGAAGTGCTCTCGCTTTCCTGCAATTTGTGGGAGTGATTTCGTGAAATGGGACGGAAATGTGTAACATGGGACGGAAATGTGTAACAGGAAGTCGCGAAAGCGCGGAATTCTACTTTACGAGAGTCCGACTCGCACTTGGTCGGTTTTTTTCGTTACTGTCAGATCCGCCACCCAGGTACAATATCGTCATCAAATCTAACTAACCTAAAGTATTTTGTCACATGTTACACATCATATGCGAGTACTGTAAGTCTCGCTCGAATTTTTGATGTTTTTTTAAGTTAAACTACTTCACGCACGCTTGACTTGGGGAGTAAGCTGGCGAATGCGTGACGAGAGCGTTACGGAAGCGTGTTCGGGGCGAGGCGAACGGAAGTTGAGAGGGATATATAAATTAGTGAAGATAGAAAAAGATATACTATTTATTTTTGTTAACCAACAAAATCGTTTGCAAAAGGCAACAATATCGGTTGTCAAAACAATCAAAACAAACAAGATAAAAAAGATTTGATCATTTTCAGAGGATAATTAAAACTCTTTTCATAAACTGTCTATACCTCCATATGCCAAAAAAGATTTGATTATTTTCTGAAGAAGTATTTACTATCATACACATAGATGGAACTAAAGAAGTTTTACTTCAGTCGTGTGGTCTAAAGCACACTCGTATTTTTTTTTATTAAGGCTTGTTTATTCGCTCTCTAGTTCTTCTATATGGGCTTTTCATTCCATCATGCTTGAAAACCATGAATCTGTATTGATCGAAAAACATGACCCTTGAACATTTTTTCTAGTGTTTACGCGTGCACTTTGTCGCGCCACACGACGGCCATTTGAAGGGTACCACTGTGACTAAAAGATACGCAAATATGGGTTGGCATTCTCTATTAATTTAGATGCGGGCAAGACAGAACCGGTCGTCGTGGAAATCCTTGAGGGAGGCCTTTGTCTAGTGGTTGTCTTTCGGCTGATATGATGATAATTCTTTGTTACTAAAGTAATGATAAAAAACACTTATTATACCATAATAAAAAAACACTTATTATTTTTTAATCAAAAATGGCTCCAACAACTTAAATTAAACTTTTTATGGCCTACTTAGTAGTTAATAGTTATTCCAAGTACACGCAGTAGATAATTATTTCAAGGAAAATCGAAATAAGGTATTTGCCACGCATACAAACCTATATTGACGCTTAAATTAAAAATTCCAAGTCATCAAGATATATAAGATAAGATTTTTTTCAGAAAAAGTAACAAACAACTTCAAAGGGTTTGTATGCGTGGTAAATACATTATTTTCCTTAGAATAATTAACTACTGCGTGTACTTGGAATAACTATTAACTACTAAGTAGGCCATATAAAGTTTAATTTAAGTTGTTGGAGCCATTTTTGATTTAAAAAATAATAAGTGTTTTTAATTATGGTGGCATCCCTAGAAAAGCTAAGAAAAAATTTAAGTAATCGAATGTATGTATATATGTATATATTAATTTAATAAAAATAATACACATTGAATAAAATAATAATAATGATGATAATACCCATGACTGAATTTCAGCCGTCTGTGCTTCCGCTGGAAGTGCTTCTGCCACTTCGCCTCGTGCCAAGTGACCAGAGTAGCTTAAATTGTATATATTTAAATAATAATAAATAATATTGCCCTTATTCAAATTTCACCCTAATCTGTTTAGTAGTTTAGGCGCTAGAGCACCGGTCATACACATACATACTCGTATATACGTTTTTTTTGCGTTTTAGACTCTATTAGTGTAAACAAACGACCACCATCAAAATCTCAACTTAGTTTTTGTTTGCAATTACAATACTATCTTCCTTCTTCTTCGTCGCTCGAAAGTAAAAGGAAATATTATAGATTTCATTTATTTGCAGATTTAGGAACAGCTAAAGAAACTGATCTCCTGGACCATGTTGTTACGAATCTTTTTAATGATGTTAGCACACAAGCTTTTGTCGATTACAAAAATATATTCAATGAATTAGAGCTGATGTTTGAAAGGGAGTGGGACTACATAAATGACAAGGTAGCTACGCTGAATCCAGTAAAAGAAGAGATAGAGAAGATGACTGCCCAAGAAACCGAACAACTGAACAAATTGAAGGAAGCTTTTCCCATAAATTCTAATGAGAAAGTAATTAAGTTGGAGCGTCAAGCCATTGAGCTGAATGAAAAAGCAAACGCCTTGAATCAAGAATTGAAAAAATATAACATTTAAATTAAATTAATCGATAGCATTATTCATTCCATGTAAAACGTGTATAATAATTTATGTATTTAGTTATTGCTATCCTACTTTTTAAACATTTTTGATAACATACGGACTTACCCGTAGATTTTTAGTGTTTTTTTTTGGTTTTAGTATTATGTTTATGTCTATTTAATACATTCTTATAGTATTTTTTAAATATAAATTGTTGGCATTTTTAGTATGAGTTTTTTTTGTTTTTTCTCATTATCTGGGTCTTCAATTTAATCTGATACTCATTATTTTGAAAAGTAGAAAAGGGAGAAAGGAAGAAAATAAAGTAAATCCAGATTTTATAGCATTTTTATTAAAGAAAACCTGAAGTTATTAGTGTTTGTTTTTACGTGGTCTTTATACCTACTTCCGGCTGATATGTTGAAGCCCCCATACAAGAAACGTGTTTTATTGGACGATGATGATGATATAGAGAGAGAGAGAGAGAGAGAAAAGAAGAAGATAGTACAAAATAGGTACGTAGTAAAAATTACATACATAGTAATTTATTATTTTTTTCTGTTTATCTTTAACTGAGGCTCTACCTACATAATTTGTGTTTTTTTTACAATAGAATAGAAAAAAAAAATCCTAGTACATAACACAACACAATAAAGTTTTTGGCTTAGTAGTTTCAAAGATAGGGTGGAGGAGTGCTTGGCGATTGCTACTTTCAATTTTTATCTTCATTTTTTTATAGTTTACTACATATATTATAAAAATACATATATTTATAAACCTCACAAAAAGCCTTTGATTTGATACTCGTATGTCACGCAATACATTTGGATTTTCATTTTATTTGATACTCAATTTTAATACTTAATTAAAAAAATCATATAAATATTCGATCAATTAGTACTTATGTTATACTAGCTTTTGCCCGCATTTTCGCCAGCGTGGACATCGTTTTTATGACTGTCTTTGAGGGTGAGTGGTGCGCGAACCGCAAGCGGCTCATGAGCGTGGACAAGATTTTTCTCCAGATCCCTCAGGAACAATATCGGGCTATTCTGATTAGCACTCTATGTCACTTTCTACCCCCTCAACGAATTCTGTACAAAAAATCACTTCAGTCCGTTGCCCCGTTGCGACGCCAACGTGTGCGAGCATGGAAATGAGTTTTCCCCACATCCCTCAGGAATTATGTCAGGATATGCTAATTAGTAAATAATGACGTTTCATCATCTCTGTGCAAACTGTTTTAACCGCCTCCGTAGCTCAGAGGCAAAGTTCACTGGCTTTACACATGAGGTCGCGGGTTCGATTCCCGGCGGGGTCAATTGTAAGACTCGGTTTGGTTGGTGGTAGGGCATTTTCTAAGCCCGCCTAGCTAGCTACCACCATCTTATCTAAGTCTTGCCGCCAAATATAAATGTTGACATCATTGGTGTGTTCCAGCATGAAGATAAGATAGCCAGTTCCCCATTGCGTTGGGGAATCTTGGTAAGCCCGCTTCCATCTTCGGCAACATCGTCACTTACCACCAGGTGAGATGTTGTCAAGGGTTTACCAATAGTAAATAAAAAAAAATTGCCGTCGCGATGTTAAAAAAACCGGCCAAGTGCGAGTCAGAACCGCACACATAGGGTTCCGTACCATCATACTAGATGGCGCTAGTTTCATGTCTCACAAACCGGCCAAGTGCGAGTCAGAACCGCACACATAGGGTTCCGTACCATCATACTAGATGGCGCTAGTTTCATGTCTCACAAACCGGCCAAGTGCGAGTCAGAACCGCACGCATAGGGTTCCGTACCATCATACTAGACGGCGCTAGTTTCATGTCTCACAAACCGGCCAAGTGCGAGTCAGAACCGCACACATAGGGTTCCGTACCATCATACTAGATGGCGCTAGTTTCATGTCTCACAAACCGGCCAAGTGCGAGTCAGAACCGCACACATAGGGTTCCGTACCATCATACTAGATGGCACTAGTTTCATGTCTCACAAACCGGCCAAGTGCGAGTCAGAACCGCACACATAGGGTTCCGTACCATCATACTAGATGGCGCTAGTTTCTTGTCTCAGAAACCGGCCAAGTGCGAGTCAGAACCGCACACATAGGGTTCCGTACCATCATACTAGATTCATGTTTAAAAAACACGTTTTTTGTATGGAGACCCTCACCTTATTTTTTCACTTTTTCGAATATTTAGTATTTGTTGTTATAGCGGCAACAGAAATGCATCATCTGTGAAAATTTCAACTGTCTAGCTATCAAGGTTCATGAAATACAGCCTGGTGACAGACGGACAGACAGAAGTCTTAGTAATAGGGTCCCATTTTTACCCTTTGGGTACGAAACCCTGAAATTAACCATTAAAAGAGTATTATTTCAGTTCCCTCGGGTACTACATCGGACTACGCTATTATACTACTACACGATATTTTCGCGGGATGAAAAGTAGCATATGTCCTTCCCAGTGACACGGGCAACCTGCATGCCAAATTTCATCAAGATTGGTTGAGGTGTGAAGCGTGAAAAGGTAACAAACAAACAAACACATTTTGACATTTATAATAAGTAAGAGTCAGGATATGCTAATTCGTAAAAAAATTCATTTCACACCTCCTTAACCATCTCTGTGCAAAAAACCATAACAATCCATTGTACCGTTACGATGTTAAAAAATTAATCAAAAAAAAGTATTTTTTCATTTCTCTCAGGAACTGCATCGGACAATGCTATTTTTACGGGATCAAAAGTAGCGTCCATCCCAGTGACACAGGCTACCTGCATGCCAAATTCCATCAAGGTTGGTTGAGGTGTTGAAGCGTGAAAAGGTAACCAACAAACAAACACATTTTCACATTCATAATATTAAGGATTTTAATTTGTAAGGAGAGAATTACCCAAAAGGGGCAGTTTCTTTGGATGCGGAATTAAAAATTCCAGAATTAATACCGATACCGATTATAGTTCATATCGTTTATACCTTTAGAATATACAGGGTGTAACATAAAGGTGCAGTGATACTTTACGGTGGGCTTGTACTCATCAAACTGAACAACTTTTGTTGTACAACTTTGTTGTACAACTTTGCTGAAATCGCGAATTTCTTAGGGTTCCGTACCTAACGGGTAAAAACGGGACCCTATTACTAAGGCTTCGCTATCCATCCGTCTGTCCGTCTGTCTGTCTGTCAGTCTGTCACTAGGCTGTATTTCATGATCCGTGATAGCTAGACAGTTAAAATTTTCACAGATGACATATTTCTGTTGCCGCTATACTTAACAACAAATACTAAAAATTAGAAAAAGTTGAAAAATAAGGGGGTCTCCATACAAAAACGTGATTTTTTTAAACATGAAGAAACTAGCGCCATCTAGTATGATTGTACGGAACCCTTTAAACTAGCGCCATCTAGTATGATGGTATATAACCCTTTTTTATTGTTTATACAAATCGGTCAGCTGATCGGCCGGGTTTGTATGAAAAATCAAAAAAAATCGTGAATTAAGCAAAGTTGTAGAACAAAAGTTGTTCAGTTTGACGAGTACAAGCCCACCTTAAAGTATCACTGCACCTGAATGTTACATCCTGTATATATACATATAGGTACTTTGTTTTTTAGTCAGCGACAATGTTCAATTTTAAATTTATAATTGAAACAATAAAATTAAGTGGGCAGTTACTTTAACTGTATTTGGCAGACATGTGAGGGGCATGCATATATACACTGCATTTTGTGGAGGGTGACCGACCGCTCGACTGTCGATCGATTATCGATTCAGCGCTCCGCAGCCAGCACCTCACTAAACCTGAATGCGTATTGTGCGCGCACGCACAAAATACACTTACAAATACAGGTGCTATGCTAACTTCAAATTTTTTTGAAAATCACAAATATATTCCATTTATCGTAGTACCTTTTACACTTTGTCAAATAACGGGCTTTTAATCAGAGTAAGTAACATACATAGTATATAAAGGGTCTAATAAAATTGGTGTAGGTCCCGTTAACTGGGGCTTCTACTCATCATACTGAACAACTTTTGTTCTACGACTTTGCTGAAATCGCAAAAAAAAAATTTTTCTTCACACAATTCGATCAGCTGATCGACCAATTTTGTGCATTTTAGTATGGAGGGTCTAATTTTTTTTTTTGAGAATTGACTATGTGTTTCTTGGGGAAAATTGTTCAGTATGATGAGTAGAACCCCCAGTTAACGGGCCCTACACCAATTTTGTTACACCCTGTATATACAAACATGAAAAGCAAAGGAGAAAAAAGAATAAATTGTATGGCCACGCTGTGCATACTTTCTTGCGAAGCCTTAACCACAGTATCACAGTTACAATAAAGCGGCTTACATTAGCGCAACGAATGTACTTACGCAGAGCAACGGAAGGGTACTTGTGGGGCAGCGGGCGGCGGGGGGCAAAGCCTGACAAACTCCGCGAATATGGGTTGACTATGGGTTCCATGAGGAAAGTTGTTCAGTTTCATGGGTAGAAGCACCAGTTAAAATAGTTTTAGCTAATTTCTTTACACCTTATATACCTATATTAGTACTAGCGTCCTTAACCGTAGTAGTCGGGCATACACAAATCAACTATACCTAAACATTACACTTACTTGGTAGCAAAGAATACAGTAAGGTTTAACAGACTTGATGAAATATTCCCAAATAATTTAGTTTATATCGATCCTCATCAAAATCTCAACTTCGATTTTTTTGCTACCTCAATTACTTAGGTACTTACCTTCTTCACTCCTTAGTCGTTCGAAAGTAAAAAAAATACATAAAATGTATTTCAACTTTCTTGAAGCCACTAAGAATCTAAATTGGATTATTTTAACTTGAATGCATTTGTTTACATGACTGAAGCAACATAGCGTAAGTAGCGAACAAACATCTCTGACAAATACAAACAAATAGTCTGTTCAATGTATACATGCCTCCTACAGACGTAGAGGTACCTTCACCTCGCATTGCAAACAAGAGAGTCGACCTTACAGTAACCTTTGCAGTGTATTCGAGTGATATTGGATTTTCTCGTCCCCGCTGGACATGTAAGTCAAAAACGTCATTAAAATGCAGCATCACGATGTGGGGAGTGCGGGGTGCGTGGCGGGGTGCGCGGCGGGGGTGGGTGCAGGTCGGTGCAGGGTGCATGCACCGTCTGGCTGGCCGGCAAGGGCGTCGGGCCGTGCGCCCGCTGCAGCGCCCTTGCCGCCGCCGCCGCGCGCCGCCAGTCGTCACCCTGCGCCTTCAGCCGTCTATACAATAAACAGAAAGCAGAATGTTATTTATTTTATTTATTTATTTTATTATATTTGGAAAACTTACTGCTATTATACAATAATTATAAATATACGTTATGTATCTAGAAGCTGGTGACAAGTTTTCGCAGATAAAATTTAAGAAGATATATGTATATGTTAAACACGATAAAGTTTGCCTATGTAGGTACAGTCGAAATTAAAAATATAGATACGTTTAAAGCATCATAAATATGTATCCACGACCTTATATTATATAAATAAACATTAGGTCGTGGATACATATTTTTAACCGACTTCAAAAAAAGGAGGAGGTTTCTCAATTCGACCGTATAATATATATTTTTTTATGTGTATTCGCGGATAACTTTGTCGTTTATATTGGTAAGGAGATATCCCAAGTGTGGTACCATACAAGGCAACCAGGATCTGATGATGGCATACCAGAGAAATCGAGGGGAACCTTAGCTTCTTGTTTGAAATCGGTGATTTTTTGGTAAAAATTATTGATGACTTGAACGTATCCATATTTTTGAACTTAAATTTATAAAGAAAAACAATCACACTAATATTATAAAGGGGAAAGTTTGAGAGTGTGTATGTTTGTTACTTCTTCACGCAAAAACTACAGAACGGATCTGGCTGAAATTTGGTAGGTAGACAGATTAGGACCTGGATTAACACATAGGCTATTTTTTTTCACGCTCGGAAGCCTCTTGCGGCTCGCGCACTGCGCACCCTCGAAAAGTCAAAGAAACGATGTCCACGCGGGTGAAGCCGCGGGAAACAGCTAGTAAATTAATATGACAATCGTCGATTAACCGCCTTCGTGGCGTTATGGTCAGACCATTCGCTTCAAACCAGGAGGTCGCGGGTTCGATTTAAGGCGGGGTCAACTTTGTATGACTCGGTTGGTTGATGGTAGGGCATTTTCATAGCCCGCCTGGCTAGCTACCACCATATTATCTAAGTCTTGCCGCCAAACATCAGTGATAACAGCATTGATGTGTTCCGGCTTGAAAATAAGATAGCCAGATCCCCGTTGCGTTGGGGAATCTTGGTAAGCCTGCTTCCATCTTCGGCATCATTGTCACTTACCATCAGGTGAGTTGATGCCAAGGGCTTATCAATTGTGGATTAAAAAAATATATAGGGTGACCTTAAATTAGTACTTGATAGCAAAGGATATGAATGTACTCGTGATTACAAACAACTTTCCCATAGAAACTATATGTCGAATCAGAAAAAAATTTTAGGTCCTCGGTACATAACAAGTTATCAAATCGACAAAAATGTATGAAGGACCAAATATTTTTTTTCATATTTGACATATAGTTTCTATGGGAAAGTTGTTTGTAATCACGAGTACATTCATATCCTTTGCTATCAAGAACTAATTTAAGGTCACCCTATATATATTTCGGCTCAATCGAGCTAGGTATTTAAAAGTCCAATGTGTCTCTTAAAAAGCTGTATTCTTTATTTAACTTGCAATGTTTGTATGTAGGTATGTTTGTTTAGTTCAAATCTTGCGATCGACTAAAAGCGACGTCCAGGGGTCTGATTGAACTGAAATTTGGATTCCGTATTCCCGGTGACAATAGATCCTTTTGGTATTTTGAAGTTGATCTGATGATGAACTTTGGAGGTGGTATCGAGGTCCCAGGATCGTCTTTTATTTTCAATAGAATCGTATGAAGCCTCATATCAAAAATGAAAGGTAGATTCATTGTTAGTGCTTTGTTAAAACGGGTATACAAAACTCTGCTCCAATCACGATGGAGCTGAATTTTGCTAACAGTCACGCGTTGGCAGACTTACCGTCAACATGCCGAAATGTGCTGTGAGATGTCTCAATTACAGTGAATTATATCAGGTGTCGAAACAAATTGTATCAGGAGCGTCGGTGGCGCAACGGCAAGGGCCGCTACCTCCTATCCGGGAGGTCGTGGTTCGAGTCCTAGCACGTACCAATGTGTGTCTTCGATTACGACTCATATGTACGTTTATCCGACGCTCTTACGGTGAAGGAAAACATCGCGATCGCGAGAAAACCTGCACACATCTGCGAAGAAACTCGAAGGTTGTGTGTCAAGTTGAACAACCCGCACTGGGCCCGCGTGGTCGACTAAGGCCCGATCGCCCTAATTCAGGGTAGGCACGAGCCCGTGTATATGAGCTAATATCAGCTGTCGAAACATTATTTGAGGTCACCACTTTATCAATCTGAATATAAAACACAGTCTCTTTGAATTTGGAACCGTGTATTTTTTTATTCATTTGAGTATTTGGCTTTTTTAATATAAAACTCTTCAAATAAAAGCTTTGTACCAACAATCTTTTAGCTTTTTCGATAATTATTGTATTTAAAGTACACTGGTACGTATATACACTTAAACTAGTCTCATTTAACTTAACCATTCCAGGCTTACACACAATTATGTCTTAACAAAATTTGAAACTTATTAGGTAGGTACCTAATTGGGATATTAAGTTCTTGAGTGGCGACCATGCCTTTCACTCGGTGGATTGAAAACCTTCTGATAGTCGCGGGAAGCCGCTGGATGCGGACAGCGCAGAGGCGGTCGATGTGGAAACTCTTAGATGATTAGGGGAGACCTTTGTCCAGCAGTGGACATCTTTTGGCTGATATGATGATGATAACGTACTCAGTAGGTACCTATCACATCAGATGTGAACGTTTATACGGTTTTTTTGTATATTTAGGGATTCCTACTTAAATATATCATCATATCAGCCAAAGGGCGTCCACTGCTGGGCAAAGGCCTCCCCAAGGGTTACTACCTAGACAGCCATCTGTTCTACGGCCTAGGCACACCCTGGACTACGAGTAGGTACCCTGCCCAATGCCACTTAGGTTTGTGCAAAATTCAAAAAACTTTAAATTTACTTAAATTAAATTCAGGATAATAATATGTTGTCCTTTTCTTACCTAATGCAATATTATAATACTGAAGAGTCATCCTTTCAATGAATCCGCAATTAAATGTCTGACAATGAAAATCCTCAATACCTGCCGTGCTGTCATTAAGCGAGTATTCAGACCTCACAGTCAACGTACGCGTGTTACCAATTCGTCCTCTGACATAAGGTTGAGTCACGCCGGCGACGTTGCGTTGTCTGACTGGACGAATGAAGGTGGTACGTCTGACAAAGGATCATGAGCAGGGGCAGAGCTCTATCGATAACAAAGGAATTTTTAAGCATTTCATTTAGATGCAAGACTCTACGTCACAGATTGCAAGGAGTACTTTTATTATATACTACGTAGAGGCACAGTATTACGATATTGCAAGTAACTATTTAGTCATCTGTGATATTGCCTAGTAGTAGAGGCGATTATAAAAGACTATTTGGATCAATTTTTGTATTCTGATAATTTGTGTGCAATATATCTCCTATTCTACTTACTGATTAAAAAGTACCCTACCATTACCAAAAGCGTAGATCTGTATTGTATTTTTTATGAGGTTAGATTTTACTTATCATCGTTTTAAAATATATGAAATCGGACACAAAGGGTTCCGTACTATCGTACAAGAAAAAAATCACATTTCTTGTATATTCTTGTTATTTAATGTTTAAATTTATTTTTATTATAGAAATACACAGTGTAAAAATTTCAACTGTCTACCTATTACGGTTCATGAAATACAGCCCGCTGACGGACGGACAGACGGACGCACAGCGGAGGCTTAGTAATAGGGTCCCGTTGGCACCCTTTTGAAACATTGACTATACTATTTAAGCTTGCATGTTACAACCTCGACTGCATCGGCACTTACTTGTACCATTTGGTGAGGTGTAGCCAAACGCACTCAAATTTTTAATACAAAATAATTTAAATATAAATATTGGATCCGTATAAAAGAGACAAACAAGGAGAAATGTTTGGGGCTTACAATTGACAGTTACTTACGATGGACATTTCACTTTTTTTATTTTTTTTATTCACTACTGAGAAGCCCTTGGCGTCATCTCACCTGATGGTAAGTGTCGATGATGCCGAAGATGGAAGCGGGCTTACCAAGATTCCCCAACGTAATGGAGAACTGGTTATCTTACCTTCAAGCCGGAACACATCAATGTTGTTCACACTGATGTTTGGCGGCAAGACTTAGATAAGATGGTGGTAGCAAGCCAGGCGTAGGCGGGCTCAGAAAATGCTCTACCACTAACCAAACCGAGTCTTTCAAGTTGACCCACCGGTAATCGAACCCGCGACCTCATGGTGTGAAGCGAATGGACTAACCATTACGCCACGGAGGCGGTTATTACGGCATTGACTGCATATGCCGTAAAATGTTATCTCTAACCGGACTACTCCACAACACCCGGCCACAGATTACTAAATAGTTACTTACCCGGCTGTCTTCCGCACAAGATATGTTATACTACACAGTCCATAATTCCATGTGGTAAAGCTTCATAAATGATTCATCTTTTTATAGGTAATCAATTTGTGAATATACTATTTTTTATTCACTATTGGTAAGCCCTTGGCATCAGCATATTGAATACATTTGTCGTTTAGAGTCAGCTATTTATTATTATTCACTGGATAAAATATTAAAGTAGCGTCGTAATGTATTTATATTTTCTCATCTTGAGTTACAAGTGATTTTTATGAGAAATGAATTCTTTAAACTCAATGGGCTGTCAAAGAATGTCTGTCCTTTGATGGAATGAAAGCTTCGTTACTTAAACTTCTTTAAATAAAAGCTCCGCTAGATTTATGTTGATATGTGCATTATAATTTGACGCTATACTGAAGCTATGAATTGATTTTGATAAAATTTATGTGGGACTAACCTGAAAGCATACCATATCGAATAAAAAAATTCGAGCGAGACCTACAGTACTCGCATATGATGTGTAACATGTGACAATATACTTTAGGTTAGTTAGATTTGATGACGATATTGTACCTGGGTGGCGGATCTGACAGTAACGAAAAAAACCGACCAAGTGCGAGTCGGACTCTCGTAAAGTAGAATTCCGCGCTTTCGCGACTTCCTGTTACACATTTCCGTCCCATGTTACACATTTCCGTCCCATTTCACGAAATCACTCCCACAAATTGCAGGAAAGCGAGAGCAAAGATGTTACACATCAAAAAGAATCATGAAAATCGGTTCACAGTCTCTGACGATATCGCGTAACAAACATACAGTCGAATTCAGAACCTCCTCCTTTTTTTAAGTAGGTTGGAAAAAGTACACTTATCTATGGTACATCGACTGTACCTTTTACATGGCGCACGTTATGTTTTAGCGCACATCCGCATTTTCACGCCACACCGCCCAAACAGGACTTGCATCTCGCCTCGTCTCGCCCACCGCGCTCGCACTTCCTTTACTGTAAGTTCTATGCTTTGTACATTAGCTAGGAAACCGTATTTTTACCTATATTACAGCTTTAGGACAATGAACTCGTCTAAAAGTGCAAAAAAATCATAGTGTAGGGTACCGGAGTCATTACTTGAAAAATGTTTGTTTTAGGATAGGTACCTACTCGTAACAGTTTTCCTTGAGAATTCTCGCTGAGCCCACTTATGGGAGCGGGTTCTTCAGTGTAGTAACGCCAGAAAATCATTTATTTATTTTACTTTGTTTGAAATTTCTTATTAATAACTAAGTGTACTATTTAATTGATGTCACATTATAAATGTGACAGCGTGACAGTGGGCGGGGCACATAGCTCGTAGAACAGATGGCCGTTGGGGTCGTAAAGTTCTCGAGTGGCGACCGCGCACCGGAAAACGTAGCGTAGGTTGGCCTCTCACTCGGTGGACCGATGACCTGGTGAAGGTCGCGGGAAGCCGCTGGATGCGGACAGCGCAAAACCGGTCGTCATGGAAATCCTTGGGGGAGGCCTATGTCCAGCAATGGACGACCGTCGGCTGATATGATGATGATGATATAAATGTACACGTTAACTCAACTTAAAAAACTTAAGACAAAATCTAAGAAAGTATTAGAACATTATTTAACACCAGTAGGTAAATAAAGGAAGATAAAACCACTACTTAATATTAGGGAACCAGATCGAACCAATGTTTAGAAAGCAGAGCTTTTGATAACATACATAGCTACTATACAGGGTTGGAGCAATAAACGATAATCTAACTTACTTTCATCAAATGAGACCATAATTTTAAGGAATAAATGATTTACCATGAGACATCAGTGTTTCAATCAAAACATAGGTATACAGTAACATCCTAATCATTTATTGAGTCAGAAAAAAATAGTTGGAATCACGACCCAGAAATCAGAAATGGAAAACCAGAAAAAAAAAGTTGGTAGAAAACATAATTTTGAACAAAAAAAAACGACTTCAAACAAGAAACTAAGGTTTCCCTCGATTCCTCTGGGATGCGATCATCAGATTCTGGTTTCCTTATCATGGTACCACCCTTGGGATAACTTCTATCCAACAAAAAAAGAATCATCAAAATCGGTTCATAAACGACGAAGTTATCCGCGAACACACATAAAAAAAATATACGGTCGAATTGAGTAACTTCCTCCTTTTTTGAAGTCGGTTAAAAAACAGAGATCAATTTGATGATACTCCACACTAGGAAGTGCACACAAATATTTACGCACCATTTTGAAAGTTTTCTCTTTGTGTGGGTACTAAAACAATTTAATGTTCTATTTTGATAATTTATAATATGAGTCAGTGAGTGAGGGAAAGAGTGTCAAATTAGCTAAAGTTTACCAACAGATATAATAAAAATACCTAAATTTGGAATTGGATAAAATAAAATATAAAATTGTATAGCGATATTTTCATCGTTTAAATAGGGGCTGAAAAATTGGCTAAAGTGGGTTTAGAAAAGGTATTACGGCAGTACTTGCTTTACGCTCGACTTGGCGGAGGCACTACCGTGACCCCAGATAGTGACAGAGACAACTGAATACCTATGACATACGGACATAAAATCTAAATTATAAAGATTCCGTTTTTGCCAATTTGGCTCCAGAACCCTAAAAAGGCACTTCTAGAACAACGGATAGTTTCATGACCTAACATTCAATTTAAATCCTTACTAATATTATAATTGTGAAAATGTGTTTGTTTGTTTGTTTGTTTGTAACCTTTTTACGCTTCAACGCCTTGACCAATCTTAATGAAATTTGGCATGCTGGTAGCCTGTGTCACGAGGAAGGACATATGCTGCTTTTTATCCCGTGAAAATAGCATAGTCCGATGCAGTTCCTGAGGGATCAGAAAATATACTCAAATAGAGTGTGTGATTTTTTGTACAGAGATGGTTGAGGGGGTGGGAAATGACATGATTTACAAATAAGCATATCCTGATATAGTCCCGAGGGATCTGGAAAAAACTCATGCCCACGCTCGCGAGCCGCTTGCGGCTCGCGCACCGCGCTCCCTCTAAGCCAGTCATAAAAACGATGTCCACGCGGGCGAAGCCACGGGAAAAAACTAGTAGGTAATAAATGTAAATAGTAATGAAATCAAAGGCACTCAAATTTTTAATTATTATTTTTTACAAAATATAGCTACCTACTGTCTGGTGCCTAAATACTTATAATTTTTTTCCGATTGCTCCTGAGACAGCAGGCCTGGTGCTTAGAGGCCAAGTCGTTTTTATACGATTCCGGGCGGCGTATGAAGGAAAAGGGTCTAGAGCAGGGGTGTCCAACATAAATTGGTGGAGGGCCAGGTTTAGGATTTTGATAGCCGCAGCGGGCCAAAGGCATTTTCTTTAGTAAAATGAATTTTTAATATAAAAAAACGGTATTTTTTATTTACTTATATTAAGGAGCAAGAATCACTTTTAAAAATCTACCTAATGACTGACACCTTTTTTGTTCGCACAATGCATCTATTGTCTTTATCTTTGTGCAACTTATGTGCCGCAGAATAAAGGAGGTAGCTTCGCGCAATAACTATTTATTAGAAGGCTTATTTAACTAGTTCGCGGGCCAGATGAAGAGCCTTTGCGAGCCGGATGGTGGTCCGCGAGCCTTATGTTAGACAGGCTTGGTCTAGACCCGATGACAGGCTTCTTTTAAGCCTAACGCATCTCGCTGGCTATCCAGCGGGGGTACGCGCGTAGCAAGCGTCATGGGCACGTTTGTGCATCTAGAAAATAAAGACAACACTCCAGTTTTTATGTGTAAACCTATAATACTAATATTATAAACGCGAAAGTTTGTAAGAATTTATGGATGTATGTTTGTTACTCTTTTACGCAAAAACTACTGAATGGATCTGGCTGAAATTTAGAAGGTAGACAGATTAGGACTTGGATTACACATACGCTACTTTTAAAGTCATAGAAACGTTGTCCACGCGGCTGGAGCCGCGGGAAACAGCTAGTAATAAATAATTACAAGATACAGCCAAGTCGCAGCATCTAAAATACTGTTATGCTACGCCCAATGACTTCTATATTACTAAATACTGGTATGCTACGCCAATGAATCCGACCCTATTTATGTTATTATCTAATATAAGAATTCTATCATTATCTTCAACTATTATCTGAACTGTCCGATCCAGTCTACCAACTTACAAGTAAGTTTACTCTTTGTCCGTCTACGCATCGATGTCAGACACAAGAAGTACTTAAGTTCGCTAAGTAATACTAGTTACTTAAGTTGATCAATTATTCATCAAAATGGATCTGTGCCTTCGTCGCTTCTTAGATTAACAGGAGGTCTATTTGAGGGCGAATAAGGTTGATTAGGGGCTGTTTATTTATTAACTAAGACAATTTAACCACTTTCTGACCTCCCCCCCTTTGTAAGGAAAAATAAGAATTGGATGAATCACTCCCCCCTTTCAAACTTACATAAGATCAGTAGATATATACCAAAGAAAAAGTTGCAAAAGTCAGATATTTACTATATGTTTTGCTTACTTTGTGATCTTACGTAAGAACAATCTGGACCCCCTCCCCCCATGTAAGAAAAACCCAAATCGTCTTACGTAATATATGAACAGCCCCTTAGTGTTCTTGATTTCGACTCGATGTTAATAAATTAGTAGGTTCCTAAGGACTTCTGGTGTAGGTATGTGTGATTGATTATGAGTAAACACATACCTACTCCTATATCTTTGTCTGTTCTTTTTAAGGTACTGTGCCTCTAGGGTGACAATGGGACCCTACTGCTACGCCTTCAATGGCTAGAGAGCCAGTTATTTTCACAGAATATGTATTACTGTGCTTCTAACTTTAAAAATAATAAATAGGTGCTCGGTGAACGAGCGCCTCTCTGGTGCATACAGAGCCACACCCTGGACACTTCATACAACGGGCCAGAAATGACATTTCAAAAAAGAAACGACGGAACAACAAAATAGCGGCGAAATCCCATACGTTCGACAACCAAACTGTAACCAATCTGTATCAATCTGGGTGACGAGGGGGTGAGGTCGCAATCTAGAGAGCGGCAGGGAGTGTCCATACAGTATGTTAGTACTAATACACAGGGTGTAACAAAATTGGTGTAGGTCCCGTTAACTGGCGGTTCTACTCGTCATGCTGAACAACTTTCTCCAAGTAACCCATAGTCAATTTTCAAAAAAAAAATTGGACCCTCCATACTAAAATTCACAAAATTGGTCGATCAGCTGATCGATTTGTATGAAGAGTAAAAATTATTTTTTACGTTTTCAGCAAAGTCGCAGAGCAAAAGTTGTTCAGTGTGATAAGTAGAAGCCCCAGTTAACGGGACCTACACCAATTTTGTTACACCCTGTATATACTTTGACAGAACCTTAAATTCACGAATCCGACTCGCAACTGGCCGGTTCCCCACAGCTTTTTAAATTAGAATGCATTTTATGGATGCAGCACGGCGACAGACAACGGGATTTGGATGAAGGTAGACTAAGTGCAGTGCACTGCGGGTGCAACGGATGCATTGCCCCCCTCCCCCCCCTCTCCCAACGTTCCCCTTACCCCTTCCACAAACACTACAAAAACAACGAAACTTTACTAAGTCGGGTGGTAGGTACGCTTTTGTCGCCAGCAGACTTCAGTCGCTTGTGCGGTCAGTTGGTAACTAACTTATGAGTAATTGTAGGAAAATAATAAATTGAAGAGGTTTCTTTCGGTACAAAACATACCTACCTACCTATCATAATATCAGCTCATATACGTCCCCACTGAGGGGCTCGAGCCTACCCTGAATTAGGGCGATACCTACCTATACAATACATATGATAAAAGGTTATGTCTAAAAATCAGAAAACGTTGGTGGTATCGAATCGGCATATCTCCTTTCTTTCACGTATTTTTTACTTAAATTTGGGTTTTTTTATTTGAGTAAATAGGTAGGTACCTGATAGTTTGCAATGACATTTTCTAGAAAAAATAATAATTGTATCATTCAATGAATTTAAGAGGATTGTGAAGTATACAAACGGGCGTTAACGATTTTCACCTCTTAAATGTTAACTGATTTGAACAAATTAATAACGCTGTCAACGGTTATTAATTTGTTTTTAACGCTTGCATTAGGCGTCTTACTAACTCAGGAGAGTATTATTACTTAATTTCGAGCGGCAAAGGAGTAAAGAATGTAATATTTTTAATGTAATGGAAAAATAATCGAAGTTGAGATTTTGATGGAAGTTGATTTTCTTACACTAATAAATATGAATAAAACCCAAATCTGTTAAGTAATCGTAGTTCGGAACTAGAACTAGAGCACCGGATGGACGTATATACAGGCACACAGAGACACACACACACACACGTATATATATCTTATATATAAAATTATCGTGTCACAATGTTCGTTCCCGTACTCCTCCGAAACGGCTTGACCGATTCTCATGAAATTTTGTGAGCATATTGAGTAGGTCTGAGAATCGGCCAACATCTATTTTTTTTGGGTAGGGTAGTGTAGGGTAGTGTAGTGTAGGGTAGGGTAGTGTAGTGTAGGGTAGTGTAGGGTAGTGTAGTGTAGGATAGGGTAGGGTAGTGTAGTGTAGTGTATGTAGGGTAGGGTAGTGTAGTGTAGGGTAGGGTAGGGCAGTGTAATGTAATGTAAGGCGGTACGTAGTTCGCCGGGACAGCTAATATATATATATATATATATATATATATATATATATATATATATATATATATATATATATATATATATATATATATATATATATACCGTGAAAGGATAATTATATATATACATATGTATACCTGTATACGTCCATCCGGTCGGTGCTCTCTAGTTCCGAAATACGAGTACTACACAGATTTGGGTTTTGGGTTAGGGCAATATTATTTTTATATCTCCAGTCGTGGTTTTTTCAAACAACCTATCTTGACTTTTTAGGGTTGCCACTATAGTGGAAACTATTTTTTAGTTTTTTTTTTCAAAAATGGCTCTAACAATTTGTATGAAACTCTGTACGTTACTTTATGTTACCTATTATAAGCTGTAGTAAGTTATTCCAGAAAAATCAGAGTAAGGTAAATCCAATAAATATCCCAGGTTATTTGTTACTTTTTCTCATAAATTCCTGCAACTATTTTAATGAAACTGTGAATAACAAGGACTTAATAAAGCCTACTGCACTGGGTAGTTAATTTTTCCAGAGAAAAATTTGAATGAAGAACCTCCCCATACAAACCCGAATCATTTGTATTTTCATCAAATTTAATACACCTCTTTTTATTGCTATTGGTCTATTAGGTAAGCGTAATGTTTATTGTTTTTTTGTATATTTCCGACTACGCCAGACGGTGAAAGTTTTATGAAAAAGTATACACAGCGTGGCTTTACATAAAAACACATAATCTGTGAACATTTCAGCTAGCTACCAACCACGATTCTAAAGATACAGCGTTTCAAAGGTCGGACAGACCGGCAGACAGACGGACAGCGGAGGTTTAATAATAGGGTCCCATTACCTGGTACAGGATCCTTAAAAAAATCAAATCCTTACACGCTCCAAAATAAAATCGAACAATATTCAAATTTTTAACGTTTATTCAAGTTTGTGACATCCTTGATTTTTAAGGTACTCTGTTGGCAAAATACCGGCCCCTGCTGCTGCCATTGTGTGTTTTTATGTTTCCAATTGCGCCCCCCCCCCCTAAATTTTCACTGATAGCATAGGTCAAACTAACTACAAAATGTAGAGTTGAAGAATCGTAAGAAATATCTTGTTTCAGAAACACTGAAAATTGGAAAATGGCCGACATGCGTCTGTTCTTTGGTTCAGTCCTAACCTGACACTGGCATAATCATGCCAGTATTACAAAAGTTATTTAATGCCTTTATACTCGAGGGACAAACGCCTAAGGCATGGCACAGAAGTGTGGTCGTGCCTTTTTTCAAAATGGGTGACAATACCCTGCTGAAGAACTACAGACCCATCTCACTTCTGAGCCATGTCTACAAGCTTTTTTCGAGAGTCATTACGAATCGTCTCGCACGCAGGTTTGACGACTTCCAGCCTCCCGAACAAGCCGGTTTCTGAAAAGGGTTTAGTACTATATACCACATACATACGCTGCGGCAGATTATACAGAAGACCGAGTAGAAATCTTATCATTTAAACAGAAAGGTAAAAAGGCTGCAACTAGGAGCAGGCGTCCATCCCTACATAATAACTTTACCAATTTTAATTTAAAATTTAAAACCCGACTATAAAAATGTTAGCTTTCCTTTTTGCCAGTCAGGTAAAAATAATATTATGTCACTCAAGGGAGCCTACGACTTTAACGACACGTATATTCAAGCTACAGGCTTAGCCAAAGAAACAATACATAAACCCGAAAATTAGTACCCACCTTTTCGGGACAGTTGGGTAAAAAATAAAAATAAAGAATGATACCTACAACTACAGCAATAAAGCGTGGAATTTTATTATGTACCTTCCGTTCTTGGTAAGTGGAGGTGCTTATAGGCGGCGCGTGCGACGAATCCATAAGCGAAATGCATTCAACAACGCAGCGCTGAAGTCTGTAGCTTGAAATGCAGTCTTCGTAGACCAGCTAGAAGGTACCTAGAAAATTAATTATATTGAAGATATATATCCGTTATGCGTCGTTGAACGTCGGTGGCGTGATGGCAAGGGCCGCTACCTCCTGTCCGTTAAGCTCTTGGTTCGAATCCTGCCATGTGTTTTCGAATTTCGATTTCATATGTACGTTTATCCGAAGCTCTTACGGTGAAGGTAAACATCGTGAGGAAATCTGCACACGCCTGCGAAGAAACACGAAGGTTGTGTATGAACTCGACCAACCCGCACTGGGCCCGTGTGGTCGAATCAGGCCCGATCGCCCTAATTCAGGGTAGGCTCGAGTCCCTCGGTGGGGACGTATATGAGCCGATATGCAGATCCGTTAAGCACTGTAAGACCAATTAGTTACCTATTTTTCACACAATAAATCACAAAAATACATTCCTTCCTTTATTTTACATCATTCTCTTAGTAATAAACATAAATAATCAAAAGCTCTCCAAACAAGGGGGTGCTATCATCCCCAGCCCTAAACATTAGCAAAGCAGCAGACACAGACATGGATTTATTGTGTTGTTGTAAGTAATGGTGCCAAGGGCGCGGGGTAAGGCGCAAGGGGCGCTCCCCGCAAACAAAGTATATATATTAGTACTAACATACACTATGGACACTCCCTGCCGCTCTCTAGATTACGACCTCACCCCCTCGTCACCCAGATTGATACAGATTGGTTACATTTTGGTTATAACCGCCTCCGTAGCTCAGAGGCAAAGTTCACTGGCTTTACACAGGAGGTCGCGGATTCGATTTCCGGCGGGGTCAATTGTAAGATTCGGTTTGGTTGGTGGTAGGCAGTGACTTATATATTACTGGCGTAGTGGTAGGCAGTGACTTATATATTACTGGCGGTGGTAGGACATTTTCTGAGCCCTAGCTACCACCATCTCTAAGTCTTGCCGCCAAATATCAATGTTGATATCATTGGTGTGTTCCGGCGGCGCGGCGGCGGCACGCGGTGGCAAGACGTGGCGAGCCATTAAAAGCCTACACGACGACGCGACGTGACACCTACGAGTATTATTCGTAGCATGCGTGACACATCCATGACTGACATAAGCGATTCTCTAAACCCGTGCTGTATATAGTAAACCCATCACATATCCTTATTTGGTTACTCTCTCTCTCTCTCTCTCTCTCTCTCTTACCGATTGCTTTAACAGTGAAGGAAAACATCGTGAGGAAACCTGCACACGCCTGCGAAGAAACTCGAAGGTTGTGTGTTAAGTTGACCAACCCGCACTGGGCTTGCGTGGTCGACTAAGGCCTGATCGCCCTAATTCAGGGTAGGCTCGAGCCCCTCCGTGTGGACGTATATGAGCTGATGTGATGATTTGGTTACTCATTGAATACCTAGTTAATATACATTACCTATGTGCTAGACTCTTTGTATAATCTTGCCAGTATCACAGTATTAGGTACAATATAGCGAGCGGCTTGCAGTAGCGCAACGAATGTACACACGCAGAGCAACGGAAGGGTACTTGCGGGGCAGCGGGCGGCGGGGCACTACAGGCAGTATGGGCTAGTACCTACGGCGGTGGCGGTATCGTAGGACATCAAAGGCGTTGCGCTACTGTAAGCCATATCGTAATACTGTGCCAGTACGTTTATTCGTTTCAGAATTAGACAGATCACGACCAATTTGGAAGCTGGAGACAGTGAAGTTCACTTCTAATCTTGTTATACCTACAAGTCAACATTTTTAGGGTTCATTACATCCAAAGGGTGATCAATGGGACCCTATTACTAAGCCTCCGTTGTCTATCTGTCTGTCTGTCAGCGGGCTATATTTCATAAACCGTAATAAGATAAGATAAGCATTTATTCAAAGCTCATACAAGCAAAAAAAAACAGGAAATACAATGCAAGAAAAAAAAACAGAAGGAACATAAACAAACAGTCAAAATTTCCACAAAATGTATGGATTTCTGTTGCCGCTATTCCAACAAATAATACATTTTTTTTTTAAATCAGGTGGTTCCTCATACAAAATCATGTTTTTTGTCTTTTGGAATTTTTTTAAAAAAAAATTATATCTTTTGACTGCATCTCACGGTATTTTTAGCTCTATCGTAAAAACCGGCCAAGTGCGAGTCAGAACCGCACACATAGGGTTCCGTACCATCATACTAGATGGCGCTAGTTTCATGTCTCACAAACCGGCCAAGTGCGAGTCAGAACCGCACACATAGGGTTCCGTACCATCATACTAGATGGCGCTAGTTTCATGTCTCACAAACCGGCCAAGTGCGAGTCAGAACCGCACACATAGGGTTCCGTACCATCATACTAGATGGCGCTAGTTTCATGTCTCACAAACCGGCCAAGTGCGAGTCAGAACCGCACGCATAGGGTTCCGTACCATCATACTAGATGGCGCTAGTTTCATGTCTCACAAACCGGCCAAGTGCGAGTCAGAACCGCACACATAGGGTTCCGTACCATCATACTAGATGGCGCTAGTTTCATGTCTCACAAACCGGCCAAGTGCGAGTCAGAACCGCACACATAGGGTTCCGTACCATCATACTAGATGGCGCTAGTTTCATGTCTCACAAACCGGCCAAGTGCGAGTCAGAACCGCACACATAGGGTTCCGTACCATCATACTAGATGGCGCTAGTTTCATGTCTCACAAACCGGCCAAGTGCGAGTCAGAACCGCACACATAGGGTTCCGTACCATCATACTAGATGGCGCTAGTTTCATGTCTCACAAACCGGCCAAGTGCGAGTCAGAACCGCACACATAGGGTTCCGTACCATCATACTAGATGGCGCTAGTTTCATGTCTCACAAACCGGCCAAGTGCGAGTCAGAACCGCACACATAGGGTTTCGTACCATCATACTAGATGGCGCTAGTTTCATGTCTCACAAACCGGCCAAGTGCGAGTCAGAACCGCACACATAGGGTTCCGTACCATCATACTAGATGGCGCTAGTTTCATGTCTCACAAACCGGCCAAGTGCGAGTCAGAACCGCACACATAGGGTTCCGTACCATCATACTAGATGGCGCTAGTTTTATGTCTCACAAACCGGCCAAGTGCGAGTCAGAACCGCACACATAGGGTTCCGTACCATCATACTAGATGGCGCTAGTTTCATGTCTCACAAACCGGCCAAGTGCGAGTCAGAACCGCACACATAGGGTTCCGTACCAACATACTAGATGGCGCTAGTTTCATGTCTCACAAACCGGCCAAGTGCGAGTCAGAACCGCACACATAGGGTTCCGTACCATCATACTAGATGGCGCTAGTTTCATGTCTCACAAACCGGCCAAGTGCGAGTCAGAACCGCACGCATAGGGTTCCGTACCATCATACTAGATGGCGCTAGTTTCATGTCTCACAAACCGGCCAAGTGCGAGTCAGAACCGCACACATAGGGTTCCGTACCATCATACTAGATGGCGCTAGTTTCATGTCTCACAAACCGGCCAAGTGCGAGTCAGAACCGCACACATAGGGTTCCGTACCATCATACTAGATGGCGCTAGTTTCATGTCTCACAAACCGGCCAAGTGCGAGTCAGAACCGCACGCATAGGGTTCCGTACCATCATACTAGATGGCGCTAGTTTCATGTCTCACAAACCGGCCAAGTGCGAGTCAGAACCGCACACATAGGGTTCCGTACCATCATACTAGATGGCGCTAGTTTCATGTCTCACAAACCGGCCAAGTGCGAGTCAGAACCGCACACATAGGGTTCCGTACCATCATACTAGATGGCGCTAGTTTCATGTCTCACAAACCGGCCAAGTGCGAGTCAGAACCGCACACATAGGGTTCCGTACCATCATACTAGATGGCGCTAGTTTCATGTCTCACAAACCGGCCAAGTGCGAGTCAGAACCGCACACATAGGGTTCCGTACCATCATACTAGATGGCGCTAGTTTCATGTCTCACAAACCGGCCAAGTGCGAGTCAGAACCGCACACATAGGGTTCCGTACCATCATACTAGATGGCGCTAGTTTCATGTCTCACAAACTGGCCAAGTGCGAGTCAGAACCGCACACATAGGGTTCCGTACCAACATACTAGATGGCGCTAGTTTCATGTCTCACAGACCGGCCAAGTGCGAGTCAGAACCGCACACATAGGGTTCCGTACCATCATACTAGATGGCGCTAGTTTCATGTCTCACAAACCGGCCAAGTGCGAGTCAGAACCGCACGCATAGGGTTCCGTACCATCATACTAGATATAGACTCTTCAAATATTGTTGTGCCCAAACTGGGTCCATGAAGCACTTTTATTGTTTCTAACATCTGTAATAACTCATGGTTGCAATAAATAATTGAGTATTGAGTATTGAGTATAGATGGCGCTAGTTTCATGTCTCACAAACCGGCCAAGTGCGAGTCAGAACCGCACACATAGGGTTCCGTACCATCATACTAGATGGCGCTAGTTTCATGTCTCACAAACCGGCCAAGTGCGAGTCAGAACCGCACACATAGGGTTCCGTACCATCATACTAGATGGCGCTAGTTTCATGTCTCACAAACCGGCCAAGTGCGAGTCAGAACCGCACACATAGGGTTCCGTACCATCATACTAGATGGCGCTAGTTTCATGTCTCACAAACCGGCCAAGTGCGAGTCAGAACCGCACGCATAGGGTTCCGTACCATCATACTAGATGGCGCTAGTTTCATGTCTCACAAACCGGCCAAGTGCGAGTCAGAACCGCACACATAGGGTTCCGTACCATCATACTAGATGGCGCTAGTTTCATGTCTCACAAACCGGCCAAGTGCGAGTCAGAACCGCACACATAGGGTTCCGTACCATCATACTAGATGGCGCTAGTTTCATGTCTCACAAACCGGCCAAGTGCGAGTCAGAACCGCACGCATAGGGTTCCGTACCATCATACTAGATGGCGCTAGTACACAGGGTTCCGTACCATCATACTTGATGGCGTTAGTTTCTTCACGTTTAAAAAAAACAGGTTTTTTGTATGGAGTATTTCACTTTTTCTAATTTTTAGTATTTGTTGTTATAGCGGCAACAGAAATACATCATCTGTGAAAATTTCAACTGTCTAGCTATCACAGTTCATGAAAATGCAGCCTGGTTGACAGACGGACAGACGGACGGACGGGGAAATCTTAGTAATAGGGTCCCGTTTTTACCCTTTGGGTACGGAGCCCTAAATATATATATACAAATATATACAAACTTGAAACTTGGTGTGATTATAGAACTTATCCTGAAGTAAAGCAACGAATAATAAAAATAGGACAAGACGTGTATAAGTCCTTTGTGAGTCATACTCGCGCTAAGTACTTCGAACTGAATAAAAAAAGCATATTTCTGTCGCTCGCGTTAATATCTTTTGTTTGTAATATGAATAGTTATCATTGTCATAGTTGTGTCAAAGTATATATATTAGTACTAACATACAGTATGGACACTCCCAGCCGCTCTCTAGATTGCGACCTCACCCCCTCGTCGCCCAGATTGATACAGTTTGGTTGTCGAACGTATAGGATTTCACCGCCATTTTGTTTCTTCCGTCATTCGTTTTTTGTAATGTAATTTCTGGCCCGTTGCAGTGTCCAGGGTGTGGTCGTGTGGAGAAGTGTGTTGGTACGGAAACCTCGGAGCGCGATTCCGACTCGAACTTGGCTGGTTTTCGTAACTTACGTTACATTAGTAGGAACTAATATACAGGGTGTAACATAAAGGTGTGGTGATACTTTAAGGTGGGCTTGTACCCATCAAACTGAACAACTTTCTTCATGGAACCCATAGTCAAATCGCAAAAAAAAATTTGGCTCTCCCATACTAACTCGATCAGCTGATCAGCCAACTTAGTATGGGAAGTTCAAATTTTTTTTTGCGATTTGACTATGGGTTCCATGGAGAAAGTTGTTCAGTTTGATGGGTACAAGCCCACCTTAAAGTATCACCACACCTTTATGTTACACCCTGTATATACTTTGCTTATGTTGTGCAATATCATAGAGTATATCATTTTCAGGTTTCACCTATCGTAGGTTCTTAGCATTTTCTGTGTGCACAAGTCTTTCAGGGAGTGCCACTCGGGCGAGCGACACCCGTCGAAGCCTCCACGGTAACGACGCACCGTCTCGCGTCTAGACGTCTGGCGTTCGCGAGCGTACGACTTTTCTGGCTGCGACTGCATAATAAGCGTTATGTCTGACTGATATGAAGGACATTGTAGCCTTTGTCCTATGCTTTTTTAGATAGATCCTTTTTAAGGTTTCGTATACCCAAAGCAAAGTATATATAGGGTGACCTTAAATTAGTTCTTGATAGCAAAGGATATGAATGTACTCGTGATTAAAAACAACTTTCCCAAAGAAACTATATGTCGAATCAGAAAAAAATTTTAGGTCCTCGGTACATAACAAGTTATCAAATCGACAAAAATGAAGGTATGAAGGACCAAATTTTTTTTTTCATATTTGACATATAGTTTTTTAGGGAAAGTTATTTGTAATCACGAGTACATTCATATCTTTTGCTATCAAGAACTAATTAAAAGTCATCCTATATATTAGTACTTACATACAGTATGGACACTCCCTGCCGCTCTCTAGATTGCGACCTCACCCCCCTCGTCACCCAGATTGATACAAATTGGTTACGGTTTGATTCTCGAACTTATGGGATTTCGCCGTGATTTTGTTTGCGCCGTATTTTTTTTTTAGAAATGACATTTTACGACCATTTGTTTGCAGTGTCCGGGGTGTGCCCAAAGGGTGACCAACGGGACCCTATTCTAAGCCTCCGCTGTCCGTCCATCTGTCTGTCTGTCTGTCTGTGAGCGGGCTGTATTGGGTGTGAAGACAACAACATAATGCTCAACCTTAGCCGGTAGGTACAGATCGGTACGTATATTCAACGCCACGACACTGTTGCCGCACTTTCGTTCACTCCACTTCTCTTTTGTGCTTTTAAGATTAACGTCCTCAGATACCTTTATGACAATTGTTTGGAGATATGCACAACACGGTTAAAACAGGAAGGTTATGTTCTAACGTCTTTTGCGTTTTTTTCTCATCTGAGTGCTGGAATGATAATAATTCTATTCGCCCCGCCTATTGGTTCTATTACGTCCTAGTTGTATACCGTGGTCCGTATCAGTAGGTCAAATATACTTAATATTATAACAGGGGCATGGGCGGGCTGGTTTCCGCAACCAGGCGACCGATGCGCGTAGGTTGGTCAGCGTTTCTGCTAATCCAGCTCCTCCAGAAAGTCTAGTAGCGACCTCAGATCACCAAGGTGTAAGACCTTGTACTGTGTTAGCTCTTTGCCATGCAGTAAATGTGACCAGCAGACTCTTCAGTCTCCATGCACGCTCTGCATCATGCAGCTGTCTTTAATCGTCGGGGCTTAGGCCGGGAGGATTCAGCGCCTGGGCCTTGTTAGGGCGACATATTATAAGACCCTTTCCGGTCATTTTTTAAGTTTATTTATTCAGCTTCCATGCACAGCTTATAAGGTATACTAGAGTCAAGCCAGCAGCTGGCTTTATATCGCGCTTGAACTAGGGGTGGTGTCACTTCCGCTAAAGGACTTGGCTGCCGTGGGCTGCCCGAAAGAGCAGCAGTGGCGTGGATTTCTCGCTCTTGAACAAGCGGTCGGGTCAATTCCGATAAGGGACTTGGCTGCCGTGGGCTGCCCAGGAAGAGCAGCCGTGATGTGGATTTCTCTACGCCGATGACGCCTTGATACCCGCGGCGGCCATGTCCGCCTTAGGCAGTTGGAGGGCAGGTGGCGCGATCGTCTGGATGTCACCCAGTAGCGGCGCGAATTATTCTGCAACAACACTATGGGTGCCCACACTGGTCGCCGTGTGACGCGCGGCAAAAACAACGGCAAAGAGAAGATGACTTGGGGTTTCTCCTTAGATTTCTTCCCACGTAGCGCTTAGCCTAACGCTTGGATACTAGGCTATGGTCGGTCGTGGAGCCCTATCGCCCCCCGACACTTCTTTTGAATAGGCTAAGGATTTCTTCGAGACCTTCATTCTGGAGGTCAGTTGGGAGGTGGGGCCTCCGGGTGCGCTGTACGTGAGGCGCTCAACTGCGCAGGGCAAGCGCAGGTGTGCTCAATTATTCTGTCAGTGCGTCCACGTTGCACGGCAAAAGCGAGCCGCCGAACCACGCTCTGCGGATAATCTAGGAAACCCCTGGGTCAGCCGGCAGCGTGTTACCAGGGGACACCATGTGGAGGTGGCTGCTATGTTCCCCTCTTAAATAACTTAAGCTTTTATATTTGCAGATAGATAAATCGGAACCAAAAGAAGTAACAATGTATCTTTTAATTAATAATTGAAAACGCTAAACACGTTAAAAAACCGACTTCCATCGCAACAACTTCGAACAATTTTGCATTCTTATTTTTTGTTGATTTTCTAATAAAGTACTACACCAATTTTGATAAAATTTATACGGGACCACACGGAAAGCACTAGCTTTCGAATAAAAAAAGAATCATCAAAATCGGTTCACCCAGTCAAAAGTTCTGAGGTAACATACATAAAAAAAACATACTGTCGAATTGAGAACCTCCTCCTTTTTGGAAGTCGCTTGAAAAGCACAGATTTCAGACTTTTGAAAAGTTATTCCTATAGATAATTTATTAACAGTATTTATTGGAATTTCCTAAATTAGATAATACGTATTTTTCTCTGAAAACGTCGACGCAGACGGGAATTCCATTCAAAACAGTGCGTCATCAAAACGGAGACGCGTTGAGGGTATACTTAGTCACAGATTAGGTATTAGGTAATATGTATATTAGGTAATACTACCACAGGTGGTATTACGGTACAAACCTAACAACCGAACGGAAATGTTATGTATCTACATTTTTTTCCCGACTGTACCAGAAAGAGGGTTATGTTTTTCGAGAGTATGTATGTATCTATACTAATAATAAAAAGAGGAAAGATTTGTTTGTTTGTTTGTTTGCATTGAATAGGCTCCGAATTTGAAAAATTCTTTCACCGTTGGGAGGCTACACTAACCGCGGTTGCTAAGGGCTCAAATCAAAAAATAGGGATCCTTATTAAACTCTAATAATGTAACCCAAGGTGAAAAAATGAGCAGAAAATTTTTACATTATCTACTAAAATAAGTGTAGTGTAGTGTATAGTGTGTGATTAGTGGGTGTGATGAGTGGGTGTGGTGAACGGTGTGCGGTGTGTGGTGTGTGCGTCGTGCGTCGTGCGTCGTGCGTCTTGCGTCTTGCGTCTTGCGTCGTGCGTCTTGCGTCGTGCGTTGTGCGTCGTGCATCGTACGTCGGGCGTTGGGCGTCGGGCGTCGGGCCTCGGCCGTCGTGCGTCGTGCGTGGTGCGTGGTGCTTGGTTGAGCACCGCGTGGTGCGAAAAATAAACTGTATAAAAATCACACTTCGATTATGCTCGCTGCGAGGCTTTCTATAAAGCAAAGGTTGTCTATTGCAATTAAGCACGGAAACTGTGTGATGGGCACCTTTGCGTCAGGATCATCTAGGGGTGGGCTTCATATGTTCCGTTCCTCCGTGAAAGAAGGACAAACAAACACACTTTCGCATTCATAATATTATTTAGGATTTCATAACTACCTACATACCAAAGAAATTATTTACTGTTATAGAAACTTTGGTGTGACAGTGGAATTGACTGTTAAAAAGTTTGTACATCCTTCTTGATTCCCTATATCCGAAATCACGCCCCCGTCCCCCCCCACTAACCTGTATAGTACATAGGGTATTTATAAAAAAAAACACAATTTAGGTAAGTAATTAGCCGAAGTTATCAGCCGAAGACGTCTACAGCTGGACAAAGGACTTCCACAACAACCGGTCCACCGCTTCCCGCGACTCTCACAACAAGGTTGTCGGTCCACCGAGTGGGGCCTGCCTACGCTTCGTTTTCCGGTGGGCGAAGGCAGGTACTACTACCACACCCTTTATAAAACGGGCGAGAAAAGACATTTCTAAAAACAAATCACGTAATAAACGAAATCACGGCGTATTTTTAAGCGCCTTTCAAAAAGGAGAAGGTTCTCAATTCGTCAGTATGTTTTTTTTTATGTGTGTTACCTCAGAACTTTTGACTGAGTGAACCGATTTTTATGATTCTTTATTTATTTGAAAGCTAGTGCTTGCCGTGTGGTCCCATATAAATTTTATCAAAATCGGTGTAGTACTTTACTAGAAAATTAACAAAAACCAAAAATAATAATGCACAAATGTAGTAAGTTGTTGCGATGGAAGTCGTTTTTTTAACGTGTTTAGCGTTTTCAATTATTTTTACCAAACTAGCACCAATCTGTATCCATATGGGTGAGGTATACTCGTATCCGATTAGACAGCGGCAGAGAGTGTCATAATTTATCTCATTGTTCTTCCCTTAGATGTAGTTTCGATCTCGTTGTAGGTAGGTATCTAAGTAGCTGATAGATAAAGATAACGGATGGGTAGATAGGATAGATAGCGAAAACACCTTGTCGTCTAGAGTGAAGTGGAATGAACCAAATACGGGCCGGCAGACAGCGGTACGTTCGTTATCTTACGTCAATATCGTATTATCAGTCGCCTACGCACTCGACACGCTTGTTTGCCATTCCCGCCGCGGCCGCTCGCTGTCTGGACAAATGTTTACACACACTCATAATATTATGGTGCCCTGGTAGTTTGCGCAATCAGGTCAACCTACCTTGCTTGTTCTAAACAAGTTTCTCATCACTGCCACACCCTGGACACTTCATACAACGGGCCAGAAATGACATTTCAAAAAAGGAATGACGGAAATCTTATACATTCGTGAACCAAACTATAATCAATTTGTGTTAATCTGGGTGACGAGGGGGTGAGGTCGCAATCTAGAGAGCGGCAGGGAGTGTTCATACTGTATGTTAGTACTAATATATATATTTTGTCACTGTTTTGGCTGATGAGATGATGATCATGATTAAAAATCGTCCACTACTGGAGATAGCCTTCCCTCAAGTTGGGAGGGGGGGGGGGGGATTTAGACGGGTTCGTCCTCTACTGGACATAACCCTCTCCCAATAGGGGTGCGGGTAGGGGGGGGGGGGGGGGAGAGTTAACCATAATCGCCACGCTTAGCAGACGGGTTGGCACTCGCAGTGTGCAGTATGGTGGCACAGGACGCGGAAAGGACGCTGCAACAGAGGTTCCCTTGCTTTCTGTGATGAGCGCTGAGGTCTTATATGGTTACTGGTTCGACCTTTTTCCACTTGTAATAAAATGTAACCTCAATATCATAAAGCCAAAAATGTTCCTAACTAATGAACCATGTATTAAGTAGTCTGGGGTAGCTAGTATCTCATCTGTGGTTTGGGGAGATAGAAAAACAAATAGATAAATATTACAAGCTGTGTATAAAAAGCTTAGGGAAATCGATTTTCCGTAAGAATTTGGCAAGTGTTGTGACAATATGCGTAATATACTAGAACATAAAGTCGTTATGGATAATCTATATGATAGAATTATTCGTTGTTTAACTGAAGCATCCAATGCTAGTTACAACTGTAAGAAAAGTGATGTCACTGGATGGAATAAATATGTCAGGGATGCCTACGGAGAGGCTCGGCTTAGGTTTTAGGTCTGGGATTCCTATGGAAGGCAGTCTTTTGGATCAATATATGTAATGAGATGTGCGAAACTAGAAAAACTTTCAAAAGTAAATTAAAATATTGTCAGAAAAATCCAAAAGTCGGCCTTCCATAGGAATCCCAGTAAAATGAAAAACGATCGTGACAGAAAAACAAAATAAATGGGTACATAACTATCAAGGTTTCGGCGACCAAAGTTCATTTTACGAAAAACTACTTAGCGCGTGGTCCGACACTGGCCACTTTATTTAACTAACTCCAACTGGGTGGGTGCCACTGCTCGCGCCTCGCTCTGTATCTGCCGCCAAACAGCTTGCTGTGTTCCGGGGGTGATAGCCACTGAGGTAACTGACATAGGATGATTGTAAGAGTGTGTGTGCGTGTGTGTGTGCACTTCCATCCAAACTACTGGACGATTTGGGTAAAATTTTTTTTTTCAAATTTCTCCCATAGTTGTTGTTGTAAATTTTTCTTGGCCATGGAAACTAGTCCTTCAGCCGGATTCGTAAATAATTTTCACTTTCTTCATTTATTTTTGGATTTGTAATGCTAGTGCCGGTGCATTACAAATCTTCTCTGAAGTTCTTGACAGCATTTGCAGCAGCTGCATTCTGAGGTGGAACACCTAGTTGCTGTTGGGCGTCTATAAAACTGCACCCAGAGCAAGTTGGGTTCTCACGTCCTCCTTCGTTTTATTTTCTTGTTCTCCACATTGCTCACGTGCACTAGACGATTTTCTCCAAAATGCACCACTTCTGGAACAAAATCCCAGCAGAAAACAATGAATAAACAACAAAATAAAACTACGAATGCGTCCACCACAAATCCCGCCAAAAAACTCTTTCTCCCATAGATTTTTTTAGGGCTGCCACCATTATAAAAAAAAAAATCTCCTTTTTTTTAAACAATAATGGATCTAACTATTTGAGGAAACTCGGAATGTTAGTACTATAACTGTATATGGCCTACAGTACGCGGTAGTCCGTTGTTCCAAGAAAAATCGCCCACACAAATCCAGGTTGTTTTTTTTTAATAGCTTCGCGAGAAAGTATACACAGCGTGGCTGTACAATTTAATTATAGTAAGGTATGTTCGCCTAATAAGAACCACGTTTTTGCAAATCATAATAAATCTGATTCAAGAAATATTTCAATTTTTTTAATTTAAAAAAATATCTAAAATATTTTTAAGTCAATGTTTTAAATGTACTTACAATCAAATTGCTCATATTTGAAATGAAAAAAAATACCAAAAATCATTAATCAAACGTAAATTATTGATAAAATTGGTTTTAAAAAAGCTTGTCAATGGATCTTGTTAAGAATAGGTGATGTCGATAAGGCCCATTCCAATCCCGTAGATATTTCCGAGACTATTATTTTATCTCCTGTCGGAAAGGTCGTGGTTCGAGTCCTGCCACGTATACCAATGTGTTTTCTTTTATGTACGTTTATCCGACGCTCTTATGGTGAAGGAAAACATCGTGAGGAAACCTGCACATGGCTGGGAAGAAACTCGAAGGTTGTGTGTGAAGTCGACCAACCCGCACTGGGCCCGCGTGGTCGACAAAAGCCCGATCGCCCCGATTCAGGGTAGGCTCGAGCCCCTCGTTGGGTGTCGTATATGAGCTGATATGATGAATATTTTAACTGGAGACAAGCCCTCATGAAACTGAACAACTTTCCCCTTAGAATCCTTAGACGATTCGCAAAATAAATGGACTTCCCATACGAAGAAGGCTGGTCAGCTAAACGATATGTTTAAATAAAGATTTTTTGTTATACTGTAATTAGGTACTTCTTTATCGTGCTGAGCGAATTTCCTCAAGAGACCCGAAGAGATAGTCAGACAAAACAGTTTTTCAGTATTTTTTTAATCTATATATATATAAAAGAAAGTCGTGTTAGTTACACCATTTATATATAACTCAAGAACGGCTGGACCAATTTTTATGATTATTGTGCTTTGCCAGTGACTTATATATTACTGGCGTAGTTTTTGCATTTGTCTTCGTCGGGAATAGGATAATATTAATAAGTATTAAAATATAATATTCATCAATAAAAAATATTAATCAGTCAGGGTAGGTTAGGATAGTGTAGTGTTGTGTAGTGTAGTGTAGGTGTAGGGTAGTCTAGGGTAGGGTAGGGTAGGGTAGGGTAGTGTAGTGTAGGGTAGGGTAGTGTAGTGTAGGGTAGGATAGTGTAGGGTACGGTATGGTAGTGTAGTGTAAGGTGGAACGAAGTTCGCCGGGACAGCTAGTACTATTATGAATGTGAAAATGTGTTGTTTTTATTAATATTATGAATGTAAATTAATAAAAGTTAAAAAAAAACAACTAAAAACCGACTTCAAAAAGAAATTAATTCAAAAGTATGAAATAATATTTTTATATACTTATACGAAGTTTAACAACAATAACGAAATCAAAGGTAGGTGCGAATCAATTTAGGCGCCTGCAATTTTTTTTGAGGTCGGTACACAGATACTCGTACTTAACTATCAAATGTTTTAGATTCGATGGCTTAATGGCACCGAAATTAAAAAAAAATTGTAGCCCCCTAATTGGATTATCACCTACCTTTGATTTTGTTATTTTTCTTTTACTTTGTGTTTTTATATACAAAAACTAGTGGATGACCGTAGCTTCGCCCGCGCAGATCTCATTTTTTACACTTCCCGTGGGAATTTCCCAAAATCCTTTCTTAGCGAATGCCCACGTCCTAATTGCTATCTGTATTTTAAATTTCAGCGAAATCCGTTCAGTGGTTTCGGCTGTGCGTTGGTATAGGTACCAGTCAGTCATATATATATATATACATATTATTTCATACTTTTGAGTGAATTTCTTTTTGAAGTCGATTTTTAGTTATTTCAGACAATTTAATTTTTAAATTGTATAGTGATTATGCTCTATCTAACAACGATAAACCCAATCACCTACTCGCCAACAGGAATCATCAAATCATAATGTATCTGTTTCATTAACCGATACAGAGTCCTTTGGCTTCCATCATCATCTCAGCAGCATTAAAATTAAGGAGTCAAACCTTCTATCACCAGCTCTCCTGAATTACCTAAAAGAATACAACTGTCGGTCTATACGTTCGTATCTACATATAATATTTATATAATTATACTTTAAGGAGTTGCACCATCCATCATCAGCTCATCAACATGAGATGATGACTACCAGGCGCAAATACTAAAACAGCTTTAGAAAATACATGAAACACGTTATACGAACACATAAAATATAAGGGCTCCCTGGGATCCCATCGTCAGATCCTAAGTTGGTAACAATGGGACCACCTCAAGAGTATTATATTACTCTTTCGAATAAAAAAAAGAACTTTGAAAATCGGTCAATAATTGACACAGTAATCGGTGAACATATTTACATTAGAAAAACATACAATGAAACGTAGAACCTCTTCCTTTTTTAAAGTGGGTTAAAAACGAGTCTGTTTCTTTGATACCTCTTCACGCTTCAATACCTCAACCAATCTTGACGAAATTTGGCATGCACGTAGCATGTTGTGACGAAGTCAATCTGTTTGGTATTTTTTTCTATTTCAAACTTTTATTAAATATATTTTTGTCTAATTTCACTTTTGTTATTTTGTTTGTTTTTGAAAGTGTCACTCCGACTTCGTTCATCGACACTATACTGCCTTTCTCTTGTCTTTACTTTTTATCATCATCGTTCTATTTTATCTATTTTTCACCAATTTTATTTTTATCTCATTAATTAAACCAAAGTGTTGGTGGCAAAATCGTGCGTTCGTGCATACGCATCTTTCGTGCGTGCATCGGCGTAGACATGGGAAATTCTGAGGGAACTGAAAAATACTATTTTTCAACTGACTTCCAAAAAGGAAGCAGTTCTCAATTCGACTGTATGTTTTTTTTATGTGTGTTACCTCAGAACTTTTGACTGGGTGAACCGATTTTGATGATTCTTTTTAAGCTATAATATAGCTTTCATCGCGGGCTTTGAGGGAACCGAATCAAGAAATTTCGTAACGAAAATAAAACCTGACACCCCAAAAAAAAAAGATTTCTAAAAAACTTACATGCCATCTATCTATCCATCATGATGATGATGATGATGATGATGACGATGACGATAGCGATAGCGCAGGCGATGGCGATGGCGATTGCGATGGCGATTGATGATGGCGATTGATGATGGCGATTGATGATGGCGATTGGTGGCGATTGATGATGGCGATTGATGATGGCGGATGATGATGGCGATTGATGATGGCGATTTATGATGGCGGATGATGATGATGATGAACTTTCTTAGTGTTAATTTATTAAGTACATAAACATCCCGCGCCCCAAGGACTATATGGTACTGGTAAATACTGCATAAATAAAAAATAAATAAATAATTATAATTGGATATGTTGATAAAAAATGCTATGCATTAGCTTTACCGCGGCAGTCCCCGAGTGTCACACGTCTTTTTTATTTTATTTGAAAGCTAGTACTTCCCGTGTGGTCCCACATAAATTTTATCAAAATCGGTTTAGTACTTTATTAGAAAATCAACAAAAACGAAAAATAATAATGCAATAATTTACTTAGTCGTTGCGATGGAAGTGGGTTTTTAACGGGTTTAGCGGGTTTTTTTTGGTTGATTTCTTTAACATCGCAAGGATTAATGTGATTTCTTGCACAGAGATGGTTGAGGGGGTGGGAAATGACATAGACTACTAATAAACTATTACATTCCCAGGTTCGCGCACGTCGGAACGGAGCAACCGATTGAGGTGTTTTTTTTGTATAGGAATAGTTGAGGGGGTGGGAAGTGGGATATAGCAAAGACTGCTATTCAGAATAGCCCAACATAGTTCCCGAGGGATTTGAAGTAAACTCCTGTCTGCGCTCGCGAGTCGCTTTCTAGTCAAAGTCATATAAACTATGACCACGCGAGCCAAGCCGCGGGAAAAGCTATACATTACACATTTTTCTTATTTAACATAGTTTACTTTATCTGTATCCCATAAAATTTTAGTCACTTTTTAGGCCCAAAACAAAGGGAATCCTAGAGAACCGTAGATAGGTTTATTGCTACTAACATTAGTATTTTTTATGGTTTTTCCTTTAATATATTCGGGGAGTCATTTATCTTACGTAATATTGTAGTAAATCCGAGTTATTGTCATCGTGTCGACTGCGCCATGCGGGGCGGCGAGGGGTTGTGGTGGGGGGGAGCGACCGGGTGAAATTGGGCCTCCTTCCTTCCTGAAAAGGCTCCAGGTGTCGCGCCGGCCGTCTAGACGTCTGGCGCCTGCCGTGTGCCGCAAGCCACAACGCACTGTCCAGAATATCCTCACAAACACAAGTGGATACTGCCACTGGACTGACTTTCAATCACCGCTGGCAAAAAGCACTTGTTCGAGTCATGTTTGAGACATACTTATCATTAAGTAGGTATACCTACACAGCTTAGGTAGGTAGGTAGGTACATAAATGATACAAATAACAAACTGAATTTATATGAACTGAGAACTGTTTTGTATGAACTGAGATAAGAAAGAATTTTTACCATCGAGCGACGTAGGAGCAAATAGAAGGTTATGTGATTGTCCGAAAATCGAGATTTTACGAAAATTCACTCTCTATCTCTCTGTGTGTGTGTGTTTGCGTGCGTCCGTGCGTTTATGTGTGTGTGTGTGTGTGTGTGTGTGTGTGTGTGTGTGTGTGCGCGTGCGTGCGTGCGGGCGTGCGTGCCTGCGTGCGTGTGTGCTGTGTTTGTCCGTACTCTCGATTTGCAAACAAACTATCTGACCGATTTTTTTATTTTGTTTTTATTAAAAAAAATTGTGCGTTTGACTGCAACTCACCTGATGGTAAGTGATGATGCAGTCGAAGATGGTACACATAAACTCAAATAATGCCTATTCACTCTTGCCTTGAAGATCCCCAAATTATAGGAATCGGGAAACACTGACGCAGGCAAGGAGTTCCACTCCTGCGCTGTACGCATAATAATTGAAGAAGCGTAACGATTCGTGCGAAAAGGTGGAACATCAACAACAAAGGGGTGCAACCCCTCTCTGCGTCTCTTTGACCGACGGTGGAATGGAGCCGGGGGAATGAGGTCGTGAAGTTCGATGATGAAATGAATGAAAATGATTTGATGAAATTTTGCACATTAACATTTAAAATTGAATGCCAGGGGTGTACTTTTTCTTGTACTTTTATTATCAAAATATTAAGAATCTAACTCATACAAAAAAGTGAAAAATATTTTCTCAAAAAGATGTACCTTCCAATTATTTTTTTTATAAATAAACACTTATGAACGTCTAAAATATGGCGAAAGTGGTGTATCCTGGGAAACTCTCTCAAAATGGTACCTACAAAAAGTTTATTTCGTGTCGATAAAATATTAACTATCTAGAACACGTATGTAGGAACGGTGTGTTCCTACTCTTCGAGAGCAAGGCTCCGCCAGGTGAAGTATAATGTATAATGCTTAGTAGCAAGGAAATGTTGATAGCGAGTTTTAGATGTTTGCACTCTCGTTTAGTTGTGCATAATCTTCCTCCGACGGTAGTGTCTGTCATCTGTCGAGGTGTAGATGTAAACTTCATATAGCTTGACGAATGGTTAAGGTTGTCACACACGGGAGCTACACTATAAGATATCTTTAACGTACCAGACATCTTATAATATCACACAGATACAAAGCGATACCGCACGCTGCCGCGCGCGCTCGCGCGATATCGCAAAGCTCACACAGCATCATTAAAAAGAGATTTTAACTGCCTCCTTGGGGTAATGGTTATTTCATTCGTTTCACACCAGGAGGTCTCGGGTACGATTCCCGGCGAGGTCATCTTTATTGGTGGCAGGGCATGTTTAACAGCATTGATTTGTTTCAGCTTGTAGATAAGATAGCCAGATCCCCCATTGCGTTGGGGAATTTTGGTGAGCCCGCTTCCATCTTCGGCTTTATCGTCACTTCGTCAAAGTCGACTTCGTCCTCTGACGAACTTTCTAGTAAGTCCAATAGCAACATACGCGAACTCTTTTTCTTAATCATACTGTGTATAAAACGTTTTAGGTGTATCTCATTCAAACACACGTAACAGAATGTTGGGTTTGTGATACCTTGCTATACTATAAGTTTTTATCGTAAGATACTCGCGATACTCGCAGATAAAATATTATAGTATAGCTCCCGTGTGTTTCATCTTTCAGTCTTGAGCTGTGGTATGCGTAGTTGTTAGTGGCGGGTTACTGCAGATGCTGCCACAACAGTCCCCCTCCGAGACCGAAGGTCGATCCAATTTAAGCTGGCCGTCTAAAGTCGCGGGTGCTGTCTTCGGTAAGTCGGATCGATGTGCAGAGCCAGGCCCGATATCGTCACCCTCCCCGCTAACTTTCTCATGTTTCTTTCTTTATTTCTTCTTATAGCAACCGCATTTATAGAATATGTTTTACTTTAAGATCAAATGTCATTTTGAGGAGCTACTGTAATTACAAATAAGTCTTCAGATAAGACAGTTTTATGTGTGTTCGACTAATGCCCGATCGCCCTAATTTAGTGTAGGTACTCTGTGGAGACGTATATAATGATAAGATAAAGGCTATCCAATTATGGATTTAAAAAAAATTACGTTTCAAAATTCATAAAAAGCGAACGCAGTAGAACCTACTAAAAATACCTTCATGATCATTAAGTTGACTTCCCATTACGTTGAATTCTCTGAAAGTTGGATTTCCATTAAGTTGAATTCCCATTATGTTGAATTCTCTGATAGTTGGATTCCCATTAATTTATTTTCCTGAAATTTGTTTTTTTTTTAAATCCCCTTTACGGAGGGTGAGAGGATTAAAAAATGCACGACGCATACCAGACAACCGGTCTACGGTCTTGTTATTTGGCACTCACCTAGTGCATACCCACTAAAAACCTCTCTGGATTACAAGTCTGCTAAGACTTATGAACCCTTCACCTGAGCGACGCAAGTGCAGAAGTGCTTCAGCTGAGCGAAGTGCAAAACAAGCGCTCAGTGACTGCGCGAGGAGCTCCTGATAGGAACTATCGCTTTTTGATTTACATTTTTAATGTGCTAGTGAGGGGGACTGTGTCATTTAAGAAGTGACACTATGGGTTCTTTCCTGAGGAGCCAGTTCAGGTCGGCTGAAATTTAGTTGGGAGGATTAGACAGTACGTGTCTTTGTCTACGGACTATATTACTAGATAGTTCGAGTGGCAGGGTATAGTCCGCTGCCTCTCGAATTAACGGATCCATGTTGTTGGATTAATATACGATTTTGAAACCTTATTTCTACATCCAAAATTCATCATTAGATAAACTTTAAAACACCAAAGGGAGGAAATTCTCACCGGAAATCGTCTTCATTCAAAATTTCAGATTCTTAAATCGATTGCATCATTTACTACGTATTATATTAATCTGTGGCTAAAAATTTTTAAAGCCTAAAGCGAAGCAACTAGTATCTCATCTATGGTAAAAGGAAGAGTTAGACATGGTTTTAGCAGCCTATATATGTTTTTACTAATACCGGGTTGGTCTAAATTTAGAGTAGGTATATCCACGAATAGTCAAACTCATCCGGGTAACAATCGTGCTTCAGGCCAGTCAACATGCGTGATCGATCCAACCACACAAGTTGCGAAAAGCTACGACCGCTTCGAATACGGAATTGAAATTGGCTCTCATCTTTTTTTTATCCACAATTGTTAAGCCCTTGACATCATCTCACCTGGTGCTAAGTGACGATAATGCCGAAGATGGAATGCTATCTAAGCCGGAAAATATCAATGCTGTTAACATTGATGCTTAGCTGCAAGACTGGTAGCCTAGCCAGGTGGGCTTAGAAAATGCCCTTCCATTCCACCAACCAAACCGAGTCATACAAAGTTAGACTGCGCCGGGAATCGAACCCGCGACCTCCTGATGTAAAGCTAATGGACGTTACGTGTACATTTGTACGTATTCTGTATAATGTTTCAAAGTTTTCACTAACCAATTATATTCTATGTTGGCTCAAGTTACAAAATGCACAGATTTTTAAACAACTGAAAACCCTTGTAATCTATTATTTAAAGAAGTCTGAAATAAATATTTAAATTTAGATCTTCGTATCCTTTGACCAATATAACAGCTATGGGCCTTTCTAATCGAGCAGCGGTTTAAATGTGTAATAGAATGAGCGCATTTGCTCATTTCGCCTTAATCATTTCAGTTCATATACGTCTCTACCAAAGGGCTCGAGGTACCATGAATTAGTCGATTTCGCCTTAGTCGATCAGAAAAAAAAAATACATTCCGGGTATGTCTCTCTCTCTATGTCTGTCATTATTTACATTTAAACGAGACTCGGTAGACTATAGTGGTGTGAGTGTGTGTTTGCGTGCAGTTGTATTTGGCCTGTCCATTATATTTGGTCAAAGTCCATATCTATGACTAGCTTTTGCCCGCGGCTTCGCCCGCGTGGACATCGTTTTTATGACTATCTTTGAGGAAGTGCGAAATTTTAAGTTTCTAGCCCTAAGGGTTTGGCCTGTGTAAATCTTTCATCCACTATTTTACCCTCTTAGGGGTTGAATTTTAGAAAACGCTAAAATACGTAACTCATTATTTTTGCCGTATTTCATTGATACGAAATTTCATGCAAATATATCCAAGGAATAAAAAGCTTTACTTATACAAACTTTTATCCCATAATCACCATGGTTAAATTTAAAAAATATCTTCCTTAGTGAAAGCCTTCGTGCGAAATATTAAGTTTCTATGCCTAAGGATTTGGCCTGTGCGTTTCATCCCCTATTTTACCCTCTTAGGGGTTGAAGTTTAGGAAACGCTGTTATGCGTTACTCATTATTTTTGCCGTACTTAATTCGTACGAAATTTCATGTATGTCCAAGAAATAAAAAGATTCATACAAACTTGTATCCCCTAACCCACTTGGGGGTTTAATTTTGAAAAATCCTTCCTTAGTGGATGCCTTCGTCATTTGAGGATAACGTGTGCGAAATTTAAAGTTTCTAGCCCTAAGGGTTTGGCCTGTTCGTTTCATCCCCTGTTTTACCCTCTTAGGGGTTAAATTTTAGAAAACGCTGAAATACGTAACTCATTATTTTTGCCGTACTTAATTCATACGAAATTTTATGCAAATATGTCCAAGAAATAAAAAGCCTCATGCAAACTTGTATCCCCTATTTCACCCCCTGGGGGATTGACTTTTGAAAAATCCTTTCTTAGTGGATGCCTTCGTCATATGAGGAATACGTGTGCAAAATTTAAATTTTCAAGCCTTAAACGTTTGGCCTGTGCGTTGATACATCAGTCAATCACTTTTGCCTTTTAAACAGGGTGTAAAAAAATTGGTACAGGACCCGTTAACTGGGGGTTCTACTCATCGTTATGAACAACTTGAATTTTGTTTTGCGATTTCAGCAAAGTTGTAGAACAAAAGTTGTTCAGTATGAAGAGTAGAAGCCCTAGTTAAAGGGACCTACGACAATTTTGTTACACCTGTATATATAGATAGATTTAAGAAACCATTGTTTCTCTTCGATCTCACATTGTCGCGCTGCGCTCCACCCTGCAACCGTTTTAAAGTTGGGACCCGGAAGGTAGGCTAGTCGACAGGTCGGAAAAAGTGGGTTTAGGTGGATAAAGGTCCGAAGTTAATGAAACTTTGGGATGTTGTTCAGGGATGGTTAAATAATATTTTCTCAAGTTCTGGACCTCGAGGACCCTGTGCGAAAAGAGAAGGGGGGAGGGGCGGGCGACTGGAAAATTTTCGACCTTCCTCCGGTTTTACTTAATAACTTTTTCCTTACGTGTTACAGCAAAACCGTTATATTTTTTTTGTAAAACGTTAAATTTTTAAGGAAAAACCGGAGGAAAGTTGAAAATTTGCCCCCCCCCCCTCCTCTTTTTGCACAGGGTTCTCAAGGTCTAAAACTTGAGAAAATGTTAATTAACCATCCCTAAAAGTTTCATTAACTTTCGACCTTTTTCTATCAGATCCTACCTGTCGACCGAACCAAGGGGGTCGTAGTGGACAGGAGAAAGGATGTGCAGAGCGGTACGTTGCTGATTTCAGCAAGGTTTGGAGCTGTAGTTGTGGAGTGGAAGGCGTGGATCAGGAGCTGTCGTCGGGCAAAGCGTGAAGGGTGGAGTTTATAAGCACTTCAGGAGAATTAATGAAGGTGCGAGGGTAAGATTTAAAAGGCAGTTTTTAGAATAGCGTTGGTTTTTTTAAAAATTGATTATCTCGGATTGGAGTTCGAAAGAATAAAGATGTTTCAAAAAAAACCGGCCAAGTAGGACTCGGGGCCGCACAAACAGAGTTCCGCACCAATGCTTTATTAACCATTTGTAACGGCAGGACTTTAGATTCAAGGTTTTCCTGTAATCTTTACATAAAACCTACATAAAAACTGTGATTTTTTTAATGATTTTAGGCCAAGTAGTTTCGGAGATAAAGGGGGAGGGGGGATGGTCAATTTTCTTAAATTAAATAACTTCAATACTATTAATTTTAAAATAATAAAAAAATATGTGAATGTCTCACAACAAACCCTTTCATTTGATACATACATCAACTTTGCCTAGGGATATTTTCAGCCTTTTCATACAAAAGCAACTTCATAGTTTTCAGCAAACCATCGAATCTAAAACATTTGATACGTAACTAACTGTGTGCTGGTTGGTACCAACCTCAAAAAAAATTTAAAGCCCCTAATTTAATTCGTAACTACCTTTGATTTCGTTATTGTAGTGTATTTAAGTATAATAATATTATTTCATACTTTTGAGTGAATTTCATTTTGAAGTCGGTTTTTAGTTTTTTTTTTAGTTTTATTATTTACCTTTTGAGGTACTGAGCCTTAAAAAGATGTAATCATGATAAGACTAAATGGAAAGCATTGTTTTGCGTTATGAGAACCAGAAAAGAGAAACCAAGCGAGGTATGACACCTCGCTACTAATTCTTTTATTGGCGAAGCCGTTAGCCAACTATCACATTGCACATTTATGTTTTTGGTGGTATTTCAATTAATTATTTTATTATTATTTTATTTTATTCACAATTGGTAAGCCCTTACCTGATAGTAAGTGACGATGATGCCGAAGATGGAAGCGAGCTTACCAAGATTCCCTAACGCAATGGGGAACTGGCTATCTTATCTTCATGCCGGAACACATCAATGTTATTAACACTGATGATTGGCGGCAAGACTTAGTTAAGATGGTGGTAGCTAGCGAGGCTGGCTTAGAAAATGCCCTACCACCAACCAAACCGAGTCTTACGAGATGACCCCATCGGGAATCAAACCCGCAACCTCCTGACGTGAAGCGAATGGACTACCGTTACATTACTTACCTTTTCTCTTTAATCAAGTCATAGATATTACGCAGGTTTGTTTAGGAGGTCAAATCTTGCAAACGATTTTAGAGCAATTTTCAATAATCCGATTGAGCTGAAATTTGGTGTCATGTGAATAATAAAAAATAAAGCCGTACTCTCAGTGACAATACTTTTTTTTGCATTTTGAAGTCGATCTTATGATGAACTTTGGAAGTGGTATCAAGGTCCAGGATAGTTTATTTTCAATAGAATTGTAGAAAATACTGTGCTCGCCATTTTTTTAATTTGAAAACGTGTATTTATATTCACATGTGGAACACTGAGCATTTGACTTTTTAAGCATAATTAAAAACTCTTTTCAAATCTTGTAAGTACCTACCTAATTTTTTTTTAGGTTTTTCGAAAATTATTTACGTTTACGTTGATAACATAAATAGATTTCTTAATTTGTATAATTATTTTGTTCTTCTTATCAGCTCATATGCATCCCCACCGAGGGGCTCGAGCCTACCCTGAATTAGGGCGATCGGGCCTTAGTAGGCCACGCGGGACCAGTGCGGGTTGGTCGACTTCACACACATCCGTCGAGTTTCTTCGCAGGCGTGTGCATGTTTCCTCACGATGTTTTCCTTTACCGTAAGAGCGTCGGATAAACGTACATATGAAATCGTAATGCGAAAACACATTGATACGTGACAGGATTCGAACCACGAGCTCCGGACAGGAAGTAGCGGCCCTAGCCGTTACGCCACTGACGTCAATTATTTTGTTCACGACAAATAATAAAACCGGCCAAGTGCGAGTCGGACGAGTGTACCGAGGGTTGCGTACTACCACTCCACTCTACACAAGAATGCAATGATATCTATTTATTTCAAACAAAAGACATCAACACGTGTGAAAGAAAAATCGTTTTTTTTTTCATTCAGTTCGGCCTTCTTTACGACTCACGATTGGCCGGTTTTTATTAGGGTTCCGTAGTCAACAAGGAACCCTTATAATTTCGCCATGTCCGTCTGTCTGTCTATCTGTCAGTGTTTACTAGAAAGTTGTAATTTCATAATTTGGCATGGGTATACATATTAAATATTAATTGTGCCGATAAAGAGGTAAAATAAAATCATGAAAAAATAAAGTTTACCTCGCTTACATAAAAAAAAAAAAAAAAAAAAAAAATGTTTATTTTGTAACATGTAGTTTGTACATAATATTTTGTGTTTGGACATCCTTTTAAGTAAAAAAGATACTTGTGACAGGATGCCCAGTTCTTCCATACCACTAAGTACAAATAAACAAACAAACAGATCAAATAGAAGTACATATAACATAACAATGTTATCCAAAAATTTACATAAAAGAGAAAAAGGAGAAACGAAACAAATAATAAAAGAACTATGAATAACGTGTGATGTTGTGTGTGTGTGTGTGTGTGTGTGTGTGTGTGTGTGTGTGTGTGTGTGTGTGCGTGTATGAATGTATGTTTGTGCCCACGTGTGTATGTGTGCGTGTGGTGTATGAATGTGTGTTTTACCTTATTCTATTCTGTTCATGAGCTGCTCCACCTCACAGTATGTTAGGTTTTTTAACCATTCAACAACTAGTTTTTTTAATTCGTATAATTTGAGGGGATAGATGTTCAAAATCTTGTTTATTTTATTATATACAAAGACTGATTGACATTTATAATTATGACTGGCAAATGTAGTGTTAACTATACAGCGGTCAACAATGTCTTTCCTTCTTTTGTTTAAAATGTTGCTATCATAGGGAAGTGATTTATGTTTTTTCAAGAGTAATTGAAGAATATAAAGTTTTCTTACAGAAAGTAGGTTACAGGTTAAGTATAGATCTTTGGTAGGAAATCGATAGTTTTTGAAGTACATTACTTTAAGAAGTGATCGTTGCGCTCTTTCTAGTTCAAGGAATTTGATTTTAGAAGATCCTCCCCAGATTGGAATACAATAATTTAAGATCGATTGCACAAGAGCAATGTAAATTTGGTTGATTAATTCTTTTGAAGTTACATGTCTCAACATCTTAAAAATCCAAATGAGTTTTCTAGTCCTAGTGGTAGTTACTTCAAGTTGTTGATGCCAAGATAATCTTTGGTCTATCATTACTCCTAGATATTTCGTACTACTAACTTTATCTATTATTGGACATGTACATTTATTTACCAGGCTATCGCACTTGTGTATTTTGAGGTTAAAGTTATTACGAGGTTGAGAACGATTGTTAATCGAGAAACACATGTAGTTCGTCTTAGAGGTATTGAGATGTAAAAAGGGTAAAAAGGGTGTGATTTTTGAGGTGAAAACTTCTTTAGCGGCGTTGTGCACTTTTTTTGTAATGGGTAAAAAGTTTTAAACTCGCGTCAGGACACGTGACCTGATCGAAAATTCGTAAGACGGATGGAGTAGTGAAAACTTCTTAAGCGGCGTTGTGCACTTGTTTTGTAATGGTAAAAAATGTTAAACTCGCGTCAGGACACGTGACCTGATCGAAAATTCGTAAGACGGATGGAGTAGTGAAAACTTCTTTAACGGCGTTGTGCACTTGTTTTGTAATGGGTAAAAAATTTTAAACTCGCGTCAGGACACGTGACCTGATCGAAAATTCGTAAGACGGATGGAGTAGTGAAAACTTCTTAAGCGGCGTTGTGCACTTGTTTTGTAATGGGTAAAAAATGTTAAACTCGCGTCAGGACACGTGACCTGATCGAAAATTCGTAAGACGGATGGAGTTGATTTTTTGTTGATTTTTCTGAGATATAAACTTTTTAATGTAATATAAATGCACAACGTTAATATTCAAGTTTTCACTTCTGCCGGCACTCCCGGAGTGAAACTCGTCGCTTTTTTTTCTTTTGATGAGGTATCGTTGAAGAGGTCTTTCAACACTTCTGAGGGATTACTGAAACCATTTTTCGGTTCAGGGATTCGCTTGCAAAATAATCAGTTTTAAAGTGCTGATTTTTGTTAGAGTCAAGTGCCCCCCCCCCCCTATCAGCTTAAAGAGCCAATTAAGGACATCTAAAAAAAATCAATAGAAGAAAATATAATCAACTAGCTGTTTCCCGCGGCTTCACCCGCGTGGACCACGTTTCTATGACTTTTCGAGGGTGCGCAGTGCGCGAGCCGCAAGCGGCTCGCGAGCGTGGTATAAAGTTAGGGTTACCAGATCATAATTTGGTAAAGGAGGACTAAAGGATCTAAAAAGGAGGATTTTCTGTAAAAAATGAGGACATTTACAAATTAAAAAGTTTTTTTTAATTATGATTTGCTTTATTTGCTGAGCTCCGAATTTTCGTAAGAAGTTTTCGGGTTTTAAACAAATATTTATGAAAAAAATCTTTCCATGACATGTTTTTACCCGACTTCCCAATAAGAAGGGTAAAGTTAATGTTTTTGAATTTGTGTTAATCAAAGACTTAACTGAATCTACACTTAGTGTTTTCCTTTACTTAAACCACGCACGGCGCACGACACATTACATTACACATTATAAACGCACAACAAAAGGAGGACATACAGTAGGTAAGGGAGGACGGGAGGACAAAATATTGAAAAGTAGGACATGTCCTCCATTTGGATACCATCTGGCAACCCTATATAAAGTAGCCTATGTCTTAATCCAGGTCCTAATCTGTCTACCTACCAAATTTTAGCCAAATCCGTTCAGTAGTTTTTGCGGGAAAGCGTAACAGACAGACAGAGTTACTTTCGCATTTATAATATTAGTAGGGATTTAAAAGGAAAACTATCACGGCCAAGTAGGCTTTCTTAGTGTGCAGTTGGATTTGAAAAAAGTTCTTACATTTTCCGTACAAAATGTTCTATCACCAACTGCAAATATAATTTTGTCTTTTTAAAACTGACAAAGTATAACCATGCTTGAAAAAAAATTAAAAAAACCTTTTTTTTATTCACAATAATTGGTAAGCCCATGGCATTATCTCACCTGATGGTAAGTGACGATGATGCCAAACCGAGTCTTACATAATGTTGACCACGCCGGGAATCGAATCCGCGACCACCTGGTGTGAAGCGAATGGACAAACACGTTTCCTGTACGAGGGCCCTTCTTTTTTTAACTTTTTCATATTATATTTTTTTCAATAAATCCCCCAAAATAACAAATATAAAATTTCAGCTGGCTACCTACCCCAGTTCAATAGATACAGCCCTTTAAAAGTCGGACCGGCAGACAGATGGCCTAGGCTAATTGTGTGATCGGACTCCTTTTGCAAGATATAGGCCGGCAGGGTGAATTTAACCCTAGCGTTTCTAAACAGTTTGAACTAAAAACCGAAATCACTCATGTACTAAATTTACTTCATTTTAAACTTCAGTGAAAATTGTTTCGGGTATCCCGTAAGGGGATTAAGGATGACGAATGCAAGTCATCTGAGTTACTTTTTATCATCTGTCAAAAAAGAAATTTTGTTCTAAAAATGTTAGAAATACTTAGGTGTGACGTCATAGTTTAGCAGCGTCATTTACGTACTCATTTTGTGATTTTGGTGAGTTAAAAATCGAAGACTTGATGGAAAACAAAACGAGTAAGGTTTTTCGTAGATTAAGTAGGAGGGCAATTTAGTGATCAAGAGTTCATAATTAATTTCTGATGCTGTCGTCATCCCTATTACAAATCAGGCAACAGGAATTCTGAATGAGAGAAAAGTATGTATATTAATGAGAGACTACAATATTATTAAGTAAGACAAAAGGATCTGGACTGTATTCCCCTAGGTGGCGGATCTGACAGTCACGAAAAAAGTAGATGTTTGGTTAGTCGCTCACTTAGTATTTCAGTCGCTCACTTAGTATTTCAGTCGCTCACTTAGTATATCAGTCGGTCACTTTGTATTTCACTTATTATTTTACAGTTACTCGTTTAATTACTACCCATCCTGTAATAAACAGTTTTCTAGTTATGAAGTAATGACTACGAAACGTGGTCTGACACACACTTGGGCATTTGTATTTCGCGCATTATCGCGCATGTCTACGAGTAGAATGTGGAATTCTTTATTGTCTCATGAAGCATCCAAAAGACTGTAAGAAAACTGTTTGTTTTCTAGTTATGAAGTAATACCTACGGAACGTGGTCTGACACACACTTGGATATTTGTATTTCACGTATTATCGCGCATGTCTACGAGTATTATGTGGAATTCTTTATTGTCTCGTGAAGCATCCAAAAGACTGAAAGAAAACTGTTTGTTTTCTAGTTATTAAGTACGGAACGTGGTCTGACACATAATTAGGTATTTATATTTCGCGTATTATCACGCATGTCTACGAGTAGTATGTGGAATTCTTTATTGTCTCGTGAAGCATCCAAAAGACTGAAAGAAACTGTTTGTTTTCTAGTTATGAAGTAATGACTACGGAACGTGGTCTGACACACACTTGGGTATTTATATTTCGCGTATTATCACGCATGTCTACGAGTAGTAAGTGAAATTCTTTATGGTCTCGTAAAGCATCCAAAAGATTGAAAGAAAACTGTTTGATTTCTAGTTATTAAGTACGGAACGTGGTCTGACACACACTTGGGTATTTATATTTCGCGCATTATCGCGCATGTCTACGAGTAGAATGTGCAATTCTTTATTGTCTCATGAAGCATCCAAAAGACTGAAAGAAAACTGTTTGTTTTCTGGTTATGAAGTTATGACTACGGAAAGTGGTCTGACACACACTTGATGGGCATTTGTATTTCGCGCATTATCGCGCATGTATACGAATAGAATGTGGAATTCTTTATTGTCTCGTGAAGCATCCAAAAGACTGTAAGAAAACTGTTTGTTTTCTAGTTATGAAGTAATACCTACGGAACGTGGTCTGACACACACTTGGATATTTGTATTTAACGTATTATCGCGCATGTCTACGAGTATTATGTGGAATTCTTTATTGTCTCGTGAAGCATCCAAAAGACTGAAAGAAAACTGTTTGTTTTCTAGTTATTAAGTACGGAACGTGGTCTGACACATAATTAGGTATTTATATTTCGCGTATTATCACGCATGTCTACGAGTAGGAATGTGGAATTCTTTTATGTCTCGTGAAGCATGCAAAAGATTGAAAGAAAACTGTTTTTTTTCTAGTTATTAAGTACGGAACGTGGTCTGACACACACTTGGGTATTTATATTTCGCGTATTATCACGCATGTCTACGAGTAGTATGTGAAATTCTTTATGGTCTCGTGAAGCATCCAAAAGATTGAAAGAAAACTGTTTGATTTCTAGTTATGAAGTAATGACTACGGAACGTGGTCTGATACACACTTGGGCATTTGTATTTCGCACATTATCGCGCATGTCTACCAGTAGAATGTGGAATTCTATAGTGTCTCGTGAAGCATTTAAAAGACTATTTTAAAAGACTACTCACTAAAGAACTACTCTTTAAAAGACTCAGATCTTTCTCGATTTGAAAGATCTATCAGTGTCGTAGAGACAATTTTGCGTGATGCCAGAACAGACACTGTAATTTTTTTTTACTTTTAGTCTTTTTAAAAAATGTTTTTCTTTATACAGATGTAACAAAATTGGTGTAAGACCCGTTACTGGGGGTTCCACTTATCATACTGGACAACTTTCCCCAGGGAAGCAATAGTCATTTTTTTATAATTGGACTCTCCATACAAAAACGCACAAAATTGGTCGATCAGCTGATCGATTTGTATGAGGAGTTATTTTTTTTGCGATTTCACCAAAGTCATACAACTAAAGTTGTTTAGTACGAGTTAACGTGACCTACACTAGTTTTGTAACACGCTGTATACAGACACGACCAGTTACAGTTTTATTATAATGTGTAGATATAGGTAGGTACTCACGTTAGGTAGGTACGCACGGGTCATGTTTCAGAACCTGGCCTTGCCCGGCAGACAGCCGCAATGGCTGTGAACGACCTCTCGACATTTCAAAATCGTTTCCACGCGTATCGCCCATTTCAATTCAATTGTAGACTGTGGCTATCCTGGTGTAATACACTCTATTCAGTTGTAGTGGTGCCTCATTTTTCTCAGGCGGCCAGGCGTGACTGTCTTCTTTTATACAATTAGAATATTGGTCCAATTTAAATATTAAGACCACATTCAACCGATTTCCAAATAGGAGGAGGTTCTCAATTCAACTGTATGTCTTCGCAGATTGTGAAACGATTTTCATTATTTTTTTAATTCGTCAGGTTGGTCTCGTATAAGTTTTATTAAAATCGGTGTAGTACTTTTTTGTATTTTATTTTTTATTCATAATTGGCAAGCCCTTGGCATCATCTCACCTGATGGTAAGAGACGATGATGCCGAAGGTGGAAACGGGCTTACCAAGGTTCCCCAACGCAATGGAGAACTGGCTATCTTATCTTCAAGCCGGAACGAACACATCAATGTGGTTAACACTGATGTTTGGCGGCAAGACTTAGATAAGATGGTGATAGCTAGCCAGGCGGGCTTAGAAAATGTCCTACCACCAACCAAACAGAGTCTTACAAGTTGACCCCATCGGGAATCGAATCCGCGACCTCCTGGTGTGAAGCGAATGGACTAACCATTACGCTACGCCAAAATTAACAAAAAACAAAGATAATTAAAATTGTACTAAGTTGGTGCGATGGAAGTCAGTTTCTTTAACGTGTTTAGCATTTACAAATAATATATAATATTATTTTTTCTTACCTTTGTAAGCAGCAATCGCAGTGACACTTAGGACCCAGTGGGATCTTTTGCGACTACCCCTAAACCACAGCCCGGACACTTCATACAACGGGCGAGAAATGGCATTTCTAAAAACAAATGACGAAACAAATGGCTCTGTGCATGAGTTCAGCGCCACCTAGCGTCCGCAACTTTGTTGGCTCTGACGTTTAGACATTTAATCACGACATTGTGACAAAATATTATTATTATCCAAAATTATCTATTAATTTATTTCCAAAATAACTGTGATAGGTACCTTGATTTGGGTGGAGAAAGGGTTGTAAAATTATTTTTGGTCATTCAAATCAAATAAGGTATGTAAAATTTATTCAAAAAGTGTGTTTTATTTTGAATATATCAGGGTTTGTTTACTTCATTTTTAACACACTTTTATTAGTTTCTCTTGAACTATGTATGAAGAAAATCTTGGAATCTTAATTTGACCCACTTCCCGGTCTCCGATTAGGATGAAATTTTGCACACGCTCTGAGTTCTGATGACTTCTTAGAAACGTCATTAAAACTCCAATATGGCGGCCTCCCCAAGATGGCGGACTGGCTGTTTGAAATCCACCCCCATGATATGGGTATCAAATGAAAGGGTTTGATTGATTGATTGATTGAAAACACTTTATTGCACAACATAAGAGAAAAAAAAGATACAATGATTAAGGAAGTTGTACATATAGGCGGTCTTATCGCTAACAAAATACGAAAAAAATTAGAAAAAAATAGTCACGTGACTTAAATCCAATATGGCGTATACGTCCAAGATGGCGGACAGGCCATTTGAAATGCACCCCCATGATATGGGTTTGGGTATCAAATGAAAGGGTTTGCTGTCAGGAATACAAAAAAAATAGTCACGTGACTTAAATCCAACATGGCGGACATCCAAGATAACTACTTAACGTGTTTACTAAAAGCGTGTTTTTTAGTTTTTTAAACTAATTAGTTGTAGTTTTACTATAAAATAAGAAGATAAAGCTGCTTAATGGTTTCGTTCAATAATAATAAACATATTATATTATTGTTCCTGTATCGCTAGTGATAAATTAAATATTGTTTTCAGATCGAAATGAGTGTTATTTTATGGACCGGGTTTTATTAAAATTAGGTAACCAAGTCTAAACAGATTACTATGAGATATGACAGATGTCAGCGCTAAAATTATTTTTACTTTTACCCCCACCTAGTACTTTGCACCCAGTGACAACTAAACTATAACCAATCTGTATCAATCTAGGTGACAAGGGGGTGAGATCGCAATCTAGAGAGCGGCAGGGAGTGTCCATACTGTATGTTAGTACTAATATATATACTTTGACTAAACCATTATTGCACTGCACTGAAAAGTGCCTATCTGTAGTCCTTTGGCCGGTACTGAGTAGTCATTACCAAGGAGACAATTTTACAATAAGGGCTTTGTTTTTAATGTTCCCAATTCGCTTTATATTTTTTGCTTTAAATACAATAAGTTGAAGAAAGTCGTGAAATTTTTTACAAGCTGTTAGTTGAAAACAGTTTTTATGCTTATAATCCAAAGGGTTTACCAATTGTGAATAAAAAAAAAAAAAAAAAAATGGTCACGGTGCGAAATGCGAATACAAATACACGTTTCCAAATTTAAAAAAAACTAGGACAGTATTTTCTACGATTCTATAGAAAATAAAAGTAAGTAATAAATTCCACCTCCAAAGTTCACCATCAGATCAACTTCAATACACCAAAAGGATCTATTAATATTATTTTCTAATATAAAATTAAAGCCTCTTTGCTCACTTGGCACGAGGCGAAGTGGCAGGAGCACCTCTAGCGGAAGCACAGTCTGCTGGAGTTCAGTGCGACGGGGAGAGAAAGCGTCGAACTATCCGGGCATTCTCGAGTAGGACTGCTTTCTGCATTGCTGCAATTATTGGTCTGCCTCGGAGTTCCTGCCTTTTTGACGTATTATTATTATTCATTTCCACGACGACCGGTTCTGCGCTACCCGCATCCAGCGGCTTCCCGCGACCTTCACCAAGTCATCGGTCCACCGAGCTGGAGGCCTGCCTACGGTTTGTTTTCCGGTGCGTGGTCGCCACTCGAGAATTTTACTACCCCAACGGCCATCCGTCGTGGAAATCCGTGGGGGAGGCCTGTATCCAGCTGTGGACGTCCTTCGGCTGATATGATGATGATTAATATTCATTTCTTTTTAGACAACCTAGTACTAAAGTTAGCCATGCTCATAGATAAATAAAAACTTATAAAAATAACAGACACAGATAATACAAATAAAATACATTATAGGTATGTTAGTATCTACTTTAACTTAACCTATGTTAGTAAGTTTTGGTGACGCGTGGACTGGCATGATGCCTCGGAAACCCCGGAACACGACGTCCTTCGGCCACAAGTCGGTGCTGGTGACGGTCTCCAGCAGAGGCTTCGGCACGCGCACCACGTACGATGTGCAGTGCACGTAGTGGCGCGACTCCAGCGGGAACACCTGCAGGCCGTAGCCGGACTTCTGGAGGACGTACTCCGTCACGTCCTTGGCCGAGACCGAGTGGTGCAGCCGCGACACGTAGAGCGCGACGTTCGGTGTGGCGGTGGGCAGCACGGAGCCCTCTTCTGGCGCAGTCGTCCACACAAGCTTCTGCGAGGTTGTTTGCGGGCTTTGTACTTCTTCTGTACTAAGTGAAACCCTCCTCATCCATCTTGGCACGAGGGGGCTCGCTCGATGTTGGCGGTGACCTCGGATATCCGGATGCCTTAGACGCCTTATTGTCACCGGGAATACGGCTTAATACCAAATTTCAGCATAATAGACATATAATAAAAGCTCTAAAATAGACATAGGCTTCCCCTAATTTCCACAACAACCGGTTCTACGCTGCCCGCATCCAGCGGCTTCCCGCAACCTTCACCAGGTCATCGGTCTACCGAGTTGGGAGGCCTGCCTAAACTACGTTTTCCGGTACGTGGTCGCCATTCGAGAACTTTACTACCCCAACGGCCATCTGTTCTACGAGCAATGTGCCCCGCCCACTGCCACTTACGTTTAGCGATTCTGAGAGCTATGTCGGTTACTTTGGCTCTCCTACGAATCTCCTCGTTTCTGATTCGATCACGCAGAGAAACTCCGAGCATAGCACGCAACATACATGTACATACAAACATTGCAAGTTAACTAAAATATTTTAAAACAAAATAATCTTACCTATCTATTTCACCGAATCTTGTTTGCATTGTGGTTAATCGTATAATGCTGTTATGGTAGGTATTATGCTGATATTATAAAGTATTATAGTGTTATTACTAGTGCTAAAAGATTGTGAAAATTTTCCTAGTGTTTACAACCGGCCGTGCTGAGTCAATGTGCTAACACCATTTAGATAAATTATGATAGTCTAGACCGTAATTATATACCAGACTAAGTATGTATGAGTTGTCTGAGTGTCTACTTCATGAGGGGTGCAAAAGCAAAGTGACCTCAGTCTATATTTGGTGGTTTTTAATCTGTGAATGTCAAGTTTTTCTTTGTGTCTATGGCTATATATATCAGCAAAAAATTTTAGGAGCAAATACGCTTCAGTCTCGAGTAAATCTTTTTTCTAAAACGACAAAAACAAATTTTTAACTGTGGCTTCTGGTGAAACTGGAGAACTATCCCCTGAACTTAAGTCGCCTGGCGACACTAAAGCAAAATTTTAACTGTGACTTCAGGTGAACTGGAGAAAGATACTTACCTACCTACGATAACATTTATGTATATGACTGAAACGAATGGAGACAGATCTATTGCGCACACTTCTTTTTGTTTGAAACTTTATGTGAATATTGCGCTACATAAACTGTGCAGACTTATTGTAATGAAAGTTACCTTGGTGAGCTTTAGCCTTGTGTACATTTACAGATCGTCACTGTTTTTTCAAGTATGAAATAGGGTCTTTTTTTAAAGATTACAATAAAAGATTGTCTTGAAGAAGTCTCTTAAAGCGATAAGGCCGCCTTTGCACTGTACATATTTAAATGAGGTTTCTGTAATGCATTTTCTGGTATGCAATAAAAGATATAAATTATTTTTATTATTAAAAAATCAATAAATACGTAAAAAAATTGTTAAACTGTAAGCGCATAAAATACGGTAAATAGTTTATCAGCTTTCCAAAAAGTTGTAAAAATTGCAAAATATCAATTTAATATTAACAAAAAAATAATGATTTCTATTACCTATGTTGTGGATAAAAAAAAACGGCCAAGTGCGAATCAGAACCGCACACATAGTGTTCCGTACCATCATATTAGATGGCGCTAGTTTCTTCATGTTTAAAAAAAACACTTCTTTTGTATGGATTACATAAACAGACATACATACGTGACTTGACTGACTCGGTGGCTCAGTGGTTAGTGCCCTTGACTACTGATCCGAGAGTTGTGGGTTCGATCCCCACCAAGGGCAAACATTTGTGTGATGAGCAGATTTGTTTGCTCTGTGTCTGGGTGTTAAATATCTATGTTGTAATTTAAACGTATTTAAGTATGTATATCAGTCTCTGGTTCCCATAACACAGAGAATCCTACGTTGGAACCAGATGACCATGTGTGATTTGTCCCAGAATATTTATTTTATTTATGTTATTATCATCACCTCATATATACGTCCCCACCGAGGGGCTCGAGCCTACCCTGGATTAGGGCGATCAGGCCTTAATCGACCACGCGGGCCCAGTGCGGGTTGGTCGACTTCACACACAACCTGCGAGTTTCTTCGCAGGCGTGTGCAGGTTTCCTCACGATGTTTTTCCTTCACCGTTAAAGCAATCCGTAAGTATACGTACGTAAGTTTTTGAAAAACTCATTGGTACATTGGCCGTCCAGATTTGAACCCGGTACCTCTGGTTAGAAGAACCGAGTCGTTACCGGTTGAGCCACCGACGCTTTTTAGCCACCGACGCTTTTTATCATTTTTATCATTTGATGATATTTTGATTTTTTTTATTTATTTATACGTAAATACAGCTGAACACATTTTCCTCATTTTTGACCACCCGACTGGCGTTTGAAAAGCATTTACAAACTTAATTTATCGATAGATTTGTTGTCTACGCTACTATACGTTCGTACAGCACTATTTACACGTGCCGTTGTTCGTAGATGGGTATAACGAAATGAAACACATTTTTTCAAAGCTCTTTTTAGCGTTCCGTACATAAAAACGGGACCATGATACTAAGACTTCGCTGTCCGTCCGTCTGTCACCAGGCTGTATTTCATTAACCGTGATAGCTAGGCAGTTGAAATTTTCACAGATGATGTATTTTTGTTGCCGCTATAACAATAAATACTAAAAATTAGAAAAAGTGAAAGTATCCATGCAAATACCTGTAGTTTTTTTAATTTAAAGAAACTAGCGCCATCTAGTATGATGGTACGGAACTGAAGAAACTAGCGCCATTTAGAATGATGGTACGGAACTGAAGGAACTAGCGCCATTTAGAACGATGGTACGGAACTGAAGAAACTAGCGCCATTTAGAATGATGGTACGGAACTGAAGAAACTAGCGCCATTTAGAATGATGGTACGGAACTGAAGAAGCATTATCTTGCATGAACATGAAATTCTCTCCCATTTGAATTCGGTGCGGAACAATAATCGGTTCTACCACCTCGTGACGGTATTTATCTGCATTCATGTTGCCCCGTATAAAAACGAGGTCAGTTCTTCCGCCAGGGCGAATTCCAACCCAGACCATTATTGTGTGGCCCCCTGAGAGGGATGCACTTTCTGAGGACAACAAAGCCGTTCGTGATGACGTCCAGAAGCTCGCCACACGTGTACTCTCCTTGAATCAGGTTGGAAACAGAATCTGGATTCATCAGAAAATAACACACGAGCCCACTCATCTTCTGGCCACTCTAGGTGAACACGTGTCCATCGTAACCCTGAGCACGATTGCCTCTCCGAGCTACAACCCGCAACGGCCTACGAGAACGTAATGCGACTTCATTCAGTCTTCTCCTGGCTGTTTGGGTGATGACAGTCACCATGTGTTGAGTTTGCAGCCTTTCAACCAGTTTCCATGCCGTAGTTTTAGGCTCCTGCATAACGATATTCCGAATAAAGTGGTCTTATCTCTCAGTTGTAACACGTGATCTACCTGGATGTCGTTCGGCCGTATTCCCGGTGAGCCGATACTGTTGCCATTACCTTCGAATTCCCGACTGGTTGGATGGCATCCGCATCTTGAAGTTGTGTACTTCCAGCATGCCCACAGCGCGTCACCTTTCATATTGAGTTAAAAGTACGGCGTGGCATTACCGCTTATAAGCCAATACTTTATTTCAAATAAAAAATAAAACAATTTTCAACAGAAAAAAATAAAATTCCAGTCAACAAACGAATAAATTTTATAACAATATAAACCTTCTGCCTCCAATTTCATCGAAAATGATGTAAAAGAGAAGAATTATATTGTTTGAATCTTTGAAATGGGAACATTATTTATCGAGTTTTTATTTCATTTAAAATTTTATAGGTCACCTGTTTCTTTTTTCGAAGACATTATACAAAAAAGTTCATTTTGATGTTTGAGTCTTAGACAAAGTTGACTATTGTATGATATACTAGCGATTTATAGCGATAATATTTACAAGTACAATCACTTATTAGTTGTCCATCGCTATCATCAATAAAAGCGTCCAAGCGCAAAAATGTTTGCACTGACAACGTATCTGAGCTATTGTGCCTAGTGCCCTGTCTGCGCTATGATTTCTCTTAAATAATTTTTGAAGGCGGTCTAGTAGTTTTTGAGTTTATTCGTTACAAACATACACAAATACATACAAATCTTTCCTCTTTATAATATTAGTGTAGATGTAGATTTTCGACAATGAATTTGAAGGATAGATATATATTTAGTTCGCTGTAGTAACAGATAGCATAATTGCTTAATTTGGTCAAATCCCTGACTTCATCGTATGCCTGCTACATATCCACTGCTAAAGGTCACGGATCAACCTTGTGGATCAACAGTATTAGTCTCAGTCAGCTGAATTGAAAAGACTCAGCCATTAGTAATGGACTTTACACAGCGCACGCAACCTTCGCATTAACTTATGGCAATACCTATTTGTTTTATTTAAGCTAAATAGCTGTGAGAAAATAAGTAATTATTAAAAAAAAAACACTAACACTTCGTGAAACTAGGTGCAGAATGAAAGTTTGAAAGAAGACTTGTTTTAGCCCATTACGTTTATTGATGGTGTTACACTCTTAATAAAGTTACTAATTTAGCACAGTAACTAAACGAAAGATAAGGCAAAAATGAAACCTGAATCATAAATAGGTATTAATAGGCCAATAATAGGTATTAACGAAAACGATAAATCAAGTTTTTATTTATTTCTCAATATTCCCATTAGATGAGGTAAAGCTAATACTATCACTGTAATCTAGAGATCATGAGGAACAAATCGACATGAATTTCATTACTGCACGCTTCAATTTGTGGTGGGTGGGCCCATTCACCATACATAAAAAAATCTACTTTTAAGTATTGAATCGAGGTGTGATTTAGAGTCGTCTCTACTTATAAGTATACAAAAAAAGACATGTGGCATTCGGGGACTGCCGCGGTAAAGCTATTGCATAGCATTTTTTTTTATCAACTTATGCAATTATAATTATTTATTATTTTTTTGTTTATGCAATATTTACCAGTACCATATACATAGTCCTTGGGGCGCGGGATGTTTATGTAATAAATTAACACTAAGAAAGTTAATCATCATCATCATCTTCATTGTTATCGTCATCATGATCATCATCGTCATCATGATGGATAGATAGATGGCACTGTAAGTTTTTTAGAACTTAATTTTTTTTTTTTTGGGGTGTTAGGTTTTATTTTCGTTGCGAAATTTCTTGATTCGGTCCTCTCAAAGCCCGCGATAAAAGCTATACAATAGCTTAAAAATAATTAGTACTGTCTATGTTAGGTAGGAACATTTTTTGGAGAACGGAATTCCTTAGTAGATACTGTCTTTATGTGTCAATTCTGAAAAATATTTTTACACCGACGACTTGCAACTCTAGTGCTAAATAATAAGCAAATTGAAATCCTTGTGCGTTATTAACTTAGCATTCACATATACTTCTTCTGCCGGATTTTAAGCCCAAGGCGTTAAGACGACTCAATCCGAGCATGTCGATCCCTGATACAATAATATCGAACGTAACATTATTCATTTTAAGTTACATTAAGGCAGAACGTCCGATTCACAATTTTTACATGTTTTTTATTAATTTTCTTCATTTTTAAAAATAAGTTTGAAAAAATTTGTTTCATTTCAATGGTTGAAGGGTTAAAGTCGTTGATATTTGTGTGTCGGTTTTATTCAACATAAAATGTTCGTTTTCAAGAAATTTTGCAAATAGTGCCATTGTTGGATATATTTTTTTACATCAAAAATGGTAGTATTTTCATAATTGTATTCATTTAAATCGATTTTTTAATGAGTCAAGAATAAAATGTATATTTTTCCTACCGTGGTAGCTTTACGCAGTCTTCAATAATTTGAATCGAACATTGTGATTGGACCCTTGTTAGGGCCTTAAGAGAAGTGTATCCCTAGCGCGCTGTCAAAGAATAAAACCTATTTATTACGTAAGCGCTGTAACTAGGGTTTGTCAAGTCTCGAGGTTTTGAAAGTCTCGGGCCTCGAGATGTCTCCAGCTAAATTTCCCGGGACTTTCGAGATATTCGAGACATAATTTAATTTTGGCGTTTTTCATGATTCATTTTTAGGGTTCCATGCCCAGAGGGTACAAACGGGACCTCATTACTAGGACTCCGCTGTCCGTCCGTCTGTCTGTCTGTCACCAGGCTGTATTTCATGAACCGTGAAATTTTCACAGATAATGTATTTCTATTGCCGCAATAATAACAAATACTAAAAATGAGAAAAAGTGAAAGTATCCATACAAAAAAGGTTTTTTTTCTTAAACGTAAAGAAACTAGCGCCATCTAGTATAATGGTACGGAACCCTTTGTGCGCGGTTTTGGCTTGCACTTGACCGGTTTTTATTTAGGAACTTCGTTGAGTCGTAACTCGTAATTTTACCCAACTTAAAATAATATTTAAAACATAAAAAATATTCTACTTTTAAAAGTAGGTACTTTAATAAAAATATTATCATTAGTTTACTTGTGATTGTGACTATCAATCTTTACATGCAAAACCACAGAATCGTAATAAAGTCTATTTCTCTAAAATAATAAAAGAACTATCTCTATGATCATTTGGTCAATAATTGTATTTAAGTCTTATTTTACTATTGACCCGGCGACAATGACGCTGAGTCATATTGACCCGAGCGATTTTCAATTGGGGAAATTTCGAAAAAAAACAATATTATATTTGTTCATGGTTTTCTCAGTAGCTGGAGATGAGACCTAAATTCATATGATTTGTACCATAGTTTAGTAAGCAAGCGCCAGTGAAGAATGGTAAAATCCCTCTTCTTGAATAAAACGGGAATAAAACGGCTACAGCTTCATACATTTTTAGTTCTAAAAGAGAAATTATTTATGTGGCCCTTTTGAGGTTGTATTAAAATCAAATCATAATTTGATATATAAATAAACTTAAACATCTTGGTACTACAATGAATTCGTGGTCATGCAATAGTTCTTACTACGTATTAAAATTGTTATAATTCAGCAGATAACCAGATAATTAAGAAAAAAACATTCGGGTCATATTGACCCCGCGTCATCGCTTGTGTTATTTTTTACACGTCATTGGCGCCGGGTTAAAAAAAAAACAACGTGACAACTAAAATAAAATTTGGCATGCAAAATCCCAGAAACATAGTTAAATCTCAAATGACGGGCGGCGCGGCGGTGCAGGGCATGGCGCGGTAACTCGCACCACATCAAAGGACGCTGCCTCTGTGGCGGGTCCTTTGTCGGCACGGCGCCTATGCGGGCGACCACGGCACGGTAAGGCAGAGACACGCGCCTACATCGCACTCTCACGTATTTCAAATCATGCCTTGATGTCTCGAAAGTCTCGAGCTAAAAGTCTCGAGATCGAGACACGTCAAAGTCCCGGGACGGGAATTTTCCCAAACTCTAGCTGTAACGCAGTTTGTTTCATTTAATAATTAACTTTTTGAACGCCAAAGACAGATATATCGGTCCGGGGCGGGCATACTAGAAAAGAAGACTTAAACACGTTTCCGTAAGGCTGAAATTCGTGTTACTTTCGGACATGCTTGGCGTTGGTTAATTATGAATCAAAGTTATTGAAATTTTGTAAACATATTCTACAAACTAATATCTGTGTTTGTGGTCTGTCAGATTTCTGTAAAAATACGTAGTTTAAAAGCGACACAGGCTCAAAGATAAGCAAACAAATAAAAAATATAAAATAAACATTAACATTTTAACGGAAATTTGAAATCGTCATGGAAATCCTTGGGACGGCCTTTGTCTAGCAGTGGACGTCTTTCGGCTGATATTTTCCAGATTTTTTTTTTACAAAATTTCAGTTTTCAACGTTTCCGTGCAAGTCAAACGCAATGAAATTATTAATAAAAAACGTGAAATTATTCAAATTTCATTGAAATTTTCTTAACATGTTTTTTTTTATTAAAGTTATTGATTTTGAAATTAAAACCATACTTCGACACGAGTAAAGGTTACATGTATTCGATATCGAATTTCGAAAAAAAAAAACCTTCTTATTTATTGTTAAGGCTAGTGTTTCTGCTTAATAATAGCGCGCTACATATCTACAAACGTAAACTGGTTCATATTTGAATATATCAATGAATCAAAGTTATTTAAATTTTGTAAACATGTTCTAGAAACTATTATGTGTCCGTGGTTTGTCAAATTTTCCATAAAAAATTGACATATTTTTTTAAGTAGAGAGTTCTGACACATGTTTGCTGAAATCTGACAAACTACCGACACATGCATTTCAAATTTTTAATTACTTTGATTGATTAATATTCAAATAATAACAATAAATATTAACCCTTACGCCGCATGGTCCCATTGGCTTGTCCGATCAATCGGACTACGAACAAGCCGATCGGACCATGCGGCGTAAAGGAATCGGTAGTTTTATTTTAGGTATTTCATGTATTTAATTTTAGGTATTGAGAGTACTTACCTAGTGTGATAATATTTTTAATACAGATTAATTAAACTAAATTTGTAGGTAGCTATAGTTTTATATTTATCATCATCTTCATCATATCGTCCGAAGGACGTCCACTGCTGAACATAGGCTTCCCTCAAGGAAATAATAATAATAATATTCAGGAACATATCACACACGGTCATCTGGCCCCAAACAAGGATTCCTTGTACTATCCAAAGTATATATATTATTAGTACTAACGTAACTATGGTAAGTAACTAGTATCTCATCTGTGCTATGGTTCACCACGCAAAATGGGCGCACTAGACGCCTGGTTGCGGAAACCAGCCCGATCGTACAAGTACAACTATGGTTATGGTAAACAGAGACTGATAATACATTGACGTGGAAGCGACAAGACATGACATATCTAATAGGTACTTCTTTTAATTAATATTTTTATCTTAGCATTGACAGGAGTGGTGCATGCTCGCTTAAATGTTTGTGCGGATGGTGGCGCATCGGGAGCCGGGTCGTTCCTTTCCCTCTAATATGGTTGATGGGAGCGATGGCTGACTCTCGCGTTATACTCGTAACCGGGTGGCCTACTCTTGTCAAAGGTATCAATGACATTCAATAATTTTATGTATAACCTTTCGTGTCATATTGTTTTCATGTTCTAATGACATAATCTGGTTTATTTCAAGGATTTAATTTTTACATTATTAACTAATGATTGTTTATTTTTTAATTTTTTACAAATGAAATTATGTTATAATTATTTTATGACAATAGAAAGAGTGTAATTTGCAACTATTTTGAATAAATACCTTGAATCTTGAATCTTGATATGTTTTAATAAATACTTATTGGATATTAAACACCTACACACAGAGCAAACAAACTTGTACGTCACACGAATGTTTGCCTTGAGTGGGGACTGAACCCCCGACTCTCTCCCAGCAGACAGAAGCGCTGCCACTGAACCAACGGGCCAGATAACCGTCTACAAGACCTCAAACAAAGTATTCTTGTAGCGCACTAGGGGTTATAAAGTACTCCTTTTGTATTGGTGAAATAAGGAGCCTGCTACCAGAGATTTGTTACCATAGATGAGTTATGCACTAACAAACAACATTTGAAAATCGAACCCATTTACACACACAATATTATAAGTAGTTCACTTCCGTTGCACCTAATGCTACTAAGAAAAGAGATGCCAATTGGCATCGTTTTATTTGGTTCATTTTTTGGACGCATGTAACCTATAACAAACAACATTTGAAAATCGAACCCATTTACATACACAATATTTAAAGTAGTTCACTTCCGTTGCACCTAATGCTACTAAGAAAAGAGATGCCAATTGGCATCGTTTTATTTGGTTCAGTTTTTGGACGCATGTAACCTATAACAAACAACATTTGAAAATAGAATCCATTTACCCACACAATATTATAGGTAGTTCACTTCCGTTGCACCGAATGCTACTAAGAAAAGAGATGCCAATTGGCATCGTTTTATTTGGTTCATTTTTTGGACGCATGTAACCTATAACAAACAACATTTGAAAATAGAACCCATTTACCCCCACAATATTATAGGCAGTTCACTTCCGTTGCACCGAATGCTACTAAGAAAAGAGATGCCAATTGGCATCGTTATATTTGGTTCACTTTTTGGACGCATGTAACCTATAACAAACAACATTTGAAAATCGAACCCATTTACATACACAATATTATAAGTAGTTCACTTCTGTTGCACCGAATGCTACTAAGAAAAGAGATGCCAATTGGCAACGTTTTATTTGCTTCACTTTTTAGACGCATGTAACCTATAACAAACAACATTTGAAAATAGAACCCATTTACCTACACAATATTATAGGTAGTTCACTTCCGTTGCACCGAATGCTACTAAGAAAAGAGATGCCAATTGGCAACGTTTTATTTGCTTCACTTTTTGGACGCATGTTACCTATCTACCTCCCCTTATATATAAGCATATCTCTGCCTGCTACATGGACAGGAATGTTTAGAGGCTGTGTCACACATGAGATACTAGTTACTTCGGCTGTGTATAGAGGGCATCAACGCTGGCCTGCCCTGCCCTGTCTGCCTAGCAGTTTCCCAGCGCCTAATGCTCTTTTAGTTCTCATGCCCACTGATCTGCAGCCTCGCTTTGATGTGGCCGCACCTACGCCCTTTGCCTGCCTGTCATAATAGGAAACTATAACAATCTGTAACAAGTATAAAAAAACTATTTGAAAAACAGCGTTGTGAGTACTCTGCGACCAACAACATTTATGCTGAGCCTGGACCAGTTTCACTAACTTGGCACCACTGACACTGTTTCATTTTTTTTATATAAACGAGTAATATTTGTCACTAAGTTTTTTTCATTTGTTTTTGTCTTGTTAAAATGTATTGTGCCTTTTTAGTGAAATAAAGTTTTATCTATCTATCTAGTATCGTCTATATGATGAACATCAACAGCGTTTAATGATAATGTTTGGATCTAGTAGTAGGGCATTATTAGTACATTACTGCAGCGGCCAGCAAAAGAGGCATTGATGGACGAACGTGTAAATGTGGGCCGAGGCGAAGTCGAGGCACACGTACGTAAATCCATCTATGCCTGTTGTGGCCAAGGCCTGTATAAGTACTTTTCTCAAATAATGCGCGGAAATTAAAACTTCATTAATTACTTTTCAAAATCATATCAGTGACGAACAACGAACAACAATAATTTTTCACGTGCCAAAGTGTTCGTTTTTTTTTAATAAACAGCGTTCTATTATAAGTCAGTTCGAAATTTAAAAAACTTTGATGTTATCTCCTTGATTGCCATGCTTCGCAGTAAAATATAGTTCCATTTTTAATTACACGACAGATATGAGTTTACATAGTAATTTATTTGGCCGCTAAACACGACAGATATGGATTTTCATACAACTTTCATGTTTTGGCCAGTACAGCAATATATCGATCTCAAAGGGTTGTCAAAATAATTCTCAAATTTTCAAGCATGTTTGAAAAAAAACGTTATTACATAAGGTCTGTCTCTTTTTTTATCCACAACTGGTATGGTAAGCCCTTGACATCATCTCAACAGTGATAGTAAGTAACGACGATGCCGAAGATGAAAGTGGGCTTACCAAGATTCCCCAACGCAATGGGGAACTGGCTATCTTATCTTCAAGCCGGAACACCTCTACGTTAACAACAATGATACTTGGCGGCAAGACTTAGATAAGATGGTGGTAGCTAGCCAGGCGGGCTTAGAAAATTTCCTCCCACCAACCAAACCGAGTCATACAAAGTTAGACTTCGCCGGGAATCGAACCCGCGACCTCTTGATGTGAAGCTAATGGACTTAACCATTACACCATGGAGGCGGTTAAAATATACAAACATTCTGCTGCATGAAATGTTTTTCCATTGGGCACTCTGGGTAAGTGCCCAGGGCCCGCGATCCATGGGGCCCCCTGGTAGATCATATTCAGATAAAATATTTAGAAAAAATCTAGTCGCTGACTGAGATGTCCATAGAATGTGATGCGCTCAAAGTTACCTAAGGACCTAATTATTGTCAATTTTTGAAGAAGTGATTGTCAATTTTTCTTTTCTAAAATCTATAATGACCTATAATGAATATGGATTTTTAAGAACTAGCGTTCACTTATAGTGAATAGTTTACTAGTTACTTTTACAGATTATACTTATTATAATTAACTACGAGTACCTATTCGGTTAATGTGACCCTAAGTAACTTAAACAAACCGGCCAAGTGCGAGTTGGACTTGCGGTATGAGGGTTCCGTACCACCACACCTCTCCACACTACTGTGACAATGATACCTATTCACATTACAAACAAAATGCACAAACGTGAGCAACAGAAAAATACTACTTTCGCTATCTAGTGATGTTTTATTGAAATATTTTCCGTAAGTGAACGTATTATATTGAGAATATAATATTGATTTTCAATTCTTATAGGTTTTCCTGTAATCTACAAGTAATGTACTATATTTCGTATATTTTTTTAAATTTTAGGCTCAATGGTGTCGGAAATCAGGGGGGGAACGGTAAATTTTTGTCGTCTTTCATAAATAAAATCAAAACTATTTATTTTAAAATAATAACAAAAATATATTTGAGATCCTCATAACGAGCCCTTTCATTTGATATATGACATAGTAAGGTTTGCAAAACTTTTTTTTTTATTCCCAATTTTTCCCCGAAAATGACCATTACTTAAAAAAAAATTATTTACTTTACACATCTGTGATTGGGTCATAGGATTACATCGTCCTACCAAATTTCACCGGATTTGGTCCAGTAAATTCGGAGCAAATTGGCTGTGACAGACGGACAGACAGACAAACAGACACACGAGTGATCCTATAAGGGTTCTGTTTTTAGTTGTTGTTGTAAGGAACCCTAAAAATACATAAAACTCGAATAAAATGGATGTTTGCTTACCTTTTCCATGTTGGTAATAAAATAGTCATACCTTACATTAAAGTCATAGGGGTCTCGTAATTCTAAAGTGCCCAGGGCCGTAAATAAGTTAAATACGGCCCTGTACTAAATTTGTATAACCTACTAAAATTTAATAGGTCTTGCTTTAAAATACATAGCATTACATTCAAGTCTTTAAAAAAAGTCTAGCTCCAATTACAAAAAGGGGATTGTTAATCTAGAGTCTAGACATAAGCCATTAAACATATCATTGTAATTTTTCTTCAAAACATACGTAGATGGATGAGGAATCGTTCCCCTGGCCATATTCATGTTGTTAATTCTCAAGTGATGTAGGTATAAAATGTATGTATGTATATGTATTCGCGTTTGTCTGTCAACAAAATGTATATTTTGGCAGACCGTCAATACCTAGCTAGAGTGACGCATTGTTCCGTCTGCCTGTCTGAGCCGAGGGTTGAGGCCAGGCCATTGAGGCAAACATTCTTGTACCTACTTAACTATCACATTGCGGAGATATACATAATCAATCATTAAACCGAGGCATTTGTAAAACAGTTGTCTCGGTTTTTTTCTTTACGTGTAAAGAGTCAAGAAAATAACCACACTTTTGCACTTTTTCAATGTTTTACGTTGTAATTTCTCTTAAGACTTCAATTTAAAAACTAAAATTTAGCAGATTCTCTGTAGTACTTAAAAAGAAATATCTCTATATAAAAACTATGTGCAAATTTAGAAATTTTATTAATAAACAATTCGTTTAAGACGTTTTAGACCTGTTTTTGGGATTCTTTATGATCGAGTAAAGTACACACTATCGTGTAACATATTAGCACATTCCTCAGACAATAATCCTTAAGTATTTTTTTGCAAGACGGATATTTAGTAGTAATTACCCAAAAAATGTGATCTAGCAAAATGGTTTCTCCGCGTCTCCACCGGTGCCTCGCCTTAAGGGCTATAGTTAGCACAGAACGATCAAACGGTCAGGTTTTGTGTTTGTGGTCGTTCTGAACCGGGCGAGTTGGTCGTGGCAGCTGCCAGGGTCCACGGGAAGCATGGGTCGGTGGGCCGCAGCGGGAGGTGCCCGCGGCGTGCCGGTGTGGTGCCATATTCGGTCAGTAGTCAGTACACATTGTTGTTTACCGGCGCGGTATCGCGAGGCCGCGTGACGTAGCGTCTAGACGGCCCCGCCCCGCGCGCGCCCGCGCGCCCTCCGCCGACAGCGGCCATGCACTGTTTCGATCACCGGTTTATCTTTTCAAACGGTAATGCTGCATAAAACGATGCACTGCGCGACATCACATTGTGATTGACGACTGATGAGGTAACCTTAGACCACCACTATTGTGCTAATGAAAAGGGGCATATAATAAGTAGTACAGTGGCGCAAGCGGACACGAAGTGCGTCTGCGGCGATGACGGAGCGAGTTCTCTGTTTATTTTTTGGGAATGAAGATTAATGATCTACACTGAAAAGAGATACACAAAATTAATTGGATTCGTCCCTAAAAATACATGCTTCACATGTCAAAGTAGTGGTAAAACCAAATTGTTTTTGAAGATTGGTCGGTAGGTAACATGTCGGTACCTACCTACTACCTAGTATTTATCTACTTATCTACCTGTCTACCTTACGAGTAGTGTCTTTGTGTACGATACCTAGTTAGAGTAATGGAAATAATAAGTATTATTATGTATGGTATGACGAACTAGTACAGATACCTACCTACTACATAATATGTACTTAGAAGTTTAGTAGTTAGTAGAGTTAGTACCGCGATTATATTAATTAGATATTGATTATTTTTCGATTATATTAATTAGATATTGAATATTTCCTGATTTTATTAATTAGATATTGATTATTTTCCGATTACATTATTTAGATATTAGTTATTTTCCAATTACATTAATAAGATAGGTATTGATTGTTTTCCGATTATATTAATTAGATATTGATTATTTTCCGACTATATTAATTAGATATTGATTATTTTCCGATTTTATAATTTAGATATTGATTATTTTCCGATGATATTAATAAGATATTGATTATTTTCTAATTTCGTTAGATATTAGTTATTTTCCGATTACATTAATAAGATAGGTATTGATTGTTTTCCGATTATTTTAATTAGATATTGATTATTTTCCGACTATATTAGTTAAATATTGATTATTTTCCGATTTTATAATTTAGATATTGATTATTTTCCGATGATATTAATAAGATATTGATTATTTTCTAATTTCGTTAGATATTAGTTATTTTCCGATTACATTAATAAGATAGGTATTGATTGTTTTCCGATTATTTTAATTAGATATTGATTATTTTCCGACTATATTAGTTAAATATTGATTATTTTCCGATTTTATAATTTAGATATTGATTATTTTCCGATTACATTAATTAGATAGGTATTGATTGTTTTCCAATTAGGTATATTAATAAGATATAATTAATAAAATCAGGAAATATTCAATATCTAATTAATGTAACTTTAAAAGATCCCTTGATACACATCGATTGTAGACCGTTGCAGCATGTAACAGATGCACGTAACCTCGGTATAATATTTGACGAGCATCTCAAGTTTGAAAAACATGTAACTGAACTGGTGCGAAACTGCTTCTATAGGATAAAAGTTCTGTACAACATTCGTCCTTTCATCTCTGTTGATATGCGAGTGAAGCTTTGCGAAAGTCTGGTGCTATCAAAATTAAATTACTGCATAAGTGTTTATGGGCCGTGCCTTTTGAAGAAGTCTTTTCTTCTTATACAACGTGTCCAGAATGCCTGCGCACGTTTCTGTTTTCATATACCCCCTCGGACACACGTAACACCTTATCTAAATAACTTTAATATTTTAAAAATGCAAGGACGGCAAAATCTTCTCTTAGCATCACTTTTGTTTGACATCATCAAGTATAAACGCCCTGAATATCTGTTTACGAAACTAGTTTGGCGTAACGAACAGCAAAGGTATTCAGTGAGAACAAGCTCTAAAGTTCTATGTGCATCAAAACATAGAACATCGGCCTTCCGCGGTAGTTTCCGATTCCTCGCAACAAAATGTTGGAACGACATTCCGCCTCCCATTCGTGAAATTACCAATAAACACACTTTTAAAAAGAATCTCCGTATCTACTTTCTAAACCAACAAAAATGCGAGTAAGGTTCTACCGCGATCCAACTTACGTTAGCTTCACTGATAATATGCTATAGTTATCCTTATAATCTTATACTGATAAATAATCTTACTTCAGAATTAACTTACCTACTACGTTATTACTATCATCATAATAATATTCATAATTCAATTATTATTCAATTATTGCTTTTATTATTTCTGTCTAATTTATGTGCAATATCTACCCGTCATATTTGCAATGTATTTAGATACCTACTTTTATTTTATTTGGTTTCGCGAAAGACGGGCATCCATCATATACTTTAAATAATATTATTTCCACAAAGTTTATGTTTTGCATTGTACATTGGTCTACTACATAAGTTGTACTTTGATGCAGTCGGGAGTGGTTTACTCGAGTTCTTAATCACATAGCCATGTTTAAAAGAAAGAAGATGATAATTTCATTAGGCTTTAAGTATGGGTATTTAAAATGTATAATGCACATGTAGGTATAAAGACAAACTGTATGTAACTGCCTATTCCCTTAGTTTTAGACATATAGGTAACTCGTATAGGATTCAAGGTGTGTTGAAATAGTCGTTCGAGGTGCGCACGACGCAACCACCGGTACTGACAGAATATCAGCGTTGTGGACACAATCCACAACATTATGCTGAGTCAGCGCCGTTTCATTGGCAGTACTTATCGTTCGTCCTGTTTGTGTTTCACTTAGTTTTTTAATTTTGCTTTATTACGTCTTTTATTTTAATCTTGTTCTTTGTGTCAAATTCTTTGTGTTAAACTGTCAATGAATAAATGATTTATCTATCTATCTATCTATCTAGTATATTAATTAGATATTAATTATTTTCCGACTATATTAATTAGATACCTATTAATTATTTTCCGATTTTATAATTTAGATATTGATTATTTTCCGATTATATTAATGATTATTTTCCTCATTAGCTCCTAATCAACAGCAGTCCGCGTTCGTAATAAAGATCTTAAGTCAGCGCATTGGCTAATGAACGAGTACCATCTACAGTGTGTAAAAAAAATGGTGTAGGACCCGTTAACTGCGGGTTCTACTCATCATACTGAACAACTTTCCCCAACAAACTAGAGTCAATTATCAAAATTGGACCCTCCATAGTAAAATGCACCAAATTGTTCGTACTTACAGCTGATCGATTTGTATGAAGAGTAACAAATTTTTTTGCGATTTCAGCAAAATTGTAGAACAAAAGTTGTTCAGTACGACTTATTTTGTTACATTCTGTATACATTAGACCTGAAAACATTACATTCAAACAATGCACAGAACGGGACTTAGGATTCTTTTCAATAAATTAATGTATGTTTTAAAAAACCAAGTTATTTTTGCATAGAATATTTTGTATGGAAAATCTATGAACTTTTTACATATCCTACTGTAGGTATATCGTTGGTCTACAATAATTAATTACTCCTAAACTAAAAAAGTTCACTTAACCTTGATAATTTTTCTTCAAAATTAAATATATTTATACGCTATTTACTACTTCTTTTCAGTTTTTCTGAAATAACGGTTTAGCTGGTAGGAGGTGGGAAAATGTTACTACAACAAAAATATTATCACTTAAGGCGACTACACCAATTTTGTTACACATATCTACCTACTCGAAACTGTTCAATGATATTTTGCGTGTTTATTTATTTATTTATTCCATAGGGAAATCAACAGCTTTTTTGGATATTATATAAAATACTTATTTCTAGGTATAAAATTAAGTGATGAAGCCTTTATAGATTTCCACAATTAATATATATTTATAGAATGTATGTGTATGTATGTATATTAGTATATTATATTTTATGTATTGTTTAGTATTTAAATAAGTTTATAAACTTGTTTTTTTTTACTTTTAGTTATATGACTTCTATTAGTTATAATAATAAGTTAGATAATTTAAAGTTGAATTTGCTGCCATCCTGTACTAGTTTACCTGTCCCTAACTTAAGGTTGCCTGGTAGAAATCGCTTAAAGCGATAAGGCCGCCTTTGCACTCTATGTATATTACAAATTATAAGTCCTGTATTGTTTTTTGGCGTGCAATAAAGTATATTTACTTACTTAATACTCGGAGGACGGTCTAATCTATAATTATTTAATATTAGTTGGGGTAATTCGGATAGGTACAAGTACCTACCTAGGTATATGGGATTTTTGGGCTCATTGGGGCTTGAGCTACAATTTACGTTTATTGTGTCGTAGTAATTACACAACAGATGACCCTATCATGTCTGGGGTATAATTGTCTGGGCAATTAAAACCGGCATTAAAACTAGATGCGGTCTAGTTCCGGTTCACGAGTCGAGTCGTTCAGTCAGCCAGCGGTGATGGTAGCAGCTAAATACATAGTAGGCAGCTAGTGAAGGTATAGTTAAGGCGAGGTGTTGTTCACAACAGTTGTCTCTGTTTTTTTTCTTAACGTGTAAAGAGTAAAGAAAATAACCACACTTTTATGCACTTTTTAAATATTTCATTTTTTTACTTAGCTATAGGCATTTTTTCAAAAAAAGTGAGTCCGACGATATGTCAGGATTTTATTTAGGATAAAGAGAAAAAAAAAATAAGGTGCTTGTCAAACGTAGTGAAGTAAAACTGGTTTTTGTGGGCTAAAACAGCAAAAATTTGACAAAATTTAAGCAAACTTTTCTAGTTTTTTTCTATAGAGAAAATTTTAACAAATCGTGTTTTGGCCTTCTACACTTTGTAGCAGACATATTATAATAAATTTATTTTAATGAAATGTACTGCAGTTTCAACCGCAGAAAAATGATTTTTTCCAACCGTCGATTTCGGGGTTTGCATTATTTTCTGAAAGGGATGGTTCCGAATAATCACAAAGGGGTGCGAACCTCAGTGGTACCTATCTTATTATTATAAATGTGAAAATGTGTTTGTTTGTTTGTTTGTCACCTTTTCACGCTTTAACACATCAACTAATCTTGAAGAAATTAAGCATGCACTTAGTCTGTGTCATGGAGAAGGACATAGGCTACTGTTTATCCCGGAAAAATCGCATAGTCTGATACAGTTCCCGAGGGAACTGAAATAAAAGTAATTTTTTGGTTAATTTTCGTTATCACGTCAATTCCCGCTGTCAATTTTTCATAATGAATGATCGTAAAAGTTTAAAGTGTTATAATTTATTCAACGTTGCAACGCAGCAACGCAACAGAGATGGTTTTAGGGGGTGGGAAATGACATAGACTATTAATTGGCATAGCCCGACATAGTTTCTGACGGATCTGTGAAAAAACTCATTTCCACAGTTGCACACGTCGCGGCGTCGCAACGGAACATCGCATCGACGTGAATTTTTGCATAGAAATAGTTGAGGGGGTGGGAAGTGAAGTGCATACTGATGATCAGAATAACCGGATATATTTCCCGAGGGATTTGGAGAAAAATCATGTGTACCACCACTTACCCTCAAACATAGTCATAAAAACGATGTCCACCCGGGCATAGCCGCGGACAAAAGCTAGTAGCTACATAACTGCGGTCTTAGCACATGATAAAACCTTTTATATTTCGATAGGGAATGCAATTACAAACCAAAAATATATTTGAACATTTTGAACTAAAGCGTTTACTAAGATATATTGAGAGATAACGAGGGAATTAGTGCTTTGACAACTTTAACTCAAAATATCTCAGTAACGTGACGCCTTAGATCAGAATATCCCAATATATTTTCGGTTTGTATTTGCGTCCCCATAGCAATAGGTATACAGGTGTAACAAAATTGGTGTAGATCCCGTTAACTGGGGCTTTTACATATCATACTGAACAACTTTAGTTCTATGACTTTGCTGAAATCGCAAAAAATAACTCTTCATCTGATCAGCTGATCGACCAATTTTGTACACTTTTTTATGAGGGTCTATGAGCTGATATGTATGACAGTTAATAAAAAGGAACTCAAATGACTAGCAGTCTTCATCCCTATTAAATAGGTATCTAAATGATTACGAGTATACTACAAAGTTATCTTTTTCGTAAAAATAGTGGCAAAAAAAATATTGCTTCTATCTCATGGAACTGAACAACTTTCCCCAAGAGTACAGTCAATACGAAAAAAAAGGTGTTTTTTTTAAATTCACCAATGGTAATTAAGCCCTTGGCAGCATCTCACCTGATGGTAAGTGACGATGATGCCGGAGTTGGATGGCTTGCCAAGATTCCACAACGCAATGAATGAGGAACTGGCTATCTTATCTTCCAGCCGGAACACATCACTGTTGTTATACTCTATTCACGGAAACGAGCTAGTGGAGCGCTTTCTCTATCACACAATCGCTTACAAAAGACAAGGACGGAAAACTGCGTCACACGAGAAAGGGGGCGTCAACTTTTGCTTAAAAACTAAAGACGCGTTCACATGCGCTTCTTTAAAATTTTTAGTGAACTTTAATTTTGTAGAAATGTTTTAGTTTTTACTGCTACAAATTTCGATACCTATTTGATATACTTAAATTAAAGGATTTTACTTATACATTTAAAGGAAAAAAGAAAGATTTGGGAAAATAACAATTTTTATTTAAAATTATTTAACTTTAAGTATACAAAATGTTTAATAAAATAATATACTACTAAAAAATTAAATTAAATATTTAAAAAACCCCCCCGCAAAAAAGTAAAGCGGACATTTAAAAAGTAAAAAATAATACCTTTCGTTGAGCCATCAAATTCATTTCAGAAATACCTATATATATTTTAATTATCGAAATCGATGGATGGCACGATAGGGTTTGCTCATTAAAATGGCGCTATAATGTCGCGTCGGGGTACCGCTTTAGTGAATCAGACCCTTCATTTGATTGACTATTTATTATTTACTAGTATTTTCGACCAACTTGCGACGACGATCAACTTTTGTGACAAATCTATTAACATTGGGTGTTATGAGTCTGGGAGCGTTATGAGTTTGAAAGTTCTCTATTTTAGCTATGTATTTTATTATATTTGGGAAGTTAGCAGCCTCATTCACAAAATACTAGTTATTGCTTTAAACTTAGCGGTACCCCGACGCGACATTATAGCGCCATTTTAATGAGCAAACCCTATCGTGCCATCCATCGATTTCGATAATTAAAATATATATAGGTATTTCTGAAATGAATTTGATGGCTCAACGAAAGGTATTATTTTTTACTTTTTAAATGTCCGCTTAACTTTTTTGCGGGGGGGGTTTTTTAATTTTTTAATTTAATTTTTATTTCAAAATTTTTAACTTATTTTCAAAATAATTAATGACAAGTACAGTTATATCTAAAAGGATATAGATTTGTCTATAAAACATTCATCAAAATTATGTTCGGTTGTTTTGTTTTTAAACCAAAATGTTTGGAAGTTATGTAAGAGATGCTAAATTATTTAGGCGCGCGTTAAAATATTTTATTATGAAAGGCTGCGTTAATACATCAACGAGCACCACTTTTTTCCTTCTTAAAAATATTTATGTTTTCTTTAACGTTTTTATTGAATACTCGTAAATTATTAGGTAGTTATTGAATATAAAATTTAGTTTTTGTGTGTAACATAAATTACTGAAAATCAGAACAAGAATCGAATAGAATCAATTCCTAAAATTTTTGGAAATCATTTTTGGTGAGATCGTTTTTTTTTATTATTTAAAGCCATGGGATTTTAGCTCTAAAGGCTGATTTACACTTCAGAAAGTAATAAGCACTTAAAATAGAGGCTTATGTGGCTTTGAGTCGAGTGAAAAGTTTACAAGGTATTGCAATTTGTGAATTGGATCAAAGAAAACTATTCAATTGTCCACATGATAAATCAGCATTGGAAGAATTGCAAAGAATAAGAAATCAAAGCAAAGATTTATCTCAATAATATTTAGTTTACAGTTAGTCATAGTTTCAGGTACGCATGTATGTCAAAAATTTAACGGATTTTAACAACATCAGCTTACCGTGTTGCCACCATTGCATTGTATGCAGAATCAAATACTGATCAAAACGAGTCCGAACACGACATATCTGCTATTATTTTTTTAAGAGTGTACTAGTGTGCTGGATATCCTGGCCGCAGCATCAGCTCACCGTGTTGCCACCATTGCATTGTATGCAGAATCAAATACTGATCAAAACGAGTCCAAACACGACATATCTGCTATTATTTTTTCAAGGATATGCTAGTGTTCTGGATATCCTGGCCGCAGCATCAGCTCACCGTGTTGCCACCATTGCATTGTATGCAGAATCAAATACTGATCAAAACGAGTCCAAACACGACATATCTGCTATTATTTTTTTAAGAGTGTACGAGTGTGCTGGATATCCTGGCCGCAGCATCAGCTCACCGTGTTGCCACCATTGCATTGTATGCAGAATCAAATACTGATCAAAACGAGTCCAAACACGACATATCTGCTATTATTTTTTCAAGGATGTGCTAGTGTTCTGGATATCTGCTATTATTTTTTCAAGGATGTGCTAGTGTTCTGGATATCCTGGCCGCAGCATCAGCTCACAGTGTTGCCACCATTGCATTGTATGCAGAATCAAATACTGAGTTAAGTTTTTTTTTTGAGAAAAAACGAGTCCAAACACGACATATCTGCTATTATTTTTTTAAGAGTGTGCTAGTGTTCTGGATATCCTGGCTGCAGCATCAGACCAAGAGTTCCATAATCCTGCATAGTTATTAAGCATACATGAGTGTTTCAAGTTTTAGGTCACATGTATGTTTGAAAGTAAAGTAAATACACATTAAGAGTCTAAGAACCCTACCGCAGCTAACAAAAGAGCTGATGACCTTGAAACGGCTGAACCGATTTTGATAAAACGTATCTAAGAACCATCGCCAAAAAACCTGCTTGTAAATAAAAAAAAACGCATCCAAATCGGTTCACCCGTTTGAGAGCTACGGTGCCACAGACAGACACACAGATACACAGACACACAGACACACACACACACATAGCGGTCAAACTTATAACACCCCTCTTTTTTGCGTCGGGGGTTAAAAATATATATTACTATCTTTATTCGCTATCCCACGATGTATCACTGCTGCTACTGTCGCTTTATAATTAAATTTTCCGTCATGATATCTATATTCCTATCCATTTCATTCATTTTAGGTTCGATAACTTCTGTGACGTGTTGTATGCATTTTTTCCATTTCATACTGTCAATTTTTTCTATCCCGTCCATCATCAGATTTTTTACCTCTGCCATTTTAAATGTCTTATTGTTGGAAGCGACGTGTCCTTTTATTTGAGCCCAAATAAGTTCAATTGGATTCAGCTCGCAGTGATACGGGGAAAGGTGAAGTACAGTTTTGTTTTTAGCCTTTGCCATTTCGTGAATTACACGTGCCTCGTATCGCTCCCGGTGGCCTTTAACAATGTTTAGTAATTCCCTTTTAAACATATCATCCAGAAAAGGGATGTTTTTTTCTTTAAGCCAATCTATAATTTCTTGTTTTTTAATCTTGGCTGTAGGAACTTGTTCTATTTTCCGAGAGTGATACGAGGCATTATCCATGACAGTAACACTATTATCTTCTAATTTGTCCAAAATACTGGAAAACCAATTTTCGAACACCTGGGCGTTCATATCTTGATGGTAATCTCCTTGTTTTTTTGATAGAAACATCAATAGGCCGCCTTTTACAAAGCCGTCGCACAGTATGATCTGGACCCTCAAAATTCATCATCATCTTTTTATTGCAAAATCTGGTCGATTTTATCATAAGAAATGCGAGAGTAGAACACCCATGTGGCAAAAATAAGTAGTTTTGGAAATATGATTTTTTTTAAATCTTTAAATTTGTAACCGGATTTTACGAAAATTTTAAATAATTAAAAAACCGTAAAAGATTTTTAAAATTTGTTCAGACAAATAATGTTAAGTTATCAATTACCTACGCATTCGTGCAATCAAAACAGATCTTGCATCATTTATTTCGATTTTATTTAGGAATTTCTGATTTTCGTTTTTATTTTTTTTTCTCGAAAAGTCCATGATATTATACGGTGATTTTTGGACAGGAGGTACTTTAGTAGTTCTTCTACACCTACTAAAGATATCACGTTATAATTCCATGGACTCTTCAAGATATATGTAAAACAATTTATATCCGGGGTTTTCAACCCTAGGGTTGTCACTAAAAGATAAGCTTTTTTTAGAAATTAACCTAAATTATTTATTTTTTTTAAACTGTCGAAATAGAAGTTAATGTTGTGTTTTTAGTTTGTTTTGAATGATCACTTGTTAATCATTTTTTTATTTTGATTTATCTTGAAGAGTCCATGGAATTATAACGTGATATCTTTAGTAGGTGTAGAAGAACTACTAAAGTACCTCCTGTCCAAAAAATCACCGTATAATATCATGGAATTTTCGAGAAAAAAAAATAAAAACGAAAATCAGAAATTCCTAAATAAAATCGAAATAAATGATGCAAGATCTGTTTTGATTGCACGAATGCGTAGGTAATTGATAACTTAAAATTATTTGCCTGAACAAATTTTAAAAATCTTTTACGGTTTTTTAATTATTTCAAATTTTCGTAAAATCCGCTTACAAATTTAAAGATTTAAAAAAAATCATATTTCCAAAACTACTTGTTTTTGCCACATGGGTGTTCTACTCTCGCATTTCTTATGATAAAATCGACCAGATTTTGCAATAAAAAGATGATGATGAATTTTGAGGGTCCAGATCATACTGTGCGTCGTCACTACCAATGTGGGTTATTATTAGTCGCTTGCCCTTTCCTATAACAATATACAAATCATTAGTTTTGTACATAATACAAAAATACACCGATCCTGATAACAAAACAATAAGACTGCGCACGTGCATGTCGTTGCGAGTTTAAGTCTGCCGACAAAGCAGCCGGTTCGCCAAAATTTAACAAAAGACTAATCGTTCAAAAGAAAATAGGAACTAATAATTAAGTATGTATAATGAAGATAAACGTACCAGAAGGATTTTTTAGGCCCGTAGACAAACCTCTAATAAATGCGTTTTCTATTATTTTGCCTCGCTTCTTTAATTTGTCGAAGGTAATTGCGCCTCCAAAAGAAAATGTCATCTCGGTCATTCAAAAAACTGTTCCTGCTTCTTTTATTAAATTTAAAACCAATCTTCCTTAAAATTTTATAAAATGTTGTTCTTTTGAACACTGGGAGTTGTCTTCATTTACCGCCTTCAAAACTTTATCCACTGTTGGTATCTCTTTTCGCAGGAAAAAGTTATGTACCATAATTCGTATGGCACATTTAATAAAATCGTCAATTTTGTTTATAATTGACAACCTGGGCTTTGTTTTTTTGGGAGACTTCGCGACCCCATTGTTATCTTTTTGCTCCTTCACAACTCTGTATATAGAGACCCAGTGCACACCCATTGAATCTGCAATGGTTTTACATATTTCATTGGTCGAATTCGATGGTGATGCTTCCTTGAATGTGTGGTACATATTGCACATCATGACCTTTTCTGTTGATGAAAAGGCTCGCCGCTGTCTCTTCTTTACTGAAGAAACAGGTGCAGTCCCATTAACATCAGCCATATCCTACAAGCAGAATAATCAATATATTTTTTTGACCACATTTAAAAGTACTTATATAAAACTAGCTGTCCCGGCGAACTACGTACCGCCTTACATTACATTACACTGCCTTACCCTAACCTAACCTACACTACACTACACTACCCTACCCTACACTACACTACCCTACCCTACACTACCCTACCCTACACTACTCTACCCTACACTACCCTACACTACACTACCCTACCCTACCCTACACTACCCTACCATACCCTACACTACCCTACCCTACACTACACTACACTACCCTACCCTACCCTACATAAGAACCTTCTCCTGACAATAACGAACTCGACAAAAAAAGAATTAGCGAAATCGGTCTAGCCGTTTAGGAGGAGTTCAATGACTAACACACGGACAGAAGATTTATATATATAAAGATGTATTTATTGTTAAATTAGAATTAAATAAACATTAACTCTCAAAAACTCTAAGGTAACCTCCAAAAATACCTATACTAACATAATTCATAATATTATATTCCTAGAAATACCGAAAAAACTAGTTATTCATAATAAAAGTAAATATTTTCATAAAAATGAACTAATTTTACACGAATTATAAAAAAAACTTAATAATATTGCCATAAAAGAACCGACATAAAAATAGATATAAACAAATAACTTAAAATAATATCTTTAACTTACCGCTGAGAATAGAAAAGAGAAGTACAAGTCCGATATAAACACGCCAAGTCTTCGATAATGCAATCAACTCAAAATCCAATACACAAGCCAGGTCACACAGTAATAGAAGAAACAGTCCAAAGTAATGCCAAAATCCAAAATAATAAATCAATCGCAACGCGGTAGAGGTGGAGACGTCTGAACAGCACGAGTCGTACGAACAGACTAAAAAGTAGCGCACGGTGGACACAGCCTTAGCGTCGTTACTCCGGCCAATTACAGAAAAGATGATTTCTTCGGTACTAGCTCGTCTCCGTGAACAGGGTATAGTATTGATGTTTGGCGGCAAGACTTACATAAGATGGTGGTAGCTAGCCAGGTGGGCTTAGAAAATGCACTTCCACCAACCAAACCGAGTCTTACAAAGTCAGACTCCGTCGGAAATCGAACCCGCGACCTCCTGGTGTGAAGCTAATGGACTTAACCATTACGCCACGCAGGTGGTAAAAAATCAATAGTATCTTTTAAAACTTACCAGTAACAAACAACAAAAAATTTGACTTTTCGACTATTAACCAAGTGATTATTATGGGTGACTTCTGTGTCTGCGTCAGTGTTTTCCGATTCCTATAAATTGGGGACCTTCAAGGCGAGAGTTAAAAGGCATTTTTTTTGAATTGGCGTATACCATCCTTGACTGCATCATTACTTCCTATCAGGTAAGATGCAGTCAAACAAATGCACTAAAATTTTAATAAAAAAAAAGGAATTAAAAAAATATTTTCTGAATTCACTGTTTGTTTCTTGGGAATGTTGTCCAGAGTTGAAGACATAATATCATCCTGTAGATTTTAAATAGAAATAAAATTTATGTCGATATAAAAAAATAAACGGTTAGCTACATTAGCCGAACTTTTATGGTTATTACCATTTATAACTAACCCAGCTAGACGTGTAATAAAATACAAGAATTTTATAAATTTGGAAATTTTTGGTTCATTTTGTACTGCTGCCATGATTTCTTTTTTTTAATAGTTATTTAATAACGGCACAGTTTTTTAAATTAAATTACTTCGATAATAAACAGAGGAAACTGTATCCTTTGCTACAGAACCTAAGATTCAAAGTCCAATTTACTAGTTTGATTAGTCGAAGTCCAAAACCTACAATAGGGTTGCTTACCCAGTAAACACGCTGCACGCATCCCATTCCCGCCCAATGTTATACGATTCTTCTGAAATACAGAGTTTACAACTCTGTATAACGTCACTCAATATAACGATTCACTCTTTGAAACGTCAACATTTTGTGGCTCCAGTTTGTTTACTTTAACGCTTATTTCTCTCTGTATAACGAAAACTCTCAATAACGTCACAAAATGTCCGGTGCCTTGAATGTCGCTATATAGAGTTTACACTGTACGAGTAGTTGTACAGTAAGTTGAACGAAAAACTTAAAAACTTTTTACTTGGATGTTAGGTACAAACTGTTATTTGAAAAGAGTTTTTATGTTCAAAAGCTAAATGCTCACGATGCTCCTCGCGGAACATGAATCTACCTCCAAAGTTCATCATCAGATCAACTTCAAAATACCAAAAAGATCTAGTGTCACCGGGAATACGGCTTCATACCAAATTTCAATTATCTAAGCTCAATCGGACACCTAAAAGGAGCTTTAAAAACGTTTGCAAGATTTGACCTTTACAAAATAACTTACATACATACAAACATTGCAAGTTTTTACAAAATTTCAGTCTGAATATTTCGAATTCACGTTCAAATCATACAATCAATCAAATCAATCAATACAAATAATTTATTTTAAATAGGTGTTTACGCACACTTTTAACTAGTCAAAAAACTTATTGAATATTACAAATAATGTCATGATTCAGATTACAGTCTCAGGTAATGGTATTTGTTATAGAAACAACATATAATATATCTTTGTCATTTACTATAATCTATTATTATATAACTATTAGTGGGTGCTCGCGGCTTCGCCCGCGCAGTTCCCATTTTTTGGTGTTCCCGTGGGAATTTCCCGAAATCCTTTCTTAGCGGATGCCTACGTCATAATATCTACCTGCATGCCAAATTTCAGTCCGATCCGTCCAGTGGTTTGGGCTGTGCGTTGATAGATTAATATGTCAGTCAGTCAGTCAGTCACCTTTGAGTTATATATATTTAGATATCCTCTAGAGCACAAGCATTTTTTGACATGAGTCTTGAATTTATTCTCTGACAAACTAGTTACATTTTCTAGAATTTAATTGTAGAATCTTATACACTGCCCCACAAATGACATTTAACATTGTCAAGAGCACTGCAACTGCAAAAGTGTGGACTTCGAGCCCTCGTGAGAAGTCGGACTGGCCACTGCCAGCTTAGCAAACGTCTTAATCAAGTGAAGCTTGCAGTCTCAGACGAGTGCCGAATCTGCATCGAAGAAGAGAAAACACCTCTTCACTTACTCTGTGACTCTGTGAGTGCGTGGCACTCGTCCAAGCCAGGAGTGGTTCCCTGGGTGGACCTATGGTAGCACCAGAGGTCATCAGGGAGCTTAATCCCAAGTGCATAATACAGTTCATCAGAACTATTGGCTATGAGGAAGTTATAAAACAAGGGCAGAGATCACAGTAGATTTAATAATAATAAAATTGCTATTTGTTACTTTTTAACCCCCGACGCAAAAAAGAGGGGTGTTATAAGTTTGACCGCTATGTGTGTGTGTGTGTCTGTGTGTGTGTCTGTGTGTCTGTCTGTGTGTCTGTCTGTGGCACCGTAGCTCTCAAACGGGTTAACCGATTTGGATGCGGTTTTTTTTATTTACAAGCAGGTTTTTTGGCGATGGTTCTTAGATACGTTTTATCAAAATCGGTTCAGCCGTTTCAAGGTCATCAGCTCTTTTGTTAGCTGCGGTAGGGTTCTTAGACTCTTAATGTGTATTTACTTTACTTTCAAACATACATGTGACCAAAAACTTGAAACACTCATGTATGCTTAATAACTATGCAGGATTATGGAACTCTTGGTCTGATGCTGCAGCCAGGATATCCAGAACACTAGCACACTCTTAAAAAAATAATAGCAGATATGTCGTGTTTGGACTCGTTTTGATCAGTATTTGATTCTGCATACAATGCAATGGTGGCAACACGGTGAGCTGATGCTGCGGCCAGGATATCCAGCACACTAGTACACTCTTAAAAAAATAATAGCAGATATGTCGTGTTTGGACTCGTTTTGATCAGTATTTGATTCTGCATACAATGCAATGGTGGCAACACGGTGAGCTGATGTTGTTAAAATCCGTTAAATTTTTGACATACCTACGTACCTGAAACTATGACTAACTGTGAACTAAATATTATTGAGATAAACCTTCGCTTTGATTTCTTATATAAACCCCCGACGCAAAAAGAGGGGTGTTATAAGTTTGACGCCAATTTCTGTGTGTTTGTGTCTGTTTGTCTGTGGCATCGCAACTCTCGAACGGATGGACCGATTTTGATGCGGTTTTTTTTACGTGAAACAAGTTTCCTTGCGGTATAATCGATAAAGATCTGTTCAGCCGTTTGAGGGTTATCAGCTCTTATCTAGGTGACTAAGGGATCTGGGCAACTTATACAGGTCTGATCGATTCAAAATTTGGTGCCCTGTTAATGTAAAAATATTGCAAAACCATGATACACATTTAATTGCAGCTTCAAACAAGGGAGGTCAGCAACTTCCACAGGCTTGATCGATTCAAAATAGGCTAGATTTTGTGTCGCAGTATCGTGTTTCGTCCCGGAAACTATTTGTATGAATGTGGGGGTAGAGTTTCGATTGTATGTAATAGTTATGTAAAGTTTAAAAAGCACGAAATAAAAATTAAATTAAAAATTTAAAAAACCCCCGACAAAAACCTCTAAAAAGTAAACAATAATATGTATTGACCCTTTGAGTTTAATTTAAGTAGTAATATTTTGATCCAAGAGTCGTCGCGTAGGGGGACCGCTAAGTAAATAAAATAAAAACAGAATACAACTGATTTACTTTACTACAACTAATTAGTAATAACTTCACAACTTAGCGGTCCCCCTACGCGACGACTCTTGGATCAAAATATTACTACTTAAATTAAACTCAAAGGGTCAATACATATTATTGTTTACTTTTTAGAGGTTTTTGTCGGGGGTTTTTTAAATTTTTAATTTAATTTTTATCGAATTAATTATACCTATGCTAAATAATCTTCAAAAAGATAAAACTTTCAGATATAAGAAACTTCAATTTAAAAATAATTTTAATTATTTCGTATTCCTCTCAGCAAACCCTTTCATTTTAAAACCCATTTCATGGGGATACATAAAAATATTACTGATCCGCCGTCTTTGGGAGTCCACCATATTATATTACGTAACTAATGACGTCACTTAGTTGTTCTCCAAACTTAACGTGTATGCAAAATTTCATCGGAGATCGGGAAGTGGTTCTAATTTAGCTTCCAAGATTTGTCCCAATTAACACGGCAAGCTAATCCCTACTAATATTATAAATGTGAAAGTAACTCTGTCTGTCTGTTACGCTTTCCCGCAAAAACTACTGAACGGATTTGGCTGAAATTTGGTAGGTAGACAGATTAGGGCCTGGATTCAGACATAGGCTACTTTTTACCACGCACTGCGCACCCTCGAAAAGTCATAGAAACGTTGTCCACGCGGGTGAAACCGCGGGAAACAGCTAGTATAGTATAAAGCTTGTAAAAACTGGTTGGGTACATTATGAGCTCTTGGTCAAAATGTAACAAAACTTGGGAATACATTTGTTTTTCAATGAAAAAGCCACGTACGTATAGCCGAATGACATCATCATCAATCATTAATACGGCAACGAACGAATTTTTTTCAACATTTAAACTGTCACTTTCGAAATCCACTCGAACAGTTTGATAAAAATCTTAATAGAACAAAGTACTGTTGACGGTTGAGCACGTCGAGAAAATATCGTGGCATTTATTTTTATGAATCAGTGTTCCAAAAATACTGCGTCGCTCCATCCGTCAGGGAGATAACATTATCACCTTACCCAACACCCGAGTCCGGCTGCCGTGCTGTGCCGGTCGCGGTGTTGGCTCGACTTACTCATCGGACTGACTCGGTGGCTCAGTGGTTAGTGCTCTTGACTACTGATCCGAGAGTCGTGGGTTCGATCCCCACCCAGGGCAAACATTTGTGTGAAGAGCAGATTTGTTTGCTCTGTGTCTGGGTTAAATCTTAATATATATAAATCTCGTGTCACAATGTTTGTCCCCAATGGACTCCTAAACCACTTAACCGATTATAATAAAATTCGCACACCATGTGCAGTTCGATCCAACTTGAGAGATAGGATAGGGTAGGGTAGGGTAGTGTAGGGTAGGGTAGTGTAGGGTAGGGTAGGGTAGTGTAGTGTAGGGTAGTGTAGAGTAGTGTAAGGTAGGGTAGGGTAGTGTAGTGTAGTGTATGTAGGGTAGGGTAGGGTAGTGTAGGGTAGTGTAGGGTAGGGTAGTGTAGTGTAGTGTAGGGTAGTGTAGGGTAGGGCAGGGCAGCGTAATGTAATGTAAGGCGGTACGAAGTTCGCCGGGACAGCTAGTATCTATATAAGTACTAGCGAACTTCGTACCGCCTTACATTACATTACACTGCCCTGCCCTACCCTACACTACCCTACACTACACTACACTACCCTACCCTACCCTACATACACTACACTACACTACCCTACCCTACACTACTCTACACTACCCTACACTACCCTACCCTACCCTATCCTATCTCTCAAGTTAGATCGAACTGCACATGGTGTGCGAATTTTATTATAATCGGTTAAGTGGTTTAGGAGTCCATTGAGGACAACCATTGTGACACGAGATTTATATATATTAAGATGTTTTTAAACGTATATAAGTATGTATATCAGTTTCTGGTTCCCATAACACAGGGAATCCTACTTTGGGGCTAGCAGAAATCCTTCAATTCAGTCTCTCTCCAACGAGGTCAAGATCCATCGAGATGTATCAGCTTAGTTTACTTTACACTTGAATTGCGAGCGAGACTCTACTAATCTGTGTATGTACAGAGGCCAGCACATCAAGCTAGACACTTTGGACTTTGTACCGTTCTTATGCCGTATGCGTATGGATCAGAATCGCACTTCGAGTGTCCAGCTTGATGTGCTGGCCTTTATTTATTTATTTAATAGTTTATTGTACACAGGATACATAAAATACAGATTTTAAATATTATGATCATACAAAAGGGTACAGCTTATTTCTAAAGAAATTTCTTCCAGCAGACCCGGGAATCAAGAAAGTTTTGACTGAGATGGCAGACGTGTACACAACTTAATAAAAAAAAGTAATACTTAAAGTAATATTAAATAAATACTAAATTTTAAGTAATTTTAACTAATATAGATAGACAACAAATACATAAATATAAGTACTTAAACTATTTAGATATCAGATGGTTTATATAAATACATAGATAACTAATATTAACTAATATAAATACATATTGTAAATAAAACATAAAAATTTCATGGCTAATCAATTAATTCAAGATGACAGAGAAATATAGTGTTCTTTTAGTTTCTTTTTAAAAGAGTATAGGCTCTCACAGTCACAAATTTTGTACAATGTAAGCGATGTTTAGATGACACTCCATCGGACATTGATGGGTTTGTTAGTCACACTGCGGTGAGCGGCGGCCTCTAACAGTCTACCTACTATCTACTTAGCTAGCACAGCACTCTAGACTCTAGCCCGTCGACTGTCTAGCTCTAGCGGGCCGCGGCCGCGGGCTCGAACACAATGGACAATCAGATAATAAATTATAGCTAGACATATATCAGACACTCAAAAACTAACGTCGGTTCATTGCGAGTCGAGTTCAAGGCTTCGCAATGACGATGACGCCTCCAGTGTTCGATAACAGTGCTCTGTTCTCACAATTTTGAAAACACATGCGAACAATAAAATTGCCACTGAATTCGCCTGTCACATAGTCTGCCATGTTCTACACTGTAAATTGCTATTGTAAGGAACCTGCGGTAAAAAGGACCAGCATACAATAACTTAACCACTCAGTAAGGAAGCTGGTGGATCTCAAGCATACACAAAAAGTACTTATGTAATATCTGCTACCGCTATTTTGTCAGAGAGATCGAGTTGGTACTGAGAAGTGATTTGTGTCACCCTTTTGAAAAAATAACGTCCCATAACCATAAAGCTATTATAATGGCTATAATAATTTAATAATGGTAATACTAAGGTAATTACAATGTCCTATATCCAACAGTGGACGTCCTTCGGCTGATATGATGATGATGATGATAGGTAATTTAGAATTAGTGTAGTGTACGACGTACCCAATCAAAATTTGTTTATTTCTTTTATTACCTGATTTTAATAGGATGTTTGTTTTTGTAAAATCTTTTTAAAAGACCCCTTGTTCTATTATGGGCCACCTGCATGGCGTGTTAGTAACCTCAGCTCTTTTTTTAATTTTTTATTTATTTTTCAATACAGTTACCCGAAAAATGATACTTTATATGCCGGCTTACTGTGCTTAAAATTGATTTTACCGCACACGTGCTTTTAACTTTGCCACTTTTTATTTTTTTGCTCGGAGAAACAAGACCTTAATTTTTATATTATTTTTTATATACAATTGGTAAGCCCTTGGCATCATCTCACCTGATGGTAAGTGACGATGAAAATGAACTTTGGTTGTCGGAACCTTGTTAGATATGTACCTATGTATTTTTTTCTGGTACGGTTGTTTTCCTTATCTGTTTTCTCATAACTGTATTTAAAAACGTCGTATGATTCATGGGTTTAAAAGGTATAAATGACAAACTCGTGACGATGGTAAACCCTCGCCTGCTGTTATTTACCTTTTTACCACCCTTGTATCATAAATAACTATTTTCAGTTCTCAAAAAGTTTGCATAGAGCTGTAATGTTACTGTTACCAAATTAAGGTGTTATTTTTCTGAAAGCTCATCAATATGTAAAAGCCTCATTTAAGTTGTTTTCTATTATTTTCTTTAATTCATTCAATTTATTGAAGTGAGTAATTTAATGTAGCTTAACAATATTTTTTTCTGATACCTATAATTTTATTGCAGTTTTTTGTTACATGAGTATAATATGGCCCACTGTAGTTTTTTGAAGTAAAACTTCTTTACGCACGCTTGGCTTGGGCAGTAAGCTGGTGAATGCGTGACGAGAGAGTTACGGAAATTGTCGTCAGCGTTACGGAAAGTATCGTCGGGCGAGGCGAACGGAAGCAACAATATCGGTTGTCAAAACAAACATACAAGATAAAAAATATTTGATCATTTTCAGAGGATAATAAAACTCTTTTCATAAACTGTCTATATGACAAAAAAGATTTGATTATTTTCTATTTACTTTCATACATATAGATGGATCGAAAGAAGTTTTACTTCAGTCGTGTGGTCTAAAGCACAATCGTATTTTTTTTATTAAACATTTAATTAGACGGATAAGAAGCCAAATGCTTAGAAAAACTATCGGATATTACAGAAGAATAAAAGTTTAATATATTATGTCCTTTTAAAAAAAAATTGTTTGTGGCCTCTAAACACCTAGATTTAATATGTCCAAAGAACGAGATTAACATTTATATCGGTGTCAAGCCATTTGTGGCGTTTTCATACAGACACTTCAACACCTCGATGTATCGATGGTCAATTTGGCACCGCTGGAGAGACTGTAGCACAGCCCAGGTTTCGACTGAATCAAAGGCCTTCTCATAGTCCACAAACGCCAAGCATAGTGGCTGATTGTACTCTTCGGTCTTCTGTATAATCTGCCGCAGCGTATGTATGTGGTCTATGGTCTAGACTGAAGTGGCAGTGGGCAGGGCACATAGCTCGTAGAACAGATGGCCGATGGGGCAGTAAAGTTCTCGAGTGGCGACCGCGCACCGGAAAACGTAGCGTAGGCAGGCCTCCCACGCGGTGGATCGATGACCTGGTGAAGGTCGCGGGAAGCCGATGGATGCGGGCAGCGCAGGACCGGTCGTCGTGGAAATCCTTGGGGGAGGCCTTTGTTCAGCAGTGGACGATTTGTGGCTGATATGATGATGATGATGAAGCCATTTGTACTTTTGTAACAAATTTATAAACGACAATAAAATTAATGTTACTTTGCGTTACCGTTTATTGTTCATCTATTTGTTATTTTAAAAAAAATATCAAATCTAATGCTAGTCCGTCCTTCCGTTCTATCCAACCATTTTTTTTATGAAAGATTTTGATGCACAGATTTGTCATCAAGCATTGGAAATCACCCTCGCGAGCGGCTAGCGGCTCGCGCACCGCGCTTCCTCTAGAATGAAATACGAGTCCGTCCGGCCGTTCTATCAAACCGATTTGCTTAAACAATTTTTAATGAAAGGTATTGATGCACAGTATTATCATATGTAGAACAGATGGCCGATGGGGCAGTAAAGTTCTCGAGTGGCGACCGCGCACCGGAAAACGTAACCGGTCGGCAGGCCTTCCACGCGGTGGACCGATGACCTGGTGAAGATCGCGGGAAGCCGATGGATGCGGGCAGCGCAGGACCGGTCGTCGTGGAAATCCTTGGGGGAGTCCTTTGTCCAGCAGTGGACGATTTGTGGCTGATATGATGAAGATGATGATTATCATCAAGCATTGCAAATCACCTAACTTTCGCCCTGCTCAATATATTTTTAAAAATATATGAAATGTAGTCCGAATCCGTCGAGCCGTTCTATCTTTTTGCCATTTTTTTAATAAAAGGTATTTATGACCGATTTGACATTTTTTTGAATGAAAGGTATTTATGTTTTTTTATTAAAGGTATTAATGACCGAATTGCCATTTTTTTTATGAAAGGTATTTATGCAAGGCGACTAGTGGCACAGGAATTCTTCTTAGACTGAATATATGTTTAATAAAACGGATTATCTTAAAAAAAAATGTTCTTTGATGTTACTAATGTTAATTTTCTATTTTCTTTTGGTGAAGGTTTTTTAATTAGCATAGTTTTAAATTTAATTTTGTTACTTATATATAATATTAAGCTGTAAATCTTCCGAATAGCAAATAAAATAAATAAATAAAATAAAATAGATTTGTCATCAAGTATTAAAAATTACTTAGCTTACTCCCTTCTCAAATAAATAAAAAAACAGAAAATAATTACGCAATCTATTCAGAGTCTGTCCGCCAGTTCTATATCAAACCGATTTGTTTAATATTTTTTTTAAATGAAAGGTAAACTAACTAACTATCTCACTGTCTACATTCTCAAGTTACACCCACACGTGAGTTTCGTAGCTTTCTCTGTGGTTCGTTTTGGTCTAAGAAGGTTCTTTGGTTTGTGGGTTCAATGTTTACCTATGTAAAAAAAAAACACTCGCTGTGGAACGAGCACTTTCACATGACGACGGCAGAAGCCAATTCTTAAGACAATTGTTTTAAACCTTTCATTCGTAACCATTTTTTTTTTCATTAAACAATACATTTGTTATTATTACTTAATTTTAGGGACGGACGGAAGCACCTTCTTTCGTTTGAGCTATTGCCCATTAAATTTGGTTAAGTTGGAGGGAAACTAGATGTGAACATTAAACCTACCAAACGGATTTCCATACGGTTTTCACCAATTGGCGCGCAGTTTCATGAGGAAGGTTTATTAATTTAAGATTTTACTTTGAAAAACAAACCCTTTTTTTCTATAGTACCTACATAAGTTTTTTTTTATATAATGTGTTTTTCTTATAATTGTATAGTGTGTGCAATAAAACTAATTTGTCTTATCTTTTTTTTTTAAACTGACAGTACAATTTTGCACACGAAACACATAAAACTGCATTTATAATTTGTCAGCGACCGGTTTCGAACACCATCTTCAGGCAGACTATTTATTTACCTAAACAAATAGTCTGCCTGAAGTTGGTGTTAAATTATTTATGGATTAAATGCAGTTTTATTTGTTTCATGTGGTATGTAGCACGACTTCGTAGGTAGGTACCTACGGTAGTGGGCGTGTGTTTAAAAAGAAGATGCGTGCTACAGAATTGAATTTATTAGTAAAAATAAGACCTAAAAAGAAATATACGAGAATTAGAAATAATTATTACATATTAAATTTACACAAACGAATTATGCATATAATTATATCTTACCTAAAATTGGTCTTTTAAAGGGAGCAGCCGGTAAATATATTTGAGTAAGGTCACCCGGGGCGAAAGCAACTAAAAATAAATAAATTGGTAGTTTGTCATCCTCTACCATTAGCTACCTAATTAGGAAGGTTATTTAAATGAACTTACTTTATTCCACTCCTTTCATTGAATAGTTCCGACATAAAGTACGCTGATAATAGGCTTAAGTTATTGAATAATTTCATTCTTGTTGAATTATATCAGCTCATATACGTACCCACCGAGGGGCTCGAGCCTACCCTGAATCAGGGCGATTAGGCCTTAGTCGACCACGCGGGCCCAGTGCGGGTTGGTCGACTTCACACACAACCTTCGAGTTTCTTCGCAGGCGTGTGCAGGTTTCCTCACGATGTTTTCCTTCACCGTTAAAACAATCAGTAAGTATATGTACGTAAGTTTTTGAAAAACTCATTGGTACATTGGCCGTCCAGATTTGAACCCGGTACCTCTGGTTAGATAGACCGAGTCGTTACCGGTTGAGCCACCGACGCTTCTTGTTGGATAAGAGCACTAAAATATTTTACATTTACCCCACCTTGAGGTTAATGCAACTATCAGTTAAATGACCTTGTTGGAATCTTAATCTTTACGTTTGGAATAAGAGTATATATTATAGTTTCTGAAATTGGTATCTAGATGCTGGGAATGAGGCTCAGTTTCCAGAAAATTTTATTTTATTTTTTTATAGGGCGAATGCGACTGTCTCCCATACTACCTAGTGTTGTGATAGATACGTACTACTAAACTTATCGACAAATCTTCGTGAAATTTTTTTTCGATAACAGTACCGAAAAATGATTAGTCTGATATTTAGGTAAAGAATTAAATTGCGATTCATAATATTAATAATAATATCTTGTGTGTTTATTTAAAAAATAAATCTTTATAGTAAAAGGTAAAAGATACCAAGGTAAACATTTCTTATACTCAAATAAACATCTAAGAGCAGTAAGAAACATGAAAGTAAGTACAAAACGCAGTCTTTTAAATTAACAACAAAATCGTAACTTTATTTAAAGGCTTTCATAGTTTTATAGTTTGAATATATTTTGTGCACGCCTAATCTTCGTTTCAATGACATGTATGATTAAGCTTTCTATGTAAATAAATACAATAAAAATTTAACAAAAATAATACATAAGTTAAAAAAATACGTCACAGATACCAAGGTAAACATTTTATGCAAATAGATAGTGAACTTCACTTATTGAAATATCGACACGGAACTTCACTAGTGATTTGATTTTTTCATACAAATACAATGGGGCTAATGCAACTGCAAAAATAGTTGCAATTACCCATCTACACAAAAATTTGAGGTTAATGTAACTGTGTCATTAAAATTGTAATTAAAAATTGCCTTTAACCAAATACACCAAAAGCACTTAAGTTTTATCTTTATATTAGGATGAACCTTCAATTTAGCTGGAAATAACGTGAAATATTTTTTATGGAACAAAACTAAACAGACGGCGCCGCAAAACGTTGCAACAAAATGGCGGTTGTCAAATAATACAGCATTTAGCGACTTAAAAGCGCCATCTAGACTTTATAAAAAAAGTAATAATTGCTCTACTCTTCAACAGATGGCACGTTTTACAAAAATCATTAGATTGTTAGTAAAATCAATTAGTCACTTTAGCCCCATAGTTGCTTTCGCCCCGGCTGACCTTAAGGTAATTTATTTCATTTTATAATTAATTAAGTTTTGTGTTCGGAAAGATTTTAAATCATATTGTCACATAGATTGACAGCGCATGCGTGAAAAAGAAATAGATGGAATGAAGAAGGGCCATATGAAAAAAAAACGCATAACAGCGTGCCGCGTTACAGATATATAGCAATATGTGTGATATAGTGTTGCACCAAGAACCTACAATTAAATAAAATAAAGACTTTAAAGTCTCCTAACACCCGGTAAGGTTGGCTGGAAGAGATCTCTTATAGAGATAAGTCCACCTTTGTACACGTCCTCTCTAAGTTAATGTCATTTAAATGTTTGTGTACAATAAAGGACAAATACAATAACTAGTACAATTTTTACAAGTAGTGAGTTAAAAAGTTTGCGCGATCGCCATTTTCTTATTTAAAACGCACAGTAATCGTACATTATGTGAGTAGTTGTTGTGCTTTCATTTATGGGTGTTGGAAAGAAAACGAAAAGTGCTCGGAGGATGTATGAAAGGTACGCGCACATTCTAGCACACCGCGCAACTTCGATGGCGAGCCGCTTGCGGGTTGCCCATCGCGCACCATCGATGTAAATAATAAAAAAATGCCTCGGAGCAACACGGGTCCTCCTCGTATTTTATTATGAAATATATATTTTTTAAAGGCATAATAAACATTCGGTCCGCAAAATAACTACTTGAGCGGCAAGATTTCATGATTGAGCGGCAGAAAAACATGTCTATAAGCAGCAACTCAACACTGTAGGAAGAGTGTGGTACGGGGAGTTCTAAATGGAAGCGGGAGCGAGCGAAGCGAGCTCGGACTTGCGGAGCACCCCGACTCGGATCCGTTAGGTTCGGAGACTGTGCGGGGAGGCGAGCTAAGCTCGCCTCCCCGCACAGTCGTAGTGTTAGGTTTAACATGAGAACACAGAAGTAGGAGCCCCGAAGGGGCTCCGTCGACCACTCAACACTGTAGGAAGAGTGTAGTACGGGGATGTTTAAAATAATTACAGCCATCCAGAATGACATAAATTGCTGATTGATTTTGAAATGTTTGCTGACCATGAGTTGCTGACCAATTAGCTATTTCTGCTGACCGATTAGCTATTTCTGCTGACCGATTATATTTTTCTGCTCACAGAAATAACAATATTATGCTAACCATTTAATTGACACCCTTTTATTATTGTACAAAATGAAGGTGGCTTTATATGAAATAGATTGTTTCAGTTCATTTTTAGGGTTCCGTACCTAAAGGGTAAAAATGGGACCCTATTACAAGACTCCACTGTCCGTCCGTCTGTCTGTCGGTCCGTCTGTCACCAGGCTGTCTTACATTAACCGTGATAGCTATATAATTTTAGACAGTTGAAATTTTCACAGATGATGTACATACTTCTGTTGCCTCTACATAAAAACAAATACTTAAAATTAGAAAAAGTGAAAGTCTCCATACCAAAAAAATGTGTTTTAAATCTAAATCCCGTTCTGTGCATGGTTTGACTGTAATGTTTTCAGGATTTTAAAGTGCAAGGTATCGTTAGATTCATCTTGATCCCGTGAATGACATAAGATAAATTTTACCCGACTTCCCAAAAAATAAGGGTAATACTCGTACTTTATGCAGTCGTGTTTCTATTAAGTTTATATTTGTTTTAAAACGTGTGTAAAATGAGAGTTATATAGTCAGTGTTTCCCGATTCCTATAATTTGGGGATCTTCAAGGCAACAGTGAATAGGCATTATTTGAGTTTGCGTGTACCATCCTCTACTGCATCATCCATTACTTACCATCAGGTGAGTTGCAGTCAAACACACTCAATTTTTTAATAAAAAAAAAGTTATAGGCAATTTTATGAGCTTTCATTTGGTATCAAAAAATGTTACTTACAACGACGCACCGTTTTCGAGATATAAGCAAAAGACCCGAAATTTTGATCTTCTTTGTGCCCCCCTCCCCTTCTCCGGCTCATCTCCTAGACGCCAGGGCTTTTAGTACATTTACACTCCCTAAAGCACCCTGAACAAGTTCCTGACGGAATAGGTCCCCGCTCAAGCGCTATATGGGCTTTGAACCATTCGTTTACTGAACTATTCTGCAAACATGTAAAACTGTTCGAAAGCTTGTTTAGTATGCAACATAAATACTACTTTATTTGTCTGTTGTTTTTATAATTTACGACTCTCACATTATTAGAAATACAAACCGTATCATCGTACCATGGAAGGTTTAGTGGGTTAATGTTGTTATTGTAAGCTAATTTCGTAAAGTACTTATCTACTTTCTTTCGGCTTGGTCACACCCTGGACACTTCATACAACGGGCCAGAAATGACATTTTAAAAAAGGAATGACGAAACTAACAATATGACGGCGAAATCCTATACGTTCGACAACCAAACTGTATTAATCTGGGTGACGAGGGGGTGAGGTCGCAATCTAGAGAGCGGCAGGGAGTGTACATACTGTATGTTAGTACTAATATATGTACTTTGGCTTGGTTTAGTACCTACATCGATGAGAATGGGTAAGGCGAAACCGAGGGTATGCTGGTGTAAGTACCTACAGAGTTACGAGGCTGTTTGATGCACAATTGCGCACGCGTGCCGATTACATATAGCTAGTTCAACTCGTGACCCGCCAGGCGGTGGCGGCGGCAGGAGAGATCGCGCCAGACAGCTACTGAAATTGGGGTTAGGCGTTTTTTGCGGCGCGGGCGCCGGCGGTGCAGGCGTGCGCCCGCGAGGTCGATGAGCTCCGGCCTCCTCCCGCTGCCCCTCGCGACCAGTCCGACCACAAGGTGCAGCGGCCGCTGCGGGGCATCCAATCCTACCACCTGCCAGAGACGAGCCGCCACTCACCAGCGGCCAGCCCTAGCCGCCAGCATGTCAACTCCACCCGCCACATTGACTGTCATGGTGAACAGGAAAGCATCATTAGCGCCGCCGCCAATATCTTGATTCCTTATTTGAACATAGAAATAGTTCAAATAGTACCTGTCTAGCCACCTAAAGCGGCAGAACAAGATATGTTTATCGCCGTATCGAAACTCTCTCTACACCAATCATTGGGTAGGTACGACAGTATGTTTATGTAGCGAATACTTTCTAGAATAGGGATGACGAATGCTAGTCATCAGATTTACTTTTTATTATCTGTCAAAAACGAAATTTTGTTCTAAAAATGTTTGAAATACCTAGGCGTGACGTCATAGTTTTGAAGCGTCATTTACGTACTCATTTTGTGATTTTGGTGAATCAAAAATCGTAGACTTGATGGAAAACAAAACGAGTAAGGTTTTCCGAAATTTAAGTAGGAGGGGAATTTAGTGATCAAGAGTTCATAATTTATTTCTGATGCTGTCATCATCCCTATTATTTCTGTGATAAGTACATAGGTACCTCCTTTATCACGTAATAAGTACTTGTACTTGAATATTATCCGAACTATGAGCCAGTAAAAACAAATATAAAAATACCGGCCAAGAGCGGGTCGGACTTTCGTTTCGTCGCAATTCCGTATCATTCCGTTTTCCGTAAGAACGTTAAGTGATGGTATTTTCGTTAAGTTTTTCCTAAAAACTATAAAGGAGGCCCTATATAGCCTTTTTTCAAATTTTTTGCCTTAGTAGTTTCGGAGATTAGATAACACATTAAAATTATCTCTAGGCAATCCCCGTCATTTTATTCGTCACACCATTTAATATTTGAAAACTTTTGTTTTTCAATTTTCCACTTTGCCCCCCAAAATAAAACCCTAAAATCTCAATTCGTTTATTTGCCCTATTTGTTTGTTCCATCATTTGTTTTTTGAAATGTTATTTTTGGCCCGTTGTATGAAGTGTCCAGGGTGTGACCGCGGTAAAGACGTTCTTGAACTTGAGGGGGTGCAGGCAACTGCCAAAGATATAGCGGTCTACCAGCTATGCGACCGGCATTCCCGGAGTACGTCGACCGCCCGCCACTTAGCTCGTCGGGTGTTGCGACTGTCGATGTCGTCCGACTGGCAAGTTAATTGGCGACCATGTTCCACGTTCAGTGGCTGCCTTTTTTGCGTCTAGATCTGTCTAGCGATAGACACGTTCGAATGGTCGTCTAGACGCGCCATCCGTCGCTACTCCGACATATGTTTACGTGCCAGTAATTTAGGCCATGAATGTGCACTGAATAGTAACAAACAATAAGGGACAACCGTTTGTTGTTCGCGTACTTATTATAGGGATGACGATAGCATTAAGTCCTCAATTTTTATTGGGTCTCAATTAAATGGTTAGCATAGTATTGTTATTTCTGTGAGCAGAAAAATATAATCGGTGAGCAGAAATAGCTAATTGGTCAGCAACTCATGGTCAGCAAACATTTCAAAATCAATCAGCAATTTATGTCATTCTGGATGGCTGTAATTATTTTAAACATCCCCGTACTACACTCTTCCTACAGTGTTGAGTGGTCGACGGAGCCCCTTCGGGGCTCCTACTTCTGTGTTCTCATGTTAAACCTAACACTACGGATCCGAGTCGGGGTGCTCCGCAAGTCCGAGCTCGCTTCGCTCGCTCCCGCTTCCATTTAGAACTCCCCGTACCACACTCTTCCTACAGTGTTGAGTTGTCGACGAAGTCGGACCCGCGTGCTTTCCCCGCCCTGATACTCCCACATCCCCCTGGGATCCCGCAGGTTTGTTGGGGGTTTAAATGGGTGGCGGGGGCTACGCCCCTTTTTCAACAAAAACGCAATCCAAGTAGTTATTTTGCTCACCATGTTTTAAATATGCATACCAATCAAATATACTGCTTATAGACATGTTTTTCTGCCGCTCAATCATGAAATCTTGCCGCTCAAGTAGTTATTTTGCGGACTGAATGTTTATTATGCAGATAAATAATATATTTACCATTTTTATTTCACCAAAATCACAAAATGAGTACCTACTTAAATGACGTTGCTAAACTATGACGTCACTCCTAGGTATTTCTAACATTTTAGAACAAAATGTCGTTTTTGACAGATGATAAAAAGTAACTCAGATGACTAGCATTCGTCATCCCTATTACCCAAATGCGCCAGAAGGAGGGTAATGTTATTCGAGTGTATGTATGTATATTTATTTATTTCTTTGGCACGCTCTGTAGCCTAAACGGTTAGAGTGAGAGGTGTCGTTAGATTCGTCTTAATCCCGTGAGTGACATAAGATATTTTTTTCCTCGACTGGCCAAAAAAATAGGGTTTAAGTTTTTATGCAGGCGGGTTTTTATTTTTGATGTGTAACATCCTTGCTCTCGCTTTCCTGCAATTTGTGGGAGTGATTTCGTGAAATGGGACGGAAATGTGTAACAGGAAATGCGAACGTTTTTTAATTCTCGAAAACTAGGGTTGTCATAGCCATTCCGCCTAGTGTAATGGCAAAGGCAAAGATGACACTACTATTCGAAGGGTCGGCCCGTGAATGTACGACCCGATAATTAATTAATTTCATAATACGTATTTTGTCACATGTTACACATCATATGCGAGTACTGTAGGTCTCGTTTTTTTATTTCTTTAGCACGCTCTGTAGCCTAAACGGCTTGAGTGAGAGGTGTCAGATTCGTCTTAATCCCGTGAGTGACATAAGATATTTTTTCCTCGACTGGCCAAAAAAATAGGGTTTAAGTTTTTATGCAGGCGGGTTTATATTTTTTTTAGTTATGTTTAGTAAAATTATCTATTACCCTGTTGCCCGCGGTTTCTTCGTGGATATCAAGAGTGCGTGGTGCGCGAGCGACAGCGACTCGAGGGGCTTTTTTTGGTATAAAATACCTCCTGGGCGTAAAGGTTAAGTCCATTAGCTTCACATCAGGAGGACGCGAGTTCGATTCCCGGTAGAGTCTAACTTTGTAAGACTCAGTTTGGTAGGTGGAAGGGCATTATTAAATACCGCCTGGTTACCTATCACCATATTGTCTAAGTCTTGCCGCCTAACATAAATTCTAATTACATTGATGTGTTCCGGCTTGAAAATTAGATAGCTATAGTTCCCCATTACCACTATATTGTAATACTGTGCTATTACGTTGGGGAATCTTGGAATGCCCGCTTCCATTTTCGGAATCATCGTCACTTACTATCAGGCGAGTTGATGCCAAGGGCTTACCAACTGTGAATAAAAAAAACCTTCCCTGGCGTGCGCACAACAATCCACCAAAGTTTCGTCGATACTAACGAACAATAATTAAGAAGAAGAAAGAAGACAAGAAGATGAGGTACCTGCCTAACTACATACCAACCTGTTTTTTTAAATTAATTGATACAAAATCTATTCGAGGAGTAATTAAAGATGACTTAATTAAAAAAATATTTCTAATTATTAATTAGCTGGAAGTTTGACTCATCTAAGAAGTTCTATCTAAGTGGCACTTTTTATTAAGACATAAAACTTTCTACTACTATCGCAAATGAAATTCACGCATCGCAAACAAAAATATTCAGTGGAACACTTCCTGACTAGGATAAATCATTGTAAGTACAAATTAGAATTAAATTAAGTTGGCTTTTACCCGCGGCTTCGCCCGCGCATATATCTTTGTTATGTCGTCTTTATGGTGCGGTGTGTGTGAACCGCAAGCGGCTCGCTGGCGTGAACATGGTATTCCAAATTAATCGGAAACTCTGTTAGCTTATGTCGGTCATATAACCCACCACGTAAACTATCGTACATACATTACACTGCAGATTAAAAATAAACGCCTCCGTGGCGTAACGGTTAAGTCCGTTAAATTCACAGCAGGAGGTCGCAGGTTCGATTCCCGGCGGTGTCCAACTTTGTAAGGTTCGGTTTGGTTTTTTTTCCCTTATTCGGAAGGAGGGGGAGAGATGCATCATGCATACCAACACAGCCCGGCTGTACTGGTTATGTGGGACTCACAGCAGAAGGCTGAACCTACCCACTAAAACTCCCCCTATGGATTTAGGTCAATCAAGACCTGTCGAGCCTACCCTGAATGAGGGCAATCGGGCCTTAGACGACCATGCGGGCCCAGTGTAGGTCGGTAGACTTCACACACATCCTTCAATGTGTATTAATATAACAATATGTATAATATAATGGACCTTCAGGATGAACATGGGCAAAAAAAAATATCGCGCGGCGCATGCAGCTCGCGCACCGCGCACCCTCGATATCTACACACCCCTGGTATTCAGCACACGGGTAAAACTGCGGGCAACTGTTCGTAGAAAATAACGTGGGAGGTAGCTGAGAGCAACGACTCGCAGATACGTCTACGGAGTTTAAATTCTACTGCAATTTGCAGACGAGATAATTTAATTAAGCTGCATTCTGCATTGTTTGTTTACCTTCTTACTCTGTACAACAAAGACATCCCCGCCTTTGTAAATAAAAATAAAGCACTTAGAAAAATTTAGGCAAATAGCTCGTAAGTTAAGATAAGTTAGAGCGTCGGTGGCGTAATGGCAAGGGCCGCTACCTCGTGGTTCGAATCCTGCTACGTACTATGTGTTTTCGAATTTCAATTTCATTTGTACGTTTATCCGACGCTCTTACTGTGAAGGAAAACATCGTGAGGAAACCTGCATACGCCTGCGGAGAAACTCGAAGGTTGTGTGTGAAGTCGACCAACCCGCACTGGGGCCGCGTGGTCGACTAAGGCCCGATCGCCCTAATCAGGGAAGGTTCGAGCCCCTCGGTGGGGAAGTATATGAGCTGATATGATGATGATGATGAAATAGCTCCTAGAAAAGTTCTCGAGTGGTGAGCGAGCATCGGAAGACTACGAGTAGGCAGCCCTCTCACTCTGTGGACCGACGACCTGGTGAAACGCGGGAAGACGCTGGATGCGGGCAGCGCAGCGCCGGGCCGAAATCCTTGTGGGAGGCTTTTGTCCAGCAGTGGACGTCTTTCGGGTGACATGAGGATAACTTAGGAAAATAAATCTATACTTATCATAATTTAGAACTGATTAACAAAAAGCAGTCTCCTGAAAAAAATCTGTGAAAAAAAAAACGAGACTACAGTACTCGCATACGATGTGTAACATGTGACAAAATACTTATGAAATTAATTAATTATCGGGTCGTACATTCACGGGCCGACCCTTCGAATAGTAGTATGTCATCTTTGCCTTTGCCATCACACTAGGCGGCATGGCTATGACAACCTTAGTTTTCGAGAATTAAAAAACGTTCGCATTTCCTGTTACACATTTCCGTCCCATTTCACGAAATCACTCCCACAAATTGCAGGAAAGCGAGAGCAAAGATGTTACACATCAAAAATCACTTTTCTTACTATGGGAAAATCGGAAATCGATACAGATTAGCTTCGATTAGATCGCAAGGTAAATTGCACATAAAATAAACTTGAATAGACATACATAAGTTTTTTACTTACTTATCTAAGAACAAGTTACTTGTAAATCGAGAGCGACAGAAAAATGTTTTTTTCATTTATTCAGTTCAGAATCCTTAGGTACCGCGAGTCCGACTCGTACTTGGCCAGTTTTGAGGGTTCCGTAGTCACAGAACCCTTATAACTTCGCCATTTCCGTCTGTCTGTCCTTCGGTATGTCGCAGCCGCTTTTCTCTACTCTACCGCAATAAAGTTTTTTAGTATGTTTTTTAGTTATGGAATAAAATCTGTAATAATTGAAAACGCTAAACACGTTAAAAACCGACTTCCATCGGAAATGTTTAGTTCAATTTTGCATTATTATTTTTTGGTTATTGTCAATTTTCTAATTAAGTTCTACACCGATTTTGATAAAATTTATATTGGACCAACTCGGGTGCATCATGAAAATCGGTTGACAATCAGCGAAGATATCGCGTAACAAACATACAAAAAAAAAATACAGTCGAATTGAGAACCTAATTCTTTTTGGAATTAGGTTGTAAAAAGTTTTTTTCAAAACACTTGCTCATAAAGTTGCTCTAATTTCACCGCAATTACCTGTAATCAAACTATGATTTTTTTCATTGCTATTATTCACAAGTGAGTTATAGAGTTTTTTTTTTGGTTGAGTTGCTTTGTTCTTAAAAAAGTTTCGATACAAAAAAGATCGTGTTCAATAGTAAAAATAAATTAATGTACTTATTGCTTACTCGTTTCATGCAACTTCGTATTTAACTAGATAATTTTAACTTGTAGGTACGTGTTAGATGCGCGCGCATAGGAAAACTGATTAATTTTTCCCGCCATAGCGAAATTTTTTTCACAACTCGTTTTCACTGTTGAAATTATAGTTATTTATTTATTAAAATGTCTACAAGTAATAGTTGTAAAGAAAACGATTTATGTTGTACACCGCCCGATATAAGTTGTGAAGCCCATTAACGGTATGGAAAGTTTACTAGGTACCTAAAAACTCAAAGGAAAAATATCTATTATCGTATCAAAATTTCATACAATGGCGAAACAATAAGAATACGCACTTACTTACCACCAGGTGAGATGTTGTCAAGGGTTTACCAATTTTAATAAAAAAATATAAAAATAAGTCTTTTTCAGAAAATGTATTCATGGCGTACTTTAAAGAATTATCTTCTGAGTACAAACCTAGCTCTTTGTGTTGTATTTACTCAATGTTAAAAAGTACAGTCCGAACAAAGAATGGAGTGGACTTAAAAACATACTCTAATTTGTCAGCCTATCTAAAGAGACTATCCGATGGATTTAGAAGCAAGAAATCTTATCTACTACATAAAACGATTTTTTATTATTATTTTATTCACAAGTTTGTTGAAAAACGTCGTATGATACACGTGTGTATTGATGATTGATTACCGTCCTCGGCTCTCTTAAGACCCTCACCTAGCGGCTCGAGTCTCAATGGCGCCTCACTGGTAATCACCAACATTACTCACTTGTACCATAATGTACTATTACGGTACCTACCTACTTACATGTAAAGTGGGGGTGAATTTTTTTGTTCATGCACCCATGATGTATTGTTGAAAGTCTTTTTAAAAAAAACCAAAACACCGATTTCAAAGGCAAATTCATTAAAAAGTATGAAATAATAATTTTATATATGAATACACGAAATTTAACAACAATAATGAAATCACAGGTACGCATAAAATTAGGGGCCTATAGTTTTTTATGAGGTCGGTACCAGGACACAGCTACTTACCTATGAAATGTTTTAGATTCGATGGATTACCTTAAAAAAAATTTTAGGCCTCTAATTTCATTCGTACCTACCTTTGATTTCATTATGTTGGTTAATTTCGTGTATTCATATACAAAACTAGCTGTCCGAACTACGTACCGCCTTACATTACATTACACTGCCTTACCCTACCCTAACCTACACTACACTACACTACCCTACCCTACACTACACTACCCTAACCTACACTACCCTACCCTACACTACTCTACCCTACACTACCCTACACTACCCTACACTACCCTACACTACCCTACACTACCCTCCACTACCCTACACTACCCTACACTACACTACCCTACCCTACACTACCCTACCCTACACTACCCTACCCTACCCTACACTACCCTACCCTACACTACCCTACACTACCCTACCCTACCCTACACTACACTACCCTACCCTACACTACACTACACTACCCTACCCTACCCTACCCTACCCTACATAAGAACCTTCTCCTGACAATAACGAACTCGACAAAAAAGAATTGGCGAAATCGGTCCAGCCGTTTAGGAGGAGTTCAATGACTAACACACGGACAGAAGATTTATATATATATAAAGATTAATATTATTTCGTACATTTAAATGAATTTCTTTTTAGTCGTTTTTTTAGAGATAATGCTGTTTATGTAACAAGGTTAAACCCAATCACCTACTCGCCAATAGGAATCATCGTATCATAATCATAATGCATGTGTTTCATTAACCGATACAGACTCCTGTGGCTAACATCATCATTCCAGCAGCATGAAAGTTAAGGAGTCAAACCTTCCATCATCAGCTCATCTGAATAACCTGAAAGAATACAGCCATCGGTCTATGCGTACCTATGTATCTACGTATAATATTTAAAGAATTATCCTTTTACTCCTAACCGTTAAGGAGTTGTACCTTCATTCATCAGCTCATCAACATGAAATGATGACTACCAAACGCAAAAACTTGAATAGCTTTAGATTGTGCATGTAACATGTAATATATAATGTGCCTATAAAATTTGAGGGTTGCCCTCGATTTACCTAGGATTCCATCATCAGATCCTCGCTTACTGACAAATACAACTGTCGTCGGCCTATACGTACCTACGTATCTACGTAAATTATTTAAAAATACCTTCCACCATCAGCTAATCAACATGAAATGATGACTACCAGACGCAAAACTTGAATAGCTTTAATAAGAAACCACATGAAACACGTAGCACGTGCCCATAAAATTTAAGCTCCCCTCGACCTTATTAGAGGGAAAGGAACGAAATGTTTCCGATAAATTATTCGTTTACTAAATATAAGTTTTTAAGTTAGAGTTGCGTGTGCAACCCCTACCTGCTAAAACGGAAAATCTTAAAAATATTGGAAATAGTGGCATATTTCCTAATAACTATCATCATCATCATAGCAGCCGAAAAACGTCCACTGCTGGACAAAGGCCTCCCCCAAGAATTTCCACGACGACCGGTCCTGCGCTGCCCGCATCCATCGGCTTCCCGCTATCTCAACCAGGTCATCGGTCCACCGCGCGGGAGGCCTGCCCGCGCTACGCTTTCCGGTGCGCGGTCGGCATTTTTACATAGCATTCGTAAACTGGGCTGACGTTCGTTTTAGTCGAGGTTTCACTGTCTCTGCTGCCTAAAGGAAATTTATCACGACCAGGTAAGCTTTCTTAGTTTTGGATTATTACTCGAGCAATTTCAGATATGCAGTTGGATTTTTAACAACTTCATACATTTTCCATACAAAATGTTTTATACCTACTGCAAAAATATATTTGTTTTTTAGAATGTAACAACTAAGTAGGTGTACAGAGGCCAACAAATCAAGCTATACACTCGTAGTGCGATTCTGATCCATACGCATTCAGCATAAGAACGGTACAAAGTCCAAAGTGTGTAGCTTGATGTGCTGGCCTGTGTACATTTATTTTTTGAAAAGACTACGGAATCCTACTTTGCGCATGGTCCGACACGCACTTAGCCACTTAATATTACACAGTTGTTTTGCTTTATAAGATTAGTAGTAGTTTGACGCTAGTCAAAAAACTTTTAGAAGTGTTATTTTGTATACTTTTACTTTTTTACATTTTAATTTTTATTATTACGTGTGTACAGGTGTAAGATAAAGGTGCAGTGATACTTTAAGGTGGGCTTGTACTCATCAAACTGAACAACTTTTGTTCTACAACTTTGCTGAAATAACGATTTTTTTTATTTTCGATACATATCGGACAGCTGATTTTTGTATGATGATAATAAAAAAAATCGGGATTTCAGCAAAGTTGTAGAGGAAAAGTTGTTCAGTTTGATGAGTACAAGCCCACCTTAAACTATCACTGCACCTTTATGTTACACCCTGTATCATCATCATATCAGCTCATATACGTCCCTCGAGCCTACCCTAAATTAGGGCGATCGGGCACCTGTATAATATTCTATAAAAAATTAACAAGCCACCTATTTATTACTACGGTTCAAGAGCTACAGCCACAGATGAGATACTAGTTACTTCGTAACTACTACAGCCCTGACAGGTCTAACCATAGAGCATACGAGTGTATTAGCCGGACAATCAGACAGACATAGGAGCGATGTAGTCTTTGACCAACGATGTAACCTTAGTAATTATCATCATCATATCAGCCGAAACACGTCCACTGCTGGACAAAGGACTCCCCCAAGGGTTTCCACGACAACCGGACCTTCACCAGGTCATCGGTCCACCGCGTGGGAGGCTTACCTACGCTACTTTTTCCGGTGCGCGGTCGCCACTCAAGAACTTTACCAACCCTAACGGCCATCTGTTCTACGAGCTATGTGTAACCACACCCTGGACACTTCATACAACGGGCCAGAAATGACATTTCAAAAAACGAATGTCAGAGCTCCTATACGTCCTATACGTTCGACAACCAAACTATAACCAATCTGTATCAATCTGGGTGACGAGGGGGTGAGATCGCAATCTAGAGAGCGGCAGGGAGTGTCCATACTGTATGTTAGTACTAATATACAGGGTGTAACAAAATTGGTGTAGGTCCCGTTAACTGGGGCTTCTGCTCATCATACTGAACAACTTTTGTTCTACGAGTTTGCTGAAATCGCAAAAAAAATAATTTACTCTTCATACAAATCGATCAGCTGATTGACACATTTTGTGCATTTTAGTATGGAGGGCCAAATTTTTTTTTTGAGAATTGACTATGGGTTCCTTGGGGAAAGTTGTTCAGAATGATGAGTAGAACCCCCAGTTAACGGGTCCTACACCATTTTTTTTACACCCTGTACATACTTAGGTGTAACCTTAGAAATAGATCCCCATTTCTATCCTTTAGGTAGTACGCAACTCTAAAAAACACCGAGTCATTCCTGTCCTGTTTATCAAGAAGTGAAATCATCAATAAGAACGCGCGTTAACAAAACACGCACCGTTACGTCAGCAGGCGGCCGTCTAGACGAACCGCAGACGAATTTTTAATGCGTCGTTGTGTGGCTTCAGTAGGTACTTATTTAACAGGGCGAGGTACCTACATTGCTTGCTCCTCATCGTTTAGATTTTTCATCTTGTTTTTGACGTGACAACGTCTAATTAATCGATGGACGCCGCCTGCACGCACGAGAAAGGATGACTCATTGTCCCGTTACGCTCATTGTCCGGTTACCTTTCGACGTTTTCACGTTAAACTATCGTCCGTAAACCGACTTTACAGACAACCAATTTTTTTGGACGGACAGACAGACTCATGAGTGATCTTATAAGGGTTTCTTATTAGGGTTCCGCAAACCCAAAGGGTGACCCACGGGACCCTATTACTAAGCCTTAGCTGTCCGTCCGTGCGTCTGTCTGTCAGCGGGCAGTATTTCATGAACCGCAATAGCTTCTACTATGGTAATAGTTACACATTTAAAATTTTCACGGCCGTTTTCTAATGACGCTACAAAAACAAATTCAGAATTGCTAAACTTAAGTGGCAGTGGGTAGGGCACACAGCTTGTAGAAAAAATATCAGTTGGGACAGCAAATTTCTCGAGTGGCAACCATGCACCGGAAGACGTAGCGTAGGCAAGCCTCTCACTTGGTGGACCGACGACCTGGTGAGGGTCGCGGGAAGCCGCTGGATGAGGACAGCGCAGGACCGGTCGTTGAGGAAATCCTTGAGGGAGGCCTTTGTCCAGCAGTACATGTCTTTCGGCTGATAAGGTGATGATTAAAAAAAATAAGGGTCCTCATACAAAAAAAGTATTTTTATAGGTATTTTAGAACTATTATTGATTTAGCTGTATCGTATAAACGGTAATACATTCAAAAATGATATTTTTGTGTGATTATATTACTCAACAAAAAAGCGTCGGTGGCTCAACCGGTAACGACTCGGTCCATTTAACCAGAGGTACCGGGTTCAAATCTGGACGGCCAATGTACCAATGAGTTTTTCAAAAACTTACGTACATACTTACCGATTGCTTTAACGGTGAAGGAAAACATCGTGAGGAAACCTGCACACGCCTGCGAAGAAACTCGAAGGTTGTGTGTGAAGTCGACCAACCCGCACTGGGCCCGCGTGGTCGACTAAAGCCTAATCGCCCTGATTCAGGGTAGGCTCGAGCCCCTCGGTGGGGACGTATATGAGCTGTAATGATATTACTTATTCTGAAATTAAATAACAAATATACAGGCTGTAACAAAATTGGTGTAGGTCCCGTTAACTGGGGCTTCTACTCATCATACTGAACAACTTTTGTTCTACGACATTGCTGAAATCGCAAAAAAAATAATTCTTCATACAAATTGATCAGCTGATCGACCAATTTTGTGCATTTTAGTATGGAGGGTCCAAATTTTTTTTTGAGAATTGACTATGGGTTCCTTGGGGAAAGTTGTTCAGTATGATGAGTAGAACCCCCAGTTAACGGGTCCTACACCAATTTTGTTACACCCTGTATAAGAACCAGCCAAGTGTGAGTGGTACTTGCGCTAAGGAGTCCGGCCCGAATGTTTTTTTTTTCTGTCCCTCGCGTTGATGTTTTGTTTGTAATGTGAATACGACTAAATAAAAAATGTGAATAGTTATCATTGTCGCAGATTTGTGGAGAGGTGTGGTAGTACGGAAGCCTGGGAGCGCGAATCTGACTCGCATATGACCGATTTTTTTATCGTATGTACGGAACATGAAGTAACAACAATAAAGTACACAAGCCAGCACATCAAGCTACATACTTTGGACTTTGTATCGTTCTTATGCCGAATGTGTATGGATCAGAATCGGACTACGGTCTACGAGTTTATAGCTTGATGTGCTGGCCTCTGTACTTGTATTTCAAAAATTGCAATGTCTATCTACGTCACGGTTTTTCGACGAAAACCAGACGGAAAACGTTGACAGAGAATAGACAACAGCATCAGAAATAAATTATGAACTTACTTAAACTTCGGAAAACCTTCCTCGTTTTGTTTTCCATCAAGTCTTCGATTTTTAACTCACCAAAATCACAAAATGAGTACTGAAATGACGCTGCTAAACTATAACGTCACGCCTAGGTATTTCAAACATTTTTAGCACAAAATGTTGTATATGACGTATGATATAAAGTAACTCAGATGACAAGCATTCGTCATCCCTATTTGTACAATTTTAAATTTTACTATTTATTCTGTACTTGTATTTTGTAATTGTACAATAAAGCATATTTGATTGATTGATTGAATTTCATTTTGAAGTCGGTTTTAAGTTTTTTTTTAACTTTTTTTCCGTTTAATGTTAGTACATCGAAAACTAATTACAAACATCGATATGTGTCTCCTCAATATATTTGCAAAGTTTGGATTCAATCCGGCATGTAGTTTTTGTATTAAAGCGGAACTACGTTTGTATGGAAACTTGAGCCTCCCGGCGGCCCTTAAGATAAAGATGCATACGTATATTATAATAATAGAACAAGCGTTACCCCATTTTTTGTTAGGATTATTGTATGTATGAAACTCAACATATCTTCATTATTTTAATTTATGTGAAAGGATGTGTTTGTTTGTGTATCAAGCTTTACCGATGTCGATCTGCTGCGTAATCTAGTACACAGTCTAGACATCTTGACAGGAGGTCACGCGATGACGAGACTCACGCGCCGCTTTCACATTGTTTGCTCGGTGCGCAGCCGAAATCGACGGAACGCCCGCGATAGCGATAGTCTGTGACTGATTACGTGATGTACACAGGCCAGCACATCAAGCTACACACTTTGGACTTTGTACCGTTCTTATGCTGAATGCGTATGGATCAGATCGCACTACGAGTGTATAGCTTGATGTGATGGCCTCTGTACCTACTAAATCCGGCGCTTTTCCGCCCGCCGCGTACACGCATGACAGTAGCACAGTACAATAAAGAGTACTAGGGCTACCTACTGGCTATTATGATTTTTAACACTACTACTGTTTATCTAATATATAAAATTCTCGTGTCACAGTTTTCGTTCCCTTACTCCTCCGAAACGGCTTGACCGATTCTCATGAAATTTTGTGAGCATATTGAGTAGGTCTGAGAATCGGCCAACATCATTTTTTTTAGGGTAGGGTAGTGTAGGGTAGGGTAGTGTAGGGTAGGGTAGTGTAGTGTAGGGTAGTGTAGTGTAGGGTAGGGTAGTGTAGTGTATGTAGGGTAGGGTAGTGTAGGGTAGGGTAGGGTAGTGTAGTGTAGTGTAGTGTATGTAGGGTAGGGTAGGGTAGTGTAGGGTAGGGTAGTGTAGGGTAGGGTAGGGTAGGGTAGGGTAGTGTAGTGTAGGGTAGTGTAGTGTAGAGTAGGGTAGGGTAGGGTAGGGTAGGGCAGTGTAATGTAATGTAAGGCGGTACGTAGTTCGCCGGGACAGCTAGTAATCTAATAAAATTCTTAGATTTGAGCCATGAGCATATTTAGTATAATCTGTGCCATGAGAACGTTTGTTTTTCGAAAGCAGTAAATGGAGACCTTCTATTGATCTAGACGGGCTAAAAATACTGACTGTTGTCTTGAAATATACAGGATGTACCTAACTAGGGTTTTTTACCCGGGTACCCGGACCCGGGTATACCCGGGTATTTGATACTTCGGGTACCCGGGTACAAACAACGGACGTACCCGGGTCTCGGGTAATTTTGATATGGACGTCGTTTTGCGTAAACGTTCCATTCCACACCGAGTTCAAATTGAGATAAACGCAAATTTGTGTATTATTGGTATACTTTTTTGTGTAATATATTTTGACAAAGTTGTACGGATTATTTAATAGAAATATAAATTTCCTATGTTTACATGTATTGGATTTTTGTAAAGTGATAGTTTTTGATAATTTTAGGAACATTTTTCAAAAAGCCAACTTGTATGGCCAATAAATTGAGATGATTCTGCTAAAACGATTCAATCACATTATATTATTTTTATACCCTAATAATACTATATTTTAAGAAACTCTTATAAATTACTACAAAAAAAATAACCTTTTATTTAAATAATAAACCAGTGATAGTTAAAAATTTTAACTATAATGTAAAAAAAATATTATAAAGTTATTGTTCTTCTGCGTCATCTACGTCAAAATGTGGTACTTCACCAAATCCATCAAAGTCGTAAATAATGTCCTCTGATCTCTTCAAGCTTTATAAAATTGGAGACTATCCTCAGGAATTAACTTGTACATCGATTGCAAATCAGCAAGTTTTGCTGGTTCAATCGGTTTTTTATAAGGACACAATAGCAGCAGATCTGTTTTGTCAATATTTTTAGTTTAACCTTTCTGTCTTTTTTCTATATTCCTTGGATTCTTCGTCCAGTGATGTTCTCATAAAACCTAAATTTAAAAAATCCCCGACAAAAAAAAAACGTTTAAATACTAGAAAATAATATGGTTTGGTCCTTTAAGTTTAATATGTTGTTATATTTTGATCAAACAGTTATCGCGTAGGGGGGCCGCTAAGTTGTGAAGCATTTCCTAGTAACTTATTGTAGTTTGTTTTATTCTGTTTTTATTTAATTGTTTTTTATTATTTTATTTACTTATCTTTTCTAATTTGTCAGGGTTTTTTTAAATTTTAAATTTCATGCTTTTTTAACTACATGTATCTCAAACACGATAACTCAGCTGTAAGTTGGTGAGTCGGATATCATGCAGATACTAGGAGATGCTGCAGCTTCAGGTCAAGGTTACCATGTTCTATCTAAAACCTATTCATTGAGACTATTCTAATGAGCCCAATATGATTTATCTGCTGTAAGTTGATAGAGTTGGGTATCCTGCAGATTTCAGGAGATGCTGCAAGTCAAAATTATGATGTATACCTGGTTGGCTGGTTATATTATCTGAGAGGTGATTATCGTAATAAAAGTTGATTTATGATATCTTTGTAGTTTTCTTCCCAGTTTCACAAAAAATACAATAATACCCGGGTATTTAAAAAATATGTACCCGAGACCCGGGTATCCAAAATTGTCGGGTATTTGAAAACCCTATACCTAACTAAATTGGTGTAGGTCCCGTTAACTGGGGGTTCATACTGAACAACTTTCTCCGAGGAACCCATAGTCGATTCTCAAAAAAAAAATTGGACCCTCAATACTAAAATTCACAAAATCGGTAGATCATGCAGCTGATCGATTTGTATAAGGAATAGTTTTTTTTTACGTTTTCAGAAAAGTCGTAGAACAAAAGTTGTTCAGTATGATGAGTAGAAGCCCCAGTTAACGAGACCTACACCAATTTTGTTACATCCTGTATATGTATAGATAAGGAATTGTTATTAGGAAATGTTACGATATGAGGCAAAGATACGACGACAGCTCCAAATATGTATTTTAATTTGCATTTAGATTTAAAACAAAGATTTTTTTAAATAATTTTCGAAAATCCTTTAAACTTCATCATCATCATATAAGCTCATATACGTCTCCACCGAGGGGCTCGAGCTACCCTGGATCAAGGCGACCGGGCCTTAGTCGACTTCACCCACAACCTTCGAGTTTCTTCGCAGGCGTGTGCAGGTTTCCTCACGATATTTTCCTTCGTCGGATAAACGTATATCGTATATGAAATCAAACCTTGAAAACACATTGGTACACGGCAGGATTCGAACCACGACCTCCCGGACAGGAAGTAGCGGCCCTAACCGTTGCGCCACCGACGCTTTATGACTATCTAAACTTTTAATTGAAAGAAATTTTGTATTCTTCTCAGCAAACCCTTTCATGTGATAGGTATACCCATATCACGGAGTTGTATAAAAACAATAACTGTTCCACCATCTCTAGGAGTCCGCCATATTAGATTTAGAATGACGTCACTTAGCTAACCATGCCTTGTGCTCCAAACATAAAGTGTATGCAAAGTTTCAGCTCAGTCGGAAATCGGGAAGTGGTTCTTATTTAGCTTTCAAGATTTGTCCCAAAAACTAACAAACGAACTAACACGGCAAGCTAATATAAAGCTTGAAATAAAAGCTATGTGATTTATTGTGTTAAACGTCAAAAACGAATGAAGTGCAATGTAATCTTTGTAATGCACTGCTACTAGCCCGCGCTCTGTGCCACACCAGAGCCACACTCAGGACACTTCATACAACGGGCCAGAAAAGACATTTCAAAAAATGAATGACAGAACAAACAAAATGGCGGCGAAATCGTGTACGTTCGACAACCAAACTGTAACCAATCTGTATTAATCTATGTGACGAGGGGGTGAGGTCGCAATCTAGAGAGCGGCAGGGAGTGTCCATACTGTATGTTAGTACTAATATATAACTTTGCCAGAGCGCCCGGTGGTAGCGGCGACCGGTTCGGCGATGCGGTTACTTACTTAAGTAACTCCTACAACCGATATAGTCACGAATTCGATTCCAGCTTATGGGAGGAAACAAAATGCATTTATAATTTATTTATTTGCAAAGAATAGGTGCAGTAAGATGGTAAAACACATGATATATGATAGATAATACTTAAAAAAAAAACATTTACTCAGTCATTGTCATAGAGCATGCATAAGTTTGTCAAAAACATCAAGGTACTTATTTATAGTACGTTATGAAGCGCAAAGTATCGCTTCAAGCCGATCTCCTTTCTTGCGTTTCATGATTAAATGCTCTTTTGGTTTTGTTCGTCTATGGAAATTGAATTTGAAAATATTTGTTTCTTTTTGACAAGAAGATGTAAGATTGAAAAAATAAAAACCGAATGGTGGTCACCGCAAACCTATTTTTGACCGTAAATAAGATTATAAATTTAATAAGTTGCCTTTTGCTGTTTTCAAAGTTGTATAGTGCAGTTTTTTAGTATATTACAGATCCTTTGCCGATATTTCGAGGGTTTTTACCGAGTACCTAATGGACAACTAATATAATAACAGCGTAATAGCCGACGTATTACATCAGCAGGCTAAGCAAATAACTGATCGAGTCTTGGCTGGTACAGCTCGAACACCTTTTTCGTCAGCCTGAGCATCTACCACCGTCGTGCCACCTGCGAAGGGAAGTAGTCACCCTTTTTCTTCACATTTCCCTATTCCCCGGTCAAGATTCCTTTTGGTTTTCATGAACTTTAGAAATTGAACAGTGTTATTATTTTATGTGTGCCTTTTTACGTATAATTTAAGGTATTATCTATCACAGAATTAAGAGTAACAATCTATACGTATGGATTGTCCCTTCTACTACTTATTAAGGTTTAACAATAACTAAAAGTGTAATCACACATTTGTACTCCATGTTCAATTTTAGTCATAGTCTCTCAACCTATTGAAAATTGATATTATATAAGTACCATTTTACATTTCGCGGTGACCAATTCCTTTTGATACTAGCTGTTATTAAATACAAATTTTAAATTATATTTTAATTAAATTAATTAATTTTATTACCTCTAAATCTTACGTATCATATGTGGCAAATACCGTAAGGGTTTTTATCCCCAGTTACCATTATTTTTGTCACAGTTAGTACTAATATATATATATATATAAACAAAGTACTATAAAGTATATATACTTTGTTTATGTATTAGCTTACTTTAGTTGGAGCCGCCGGGACTTAGTCGTTCTGATGGAAAAAGGCCGGACGGCTTAAGCCTGGTGCCGTGGCAGAAAGGAAAGTGCCTGCTTGGGACCCAACGTGCGTCAGCACTTTTGCTGCCTCACACCTCACCCGCACAGTGCGTTTGGCTGGGGCTGCTGCTGCAATTCGCGGCGGCCTAGAAACATGTTAAATACTCGGGGTTGGAGGTAAAGTACAGCTTTGTGCCGCTGGCGTGTGAGACAACGGGCTGCTGGGGTTCAGAGGCATTGGCCTTCATAAAGGAGATTGGCCCTCGCCTTCTAGAGAGGGGGTGTGATGCCCCCTCCGGGTCCTACTTGCTGCAGAGGTTGTTTATTGCCATCCAGCGCGGCAACGCTAAATGTGTGTCATAGGCTCCTTTGCGCTTGTTGGACTCGAGGTTTCCATTTTTTTTAATATTTTTATTGTTAGGTTAGGTTTTTTAAGTTAGGTTTATAATTAGATTTTTTATGCTTAGGGTTAGACATTGGCTATATCTATGTATATTGTACTAAACTAGATATATACACTTATATTTTAAAAATTATAATTATAAAGAGGAAAGATTTGTATTTGTGTGTGTGTGTGTGTGTGTGTGTGTGTGAGAGAGTACGTTTGTAATGAATAAACTCAAAAACTACTGTGCTGATTTCAAAAATTATTTCACCATTAGAAAGCTACATTCACCCTGAGTAACATAGGTTATGTTAATTGCTAGAAAAGATTAGCGATCCTTACTAAAACTTTAGTAACGTAACCCAAGGTGTAAAAAAAATATGCCATTAAACATCTTTCGTCGCATGCGCTGCGGAAACTATTGACGATAGAACAAAAGTAGGTTCTACAATATTAGAGAAAATATCAATAACTACAAAAAACTTTGCGATACTCTATGTCTAACTATTATCGTTATGTCACAATAACCACTTTTTACATTTTAAATGTTGATAGAAAAACCGACCAAAATTAGACCATGTTATTCATACTTCTGTTTAAATCCTTATCCAAATAAATCATATTGTTTTCAAGACTGTTTCAATTCATGTAGATTACTTTTTGAATTGTTCAAATCGGCTATTCCATTCAATAAATATTACAAATTTAATAAGTCATCATAGAAATAGAAAAGCTCGAAAATCGCAAAAAAAAACTCTTCATTCAAATCGATCAGCTGATCGTCCAATTTTGTGCATTTACTTTACTTTTTTACATATGAAGGATCTTTTTTTTTTGAGTATTGTATATGGGTTCCTTGAGGAAAGTTGTTCAGTATGATGAGTATAAGCCCCAAGAAACGGGTCCTATACCAATTTTGTTATATACCCTGTATATTTACTAGCTGTTGCCAAATGTTTCGCCCCCATGGATATAGGGGGTACACGGTACGCGAGTCGCAAGCAGTTTGCGGAGTTTGTTTTTATTCCTAAAAACCTTGTTCGGAAAATGTAGGAAATCGGTCAAGCCGTTCTCAAGTTATGCGCTTACCAACTTACCAACCAGCTTTTGGGCAGGGGGCACTGCCGGGATCGCTTTTTGACTAGGTAGAAGTATCCCGAAAATCCAATAAAAAAAGAAAGTTAGGCGCTGTGGTGGTTGTCATTAAACCTATAAGGAATCAAAAAGTGAAGATTTGATTAAAAATAATGCATGCCCCTACGTCGCAGCGCGAGCAGTGCACGCCTACGGCAAAGGATCTCTTTTTCATCGCGCACTCTTATCGATCTCTCTGAGCACTCTTACACACCAAGTTGTGTATGAGTGCACAATTTTGTTTTTGTGATTTATTAATTAACTAAAAAGTTTGTAACCGCAAAGGCTGATAATATTTTTTAAATTTGTTGACCAGTGATTAAAGTTTAATACCGAATAAAGTTACACTTGTGAATAAGTGTTTTATTTTTTAAGGCGTCTTACTAAAAATGCACACTTTTAAATCTACTCATCATACTGAACAACTTTCCCCACGAAACCCATAGTCAATTCTCAAAAAAAAAAAATTTGAACCCTCAATACTAAAATGCACAAAATTGGTCGATCATTTGTATGAAGGAGAAAAAAAAATGCTATTTCAGCAAAGTCGTAGAACTAAAGTTGTTCAGTATGATGGATAGAAGCCCCAGTTAACGGGACCTACACCAATTTTGTTACACCTGTATACAGGGTTACTTTTGGACCCCTAGCGAAATTTTGTGACATCATTCTAGAGTAGCAGTACATTCACTTTATGAAATAAAAAAGCATTCTTTTTTGGACTTTTTTTTTTCAACTTTTCTTAACTCTAATTAAAAATTTTGGTCACCTTACCGATACATGACGCATGCCAGTGCGTCGAACCCAGGGTGCCAACTACACCGTTATTACGGTAGATGTACCGTTTTTACGTGTTGTTGAGTGTCGTCTACTGTATTGAATTTTGAGCAATTTCACAGAAACACAGTAATTTTGGCATCAGCGCTTTCGAAACACAGTATTTTTAAATTTTTGGATATTTTGTATGGCGGAATCGTAATTTGAACCTACTAACATCGTATTTCACCGTATTTTGTTCGAGTAGTTTGGCAACACTGGGCCCGAACACTCGCGCAAGTCGCGCAGCCAATGGCAGTACAGTTAGAAAACCGCGCATGCGCCGCAGCCTCGCAAGGCAATCCCGCGAGCCGAGCGAGCCGCGCAGCCAATGGCAGTACAGTTAGAAAACCGCGCATGCGCCGCAGCCTCGCAAGGCAATCCCGCGAAATGTTTGGTTGTGGCTCGTGTAGGGTGACCAAACGCGCCTAGAAATCTAAGAACACAAAGAGACGCTATAAAATGCGGAATTTAAAGAAAAACATTTTTTTTATTTCATTATTATCTTTTTTGTTACTTCCCTTATGTCATATTAAATTTTCGCTAGGGGTCCAAAAGTAACCCTGTATGCTTACGAGTAAATGAATATTTGCAATATTATGTGTAATACTATTATTATAATAGATAACTACCCCACATAATAATGCGAATGATAATCTAAAATACATAGAAGGCTAATTAAAGGAATCGATTTAAAAGGTGTTGAGTGTACCGCAAGGGAGAGTCTCTGTTACAACAAGCTCAGGCTACAAGTCTAGCTGCGGCTGTGTGTAGGCACAGACTTGCTGCGTCTAGTCTCGTGATGGTGTGTGTCGCGGCGGCGGCAGGTGGCTGGCTGGCGGCTGGCCCTGTCCCACACCAGGGCCGGACGGCTCTGTGGAGTTACAATGTTGTTGCATCGACTTGTCTTATTTATTGCATCGCCGCCGCCGCACGCCGCCATCACCAGGACCGTCACAAGGATAAAAGTGAATAGGGATGACGACAGCATCAGAAATAAATTATGAACTCTTGATCACAAAATTGCCCTCCTACTTATAAACTTCGGAAAATCTTACTCGTTTTGTTTTCCATCAAGTTTTCGATTTTTAATTCACCAAAATCACAAAATGAGTACATAAATGACGCGGCTAAACTGTGACGTCACGCCTAGGTATTTCTAGCATTTTTAGAACAATATGTAGTTTTTGACAGATGATAAAAAGTAACTCCTCAGATGACTAGCATAGAAGAATCGCTAAGAAGAGTTTACTTCGGGTATCTCTATTCGAAAGGTTGTTTAAACGATTGTACATAATATTTCAAGCTGTATTGGCTGGTCAAGAATTTATAAACACTAGTATGCATGATCATTAAAATAAATTATATTATTATTTATAGGTAAAACAGGTACCAATATGTAATAACTACATAATCGTAAGAATAAGCAGGTAATGTAAGTAAATCATGCAAATATAATATTTTAGATTTTGAATGCAACTGTTGGAGATAAATTTGTAGACATTATACAAAGGTATCTAACAAGGTTACAAAACTAACAATAGACTTCCACTTTGGCCCTTTAAAAATTAAAAATACATATGAAACAAAATTTGTAAAGGAGCCGTTAACTAGGGCTTTTACTCACCATACTGAACAACTTTTCCCAAGATACCCATAGAAAATACGCAAAAAAAGAAGTCTTCGTTCTTCATTTACCATCAAGTGAGATGATGTCATGGGCTCACTAATAGTCAATTTTAAAAAACCATCAGTTGATTGACCAATTTTGAACATTTTGTATGGAGCGTCGATTTTTTTTTGGGAATTGACTATCGGCAGGCCTGTTGCACTCCGCGCTGTAGGCATGAAAATGTACCTACGCAAAAGTATATATTAGTACTAACGCCTACGCCGCGCGGCCCCCTGAATGGGGCAAATTCATTAGTTAGAAGAGATAAGACTTACGCGATAGAAAGAGAGACAACTTGTAGGTGAATATAACTGTAGGTAATTAGCGCTGTGTAACCTGAATTTGCACTTTATTGTGTCGTAGCGAGAGTCGCCATTTATTCAAATGTTTAGCGGAGTTAACCTTCTTTTACGTAGTCATTATATTAGCCGAAGGACGTCCACTGCTGGACATAGACCTACCCCAAGGTTCTCCACGACGACCGGTTCTGCGCTGCCCGCATCCAGCAGCTTCCCGCGACCATCACCAGTTCATCGGTCCACCGAGTGGGAGGCCTGCCTACACTACGCTTTCCGGTGCGTGGTCGCCACTCGAGAACTTTACTGACCCAACGGCCATCTGTTCTACGAGCAATGTGCCCCGCCCACTGCCACTTAAGTTTAGCAATTCTAAGAGCTATGTCGGTTACTTTGGTTCTCCTACGGATTTCCTCGTTTCTGATTCGATCACGTAGAGAAATACCAAGCATAGCACGCTCCATTGCCCTTTGGGTGACCTTGAGCCTTCTTATGAGGCCCATAGTAAGCGACCATGTCTCAGTTCCGTATGTCATCACTAGCAACACACACTGGTCGAAGACCTTGGTCTTAAGACACTGCGGTATCTAGGACGTAAAGATATTGCGAAGCTTCCCGAACGCTGCCCAGCCGAGTTGGATTCGGCAATTGATCTCTTTCTCGAAATTAGACCTACCTTACTGGACTGTTTGTCCCAGGTTTACATATTCGGTAACAACTTCGAGTGTAGAGCCTCCAACCTTCAGAGGAGTAGGTATGACACGGAAGTTTGGCATAATTTTCGTCTTGTCCATGTTCATTCTAAGACCCACTTGTTGAGAGGCTCTACTGAGGCCATCGAGCATTGTGCCTAAGTCGTTCATAGTCTCAGCCATGACCACGATATCGTCAGCGAATCGAAGGTGGGTGATGTACTCGCCGTTGATATTGATGCCGAGTCCACCCCAGTCCAAAAGCTTAAAAACATCTTCCAGGGCGGTGGTGAACAGTTTCGGAGATATAACGTCTCCCTGTCTCACCCCTCGCTGCAGCTGGATAGGTTCCGAGTTTAGTTCCTGGAGGCGAACCGACATGGTCGCGTTTTCATACAAACACTTCAGCATTTCGATATATCGATAGTCAATTTGGCACCTCTGGAGAGACTGTAACACAGCCCAAGTTTCGACCGAATCGAAGGCTTTCTCATAGTCCACAAACGCCAGGCATAGTGGCTGATTGTAGTCTTCGGTCTTCTGTATAGTCTTCTTTTACGTAGTAAATAGTCTTTATTCTTTGATATGGGATACTTGGAGAAAGTTGTTCAGTATGATAAGTAGAAGCCCCAGTTAACGGGTCCTATACCAATTTTCTTTTACCCTGTATATGAGAAACAGGTACCTACCTACTTACTGAAATGATGATTGAAATGTATCATCTCACAGTTTTATACCTTCAGAAAATTCTACCAAAGCAAATTGTACTTTTTTATTATTATTTATAGCTTTAAGAAACAAAAAAAAATAAAAAAATGAGACCTACAGTACTCGCATATGATGTGTAAAACAAATCAATGTTACACATTTCCGTCCCATTTCACGAAATCACTCCCACAAATTGCAGGAAAGCGAGAGCAAAGCTCATTCGTCAGATCGAATAGCGCGCGCTTTCGCGACTTCCTGTTACACATTTCCGTCCCATGTTACACATTTCCGTCCCATTTCACGAAATCACTCCCACAAATTGCAGGAAAGCGAGAGCAAAGATGTTACACATCAAAAAGGAACACTTTACAAAGGTCACCCTATCGGGTTTTTAGATTTGTTAAAACATTTGATTAGGAACTGCTGCTGTTTCTGTACTTATGAATCTAGAACATTTTTAAATTAAGAGTTAAGGCGAGGCATTGGTTCTTTACGTGTAAAGAGTAAAGAAAATAACCACAGTTTTTCAACAGTTTTTCGTTTCAATCAAAAACTACAATAAAAGTATAAAAAATAATAACATTTCTCACTTTGTATTATCATAAAAAACATTGTTGTTTTTTTTTTAATTCACAATTGGTAAACCTGGTGGTAAGTGACGATGTTGCCGAAGATGGAAGCGGGCTTACCAAGATTCCCCAACGCAATGTATATAATTATTAATGGTTGTATATTATTATTAATCTATACTTCAAAATATTAGTCATTACTAGAGTTGAAAGTAACGGTGTATCTTTGGGATTTTTTTCCTTCAAGACAAAACTGCTCAATCGTGTTTCTAATAGCTTTTGACTTTAAGGAACCAACAATAAGGGTTTTTATTCAACCTTGGTTTTTTATTATTCACAAAATTAAAAAAATATATATTAGGTTTTGTATCGTTTAGGAGTAATTGACGTCAAAAATAACGAAAATCTGTAATAATACCGACTTAACTTATTTGTGGAGAACAAGACCGACCCTGGCGCGGTGCAGCGGCGCGGCGGTCGTCCCTTAGAACCGGCAGAGCCGGCTCCGGCTAATCTCGAATTCCCGACTTCACTGACCACGCTCCGAACTCAGATGCTCTTTTAATATCCTTTATCTTATGAAATATATATCGTCTCGCTTCTTACACACCGATCTCATCAATTTATGACTAATAAATAAATCATACCGTGAACAGAAGCTGATTCGTAATATTTTTGACTCTCCATAAAAAAAACCGGCCAAGAGCGAGTCGGACTCGCGCACCAAGGGTGTCGTACCACAACACCTTTTGGTACGGAACCCTAAAAACATAACCGAGTACAAAAAAAAGCTACTTGACATACTTAAAATGTTATTCATTTTAAGTATGTCAAGTAGCTTTTGCCCGCAGCTTCACCCTCGTGCAATACAATAAGTTGACCATTTAAAATGAACTCTAAGGTATGGATGGCTTGTACTACGGAGAGGTCAAGCTGTTTCTCTGGTTCATCCCAACGGCTTAGATTTTAAGTTGGACCCGAAGCTACCAAACTGTGAAAAACCACATCAAAATCAAACCGAAAATTAGATTACAAAAAATTGGTATAGGACTGGGGGTTCTATTCATCATAATGAAGAACTTTCCTCAAGGAACCCTTAGTGCATTCTCAAAGAAAAATTTGGACCCTCCATTTAAAAAGGCGCAAAGTTGGTCGATCAGCTGATTGATTTGTATAAAGTTTTTGTTTGCGATTTCAGCAAAGTAATAGAACAAAAGTTGTTCAGTATGATGAGTAGAAGCCCCGTTATCTGGATCTACACCAATTTTCTTACCTGTATATAGGTTTAACAAAATAACTGTGGATTCTGCTCATCATACTGGTCTATAGGTACTTTCCACAAAGAACCCATAGCCTATTTTCAAAAAAAAAAGGCTCAATACGAAAATGCACTAGCTAGCTTTTGTCCGCGACTCTATCCGCCTGGACTACGCCTAAGTGAACCATTTTAAATGACCACCTTAGGGTAAGGTGGCTAAGACCACGGAGAGATCAAGCTGTATCTCTAGTTCATCTCGACAAAATTAGATGAAATATAGTTTAGATTTTAAGTTGGACCCTCAGCTACCAAACTATGAACACCACATCATAATCCTGTACTTTTTGCGTAAAGCGTACACAAACAGAAAAACAGAAAAAAACAGACAATAATCCCAAAAAATATATTTTGGCAAGGTTTATGGTTATGTCCCAGTAACCTACCCCGACTGTTTTTAACCGACTTCAAAAAAGGAGAAGGTTCTCAATATGTCGGAATCTTTTATTTTATTTAGAACATCTTCGATGTACAGACACAGCTTTTTACAGTTTTATAGTAGTACTAGCTGTCTCGGCGAACTTCGTTCTACCTTACACTACACTACACTACACTACACTACACTACACTACCCTTCCCTACCCTACCCTACGCTACCCTACACTACGCTACACTACTCTACATAAGAAACTTCTCCTGACAATAACGAACTCAACAAAAAAGAATTAGCGAAATCAGTCCAGCCGCTCACGCGTGATGTGATGACCAGAAGAAATAGGGGTTCATTTTTATATATTCATACAGATATAGATAGAAGTTTCGCATTTTAGTATATCGTATACCAGGTAGCGGGGCTCTTTTACTAAGCCTCGCTCTTTTCTCTCTTATCGATCCAAGGGATAGACGGCGGTTGCCTGGTGTTGCACTTAGGATCACCCGCGGTCACGTGTAGTGCATTGAGATGTACACCTACGGACGTGTGCAACGTGACCTTCATACACATCTGGAATCAGATGTGTAGGTTTTCTCACGATGTTTTCCTTCACCGTTAAAGCAATCGGTAAGTACATGTACGTGAGTTTCGAAAAACTCATTGGTACATTGGCCGTCCGGATTCGAACCCATGACCTCTGGTTAGTAGGACCGAGTCGTTACGGTTAAGACACCTACGACGCTTTAAGCCTATCCTTTGCTGTCTCTCTGTCTGTCTCTCCGTCCGTGCGACCTTTAAAAGGCTGTATCTTTAGAACTGTAATAGGTAGCTGGCTGAAGTATGGAAGTCCCCATACAAGAAACGTGTTTTTTTGGCATCATTTCATCTGAAGGTAAGATACTATGACACCAAAGATGGAAGCCTGCTTACCAATGTTCCCCAAGGCGGGCTTAGAAAATGCTCTTCCACCAACCAAACCGAGTGTTACAAAGTGGCACTCCGCCGGGAATCAAACACGTGACCTCCTGATGTGAAGGCAATGGACCAACTATTTCGACACCATACTACAGATTACTAAATAGTTACTTACCATACCCTGGACACTTCATACAACGGGCCAGAAATGACTTTTCAAAAAGGAATGAAGGATCAAACAATATGGCGGGGAAATCCTATACTTTCGACAACCAAACTGTAACCAATTTGTATCAATCTGGGTGATGAGGGGGTGAGGTCGCAATCTAGAAAGCGGCAGGGAGTGTCCAGGACACTTCATACAACTGGCCAGAAATGACATTTCGAAAGACGAAATAATAATCTTTATTATTTTTTATTAAAAAAAGTTTACGAGTTTTTTTTTCTATCAAGTCATAATAAATTTTTAGTTTCTCAAAATCGCAAAATCAATTGAGCAAATAAATGACGCTAAAACTATATAACGTCACCGCTAGCTAGGTATTTGAAACATTTTTAGAACACAATTACGTTTTTACAGGTAATAAAAACTAAATTAAAATTAAAATGACTAAGTCATCACCCCTTTTTTTATTTACATGCAGTACCTAGATACAGAAGCTTTCAGAGTTAAATGAAACACAGAGTTAACTTGTTACAATGGTTTCGCGGTGCGTTTGTTAAGTTCTCTATCATGAGTCATGACGATGATGATCAGGTTTCGTTTGGGCAGGTGTCCGTGGCCGGGTGCAATGAAAGGCGCGGGGGGGCGGTGTGGCTGCGGGGCGCGGGGCGGGGCGGGGGCCGTCTAGACAGGCCGCAGACGGGCGGAGGCTGCGCTACGCACGCACACTAGCGCGCGTTGCATCGCACGGCCTCGCTGAGACACTCAGAAATGCAGTCTGGCCTCCAGCACCAGCAGAGGGTAAACATTGTGTTCACAATCCTTTAAATGTCCTCTACGTAAAATAATTATCAAAATAAAGTCAATGAAGGTTATGTTCACCATAAAACTCAACATCGCATTACTTTAAACTTCATCCGTCTTCGTAATGGTTTGTAAACGAGCTTTTATTGTTACACTGTTAGTCTAAGGAACTCTGTCGGTCACCTTCACCTGGCATTAAAATAGCATGAGTAATTAAGGCGGTAATATTACAGATTCTTGTTATTTTTGACGTCAATTACTCCTAAACGATAGAAAACCCATGGTTGAAAAAAAAAATAACACTTAATATTGATAATGTTCCATACAGTCAAAAGCTATTAGAAACACGATTGAGAATTTTTGGGTTTATAGAAAAAAAAACCCAACCGTTACTTTCAACACTATTTTTTTTTATTCACAATTGGTAAACCCTTGACAACATCTCACCTGGTGGTAAGTGACGATGTTGCCGAAGATGGAAGCGGGCTTACCAATATTTCCCAACGCAAGTTATGACTAATATTTTGATGTATAAATTAAAAAATATATAAAAAAATATTTGTTATGATAAAACAAAGTGATAAATTTTATTATTTTTTATATACTTTCATTAAGAAAATTTAAACTAAACGAAAAAACATTGAAAAAGTGCAAAAGTGTGGTTATTTTCTTTATAACACGTAAAAAAAAACAAAGACAACTGTTCCAATCAATGCCTCCTAATCGCCCTGATTCAGGGTAGGCTCGAGCCCCTCGGTGGGGACGTATATGAGCTGATATAATAATATAAATATATGGCGAAATTGCATATAAATACCAGAACCTCGGCAACCTCGGCGATGGAGAGTTACTCGGAGTATGATAAAAAATGCCGACTTCCATTGCCACAACTTAGTACAATTTTGAATTATTATTTATTATTTTTGTTAATTTTCTAAAAAAAGGTAGTACACCGATTTTGATAAAATTTATACGGGACCAACATGGCAGCATACCCTATTGAATAAAAGGGTACCACCATAAATCGGTCTACAATCTGCGAAGATATCGCGTAACAAACTTACAAAAAAACACAGTCAAATTGAGAACATCCTCCTTTTTGGAAGTCGGTTCAAAAATATGTTTTTTGTGTGAATCTAGATTTTCTCAGGAATAACATGTATCTAGATAGACTTACAATGTAAAACATTACCTAATTATAAAATTTTATCCAAATCGTTATAGCCGTTTACGAGAAACCATTACATACATATACAAGAATTGCTCACATAAAGTAATAAGATTAATACGTTAGCTACGAGTTGAGAGATGCGTCGTTCGTTCATATCTACTTGGAAAAATCTCAGAAGTGATCCATTTAAGATAGAGATTATTTATTTTTAAAAGGAAAAATGGAACTCTCATGGGATCCCCTTGGTGTCCGTCTGTCTGTTAAGACCCTTTTTCTCGTGAACGGGTAAGGTATAAGTATCGCACCTTTGATAATACCTAATATGTATATATATTAAAGTATATATATATATTAGTAGTAACTTTAGTCTGCGGTACCATAGAGGTGTAAAACTTCAAGCGTCTAAGTCAACACAATCAAAATATGCAACCACTATGTCACGCATTTTGATAGGTCGCAAACTGATTCAACGAAATCTAAAGGGTTAATGAAAGGCAAGCAGCAAGGTCTTAAAGCACAAGTAAATGAAAAAAAATTTGGTCATACATAGCACTAAAAATTTTATAATATTTAAAAAATACTAAAAATATTTTATTGTGTCTAGTGAACAGTACAAAAGTTAAATATGTTTAAATAATTACTTTACATACAACTACTCGTAACAGTTATTTTTCGGTGTCATCTTACGACAGTTTTTGTAAATAGGCTAATAATTTTTTTTTAGAATTTTAAATTCGTATAAGGCTAAAATTTTTTTTATTCTGTTATAAAGAAAACGAATGCAAAAAAAGCACTATTTGTCTGTACATGTCCTAAACTTAACGATAATCAAACCATATCTTTCCGCCTCTTGTTGCTTATTTCGGGGTTGTAAGATGCTTTGCGTAGTCTTAAAAATTGCCCTTAACATCACTTAAGGGTCATTTTAAGGTCATTGCATCAGCAATAGTAACTCTGTGATATATAATGTTACTATTTAATAACTACACACACTTAGGCATGCTTTGTCCAAGATAATAATACGTACCTTGTGAGAAACACTTGTATTATGCGACTCAAATCTCCTTAAGGCCCAGTGGTACCTACTTAAAAATCTGTCTTTGTCTTTTTCTTTACGTGTAAAGAAGGAAGAAAATAACCACACTTTTGCACTTTTTCGATGTTTTTGTTTTTATTTTCATCATATTTATCTTAAATAAAAATCCATTCGATGGTTTCTCTTCAGTCACCTATGAACTTTATTTTAGTAAATAAATCGTATTATCAAATTATTTTAAGAATAAAACCGAAAATAGACGATAAAATGGCTCGAAAAGAGGTACCTTTGCGAAATTATTCTATCGAGCCAACTTTATTTAATCGTGTTTCCATTCGATATAACCCCTCGTAACTATTCTCAATAATACCAATATGCTTTCCTAGACTTTAAATTTACTGTTAACTACTTCAAAAATGAATTCTAAAAACCTGTTTAAGTGGATTTTTAGATACCACCAGGCCTTAGCCAAGTGCGAGTCAGACTAGCACTCTGAGGATTTCGTACCACCACATCTCTCCACGCAACTATTATAGTATAATGACAATCATATTTATTCACATTAGAAACAAAATACATCAACGCGAGCGACAAAAAATATGCTTTTTTATCACTCAGTTCGCACTCCTTAGCGCGAGTACGACTCACACTTGGCCAATTATTATTATTTGCTGTTTTACTTTAGTATTAGTACTATAATCACAGCAAGTTTCACGCTTGTATGTATGACTGTTTATACGATAGAGCTCAATCAAATACACTTATAAAACCTATTAAAAAACACGTTTTTTTTTTGTATGAATTTTTTCTTAAAAAAAATTTGGACCCTCCATACTAAAATGCACAAAATTGGTCGATCAGCTGATCGATTTGTATGAATAATAAAAAATTGCGATTTTAGCAAAGTCGTAGAACAAAAGTTGTTCAGTATGATGAGTAGAAACCTCAGTTAACGGAACCTACACCAATTTTCCATTGCCCTTAAAGTGACCTTGAGCCTTCTTATGAGACATTATTTTAACACATTCACGTTCCTAAATTCTTGCAAATAAATATTTTGTATATTTTGTATTCTGAACTATACTAATAGAGTCAAAAGTTAGATCCTAGTTTAGATAGGACCATTACACTCCCAGCCGGTCTTTAGGTGGATTAACCTAATCTACTGGAGTTTCACTTGTTAGACAGAGTCAAGAACTAATACGTATACAGGTTGAAAAAAAATTGGTGTAGGACCCGTTAACTGGGACATCTACTTAACAAACTGAATAACTTTTCCCAAGGAACCCATAGTCAATTCGCAAAAAAAAATTCGACGCTCCATACAAAAATGCACAAAATTGGTCGTTTTGTATGAAGAGTTCAATTTTTTTTTTGCTTTTTTAGCAAACTTATAGGTTAAAAGTTGTTCAGTTTGATGAGAAGGAGCACCAGTTAACGGGACCTACACTAATTTTGTTACACCCTGTATATACTTTGACCCTGTGTGTACGTATATTGATGTGATTATGGGGATTTATAATGCGAAAGACTTCAAATTCTCCATGGATGGTTTTCACGCTGTGTTCAGAAAAATACAAATAAAAGCATAGATACGTGCCCGAGTCATAAAGACGACTCAAAAAGCGAGTAAAAAAGAAGTATTAAAAATAAACAAATTAAATGTATCCTCGAACAGACAGAGGCCAACTTCGAAGATCTATTATATAAACCCCTGTTAGACTTCAATTCTCCTAAGACATAATCCGGTGAGACAGAGGTTGGGTGTCAGAATTCACATCGAGATATTCGTATAAAGTACTTATGATAAGTTAAATTGGTCCTTCTGAACAGGAAGTCGTGCAGTCGAATCGAGGCGAGACGAGTTTCTTTTTTATCGGCGCCGGCGCGGCCTGTCTCGGGTCTCGCAACCTGACCCTGGCGGCTACGGCGCCTGCAGACTGCACAGTGCACACCGATGCACTGGCCACTTTTGAAACATTACATTAACTTTGCCTTCGAGTTTCGCCTTACATGTTCGTGGATCGTGTACTGTAGAGACCTATGCAGGGACTCTAGCGGTGCGTTGATTTTGATAAAATTTATATGGGACCACGCGGGAAGCACTAGCTTTCAAATAAAAAAATAACAGTAGAAATCGGTTCACCCAGTCAAAAGTTATGAGGTAGGTAACACACATAAAAAAAGACATACAGACGAATTGAGAACCTCCTCCTTTTTGGAAGTAGCTTGATAAAGAACTCTTACTTTAATTATAAGTTGAATCATCTTTTTGAGCGTCGGTGGGGTAACTGTAGAGCCGCCGCCTCCTGTCTGGGAGGTAGTGGTTCGAATCCTGCCACGTACCAATGCGGTTTCGAATTTAGATTTCATATGTACGTTTATCCGACGCTCTTACGGTGAAGGAAAACATCGTGAGGAAACCTGCACACGCCTGCGGAGAAACTTGCAGGTTGATGTGAAGTCGACCAACCCGCACTGGGCCCGCGTGGTCGACTTAGGCCCGATCGCCCTATGGGGACGTATATGAGCTGATATGATGATAATATTTTAAAATTACTCTCATTCTGTACCGGCTGGCTTATTTTCGGTAATATTACAGATTTTCGTTATTTTTGACGTCAATTACTCGGAAACGATATAAAACCCAAGGTTGATAAAACATACCCTTATTATTGATGATGTTCTTTAAAATCAAAAGCTATTAGAAACACGAATGTTGGATTTTATAGTATAATTATACTATTTGTACCAAATTTAATGCTAGGATTGTACGCGAAAATACTATAATTGTTGAAATCCAATTATATAATGCTATTTCCTTATCATTTACCCCCTACAAACAACATAGTTTACCCCTTAATTATCGTATTAATGCTAGGACGATGAAGTTCCCATTGAAGAATTAGCTGATATAAATATTCTCATTTAATTAAGTAGTTTTCAAAACTAATTTAAATAAAATTATGTATGTTGAAATAAAAAAAATCAATCAGAAATGATTTTTATTTAATCTAAAACGAAATCCAAGCAAAAACAAAATGTAGTATACTTTTTGGTATATAGTATCTTTTTAATTTCCGAAAATATTTTTTTGAGAACCTGATTCCAACGCCGCTGATCACGATTGAGCAGCTTTGGCTCGATGGAAAAAAATCCCAAAGATACGTCTACACCGTTACTTTCAACTCTAGTTATGACTAATATTTTGAAGTATAAATTTTAAAAAATACAACAATATTTGTTGTGGTAATACAAAGTAAGTAATATTATTGAAGTGAAAACTTCTTTAGCGGCGTTGTGCACTTGTTTTGTAATGGGTAAAAATGTTAAACTCGCGTCAGGACACGTGACCTGATCGAAAATTCGTAAGACGGATGGAATTGATTTTTTGTTGATTTTTCTGAGATATAAACTTTTTAATGTAAATATAATAAATATATAATAAAAGTTCTTCTCTTGTCGAAGACTAACCGTGGAAAAGACCGGACAGAATTCCGAACACGAAAGTTTTTTAATTAACGTTTTAAATAACGCTCGGCCAGAACTTCCACGCAAGGAGACGCAAAAGACGGATACCAACAGAGATATGCTATATATAAGGGGAGGTAGATAGGTTACATGCATCCTAAAAGTGAAGCAAAAAAAAGATGCCAATTGGCATCTCTTTTCATAGTAGCATTCGGTAGGTACCTATTATAATGTGTGTGTAAATGGATTCGATTTTCAAATGTGGTTTGTTAGTGCATAACCCATCTATGGTAACAAATCTCTGGATACCAAGAGATAATTCTACAGTACTTACATATCTAGGTACTAAGAAATTAATCCTAAATAAAAATATTAAGATAAGATAAAATAAAGCTTTAGTAGTTATTATAAGTAGTCATCATTTTGGTCCATTTAACATGACGATTTAACAGCCTCCGTAGCGTCATGGTTATGCCACGCTTCACATCAGGAGGTCGCGGATTCGATTCCCGGCGGAGTCTTATTTTTAAGACTCGGTGTTGTTGGTGGAGCGGAAGGTGGAGAGGCATTTTCTAAGCCCGTCTGGCTACCATCATCTTATTTAAAAGTCTTGACGCCAAACATCAATGTTTACAGCATTGTTGTTTTCCGGGTTGAAGATATGATAGCCAGTTCCCCTAACGTTGGGGAATCTTGGTACGCCCACTTCTATCTTTTTGTGAGGAGGTTCCAAAGATTTTTTGAGAATTGACTATAGGCACACCCCGGACACTGCATACAACGGTCGTGAAATTATACATTTCTAGAATCAATGCCTCTAAGACACAGGCGTGTCTTTTTTCCGCCAAAAGGAGTAAATTCACCTTTCCAACTCTACGGAATGAACCGATTCAGATATCTGACCACCTGGAACTCCTCAGCGTGGATTTAACACCCAATCTTAACTTCGGTCGTTACATTGAGTCCAAGGCAAAAGTTGCTGCAATGAAGCTGGGCATTCTCTCTAAGGTGAGACGGTACTTCTCACCTGGACAGCTGCTTACCTTATATCAAGCACAGGTCCGCTCATGTATGGAGTACTGTTTACACTTATGGGATGGATCAGCCCGCTATCAGCTGAATACCTTGGACGCCATCGACCAACGCGCACGGACACTCATTGGAGACGACGAGCTAGTCAGTGACAAGTTCCAAAGCCTTGAGCATCGCCGCAAAGTCGCCTGTCTGTCGGTATTCTATCGAATTCATTTCGGAGAGTGCGCGCAAGAACTTCACGACCTCATTCCCCCTGCTCCATTCCACCGTCGGTCAACGAGACGCAGGGAGGGGTTGCACCCCTTTGCGGTTGATTTTCCACCTTTTCGCACGAATCGTTACGCTTCTTCATTTATTATGCGTACAGCGCAGGAGTGGAACTCCTTGCCTGCGTCAGTGTTTCCCGAGTCCTATAATTTGGGGATCTTCAAGGCTAAGGTGAATAGGCATTATTTGAGTTTGCGTGTACCATCCTCGACTGCATCATCACTTACCATCAGGTGAGTAGCAGTCAAACGCACTCAATTTTTTTTTTAAAAACATGGCGAAACCCTATACGTTCGAAAACCAAACTATAACCAATCTGCGCAAACCTCACCCCTTCGGCCTCAAAAAAAATTGTAGTCCCCTAATTTGATTCGTACCTACCTTTGGTTGCATTATTGTTGGTTAATTTCGTGTATTTATATGTATACAAATATTATTTCATACTTTTCAGTATTTTATTTTTGAAGTCGGTTTTTAGACTGTTTTTTATTAAGCCGGAAAATACGACGCCATCTTGCACTAATTGATTCCATAATACCGTTTTACAGAAATGCTGTCACACCCTATACCTTCAATTTTTCCCATCTATAGTGACCCACACTTGACCCACACCGTGTTTTTTTTTAATTTACAAAGAAAATAACAGTTAGATTCTCGACTCCGTAATGAGGTAGATGACCTATTGTTATCGCGAAAAACAATTATCTAGTTTTCGTGAAAATGTGTTCTATAACATTAACACATACCGAAAAACCGAATATCTCAATTCCGTCAATCCGTGCGTGCTTCCGTTTGTGCATCTATACGTCCGTGTGTCCGTCCGTCACGCTTGGCTCTGGAGGCTAAATCTTTGGGACCATATTTGGAACTTATTTCATCGAGGGATTATCAATATTTCTTCGACTGTCAAACCGAAGAGTAGTTTTTATTAAAAACGAGTCTAATGATTTCGATGGAACTTTGCATTTCGTAGTTGCTTATGTTTGTCTATTACATAGTAATACCCATGGATCTTGGAAAAACCGTGTTTGTATAGTTGTCCTACAAATTAAAATTGAAACTTGCGATTTCCTCACAAATGGTTGGAGTTATTGAATGGACTACGAATAAGTATATATTTGGTCATGCAACATGAATTCATTAAACTTATTAAAAAAAAAAACAATTTTTGTATGAAAAAATAAAAGTTAAAGCATGTCGAGAAAGTTTAGTGCGGGCTGCACTACAGTATGTTTTTCAGATAATGGTAATAGCTGGGAGCAAACTTTCAAAAACACCAATGAATCTACAATAAATTATATAAACAAAAATACAAAATTCATTTCGTTTTTGTAATAGGGCTGTCGACGATTTCGACAAAAAAGAACATAGTTTGACTGATCCGTTGGTCCATTGGCATTCTTCGGGGCTGAGGTTCGTGGGTTCGAACCCCACATTTGTGTAAAAATAAGACCGAAGGACCTTAACACAAAGGAAGTAGATTAATGTTCATTACAAAAGTTGAAATCGGTTTTTTTATATTATCAATTGGCAAGCCCTTGGAATCATCTCATCTGATGGTAAGTGACGATGATGCCAAAGATGTAAGCGGGCTTACCAAGATTCCCCAACGCATTAAGTAACTGGCTATCTTATGTTCAAACCGGAACACATTAACATTGTTAACATTGATGTTTAGCGGCAAGACTTACATAAGATGGTGGTAGCTAGCCAACCAATGCCCTTCCACCAACCAAAGAGAGTCTTACAAAGTTTCACTCCACCGGGTATTGAACCCGCGATCTCCTGATGTGATGCTTATGGACTTAACCATAACGGGACGGAGGCGGTTAAAAATCGTTTCCTTTCGAATACCCATACAAATTGCCCTAAAATAGATACTTATTGTGATCGATTCAAAATGGCGTCGCGTTATTAAAAAGAGCAAGAGAATTGTGGCTTAACCTCGATACTGTTTTATAGCTATTGTATAGCTTTTATTACGGGCTTTCAGGGGACCGAATCAAGAAATTTCGTAACGAAAATAAAACCTGACACCCCAATATATCGCACCTCCAGTACGAAAACGACTCAATTCAAAAAACTTGAAAAATGAGTTATATTCGTGAAAAGACCTAAAACAATCACATCCAACTATCTGTAATTAATAAAAAGCCACATTCGAGCGGGAACAGGACAAAACCGCTGTGTTGGTCTCTTTCCCACTCGGAGAATTTCGGGGCGTGGCCAGTTCTAAAACGACGCTTTCAGTGTTGAGTTGACATTGGTGTGGAGAGGACTTCACGCACACGGAAAGATAGTGACCTAACGCAGATTAAGTCGTTTTTATACCGATACCATCAGAGGTTCACCATAGTTTATTTAGTATTAAAACGACCGATTTAGATATGTGATTGTTTAATTCCGACATTACCAAAAAATCCGAAGACTTATTTAAGTTTACATCATTTTAGTTTTGAAGTTACTGTTCATTTTAATGACCGATTTATTTTAAAGTCATTTCCATAACGAATAATAATTTATGTATGGTGGTCTGATTTGACCTATTCAAAATCTTGTCATTATCGTATTTAACACAGTGTAATTGTATATGTCTCATTGATTATTGGGTCTGTTTTTAAGTAAGCTGAAATAAGAAGTCGGAGGTTCATTAGTAAATGTGTCGTTTTAACAACAAAATAATATACGAAATTGAAAAAAAGTTTACTGACAATGTCGAAAGGAAGAAGAGGCAACATAATGAAAACAACCTAAGAATGTAATAAAATATTGTTATTATTGTATATTAATCATAATTTATTTATTTTATTAGATTTATTTGGACAGATAAATTTTATAAATAAAAAAAATACTTTACCTTAAAAAAACGAATTAAAAATTATTAAGATATTAACCAATAACTTCTGGGGTACCTCCCGAGAAGGTTAACCCTTGATTCAAAAACGAATTAATACCTTATCTGCCCAGACCTATTTTAGTCTCGATCCTTGTAAATTTTGAGTATGTTTGTGCTACATGTCTTTATTAACGTTTTAACTAGTTTCAAGACCGTAGGTATTGGATAAGTATGCTTTTTTAAGTGTTCGAAAATGAAACATGAGGCAGATATCATACTAACTGTTAGTAAATAAATGAAGTTCCACGGTGGGTGGATGCACTGCTAGGTACGCATGTCCGCAGGCTCATGTTGCGGAGCACCATAAGTAGAATAAACTAATGAGTTTATTCTACTTATGGTGCTCCGCAACATGAGCCATGAAAATGAAACATATGAGTTTAGAGTTATGAGTTTATATAAACTCATTAGTTTATTCTACTTATGGTGCTCCGCAACATGAGCCTGCGGACATGCGTACCTAGCAGTGCATCCACCCACCGTGGAACTTCATTTATTTACTAACAGTTAGTATGATATCTGCCTCATGTTTCATTTTCGAACACTTAAAAAAACATACTTATCCAATACCTACGGTCTTGAAACTAGTTAAAACGTTAATAAAGACATGTAGCACAAACATACTCAAAATTTACAAGGATCGAGACTAAAATAGTTCTGGGCAGATAAGGTATTAATTCGTTTTTGAATCAATCATGTTGCGGAGCACCATAAGTAGAATAAACTAATGAGTTTATTCTACTTATGGTGCTCCGCAACATGAGCCTGCGGACATGCGTACCTAGCAGTGCATCCACCCACCGTGGAACTTCAAACTCTAGATCCGCGAGTTCTATACCTGTGATCAGCTCTCGCACAACTTTGCCACTTGCCACCACATTGCCCGACACTGCTGATATCGTATGACAACACATGCCTGGAACAGCTCTAGCGCCGTCAAGCTCAAAGATTATGTTAACCTGACCCCTTAGAGGGGCAACCTGTCCTCCAATGCCTAAGGCATTTTGCCTCTAAACGTAAGCCTAGCCTGCTCACCAGTTCACTTAAGACGATACACCCTTGAGCTTCTGTATCTGGCAGAGCTCGTACCGACATTCTCTTGCCATTTGATCCCCTATTGCAATCCCTGGTAGTGGGCAAGAGTATTGTGACTAGCTGGGCGGCAAGGACGGTAAGTACGGCTAACATGGAACGGTGATAGGGGTTTCAGGCCGGGTTCCATGCTGAAAAGAAGAGCCCCGTACTTACCTGAGCCACCTCGGGGGTCTGTAATATGTCATCGGAATACGGCGAAATGGTGGAGGAGCGTGGACAGATGAGGGGATGCTCCGCTAGTTGTGAAAATATGCACGGGTTCAGATGAGGCGGCATGGTGCTGACTAACTCCGAATACTCTTGAGTAAGGCCCCTAGTCTTGCTTGTATGGCCCCTGGCCCTGTGTGTGTGTTGCCCCTGACCATGTGTACAAATGTCGCACCCGCCAGTAGGGTCCCGTGCTTCAGCTTCACGAAGCTCCGCTGGAGGGGATCTGTAATAACGTACGTACCTACGCTCATCCCGCGCGTGCGGGAGGAACGTACGTCGGCGAGGGTACGATCCTCCCCTATCCAGAAGCTTATTGTCTTGGTGAAGGAGGTGAACGCTGTCCCCTGCTTTCGCGTTTCAATACGAGAGACTGTCTCCGCTCTTGAGTGGCCACTTTAATCCGTTTCATGCCCAGGAGCTGGTGGTAAAGCCATCAGCAGAACAGTAGGGCAGTCTCGCACCATATGCGGCCCTAGGCAGCTGAAGCACCACCTGCGTTGCTGGCGACTCCACGGCGCTTCTCCCCCTGCCTGGAAATCAGCACACGCCGTCACTCCATGACCTGTATACTTACAGTAGGCACATGCTGGATGTATATGCGTTGTAACGCCTGTCCAACCGACGCACCTCGACTGACCTCTTACCATTCGAGAGTTCCGGGCGGCCAAATAGCATGAGCAAACTTGGCAGACCCGCAAAGCTGTCAATCAGTCCGCTGACACACGGCCTCCTAGAAGCGCTGTTTCTCGTATGAGGGCAGATGTCAGTAAAAAAACGAAATTTTATGTTAGAATCTCCACTCTAGGAGTCAGATACTCTGTCTATCCCATAAGAGAAAAAGAAAAGTACTAGGTTAGAATAGTATAATGCATGCCACATATTTTCTCGATGTATATGTAAATTATTTTATTTTTAAAATTTTATTTCTTGTTGCTTATTCTAATAAACCGTAAAAATTCTATTACTATAATTATAATATTAAAAAAAACCTTAATTATGTTCAACGACCTCGTTTAAGGTTTTATTTCTTTTGGTTAATGCCTATTAAATATCAGAATATTGTTACGGTTTACAATTTATAAATAATAATTTATGGAAAAAAGTAGTGGTTTAAGACCTTGGTTTCATCAAATGAAACATTAAAATTCAAGAGTTGATTTTTTTACAAGTACTTAAAATCTGGGGTGGACTCAGCATCAATATCAATGGCGAGTACATCACCCACCTTCGATTCACTGACGATATAGTGGTCATGGCTGAGACTATGGACGAATTAGGCACAATGCTCGATGGCCTCAGTAGAGCCTCTCAACAAGTAGGTCTTAGAATGAACATGGACAAGACGAAAATTATGTCAAAAACGTCCGTGTCACACGCTTGGAGGTTTTGCATTCTAAGTTGTTGCCGAATATGTGTACCTGGGACAAACAGTCCAGTTAGGTAGGTCTAACTTCGACAAAGAGGTCAATCGTCGAATCCAACTAAGCTGGGCAGCGTTCGGGAAGCTTCGCAATATCTTCACGTCCCAGATACCGCAGTGTCTTTAGACAAAGGTCTTCGACCAGTGTGTGTTGCTAGTGATGACATACGGAACTGCGACATGGTCGCTTACTATGGGCCTCATAAGAAGGCTCAAGGTCACCCAAAGGGCAACGGAGCGTGCTATGATCGGAGTTTCTCTGCGTGATCGAATCAGAAACGATGAAATTCGTAGGAGAACCAAATTAACCGACATAGCGGGGCACATAACTCGTAGAACAGATGGCCGATGGGGTAGTAAAGTTCTCGAGTAATGGTCACCGGAAACCTTGGCGTAGGAAGGCCTCCCACTTGGTAGACTGATGGCCTGGTGAATGTCGCGGGAAGCCGCTGGATGCGGGCAGCGCAGAACCGGTCGTCGTAGAAATCCATTGGGGAGGCCTATGTCCAGCAGTGGACGTCCTTCGGCTGACATGATATGAACTTAAAATGCCTAAGATTTTATCTAGCGGTAAGGATAACAATGCTCCAAAAGTGGTTGTTATTAATATTTTTGATTGAAAACTTTAACAGTAATTACTTACATTATTTTTCTAATGACTGTTTTGTTTTACATGTACTGTACAACACTGTACATTTTTCATTTTTTATGACCCAATTTTCACAAAGTTAATAGAAATCTTTGATTTTTTTAGAATAATAGAGACTCCATCATAAAAATGTCAAAAACTTACTACAACATATGTCGTCTCATAAATATTAAAAAGACATAACTCGTAAACAGTCTAAGCATTAGTCATTGTTTTAAATCAAAAAAGGACATAACTTCTAATCAGTCAAAATTTTTGTTGTATTTTTCGGTTTAATAAAGACTCAATAATAAAAAAACTTTTTTTTCCTATCATAGTCACTTATAATAACTTTTTTTTTCAACAGATTCATAGCTAAATCTTTTCTTTTAAATTTTCAGTTTAAACTCATATGCTAGCTTAAATATTTATAAAATAATCGACGAAAGAATTTATAGGTGCATAAATTTACAATCTTTTTTAGCGATTTCCCGAGAAGTTGCTTTTTTGAATTGAGTCGTTTTCATACTGGAGGTGCGATATATATATATATATATATATATATATATATATATATATATATATATATATATATATATATATATATATATATATATTGAGTTCTAAAAAACTTACAGTGCCATCTATCTATCCATTATGATGATGATGATGATGGCGATGGCGATGGCGATGGATGATGGCGATTGATTATGGCGATTGATGATGGCGATTGATGATAGCGATTGATGATGGCGATTGATGATGGCGGATGATGATGACGATGATGATGATGACGATGATGATGATGACGATGATGATGATGAACTTTCTTAGTGTGAATTTATTACATAAACATCCCGCGCCCCAAGGACTATATGGTACTGGTAAATACTGCATGAATAAAAAATAAATAAATAATTATAAGTTGATAAAAAATGCTATGCAATAGCTTTAGCGCGGCAGTCCCCGAGTGCCACACGTCCTTTTTTTATTTAAATCTCGTATTCACAACTTAAAATAAACGGACAACGTTACTTTGAATACCAAATACTTCATGTAGGTTTTCCTGTAATCTATGGGTAAAGAACTGTTATATGTAAAAAAAATAAAAAATAAGCCCTGTAGTTTCGGGGGTAAGGGGGTTCGCCTATGTTCTTAAATAACTTCAAAACTATTTATCTTAAAATTATGAAAAAAAAATTGAGAATCTCACAACAAGCCCTTTCATTAGTGTCACACGAAATAGTTTGAATTACTTTACTATTTTCTTTTTTCTACTTTACCCCACAAAAGTGTTTACAATTCATAATTTAACACCCCCCCCCCCATGTTTAAAATTCATTTATTTACGTTATGTCCGTCAAATTTGAACTCATGAGGTCCAGTAGTTTCGGAGCAAACTGGCTGTGACAGACGAACGGATGGACGGACAGACGAACACGCGAGTGATCCTATAATGATTCCGTTTTTTCCTTTTCAGGTACGGAACTTTAAAAAGAATTTCAATGAGATTATATAAAATACTCGTAAATATATGTATAACTAGCTGTCCCGGCGAACGTCGTTCCACCTTACACTATTCTACACTGCCCTAACCTACACTACATTACCCTACCCTACCCTACACTACTCTACCCTACACTACTCTACCCTACACTACCCTACACTACTCTACCCTACACTACACTACCCATCTCTACACTACCCTACCCTACACTACCCTAACCTACCCTACATACACTACTCTACACTACCCTACACTACCCTACCCTACACTACGCTACCCTACACTACACTACCCATCTCTACACTACCCTACCCTACACTACACTACCCTACCCTACACTACCCTACCCTAAACTACCCTACCCAACACTACAATACCCTACACTACACTACCCTACCCTACACTACCCTACCCTACACTACCCTACCCAACACTACAATACCCTACACTACACTACCCTACCCTACACTACCCTACCCAACACTACCCTACCCTACACTACCCTACACCTACACTAGACTACCTTACCCTAAAACCAATTATTTTTTGAATTTTTTTTTATTTTTGGATTTTTTTTATTTAATTCCGAGCATTTTCATATTTATTCACCTTTTAAACCTTCTCTGGACTTCCACAAATAATTCAATACCAAAATTAGCCAAATCGGTCCAGCCGTTCTCGAGTTTTAGCGAGACAAACGAACAGCAAAAAAATATACTTAAGTGTATGTCTAAAAACTCGAAGGTTGTGTGTAAAGTCAACCAAAATTTTTTTTTTTTAATATAATTCCGAGCGTTTTCATATTTATTCACCTTTTAAACCTTCTCTGGACTTCCACAAATAATTCAAAACCAAAATTAGCCAAATCGGTCCAGCCGTTCTCGAGTTTTAGCGAGACTAACGAACAGCAATTCATTTTTATATATATAGATATATTTACGAATATTTTATATATTATTATTGTGAATTAAAAACATATCTATGTTACTAATATACAAGTATATACAAACTATAATGTATTTTACACTATTGTTTTCTTACATAATTATAAAATTGCTTTTTTAATTGTGTTCATGTCTGCCATCTAAATTGAAACTCTCTTTGTCCCGGATTTGCTGGAAGAAATGTCTTATTAGAAATCAGTTACCCATCCATTGTATCATTTTCTTTTGTGCCTCTTTGTTATGTTTTGTATTTATACACAATCAAATGTTCAACAGGCAAACAATAAAAAACTAAATGCAGTTTTACGAAATTGGCGCCTAATTTTAACTAGACACTACAATACGCATGTGTATTTTTTTTAATGTAAACATATCGATATAATACGGTAAGCAAGCAATCTCCTTGGCAAAGATGACCTTTCCTTGGTGTGACCTGTGCACTTGATGCGTCATCAATCAATCTCCTTCTGACACAGGCCACCGTGGGCAAATAATATCCTTTTTAACAGCTGTTTAGTTCCTCATAAACAGGGACCAAAATAGCTTTTCGATCCCTAGTGAAGAACAGTGATCAGTGGCGTAACTATACCATCTGGGGCCCGTAGCAAATTCTTTTGATGGGGCTCTATCAGTAAAAATGGTCACGTTGTACTCAGTTCAATTTTAATAAACTTCGAGATTTTCAGCGTACTCAATTACACGTTGTATATGTCCCACTAATGGCCATAGGCCTCCTCTCTTAGGCGAGAGGGAATGGTCTGTAGTCCCCACGCTAGCCCAATGTGTATTGGAGACTTCACATTCATCCATAGAACATAATATCTCAATGCATTCATTACCTATTCGCTAGCTTTTCGGTGAAGGAACAACATCGTGAGGAAACTGCATACATTTACAATGAAATAAAAATAACAATTTAATTTCAATAAGATATTTATTAAGAAAAATCTTTTTTTCGAGCTTTCTGTTCCGCAAAAGTGTCTATAACATCTTAAAAGTTTAAATATCGGGCCATAGAATTTTCAATAGAGAGAATAGCCAAGTTAACCTGTCTCGTCTCAAAGAGTTTCTTAAATAAGTTTTTTTCAATTTTAGTTTTGAAAATGATCGTTCAGCACTAGCTGTAGTCGCAGGAATTGTAAGAAATAACATTAATGTAGTGCATACTTCAGGAAAGCTGCAGGACATAAAATGATTTTTTTATTTTTAATAAATCAGCAAGGTCTGTAATACACGAAGATTTTTCTATTTCGTCTCTGAAAGTGGATCGAAAACTGAGAATTTCTCTGGCAAATGATTCAGATATGTCTTTTTTCACAAATTCTAGAGCTTTTTTTAATAGATCAGTGTCATTTAAAACTTTTAAAGTGGAAGGCTGCAAAACACTGAAATTTGAAACAATTTCATTGGAAGGAAACGCGATTTCAGTTGGTTTATAATGATGTCCATACTCGATAAAATATGTTCACTTGGAACAAACTTTCCGGATCTTGGAGACGCTCATCTTCGCAAAGCTCATCAAAATGGCGTTTTACCTTCCTCTGACGAGTTTTAGAAAATTCAGGGGTGATGGACCATTTTTCTGCTACACTATTTGCTTCCATTTTTAAATTTTCAAATTCATGTCGATACCTTTCCAATTTTTCTAGACAAATTTTCAAACGTTTTAAGGCATTTGAAATATCGGTGGTTTTAGACTGAAGTGCTTGGATAGTAAGTAGGATCTTGTAATGGAAAACCAATAACATAATAATATTGTAGTTTTAGATCTTCATTTTGAGTGAAACAGCTTTATTTCTTTCATCTGATTTGCAATTTAACAGAATTTTTTTCGTTCGATTTTTGGACCTCAACAAACCGAACTTTTAAAGCAAAAACGGCATCATAACGTCCTGCCCATCTAGTAGGGTTTTATTGTTTTTAATGTTATTGAAGTTGAAGACTCACTTTCTTTATTAGATATTAGATATAAAACTTGATAAAATATTCCATTTTTGATACTATGCCCAAAAAAATTATAAATTTGTTGAACTGTTTCAAAAAAAAATTGCATATCAATAACCTCTCTCACTGCATCATTGAGTGCTAGATTTAAATTATGAGCAGCACAGTGAACATAAACGGCATTTGGCTCGACATCTATTATGAGTTTTTGAACTTCACCATAAGTCCCTTTCATTGTGTTAGCACCATGTTATAGTCTTGAACTTATAAAAATATACTTTTCAAATAAAATAAAATACTCAGGTACAATGTTAAAAACATTTTTTTGAGCTCGCGGCCCCTTGGGCCGGGGCCCTCTTGGGTCGGGGGCCCGTGGCATTTTGCCAGCTCTGCCACCCTATTGTTACGCCACTGACAGTGATTTAAATGTGTACTGTGGATTGTTAGAAAATGTTCCAATCACCAAAGAGATCGATCACGAACATTGTATGTACTAGTATTAGCTATTCACGTAAATTAAGGGCTTTGTTGCTGGAAAAGTGTTAACACCATTGGAGCGTTTATGTGTGCATAATTTTACGACATACATTTTGATTTATTTTGACATTTACATGAAAATTATTATTTGACATTTTTATTTTTTATATTTTGTTGACTAATGTTTGGAATGTGGGATGGCATGGAAGTTATTGTTGATGTACTTTGACTACTACTATTTTCCACTTGCTAAAATTATCCTATTCTGTGCCTATGATTTAAAATATTCCAATTACAATTTTACATTGGTTGATGAATAAATGAAATGGAATAAAATATGATTTATGGTGATGGTAAAAGTGTTTTGTATACTTTTTCAATAAAGAATAAACTTAATGTATACGTCACTGAGCGCTTTAATGTGCAATATTCAGCGAACATGCGCACGCGTCGATTGGCAAAGAACAAAGAGAGTCGCCGGGTGTCGCGATAAGCGCCATTTGTTAGATGGGTAGGTAGGACCTCGAGATGCCCGGTCGATGCTCTTTTCATAAACAGATAATGACTCGATTAATTGTGTGTGTGGCACCGAGTACAGGGTATGGGAGCAGGCTAATCACACTTCATCACACTATAATATCATAAAGGCGAAAGTTTGTGAGTGTGTATGTTTGTTACTTCTTCACGCAAAACCTACTGAGCGGATCTGGCTGAAATTTGGTAGGTAGACAGATTAGGACCTGGATTAACACATAGGCTACTTCTTTTCACGCTCGCGAGCCGCTTGCGGCTCCCGCACTGCGCACCCTCGAGGAGTCATAGAAACGTTGTCCACGCGGGTGTGCGAGGTGTTGTTAGGTTCGTCTTCGTCCTGTAAGTGTCATTTTTACCCGAATTCCCAAAAAAGAGGAGTAATGTTTCAGTCGGTTTTTTAATTTTTAGTTAAATTGGTTAAGATATTTAATGCCATTGGGTGGTTCATTGAGTTTACTGATATTATCTATATTTTAACCCCCGACGCAAAAATAGGGGTGTTATAATTTTGACGCCAATGTCTGTGTGTGTGTGTGTGTGTCTGTCTGTCTGTCTATGGCATCCTAGCTTTCGAATGATGGACCGATTTTGATGCGGTTTTTTTACGTGAAAGCAAGTTTCCTTGTGGTGGTTCTTAGCTATAATTGATTAAGATCTGTTCAGCCGTTTGAGGTGACTGCTGGACATAGGCCTCCCCCAAGGATTTCCACGACGACCGGTTCTGCGCTACCCGCATCCAGCGGCTTCCCGCGACCTTCACAAGGTCGTCAGTCCAACGTGCACTGCGCACCATCTAAAAGTCAAAGAAACGATGTCCACGCGGGTGAAGCCGTGGGAAACAGCTAGTTTAAAAATAAGGATTTGACCATTGGAGCACTCGCTTCAGGCTTCTTTTTACACGACTGCCTACAAAAAGGCAGTTGTTTTCAGGTCTCATGTATATGTATGTTTCTTTACTCCAGGAAATCTTCTAAACGGCTTGATGGATTTATCGATTTAAGAGTGCGAGGTAGCGTTAGATCCGTCTTGTCTTGATCCCGTGAGTGTCATAAAATATACATACATTAACATACACTCGAAAAACATAATGCTCCTCTTGGCGGAATCGGGTAAAAGGCACTCAATTTGACTGCCTGGCCATAACAAAAAATACTACCCGTAGCAAAGAATAAAGATAAATTCAGAATTGGCAAAAATTAATAAATATTCGGGGTTTGTATGTAAGTAAGTAAGTAAGTATTTATTTGCTTATAAACAAGGTACGTAAGTAAAATGATGTTCGTTATTAAAGGGGTGTCAATTAAATGGTTAGCATAGTATTGTTATTTCTGTGAGCAGAAAAATATAATCGGTCAGCAGAAATAGCTAATCGGTCAGCAGAAATAGCTAATTGGTCAGCAACTCATGGTCAGCAAACATTTCAAAATCAATCAGCAATTTATGTCATTCTGGATGGCTGTAATTATTTTAAACATCCCTGTACTACACTCTTCCTACAGTGTTGAGTGGTCGACGGAGCCCCTTCGGGGCTCCTACTTCTGTGTTCTCATGTTAAACCTAACACTACGACTGTGCGGGGAGGCGAGCTTAGCTCGCCTCCCCGCACAGTCTCCGAACCTAACGGATCCGAGTCGGGGTGCTCCGCAAGTCCGAGCTCGCTTCGCTCGCTCCCGCTTCCATTTAGAACTCCCCGTACCACACTCTTCCTACAGTGTTGAGTTGCTGCTTATAGACATGTTTTTCTGCCGCTCAATCATGAAATCTTGCCGCTCAAGTAGTTATTTTGCGGACCGAATGTTTATTATGCCTTTAAAAAATATATATTTCTTATTAAAGTAGGAATCACTTGTTTAGCCATATATAACAACAGCATGCAAATGTTATTATGGAAGGTTATACCTTATCACGATTTTTCTCGGAATATTGAAGTACCTATTGATTGTGTAATAGATAGAACTGTAATTTAACTGAAGACGGAACGATGAGGTCATGGCGCAAATGTTTTTCGTGAATTTGACTCCATATTTAGTTTTTTTAACAAGTTTAAACTGTTTGCATATTACATTACTTTTTATCAATTTTAATGAATTTATCATATATGAATTCCTTATTTTGAATGTAATGCTGAATTATCACTAAATATCACATTTTTCAGGTTAACAAATCAGAAATAAATCAGAAACTTATACCAGATAAGTCACATTAATTTTTTTGGAAAGTATACCTAATGTAATAATATGTACACAATACAGGTCAAACTTGTTAAAAAAACTAAAAATGGAGGCATGATTCACGAAAAATCTTTAAAAAATTAAAATTTGCGCCATGACCTCATTGTTTTGCCATTAAGAAAACCTTCCTTTATTTTACAAAATAAACAAAACTGATTTTAAAGATTTTTTTTAATTGCTTGCTTTAACTGGGAATCGAATCGATTTTTTTTAAATAATTTTTCATTTTGCAGGTTTAAGCTATCAATTTTTCAAAAATAATTGAAAGAGTATTAAAGGAGTGTTTCCCTTGAGTATTTACTGTCTTCAATATTCTGGGTACTTTCCCTCCACGAAATGTTCATTTTCCATCAAAGGAAAGGATCGGTGGCGTAAAGGCTAGGGCCACTACCTGCTGTCGAGGAGGTCTTAGTTTGAATCCTGCCACATATATATGAAATTTTGATTTCATATATACGTTTGTCCGACGCAAGAGCGGTGAAGGAAAACGTCATGAGAAAACCTGCACACGCCTGCGGAGAAACTAATACAAGGTTGTATGTATGTGAAGTCAGCAAAACTCGCACTGGGCCCGCGTGGTCGACTAAGGCCCGATTGCCCGAATGCAGGGTTGGCTCGAGCCCCACGGTAGGGACATATATGAGCATGATGATGATAGATACCTATCTCGTGTATATTATATTGTACTCAATATTATAAATTTTTTAGAATATTTTTGGAGTTATTTTCATATAAGGCGCCCGGTATAAAAAAAAATTGAGGTGTAAAATCTAGTGATCAAATGACCGCGTCACGTTTTTTGACATATCTTTGTTTTTTGAAGTATTTTTGGAGTTTTCTCCTTAAGAATTGATTTTCATAATATATAAGGTGTGTTATGTGTGTAATTTGTCTGTATTGTGTGTGTAATGTGTGTGTGTAAGGTGTGTGTTATGTGTGTAATTTGTCTGTAATGTGTGTGTAATGAGTGTAATGTGTGTGTGTAATGTATGTGTAATGTGTGTAATTTGACTGTAATGTATGTAATGTGTGTGTGGTGTGGTTGTAATGTGTATGTAATGTGTGTAATGTATGTGTAATGTGTGTAGTGTGTGTGTAAAGTGTATGTAATGTGTGTGTAATGTGTGTAATGTTTGTGTTAATGTGTGTATGTGTGTGTAATGTATTTTATGTAACTATTTTGCCTGTAATGTGTGTGTAATGTGTGTGTAATGTGTATGTAATGTATGTAATGTGTGTGTGTGTAATGTGTGTGTGTAATTTGTGTAATATGTGTGTCATATGTGTGTAATGTGTGAAATGTGTGTGTGTGTGTACGTACGTAGGTTTGTGTGTATGTCCTGTAGCCTGTATGCTCGTCCTTTAGCCTAAACGGCTAGATGGATATTGGAGTGTGAGGTGTCGTTAGATTTGTCTTGTCAGAATTGAAAAAAGTGGTCGCAATTTTGAACTAGTTACTGGACCGCTAGCTTCCAAAATTTGAGGGTACCAGAGGTTCTTTTTCACGAATCCGTTGTCAGAATTGAAGAAAGTGGCCGCCATTTTGATTTTTTTACTTACTGGACCGATTGCTTCCAAAATCGATATCTGAAGGTCCCTGAGGTCTCTAATCACGAATCCGTTTTCAGAATTGAAAAAATTAGCCGCCATCCCCCAACACATTTATAATCGTTAGTTAGCAGTAAACTCCAGTCGTGCGTCGGAGCTGACACACACACTTTTTTTTTCCTTTTCAGTGACCTATATTTTTGTTTGTGAATTTCCGACAATATTTAAAATATTCTATGAAATAAAATAAAGAAAAAATGTTTTAGTACAAAATTTTATTAATGTTGTTCTAATAGGTTGACTAAGGCCTAGTCACCCTGATTCAGGGTAGGCTCGAGCCCCTCGGTGGGGACGTATATGAGCTGATATGATGATGATTAGATTGGTGATATGTATATCGCGTGACAATGCAATATTGAAAGCTTGTACCTAAAAGTTTTTAGGTTTTTCGATAATTATTTAATCGCTAATATGGTGTCATAATAGCTAAACTACATAAGGAGCGTCAGTAGCGTAACGGCTACGGCCGCTACCTCCTGTCCGGGAGGTCGTGATTCAATTCCTGCCTCGCACCAATGTGTTTTCCAATTTCGTTATCCGACGCTCTCGCGATGAAGGAAAACATCGTGAGGAAACCTGCACACGCCTGCAAAGAAACTAGAAGGTTGTATGTGACGTCCCGCGTGGTCGACTAAGATGCGATTGCCCTAATTCAGGGCAGGCTCGAGCCCCTCGATGGGGACGTATATGAGCTTGATGATGATAGGTACCTACCTCCTGTATGGAAAAGCAAAATGGAAGTCGACCTACGTAAAAAATTTACTATATCATAATTTGTTATATCCCTAGTAAGATAGCTATTCTCACAATATCCCTAAGTATATCCCCCGGGATATACGTCGTTATATCACGGATTTTTATAAGGTTGCGTTCACCCAACGGGACCCGATCACCACACCCTGGACACTTTATACAACGGGCCAGAAATGACATTTCAAAAAAGGAATGACGGAACAAACAAAATGGCGGCGAAATCCTATACGTTCGACAACCAAACTGTAACCAATCTGTATCAATCTGGGTGACGAGGGGGTGAGGTCGCAATCTAGAGAGCGGCAGGGAGTGTCCATACTGTATGTTAGTACTAATATGTATACTTTGCCATTACTAAGCCTCCGCTGTCTGTCCTTCTGTCCGCTTGTCCATCCGTCAGCAGGCTGTATTTAATGAAACGTGATAGTTAGACAGTTGAAATTTTCACAGAATTTGTATTTCTGTTACCGTTTCAACAGCAAAAACTAAAATAATAAAATAAGATAAAATTAAAAAAATAAGGTGGGTATCCATTCAAAAAACGTGTTTTTAAAGGTCTTTAGAAGTATTTAGACTTAGCTCTATCGTAAAAACGGTAATACAGACAAGCGTGAAACTTGGTGTGATTATAGTACTAATACTGAAGTAAAACAAAAATAATAAATATCAGCCAGGTGTAAGTCGTACTCTTGCTAAGGATGTCACTCGCGTTGATGTCTTTTGTTTTTAGAGTGAATAATATGTATCATCGTCTATTATGTAGTTGTGTGGAGAGGTGTGAAGGTACGGATCCCTCGGAGTGCTAGTCGGACTCGCACTTGGCTGGTTTTCTATGTTACTGCGGCATATATGTTATACAGGGTGTGAAAAATGGTGTAGGACCCCGTTATTTAGGGATTTGACTGATAATACTTGATGAATATCTTTTCCTAAAGAACTCAAGTCATTTCTCAAAAAATAATTTGGACCCTTCATACGAAAATGCACAAAATTGGTTAATCAGCTGATCGATTTGTATGGAGAGATAATCTTAGCAAAGTCATAGAACAAAAGTTGTTCATTTTAATGAGTAGAAGCCCCCTACACCAATTTCGTTATACCTGTATACAGGTTGCCTTTTAATTAGTTCTTGATAACAAAAGATATGCAAGTACTCGTGATTAAAAACAACTTTACAAAAGAAACTATATGTCAAATCAGAAAAAAATGATCCTTGATAGTTGATACCTTAGCCTAAGTTATTAAATCGGCAATAATATGTGAAGGACCAAAAATTGTTTTTCATTTTTGATAGCAAAGGATATGAATGTACTGGTGATTACAAACAACTTTCCCAAAGAAACTATATTATAGTTTCTTTGAGAAAGTTGTTCATATACTTTTCTATCAAGAACTAATTAATAGTCACCCTATATGCTATCTTAAGGTTCCTAAACTTCCTTAGTTATTCATCACTAGGTTTTTCCCGCGGATTCGCCCGCGTGGACATCGTTTTTAAAAGGACCTCTTAATAGACTGATGAACATGATAGGATAGATGTTTACAGTTATTAATTAACCACAATACGACGGAGAAGCCGTCTTTGTTTCTGACTGTTTCATATTAATTAAAGAGTGACCACTAAGTGGAGCACTTCAGTTCATGTCTTGAGGATGAAGGCTCCGAATGCGGGGTGTTAATGCAGCGGATGTGGTGCGGGGCTGCACAATTGCACCGGTGCATCGCGATGACCTCAGAGCAGTGACCGGCCCACCCCTGCCCCCCACCCCGCAACCTCCCCCAAACATGCTGCATGCAGCCTGCCTCCGTCTCCCAACTCACCTCATACAATGTTACACACACATACCTTGTTACAATAAAGAAAATACACGACGTACCTAAACACACCATTTGCAAATTTTCAGTGTGTAGATAGATTGTGTTTAGCGGCGTTTCTCATAAAAAATAAACATTGAAATTTTAGGAAATTGGATGAGCTGATTCTAATGAAACTTTGCGGCACGACGGTGGTAGGTAGGTACGGTAGGCAGGGCGTGGGTTAAAGTACCGTACGTGCTCACAGATATATACAGATGAAATATAAGACCTAAAAAGAAATACATAAGAATTACAAAAGGATTTCACACCATAAATTAATAACGAAAATCAAAAACATAATTATATCTTACCCAAAATGGGTCTTAAAAAAGTATCAGGTTTCAGATATTTATTTTACATATAAAATATTATTTTAATTTAATAGTTATGGTGAAAATTATTGAATGATTGAGAGGAAATCGGATTTTTTTATCATATGTGTCACACTTTCTGACACATGGATTGTTATGTGCCAGCGCATGAGAAATAGTTGAAATAGATCGAAAGAAAGAAGAAGCGTTAGAACTGCATACACATATGCAAGACAAAATTCTACAGGGTGCATTGACAAGTTTTTTTGAAATATTTAATTTCAAAAACATTTGCAAAATTTAAGGTTACAGTGAAAACCTTAAAATAACTATAATTAAGTGACAACTTTATATATAGAAAAATAAGACAAAACCTATACAACTTGTGAATTTTTGTGTCTAGCTGTGTATGAAGTTTCATTAGAATCGGTCCAGCCAATATCAAGAAATTTTAATGTTTAGTTTACGAATTTAAGTGAACTAAGAGTATAAGCAGTGTAAAACCGATAAAAAAGACTGTTTTAGTATTCCTGCTTGTTTATTATTCTGTATTTCTTGATTGGGACCAGCTATATCTAATAATCTATATCTAATATATAAAAATTAATCGCAAAATGGGTTGGTAAGCGCATAACTCGAGAACGGCTGGACCGATTTCGCTAATTCTTTTTTTGTCGAGTTCGTTATTGTCAGAAGAAGGTTCTTATGTAGGGTAGGGTAGGGTAGGGTAGGGTAGGGTAGGGTAGGGTAGGGTAGTGTAGTGTAGTGTAGTGTAGTGTAGTGTAGGGTAGGGTAGTGTAGGTTAGGGTAGGGTAGTGTAGGGTAGGGTAGGGTAGGGTAGGGTAGTGTAGTGTAGGGTAGTGTAGTGTATGTTGGGTAGGGTAGGGTAGTGTAGTGTAGGGTAGGGTAGTGTAGTGTAGTGTAGTGTAGTGTAGGGTAGGGTAGGGCAGTGTACTGTAATGTAAGGCGGTACGTAGTTCGCCGGGACAGCTAGTCTATAATATAAAAATTAGGGATGCATCGATACGCCTTTTTGCCGATACGATAATCCCTAATAAAAATTAATCGCAAAATGTGTTGGTAAGCGCATAACTCGAGAACGGCTGGACCGATTTGGCTAATTCTTTTTTTGTCGAGTTCGTTATTGTCAGGAGAAGGTTCTTATGTAGGGTAGGATAGGGTAGTGTAGTGTAGGGTAGGGTAGTTTAGGGTAGGGTAGGGTAGTGTAGTGTAGGGTAGTGTAGTGTAGTGTATGTAGGGTAGGGTAGGGTAGTGTAGGGTAGGGTAGTGTAGGGTAGGGTAGGGTAGGGTAGTGTAGTGTAGGGTAGTGTAGAGTAGTGTAGTGTAGTGTAGTGTAGGGTAGTGTAGGGTAGGGTAGTGTAGTGTAGTGTATGTAGGGTAGGGTAGTGTAGGGTAGGTTAGGGTAGGGTAGGGTAGGTCAGTGTAATGTAATGTAAGGCGGTACGTAGTTCGCCGGGACAGCTAGTCTAATATATAAAAATGAATCGCAAAATGTTTTGGAAAGCGCATAACTCGAGAACGGCTGGACCGATTTCGCTAATTCTTTTTTTGTCGAGTTCGTTATTGTCAGGAGAAGGTTTTTATGTAGGGTAGGGTAGTTTAGGGTAGGGTAGGGTAGGGTAGGGTAGGGTAGTGTAGGGTAGTGTAGGGTAGGGTAGTGTAGGGTAGTGTAGGGTAGGATAGGGTAGTGTAGGGTAGGCTAGGGTAGTGTAGGGTAGGGTAGGGTAGTGTAGTGTAGGGTAGTGTAGTGTAGGGTAGTGTAGTGTAGGGTAGTGTAGTGTAGGGTAGTGTAGGGTAGTGTAGTGTAGTGTATGTAGGGTAGGGTAGTGTAGGGTAGGGTAGTGTAGGGTAGTGTAGGGTAGGGTAGTGTAGTGTAGGGTAGGGTAGTGTAGTGTAGGGTAGAGTAGTGTAGGGTAGGGTAGTGTAGTGTAGTGTAGGGTAGGGTAGGGTAGGGCAGTGTAATGTAATGTAAGGCGGTACGCAGTTCGCCGGGACAGCTAGTATGTATAAAAAAAAATGAATCCCTATTTCCCTTGGTCACGGCATCACGCGTGAACGGCTATACCGATTTCGCTAATTCTTTTCTTGTCGAGTTCGTTATTGTCAGGAGAAGGTTCTTATGTAGCGTAGGGTAGGGTAGGGTAGTGTAGTGTAAAGTGGTACGAAGTTCGCCGGGAATATTTCGGAAAACTATACCTACCTGCAAAACCCCCCCAACTCGGGAAGGCATGTCCAGCAGTGGACGTCTTTTGGCTAATGGGATGATGGTCATCATTATCACATGCAAAAACAAACTGATTACATACCTACCTGCCTGACTCATGAGAAGTCTCAAGGTCACTCAGAGGACGATGGAGCGAGATGCTCGGAGTTTCCCTACGCGATAGGATCAGAAATGAGAAGATCCGTAGTCTCTAGGAGAACCACGGTAACCGATATTGCTCACAGAATCGCTAAACTAATAAAATGTGACAGTACGGTGTTCCCCGTGTTTTGTAAAATCGTTCTAAATCGCGCTGCGGTGACCGCCGGGGAAATTGTACGAAAGTCCCATAAACTACAGGATCACTGTCATTCTACGCATTCGAGACATGATCCAACTGTCATGCCCACTACCCAACTGAAGGTCACCCACACAATCACAGAAAAAAAATTAAGATAGAAATTTACAGTACGGTATATCCCGTCGCAAATGTATGAAGACTTGCGGAGACGGCCTCTCCGGGCGTTGTCAGCGGTGGGTGTGTGTTGTACGGTTTGCGCTCGAAAAACAACTCGCATTTGGTTCGAAGGTAAGCATGAAAAAACATTTATTTTTTATTATTATTTACCAAATCCGATTAAAATAATACTTGTTCTGCTCAAATTTTGTTAGAAAGCTTGTGGTTTGTTGAAGATGAGTTGGGAACAAGGTGAAAAACACCTCAGAAGACTCTTGTATGATGCGTCCTCCTTAGAATCGACCTCAGAAGTAGAACGCGATCCTTGCGAAAATTACCGTTACTGTCTTGCCAGCGTGTTCATGGTACCATATACTATGACAGTACGGTTATAGCCGTGTCCAGATTTTGTATGAAAATTTTAGTGCTTTTCTGTGAAGTGGTACTGCGCGCGAACGTGTTAAGAGTGGGCGGGGCACATAGCACCTAGAACAGCTGGCTGTATAGGCAGTATAGTTCCTAAGTGGCGACTGCGCGCCGGAAGATGCAACGTAGGCAGGACTGCCACTCGATGGACCAACGACCTGGTGGAAGGTGCTGGATGTGGGCTGTACATGACCGGTCGTTGAGGGAAACCTTGGAGGCGGCCTTAGTCCTGCAGTGGACATCTCTGATATGATGATGATGATCACACAGGCCTCCCCCCAAGGGTTTCCAAGACGACCGACCAGTTCTGTGCTGCCCGCATCCAGCGGCTTCCCGCGACCTTCACCAGGTCATCAGTCCACCGATCACCTGCCTACGCTACGTTTTCCGAGGCTTTAACTGTTGACGATGATGAAACCTGCCTGCAATCTGCAGAAGTATATGCATACACTACAGAATTACCGTTTTCAGAACGGGATGGTAACGACACTTTATTAGGGTTCCCTTCCCATAGGATCACACCGCTGTCTGTCTGTCCGCCTATGCTTGTCCTTTTGTCCTACCTATAAAATCCTGATATTTTGAACCGTAATAGGTAGCCGGTTGTAATTTTCATATTAAATAAATATCATTGTACGATACTCGTTAATGGCGTTGATGCTTTTAGGGTTCCGACCCAAAGCTGTGGTGGTACGGAACCCTTGGTGCGCGTGTCCGACACGCACTTGGCTGGTTTTTAAAGTTTTTTTTTTGTCGCCAGCAAAAACTGGATATATAGAAACCACAAAAATAGATCAGGCATAGATATAAAGGAAAATATTCGTTGTACAGTGCAGTGTACCTAATAGGTATTCTGAGACATTAATTTTAATATTCAGTTGAATGTATTAAGTATGTAAAGTTGTTGGATTCGCAGGTAAAGCTAAACATATTCGCCACACGGGACAATTTTAAATTCAGTAATGTGCATAATTTCAGAAAACGATTCAGTCGCCACATAATATTATACAGGTGGAGCTTATGAGAGTTCAACATAATGTCAAGCGCATGAATCTATACTTACTATCAGAAATAATTTTAAGCTAAATATAAACCCTGAATACAAAAAAAATTGACACGCTGCATATGAATTCACAACATAGAGAGCGCTAGACACTATCTACATTGTGGTGAGACAGTGAGATAGTGCGACTCTCAGTTTCCTTGCCAATAGGTGCGACATTGTATCTATTGACATGGGCCAGCCAGCAGCGCGTTCGCCGACGATTATATCGAGCCGACGCACGTGGCGCGTGACGGCGTGAGCCCGCCAGGTCCTCAGCGCCTCGAGCACACCTCTTCCCTGAAGAGCACCAGCCTGACAGAGGCAGCGCGTGAAATACGATGGAAGCGCGGATGCAGGTGGTCGCACCGCTGTACATATCGCATCACCGCCCGCCCGCAATTTCGCGTAAAATTGGCAGCGTGAGGCGGGCGGGCTGCGGCGGCAGCGGCGCGGAGCGTCGATCCCGAAATAGTATTCGGGTGCGGTCGTGCGGCGTCGGGAGCGGTGCCGCAGTCTACGTGTGGCCGCGCGCGCGCACCCGCGTCGCATCGCCATCCGTCCCGACGCCGCGCCGCACGAGTATCCGGGTGAGAGGTGACAGCGAGTCGTCGCTGAGCGTCGACGGTGCGCGTATTTCGGTCGCGAGAAAACCCCGGGCCGCGTCGGGCACACTGCCCGCGCGCTGGCCGCCGTGCTCTGGTGGTGGTGCGTGGCGCTGCTGCGGCTGGTCGCGCTCTGCGCGCCTCCCCCCGGCCCGTCCGGCGACGGCACGCCGCTGCGTTCCGCCCGCACCGCGGAAGATGCGCCGGCGGCGGCCGCTTGCGCGAGCGCGCCCTCCAACTTCACCGAGTCGCCGCCCGCGCCGCCGTCCGCGGCTCCCGACGCGCCTGCACACATCGGTCAGTACCCGCACTCGCTCCCGCTGCCCGCGCGCCCGCCCGCCCGCACTGTGCCCTACCGTCACGTGCACAAACCCTTCTACCTTCCTTCCACCACAACTTTCACACTGCATACACCTCGCCTAAAGTCGTTTCTAATGATAAGGACTGATAGTATCAAATATTTTTGAAAATATTTATAAATATGAATCTTTGACACATCGGACAAGACCAACTTACGCAAATGTCAAATTATCAAAATCTTTAATTAGCACATAATACAGTATCTCATCTGTGATAACACAGAGGTACAATATAGGCTAACTGTTGCTGTTATGGCATCATGGGTAACTAGTATCTCATCTGTGTCATGGGGCCGCAGATCTTAATGTTTGGTTTAAAGAATATAACTTTAGCCGTTTCTGAGAAAAGATGGTTTGACAGGCAGATAGATAGAGTGAATAGGTATTATTTGAATTTGCGTGTACCATCCTCGACTACATTGTCACTTACCATCAGGTGAGAGTAGTCAACGCACTCAAATTTTTAATTAAAAAAAATAGTCAATCAGTGTTAAGGGTTTCTTTTTTAATTTTTAAGGTAAGGTAAGGTGTGTCAAGTGGCAGCGTGTTCAAATCTCTCAATATTACCTACTATAAAAAAATTATAACTACTTAAACCTACAATTAAACATTTTTTTCTTCTATTTTGACGTTAATAGTACTTAGGTTAGGTTCCACTGGGATGTAGAGAACTGTGTGGTGTGGGGAGTGGAGGCGCGCGGCACTTACACAAATATAGGTCATCCGAGTGAAGGTTTTGCCTGCAGACGCCTGCGCCCTCACCGCCTTCACAGCCCTCACCGCCCTAGTCGCCACCCGCCCTTCTCCCGCAACGACGACATACCCGAATATCGAAACACCTACCTCTATTAATGAAATCTAGAAAAGTGTCTCGCTCCTCTCAATGTTATTGAACGTCTATCTCGCTGTCAGTCGTCTGCTCGAGTTAGCCCGCGTCTCGTCTGCTCCAAATTCTAGTAAAAAAGATTAATCGACGAAAGTCACTATAAAATGTTCTAGTCAGAATCTGCGGAACATCAAATAGACAAATAAACACGAAGCTTAGTCACGCGAATACCAACGTTCACCGCAAGACGTCGTCGTCGATAAGACGATGCGGGTCACAGTGGCAATCAAGGCGAGATAACAATTGGAACTAATTGAACACATCAGGGAAACATGAGAGATACGCGATTCAATTCTTTAATTGGGACGCTCTAACGAGACGTTATCGATAGTTGAGAGGTACAGCTGGTTCGGTGTTATCATACCAGTGAAAGTACCGTCACAATGCTAATTAATACCGACTATCAATTTAAATTCTACTATTTAACGTTCTTATCAGTAAACGTTTTCCGATAGGATGGAAATTCGTGAATGAATGAAGAATTATAGTAAACGGTATTCAGGTCGGGCTGCAATCTTGCCTCGAGTGTAATGAGTATGATGACCAATGCTCACGAGTGTCGTACGACGTTTTTTAACACACTTGCGAGAAAAACTACCTAAATTTAATTTCGTAACAAATCACATAATTTTAAACAAAAAAAACCGACTTCAAACGCACTAGTCGCTACTACGATTTTCGAAGGTTCCTTTCGATTATTCTTGGATGCCATCATGAGGTCCTGGTTTCCTTATCACGGTACCTACCACTCTTGCGAAATCTTCTTTCCAACAAAAAAGTAATTATCAAAGTCGGTTCATAAACGACGAAGTAATCCGCGAACACACATAAAAAAATATACGGTCGAATTGAGAAACCTCCTTTTTTGAAGTCGGTTAAAAACAAACTCTATGTTCAGACAAATAAACGAAGTGGTTATGAAGTAACTAGTATCTCATCTGGTTCATAAAAATCATAAACGACGAAGTATTCCGCGAACACACATTAAAAAAAATATACGGTCCAATTGAGATACCTCCTTTTTTTGAAGTCGGTTAAAAACAAACTCTATGTTTAGACAAATAAACGTAGTGGTTACGAAGTAGCTAGTATCTCATCTGTGGTAGTGGTTACGCTACGTAGATATAAGATATCAAATCTTCTTACAATATGACCTTTGCACACAAAAATTGTGCGCGCATTTCTTGTCACTGCGCAACCGGCAATTTGCCGTGAGTAGGTACCGCAGCTAATTATTTTAATTTAGCCAATTACTTTAAGTTAGCAACATGATTCCATTACATATATGAAACCGTTTTAATTTTAATAGTAACAACTAGGGAAAGATTTACGAGCGTTATTCAAAAAATCGTCTTGCGCTAAGGAGTCCGAACTGAAATGAAAAACAAAAGCATCTTTTTGACATTACTTATATTGAGCAGTTATAATTATTAGTATACCAAAAGTTTTATTGAGGTACGAATGTCAAAATCCGGGATTTGATGGAAAAATACATAAAACCAATATTAAAAAAAAACTACGAGGTGGATGGAGTAAAGATAGTCGATAAAAAAGAAGTTCAAGTGGCCACATCTATCCCCCCCCCTCGTCTTCTTCTTTGGCCAACGCTGTATAGTATCTGTATAATAAAGCAACTACGCGTGTTTAATAATCTGAACGAGCAAGTGGGTTGAAAATTGTATAAAACCGACTAGTACTCGATTTTGACGAAAATGTAGGTACTCTATGCCATTTATATATATTATGTATCTACCAAAAAAAGTGGTATAGAGAATAAATGTGTGTATGTATATGTGTCTGTATCCCTGGTTTGCGGAGAAACTGTTGGACCAATTTGGATGAAATTTTGAAGAAATATTATTAAAATTATTTGCCAGTCCTTTTTTAGTTTAGTTTTTAAAAGCACTTCCCATACAAAAAAGTAAAAAAATATTTTTCTCAAAAATGAGCTAAGGATGTGTTTTTAAAATTTTTGTCATCGACAACACTTATTAACTCCTAAAGTATGCCATATGTGGTATATTTGGAAAAACCCATACCTGTAATACTAAAAATCTTTAAAATATTTTACTCCTAAATCCTAAAGACCTTACTAGCGATCAGTTTTATATCTAGAAAAACCCTAAAAAAGTTACTTCCCATACAAATTCCGTAGAGAGTTCAGTTTATTCTATACTTACAATTGCTCGGAAAGTGGTACTTATGTTGTTTTGGTCGACAACGCCCTTTTCAGGAGATCTTCTACTAGTGAAAAATTTAACAGTTTTCCCCAGGGACCACAATATGGCCAAATTTGTTTTGAGAATTGACTATGTGGATACCACATAGTCAATTTTCAAAAAAAAATTGGCCTCTCCATACAAAATTGGTCAACCAGTTAATTGATTTGTATGAAAAGTCTTTTTTTTGCGATTTCAGCAAAGTTGTTGAACAAAAGCTGTACAGTTTCATGAGTAGAAGCCCTAAAACGTGCCTCCTTAATGCCAGTAAAACTTAGACGATTTTTTTTAAATATTTTATAGTGTGCATTTCTCCAGCAGGTCCACCTTTGCTGTGTGACTATTTAAGAGCCTGCTGGAGTTCATAAATCCCATACAAACGTAGTATTTGATTCATTTGTTAACCAAACAACCGATTTTGAAATAATTTTGTATCGATAATCGGATGACGTATATCTGTGTCTGTAGCGCATTACTTTTTTTAAAAACGAAACAGGAATCCATTATTAATCAATAAGCTTGTTTTTAATTCAATTCAATTCCTTTATTGCAATAAATGTGGTACAAAAAAGATATTTAAAAACCAAAGAGAACAGCATATTTAGTCACAAGTGACATACAATAACAATAAGTAAGTATTTTAAAGTCAGAATATCAGACATCTAGGTTATTTAAAATATTACACACTTAAATTACAACATTATATTACACATGTCAACTTTACATAAAAATCAATAGAAGGTAAAGACGGAGAACAAATTTATTGGTATTAAATGGATTCCTGTTTCGTTTTTCAAAAAATTAATGCAGTACAGACACATATACAGACACGTCATCCGATTATCGATACAAAATTATTTCAAAATCGGTTCTTTGGTTAACAAATGAATCAAATACTACGTTTGTATGGGATTTATGAACTCCAGCGGGCTCTTAAGTGACTATGTTAGTAACAAGATTATTGTGTATTATTGTACTGTGATTCTTTATCTATTTTGTTGTATTGTGTCGTGGACAATAAACTCCGTTGATTCGGTACCTATTTTTTGGATTTTGCTGTAGAGACACAGCCCACTAGGACTTTGTGCTCGCCACCATTAACAGCTGGTCCACCTTTGCTGTGTGACTATTTAAGTGACTATTGACTATTGACCTGCGTTGTCTACCAAAACAACAGCCTGTAGATACTGGCTTGAAATATGCATTTTACTTTGCACCACCTAGATTCCGTTAGGACATTACCAGCCAGCGTTAGTAGTCAGTACCGTTTACCGCCTCCGTAGCTCAGAGGCAAAGTTCACTGGCTTTACGCAGGAGGTCGCGGGTTCGATTCCCGGCGGGGTCAATTCTAAGACTCGGTTTGGTTGGTGGTAGGGCATTTTCTAAGCCCGCCTGGCTAGCTACCACCATCTTATCTAAGTCTTGCCGCCAAATATCAATGTTGATATCATTGGTGTGTTCCGGCATGAAGATAAGATAGCCAGTTCCCCATTGCGTTGGGAAATCTTGGTAAGCCCGCTTCCATCTTCGGCAACATCGTCACTTACCACCAGGTGAGATGTTGTCAAGGGTTTACCAATTGTAAATAAAAAAAAAGTAAAAGCCTACGTCTGCATAGGCTGGCTTCAGTTTGTAAAAAGTTTTGTTGACAGCAGAGTTCAGCATTTTAGGGTTCCGTACAACTAAAGTGTGACCAACAACAGGACCCTGTTACTAAGCCTCCGCTGTCCGTTTGTCTGTCAGCGGGCTGTATTTCATAAACCATAATATGTTGGCAGTTGAAATGTTACCAGTGTGTATAACAACAAATATTAAAACAAAAAAAACCGGCCAAGTGCGAGTTGGACTCGCGCATGAAGGGTTCCGTACCATTATCTATAAAAATCACGTTTCTTGTATAGAAGCCCCCCTTAAATATTAAGATTATTTTAATTTAATTATTTATTTTTACAGTGAACAATACAACTCAATATTCTGTAAATATTTCAAGCGTCTACCTGTTGCCGTTATCAAAATCGAGCAAAAACAAGCAAAAAAATCACGTTTGTTGTATGGGAGCCCCCCTTAAATATTTGATTTATTTTAATGTAAATATTTTTTTTTAAATAAATATATAACTAAATATTATTTGAATATTTCAAGCGTCTTTCTGTTGCCGTTATCAATATCGAGCAAAAACGAGAAAAAGATCACGTTAGTTGTATGGAAAATTTGAAAAAATGAAAAAATAAGGGGGGTCCTTATTTTTTCATTTTTTCAAATTTTTAGTATTTGTTGTTATAGCGGCAACAGAAATATATCATCTGTTAAAATTTCAACTGTCTATAGCTATCACGGTTCATGAAATACGGCCTGGTGACAGACGTACGGACGGACGGACAGACTCACAGATGGACAGCGGAGTCTCAGTAATAGGGTCCCGTTTTTACCCTTTGGGTACGGAACCCTAAAAAGAGAGAAGAAACTAGTGACACCTACTAGGATCAAGCAATATCTTCTATACAGTTGATTTATGAAGATGTTTTAGTAAAGAACCCTCAGTGTGCGATTCCAACTCGCACTTGGCCGTTTTTTTCTTCTTCTTTTTTTAATTAAGTTTCTTTAAAATGCAGACAGATTTTCGATATCTTATTTTTTTATTTTATTTTTTTTATTATTAAAAATTTGAGTGCGTTTGACTGCAACTCACCTGATGGTAAGTGATGATGCAGTCGAGGATGGTACACGCAAACTCAAATAAATACCGTTATACCGTTTTCGAGATGATTGCAGCTTATTTTATTAATTTTTAGTCAATTTAAACTTTGTCACTTCGCATGAGGTGAGTTTCCTGAGTCAGTGATGTCGTAAAACCTGTTTTCTCACAAAAAAAACACACGGGAGTAAAAGGTTCACAAACAAAATCGTGATAATAGTAAAATATATCACCTCGTTTGCAATCACCTACCTACTTATTTACAACCTTTAAAGAACCCCAGTATTCAATGTACTATTGAATTTGGAATACAATATTCTTTATTGCATCACAACATAAAAGAAAGCCCATACAATAAGGCGGCCTTATTGCTAGGTAGTAATTTCTTCTAGACTAATTTTGGGTAGGAAAGCAGCAATATAATAAGTTAAGGGGCACTGCAATAATGAAAGCAGAAAAAATGACAAATAAATAGCTAAATAAAATAATTAAATATTATAACAATAAATATAAAATAAAATAATAAACAATTATACATAAACAAACAAAAACATATACATACATTAATTATACATTATATCTATCAGTGGTAAAGAAAGAAAATGAGATACTAAGGAAGATGAAAAACAAAGGATCTAAAAGCAGACAACAAAGATGTTATTAAGTTAAGTAATAAGCTTTCACAAGCCTTCTAAAAGATTGTTACGTCGGAGGTGATTGAATTTACTTAAATGGTGCAACAGTAGGTAGGTATAGGAACGAAAAATACATTTCTGGCTACGAATTTATATGATAATTAACAACGCAAAACACGCTAAAAAAACAGGTACTTGATAGTACGGAACCCTATGTATGTGTGCATCTAGTATGATTACTAGATGGCGCTAGTTTCTTCACGTTTAAAAAAACATGTTGTTTGTATGGAGACTCAATTTTTCAAATTTTTTGTAAGTATTTGTTGTTATAGCGGCAATAGAAATACATCATCTGTGAAAATTTCAACTGTCTAGCTATCACGGTTCATGAAATACAGCCTGGTGACAGACGGAGAGACAGACATACGGACGGAAAGCGGAGTCTTAGTAATAGGGTTACGTTTTTACCCTTTGACAACAAAGTGATCCTAGGCTTTCGTTTTTTTGCGATGCAATTTTCCGAGGATCTGGCAAAAAACTATTGTTTGAAACTCTTTTACGCTAAAACTACTGCAGCGATTTCGCTGAAATTTAGCAGGTAAAGAGCGAACAACATGTGAAACTTTTTACAACGAAAACTGCATAGTTCCTGAAGAATGAATTCCACAGCGTGCACCCTCGAATACGGGCATCTCTCTCTTATCGTGTGGCACAAACCGTGCTATCCAAGGGATATATGGCGTTTAACTGGTGTTGCACGTAGGGCATTTAGATTTACACCTACGGACGTGTGCAACCTTTCCTTCACCGTTAAAGCAATCGGTAAGTATATGTACCTTACCTACGTAAGATTCGTTGGCCGTCCAGATTTCAATCCGGGATCTATGGTTAGGAGGAGTCGTTACCGGTTGAGCCACCGACGCTTATTGAATTTTTAAAACGGTCATAAAATTAATATACACGCGGTTGAAGGCGCGGGAAAAAGCAAGTTAACATATGTATAAATTTCATTTCAACCGACTTCCAAAAAGGAGGAGGTTCTTAATTTGACTGCATATTTTTTGTATATTTGTAACGCGATATCTCCACCAATTTAGAACCGTTTCTCATATGGTTTATTTTTGGTTTGGTAGGGTTTTCTTCAGGTTTATAATATATTAATTTTATCAAAATCGGTTAAGTACTTTATTATTAAAATAAAACAAAAAAAATTGTAGGTAAGTAAGATGTTGCAGTTGAAATCGCTTTAGAACGTATTGTTATTATTTGATGCATTTCAAATAGATTTAATAATAATAAGACGTATATAAGGTGTAACAAAATTAGCTGAAACAATTTTAACTGGTGCTTCTACCCATGAAACTGAACAACTTTCCCCATGGAACCCATAGTCAAAACGCAAAAAAATATTTGGCTCTCCCATACTAACTCGAACAGCTGATCAGGAAACTTAGTAATAGTATGGGAAGTTCAAAAATTTCTTTGAGATTTGACTAGGGTTTCATGGGGAAAGTTGTTCAGTTTCATGGGTAGAAGCACCAGTTAAAATTGTTTCAGCTAATTTTGTTAGACCTAATTTAAGTCCATAAGTGGTTAGTAACATGATTTTGATTAAATCTTGTGTTAGTAAAAAAAATGGGAACAAGTCAAATAATTGAGATGGTCTCGATGGAGCCGTCCGCCATAGAAAGATCATTTTTGTTTTAAATTTTTCGTGCAACAAAGTACATTTAAATTGAATTGAATATTTACATAGTCTCTCTCTCCCATTAAGGACCCCTGTGTCGTGAAGGTTAAAAATACTTTTAGTCTATTTCTAGCTACCTCAGGAAGCTTTTCTATGTATTTTGAACATACAGAGCTTACGAGAAGCTTGTGTTGGATCACTTGGATAATAGGTTAGGCAGTAGATTGCGAGCCGGATTCGTCCTTAAGACCTCCTGACGCGTAGGCCGTACGCTGGAAGGGGAAGCGAGGGGTGAGGGGAGGTTTGTTATGGCGGCGGCAAGGAGCGCCCCGTTACACGTGTATGAGCGACCTTGAGACGGTCGTCGAACCGCGTCCGGCGGCGTCGCAGCCGCCCGTCGCCCTCGGGAGCGGCACGCAGCGGCCTCCACGCGCCGGCCGCCGCCGCCGCCGCCGCCGCCGCCACGCTCGCAGCCCCGCACCCATCTCGCGCACGCCGGCGGCGCCCGCACCCCAAGGATTTATCGATTAGGAAACCTATCCCGACACTAGATATTCGTGCTCTCAATTCAAAAACACCGGTTATCATGTCGTACTGATAGAAACGGCTAGACAGTTTTTATACAGGATGTTTATATACAGCGCAGGACCGGTCGTCGTGGAAATCCTTGGGGGAAGCCTTTTCCAGCAGTGGATATCTTTTGGCTGATAATATGATGATGTATGATATTCGTGGAGACTGAGGGCTATTCGTATGATACAATCGAACACCTAAGATATCATCTGTGACCTAAGTTAATAATAAGGTAATCCAAATTACTGAGCTCACATAACGTTGTTAAAAAAAAAAAAAAATGTCTGTTAAGTAGAAATAACTATTATAATTTAACAAACTAAAATAACTAAAATAAAATAATAACGGTGGACCGACGACCTGGTGAAGATCGCGGGAGGCCGGTGGATGCGGGCGGCGCGGGACCGGTCGTCGCGGGGATCCTTGGCGGAGACCTTGTCCAGCAGTGGACGATTTTCGGCTGATATGATGATGATGAAACTAAAATAAGTACAAGAATTGATTAAAAATTGAGAAGCCGACAGACTTAACCTCTCTTTTTCGGCCAGTCGGGTAAAAATGTGTCCTATGTGTCTATGTCACTCACGGGATAGAATTGAATCTAACGACACCTCTAACTCCAAAATCCATCAAGCCGTTTAGGCTACCGAGCGAGCCAAAGAAATAAATATACATACATACATACACTCGTAAAACATAACCCTCCTTCTGGCACAGTCGAGTAATAAACCCCAATCCCAGTTAAAAGGTCTTAAACCTATTTTGTTGAATAAAATGTAAAATTAACGATGCGATGTAAAATAGACATATTTTTGAGGGAGGCTTTTTACAAATTAAACTGAACAAGTTTTGTTTTACAACTTTGCTGAATTTTTCTAACCAGAGATATGCTACATGTATTCTATTGATTAAATCCAAAGATCTTTTTAAAACCTTTACGTTTCATTTTTAACCGACTTCAAAAAAAGGAGGAGGTTTCAATAACACTTTTAATTTTAAAATAAGATGTCAATCGGACCGCGAGTGAAAAAGTGACGGACATATCAACGGACGGACGTTTTTGGTAAACATATTTTTTTAGTTCATACCAGTGATACATAACACGTTTCGAGTAAATTTAGATATTTTTTTTCGATGACACCAGTTTATTAACGGGTGTCAATTAAATGGTTAGCATAGTATTGTTATTTCTGTGAGCAGAAAAATATAATCGGTCAGCAGAAATAGCTAATCGGTCAGCAGAAATAGCTAATTGGTCAGCAACTCATGGTCAGCAAACATTTCAAAATCAATCAGCAATTTATGTCATTCTGGATGGCTGTAATTATTTTAAACATCCCCGTACTACACTCTTCCTACAGTGTTGAGTGGTCGACGGAGCCCCTTCGGGGCTCCTACTTCTGTGTTCTCATGTTAAACCTAACACTACGACTGTGCACAGTCTCCGAACCTAACGGATCCGAGTCGGGGTGCTCCGCAAGTCCGAGCTCGCTTCGCTCGCTCCCGCTTCCATTTAGAACTCCCCGTACCACACTCTTCCTACAGTGTTGAGTTGCTGCTTATAGACATGTTTTTCTGCCGCTCAATCATGAAATCTTGCCGCTCAAGTAGTTATTTTGCGGACCGAATGTTTATTATGCCTTTAAAAAATATATATTTCTTTATTAACTCCATTTCGAAGTTCGGCACAATTTTATGTATCTACCCTCTTTATACATTAAGCTAAATATTTTCTATTTTATTTTTTGTGTATCAATTGTAATGTAGCTTTGAATAAATATTTTATCTATCTATCTATCATCGATCGCTCCGCTCGCTCGCTCATTGGGTAGTTTGGTGGATATCCCTTAGATATCGGGCTATTCTGATTAGCAGTCTATGTTACTTCCCACCCCCTCAGCCAATTCTATACAAAAAAACAATCAATCGCGCAGGCGTGTAGTAAATGAGTTTTCTATTTTATTTTTTGTGTATCAATTGTAATGTAGCTTTGAATAAATATTTTATCTATCTATCTATCATCGATCGCTCCGCTCGCTCGCTCGAAACTAAAACTGTTCGACGCTCCTGCGAGAAGGTATGTTTTCCGTGGGGAATTCAGCTTTTTGTGATTTTGATATAAAAGAAAGCGAGTATACGAGGGTACTGATAAAGAGTTCATAATTTATTTCTGATGCAGTTGTAGGTATACATAAGCAAAGCATATTTATATCTAGGTCAGGAGATCACTAGATTATGTTAAACTACTTTTAATTGTGATTATAGGTTTCATATTTCTTTCCAAATTAATTGGTTTTTGTAATACAAACGGTTTACTCCGACAGAGTTTGTAACAAAAATCGAGATTTGAGGTGCCTTCGAATTGGAATCTGAAGCATTTTTTTTTAAAAAAAAAAGGAAAACCTGTACACCTAGTTTTTATTGTGTACATAACATATTTCAAAATCATTATGATAGGATAATATTAAGAGGTAAAAATATCATTTTCTCTTTTTGTATGGAGAGTGTGTGCTATCATCCCTCTTAAATATAAAAATAGATATTATATATTTTAATGGTCGTCAAACACGAAATCATATAATCAATAGTCATCAGACGGGAAAATTGATAAGAAAAGAGCGAGAGAGAGAGAGAGATCGTCGAGCACATATCTGTATACCTATCCGCTCACAACTATCATTACAAAATATTTGATTTTCACTTATCTTTGCCCTTATAATGTTATGCAGGGTAGTAGATAGAATAGAGCATATTATCTGAGACTGGGTTTTTATAGTTATTTGTTACTAGCTTTTACCCGCGGCTTCGCCCGCGTGGACATTGTTTTTATGACTGTCTTTGAGAGTGGGTAGTTTGGTGGATATCCCTTAGATATCGGGCTATTCTGATTAGCAGTCTATGTTACTTCCCACCCCCTCAGCCAATTCTATACAAAAAAACAATCAATCGCGCAGGCGTGTAGTAAATGAGTTTTCTCCAGATCCCTCGAAAACTATGTTAGGTTATGCTTATTAGTAAATTATTTAATTTTCCACCTCTTGAGGAAAATCACAACAATGCATTGTTCAGTTGCGATTTTAAAGAAATTAACCAAAAAAGATATTTTTTCAGTTCCCTTAGGAACTGCATCAGACTTTGCTATTTTTACGGGATAAAAAGTAGTCTATGTCCTTCCCAGTGATACAGGCTACCTACCTGCATGCCAAATTTCATCAAGATTGGTTGAGGTGTTGAAGCGTGAAAAGGTAACACACAAACAAACACATTTTCAAATTCATAATATTAGTAAGGATGCAAGTCTGCAATTCGATTTTTCCCAGTTCCCTCAGGAACTGCTTTACACTATGCTATTTTCACGGGATAAAAAGTAGTCTATGTCCTTCCCAGTGATACAGGCTACCTACCTGCATGCCAAATTTCCTCAAGATTGGTTGAGGTGTTGAATCGTGAAAAGGTAACATACAAACAAACACATTTTCAAATTCATAATATTAGTAAGGGTGCAAGGCTGCAATGTCATTTTTTTCAGTTCCCTCAGGAACTGCATCACACTATGCTATTTTCACGGGATGAAATGTAGTCTATGTCTTTCCCAGTGCCACAGGCTACCTACCTCGTGACAAATTTCATCAAGATTAGTCGAGGTGTTGAAGCGTGAAAAGGTTACAAACAAACAAAGAAACACATTTTCACATTATAACATTAGTAAGGATGCAAGCTTGATGCAAGTCGCAAAATAACTTTGTTGCCAAGCGAAACACAATTTTTTATCTCACTACAGCGAGGTTTTCAAGTGCAAAAAACAGCTTAGTAACTATTTGGTTCTAATCACAAAAACTTTCCACGCTAGCGGATAAATCGCAATTTTGCGCGCTAAAATGGAATGACAATGACAAACAAAAACTTTCAGAGTGTATAAAGTGAAAAGTTCTTTTTGTTCTTAACTTTGTTTTAATCGTAAAGCAAATTGGGTCATATAAAATTACCAAATGGCTAATCAGCTGATCGATTTAGGTAGGTTTATGAAATGTCAAAAGCGGCCATATGCAAAACGGACTCGCACACTGATTGTTCACACAAGTAAAACCCCCGTTTTTACCCTTTACCCAACCGTTTTTTCCGTACCCACGGAACCCTAAAAAACTGAATTTTCATATCGCTCGCGTTGTTGCCCTTTGTTTGAAATAAATAGGTATTATTGTTATATACTTGTGTGGATAAGTGTGTAGCGCGGTGCGCAGATATTCATTCGACCATATTTTCATTCCATTAACTTATTTCTTTTCCGCGCATGCGTTGACGCCATCTGACATTATTATTTAAAAAAATGAAATTCTTCCGATCTATTCATCTATAATTATATCTATCATTTAAATTAAATAAAATTTACGAAATTAATACTTTCCTAAGACCTTACCCATTCGGGTAAGATAAATTGAGTTTTTTAAGATTTGAATCCTTTTATAATTCTTATTTATTTCTTTCTAGGTCTTTATTTCATATTTAAATAAGTGTGCGAGTCCCGACTTGCATAATATGGCCGCTTTTGACATTTCATAAACCTACCTAAATCGATCAGCTGATTAGCCCTTTGGTAATTTTATATGGAAGTCCCAATTTGTTTTACGATTAAAACAACAGTTCGTAAAATGTAGCTCGATCGCTGCGACACCAGGTAAGATACATAGGTGGAAGTTCATCATATACATCACATCAGCTCATATACGTCCCCACCGAGGGGCTCGAGCCTACCCTGAATTAGGGCGATCGGGCCTTAGTCGACCACGCGGGCCCATTGCGGTTTGGTCAACTTCGCACACAACCTTCGAGTTTCTTCGAAGCCGTGTGCAGGTTTCCTCACGATGTTTTCCTTCACCGTAAGAGCGTCGGATAAACGTGAGATCTGCGATCGAAATTCGAAAACATATTGGTACGTGGCAGGATTCGAACCACGACTTCCCGGATAGTAGGTAGCGGGCCTTGCCGTTGCGCCACCGACGCTCTCTAGATGAGATGGAAGTTCAGTTAGTGTAAAAGAGATACAACATATAAAATGTACTTAGATGACAGCTGTCGCAGCGATCAAACTAAATTTTACGAAGTATAAGACTTCCGTTTGTCTCTCCGTCTGTCACCAGGCTGTATTTGACATGAACCGTGATAGCTAGACAGATGAAATTTTCACAAATGATGTATTGTTGATGCTGTTCTGACTCGTACTTAGCTGGTTTTTTTATTCATTTTGGACTCCTTGACGCTAGTGCGGCTTATACTTAGCCAGTTTTTATTATTTTTTGTTTTAGTTTAGGATTAGTACTATAATCACACCTAGTTTAACGCTTGAATAAGTTACCATTTTAACGATAGAGCAAAAACAAAAACTCCTTGATTTTCCCCTCTTTTTATTTTCATTATTTGCTAGTAAATTATTTGTTATTTGCAACCGCCTCTGTGGCGTAATGGTTAGTCCATTCGCTTCACACCAGGAGGTCGCGGGTTCGATTCACGGCGGGGTCAACTTTGTAAGACTCGGTTTGGTTGGTGGTAGGGCATTTTCTTAGCCCGCCTGGCTAGCTACCACCATCTTATCTAAGTGTTGCCGCCAAACATCAGTGTTAACAGCATTGATGTGTTCCGGCTTGAAGATAAGATAGCCAGATCCCCATTGCGTTGGGGAATCTTGATAATCCCGCTTCTATCTTCGGCATCATCGTCACTTACCATCAGGTCAGATGATGCCAAGGGCTTATCAATTGTGGATTTTTAAAAATTCCCATATTTTTTTATTTTTTTATTTTTCACATACGTTACATTCGTTCTAACACATACTTATTGTGTAAGAATTTCAGCCGGTTACTACTACGGTTCAAAAGATGGATCCTTTTAAATCTCAGGCAGACAGACGGACATACACAGACGGGCAGTGTAGGCTTAGTAACGTTACCGGGACCGTTAACTGTACCGGAAGCCTAAAAATATTGCGACTGTAGTGTAACATAGTTATAGATCAAAAGTTGTTCAGTTTCTTGAGTAGAATAAATAAACATATTCTCTACTAGCTTTTGCCCGCGTCTTCGCCCGCGTGGACATCGTTTTTATGATTATCTTTTAAGGTGAATAGTGCGCGAGCGGCAAGCGTTTCAACGTGGAAATTAGCTTTCCCCAGATCCCTCGGAACTATGTCGGGCTATGCTAATAGTCTATGCCATTTTCCCACCCCCTCAACAATCTCCGTGAAAAAATCACGACAATCTGTTGCTTCGTTGCGATTCATTATCCTCAACATATCAGCCGAAAGACGTCCACTGCTGAACAAAGACTTCCTTTAAGAATTTATACGACGACCAGTCCTGCGCTGCCTGCATCCAACGGCTTCCCGCAACCTTCACAAGTTCGTCGGTCCACCGTGTGGGAGGCCTAGCTACGCTACATCTTCCGGTGCGCGGTCACCACCGAGAACTTTACTACCCCAACGGCCATCTGTTCTACGAGCTATGTGCCCTGCCCACTGCTACTTAAGTTTAGCGATTCTGTGAGAAACTATGTTACTGTGGTTCTCCTACGGATCTCCTCATTTCTGATTCGATCGCGTAGGGAAATTCCGAGGATAGCTCGCTCCATCGCCCTTTGGGTGACCTGAAGCCTTCTTATGAGGCCCATAGCACAGATTACTAATTAGTTACTTCGTAACCCATAGTAAGCGACCGTTGTGATGATAAAGAAGTTAACAAAAGAGAGGCTTTTTTCAGTTTCCTTTTACATGATATACAGGCTACATGCATGACAAATTTTGCCAATATTGGTTGAGATGTTGAAGCGTGAAGAGGTAACAAACAAACAAACAAATTTATTATATTAATAAGGAAGTAAAGATTTTACTTAACACCCAGTATTGTACTTGACCATTGGATCTTTGATGGCGAACTACATATCGATAATCCGTACCAACTGTAGTCCGGTCATCTTTGTAATTCGGCCAGAGTGTTGCAAACTGCCCAGGCCATTTTCCGATTAAAATGAGCTGAATATTACGGATTTTATGTTTCTCTTAGAGATTACTGGTCCAGTTAATTGTTATTAAATCCATGATTATGTGTTAAGAAGTGTGTATTTTATTAGGAACGACAATTGCGAATATAATGCGGACGCCTCGATAATCCGCCAGAGCGTCTACTGTATTTAATAATAGACCGCTTAATTACGAATACGTTACGTTTTTCATTTGTTTTTTCTATTTTAGGAAAATGTAGGTGTTTAGGTTCGTAGGTCTTTTATTTAAACTTAACAGATTATTATACATTTTGCGTGTGGTTCATAGGATACCTATATTAGACAATTAGTTTAGATTTGAGCATTAAAGCTGTGAAGAGTACTGGCAGCTGTAATTTGTTAGGAATTTTTAATAACCTTTCCAGCGCCTGCATGGCCTATAGGCCATTATACCGCCCGAACGTTGCGCGGCCAATTGGCCATGGAATTTAGTTAGTTTGTTAACGTTTGAAAATAAAATAAAAGTTTCAAAAACTTAAAAACCGACTTCAAAATGAAATTCACTCAAAAGTATGAAATAATATTATCATACTTATATACACGACATTGTCCGTATGGTTCCCGGCTTAGAATAGGGCCATCCTATTTCATCCAATAGGTGTCGTAAGAGCCGACTAAGGGACTCAAACCGGAGGATGGGCAGCAGCGTCTTTCCGTCATTTGCAGCCAATCTGCAACACTGCGATCGCCAACCCGCCTGCCAAGCGTGGCGATTACGGCAACACCCCCCAAATGACCGACACAAAGAAAAAACGGCCCCTAGTCCCCGGCGGCCCCGCTATTCCTGGCTCCGGTAGCGGTCAAGGTAACGGCGGGGCATGGGGTGCGAAGAATCCCCGGCAGATGCCAGGCTACCTCAACAAAAGACCTCTGGTCCTGGCAACCTACAACACGCGCACACTGCGAACCGACGTAAAGCTAACAGAACTCGAGGAAGCATTGAGCAGGTTAAGATGGGACATCGTAGGATTGTGTGAAGTCCGAAGAGAGGGGGAGGACACCATAATCCTTAAATCCGGAAACCTGCTCTATTTCCGGGAGGGCGACCAACTGTCCGAGGGTGGTGTCGGGTTTCTAGTCCACAAGTCCCTCATTAACAATGTGATCCGGATCGAGAGTGTTTCGACGAGGGTAGCGTACCTTATTCTCCGAATTACCAAACGGTATTCGCTGAAAGTTATTCAGGTATATGCACCGACCGCGCAACACTCCGACGATGAAGTGGAGCTCCTATATGAGGATATCTCTAGAGCTCTACATAATAGCTCCCGGACTCAATACACCATTGTTATGGGGGACTTTAACGCGAAACTGGGCAAACGAAGTGATGGTGAGCTGAGAGTGGGGCAATTTGGATATGGAGAGAGAAATGCACGTGGCCAGCTGCTGGCCGACTTTATGGAGAAGGAGGGCCTCTTTATGATGAACTCCTTCTTCAAAAAGCCTAAACAGCGAAAGTGGACATGGTTGCATCCCAATGGCGTAACGAAGAACGAGATCGACTTCATCTTGTCGACAAGAAGGCAAATATTCAATGATGTCTCTGTGATCAACTCAGTCAAAACAGGAAGCGATCACCGAATGGTAAGAGGCACATTAAATCTAAAGACCAAGCTAGAAAGATGTCGACTGATGAAGTCCACACTCCGACCAGCGCCCATCCAGCTCCAAAACCCCGAAAACTTTCAGCTCGAGTTGCACAATCGCTTCGAATGCCTAGGAGACTGCGAGAATGTGGACGATTATAACGACAGGTTCGTGGAAATTGTCCAAACGGTCGGGTCTAAGATTTTCAAAACTCGCCGTTCAAACAGAACCAAAAAAATCTCTGACTTCACCAGCAGCCTCATGGAAGAAAGACGCAGATTGGTTTTGCAGTCCTCTGAAGACGCTACTCTGTATCGGCAACTAAACAGGCAGATCTCCAAGTCTCTAACTCGCGATTTGCGCCACTTTAATACAAATTGTATTAAAGAGGCGATTGAGAACAACAAAGGCTCAAAAGTGTTCGCTAGAGATCTGTCTGTTGGTCAAAGCCAACTGACCAAGCTGAAGACTGAGGACGGCAGGATCATATCGTCTAAGACTGAGTTGCTGGAAGAAGTTGAGAAGTTCTACGGACAATTGTACACGACCACACGTCTGCCTGTCAGCGATCTGGCTAAAGACCCAAGAGCTAGACTTACCCGACACTATACCGAAGATATCCCGGACGTCAGCCTGTACGAGATTAGAATGGCTCTTAAACAGCTTAAAAACAATAAGGCACCGGGTGATGATGGAATTACGGCTGAACTTCTGAAAGCAGGTGGAACACCGGTACTTAAAGCTCTTCAGAAATTATTTAATTCCGTTATACTTGAGGGACAAACGCCTAAGGCATGGCACAGAAGTGTGGTCGTGCTTTTCTTCAAAAAGGGCGACAATACCCTGCTGAAGAACTACAGACCCATTTCACTTCTGAGCCATGTCTACAAACTGTTTTCGAGGGTCATTACGAATCGTCTCGCACGCAGGTTTGACGACTTCCAGCCTCCCGAACAAGCCGGTTTCCGAAAAGGATTTAGTACCATAGACCACATACATACGCTGCGGCAGATTATACAGAAGACCGAAGAGTACAATCAGCCACTATGCTTGGCGTTCGTGGACTATGAGAAAGCCTTCGATTCGGTCGAAACCTGGGCTGTATTACAGTCTCTCCAGAGGTGCCAAATTGACTATCGATATATCGAAGTGCTGAAGTGTTTGTACGAAAACGCCACCATGTCGGTTCGCCTCCAGGATCAAAACTCGGAACCTATCCAGCTGCAGCGAGGGGTGAGACAGGGAGACGTTATATCTCCGAAACTGTTCACCGCCGCCCTGGAAGATGTTTTCAAGCTTTTGGACTGGGGTGGACTCGGCATCAATATCAACGGCGAGTACATCAGCCACCTTCGATTCGCTGACGATATCGTGGTCATGGCTGAGACTATGGACGACTTAGGCACAATGCTCGATGGCCTCAGTAGAGCCTCTCAACAAGTGGGTCTTAGAATGAACATGGACAAGACGAAAATTATGTCAAACGTCCGTGTCATACCTACTCCTCTGAAGGTTGGAGGCTCTACACTCGAAGTTGTTACCGAATATGTATACCTGGGACAAACAGTCCAGTTAGGTAGGTCCAACTTCGAGAAAGAGATCAATCGTCGAATCCAACTCGGCTGGGCAGCGTTCGGGAAGCTTCGCAATATCTTTACGTCCCAGATACCGCAGTGTCTTAAGACCAAGGTCTTCGACCAATGTGTGTTGCCAGTGATGACGTACGGAACTGAGACATGGTCGCTTACTATGGGCCTCATAAGAAGGCTCAAGGTCACCCAAAGGGCAATGGAGCGTGCTATGCTCGGAGTTTCTCTGCGTGATCGAATCAGAAACGAGGAAATCCGTAAGAGAACCAAAGTGACCGACATAGCTCTCAGAATTGCTAAACTTAAGTGGCAGTGGGCGGGGCACATTGCTCGTAGAACAGATGGCCGTTGGGGCAGTAAAGTTCTCGAGTGGCGACCACGCACCGGAAAGCGTAGTGTAGGCAGGCCTCCCACTCGGTGGACCGATGACCTGGTGAAGGTCGCGGGAAGCCGCTGGATGCGGGCAGCGCAGAACCGGTCGTCGTGGAGATCCTTGGGGGAGGCCTATGTCCAGCAGTGGACTTCCTTCGGCTGATATGATGATACACGACATTAACCAACAATAACGAAATCAAAGGTGGGTACTAATTAAATTAGGGGCCTAAATTTATTTTTGAGGTCGGTACCAGCACACAGCTACCTTACGTATCAAATGTTTTAGATTCGATGGCATTGCTGACACCGACCTCAAAAAAAATTTTAGGCCCCTAATTTAATTCGTACTCACCTTTGATTTCGTTATTGTTGGTTAATGTCGTGTATATAAGTATGATAATATTATTTCATACTTTTGAGTGAATTTCATTTTGAAGTCAGTTTTTAAGTTTTTTAAACTTTTATTTTATTTATTTTTAGTGATAATGCTATCTATCTAACAACATTATACCCAATCACCCACTCGCCAACAGGAACCATCAAATCATAATGCATGTGTTTCATTAACATGTTACATTTTTATGTGATTCCTGTGGCTTCCATCATCTCAACAGCATGAAAGTTAAGGAGTTTAGTCTTCCATCATCAGCCCATCTGAATAACCTAAAAGAATACAACTATCGGTCTATACGTAAATACGTATCTGCGTAAAATGTTTGAAGAATTATCCTCCAACTCCTAATCGTTAAGGAGTTGTACTTTCCTTCGTCAGCTCATTAACATGAGATGATGACTACCAGACGCTAAAACTTAAATAGTTTTAGGAAATACATAAAACACGTAATATTTGCATATAAAATTTGAGGGTTGTTCTCGATTTCCCTGGGATCCCATCATCAGATCCTGACTTGGTGACAATGGGACCCCCTCGGGAGTATACTCTTTCGAATAAAAAAAGAATTTTGAAAATCGGTTTACAATCGGCGGAGATATCGCGTAACAAACATACAAAAAAAAACATACAGTCGTATTGAGAACCTCCTCCTTTTTGAAGTCGGTTTAAAATATACAAAACTGTTGCGATCTTTATCAAACTTTACCATAATACTATGGAGGGACTGATATATCAATATTTATCGTTTATTTGAGTAATTCCATAGATATTTTTTACAAAATAAAGGTTCTTAAACTTTATTGTCAGATTTCATAGAAAAGTCAATTGGATCCCAAATATGACGGGCGCACGCTTTAAAATTGTGATAAATTAATTCATCAACATCAAATCAAACGAAATCCGTCCACTACTAAGCAAAGGCCCCACAATCATTTCTACAACGACCGGTCTTGCTCTGCCTGCATCTAGCGGCTTCCCGCGATCTTTATCAAGGCCACCAAGGCCTTCATACACTACGTCTTCCAGTGAGCGGTCACCACTCAAGAACTTTACTGTTCCAACTGTCTTTTTAGCGTTTTTTGTGTCTGTTCGGTATTTCATGCGTCTTAATAAGCAGCGGGGGAAAAATACACAACAGAGGTAGTATATGTGATCTTACCGACGGTGGCTGGGTAAAAGGTTCTTATCGGAGCGATAAGGGGGGTGGGAGGGGGGGGGGGAGACTAGAGGGTGTTATTACTGGCGCGGCGGCGGCAGGGGCCAGTGGGTCGCGAGGACGTCGGCCGCGGTCTGCGACCCGTGCTACCCAGTCAGCCGCTTGCCGCCGACCCATTCCATGTTACTCTGTGCGCACCAACATAAATTCTAACCCGAACACAATATATTACCCGTCTGGGACCCCAAGGGCTTCACGGAATAGAAATAGACAGTAAAACACCCGCTGGAAGTACTGAATAAAAAATTCGCTGAAATTCTTGTGGCTCCGAAGATTTTATGAGTTATGGCGACAACGACATTCGTTTCCCCCTTACTTAAGTACTGCTTTACTCACGTAAAGAAAATAGCAAATAACAAAATACTAAATTGACGCCGCGTTTTTAGTAATAACGATTTACAACGACAGGAATGACGCAAAGCTATTGCTTGATACCTATACTCGTAGGTACTTACGAAGATCTGAAATTGCCTCCCTTAGTTTAGAAGTTAAATAAGTTTATCTAGTAATGGGGGTAACGACCTCTCGTCTTACACGTTCCAGGCCAGGGAGGCTTCAATGGATACCTCAGGCGTTCTACTTACTCCCCCCCCCCCCCCCTGAAATCCCGGCTAAGTTACCCAACCTACTGTCCCAAACCTATTGTTATCAGCGACTTTGTCTTAGACTAAAACAGCAGAAAAGGAATTCACGTAGATTCGAAGGAATAAAAAGACATAGAGACTTACAACACCGCTCTCTACTTAGGTATCCATGGCAACATGCTAATGATAATGAACAGCACAATAGGCATTGTTCAGTTTTTATGAAAAACCATTTCGAGAAATAGCTTCTGCGGTAACTTTCCATGGATTTCATAAATTTTGAGTGATTTGGTATATAAAAATATAGCCTAAAAAACTAAAAAAACACGCTTTTAAAGCACATCAAACTAAAAAGTGAAAAATAGTTAATAAGCTGAAAACAATAACGAATGAAAAATACTAGTATTATTGTGAAAAAAGCGTGGGGCACTTTGTGCCATATTTTTCGTGTATCGAGCAACCCACGCTTTTTACTAAGAAAACGCTTTCATTCATTATTGTTTTCAGCTTATATTAAGAACTATTTTTCACTTTTTAGTTTGATGTGCTTTAGAAGCGTGTTTTTACTTTTTTATATACTATATTTATTTTTCAATTTTTAGTTTAATGTGCATTTAATCCTGGCGATCCTGATCAGGATAATGAGATAAACTTATGAAATTATTGTATTGTCTGTCACTGATTCTTAATAAATGTACAAAGTTTGAATTAAATCTGTCCGTTTAAAATGGGTCAAAATCGAGTGCAAAGGAGGCGGTTACAAACATACATACATACATACAGGTGAAGCTAATAAAAGCGTGATAAAAAAAATTCGAGCGAGACCTACAGTACTCGCATATGATGTGTAACATGTGACAAAATACTTTAGGTTAGTTAGATTTGATGACGATATTGTACCTGGGTGGCGGATCTGACAGTAACGAAAAAAACCGACCAAGTGCGAGTCGGACTCTCGTAAAGTAGAATTCCGCGCTTTCGCGACTTCCTGTTACACATTTCCGTCCCATTTCACGAAATCACTCCCACAAATTGCAGGAAAGCGAGAGCAAAGATGTTACACATCAAAAATGTGAATTGCCGTGGATTTGCCCACGAGGACGTCATTATGGCATTACACGGTTAAGTCCTTGCATGTTTGATTTAAAAAATATTTATTTAAGGTTTATATACTTATTGGTATTCTCCCTTGTATGACATTGAATGACACTTTTTTTTTTAAGCAGAAGCATGTTTATTCAGGCTTTGTTTATTCATGTCCAATTAATAAAAGTCATTAATATTATATTATAAATAACGTCAAAATAAAATACCTGCAATTAGGTACTTAGTCTATGTCGCACCGCCTCGTATTCGGCTCAAAAGTGCCCATTATACTGGCCGCGTTGCCGCGCTGTATAGCCAGGGATATCTGTTGAACCAGGTACGAGCCGGCGCGGGGATCAAATTCAGGCTTTTGTATGTTATTCCACTAATGACGTGCTATTTCTCCGCTACAGCAATCTCGTGTTTTCAAAAAAAAATTAAAAAAATAGCTTGGCGTTTGAAATTAAAATCCTTCAAATATGTTTCCCAAAATGGTCGATATTTACAGAAAAGCGCAACATTTACAGCTATTCGTAAATTATGATGATAATGAACATTTAGTGAGGCGATGTAAAAATTTAACAATGCTAGCTAGAGACAGAAAATCAATTTTGAGAGCAGCATGTATCAACACAGCTCTTAGATAATCCTTTGACTTTAAAGGTACGGCAATAAAAAAAATCGGGCTGGATCTATCGCTCTTGTGTTGTGCGGCCTTAGAATACAGAAAAAACCATGATGCGCGTTAAGTCAGAATAGTATGACGCGCGCTGAAGCCAAAAACTCCACGAATACCCTCCTTCCCTTGGCTGTAATGTTGCTATATTAGGTCGGATTTTAATACTTTTTGAATTAGGTAAGTTATGAAGAACCGCTGCTTGTTTACTCACAAAAATAAATCACCTGCATGCAGGATTTAGAAGGAACAAAACGTCAAAACTACACCGATTTAGGGTAGTTTCAATCAAGCACAATTTGCTTCACTTTTATCGCCGTACGCGTGTTCTGGTTTTTTCTGTATTCTGAGTGTGCGGCACAGGGTTGTCGTTAAGTGGGACGCATGATTTAGGGACCACTTAAAAAGGCGCAAATTTCAATGATGCACCAATAAAATAACGGGATCAAGTCATCAAATAATATGTATTGAAATTTTTGTGCTCGCTCGGCTCGTATTTGGTGTTACATAGGATTATTGCCTCTCAGAGTTTAACCCCGAAGTCAATTACTGGCTACGGCCTTGCCCTACTCTATGGTATCTCATCGGTGCAAAATATAATCTTCTTCTAATGCGACTTTTCTTCCAGTTGTCAAGATTTTTTAAACTCTTAAATAATTTGAAGTTTTAAGACGTGCTTTTCAGAAAGAAACACAGTTAGCCTAGCTATTCAATCCTATCTTAGCCTAGATTATCCTATTTTGGTTCAGTCACAATATATTTTATAAATTAAATTGTAAATACAGCCACGGTGTGCATATTCAACTCACTTATATTCAACTCGCTTATTCAACTTCTGGTTTAGTTCATCATATCAGCTCACATACGTCCCCACCAAGGGGCTCGAGCTTACCCTGAATTAGGGCAATCGGGCCTTACTCGACCACGTGGGCCCAGTGCGGGTTGGTCGACTTCACACAGAACTTTCGAGTTTCTTCGCAGGCGTGTGCAGGTTTCCTCACAATGTTTCACCTTCCATGTAAGAGCGTCGGATAAACGTAACGACATCGAAATTCGAAAACACATTGGTACGTGGCAGGATTTGAACCTGACCTCCCGGACAGGAGGTTACACCACCGATGTTCTGGTGTGGTTGGGCATACACAAATCAACAATTAACATAGTAGCATAGTATAGAGGAAGAAGACATATGGAAGTAACTGTCATAGCTCTCAGAATTGCTTAACTTAAGTGGCAGTGGGCGGGGCACGTAGCTCGTAGAAAAGATGGCGGTTGAGGTAGTAAAGTTCTCGTGTGGCAACCGCGCACCGGAAAACGTAGCGTAGGCAGGCCTCCCACTCGGTGGACCGATGACCTGGTGAAGGTCGCGGGAAGCCGCTGGATGCGGGTAGCGCAGAACCGGTCTTCGTGAAAATCCTTTGAGGAGGCCTATGTCCAGCAGTGGACGTCTTTCGGCTGATGATGATGATGATGATGATGATAGTATAGAGGTACTCTATACAGTCTGATTATTTGAACGAGTGATGCTTTTCAGGAGATGAATGAACAGATGAAACTTAACAACTTTACCAGCGCAGCACCGGTCGTCGTGGAAATCCTTGGAGGAGGCCTATGTCCAGCAGTAGACGTCTTTCGGCTGATGATGATGATGATGATAGTATAAAGGTACTCTATACAGTCTGATTATTTGAACGAGTGATGCTTTTCAGGAGATGAATGAAAAGATGAAACTTAACAACTTTACCAAAGGAACTAATGGTCAATTCATAAAAAAATCACTTCTCATACAAAGTTGGCTAGAGCTGATCAATTTGTATGGAAGGCTATGAATTGTCTATGAGTTTCCTCGAGGAAGTTTATGTCTTCTCATTCACCCGCTGAAATGTGTCCGTCGTTTAACCAGTCACCCTTATAGCGAAAAAAAATCATGGTTTGTATGGGAGAGGTACGTTATTTTGATTTTTCTAGGCATAATGATTAATGAACTTCCCAGTGTCGTAGGCCTTATTGAGTTCTAGTAATTTACAAAGTTCAATAAAACCGTTAGCTCATTTTGAGAAAAAAAAATACAAACACCCGGCTTTGAATGGGAAGTACCTACTTAACTTGGTTGGATTTTTTCTGGACAAAGGAACTACGTACCCCTGTATAGTTTATCATCATCATCATTACAGCTCATATACGTCCCCACCGAGGGGCTCGAGCCTACCCTGAATCAGGGCGATTAGGCCTTAGTCGACCACGCGGGCCCAGTGCGGGTTAGTCGACTTCACACACAACCTTCGAGTTTTTTCGCAGGCGTGTGCAGGTTTACTCACGATGTTTTCCTTCACCGTTAAAGCAATCGGTAAGTATGTACGTAAGTTTTTGAAAAACTCATTGGTACATTGGCCGTCCAGATTTGAACCCGGTACCTCTGGTTAGATGGACCGAGTCGTTACCGGTTGAGCCACCGACGCTTTTTGTGTGTATAGTTTATATTATATTATATTAAGGACAAATCACACACGGTCATTTATGTGACCTGATATGATGATAAGCTGATATGATACCTAAAAAAACAATTTATCTAATATATATTTCGGATCATCAGAAGGGTTTTGGCCGGATCTAAGAAATAAACTCGTCTTTGAGAAGTTTTGGAGTGTACAATCAATATTCACACACGTTTGCAACACGAGGCTTCACGATGATTCGGATGAAAACCGATTATTTTATAGACTGCGATGAGTTCGGCACGGGGCTGGCTTCCCAAGTTGACAGTTCAGCTGCTCGATCAAAAGTGCTCGTGAAATAATTGGCGCCTCTGCCGTAGCCTCTGTAGGTTGGCTGCATTGTCATTTAATGGTTCAATAATCACAACGATTCTGATTGGCTAACTAACAATTACCAACACTACCAACTTCCGGGTTCCGGTCTCGCACCGACCACGCCTTGGCCAAAGATGACTTTTATTACTAACCTAGCTAACCGCTTGACGTTTCAAGATAAAACACACGGTGCTTCGACGCATGCATAGGTGGCGCCACGTCCTTGCGCTCCGACACAGCCATCCTGACGGCGATGCGTGCTCAGCAGCTGCCATAATCAGTAATGAGGAGTGGATGTGTGTTTAAGTTAGGTATTCAGATTACCTAACTTATCACAAATCCACTACAGATAAGTAGGCCTGCGGTGTGGCACTAGAATAGTCCCACCCTATCTCTTCCCGAGGGTGTGGTAAGAGGTGACTAATTGATACAGATTCACGGAGGATGGGTAGCAGCGTCTTTTCTGCGTACCGTGCCACACACCGCGATCGCCCACCTGCCTACCAAGCGATTGCGCCTTTGTACAGCAGTTAACGTTGCCTGACTGATGTGATGACGATGAGATGTGTAGGTACTTGAACTCCCCTTCCACAGGGCAAAGCTCACAAAAAAAGGTAGGTACTTGAACTCCCCTTCCACAGGGCAAAGCTCATAAAAATAAAGGGAATACGTAGAGGTCGATGCTGTGCGACACACAGAGGCTCTAAAATGATAAAGGTCAGGTCGATGCTGTGCTCTAGGCGCATATGTCCATATGCGCCGTGGTACACAGGGGCCCTAAAAAAAAGGAAAGGTCGATGCTGTGCTCTGGGCGGTCTTGTACGCCGTGGTACACAGGGGAAAAGGAATGACGGTAAAAATGTGAAATAGTTTGCAGTCGTCACTTCAAGTATCATCAGGAAACCTGACCAAACAACACTGGCTGTAAACAAATCTACACGGAAACGACCAAATCATATGGTCGGCACAATGTTTTTCTTTGTTATAGCTTATGATTAGTTAGTTTATGGTCAGTTAGTCTATGATAGTTCCTAACCAAGGTGTCGTGTCGGCTCCGTGCCGACATTGAGTCGTCAGACTAAAGAGTCGGACAACCAGCTGTCGTCAGTCTGTAGCATTGTCAATGGTAGTCGTGTATCTACTCAGTGCCTTTTAACTTGCACGGACGCAACAGATAACAACAGATTTCTCTTAAATGAAAACTGCTCACCCGATGGAATTCCAGTATTGTGCATCAACCACGCAAAGGTTGACTCTCTTCTCCATCACTGGGGCAGCTTCACAGGTGCTTCCCTCTTGGCTGCGTCGCTTCAAGCAGCTAGACATGTAGTGGCCCTGCCCCTTGCCGATATGGGTCGTAAATACACAGATCCGTAGTAGCAATCCATGCACGTGCATTCACATCTGATCTATCGGGGTTGAAATTGGGTAACCTCAATTCATGGGACGATGATGGCGTCCGCGTGGCTAGTATCAGCGTCAGAAAATTCTGATTTCGTTGTTCCAGAAGCACTTTCTATTTTGTCTTGCTCACATCACTATATGGAACACGTGGGGCGTCCGTGTCCTATCCCAATTCTGATTTCGGATCATCAGAAGGGTTTTGGCCGGATCTAAGAAATAAACTCGTCTTTGAGAAGTTTTGGAGTGTACAATCAATATTCACACACGTTTGCAACACGAGGCTTCACGATGATTCGGATGAAAACCGATTATTTTATAGACTGCGATGAGTTCGGCACGGGGCTGGCTTCCCAAGTTCACAGTTCAGCTGCTCGATCAAAAGTGCTCGTGAAATAATTGGCGCCTCTGCCGTAGCCTCTGTAGGTTGGCTGCATTGTCATTTAATGGTTCAATAATCACAACGATTCTGATTGGCTAACAAACAATTACCAACACTACCAACTTCCGGGTTCCGGTCTCGCACCGACCACGCCTTGGCCAAAGATGACTTTTATTACTAACCTAGCTAACCGCTTGACGTTTCAAGATAAAACACACGGTGCTTCGACGCATGCATAGGTGGCGCCACGTCCTTGCGCTCAGACATATACTTTAATTGTTGTTTTTTACTTAATTTACACTTATTGACTAAGTTTATGGCATACAAAATATATGACACTAAATTCCAGTAAACAAAACAAATTTTAATAAGGTCTTAACAACTTTCGGTTTCGGCCAGAACTGAGACCGATGCCGAAGGTTCGGTATCGGCTGCAAATCCTGTTTCGGTCGGACACTATTTTTTTTTATTATTATTTATTTATATATTAATCGAAAAAATGAGTACATAGGTAAACATTAGACCCACAAAACTGAATGATCAGTTTGTCTGTGGGATCGAGTCTCACAATTATTCGTTACAATCATAGATAGATTTTGTATGTAGGTACCTTGTTTAATAGCGAATAAATATTACTTACTAGCTGATTCCCGCTATTATTCCCGATATTAATCACATTGAAACACCAAATAAAACTGTATTTTAAGGCAACACATTGGAATCTTTGGTCGCAGCCCGCAGGGGTCTCGATTTTTCTCAGCAATTACAAAACATATGGAAGTGACATTTCCTGATTCTTCATTTCAATGACTTCATTTTGTCAGTTACAGGAACACGATTCGTTAACTTTTATAACAGAAAAAACATATTATCAAAGAAACCTCTTTTAAAACATAGATTTACATTCTACATGAAAACCAGACCGATTTAAACCTATAAATGTTCTTAGTCGATTCTGTTCTTCTATGTGCCAGTTCGACTTCAATATGCCAGTTGATTTTTTTTTTATTAATTGTAGTTTTTAATTAAAACTTAAAAACATTGAAAAAGTACAAAAGTGTGGTTATTTTCTTTACATTTCACACGTAAAAAAACAGAGACAACTGTTTCAAACTATGCCTCGCCTTGAACTCCGATCTTACGGAATTTAATGTATGAAGTACTAGCTTTTGCTCGCAGCTTCGCCCGCGTGGACATCGTTTTTATGACTGTCTTTAAGGGTGAGTGGTGCGCGAGCCACAAGCGACTCGCGAGTGTGGACATTAGTTTCCTACAGATCTCTACCAGATCGGGCTATTCTGATTAGCAGTGTATGTAATTTCCCACTCCCTCAACCATCTCTGTACAATGGATTCAATTTAACAATGAACAATTTCCGTTGCCATGTTAAAGAAATAAACCAAATAAAGACCTTTTTTTCAGTTCCCTCGGGAACTGCATCGGACTATGCTATTTTCACGGGATGAAAAGTAGCCTATGTCCTTCCCCAGTGACATAGGCTATGCCAAATTTCATCAAGATTGATCAAGGTATTTTCAAGGTGTTGAAGCGTGAAAAGGTAACAAACAAACACATTTTCACATTTATAACATTAATAAGGACTATCAAAGAAAAAACTCATACAATCGTTTCCGTGCTTCAAAAGATACACTAAACCGTTGGTGACGGTTGCCAAAGAGTACCTTATACATAACGAAAACCGGTTGCTACTTGGTTACCGTGTGTGGAGTTTGGCTCCACCAGATAGGGTACTCACTCAGTAGTCTAAAGTGAGCAAAGCCAGCCTCCAACTCCAAAAGCCGGTTGCCAAAGAGTACCTTATACATAAGGAAAACCGGTTGCTACTTGGTTACCGTGTGTGGAGTTTGGCTCCACCAGATAAGGTACTCACTCAGTAGTCTAAAGTGAGCAAAGCGAGCCTCCAATTCCAAAAGCCGGTTGCCAAAGAGTACCTTATACATAAGGAAAACCGGTTGCTACTTGGTTACCGTGTGTGGAGTTTGGCTCCACCAGATAAGGTACTCACTCAGTAGTCTAAGGTGAGCAAAGCCAGCCTCCAACTCCAAAAGCCGGTTGCCAAAGAGTACCTTATACATAAGGAAAACCGGTTGCTACTTGGTTACCGTGTGTGGAGTTTGGCTCCACCAGATAGGGTACTCACTCAGTAGTCTAAAGTGAGCAAAGCCAGCCTCCAACTCCAAAAGCCGGTTGCCAAAGAGTACCTTATACATAAGGAAAACCGGTTGCTACTTGGTTACCGTGTGTGGAGTTTGGCTCCACCAGATAAGGTACTCACTCAGTAGTCTAAAGTGAGCAAAGCGAGCCTCCAATTCCAAAAGCCGGTTGCCAAAGAGTACCTTATACATAAGGAAAACCGGTTGCTACTTGGTTACCGTGTGTGGAGTTTGGCTCCACCAGATAAGGTACTCACTCAGTAGTCTAAAGTGAGCAAAGCGAGCCTCCAATTCCAAAAGCCGGTTGCCAAAGAGTACCTTATACATAAGGAAAACCGGTTGCTATTTGGTTACCGTGTGTGGAGTTTGGCTCCACCAGATAAGGTACTCACTCAGTAGTCTAAGGTGAGCAAAGCGAGCCTCCAACTCCAAAAGCCGGTTGCCAAAGAGTACCTTATACATAAGGAAAACCGGTTGCTACTTGGTCTCCGTGTGTGGAGTTTGACTCCACCAGATAAGGTACTCACTCAGTAGTCTAAGGTGAGCAAAGCGAGCCTCCAACTCCAAAAGCCGGTTGCCAAAGAGTACCTTATACATAAGGAAAACCGGTTGCTACTTGGTCTCCGTGTGTGGAGTTTGACTCCACCAGATAAGGTACTCACTCAGTAGTCTAAGGTGAGCAAAGCGAGCCTCCAACTCCAAAAGCCGGTTGCCAAAGAGTACCTTATACATAAGGAAAACCGGTTGCTACTTGGTCTCCGCGTGTGGAGTTTGACTCCACCAGATAAGGTAGGTACTCACTCAGTAGTCTAAGGTGAGCAAAGCGAGCCTCCAACTCCAAAAGCCGGTTGCCAAAGAGTACCTTATACATAAGGAAAACCGGTTGCTACTTGGTCTCCGTGTGTGGAGTTTAACTCCACCAGATAAGGTACTCGCACTCAGTAGTCAACTCAGTTTTCAACCGCCTCCGTAGCCCAGCGGCAAAGTTCACTGGCTTTACACAGGAGGTCGCGGGTTCGATTCCCGCCGGGTCAATTGTAAGACTCGGTTTGGTTGGTGGAAGGGCATTTTCTAAGCCCGCCTGGCTACCTACCACCATCTTATCTAAGTCTTCCGCCAAATATCAATGTTGATATCATTGGTGTGTTCCGGCATGACGATAAGATAGCCAGTTCCTCATTGCGTTGGGAAATCTTGGTAAGCCCGCTTCCACTTACCACCAGGTGAGATGTTGTCAAGGGTTTACCAATTGTGAATAAAAAAAAATCTAAGGTGAGCAAAGCGAGTCTCCAACTCCAAATTTCCTTTTCAAGATTTGATTTAGGATTTTACTATAAAGGAACTTTCGAGAGAGAGAGAGAGGGGAGGAGGGACTACCAAAGGTCCGGGGTAGGTCCGCTATTAGGAAGTAGCGGTGTGAAAAACTTTTGACAGCGGGGCTCGCCGCTCGCTTTCCAACCTCCACCAATCCGGACTTGGCCCCCTTAAGGCGGTATATTGGCAAATAAACAGTAAGAAGCGCTTAGCAAAAAAATCAGGAAAATTCTGAAAAAAATGTTATTTTCAAGGATATTATCCATACCGGATTAAATCCAAACTTTATAAATATATTGAGTAGACACATATCGATGTTTGTAATTAGTAATTAGTTTTCATAGTAGTTAATTTTAACGTAACTAAACGAAGGCTTCAATTAGTTTTGTACTGAAAGTTTGAAACTGCTCTTATTTTTTTTCCGTTTTATATTAGTATCGAAAACTAATTACAAACATCGATATGTATTGTCTACTCAATATATTTACAAAGTTTGGATTAAATCCGGCATGTAGTTTTTGTATCAAAGCGGAACTACGTTTGTATGGAAACACGAGCCTCCTGGCGGCCTTTAACTTGACTCCTAAAAAATCCTAAATATAGCTTATATTGAAGCAAAATGAAGCAAAGCCTGTAAACATTTGTAGGAAAAAAGATTTCTTTTAAATTTGAAATTTATAATATCATAATTTTCTTCTTTTCAAACTACGTAGTCTATGTTTGTTCGAAGTTAATTTAGTTAATTTTTTCGCAACTTTTCAACGAAATAAACATTGAAAAAGTGCAAAAGTGGTTAATTTATTTACTCTTTACACGTAAAGAAAAAGACAGAGACAACTGTTTACCCTACCTTCCCGAGTTTGGGAAGAGCCGTGCCCCAGCAGGGGGACGTTATTGGTTATCAACGTTAACGTGAACAGAATGTAATCTTATATATAAAATTCTCGTGTCACAATGTTCGTTCCCGTTCATATATATTTTTAGGGTAGGGTAGGGTAGGGTAGGGCAGGGTTGGGTAGTGTAGTGTATTGTAGTGTAGTGTATGTAGGGTAGGGTAGGGTAGTGTAGGGTAGGGTAGGGTAGTGTAGTGTAGGGTAGTGTAGTGTAGTAGGGTAGTGTAGTGTAGTGTATGAAGGGTAGGGTAGTGTAGGTTAGGGTAGTGTAGGGTAGGGTAGGGTAGTGTAGTTTAGTGTAGCGTAGGGTAGGGTAGGGCAGTGTAATGTAATGTAAGGCGGTACGTAGTTCGCCGGGACAGCTAGTAAGGTATAAGATTAGCGGTGTACGAATAGTAAAGCTTTAGGTACAGGAGTGGAATTGAAATCGTGAACCAAAGTTAAAGGACACACTCCACTCATGAAACTGAACAACTTTTCCCAAAAAAACCCATACAAACAAAAAAATCGGACTCTATACAAATATGTTGGTAATCTATGGTTGGTAGGTATTTGTATGGAGTCCAAATATGCTTTTGCTCCGATTGTTTGGGTTTCTTGACGAAAGTTGTTCAGTTTCATGAGTGGAGTATGTCCTTAGAGAAATTTGGTTCTCGATTTCAATTTTATCCTGTATAGGTAGTAGCTGTGCTACCTATTAGGTAACGACTGCGGCACGACGGGTACAGTGTAGGGTAGGTCGGGCACACATAAATACTTTATTGGTAAAAATAAGACCCGAAATGGGTCTTTAAAGGACAAATATATACATACGAGTTTAAGGTAATTAATTTTTTTTTATTAAGTTTTGTGTATATGGAAGGAATTTTGAATCGTATTGACACATAGATGACAGCGCATGCGTAAAACAACAAATAGATGGAATGAAAAAAAAAAGTCGAATGAAAGGACAACGAATAACAGCGTACCGCGTTACACGATTAGCGTTTCTAGTTATGGTTTGGAATTAAAATCAGTAGGCATCTAAGCGTTACTAGATAAATATGTAGTTAAACATCGGTTATTCTGTTGATCAAAATATCAAGCGTTGTATAGCAGTGGCAACGTTTGCGGACAGTTTGGTGTCGGAGGCGGCGAGTGTCTTGCACCGCCGCGCCGCAAGCGCCCGAAATAACCCGCGGAACACGAAGAAAACAATCGAGACCGCGCTTGCGCCTCACGCCCTCACGCGCGCGCGCGAAAATGACGGGAAAATATGCACGCAAGGGCGAGCAGCGTGCCCACCGTCTGCGCTGAGCCGCTGACACACGGCGCAAGTACCCCACATCAGGGCCAGTCTGTCGTTCCATTTCGGCGGGTGATTCACGCGATCACGCGGCCGCCGTCGTCCCGGAATGACCGCGGGATGCCCGCTGCATTCCAGCTGCACCGGCGACTGGCGAGCCCTTCCTCTCCTCGCACGGGCGACGCCGCGTGCAATGTGCCGAGCCCCCACAAAATTCACTGTCTTCGCATCGCTTCGGCATTCACAGAATTGCAAGTATAGTAGAACTTATAAGTATAGTAGTATATAGTAGAGACTATGGAAGACCTAAGCACAATGCTCGATGGCCTCAGTAAAGTCTCTCAACAAGTGGGTCTTAAAATGAACATGGACAAGACGAAAATAATGTTAAATGTCCGTGTCGCACCCAACCCCTCTAAAGGTTGGAGACTCTACACTGGAAGATGTTGACGAGTATGTATACCTGGGACAAACAGTCCAGCTAGGTAGGTCCAACTTCAAGAAAGAGATCAATCGACGAATCGAACTCAGCTGGGAAGCGTTCGGGAAGCTTCGCAATATCTTCACAGAACAAATCCCATGACAAAATGAGACACAGTATTAAATCTAATCTATATACATATAATATCTAATCTATAAGCTCAACCGGTAACGACTCGGCCCTCCTAATCAGAGGTACCAGGTTCAAATCCGGACGGCCAATGTACCAATGGAAACCTAAGGAAAAACATAGTGAGGAAACCGGCACACACCTGCGAAGAAACTCGAAGGTTGTGTGTGAAGTCGACCAACCCGCACTGAGCGTGGTCGACTAAAGCCCGATCGCCCTAATTCAGGGTAGGCTCGATACCCTCGGTGGGGACGTATATGAGCTGATATAATGATATACATATAATAAAACTGTAACGGGGCCGTGTCTGTACATGAAATATTTTTGGAAAATAATAACTGTGGTGGACATTACTAACGATATAGAGGCCAAATCAACAACTTTTGGAATTTTTGTATGTCTGTTTGTCTGTATTGTCGCGCATCACGCAAAAACTACCCGGCCGATTTAGATAAGATAAGATAAATACCCTTTATTGTACCCAAAAATATAAAATAAAATAAAAATAAACACAATGTAAAACTTAGAAACTATAACTTAAAAATTGATTGATTTAGATGAAATTTTGTATGGTGGTTCCTTATAGCCCGGGATAACCTATAGGATACTTTTTATCCCGGAAAATTCAAGAGTTCCCGTGGGTAAATTCAAAACCTCCACTCGGACAAAGTCGCGGGCATAGCTAGTATTAAATATATCGTAAATAAGTTAAATGCCTCGTTCAAAAAAGCCAAAGTGTGTTAAAAACATTGATGTGTTCCGGTATGAAGATAAGTTAAGTAGCCAGTTCTCCATTGCGTTAGGGAAATCTTGGTAAGCCCGCTTCCATGTTCGGCATCATCGTCACTTACTATCAGGTGAGATGATGCCAAGGGCTTACCAATTGTGAATAATAAAAAAAGAACCAATTTACCTACAAATATTACACATCTACATCTACAGGGTCTTCGGCAGATGGTTGAAAATACGAAAATGGGGGATAGGTGGGGTCGCCTCCCACCTATTTTGAGAATTAAAAAAAATCTAGGACTTGTAATTTTTTTTACGGGATTTTTTTTCCTTTTTTTAGAAATTTTGCCATTTTTATACCTTTGAACACATGTAACTTTTTGTTTTTTAAAGCTAGCTCCAAAATCTTTTTTTTAATAGACTTTTATAAGATTGTCGGCTCTAAAAAAAATTATGTTTGTTTCAAGTTATTGCTAAAAACAAAAATGTGGGCCCCCGAACTTAAAAAAAAAGTTGAACAAAAATTTTAAAGTCAACTTTGCGATGCATTTAAAAAAATAATAATGGGGCTGGAAGGCTTCTGTTTTTTTTAAAACATCTCTAAAGCTTAGGCTTTTGAATGGTATGTAATTTGTTTCGGTATCTTTTTTTTAACCGGAATTGTTAATTTTTTTTACTCAATTGGACCATGTTGACGAAATTCCACTAGTTACATGTTTTGTGAAATGTATCACATGCAAAGTTGAAAATAATGTAAATACTTACTGTTGGGACGGTTACAAAGAGCAGGTACGTTTTTTTACATTCTTGCACACACATAATGGCTATCTTTTGTTATTTATTGGCATATTGGATTTAGCACTTCCATATGCCAATAAAATGTTCGCATATTCCGCATTGGTAAATTGAGCCATTTTAAACCACAAACACAGCAAAGTGAAATTAACGAAAACAAAAAAAAAACGTTAACGTTATTAACGTTTGTGATTTTGTTAAGTTTTTTTGTTGTTTGTCACTTTTTGTTATTATCAGACGTTTTGTTAAGACTTTGTTGTGGTTTAAAATGGCTCAATTTACCAATGCGGAATATGCGGACATTTTATTGGCATATGGAAGTGCTAACTCCAATATGCCAATAAATGACAAAAGATAGCCATTATGTGTGTGCAAGAATGTAAAAAAACGTACCTGCTCTTTGTAACCGTCCCAACAGTAAGTATTTACATTATTTTCAACTTTGCATTTGATACATTTCACAAAACATGTAACTAGTGGAATTTTGTCAACATGGTCCAATTGAGTAAAAAAAATTAACAACTCCGGTTACAAAAAAGATACCGAAACAAATTACATACCATTCAAAAGCCTAAGCTTTAGAAATGTTTAAAAAAAAACAGAAGCCTTCCAGCCCCATTATTTTTTTTTTAAATGCATCGCAAAGTTGACTTTTAAATTTTTGTTCAACTTTTTTTTTAAGTTCGGGGGCCCACATTTTTGTTTTTAGCAATAACTTGAAACAAACATAATTTTTTTTAGAGCCGACAATCTTATAAAAGTCTATTAAAAAAAAGATTTTTGAGCTAGCTTTAAAAAACAAAAAGTTACATGTGTTCAAAGGTATAAAAATGGCAAAATTTCTAAAAAAAGGAAAAAAATCCCGTAAAAAAAATTACAAGTCCTAGATTTTTTTTAATTCTCAAAATAGGTGGGAGGCGACCCCACTTATCCCCCATTTTCGTATTTTCAACCATCTGCCGAAGACCCTGTATACCAAGCTATACAAAATCCAATCTAATCCAATCCGCACTGGGCCCTCGTGGACGACTAAGGCCCGATCGCCCTTATTCAGGGTAGGCTCGAGCCCCTCGGTGGGGATGTATATGAGCTGATATGATGATACCAACCTATACCTACAACAATGAAAATAAAGTTCCATTGCCTTTGCTGTTCAATTTCGACACTCAAACTAAAGTTAGATATACATTACACTGAGTTTTTTGTTTCATTTCACAATTATAAGAAGTAAATAATACGTAGAAGTTTATACATAAGTACATATAAGTATGTATACATATAGCTAGGTACCTATGTCCCAGATGATAATAATAGTACAAGTACAGATGAATTACTCGCAATGACGCTTTAAATAAATAGCAACTCTCGCTACGCGGTAATAAAGGACAATTTAGTTCGCAACTGCGCTTAGTGCCTCCAGTTTTATTTCAACATACCTATACATACACCGATAACAATGGCGCTTTTACGAAATAATGAACCGAATCAATGCGCGTGAGAGATTCTTTTGCGCTGGCCGGTCTAGTGTTGTCGCAACTGATCAACCGGCAGGGTTGTGAGACTGCGCGAAGAACATGTTTCAACTTGCGCACTCGCTTGCTCGATAATCGCTCCGCTTTCTGCACGAGTTGACTGACAACCTTCTGACGAGCGCGGCCTGTAGGCCGCGCCGTTGTGTATTAGGTACTTATCTCGCGCTCTCGGCCGAGTGACGGGGGCCTGCCTATGTCACAGGTGTTATTAATAGTATAACAATAATAATAGTTATAGTAATAATAGTTCCTATGTTAATTACCACTCTTAGGTAGCTCTTAGGCCATGTTCGCGGCAAGTTACGGGGCGCGGCCGTACGCTGGGATGTTTTGTTGTGCGGGCGGCCGGCGCGGCGGCGGCGGCGGGCGGATCGAAATAAACCGCGGTTATTTGCGCACGCGCACTGTTATGGGACACTGTGCAATGCAATGTGCACATATCAGATATGTATAATAAATATCAGTAAAGGTATTTGTGGTGCACTGTTGCAGACTTCAAATACTCACCTGACTCACTATTTCGCTCAACATTAAATAGGTATTATTTACTTCATTTACATACAATAAGTTGAAGAAAAACCTAAAATATTTTAGTTAGAAGATTTAATTTGAAAAGAGCTCACGGCAAAGTATATTATTTATTAGTATTAATATTGTGTGAGCGTCGGTGGCGTTTTTCCTTAGCCTTCGTAACTGACTTCGTAACGTACTTAATGACACTAAAAGGAAAGTATATAATATTAGTACTAACATACAGTATGAACACTCCCTGCCGCTCTCTAGATTGCGACCTCACCCCCTCGTCACCCAGATTGATACAGATTGGTTACAGTTTGGTTGTCCAACGTATAGGATTTAGCCGCCATTTTATTCGTTCCGTCATTCCTTTTTTAAAATTTCATTACTGGCCCGTTGTATAAAGTGTCTAGGGTGGTGCTCACGGTATGTTTCTAAATTAAAATAATTTTCGAAAAACCTAAAAACTTCTAATATTGCATTTTCACGCGATATACTCAAGCATGCAAAATTAAAGCGCAAGCTTCTAATATTGCATTTTCACGCGATATACTCAAGCATGCAAAATTAAAGCGCAAGCTTCTAATATTGCATTTCACGCGATATACTCAAGCATGCAAAATTAAAGCGCAATCGGAAACCCTGAAGTGGGTCAAATTTAACTTGCAAGATTCCACCCGAACACACACACATACATTGAAAGTTAAATAAAACTTAAAAGCTTGTGAAAACGGCGAGCACAGTATTTTCTACGATTCTATTAAAAATAAAAGACGATCCTGGGACCTTGATTCCACCTCCAAAGTTCATCATCAGATCATCTTCAAAATACCAAAAGAATAGAATAGAATAGAATAGAAAAACTTTTATTTAGAGCACAGTACAACAATTTCCAGGTACAATTTACAAACGATAGAAATAAACTATAAAAAATAGCTGTACTGTGCACCAAAACGGTACTGACTCAGCATATTGCATTAAAAGGATCTATTGTCACTGGAAATACGGCTTCATTCTAAATTTCAGCTTAATCGGAGACCTGAAAATTGCTCTAAAATGGATTGCAAGAATTGACCTAAACAAAAATACATACATACTTACATACATACAAATATTGCAAGTTAAATAAAAGCTTTTAAAATTGCGGCATTAAGCCGACGACGACGTGTTTTTCTAGTTGTTGGTGCACATTTAGCGGTCCATATCTTGAAAACTACTGAAACGATTTTGATGAAACTTGTACTGTTTTCTAAGCGAAAGGTGCTTAATTCAATTAAAAAAGAATTATTGAATTTCAATTTCTAGTTTCTGAGAAAAACGTGGACAAACATACATACATTCATATACAAACATACACTTTATGAAATTTGGCACACCTGTTTAGAAGCCCACAGAGACTAACATACACAATCAATGTGCAATTCAAACAATGATACATACATACTGGTCGAATTGATATCCTTCTTTTTTTAAAGTCGGTAATAAATAAGTATCTGGATATACTTAGCTATTTATTTAATTCCGATCATACGTAATATAGGTACCTACCACTACTAATCCATAAATGACTACTTTACATCTACAAATAATTGGAAGCGCTAAATACGTTAAAAACCCCACTTCCGTCGCAACAACTTAGTACAATTTGGCATGATTATTTTTGGTTTTAAATAATTTTCTAAAAGGTACCTACTACACTGATTTTGATAAAATTTATATGGGACAAACTTAATAGTATCGAATAAAAAATCCACAGATCTCGTGTCTGCCACGACACGTTGAAAATGAATAACAGTTTTTTTTTTTCATCATTATCAGCTCATATACGTCTCCACCGAGGGGATCTAAACTACCTTAAGTAAATTAGTGCGATGCGGGCCTTAGTCGACCACGCGGGCCCAGTGCGAGTTGGTCGACTTCACACACAACCTTCGAGTTTCTTCGCAAGTGTGTGCAGGTTTCCTCACGATGTTTTTCTTCCTTTTTTTTATTATCCACAATTGGTAAGCCCTTGACATCATCTCACCTGATTAGAAGTGATGATGATGCCGAAGATGGAAGCGCTTACCAATATTCCCCAATCCAATGGGGATGCTTCACCGTAAGAGCTTCAGAAAAACGTACATATTAAATTGAAAACATATTGCTACGTGGCAGAACGTCATCTACGACCTTCTGTAAAGGAGGTATCGATTAAGCTTTTCAAAAAAATACAAAGTTGATAGTGAGTAGTATAGTAATAGTTATTTATGATACAAGGCTGGTAAAAAGGTAAATAACAAACGAGTGACATTTGTACGCCCGATTTTCAATACAGTTGTGAGAAAACAGGTAAAATAAAAAACGACCGTGACAGAAAAACAAAATACATGAGTACATACCTATCAAGGTTTCGGAAATCAAATTCAAATTTCATTTATTTGTGATTAATGATTATATATCAAAGTCCGACAGAAGACAGAATATATGCACTGCAATTTCTCTGGGAAGACCAGCAACATCCAAACACCACCAACCATCGATGGAACTCTCTTAAACAAGGTTGAGGAATTCAAATACCTTGGATCCATAATTAATACTAAAGTCAACACGGAAAGAGACATAGAGAACAGAATTAAGACTGGCTGGCTTAAATGGAGGTCACTTTCTGGTGTTCTTTGTGACGCAAAAATGCCTATTAAAACCAAAGGCACCGTGTATAAACGAGCTGTACGACCTGCCATGCTCTATGGGTGTGAATGCTGGGCGACAAGGAAATGCGATGAACAAAGAATGCATGTAACAGAGATGAAAATGCTGCGCTGGGCAGGAGGTGTCACTAGACTTGATAAAATTAGGAATGAATTTATCCGAGGGACTTTTAAAGTCACCAAAATCCCAGATAAAATGCAAGAGAGCCGTATGCGCTGGTACGGTCACGTGATGCGCCGTAGTGAAGACCATATGACAAAACGGGTGATGGCCATAGAAGAAGGAAAAAGAGGCAGAGGACGCCCACCGACCACCTGGATGCGAACCGTCTCTAAAGACATGACGACGCTGGGCTTAACGCCTGAAATGACGCAAAATCGCCAAGAGTGGCGCAAAAGTATCAGGAGGGCTGACCCCAAATAGGGAACAAAGCCAGGAGATTGATTATATATCAAAGTTCATGTGGCTCATTTTAAAACGTCCGGGGAGTAATCTCACTTTGTTTTTTCCTATACATACACATAAGTATATTTTATTACACTTACAATTACTATTCATAATTTTATTCGTATTCACAACTAAAACAACTCAATTCAGTTTTACAAAAATTACGCCATATTTAATTTAGATAGGCACACGTACGCATACGTAAGTTTTTTTTTAATATTACCATAAATAGATTATAATAAGTCTCGGGACAGTATTATTGTAAGCATTAAAACCTCCTTGAAAATGATGACCCATTCCTTGGTGTAACCTATGCGCGTCATTCATATTTATTCTCCTTTCTTCACAAAGATATAACTTATATAACATATAGAGAATTTATTCAGCTAGCGTTATGTACTAAACTCACGGAGGAACAACCTATCTTTTTTAAAATTCTCCATTCAAAAGTCATAAAGAAGATTCTGTATCTATGGTTATTATGTATATTTTTTATTTGCTACAAATTTTCGAGAGTTCCGTACTACTCCACACAACTAATGACAATGATACGCAGGTATTCACATTACAAACAAAAGCGATAAACGCGACCGACAGATATTTTTTTTTTATTCAAAATTGGTTAACCCTTGACAACATCTCATCTCATGTGCTTTTTAATTTATTCAGTTGGACCACTTAGTGCAAGTACAACTCACACTTAGCTGGTTTTTGGTATTTGTTGTTTTACTTCAGGATTAGTACTATAATCACATTAGTACTCTTTCAGGATTAGTACTATTTCACGCTCATACCGTTTTTGCGATAGAGCTAAATCAAAAATACCTACAAAACACCTATTAAACTTAGTTTTTATTACGAGGAATCCGCTTAGTTTTTCACTTTTTTAATATTCATTATTTGTCCTTTTAGCGGCAACAAAAATACCTACACATTTTGTGAAAATTTCAAATGTCTACCTACTACAGTTCATGAAATACAGCCCGCTGACAGACATACGGACATACAGCGGAGGCCAGTTGGTCACCCTTTGGGCACAGTATATATAGGGTGACTTTTAATTAGTTCTTGATAGCAAAGGATATGAATGTACTCGTGATTACAAACAACTTTCCCAAAGAAACTATATGTCAAATATGAAAAAAAAAATTTGGTCCTTGATACAGTTTTGCCGATTTGATAACTTATTATGTATCGAGGGCGAAATTTTTTTTTTCATATTTCACATATAGTTTCCTTGGGAAAGTTGTTTGTAATCACGAGTACATTCATGACCTTTGCTATCAAGAACTAATTTGAGGTCACCCTGTATATTAGTACTCTTTGGGTGTACGAAACCATTAAAAACATCCATCCTACTCTGTCAGAATGACCGGGAGAGTGCACCTTATATAAAAGTACTTACTTCACCAATAAAGACTGTCCGCCTGAAGATAAAATTATGGTATTTTCGCGTAGTATCTCGGCACTACGATACTACATACCTACTTACTACCACCACATACTACATATTATCATGAAATAATCGTACATAAAAATATGTTTGTGTGGCCATGGCAACCTCCGTCCACGCGGGCATACCTATCTAATTATGGTTGAATATTATTATTATTTGTAAATTGTATGTAAATCTCTGAAATATAATCTTAGGTTTTATGTTAAATCTATTCATTGCTTTTGTTAAATATAGTAAGTATACATACTCTATAGTATATACACTAAAAAAGACTGACCATCTTTGACGCCCCTATTTATTATGGCCGTAAAAATCCCAGAAAAATCCCATGCTTTTTTTTTCATTCAGTTCGGACTCCTGAACGCTAGAACGACTCACACTTGGCCAGTTTTTGTTATTTTTTGTTTTATTTCTTTTTTAGTACTGTAATAACACCAAGTTTCACGCTTGTATGTATTACCGTTTTTAAGATAGAGCTAAATCAAAAATACTTCTAAAATGCCTATAAAAAACATGTTTTTTTTTTATTGAGGCCCTCCTGATTTTTTCACTTTTTCTAATTTTTAGTATTTGTTGTTATAGCGCCAATATAAAAAAAAATATATAAATATTCTGGGACAAATCACACATGGTCATCTGGCCCCAAAGTAGGAAGGATTCCCTGTGTTTTAGGAACCAGAGACTGATATACATACTTATATACGTTTACATACATGCTTAAATAGATATTTAACACCCAGACACAGAGCAAACAATCGCACAAATGTTTGCCCTGGGTGGGGGATCGAACCCACGACTCTCGGATCAGTAGTCAAGAGCACTAACCACTGAGCCACCGAGTCAGCCAATAGAAATACACATTCTGTAAAAATTACAACTTTCTACCTATTACGGTTCATGAAATACAGCCCGCTTACAGACGGACAGACAGCGGAGGCTTAATAATAGGTAATAATAGAGTCCCGTTTATGGTCCCTTTGAGTGTACGATACCTTAAAAACATACAGTCGGATTGAGAACCTCCTCCTTTTTGGATGTCGGTTGAAAATAAACAGTTCATGTTACCTACACATTGTTCAAAAATACTTTTGTTTAGTCTATGCCTGAGTTTGACGCATTTCACTGACCTACGTAAGATTATTTTCCTTAGGATTAGGAACCAACCGAATTAATCTCGAAAAAAAAAACAGGCGACTTCTTATACAACATAAAGAGGTCAAAAGTAATTAATCTATCGCGTCTTTATTTTGGTCGCTATTACTTGTGCGAGTGGGCGGATTATTGCAGGATATAAAAATAACTTGTATATTTTGTTGTACAATATAGAGTTCACAAACAAACAAACTATAAACAACCGATAGAAGGAGGGTGTGAGCAGTGGAGGCGAAAACAATTAATACATACCTAATCAAAGAATTCTCGTATAAGGAAACTGCAAGATCTTTTACGATCCCAACAAAGAATTCGTTCTAAAGCCAAGTAGATTCAGGATCAGTGTTTAGATAAATAACGGCTTAGATCGATGAATTTAGAAAGAACTTGTTCTAACTAAATTTGAAAATTCTTTGGAAAATTTAATGATGATGATGATGATCTTTGCGGCCGATTTCGGTCATGGCTACCATTTCGACTCCTAGTCGGTTTGCCGCGCGTGCGCTCGAAGATGGTTTATGTAGCCAATCTTCGCAGCGAAACTCCTCGCGCACTGAGGGCATTTAAGTATGCCACCCTCGTAATTGTATGAAATGGTCGCAGGTGGTTGGGCCTTTAACTGGTCGCGTTTGGTATCAAGGTCAGCTTTACGCAATCAATCCTGCGCGCCATTCTGGCCGTTCTACTGCCAAACTCTCCCATTGAGAGGGTTCTGTGTGGCATCCTTTCTTATAACGCTTCAGAACATTTAAAAAAAAAACTGAAAATTTAATAAATATAAAGCGGACAGTTTTTTTAAAGTTTTCAATCACTTATATTCTTGCTTTTATTCTATTTCACGACTAGTTTATTTATTTGTTTGTTACGTCTTTCAATCGCCTTAGCTTCAGAGTGACTTCCAGAGGTCTTATTTAGCTGAAATGTGATAAGAATGTACGACCAATTTAGCAGCTTTTTATTTAGCCATATTTCCGGTGACAATAGATCCTTTTGGTATTTTGTCATTGATCAGATGACGAATTTCGGAGGTAGAGTCCAAAGTCCCATGACAGTTTATTGTTTTTAATAAATTCCTACGTGCTCGCCTTTTTGAAAAACTTTCATAGCGCAATTATTGTCTCTGATTTCGTTTGAGATTTGTAATCTACTTGGTGAGAACAAATAATAAAATCTCATAAACGGCTGTAACAATTTTGATGAAATTTTGAAAAAAGTAATTTTATTTTAAAGTCACAGTATTGGTTATTCCAGCAAAAGTCCAATGGAATAAGAAAATAATTACAATTATTAACACATTCACTGCGTTACGGGAAGTATTTGGTCGTTTTTGACTCTTGAACTGTGCGGCAGTTAGCTACGCAGTGTTGATTTTTCTAGGTTCCCGTGTACATAACAAAGAGATAACTATATTTTTTTGCGTAACGCAAAGAAATAAAATATTTCCTTTTTGCGATACGGTACACAAGTATATAACAATGATACCTATTCATTTCACTACAAACAAAAGACATAAACGCGAGTGACAGGAAAATATTTTTTTTAATATACAGTTGCTCGAAAAGTGGTCCTTTATATGCCACTCAAGTGTGCGCAAAATTGATTTTACCGCACATGTGCTTTTACTTTACCTTTTTTTTTATTTGTAGCTTGGAGGAACAAGACATTTCTAGCAAATAAAAAATATAATAACCAAAGATACAGAATCTTCTTTAAGACTATTGAAAGGAGAATTTTAAAAGAGATATGTAGCTCCTCCGTGAGGTTAGCACATAACGTTACATATGTTTAGATTCCCTTTGGGTTATATCTTTGTGAAGAAAAGAAAAAAATATATTTGTAGTATATTTATGATAACTAAAAAAAACTTACGCATGCGTACGTGTGCTAGCTAAAAAATGGCGCAATTTTCGTAAAACTGAATTGAAATGTTTTAGTTGTGAAAACTAATAAAATTATGAATAGTTAATATATAATATTATGTAATAAAAAATATACTTATGTGTATGTATAAGAAAAAACAAAGTGAGATTACTCCCCGGACATTTAAAATAAGCCACAAGTCGCGTAAATTAAACTTTGGTTGCTGAAGCCTTGATAGGTATGTACCTACCCATGTATTTTGTTTTGTCACGGTCGTTTTTTTAATCTATCTATTTTCTCACAACTGTATTGAAAAACTTCGTATGATACATGGGTGTAAAAGGAAATAACAAACTCGTGACGATAGTAAACCCTCGCCTGCGGCTCGGGCTCACAAATGTCTCTCGTTTGTTATTGACCTTTTTACCACCCTTGTATCATAAATAACTATTTTTATTCAATTCTGACTCTTTTGTGCAAGTACGACTACACTTTAGGCGGTTTAATTTACCTGTTGGTTTGCTTCAGGTTTGTTTGTGTGTATTAGGTACCATTCTTACGATAGAGAAAAAACCGATAATCTCCGATTCTTGTATGGGGGTTTATTTAATTTTTTATTTTTTTATTTTTGGGGTTTACTCCTCTAGAATTGATTCATGTTTAGAGCCCGATATGAAAAATATATAAGGAGTGAAATCGAATTTGGATTGGTAACGCGTAACCAAAAACAATACTAACTTTTAGTGTCACTAAGTACGTTTTTTTAAGTCACGAAGGCTAAGGAAACATGGCCATGCCGCCTAATGCGAGGTGGAGCTCCACGTAGGCCGAAGCCCGGAGCGCTCCCTGCGAGGCTTCTTTCGAGTTTCTTCGCAGGCGCGTGCAGGTTTCCTCATTATGTTTTCTTTCACCATAAGAGTGTCGGATAAACGTACATATGAAATCGAAATTCGAAAACACATTGGTACGGTGTATGTCAGTGGACCGACGACCTGGTGAAGGTCGCGGAAAGCCGCTGGATGCGGGTAGCGCAGAACCGGTCGTCGTGGAAATCCTTGGGGGAGGCCTATGTCCAGCAGTGGACGTCCTTCGGCTGATATGATGAAGTCATTTATAGTCCTATTGGTAGCAGGATATGTACGTAGTTAAGGGAGCTACTGCCGATCTCGTTGTTTGTCAACGTCGTTAGTCGATGCGCGAGCGCTGGCCTATTAATACTGTAGTGCCAACGACGGCTAGGGTTTGCTAGATAAACCCTGTATACCTTCTAAACTTATAAGGTAGGTACCTACCAAAAATATAGAATGCCCCAGCACTATGCGCAAAAACTAAAGCAAAGTAGGGAATTCTACTCAAAGAAGTAATTTCATATTTCCCAAAATAATTGGAACCGGTATTAAAGATTTTTTTTTTTAATTAATTGCCTGAGCCGGTATTTGAACCAGCAAATGTTGACTGACTCGGTGGCTCAGTGGTTAGTGCTCTTGACTACTGATCCGAGAGTTGTGGGTTCGATCCCCACCCAGGGCAAACATTTGTGTGATGAGCAGATTTGTTTGCTCTGTGTCTGGGTGTTAAATATCTATATATGTATGTATTTAAACGTATATAAGTATGTATATCAGTCTCTGGTTCCCATAACACAGGGAATCCTACTTTGGGGCCAGATGACCATGTGTGATTTGTCCCAGAATATATTTATTTATATATATTAAATGTGTAAAAAAAATTGTTTGTTTGTTTGTTTGTTTGTAAACTCTTTATTGATCTTTGTTACAAAACATAAAAAATATATAATATAAAAAGGCGGACTTATCCCTTACGGGATCTCTTCCAGTCAACCTACTGATAACGTTTGAGATTTACATCAAAGAAAAAGGTAAGTGCAAAAGTTACAAACACGACTTTCTATGATCTATACCTTAATATTAAGTAATTAATTATACATCTATACAGAAATATTTAAAAGTAATTAACAATATCACTTATATATTAATGCCTAGTAGTAAATACTTATAAATCAATGAAAAATACTTATAAAAATAATAATAAATACAATAAACATTATATAATAATAAATAAATAATAAATATATAGGTACTTAAATATATATACATATACGAGCTCAGGATTCAGTGTTGGGACTCCACATCTTCTTAATGGATGCCTTGAAGGTGGCTAAGGAAGGACTTAACCTAACATCGACCGGGAGAGCGTTCCAGAGACGTGCGGCTTGAACAGTGAATGATTTGGTGTAGGTGTCCGTGGTGTGGGAGGGGATTGCGAGGGCATAGGTTTTGCTGGAGCGCAACTTGGAGTCCACAGAGGTACGGAAGTTAAACCTCTCTCGGAGATATCGAGGAGCAGTAGGGTTGAACAATACATTATAAAGAAGGGCTAAAGTATGGGAGTCCCTGCGTTGACGGACGGCCGGCCAATTTAGTTTTACACGATATTCAGAGATGTGGTCGTACTTCCGAAGGCCAAAAATATAACGGATACATAAATTTTGCAGACGCTCCAGCTTTAGGAGCAACTCAGCAGTGGGGTCTAGGAAAGCAACGTCACCATAATCTAGAAGAGGAAGGAGAAGAGTACGAGCAAGCAGAAGTTTAGTTGTAAAAGGTAGAAAATTCTGTAGGCGTTTTAAACTGTGAAAAGAGGCAAACATCTTTCTACTCACTTCGTTAATGTGTGCAGTCCAAGACAAGGTTTGGTCCATGATGATGCCAAGATTCTTAACGGTGGAGGATAAGGTTAATAATGTGTTATTAAAAACGAGATCTGGTGTCGTCATATTATGAAATTTTGAAATGAAGTAAGGGCTACCAATGACGATAGCTTGTGTCTTGGCTGCATTGATGACAAGCCCAAAGTTATTAGCCCACTCGGCAATGGTACACAGGTCAGCATTTATTGCAGCAACAGCCTGAGAAAAGTTGGAAAGGGGAGCAGCGGTATATATCTGCAGGTCGTCTGCATATAAGTGAAATGAAGAGCGAAGAGAGTTGGAAATGCTATTTATAAAAATAGAGAACAGAATAGGAGAAAGCACACCGCCTTGTGGTACCCCAGAACTTAAAGAACACCAGTCGGATAGTCGATCGTCGATTTTGACCAATTGAAAACGGTTAAAGAGATAAGACTTGAACCAAGAGAGGGCTGTTGGGGATAGGTTAAGAGATTCGAGGATACCGAGAAGAATATCGAAATCTACCGTGTTGAACGCGCTGCTGAAGTCCAAGAGAACAAGTAGCGTTAGCTCTTTTCTTTCTATGTTTAAACGGATATCATCGGTGATTTTGACAAGAGCCGTCACGGTACTATGTCCCGAGCGAAAACCAGACTGAAAGTCCGACAGTAGACCGTTCTCACGTAAGTGACGAGACAGTCGCTGGTGCACCAGATGCTCAAGCACTTTGGACAACACTGGTAGAATCGATATTGGACGGAAGTCGGATAAGGAAGAAGGATTGAGTTTTTTGGGAATAGGAATTACATGAGCATATTTCCAAGAGGATGGGAAAACTCCGGATGAAAGTGAGCAGTTGAGAATATGAGTAAGGATAGGAGCGAGATGTTCTTGGATAGGATTTATCATATTAAGGCTTATACCGTCGTTACCGACGGCCATAGTCTTAATAGATTTAAGGATATTTAGGACTTCATTAACAGCTACCTCTCCCAGTTCAAAAGAGGAACAGTTAGGTCGAGGAATTGCGGACAAATGTGTAAAGGTTCTATGCTTTGTAGAAGTGTCTAAGCAGGTTGGTGACGTGCTGAAATATTTGTTGATATCATCAAGATCATTGAAATAGGAAGAAACAGGAGAACAAGTTTTACCTACACCAAGTGATTTTAAGAACTTCCATAACTTACTAGGTGGACTGTTCTCAATAGTAGCGTGGATATGTCTTCGTCTAGCCATTCTACATGCCTTGTTGCATTGGTTCCGCAAAATTTTAAACCTATCATGGTTATCAGCACTAGGGTGGTGGCGTAGGAATATACGTGCTTTATCTCTCTTTTCCATCAGGCGCTTGATGTCTGGCGTAAGCCAAGGTGAGGGGTAGTGTTTAACACGGACCGGCTTTAAGGGAGCATGTTTATCGTAAAGACTTATTAGTATGGTGTTGAAACCATCTAATTTATCGTTTACGTTTGAAGCTGTGAAAACTGAGTCCCAATCAGCTCCATAAAAATCTTCAAGAAACGCCTGATAGTCAATTGAGTTGAAATCACGTACCCAGATAATTTTGTGCTTCCTTTTAGGGACCTTGATCTTGAAAGAGGCATAGATAAGGTTATGTGCGGAGAAGGCAACAGCAGCGAGTTGGCCGTGAGTGGAAACTAAATCTGGAGAAGAGGTAATAATTAAATCAAGTAGAGAAGGAGGGCCATTATGAGGAAAGTGGGTAGCATCAAGGGGGAGAGTGTGAAGATCTAATGAGCGAAGGAGGGACAAAAGTTTATTGGAGCGGAGGTCATTTTTTATAAGACATGTATTGAAGTCCCCCATAATAATTATATGTTCATATTGAGAACGTAAGTCAGCGAGAGTAGTTTCCAATGTGTCAAAATAATTAATATTGCGATTGGGACTATAGAATACACCCAACATTATCTTAGTGTGGTGCAAGCAAACCTCCAGAAACAAGAATTCAGGACCCTGTAAAATGGGAGGAGACAAATAGATAGTTTTGGTAGAAATGTCACTTCGTAAGTAAATGGCAACGCCCCCATATCCCACTGACCTGGTTGCACCCCCACCAATATCTTTCACACACGTTCTGTCATGTCTAATTAGACGGAAGCCTGGAATAGAGTAAAGTGTTGATGGCAGGGATGGCTTGAGGAAAGATTCTGATATAAGAATGGCGTGAATATTATCTACAGAAAATGTTATTAGCAGATCGGAAAAATGTGCCGCAATACTTTGTGCATTAATATGAACTACATTAAAGTTCTTAGGAAAGGAGGAGAACACTGCAGCCAGGTTCTCCCTAAGAGGAGGAAGGTTAGGTTCGTCACCTTCGGCACTCAAAAAGCTGTCTGAGGATGATAAATTAAAATATTCAGATTCTGAGTCAGATCTTAACACGTCTGACATATTGAGCTCACAAATATATACTTTATAATACTAGTAAATAAATATAAAATATGTGTACAAAATAAACCTATGACTTACAATTATAATTTAAGCCTATTTACTTGAGCTATTCAGCTATTCACCGGCAGCAAACAATAAACATTCAATTTTACAGAAAATCATACCGTTGTAATATTATTACATTTAGAAAATAGAAAATAACGGAACGTAGATGTGTAATGACCGAATTGTCACAAAAATAATGAAACGTACCTAACACTGATATCTTCTACTGTCAAGTGAGAGAAGATTAGTAGATCTGTGGAGAGAAGCGTGACAATTTACAGTATAACAAAAAGAATAAAATCACTCACTACGTTATAAACAACAGTGTTGCCAATTTAGCGACTTAGTGGCTAGATCTAACGTATTTTCGGAGCAGACTAGCAACAAAACAAAATAATTAAAAAAATAAAAAAATCGACGCTTCATACATTTTAGCGACTACAAGCACAGTACCACCTTACATCTAGCAACAGAATTGCCATTTTTATATTGTTCTAGCAACTTTTCAAACTACGACTAACAACTTTTTAACATATAGAGTTGGCATCACTGACAAAGAGTATAGAAATCACTATTACAAACAAAGCAAAGCAAAAAGAACAAGGCAGGTTAATCAAATTTCACAAATTTGTGTTAAACAGTAAAGTGCGGTAGAATTTAAATTATTACAAGAAAACCAAGTTATAGTACCGCCATTAATAAAATGAAAGGTAGGTAGTATTACTTGGAGAATCAAGTCACTTCATTTTTACAACCAGTACCAATCAATACAGGTTATGAATTTTATGACTTTGTTTTAGGTGCAGCTGTCTTAGCACTCCTGGCACTACGTGGTTTGCTTTGGTGGCCAGACAACGGCACTTGGAGTGGTTTTGACACGGGTGCAGATGAGCTGCCCGTTTGTTGCTGATGTATATCATCTGATTTGCCAGAATCCAAGAAACAGCGCAGCTCGGACATAGTCGTGACTGTTTTACGTATTCCATTTGCGCCAGCAAGAACTATTCTACCATTGTTGGTCCAGCTGCGGTTTACACCAAGTTCCTTGCGGGCCGCTACAAATACCGAGTGCCGTAAACTGGTTAGAAACTCTGAGATAGTGAAGCCACTGCCCTTCAAGTTCTTTTTGGCACCCCAGACTTGGTTTCTTGACTTCAGAGAACTAAAGCGAAGCAGAATGGGTCTCGGTTTAGCAGGATCTATTTTTTTGCCTAGCCGCATGCAATTTTCTAATAACTGGGGTGAGATCTCTGTCAGAGCCAGACTATCAGAACATAATTTGTGTACGAATGGGGATAGGTTTTCATTGTCCTTCTCTGGAACCCCATGCAGTAACAAAACATTTGCCCGGCCTTTCATTTCAAAGTTATCTAGCATCTTGAAAACAAGCTCCATCTGAGTTTTGAGGCCGGAGATGGCCTTCCATATAAAAGATTTGAAAGCATTAAACTCACTTGCCAGCACACCTGTGTCTGCTTTCTGCTGCTGGGGAGAAGACAAGGATTCCTCAAACGAAGCCATCTTTGTTGAGAACAGCAGTGTCATATCATCCATAGACTTCTTCAGTTCCGAAATGTGATTCATGGTATGTGCAGTGGTGTCAGCTCAGATAAAGGTGAAAGTGTGTTGTGATTACTAGTAGGAGTGACTGCCGGCGAGTTGCTGAAGTACTTTAACACATTTAGTTATTAGAAGGAGTGTTTTGGACTATTTTATCTAATATTAAATAGGAGCCCCAAAAAATGCGTGTTATTTCCTTAGCGCCTACCCGCAAAAAAAAAAAAAAATTATATACAAAGTGTGACAAAACTGGTGTAGCACTCGTTGACTGGCCCCAAGTTGTTCAGTATGATGAATAGAAGGGCTTCTACTTTACAAGATTTCTCATCCTATTTTTGTTGCGAACGCTAAAAAATTTCTTAAGATATAAACACAGATGTTAAAATGATACGAGTCAATTTACTGACTTTATCGACACACATATCATAAGTCCTCTAAAATGCGTTCAAAATCCGTAGGCAATGACCAGCATTATGACAACCAATTTTAGTATGACAGCTGTTACAAATTTAAACTCATAACGTTACGAAAATCGATACTGTAATAACATTAAAGTACAGATTTAACCTATTACCACATACAAGAAAGTTCCAATAGTAAAATTGGTTGTCATTTCCCTACGGCTTCTGAACCCATCTTAGAGTACTTAAAATATGTATGTATATAAAATAATGTATGCAACTGTTGCTACTAGGTCTTAAAACACTCGTGTGATTTTATAACGAAATTGGGCTTCGCCTCATTTCGTTAAAACACACTTATGTTTTAAGACCTGTCAGTACGTAACAGTTGGATAAACTACAATACCACTCTAGTTAACGCAGAAACCATTGATTGTTGTTCATCGGAACTCGGATGTTTTGTCGTTCTTTGGATGCCAGGCAGACATTGTGAGAGCCAATGTCCACCGGTGCATCGTATCGAGCTTGCCCTAACACTCCGATTATATCATAGGTTATTTTCTTTAGGAACAAAAACTAATAACTTCAGTTACAATATATTTCGATGGATTCATGGTAAATTATTATTAGGGAATCACCTCATCTTAGTCTTAGATTAATAATACGACTGTCAGATTGCGCAAGTCATATAATATCTCTTTTTTTTTCGCCCTTTTTAGGGCAGGATATGGAACTTTGGTCATATTTTGTCTTCAGTATAATGTTTCGGTAGTATTAATTTGTAGTGTTTACATCTTCAGTAATTTTTCAGTCTTCAAAATCGCTGTTTCTTCACATTATCTTCAAAATTTCTTGTGTCAACCCTTTTTACTGTCTATAAAATAACCTAACCTACACACTTCAGCAAAATGATAGCACTTTTGTTAAAGCTTTCGCGGACTTTTTGTGGGAACTCGAAACACAGCATACATACTTTTATTTCATTGTCCTACAAGTTAAACGTATAAATAGTACTTTGTTGATTAATACACTATCAATATTATACAGCAAAAACCATGATTGTAATTTTTCAAATATTATAAGAAAAATGACAAAATGAATGCTACCAATTCCCGCCAAAAAATCTATAAGTTTTTAGGTTTTTCGAAAATTATACTTTGCGGTTCTACTTTTTTACAAGACAAAGTCTTTTTTGAGTAAAATCTTAAATAATAGCTGGATAATTTACAATCTCATTCATTAAATATTTTCTAAGAAGCGAAGTAGAAATTTACAGTACTCGTTGATATCTTTTATAGGGAAATATTTTCGAGTTTTGCGCAGCTTTTAATAGCCTGTTGTATTTTTAGGGTTCCGTACTCAAAAGGTGCCAACGGGTAGGAATGGCATAGTGGTATTGGGAATAATTAATTATCACTAAGCCTACGCAGTCCGTCCGTTTGTATGTCTGTCCGACCTTTAAAAGGCCTGTATCTTTTAGACCTGCGTTCACAGAATATGTGTTATTATGGCGGATTTACTAACAAATATAACTAAAATAGAAAAGTAAATACCCCCTTAAAAGAAAATAGTTTTTTTAAAAGTTTTTTGTTTATTGCTCTATCGCAAAAACGATAATACATATAAAAGTGAAACTTGAGGAGATGATGCCAAGGGCTTACCAATTGTGAATTTAAAAAAAAAATATAGTTAGTTACCTTAAAAAAAACTTATAATAAAAACCAGCCTAGTGTAAATTACACTGGCGCTTAGAACTGAATTTAAAAAATGGCTTGATTTAAATTTATTATTTATTTTTTCATTCACAATTCGTAAGCCCTTGGCAACATCTCACCTGATTGTAAGTGACGGTGATGCCGAAGATGGAAGCGGGCTTACCAAGATTTCCCCACGCAATGGAGAACTGGCTATCTTATCTTATAATATAGATGATGTGATAATTAAAGTTGTTACTAAATCATAACTTGAATATATTAATCTGTACAGTAACATCCCATCCCATCTTCTGCTTCGGCATCATCGCCACGCCACATCAAATGAGATGGCCAAGGACTTTGTAGACACTAAAATAATGTCTAGACAAGAAATAAACACATTTTGTTATTTTGGACCTGTTTCCACATAGATAGATAGAGAGATATGTTTATTATACATGCTTATGTCTAAATTTATAGATAATATGTACCTACGTAGCATTCCAAAGAATAACGAGCGAGATAAACAAGACACGTCATTGAACCGTTTCGAGGGCAGAGACCGAGATATGTAGCAAATGTACAGACAGATAAACAAAACTGTACCGCGTTCTTAACGCTGCGGCCAGGATACTTGACAATTTAGTTCAATTTGATCCACACTCCGGTGCGCAGGCGGGTCCAGCCGTTGGCTAGTGTCACCTTCGCCCGCTGCTCGCTGTACGCATTGCAGTGAGCACAATTTACTTATTTGTGTGAATTAAAATGTGAAGCTAGCAGGCGCCTGACTCGCCCGCCGTGCCGCGCCCACCTTCCTAATTACTCCCGTCTAGACAGACGTCGCAGTCCAACACTCGGATAACTCCCCACACCACGGATCCAAACGAGATATCACATCCACTACCTATGTCCCTACAACCTTCGACTAATATAACAGTTATGGACCGGCCTACGCGAACAGCGGTTTTGATGCCTACAAAATGAGCCCATTCGCTCATTTCGCCTTAGTCGATCAGTATTCCCCAAATGGGTTGAAGGTCGAAATTAGTGTAATTACGTATTAGAGTACGTCTCTCTATGTCTGTCATTGTTTATATTTGAACGAGACTCGGTAGACTATAGTGGTGTGAGTGTGTGTTTGCGTGTTTGTTACTTCTCATTTTTATCAAAATTAATGTACATGTTACGGGTAATGCTAGAAGAGAGATTAAACCTAGGTTTACCCGGGTTTTTTTTGAGTGCGTTAATTTGGGTTTACTTAGGATTACTCAAGCTCTTTCGGTAATGTCCGAATATTAATTTGTATTCGGCGTTTACACGTACACAACTAGGTCAACCCAACACTGGTTGGGTAATATAAGGTGTTGCTCTGAATTGTTGTTCTGAATATGCACTGCACTGCTAGAAGAGAGAGTAAACCTAGTTTTACCCGGGTTTACTTAGGATTATCCAAGCTCTTTGAGTGATGTCATTTTCATTTCATTTATTTATAGTTTGCAATCATGTACAAAAATAAGGTCTTAAAATAATGTAAATATAGCATGGTACATGGGCCCTGCTAGGGCATGGCAAACAGGATAGGTAAATTGTAATAATGTACAAAAAAATGAGGAGAGACCAGAAGATAGCTACGAGATAAATGGTTAAATGGTTTTACATAAATATTTACAATTATATATATATATATATATATATATATATATATATATATATATATATATATATATATATATATATATATATATATATAAAATTTTATTTTAATGTTTTATCGTCCAAAAATTCTTTTATACTATAGTAACATTTAGATATTAATAGGTTTTTTAGGTTGTTGTAAAATTTTTTAGTATTTCCTTCCGATTTTAAAGTTTTTGGGAGTTTGTTATACACTACGATTGACCTATAATAAGGGCTGGTTTTGTAGATTTCCAATATTGGTGTAGGCTGTACTAACAGGTGATGTCGACGCGAACTACTACAGTATTCATATTTGCTTAAATTTTTATGGACATAGTTAGCGATTTCAAGTATATATATACAAGGGAGCGGGAGGATATTTTCACTTTCAAAAAACGGGCGACAAGAGACTCTTGGTTTTATATTTAGGAGTATACGTAGACATTTCTTTTGTAAAACGAAGACGCCATCAGCATGTGCGCTGTGCCCCCACATGATAACGCCGTATCGCAGCCAAGCGTGTGCGTACGCGAAGTAGGCAGCCCGGGCTGACTCGTAGTGAGTATTTCTTTTTAGAACGGATAGTGCGTAGGTGAATTGGGACAATTTGGTTTTTAGTTTTTCTGTATGCGTGTTCCAGTCCAAATGTGAATCTATTGTTACCCCTAACAGTGTGAATGCGCTTTCCTCGGAAATATTCAAATTATTAGATAACGGTATGAGATTAAGTTTTCTTTTCTGGTAGGGTTTAAATTGAATTAGTTTCGTTTTATTTGAGTTAATTTCGAGATTATGGTCGGATAGCCATGATTTAACTATTTGGAATGTTGAGCTCACGCGATTTAAACTTTCTGCCTTTCCGTCACATCCAAACAATAATGAAACATCGTCTGCAAACATTATACAGTGTGATTGTAATACATCTCCTAACGTTAATTTGTATTCGGCGTTTACCCCTACACAACTAGGTCTACCCAACACTGGTTGGGTAATGTTAGGTGCTGCTCTGACTTGTTGCTCTGAATATGCACAGCACTGCGCTGCAGATTACCTATTTCTGTCTCCAATCCCACACCCTGCAAGTTCACCCTAAACCGATCCATGCCCATTGACTTAAAGAGAGTACTCTTCGTACACTGTCTCGCTAATTGAAGCTGGAAGTATATTTAGTTAGATTTAAATTAACTTTTATTTCATTTCCATATTTTTAACACCCGACGCAAAAAAAGGGGTGTTATAAGTTTAACGTGTGTATCTGTGTGTCTGTCTGTGGCATCGTAGTTCTTAAACGAATAGACCGGTTTTGTTGCGATTTTTTCTGTTTGAAAGCTGAACGAGGTGGTTCTTAGCTATAATTTATAAAGATTTGTTCAGCCTTTTGAAGATCATCAGCTCTTATCTAGGTGATGAAGGGATATGGGCAACTTATGCCGGCCTGATCGATTTGAAATTTGGTGCCCTGCAACTGTAATAATATTCCAAACCATGGTAATCGTAAAGGGCTCACTGGATAGTCTCAATGAATAGGTGTTAGATAGAATATAGTAACCTTGACCTAATGCTGCAGCATCTCCTGGAATCTGCAGGATACCCAACTCCTTGCGAACTTACAGCAGAGTTATCTTGTTTGGACTCATTGTAGTCTCAATGAATAAGTGTTAGATAGAACAGATCCCAAAGTAGGTTCCGTAGAAAAGTCACCAGGTTTCCGCGATATAATAGTGAACTATAAAGCAATTATTGATAAAACAGTGAAACAAGTTCATTCTTCACATTGAAAGTTAAATTAAGAAATAAAGTGTTTCACTTTTAAAATATTTCTAATAAAAGTTTTAGTTTTATTTAAATTATAGTGTCTTTGATTTGTAATCATTTGATATGGGGTTCCATAAAATGAAAGGTATTTGGTGGGTGTTCCGTTAATTTAAAAGTTTAGTAACCCTTGAGATAGAACATGGTAACTTGTCTGATGCTACAGCATTTTGTAAAATCTGCAGGGTACTCAATTCCTCACCAAATTACAACAGATGAAACGTTCATTGGAATAGTCTTAATAAATAGGTTTTAGATAGAACAATAGAACCATCTCATCAGCATCTCCTGGTATCTGCATGATACCCAACTTCTTACCAACTTACAGCAGAGGTATAATGTTTAGGATACGTAAAGTTTGAAAAGCATGAAATGAAACTATAATTAAAAAATTTAAAAACCCCCTACAAATAACCTCTTATAAGTAGGAAAAAAATTGTTAAGTTTAATATAAGTAGTTTATTTTGATCTAAGACTCTTAGAGTCGTCGCGTAGGGGGACCCAATTAAATAAAATAAAAACATAATACAACTGTTTAACTTTACTACAACTAAATACTAATAATGTCACATTTTAGCGGTTTTTTGTTGAGTTTTTATAAATTTTTAATTTATTTGTCCTCAGAGTACAATCCGCGCAACCTCGCTACAGCTCAGTCTCATAATATCGCTTGTGAGACCTTTTGCTGAGAACTGAAAAACATTAGCATATTATGTAACCGTATACATTTTTTGAATGTGATTATCACTTACTTATGATATCAAACATGATATGATTATATAAAAAAATGAGCTGTGTAATTCACCTTTAAAATATCCGCTATATTAATTTTTTTCTACGCTATACTATTATATCCTATGACACGCGGAATGATCGCACGAATCCACATGTGTCAAAATCGGTTCAGTGATTTAGGAAATACAAGGGAACAGATGAACATGCATACATATACTGTCAAAAACATAACCCTCCTTTTTCGTAGTCAGGTAAAAATAAGTTTTTGTTGAGTTCCCTCAGGAATTGTATCTGACTATGCTATTTTCACGGGATAAAAGTAGACTATGTCAAACGTCAAAAGTACTCCATGTCAAACGTCAAGATAGTTTGGGGTGTTAAAGCGTGAAGAGGTAACAAACAAGTAAACATATTATTACATAGGTGCTGTTTTGAATTGTTGCTCTGAATATACAGTGCAGTGCAGTGCATTGCATATTCAGAGCAACAATTCAGAGCAACACCTAACATTACCCAACCAGTGGTGGATAGACCTAGTTGTGTACGGGTAAATGCCGAATACAAATTAATATTCGGACATTAATCAAAGAGCTCGGGTAATCCTAAGCAAACCCGGGTGATCCTAGGTTTACTCTATCTTCTAGCATTACCCGATAAATATAGATAGATCCGGTCCATTATATTTGATATAAGTCCACAACCCACTTGAACATTTTTTATATTTGTCACAAACAAAGTTTATGTATGGTGGTTTCAGCGAATAATACACTTGAACTTATTTTAAGAATAGCTTTTTTATCCGTAAACCTATACAAACGGAAAAGACATTAATCCTTAAAAAAACTTTTATTTGTCCATAAATAAAAAAATCCTATCATTGAATGAACTAGTGCAATTTTTTATAATCTACAATTGATAAGCCCTTGGTATCATCTCACCTGATGGTAAGTGGCGATAATACCGAAGATGGAGGCGGGCTTACCAAGATTCTCCAACGCAATGGGGATTTGGCTATCTTATCTTTAAGCCGTAACACATTAATGCTGGTTACATTGATGTTTGGCTTAGATAAAATGGTGATTCCTAGCCAGGTGTACTTAGAAAATGCACTTTCATAAACCAAACCGAGTCTTACAAAGTTAGACTCCGCCAGGATTCGAACCCGCGATCTCCTAATGTGAAGTTAATGGACTAACCATTTACATCACGAAGGTGTTAAAGATAATTAGGCCTTTAACTATAACAACTTAGTGAAAGTGACTGATCCTCCTTACTATATTACTAATATCATAAATGTAAAAATATGTTTGCTTGTTTGTTTCCTCTTCACGCTTTAACACCTAAACAATCTTGACGTTTGACATAGAGGTAGGCTGTGTCATGGGGAAGGACATAGTCTACTTTTATCCTGTGAAAATAGCATAGTCTGATTCAGTTCCTGAGGGAACTAAGACATAAGACATAAAACATAAAAAAAATATTCATGAAGTTATCTTATCTAATAAATACAAGAAATAAAGAATAAAGACTTATTTTTAACTGCCTACGAAAAACGAGGGTCATGTTTTTGACAGTCTATGTATGTATGTGTGTATATTTATTTCCTAAATCACTGAACCGATTTTGACACATGTGGATTTGTGCCATCATTCTGCGTGTCATAGGAATAATATAGCGTTGAAAAAATTCAACATGGCGGGTTTTGAGGTGAATTACACAGCTCTTTTTTTACATAATCATATCATGTTTGATATTACAAGTAAGTAATAAGCACATTCTAAAAATGTATATTTCGGATCATCAGAAGGGTTTTGGCCGTATCTAAGAAATAAACTCGTCTTCGAGAAGTTTTGGAGTGTATAATCAATATTCACACACGTTTGCAACACGAGGCTTCACGATGATTCGGATGAAAACCGATTATTTTATAGACTGCGATGAGTTCGGCACGGGGCTGGCTTCCCAAGTTGACAGTTCAACTGCTCGATCAAAAGTGCTCGTAAAATAATTGGCGCCTCTGTCGTAGCCTCTGTAGGTAGGCTGCATTGTCTTTGATGGTTCGATATTCACAACGATTCTGATTGGCTAACAAACAAGTACCAACACTACCAACTTCCGGTTTCCGGTCCCGCACCGACCACGCCTTGGCAAAAGTGACTATTATGACTACCCTAGCTAACCGCTTGACATTTCAAGATAAAACACACGGTGCTTCGACGCATGCATAGATGGCGCCACGTCCTTGCGCTCCGACACGGCTATCCTGACGGCGATGCGTGCCCAGCAGCTGCCATAATCTGTAATGAGGAGTGGATGTGTGTTTAAGTTAGGTATTCAGATTACCTAACTTATCATAAATCTACTACAGATAAGTAGGCCTGTGGTATGGCCCTAGAATAGTACCACCCATCTCCTGCCGAGGGTGTGGTAAGAGGGATCAAAGACCGGAGGATGGGCAGCAGCGTCTTTTCTGCGTACTTTTCTGCGATTGCGCCTTTGTACAGCAGTGAACGTTGCCTGGCTGATATGATGACGATGAGCTGTGTAGGTACTTGAACTCCCCTTCCACAGGGCAAAGCTCACGAAAAAAAAGGTAGGTACTTGAACTCCCCTTCCACAGGGCAAAGCTCATAAAAATAAAGGGAATACGTAGAGGTCGATGCTGTGTGACACACAGAGGCTCTAAAATGATAAAGGTCAGGTCGATGCTGTGCTCTAGGCGCATATGTCCATATGCGCCGTGGTACACAGGGGCCCTAAAAAAAAAGGAAAGGTCGATGCTGTGCTCTGGGCGGTCTTGTACGCCGTGGTACACAGGGGAAAAGGAATGACGGTAAAAATGAGAAATAGTTTGCAGTCGTCACTACAAGTATCATCAGGAAACCTGACCAAACAACACTGGCTGTAAACAAATCTACACGGAAACGACCAAATCATATGGTCGGCACCATGTTATTCTTAGTTGTAGCTTATGATTAGTTAGTTTATGGTCAGTTAGTCTATGATGGTTCAGAACCAAGGTGTCGTGTCGGCTCCGTGCCGACATTGAGTGGTCAGACTAAAGAGTCGGACAAGCAGCTGTCGTCAGTCTGTAGCATTGTCAATGGTAGTCGTGTACCTAATCAGTGCCTCTTAACTTGCACTGACACAACAGATAACAACAGATTTCTCTTTAATGAAAACTGCTCACCCGATGGAATTCTAGTATTGTGCATCAACCACGCAAAGGTCGACTCTCTTCTCCATCACTGAGGCAGCTTCGCAGGTGCTTCCCTCTTGGCTGCATTACTTCAAGCAGCTAGACATGTAGTGGCCCTGCCCCTTGCCGATATGGGTCGTAAATACACAGATCCGTAGTAGCAATCCATGCACGTGCATTCACATCCGATCTATCGGGGTTGTAATTGGGTAACCTCAATTCATGGGACGATGATGGCGTCCGCGTGGCTAGTATCAGCGTCAGAAAATTCTGATTTCGTTGTTCCAGAAGCACTTTCTATTTTGTCTTGCTCACATCAGTATCTGGAACACGTGGGGCATCCGTGTCCTATCCCAATTCTGATTTCGGATCATCAGAAGGGTTTTGGCCGTATCTAAGAAATAAACTCGTCTTCGAGAAGTTTTGGAGTGTATAATCAATAATCACACACGTTTGCAACACGAGGCTTCACGATGATTCGGATGAAAACCGATTATTTTATAGACTGCGATGAGTTCGGCACGGGGCTGGCTTCCCAAGTTGACAGTTCAGCTGCTCGATCAAAAGTGCTCGTAAAATAATTGGCGCCTCTATCGTAGCCTCTGTAGGCAGGCTGCATTGTCTTTGATGGTTCGATATTCACAACGATTCTGATTGGCTAACAAACAAGTACCAACACTACCAACTTCCGGTTTCCGGTCCCGCACCGACCACGCCTTGGCAAAAGTGACTATTATGACTACCCTAGCTAACCGCTTGACATTTCAAGATAAAACACACGGTGCTTCGACGCATGCATAGATGGCGCCACGTCCTTGCGCTCCGACATATACGATTACATAATATGCAAATGTTTTTAAGTTCGTAGCAAAAGGTCTCACAAGCGATATTATGAGACGGCTCGATGGCCGCGCGCTTCAATCAAGCGACACGACACGCGGGCCGCGGGCCTAGCTTTTGTTCTGACTGACAACTTATCAAAAATTGGTCCAAATCGGTTAACATCCGTTTATGAAAAGTCGCAGCTTCACAATCCTCTTATGATCACTTTTTACGCAGTTGGGCTCTTTGTTTTTTTTTTTACCTTTTTTATTTCAAACTTGTAGTTAGAGTTATTATAAATTTACGTGACAGTGTATTAAAAATGTAACTAAAAAAGAAATAGTAACTGAAACCAAAAATTTAAGTGAGCTAAGCAACTTTAAATCGTTACATAAATAATCACTATAAATGAAGAATTATAGGGGAAACCTAAAGATGATTTTCAAAAACTTATTCAATAGTACCCCACTAACCAGTAGTTTGTTGACTTTATTTTTTCTTAACTTTCTTTAAGCGTCTGTATCTGATTGTCGCCATATTTAATTTTGATTACTGTCATGTCCTTAGTGACACTCGCAAGATAAATACAGAAAGATTGACGTAAGAATCATCAAAATCGTCCCACGCGTTTGATCTCTAGAGCGCCACAAAGGAACAAACATACATACATACATAGGTTGATAAACACAGTACCCTCCTTTGCGTCATCAGTCGGGTTAAAGACTATGGAAAATCTTTAATGAAATGTATGAAAAAAAGAGTTTCCCGCCTAAAATCAATGCCCCCCATTTTTCCCTTAATCTGGGGTAATAGCCGTGGTCGCAAGCCCTTAATGTCGTAATCAAAATGTATAAGTACCTACCTAAATCATTATGGCTTGCGACCGCGGCTATTACCCCAGATGAAGAGAAAAATAAAGGCTATGATTTCAGGCGGAAAACTCTTGTTTTTATACAATACAATACCTAAAGATTTTCCGTAGTCAGGTTCTAGATTTTTTAACTTTTATTTTATTTGTTGATTACTTTAACCTCACAAAACGGATTGTTGTGATTTTTGCACAAAGATGGTTGAGGGGGTGAGAAATGGCATAGGTAAAATACAAATTAACAGAGCCCGAGATAGTTCCCGTGGATTCTTGGGAAAACTCATTTCCAGCCTTGATATTCCAACGTGACGTTTTAGTTTTAGGACATATTAGGGATGACGAATGCTAGTCATCTGATTTACTTTTTATCATCTGTCAAAAACGACCTTTTTTAAAAAAAAATGTTTGAAATACCTAGACGTGACGTCATAGTTTTGCAGCGTCGTTTATGTACTCATTTCGTGATTTTGGTGAATTAAAAATCGAAGACTTAATGGAAAACAAAACGAGTAAGGTTTTCCGAAGTTTAAGTAGGAGGGCAATTTAGTGACCAAGAGTTCATAATTTATTTCTGATGCTGTAGTCATCGCTATACTAAATGACGTTTTTTATTTGTCTAAATGTTCTTTATTCAAATATACAGGTAAAGTTGTGCGACGCTGTTTTGAAAATGACGGAACTGGTATTATGCCAGTCTCAATACAAAAATGTTCAAACTTCTTAAAAAACCTTACTCGTTTGTTGTTGTTCAATTCATCAAAATCACAAAATTAGTACTACAGTAATGACGCTGAAAAACTATGACGTCATGTCTAGGTATCTCAAACAGAACAAAATGTTGTTTTTGACAGATGACAAAAGTATCTCAAATGACTAGCATTCATCATCCATATTGTTATACAGCTGTTTACAAACTAAATGTACAGATGGCATGAATAACTCTGTGAGAGTTACTAAAGAGAATGTCATCGCTATTATATAGCTATTCGAGACGGGACTTCATGGAGCAAGTTTTAGTAACAAAATGTCATAGTTTGGGTCCCAAAGCGAGATGTAAATAGAGAAAAGAGAATTACTCTTTTACTGGGCTTCTTGTTGCTGTATTTTATATCGGATCGTATGTGGATTTAATTGAGGCAAAGAAAAAAGACATAGATTTTACAACACATTGAGTCAAAATTGTTTAAATTTGAAGGAAAAAAAAATGTGCGTAAACTGCGTCGCAAACATTTTTTTTTTCCTTTCACGTCACAGATTCATAATTACACATGTCAGGTCTTGATATAAAATGTCAATAGTGATGTGATCGTGAAAGACAGCAATGCAGAGATAAAACTAAATAAATAAAGAAAATGACAAAATAAAGTTGAAAACTATACTAGAACAGTGATAAAATAATATGAAAAATGTCGACATGAAAAACTCGTAAAGAACAAAATACATTGTAGTAACTCAAGTTACTAAATTTTAAAATGTCACAAATATTTTGTTTTTTTTTTCAAAAATTACGAATTCAACTGCAATGTATCAATGTATGACAATATGCGTCGAAAAGAAAAGAAGACGTGATGAAGTTACTTATTTTCCGTGGATAATCGTCTGAAGCTGCTCTTATCTAAGTGTCGCTGCAACGTTGCTGACAAATCTATTAATTGATTACTAGTATCATACGTCATACAAAAGAAATGGCCAAGTGCAAAATAAGTTTCCGTTCCGTAGTCTTTTCATCTTATCCTAGGTTTGAGCCTACCCTGAATTAGCGCGATCGGGCCTTAGTCGACCACGCGGGCCCAGTGCGGGTTGGTCAACTTCACCCGGTAGCTTTAATTCAGGGTAGGCTCGAGCCTGCCGGTGGGGACGTTTATGAACTGTTATGATGATGATAATGAATGTTTTTTAAGAAGGTGTCGTGTCGCACCAAATATCCCATCATTCTTCCTCTCCAGATTTCTAAGTTGTTGTACTAAGAGTTCGAAGAACTGCCACAGAACCGATCAAAGTGAAGATTGCTTCACAGACAATAGCTGTGCTCATAAATTTGAAGAAGAATCAGTATATTGAATTAAGACCCCAGAGACCATAATGGATCACGCGGACACGAGGCTGACCAAGTTAACAAAGGTATAAAATCCCAATTAGACATATCAAGTTTACAAACATCATGTTTCCACAGTAGTGATAAGGAGCGCGTGATTTTCACGTTATAAAGTAAGATAATACGTATGTTCTTGGGTAGAGATAATATTTATTACGTCCTTAGATTAAAGACAAAAGCTCAGTTTACGTCATCGTCGCGTTGGTAGGTATAGTGTTTGTAAGAAAGATAAACTAAATTGTTAACTGACAAAAATTTACCAAGAGTGAGTCGGCTTCGCACACGCAGGGTCCCGTACCACCAAACCTATGCAAAAAAGTTTATCAATGAATACCTTTCATTACAAACGCGAGCTACAGAAAATCTTTTTTTTTCTTTCAGTTCAGACTCATTAGTGCGATTGCGACCCACACTTGGCCAATTTTCATTATTAGTTGTTTTATTTTACAACTAGCTGTGCCAGTGACTTCGTCCGCGTGGAGGTTTTGAATTTTCCCACGGGAACACTTGAAATTTCCGTAATAAAAATTATTCTATAAGTTTATCCGGGCTATAAGGAACCACCATACAAAATTTCATCAAAATGGGCTAGGTAGTTTTTGCATGATGCGCCAACATAAAGACAGACAGACAGACAGACAAAAATTCTAAAAAGTTGTTGTTTTGGCCTCTATATCGTTAGTAATGTCCACCACAGTTATTATTTTCACAAAAATATTTCATGTACAGATACGGTCCCTTTACAGTTTTATTATATGTATAGATTAGTAGGTATACTTTATTCTTACTATAGGTTTCACAGAGTAAGAACAAAAAAACCTACGAAAACACGTTTCTGGTATAGGAACTCCCGCATTTTTTTTACTTTTTGAATTTTTATTATAATTGCTGGTAAATCTCTTAGAATAACATATATTCTGGTCCGCCTTGCCAGCTACCACCATCTTATCTAAGTCTTGCCGTCAAACATCAGTGTTAACTACATTGATAATAGCCAGCCAGATAAGATAGCCAGTTCTCCATTGCATGGGAAATCTTGGTAAGCCCGCTTCCATCTACGGCATCATCGTCACTTACCCATCAGGTGAGATGATGCCAAGGGCTTACCAATTGTGAATAAAAAAAATCTGTGAAAATTTTAGTCAGCTACCTAACATAGTTCCAAAGTTTTAAAGTACGACAAACTGACGGACTGACAGCGTCGGCTTAGTAATAGGGTCCCATCACCTGGTACGGAACCCTATAAAGCAAAAATTTGACGGCCTTGACCTGCGCTCTGACTGTCAGCATCGTGCCTCTGGGAAAACACGAGGAGGCAGCTGATGTAGTATATGTACCCAGAGCTGGTGTTTTTTTTATTTTTTTTTTATTAAAAATTTGAGTGCGTTTGACTGCAACTCACCTGTTTACGTACTATTCATTCCAAGTGCTATCTTCCTTCGTGGAAGTTGGTGGCGCATCGGGAGCCGGGTCGTTCCTTTCCGTCTAATATGGATGATGGGAGCGATGGCTGACTCACGCGTTATACTCGTGACCGGGTGCTGTCCGTGTGAACTGGCCTACTCTTGTTAAATGCATTCAATTATAACTTTTCGTGTCATATTGTTTTCATGTTCTAATGACATAATCTGGTTTATATCAAGGATTTCATTTTGACGTTAATAACTAATTATTGTTTATTTCTTGATTCTTGACAAATGACATTGTTATTATTATTTTATGACTATCAGAAAGAGTGTAATTTGCACCTATTTTGAATAAATATATTGAATTGAATTAAAAACCAACTATGCGGGGTTTTGGTGAATCGCGTTGCACTAAAGACGCATTTTATTTTGACGTTCGCTTTTTTTTTGGTGTCGTGTTACGAGTATAACCTAAGAAAAATGTAATTAAACGCTAAACTAAACACAATAAAAAACCGACTTCAACCGCAACAACTAATTACAATGTTGATTCTTTTTTGGGGGTTTTGTTTATTTCATGAAAATCGGTTCACAATTTGCGGAGATATCGTGTAACAAACGTACAAAAACACAAAGTCGAATTGAGAACCTCCTCCTTTTTGAATCCGAATGAAAAGCAATAAAAATGCCCTGGCGAAAAAAAAATACAGAAATACAATTCGGAAAATTATCGAAACCCCACGAGGCGTCACAGATAACAGTAGTTTGACAAGTAGCCCGATCGGCCATCAATAGAAAAAAATATCTTATTACCTATAGGTAACACTTACTTATTCAAATTAATGTTGAACAGGTGTACAAGTGACCTTGAGCCTTCTTATGAGACCCATAGTAAGCAACCATGTCCAAGTTCCGTACTGACAATACACACTGGGTAGTAGTTCTCGAGTGGCGACCGCACACCGGAAGACGTAGCGTAGGCAGGCCCACCACACGGTGGACGGACGATCTGGAGGAGGTCGAGAGAAGCCGCTGGATGCGGGCAGCGTAGGACCGGTCGTCGTGGAAATCCTTGAGGGAGGCCTTTTTTTCCAGGAGTTAAAGATAATTTACTGAAACAGAGTCGTTGGGTCAAAGGCAGCGCCACTCGGTCCGTCTAACCAGAGATCCTGAGAATCTTGGCAAGCCCGCTTCCATCTTCGGCATCATCGTCACTTACCATCAGGTGAGATGATGCCAAAGGCCAATTGTGAATAAAAAAAAGGTATCAATGAGCTTTTAATTTTTATATGTATTTGCCGTTCACTTTAAAGGCGAAGGAAGACATTGTGAGGAAACCTGCACATCTGCAATATAACCAGATGTGTATGACGGTCGCATTGCACACATACGTTAAGTAAATGTGAAAATCTAAATGACCTGTACATAACGTGGGTGGTGTTAAGTACAACACTAGGCAAACGCCGTCATCTGTATGAGGATGACGAGAGAGATATATATATTTACTGAATCTGAGTTTTGTAAAGTACTTTTTGTAAAGGCAACAGTAGGCGAGCCTCGGCGTTAACTCTGTCAGGTAAAAAGATAAAGGAGGCCGAGCTTGCCACGTGGCCCAGGTACCCATCTGGAGAAGTTATTTCGGTGATCGGTGGCAGGCCCCGGCAGACCGACACCAGACGTCGCCGCCGCCCCCGCGCTCCGCGCAACCTCTAAAAATAGTCGCACTGTGCATTCTTGGGCGAACGATGTTGAATTTTTGTCGAGTACGCGCTACCACACGCCACACTACATGCCTTTGGCCACATGACGTTTGTTTTGGCCCAGGCCCTCGGCTGCTACCCTCAACAATCATCTGGCTGATCATGTTGTATTGTGGAAATCGTTTCCCGAAAGGATCTGCTGGCACTCGCCGCCACTTCGTGCCGACGACGAAGCCACGTTAGCGTTCTAAAGTGATACACTTTTGACGAAATCAATATTTTTGGTTATTTTTTTATTTTCAATCTGTTTTATGTCATCTTTTTTTTACTTATTGTTATTTTGTATGTTTTTCAAGTTGTCTTCTGTCAATTCCATTCCCATCCTGATCGTTATGACTGTCCATTTTCCATGGTATTTTACCTTCTATTTCTTTTCATTTTAATACATATACAGTTTTTGGTGGATTTTTCTATTCTTTGAAAAGAACCCTGACCTTCCCTCCACAATCCTTTTTACTTTGTGCGTGGGACGGCGCAGACTGAGGGTGCGCCGCCCGCCGCACACTTCAAGGAGCTATGTATGCCACAATCAATCAAATACACCTTTTAATCTCTTTAGATATGGGGATTCGTCCTGCACGTCCAATAACTACTTAATTTTGTTTTAATTCAACAATTTCCATGGCTTTCCATAGTGTAAAACATATCTAAGAGTGGTATGTTCTTAGAATGAAATTTAAAATTTCGATTTAATATTTGTTGGAAATATTGAAAAGGGAGAGAGACAGTTCATCAACAAAGGCATCCGAGTGCGATCGTGCGCATGCGTCGGCGGCGGCGAGTTTGTCGAGTAAGATTATGTATTCTGATAAAGGTTGGCTAAAAATATCTCTGCAACACAAACAAACTCCATATTAAAATAGAATCACACAAATGCAAGATCCTTTCGTGGAATTAAAATTATTTTTTTGAAACATTATTAAAAGACTTATCTAACTTATGTAGAGCTAGGTAAAAAATCTTTACCGTACTTATATAAAACACCTTGCACTTTTTTTCCTTTGACAACGTATACTTACTAAAAAAATCATCGTAACGTTTTTTATAAAATGTAAGTGGTTAAAAGGCTACCAGCATTTAAGGCCCTAAGATGGGTCAAATCACAATATTCAATTCAAATTAATGAAAGACGGCGGCAAGCTATCACTATGGAAAAAATATAAACATCTTTAAGTAATAAAAAAACGATTTAATTGAATACAATTTTAAAAATATGCTATATACTTTTGATGTAAAAAAAATATCCTGTAGACCCTGTTGTTTGCATTTATTGCAAAACTTCTCGCAAACAAACAAACGCCACACACAAAAATCGGTGACTTTAACACCTTTCATTTTAATTTAAAACTTTTTTTTAAATATATTTGAAAGTGAGGAAAAGTAACAAAAACATGTAAAAATCGAGAGATGGGCGTTTGGTTTCAACGTAACAGCCGCGTTGAAGCCCGCATTGATTTGAACTTATTTTATTTGAACGTTTGATATTATTTTATCACGGATCGACCTACTTACTCTAATTGAGTCATCGTAAGAGCCTTCTGGAGTTCATAAATCCCTAAAAATGAAACAGGAATCCATTTATAACCAATAAACTTGTTTTCCGTTAAAAAAAGGAGTTTGAAAACAAGTTTATTGGTTATTAATGGATTCGTGTTTCGTTTTTTAAAAAAGTAACTAATACGATATAGACACAGATATACGTTATCCCATTATCGATATAAAATTATTTCATAATCGGTTGATTCGTTAACAAATGAATCAAATACTACGTTTGTAAGGGATTTATGAACTCCAGCGGGCTCTTAAAGCCTTAAACAGAATTAAGTTATTGCCCTGAGTAGGTATAATGTTCCCAGTGACAAAATAACTGCTGGTGCAGGAAGTTTATTATGTTTTACAGTGACCTTGTAAGTAAGTAAGTAAGTAAGTAAGTAAGTAAGTAAGTATTTATTTGCTTTTAAACAAGGTACAGTAAGTAAAATGATGTTCGTAATTAAAGTAGGAATCACTTGTTTAGCCATATAAAACAACAGCATGCAAATGTTATTACAGTATTAAATAGATAGAAACAAAACAAAAAAAAACCTTCAAATTTAATCCTTGACATACATCATAATTTGTGAACCAAAAACTCATCAAGAGAATAAAACATATTATGAAGAAGCCATTCATGTAGGGTTTTCTTAAATCTATTGAAAGGCAGGTCTTTAAACGACTGCGGTATTTTGTTATATATGACGTGACCCATCCAATAGCAATTCTTTTGATAATTAGTAGTCTTAGGAATTTCGCTCATAACTAGCCTGTTGGGTTTTCTTTTCACTCTTGCAGTTAATTCACTCGCTTGCTTGTAGAATGTTTTCTGATATTTTTTAACAAATTTAGCCATTTCAAATACGTAAAGACAAGGCAGCGGCAAGATTTTTAGGGTCTTAAATAGCGGTCTACATGATACGTCCTGTGCTACTCCGTATATTGAACGAATACATTTTTTTTGGGCTATGAAAACACTCATAACGTTTGTGCTGTTGCCCCAGATTACTATTCCATAACGAAGGCTGGATTCAACGCAAGCATAATAAGCTGTGACAGCCGTACTTCTAGATGCAACTCTTGTCAGTTTATAGAGAGCGAAAGAAAAACTATTAACTTTGGCACATATTTTTTCAACTTGGTCTTTCCAGTTTAGTTTGTCATCGATTGTTATGCCAAGAAATTTAACACATGTTGCCCTCTGTAGAGTTTGTCCTTTATAATTAATACTAAGATTTTGTTTATTATTATAATTAATGAATGTCGATTTATTAAAATTAATTTGAAGATTATTATTGTCAAGCCATTCGATTATTGATATTATTGTATTATTAATGTCAGACACGTGATTACTCAATGTCAACTCATTATTAGATGTCAAATTATTATTGGATGTCACAATTACTGATATGTCATCTGCGAATAAAATAGTCCTATGTTTTGTTACGTCTGGTAAGTCATTTATATAAATGAGGAATAATAGTGGGCCAAGCACACTACCTTGCGGGACCCCATAAGCGTTGGTCTTAAATTCAGAACTGTAACGTTTCACGTGTTTATTGTCAAGCTTATTTATTTGTACGCATTGTATTCTATTCATAAGATACGTACTTAACCATCCAAGTGCTGGTCCTCGAATCCCATAATTTTCAAGCTTTCGTAATAATTGGTCATGTGACACAAAATCGAAAGCTTTCGACATGTCGAAAAAAAGCACAGTCGTAAGCAGTTTGGAGTTTGTACTCTTTAGGACATCCTTAATTAAGTTAAATGTTGCCAGAGTGGTTGATTTCTCTTTCTGGAACCCAAATTGATAGTTTTTAATAATGTCATGTTTTAAAAAGAAACTCATTAGTTGTGTGTGCATTACTTTCTCAAAAATTTTTGAGAAAATGGGTATTAGCGTAATGTGTTATTATAGCAAAATGTATACGCCTTAACTCAAAGGTGACTGACTGACATAGTGATCTATCAACGCACAGCCCAAACCACTGGACGGATCGGGCTGAAATTTGGCATGCAGGTAGATGTTATGACGTAGGCATCCGCTAAGAAAGGATTTTGGGAAATTCCCACGGGAACCGCAAAAAACCGGGATCTGCGCGGGCGATGCTGCGGGCATCCACTAGTATTTAATGAAAGTTGAAAAACCTTAATGTCAAACGCCCTACATGATTTTTGGTACTAAATAAATGACCATCGGTGTTAAATAAGTGTTATATGGATCAGACCATAAGGTAGATGACGAAACAAATAAATTTTACATTGACTAGCAAAAGTGTCGCCCTAATTCAGGGTATGAGCTGATATGATGATGACGAGCAAAATTGTATATCGATGAAAGTTAATAAAAGAAGTCCAATTGCCGATAAAAAAAAATTATCGAATCTAACCGCCTCCTGGTGTAATGGTTAGTCCATTCGCTTCACAAGCGGAGGTCGCGGGTTCGAGTCCCGGCGGGTAAACTTTGTATCGTTGGTGGTAGGGAAATTTCATAGCCCGCCTGGCTACCCACCACCATCTTATCTAAGTCTTGCCGCCAAACGTCTGTGCTAACAGCATTGATGTGTTCCGGCTTGAAGATAAGATTACCATATCCCCATTGTGTTGGGGAATCTAGGTAAGCTCTCTTCCATCTTCGGCATCATCGTCACTTACCATCAGGTGAGATGATGCCAAGGGCTTAACAATTGCAGATTTAAAAAAAATTACTAGTTCATTCAATGATAAGACTTTTTTATATTTATGGACAAACAAAAGTTTTTTTAACAATTAATGTCTGCTTCGATTGAAACTTTCTTGCAAAAAGTTGTTCAGTTTCACAAGTAGATCCTTAGTTCAAAATTTGGTAAACTATTTCATATTCACCCTGTAGTCCATCATTTTCTTATTTCATGTTGATCATAAATCGTAGGTTAATTCATCATTTTCACTGATCAATTAATTATTAGCGTTCACCAAAGACGCTGATCATTCAAATCATAGACCATGTTTTTTCCTTTCAATCCTATTATGCGTAAGGTTTCGGAATTCACACATCCATTCATACATTCACACTCATAGCAGAGTATATAATATATTAGTACTAACATTCAGTATGGAGTATGGACACTCCCTGCCGCTCTCTAGATTGCGACCTCACCCCCTCGTCACCCAGATTGATAAAGATTGGTTACAGTTTGGTTGTCGAACGTATACGTATAGGATATCGCCGCCATTTTGTTTGTTCCGTCATTCCTTTTTGAAATGTCATTTCTGGCCCATTGTATGAAGTCTCCAGGGTTAGTAACTAATTAGTAATCTGTGCCAGGGTGTGCTCATAGTCTATGTGTTTAGACTTGTTTGGGCAAAATGTAAAGTTTACAATCATCATCATCATATCAGCCGAAAAACGTCCACTGCTGGACAAAGGCCTCCCCCAAGGATTTCCACGACGACCGGTCCTGCGCTGCCCGCATCCATCGGCTTCCCGCGATCTTCACCAGGTCGTCGGTCCACCGAGTGGGAGGCCTGCCAACACTACCTTTTTCGGTGCGTGGTCGCCACTCAAGAACTTTACTGCCGCAACGGCACATAGCTCGTAGAACAGATGGCCGTTGGGGCAGTAAAATTCTCGAGTGGCGACCGCGCACCGGAAGGCGTCACACGCGGTGGACCGACGACCTAGTCACTGGACTAGTCGCTGGATGCGGGCAGCGCAGGACCGGTCGTCGAGGAAATCCTTGGGGGAGGCCTTTGTCCAGCAGTGGCGTATTTTGAAGATGATGATGAAAAGTCTTTATTTAACTTGCAATGTTTGTATGTATGTCTGTTTGTTTAGGTCAAATCTTTCAAGCTAAATTTGAGCCACTTCCCAGTTTCCGATTGAAACCGAAATTTTGTAAACACGTTTAGTTTGGATGACAATGCATGGTTAGCTAAGTGAAGTCATTCTTAATCTAATATAGGGGACTCCCAAAGATGGTAGACCAACTTTTTTTATTCCCATATGATATGGATATCAAATATAAGGATTTTCTGAAAATATTACGACCTAATTAAAATTCTTACGGTTAATTGTGCCACACGATAAGAATGAGATTAAAATTCTATTCAATTAAAAGCTTGTACCTGGAAATGAGCTTATTATTTAACATTCGATATCCTAGGTTAGTTCAAGTTAGTAGGTATTGCCTAGGCTATCAGCTCATACGTTGTCTTTTTTTGATAAGATTACATAAAGATATTACACTCGGTAGATATTTTATCGCAGACGTTGATAAATCTGTTTACTGATAGGTACATAGATAAGTGTGATGATACGAAAACTTGGGTAGAAAAAAATATTTCATCGATCGTCGAAAATTGTATTTATCTACCTCGCCTTATAGTACTGTTATATTATATTCATAAAGTATGACCCCTCCGGTGCTCATCTTAATACTATTTGGCGTTCTGATGTTGTTTTTTATTATAAGGTGTAACAAAATTTGTGGAAACTATTTTAACTAGTGCTTCTACCCACGAAACTGAACAACTTTCCCCATATGAAATATTTTTAACTTCCCATACTAAGTTGGCTGACCAGCTGATCGAGTTAGTATGGGAGAGCCAATTTTTTTTTACGATTTGACTATGGGTTCCATTGGGAAAATTGTTCAGTTTCATAGGTAGAAGCACCAGTTAAAATAGTTTCAGCTAATTTTGTTACACCATAGGTAACTCACGTCATGTCTTGATTACACATGTAAACAAACACACTCACTCACATACATTGGCACTTATCATAGATACTTTTGTGATTTTACATAACTTTGTTTATCTTAGCGTCGGTGGCGTAATGGAAAGGGCCGCTACCTCCTGTCCGGGAGGTCGTGATTCGACCCAGCCACGTACCAATGTGTTTTCAAGTTTCGATTTCATATATGTACGTCTATCCGAAGCTCTTACGGTGAAGAAAAAACATCGCGAGGAAACCTGCACACGCCTTCGAAGAAACTCGAAGGTTGTGTGTGAAGTTGACCAACTTGCACTAGGCCCACGTGGTCGACTAAGGCCTGATCGTCCTAATTTAGGGTAGGCTCGAGCCCCTCGGTGGGGACCTATATATGAGCTGATGTGATTATATTTTTTTAGGTCTAAAAACAAACAGCTTAATTTTTTTATCTGTTAATTTTACATTAAAAGTTCAAATTTTTTATAGGCTATTAACTTTTTCCCGCGTCTTCACCCGCTTGGATATAGATTTTAAGACTGTAATCGAGTGTACCTAAATTTGATATTTCACATTTGAAATTCGACACCAAAACTAATAATTACATTTTTCCAAATCCCTCGGGTACTACCTATTTCTTTTGCGGAAAAAACCCTATGTTTTTCTAGGCTATTTACCTATGTTCAAATTTCAGCGAAATCGATTTAGTAGTTTAAGACTGAAAGAGTAACAAACAGACAGACAAACACATTCGGATTTTATTATTAGTAAGAACGTCGTTGGCTTAACGAGGTCGTGGTTCGAAGTGATTAAAATCCTTACCAATATTATAAATGTGAAAATGTGTGTTTGTTTGTTTGTAACCTTTTCACACTTTAACACCTTTACCAGTCTTAGTGATATTTGGTATGCACGTAGCCTGTGTCAGCCAGATCGGTTAAGTAGTTTTTGCGTGAAAGAGTAACAAACATACATCCATACATTCTAACAAACTTTCGCGTTTATAATATTAAGTAGGATGTGTATGGATGGACTCGGACCACACTTCTGTGCCATGCCTTAGGCGTTTGTCCCTCAAGTATAACGGAATTAAATAATTTCTGAAGAGCTTTAAGTACCGGTGTTCCACCTGCTTTCAGAAGTTCAGCCGTAATTCCATCATCACCCGGTGCCTTATTGTTTTTAAGCTGTTTAAGAGCCATTCTAATCTCGTACAGGCTGACGTCCGGGATATCTTCGGTATAGTGTCGGGTAAGTCTAGCTCTTGGGTCTTTAGCCAGATCGCTGACAGGCGGACGTGTGGTCGTGTCGAATCCAACTCGGCTGGGCAGCGTTTGGGAAGCTTCGCAATATCTTTACGTCCCAGATACCGCAGTGTCTTAAGACCAAGGTCTTCGACCAATGTGTGTTGCCAGTGATGACGTACGGAACTGAGACATGGTCGCTTACTATGGGCCTCATAAGAAGGCTCAAGGTCACTCAAAGGGCAATGGAGCGTGCTATGCTCGGAGTTTCTCTGCGTGATCGAATCAGAAACGAGGAGATCCGTAAGAGAACCAAAGTAACCGACATAGCTCTCAGAATTGCTAAACTTAAGTGGCAGTGGGCGGGGCACATTGCTCGTAGAACAGATGGCCGTTGGGGCAGTAAAGTTCTCGAGTGGCGACCACGCACCGGAAAGCATAGTGTAGGCAGGCCTCCCACTCGGTGGACCGATGACCTGGTGAAGGTCGCGGGAAGCCGCTGGATGCGGGCAGCGCAGAACCGGTCGTCGTGGAGATCCTTGGGGGAGGCCTATGTCCAGCAGTGGACTTCCTTCGGCTGATATGATGATGATGATGATGGATCAGTATCGCACCAAGAGCAAAGTATATATTATATTAGTATTAACATACAGTATAGACACTCCCTGCCACTCTCTAGATTGCGACCTCACCCCCTCGTCACCCATATCGTTATAGATTGGTTACAGTTTGGTTGTCAAACGTATAGGATTTCGCCGCCATTTTGTTTGTTCCGACATTCCTTTTTTGAAATGTCATTTCTGGCCCTTTGTACGAAGTGTCCAGGGTGTGCTAAGAGTGTCTGGCTTGACGTGCTAGCCTCTGACATTGTGATTTTTAAACGACTTCAAAAAAAGGAGGTTTCTCTATTCGAACGTATATATTTATGTTTGTTCGCGGATAACTTCGTCGTTTATGAACCAATTTTGATGATTATTTTTTTTATTTGAAAGGAGATATCCCAAGGGTGGTACCATGATAAGTAAACCAGGATCTGATGATGGCATCCCAGAGAAATCGAGAGGAACCTTCAAAAATCGTAGTGGCGACTAGTGCGTTTGAAGTCGTTTTTGTTTTTGTTTAAAATTTTGTGCAATACGTAACGGTAAACGCTGCGCCCGCGCCGCTACTACGAGCTACAATGTTGACTACGCAACGCCGCGCCGTAGTCAGCAGCGAATTACTAGTTAAATTAACCACTGTCCTTGGCAAGTGATTAAGAGGGCGTATGAAGCAAAATGTTTGTCGCTCTTCGCTCTCGTGTGATTTTTAACTTGCCATCCCGCTTTTACACAGCGGGCGCTACAAAAATTGAGGTTTTCTCTAAAGTTCAAAATTAAAAACTTTAAACAAAACACGATAAGAGTAGCTTTAGGTCACTATTTAAGATATTTAATTTTTAGGTCTTATCCTACCAATATTATGAACGCGAAAGATTGCAAGAATGTATGGATGTATGTTTATTATTACTCTTTCACGCAAAAACTACAGAACGGATCGGGCTGATATTTGGTAGGTGGATAGATTAGGACCTGGATTAACACATAGCCGCTTGCGGCTCGCGCACTGCGCACCCTCGGAAAGTCATAGAAACGTTGTCCACGCGGGTGAAGCTGCGGAAAACAGCTAGTGTTTATATACGTACAAGTTGTGACGTGAGTACACAATTGCGATTTTTTTTAATCAAAGCAACTACGAGCAATCATGTTTGGTTAGGGTCAGCCCTCAGTCAGATAGATTTACGTTTTTTGATGTGAAACATCTATTGGCATGCCATGACAATAAAACCGGCTCGTATACCGTGACCGCAAACGGCATGATGCCATCATGCTCCCTTTACTCCACCGCTCTCGAATCATTTCGAATTTGGAATCAGTGACAATATCATGGAATCGAAATATGATTGACCCTGTTGTCGATTCGATATAACTCGATTTTACACATTTGACAGGAACGCATTTTGTTTTTTTCTTTCTGTATCAAAAAGACAGAACAGAATGCTTACATTTAGTTTAGTCCTATCAAACAAGTTAAATCGTGTTACACTGAATCGACACCAGTGACGATTAAGTGACCAAAAGGACGTACCGTTCCTAAAGAATAGTGATAATTAGAATAAGTTTTTCTCGAACGAAGGTCTCTGACTAAGCGCTAGGCGTAGGTTTAAAGAACCAGTGATCGGTAAAATGGGATTTTTTTCGATCACTAAATATAGGAAGACCGCTTAAATGAGTCTTCGCCCGCGCGGTACACGAACGCGGGGGTACGGCGACTAAGGGGATCGAGAGAGGAGTTAGCGACAAGCGTATTGTTGTGGCAACAATGCGCGGGCGGCAGGCAATTAAAGCGCATTGTTGCCACAACAATGCGCTTGCCCCTCGCTCCTCTCTTGATCCCCTATGTCGCTTTACCCCCGCGCTCCTGTACCGCGCGGGCGAAGACTCATTTAAGCGGTCTTCCTATAAGCTTAACGGCTTAACTATGACGACCAATGAGTATAGAAATCACTACGTTTAATGACGACTGTACTAGCAATAGTATTTTTTACTGTGGTTTCGCCAAAACCCTGTACCATTACTACATATTTGTTTCAAACAAACTCTTCTCTTAGTGTTTTTGGGATTTGTTTGACAATTTAAAAAACATAAGTTCTGTTATTTCTATTTTGGCGTCAATATTTGAATAACTTGAAACAATATTACCCATAAAGCTATGGAAATTCAGTGCTATGATTGTGAACTGATATAATGAGAAAAATATGGCTAGGTACTGTAAAAAAAACATTTTTTAGGGTTCCGTAACCAAATGGTAAAAACGGGACCCTATTACTAAGACTTCGCTGTCCGTCTGTCACCAGGTTGTTTTTCATGAACCGTGATAGCTAGACAGTTGAAATTTTGACAGATGATATATTTCTGTTGCCGCTATAACAACAAATACTAAAAAATAGAAAAAGTAAAAGTCTCCATACAAATATGTTTTTTTAAACGTGAAGAAACTAGTGCCATCTAGTATGATAGTACGGAACTGAAGAAACTAGCGCCATCTAGTATGATGGTGCGGTTCTGACTCGCACTTGGCCGGTTTTTCAATTTAGAAAGTATTACTAGATAAGGATAACGTACTCGTATGACGCATTCCGGCTGCGGCCAGACAGATCGATGATTTGCACAAGATTGCAAAAAACAGCTGACACGGAGAGCCGAAGGTCGGTAAGTACACAGGCCAGCACCTTAAGCTACACACTTTGGACTTTGTACCATTCTTATGCCGAAAACGTATGGATCAGAAAAGCACTACGAGTGTAGGTATAGCTTGATGTGCTGGCCTCAGTACATGCAGTGACGCTCCTTAGGGAAGATCTGCTAATATCTATTTTTACCACTTTTTGTTCGTATGCCAATGCACTTTTAGGTATTTTTGGCGTAGTTAAAAGTCTGAAATCAGCCTATTTACACATTAAAACATAAATAAACAAAAATTTACAAAAACTTACAAGTTTATGTGCTACGCAGTAACTGTTCGAAATGACCGACCACCGTTCTGCGCGTGGCACAGTCGAGCACGCCGACGCGAATCACGCTTTAATTTACGTAAAAGAAAAGTATTCTGTTTTACAGTTTCGAACGCTGCTAACACTTTCTCACGTAACTCAACCACACTTTCAATGTCCACCTAGTACACTAGACGTTTCACGTCGCCCCACAAGTAATAATCCAGCGGGGTAAGGTCCGGGGGTCGTGCTGGCACAGGTGCTGGCCAGGCCACGGGGCCTCCACTGCGAACGAGCGAGCTCAGTATACACAAGTGTCTCAAACAGCAACGCGGCGGCTACTGAAGTGACAAACGCGATTACGCTACGCGGTCCCTTTGTGCTTTGAGTGAGACCGACTCTTTTAAGAACGCCGCAACCGATGTCGGTATTGCGGATAGAGTTGAGCGAATTCGATTTAATTTACTGGTGAGAAATTCGATTTAATTTAGTGGTGTGAATTAAGTATTGTCGTTTAAAAAAAATCATTAAAAACAATAAAAAAAGAGACGATTTTATTAATGATTTGTATTCAGTATCAGCTATATATTAACCTCCGTGAATATTGCAAGAATGCAAATTTACACCCTGTATATTAAAAATTAAAGTATAATTCATATAGAGCTCGAAGCAAGAATAGATTTCCGATAATTAAAAATAAATAAGCCTACTAGCGGAATTCATATTTATCACATTATCGCTTAAATCACAAATCTATGCGTGTTATTTAATTGTTATAATATAAAATTTAAAAGATGAAAATTCAAAATTTTAGTAAAAATAAAAATACCCGCCATTTTCCAATCGTTTTTAGAGTTTCGTACCTCAAAAGATAAAAATAACTCCATTATAGGATCACTTGTGGGTCTGTTTGTCTGTCCGTCCGTCCATCTGTCACAACCAATAGCCTCGGAAACTACTGGACCGATTGCGTTGAAATTTGGTACAGTTACGTAAATCGTTGAGCCAACGACGGACGTGTAACGTAAATAAATGAATTTCAAACATGGGGGCCAGTTTAGGGGGTTAAATTATGATATTTTTTTTTATGTTTTGCAAACCAAAAGGAGTTGCTGTAAGAATATCAAGTATACTTTTTTTTTAATTCTTAGATAAATGTTTTTGTAGTTATTTAAGAAAATAGGCGTTAATTTACCATTTCGCCTCCCTTATCTCCGAAACCACTGGGCCTAAAATCTTGAGAAAAATGGGTTGAACGTATAGATATCATCATTACAGCTCATATACGTCCCCCCCGCGATTAGGCCTTAGTCGACCACGCGGGCCCAGTGCGGGTTGGTCGACTTCACACACAACCTTCGAGTTTCTTCGCAGGCGTGTGCAGGTTTCCTCACGATGTTTTCCTTCACCGTTAAAGCAATCGGTATAGATATAATTAAACCTATATAATAAAATGTAAATTCCTTTTTTTTATTATTCACAATTGGTAAGCCCTTAGCATCATCTCACCTGATGGTAAGTGACGATGATGCCGAAGGTGGAAGCGAGCTTACCAAGATTCCCCAACGCAATGGAGAACTGGCTATCTTATCTTCAAGCCGGAACACATCAATGTTGTTAAGACTTATGTTTGGCGGCAAGAAATAGATAAGATGGTGGTAGCTAGCCAGGCGGGCTTAGAAAATGCCCTACCACCAACCAAACCAAGTCTTACAAGTTAACCCGCCGGGAATCGAACCCGCGACCTCCTGGTGTGAAGCGAATGGTCTAACCATTACGCCGTGGAGCGGTTAAAAAACCTTCCGTTCCCAAAGGAAAAATTAAATTTTCATAGTCCAGAATAAGTAGACCCCTATTAACCTAGAGCAAACTATGTAATGAGAGATCTTGTTCTGTTGGTAATCGAAGTTTTGGTGCGAAAGCCTATTTGTGTAACCACGAATCGCAGTTGGCCTGTTTTTCTGTCTACGAAAGTGAATGAAAATACGCTAAATGTTTTAATTTTATTTAAAAACCAGCCAAGTGCAAGTCGGACTCGCGCAAAGTAGCGTTCTGTTTTTTTAAATATAACTGTATATATTAAAAAACAAATTTGTTTTTGCAGTTGTTTTAGAGGCCAACGAGTTAATATGCATTTGATTAAAATAAATGCAGACAATAAGCTTAAATTCAGTGCAGTAAGCAATAACCGAGTGTCTAATTCTTTCAAAGATAAAATATAACAGATTTACATAAAACGCAGAGAAGACAGAGAAAATTAACATTTAATTAATTAGTACTAACAGTATCTGATCTAAGCCGCGGATACACGGACAGACATGGAAAACTATAAGGGTTCCTTCCACACTACGGAACCCCGGGAAATAAAATTTGAGTTGTTGGACCTAAATGCATTATCAGTCAGTATAGCACAAACTTGTTTCAAGCGTGTCAAGATGCAGCTCGCTCTGGTCGCCCTGTTTGAATTTGCATAAAAAACACAAAGAAACTTATTCCTCGACATTTTTCCTTTTTAAAAAAAATTGTGGGCGTTTGACTACATCTCACCTGATGGTAAGTGACGATGTAGTCGAACTCAAATAAAGCCTTTTCACTCTCGCCTTGAAGGTCCTCAAATACATAGTAGGAGTCAGGAACCACAGACGCAGGTAAGGAGTTCCACTCCTTCACAGTCCATAATAAATAAGGAAGCGTAACGCTTCGTGCGTGTAGGTTGAATATCAACAACATAGGGGTGGAACCTCTCCCTGCCTGACCTAATATAAAAGAACGTGATTCACAATCATGCGGTCAAAGTGCGTATATAAAGTCCCCTTTTTAGTTCTTGGATGTGTATTTTAGCGGTTTACTATGTGTGTACTTTTTAACATAGCTTATTTATACAATCCTATACTTGTCTCATGTCAAACAACTGACCGCTTCGCCCGCGAGGACATCGTTTTTATGGCTGCTTTTCAGGGTGAGTGGTGCGTGGAAATCAGTTTTCTCCAGATCCCTATCCCAGATCGGGCTATTATGATCAGCAATCTTTGACACTCCTCAACCATCTGTGCAAAAAATCGCAAAAATCCATTGTTCCTTTGAAGAAATTTGCTAAAAAAAAAGAGTATTTTTTTTAGTTTTTTTTTAGCTTATGTCCTTTCCTGTGACTCAGGCTACCTGCATGCCAAATTTCATCAGGATTGGTCAAGGTGTTGAAGCGTGAAAAGGTAACAAACACATTTTCACATTTATAATATTAGTAAGGATGAAACGGGGGATTAATGTGATCTAAGCAAGAAAATAGGTACGAGTATGTCGAAGGAAGGGTTAATATTTTTCTGTGATTTATGCAGTCAACCTCATATCATGTGATTTTTTCAAAATTTTAGGCGATAATTTGTAAGCATTTTCGCCTATTTTCTTAAATAACTTCAAAACCACTTATCTTAAAATTATATTAAAAAAAAAACTCACAACAAGCCCTTTCATTTAATATGTCGCACGGTATAATTAATGAATCTTTTTTTTACAAAATATGTATTGCGAGGTCTTGTTCTGTTGGTAGTTAAAGTTTTGGTGCGGAACCCTGTTTGTGTGACCCCGAGTCGCACTTGGCCGGTTTTTGTGAAACTAAATCACATAATCAATTTGTTGTGTAGTGGTACGGAACCCCTTGTGCGCAAGTCGGACTCGCACTTAGCCACTTTTTTTATCCACAACTGATAAGCCTTTGGCTTGATGGTAAGATTGTTGTTGACGTTGTCCGAGTGTCTTTTGTTATCACCTATTTACAATCTCAATTGGAATGTGACCTTGGTATTTGAAGTCTATGTGACTCGGTTTGGTTGGTAGTAGGGCATTTTCTAAGCCCGCCTGGCTAGCTACCACCATCTTATCTAAGTCTTGCCGCCAAACATCAGTGTTAACAACATTGATGTGTTCCGGCTTGAAGATAAGATAGCCAGTTCTCCATTGCATTGGGGAATCTTGGTAAGCCCGCTTTCATCTTCGGCATCATTGTCACTTACCATCAGGTGAGATGATGCCAAGGACTTACCAATTGTGAATAAAAAAAATATATAACGAGTGTGTATGTTGCGTTTCAGAGTGGTGGTGGGCGGGCGCATGCGTGGGCGCCGCGGTGCTGCTGTGCGCAGCAGGCACCCTGGCCCGGCCGCACCTGCGCCGCCGCGCAGCCGCCGCCAGCGCCGCCGCCAACCCCGTGAGTCATGCCTTCCACACCCTCACCAAAGTATATATATATATTTGGTTACAGTTTGGTTGTCGAACGTATAGGATTTCGCCGTCATTTTGTTTGTGCCGTCATTCCTTTTTTGAAGTGTCATTTCTGGCCCGTTGTATGAAGTGTCCAGGGTGTGCCCTCACCTCACCTCATTGTTTTCATATCCAAATGACATTGTTTGTTTTATATCAATTATTTTGTTGACATTATTAACTGATGATTATTTGTTTTTAATGTGTTGACTAAAACACAAATAGAAGTATTATAATGTTATTATAAGTAATTAATCACTTAATTGCACTTAATGCAAACACGTGACTTCATCAAGGGTCCTGGTCGCACTGGCACTGTATATCATCTCTACACGCACATACACACGCCGAACACAACGCGGTCCTGCACTGCAATACTGTACTCTCTATCTTCTGACATTATGTAATATAATTACTATCTTATGACCTTCAGAAAGGGACATGAATCTATTTTGAATAAACATTTTTAATCTTGTATCTAAGATATTTATTCCATTCGCCGTTCAAATTTGAACAAACATGCAATTAGCTACTGTAAGTAGATTCGTTCCGCTACGCGCTGCTACGGTTGTAGCAATGCGGTGTTCCGAAATTCGGCTGACCAAACCGACCGAGCGCGAACGCAGTATAACAAATTAAAATTATTGTTGTCGTAAAAAAAACTAATTTTACCAAATATGTGTTCTGTATCACTAGTATCGAAACAAAAAAAATCGAAATGTGTGCTGGGACACATAGTAGAAATTCAACGGTCAAGTGGAAAAACGAATCGCAACAGACAAGTGGCAAAACTAATCTAAAAAAAAATGTAACTTGAAGTTTTCGGGCAGTGTAACAAATTGGACAAGTACATTAACAAACTGCCATTAAAACTTCAAGTTAAATCCTCCCCGTCTATATAGAAGTTTCACTTAAAGACAAAAGAAAGAAAAAAATATTAAAAAAATATTAAAAAAAATATTTTTAAAAAATATTGTAAAACAATTTTAAAAAAAATATTTGTCATTTTTTTATCAAAATAATATTTTTTTTATAACATAAAAAAGCCAAAAAACATTTTTTTAAAGTTTATTATTGAAAAAAATACTTTACAAAATAATTAAAAAATATTTAATAAATTATTCCTCCGCGACTGCCGCTTCTCACCACGCGATATATCGTCTACCTCCTCCACGCGGCTGCAACGCTTTTTCGTGACACGTACATAAGTTTTCGTGACAGAAAAAATCCTAATACCCCCCCGTCTATATCGAAGTTTCACTTCAAAAAACATGTTTTCCAAAAACGTACGTTCCGTCCGTCTCGCTTTTCGTAGCGGCTATTAAAACAATGATACGATTGACATCAAATTTTGAAATCAAGAGTTTTATGGTATTGACTATTATACTAATCTGTTGTTTTTATCGTAGTTTGTTGATGGATTCTGAGTAGCATCTGACTGGGTAGCCATTGAAGGGTAGGTGTTACGCAACAAAAAATTAAAAATGCAAAACTTAAGAAAAACGGCTGTAATGATTTTAATGAAACTTTACAAGCAGTAACCAATGCTTATGTTCGATCAAGTAGCAGTGTTATTCCCACGAAATAAGAAATATACATTATATACACATATACAAAAAAGTTCGCTGAATCGTGACTAAATCCGCAGGCCTCCATACAACTGTAATTTTTGTTTACGATTTTCTTTATGAATAAATTCGCATCTTATCATTGTTTGTATAAGCTATAAAAGTGTAATGTTTATTGTTGGTCTGTGTATGCCAGACGATGAAGGCTAAGCGCAAAAGTAATGTATAGCATACCAGTATATTTTTTTGACGTGATAACGTCTTATAAATTGATGACACGGGCTGCATACACAAAAAAGTGTGACGTCACTCTTACGTTACGCCAGTGTGACGTCATTGTCACGTTACACCAGTGTGACGTCATTGTCACGTTACGCCTGAGCCGAGCGTGCAAACGAGAGTTGTACTTGTACTTGGCATTGGACGGACGGACGGACGGACGGATGGACGAACCGTCAAACAAGTGTGTCAATTGATTAAAAGTACTAGGCTTCCAGGAGCTTATAAGAGGTGTTCCAATGCGGTGTGAGGAAAACTTTCAAGCAAAAAATTTAGTTTGTCCGCTAAAAGTACCAGGAGCATATTATGTAAGTGCCAAAGTTAACTCGCCCAACTATGGGCGGTATTTTAAGCGTTCGGCTTGTGACACGTTATCACGTAAAATTATCCTCCGTAAACAGACTTTATAGACAACATCGGATTTTTTTAGAAATTGATGTTTTTAGGGTTCCGTAAAAACATTGTCAGTCACTGGAAGATCTCCGGGCTAGCTGCTATTTTCTTCTAGCCTCGTGTTAGTTACACCATTTATAACTTAAGAACGGCTGGACCAGATTTATATGATTTTTAAGTTTTTGCATTTGTCTTCGTCCGGAATAGGATAATAAGTACCTATTAAAATATGACATTCATCAATAAAAAAAAATTATCAGTCAAAAAATAATTGGTTTTAGGGTAGGGCCCTATAAATAAAGTAGTGTAGATGTAGTGTAGTTAGGATAGGGTAGTGTAGTGTAGGGTAATGTACTGTAGTGTAGGTGTAGTGTAGTTAGGGTAGGGTAGGGTAGTGTAGTTTAGGTAGGGTAGAGTAGGGTAGTGTAAGGTAGTGTAGGGTAAGGTAGGGTAGGGTAGTGTAGTGCAGTGTAGTGTAAGGTGTAACGAAGTTCACCGGGACAGCTAGCTTTATTGTAACTTTGTTGAAACACCAAAGTAGATTGTTTACCTAGGGATCGAACACCTATTTCAAAGGCTAAAGTGTTTCTTGGAATCCAGAGCGGAGCGAAGATTCTAGAGTAGAATCCTGAGCGACGCGAGGAATTAAAGTACGTCACTCGAGAAGTAACTAGTATCTCATCTGTGACTTGAGTTTAAAATAGTGTCGCTCCCGATGTGGACACTACTTTTTATCACCCTCTATGAGAAAATTAGTAAGTGCAACTTATAAATAAGAATAGAAGATGCCTTCTTTTATTTAAATATCACTACTTAAGAAAGGCACTCTCATTTTTTTAATAAAAATAACAGCATAAATCCGAATTTATACAAATACGAAAGAAAGAAACCGCCAGTTTCTTGTTTTTTTTTTTATTATTTACAATTGGTAAGCCCTTGACAACATCTCACCGGGTGATAAGTGACGATGTTGCCGAAGATGGAAGCGGGCTTACCAAGATTCCCCAACGCAATGGGCATACAACGTTCGTGGTGATTGGAACATTGACTACAATATCCAGATTCCAAATTGAAATCACTTATAGTCCCTACCCCGTCGAACGTTAAAAAAATAAGGGAAATAATTCGTGTAAAAACTAATTTTGGCATAGTTGTAGGGAAAGATGTAGAAGAACACACTGTAGTGTCACTCTTAGACTATGGTAGTGTCATGTAGAATTTAGTGGCGCCGGTGCGCTAATTTAAAATAGTGACGCTTGAGCTGTTCGAAGTTAAGTTATCTTGTAGAGCAGCAACTGGAATAACTTTAAATTAACCCTATTTTTTTTTAAGTCGAGTAAAATATATCCTACGTCAATCACGGGATCAAGACGATTCCAACGGTACCTCGCGCTTTAAAATCCATCAAGCCGTTTAGAAGATATCATGAAATAAATAAACACACATACATACACCTCCCCCCCTCCTCAGACCCGTTAGCTCCACCCCCACCCAACAGAACTTTGAGTATGTTGTTTACGACACCTTTTCCTACAACTATATATCAAAATTCGCTCGCGAATTATTTCTCCTATTCGGTCATTTTTGGTCTTCGTTGGACCGGCTATACGGATTAAAGAGCTATTTTGGTCCCTGTTTTCAAAAACTAACCCGCTCTTTTTGAATAGATGTGATTTAAAAAAAATCTTTTATAAATGGATTTATCAACGCAACGTTGTGACAACGTGTAGAACAGTCGTGCTCAGACGAATTAGGTAATTCTATGTTTTTAAGCTTCAAACTTCCCGAGCTTCCTGTTTCTATGACGCTCGCAAGCGTGGAAAAAAAGTAGCCTTTAAGTTACTCCAGGTCCTAATCTGTCTACCTACCAAATTTCATCCAGATACGTTCAGTATTTTTTGCATGAAACAGTAACAAACGTCGATTTAGCCGCCTATGTGGCGCAGTAGTTAGTCCATCCACCCGCTTCACATCAGTCAGGAGTTCCGACAGAGCCAATCTTTGTAGTTCTCGAGTCTTCTTCCTTCTTTGTCCAACCCTCTTCCCAGTTCATCTGGGGTCGGGTCTGCTTGTACGCTTGCGCCAGAGAGTTCTATTCTGGCTTGTCTGTACACAGGTTCTCGCTCTGGATCTCTTTCTGCATATTTGACCACCAGGTGGCCGGTGGTCGTCCTCTCCCTCGTGGTCGTTCAGGGATGCTTAGGGCCGTTTTGTAGTTCTCGAGTCTTTCCACCAAATTTATTGTCTTAGCGTGGAGCTTAGATACCCAGTTTCTAAGCCACATCCATCCATAATAGCTTAATAACAAGTTCGATGATGCCGAGGGCTCGAACTAACCAAAAATTTAAAGTACCTACTTACTCGTATCTTTGAATTTTCGTATGTTTACAATTTTTATCTAATTTGACTGACATGTTTTGCGAAATAAATTAGATAAAGTTACCGAACTTATCTGTTTGTATCGCGAACAGAAAAATAAGATTGCCGATCGATAATAAATCCGTACGAAATATCCCCGAAAATCCATTTCAAATAAAAAATACCGACCAAGTGCGTGTCGGACTCGTGCAATAAGGGTTCCGTACCAAAAAGCATTTGGGTACGAAACCCTATACAAATATCAACAAGAGGAGTGAAAAGCAAACGTAACTTTGTAGTTGAGAAATTTTTCACATACCTACATCGATATACGTCACGGTCATTTTTCCATCTGCAAATGTAACTTTGTAATCGCAAAAAAAACTTGTAAAGTTACTACAATTTTTAACGGATATACTTCCTTTATTTGTGCTGTAAGACCTTGCTTTTGCCAAATTTCATAATTCTTGCTCAACGGGAAGTATCCCATGGGTTTTGAAGTACTTGAGAGTATCAAAAGATGTGACAAAAAAGGTCGTACATTTTTATTGCTTTGACTGAGAATCTTGAATTTTTTTACAGCTGCAAGGGGCTGTAAACCTAAGTATTTGATATTAAATTCTACTTGATACCCCCACGCATTCCTGAGAAAAAGATTCTTGACAGACAGACAGACGACCTACGAAGTGATGCTATATGGGATCCTTTTTCCTTTTGAGCTACGGAACCCTAAAAATGTGCTCTCATCTGGAGGTTGATAAAGAGCACCTACTCTCATCGTCATCATCATATTAGCCGAAAGACATCCACTGTTGGACAAAGTCCTCCCCAAGGATTTCCACAACGACCGGTCCTGCTCTGCCTGCGTTACGCGGCTTTCCGCGACCTTCACCAGATCCTCTACCCACCGTAAAAAGTACTTTTCATCATATCAGCTCATATACATCCCCACCGAGGAGCTCGAGTCTACCCTGAATTAGGGAGATCGGGCCTTAGGTGAATACATTTGCCCAGTGTAAAAAAAGTACTAAGTGCACAAGTAAGTGTACTCTAGTTAGGATCTTTATTAGGTCGAAATACGGTATTTTACCACTAGTCATTTGAGTAACTTTTATCAACTATCAAAAACGAAAGTTTGTTCTGCAATTATTCGCGTTTCTGACATAGTGACGTCATAATTAAGTGCCATAGTCTCTAACGAACTAATTTGCTGTTTTTTGATTTTTTTTTCTTTTTTTTTTCAAAGCTAGTAGAACGATTACAAATCACATTACATACAATTATTAAAAAAAATTGTAATTTCCGTATTAAATGGGTTAAATGAGCAAGTGTTTTTGCTATTCTTGAAGAAATGCTATTTATTGAATAGTGTTTTTTAATTTATTTTTATACCGTAAAATAGTCTATTGCTACGCCACGCCGCCGCACCGCCCGTCGGGGCCCGCGCGGCGCTCCGATACGACTACGACGTTCGTTGCGTAGCAAACCAAAGAAAGTCTCCGATAGGTACCTGATATTATTATTTGTAATGTAGCATTAGGTAGTTGTTCTTCTTACTATGTGGATGACAACTCATAACTCTCCTACCAAAGAACAAAGACTATTTACTAACGGAAAATAAGTTTCACTCTGCAAAATTATTTCAATAAATGGCGACTCTTGCTACGACACAATAAAGTTCAATTCAGGTTCGCACAGCGCCAATTACCTACAGTTATATTCACCTATAAATTGCTTCTCTTTCTATCGCTTAACTCTTATCTCTTCCGACTACTGATTTGCCTCCTGCAAGAGGCCGCGCGGCGTACGGCGGCGTACGGCATAGGTACATTTTCATGCCTACAGCGCGGAGTGCGACATGCTTGCTCTTGCCCAGTATGTGACCACCTTAACGGCGCTATCGGCGACGTCTATCAGCTCCTCCCGAGAGCACATTGGGCATGCAATCAGATTGACTATTTTTTTTGGAGCACCACACCTACACCGTAGGTCCTACCCATCCGTGGATCCCCCCCTGAACAGATTGTCTTTGCTCCGGCCGACTACGACTACGACGTTCGTTGCGTAGCAAACCAAAGAAAGTCTCCGATAGGTACCTAATATTATTATTTGTAATGTAGCATTAGGTAGTTGTCCTTCTTACGTGTCGACGACAAGTCATATCTCTCCTGCCAAAGAACAAAGACTATTTACTAACGGAAAAGAAGTTTTATTTTGCAAAATCATTTGAATAAATGGCGACTCTTGCTACGACACAATAAAGTTCAATTCAGGTTCGCACAGCGCCAATTACCTACAGTTAGGGTTGCCAGGTCTTAAAACTAAATATCCGGACATACCTGCCAGTTTAGCCGGACTTTTGGGTAAAAAAGCCGGACTCCCTAAATTATTAAAGCCCTCTTTAGACACCCCTAAATCAATCAGTCATGTTTACTGGCCTTTAGCGAGGTCCTAATCAGACAAAGAAACGCCGCCATAGTCTCATAAATACGACAGCGCTCACCCGAATGTCCAGGTGACTGGAAAAATCATTAAACCTAAAAAGCCGGACAGGCCGGACACCTTCTAATTTGGCCGGACACGCATCCAAAAAGCCTAACACTGTCCGGCTTTATCCGGACGCCTGGCAACGCTACCTACAGTTATATTCACCTATAAATTGCTTCTCTTTCTATCGCGTAGCTTTTATCTCTTCTGACTACTGATTTGCCTCCTAAAAGAGCCCGGCGGCGTACGGCGTAGGTACATTTTTATGCCTACAGCGCGGAGTACGACATGCCTGCTTCTGCCCAGTATGTGACCAAGGTGGTCACACGGCGCTATCGGCGACGTCTATCAGCTCCTCCCGAGGGCACATTGGGCATGCAATCAGATGGACCATATTTTTTTGGAGCACCACACCTACACCGTAGGTCCTACCCATCCGTGAATCCCCCCCTGAAACGATTGTCTTTGCTCCGGCCGACATGAGTGCGGAGTCTGTAAATCGACTTCCAGACAGGCCTCGTCAATTCGTGTCCTGATGGGAGGCACACTTATGTAGTTTATTTACTAGCTTCCGCCCCGCCACTCTGCCCGCGTTTCTGGCCAGAATCCTTACCTGGCGTGTCCATAACAACTGTAAGTACAAATTTTCATCATAATCGGATGAACGGTATACAGGCAGGCAAAGAAGGCGAACGAACATTAATTTTATAAATCTAATCATACTCGTACATAATATTATCTGCAGTGCTTATGTGGAATTTCAAGATAAGCAATTTAGTTAGTTATTTAATAGTGTAGGAGGTCAAGTGTTTGATTCCCGGCAGAGTCTAACTCTGTAAGACTCGGTTTGGTTGGTGGAAGGGCATTTTCTAAGCCCGCCTGGCTAGCTACCACCATCTTATCTAAGTCTTGCCGCCAAATATCAAAACATCAATGAACTTTTAATTAACAGAATTGATGTGTTCCGGCTTGAAGATAAGATAGCCAGTTCCCATGTGTTGGTGAATCTTGGTACGCCCGCTTCGGCCGTATCGTCACTTACCGTCAGGTGAAATGATCCAATGGCTTACCAATTGTGTATAAAAAAATACTTTAAGGTTGAGATCTATTCATCAAACTGAACAACTTTCATAAGAAACGCATAGTAAATTCTCGAAAAAAAAATTGTTCAGTTAAATGGGTAGGCCTTAAGAGCCCTCTGGAGTTCATAAATCCCATACAAACGTAGTATTTGATTCATTTGTTAACTAAAGAACCGATTTTGAAATAATTTTATATCGATAATCGGGTGACGTATATCTGTGTCTGTACCTCTTTACTTTTTTGAAAAACGAAACAGAAATCCATTATTAACCAATAAACTTGTTTTTAAGGTAAAAGACGGAAAAGAAGTTTATTGGAATTAAATGGATTCCTGTTTCGTTTTTCAAAAAAGTAATGCGATACCGACACAGATATACGTCATCCGATTATCGATATAAAATTATTTCAAAATAGGTTGTTTGGTTAACAAATGAATCAAATACTACGTTTGTATGGGATTTATGAACTCCAGCGGGCTCTTAACTATTAGTACTCTTTTTTTTGGGTTCCGCATATCCAAACGGTAATTAATGGGACGCTATTATTACGTTAGTACTAATCAGCGTAAAGCTGACCTTGACACCAAACGCGACCAGTTAAAGGCCCGACTAACTGCGACCATTTCATACAATTACGAGGGAGCTGGCATACTTAAATGCCCCCATTGCGCGAGGAGTTTCGCTGTTAAGATTGGATACACAAACCATGCACACGCGGCAAACCGACTAGGAGTCGAAGAGGTCGCCATGACCGAAATCGGTCGAATAGATCATCATCATCAATATATATACTAAGCTTCCGCTGTCCGTCCGTCCATCTATCCGTCCGTCTGTCTGTCTGTCTTTCTGTCTGCGGGCTGTATTTCATGAACCGTAATAGGAAGACAGTTGGAATTTTCACACAGTGTGTACTTCTATTAGCGCTATAACAATAAATGTTTTTTTTTATTATTATTTTTTTATTAACAATTGGTAAACCCTTGACAACATCTCACCTGGTGGTAAGTGATGATGTTGCCGAAGATGGAAGCGGGCTTACCAAGATTCCCCAACGCAATGGGGAACTGGCTATCTTATCTTCATGCCGGAACACACCAATGATATCACACCATTGATATTTGGCGGCAAGACTTAGATAAGATGGTGGTAGCTAGCCAGGCGGGCTTAGAAAATGCCCTACCACCAACCAAACCGAGTCTTACAATTGACCCCGCCGGGAATCGAACCCGTGACCTCCTGTGTAAAGCCAGTGAACTTTGCCTCTGAGCTACGGAGGTGGTTTTTTTAATTTTTAGTATATGTTGCTTTAGCGGCAACAGAAATAGGTACATCATCTGTGAAAATTTCAACTGTCTAGCTATCACGGTTCATGAAATACAGCCTGGTGACAGACGGACAGACAGACAGAAGGACGGACGGACGGACGGACAGCGGAGTCTTAGTAATAGGGTCCCGTTTTTATCCTTTGGGTACGGAACCCTAAAAATACCGGAAAGAAATCTCACGAAGTCACAACCGGTTTTGCCTCAACACGATAGCCAATATCAATTCGTAATCTACCTTTTTTACTTTCTCGACCCCGTAGTACGGTACGTTACGTAGGCACGGACGTAGGGTAGAGGTAGTATTGTTATCGCAAAAAAAAGTTTTTCCAATTTTTATGAAAATGTGTTCTAATCATATCATCCTTACTATAATATTATAAATGTGAAAATGTGTTTGTTTGTTACCTTTTCACGCTTCAACGCCTTGTCTTAATGAAATTTGGCATCCAGGTAGCCTGTGTCACTGGGAAGGACATAGGCTACTTTTGATCCCGTGAAAATAGCATAGCCCGGTGCAGAAAATTTACTCTTTTTTAGTTAATTTCTTTAATATCGCAACGGAACAATGGATTATGTGATTTTTTGTACAGAGATGGTTGACGGGGTGGGAAATGACATGATTTACTTATTATTAGCATATCCTGACATAGTTCCCGAAGGATCCGGAGAAAACTCATGTCCACGCTCGCGAGCCGCTTGCGGCTCGCGCACCACGCGCCCTCTAAGACAGTCATAAAAACGATGTCCACGCGGGCGAAGCCGCGGGCAAAAGCTAGTTAACACATAAACCGAATATCTCAATTCCATCCGGACGGCCGTCACGTTTGGCTCTGGAGGCTAAATCCTTGGTCCGATTGGGACCAAATTTGGAACTTAAGAGTTTTAAATTATTTCATCGAGGGAGTCCTAACGTTTCCTCGTAGGTACTGTCAAACCAAGAGTAGCTGTCATACAACAAAAACAGTGTTTTTAATTCCAAAAACGGCTCTAACGGTTTTAATTAAACTTTGCACGTCAGAGTTGCTTCTTATTCTTGTCTATTATTTAGTTTTACCCATTGGACTGGGAAAAAACATTTTTGTATGATTCTTCTACAAATTTAATTGAAATTTACGATTTACTCACAAATGGTTGGAGCTATTGACTTGACATGTATACGAATAAGTTTATGTATATTTATTTGGTCATGCAACATGAATTCATCGAAATTATTCCATATTTTTTTATGCAATTTTTGTATGAAAAAAACATTGTTAAGAAAGTCTAGTGCGGGCTGCCGAAAAGTTTATTTACTTTATCTCTTTGTCAAACGGTGGCGTTACCCGTGGGTATCAATTTACGTTTGCTATTGTTTTATGCTCGTCGGTGGCTCAACCTGTAACTACTCGGTCCTTCTAACCAGAGGTACCAGATTCAAATCTGGACAGCCAATGTACCAATGAGTTTTTCAAAACTTACGTACATATACTTACCGATTGCTTTAACGGTGAAGGAAAACATCGTGAGGAAACCTGCACACGCCTACGATGAAACTCAAAGGTTGTGTGTGAAGTCGACCAACCCGCACTGGGACCGCGTGGTCAACTAAGGCCTGATCGCCCTGATTTCAGGGTAGGCTCGAGCCCCTCGGTGGGGACGTATATAAGCTGATATAATAATTGTTTTATGCGTACCTAACGCCGAAACCAGGTAGAGGGGCGTAGACCCTTAATACCTATGGCAAAGTATTTATATTTGTACTAACATACAGTATGGACACTCCCTGCCGCTCTCTAGATTGCGAACTCACCCCCTCGTCACCCAGATTGGTACAGATTGGTTACAGTTTGGTTGTCGAACGTATAGAACGTATAGGTGCCCTGGGCACACCCTGGACACTTTATACGACGGGGCAGGAATGACATTTCAAAAAAGGAATGACGGAACAAACAAAATGGCGGCGAAATCCTATACGTTCGACAACCAAACTGTAACAATCTGTATCAATCTGTATCAATCTGGGCGACGAGGGGGTGAGGTCGCAATCTAGAGACCGGCAGGGAGTGTCCATACTGTATGTTAGTACTAATATATACACTTTGCTATGGGTACCTAGCCTGTAGGTATCAAATCAAGCTATACCTTATATCAATAAAAAAAACACAATGTAAACAAATTTAGTAGATTTGACAGTTTCAAATGTCAATTCCATAGTACTTTTGTTTACCTTTTGCTTTTTTTATTGATATATGGTAGGGTAGGTATAGCATTCTTGAAGTTGTACACAGGTGTAACAAAATTGGTGTATGATAGGTCCCGTTAACTGGGGCTTCTATTCATCCGTCATTCTAAACAACTTTTTTTTTTGTTTTTGTGACTGCTGAAATAGAAAAAAAACTCTTCATACAAATCGATTCTTCAATTCATCAGTTGATCTACCACTTTTTTGCATTCTTTTAAGGAGGATCCAGATCTTTTTTTTGAAATTCGACCATGGGATCCTTGGGGAAAGTTGTTCATTATGATAAGTTGAACCCCCAGTTAACGGGTCCTACATCAATTTTGTTACAACCTGTAGAGGTAGGTATCTAGAACAGTTGGTATTAATTAAAGTTATATATAATCTAGCTAGGCCGTCTGGCCTTCTAGATTCTATCTAAAATACCTACTCGTCAAACTCGTGTTCGTGGCCTGATCCCAGACATCTTCAAGGTTCTGTGGCAACATCGGCGGGCAACGAACTTTTGAACGACCTTGCGGGTCCTTCTCGGCTTACCTAAGTAAATAAATTGCCTCCGTAATATCAAAATGAAATATGCACAGTAAAACAGAAACGGGACGTCCATTAATTAGGTACGTGACTTTAAAATAGGAGTGGGCGAATGGAAAATCTCACTAAATCTCATTACGGGATCCCCCTATCTTACTAGCGCCTAACTCATTTAAAAAACAATACTAGCTAAATACATACTTTAAAGAAAATTTAAAACGATGAAAAAACATAAGTTCATTAAAATTCTACAAGAGTATTCCCAGCGCGCTCCATCTAACGTAACAATAGTTAAAAATTAAATGAGAGTTATTGAAACTTTTTAAATAAGTACGTTCTAGTATAACTTATCTTTGTGCTTTCTCAGATTTCCGGAAAATGACAGAATTCACTAAAATTCCGTACTAACTTGTATAGGTACAAGTATTTAAGAACCAAACTACGTTTGCTTGAAGCGCTCTAGGAATACCTACACTCCTATTGAAATATAAACATGAATACTTTATAAGTTGTTAAGCAAGTTAATTTATGCTTACCCGACTACGCCAAAGCCAAATGGAAGGGTAATGAATAATGATTACGAACAAAATCAATATGACGAATGTTAAATACAAAAGTAGTAGGTAGTCTCGGATTTTTTTAATTGTATCAAGTGGGATACCTATCAAATGAAAGTAGAGAAAATTTTAAGTTCAAAAATATACAGTATACTTTAATATATAGTAGAATAGGATTTAAAAAAAATAAAAAAAAACAATATTAAAACCTGACAGGGCAAATCAAAAGTATGTGAGTAGGTATACTAATATTTAAACTTTGCCAAAAGAGCGTATTATCAAAGTTTAATTAAATTAGAACTCACATAATTTTATATGATGTTTTTATTCTCACATAGTGAAGATTATCGTAAATAGTACAGTAATATTTGGTGAGGGTTAAATCTCTACAGGTAAGAGTGATTTTCCGTTGGCGGGTTTGGGTTTTTAAATTTTCAACTTCTTAAAGTTTATCTCATCCAATAAACAAAACAATAGGGTACGTAGACAGAGAAGCATTAATGGCAAGAAAAATGCACAGATCTACTAATGTGGAAAAATGTAATCTTTTTTACTTCTACTACTTCCTTTAAACTAAAAGGGATGTAATGTAAGCAGTCAGTGTGTTGACTTAACAATATCGATTATTCAACTCGATTGTAAAACAGCATTTTTTATACATAAAATGATAGATTTTCCAGCATTTCTCCTTAGTGCCACTAGATAACGCCACGTGATGTGTTTACTAATTAATTTACTACAGATTGTTTTTAACGTGAAACGGTGGTGAAACCTCTTTATTTGACTTTTCATTATAAGTAGTACACACGGATTTGCGGAAAAAAACTGCAAAATGTATTACAAGCATGAAAATTAGTACGATTGATCTTTAGGTCATATTATTCAATTTGAACTGTAGCAGTAACTGAAATTTTTGAAAAATGCGAGGAGAAAATATGTGTTACTGTATAAGTGTAAGTGTTGATTTTAATTACAGATCATTAATTGTGTATGAAGTGTCTTATGACCAGGGTCTTCGACCAGTGTGTGTTGCCAGGTAATATATAAGTCATTGGTTGCCAGTGATGACATACGGAACTGAGACATGGCCGCTTGTTAAGGGCCTCATAAGAAGACTCAAGGTCACTCAAAGGGCAATAGAGCGTGCTATGCTCGGAGTTTCTCTGCGTGATCGAATCAGAAACGAGGAGATCCGCAGAAGAACCAAAGTAACCGACATAGCTCACAGAATCGCTAAACTGACGATTTTCGGCCGATATGATGATGATGATATGTATTTAAACGGTCTCTAGTTCCTATAGTACAGGGTATGAATGAACAGGAGAATAGAGATATTATAAAATGAGTTACTTTTTATGATCATAATCGAAATTTTGTTCTAAAAATGTTTGAAATACTCAGGCGTGACTTCACAGTTTTTCAGCGTCATTTATGTTTTAATTTTATAATTTTAGTTTTTACTTTCCGGCTACTGAGGGGCAAGCGTTAGCGAGTGACGAAGAAATAAAGAAGGTTGATGGGGTCTATTGTCTTACACTAATAGTCTAAGACAATATATATGGATCAAGGCCACGCGTGAGCCAAAAGTTTCCTAGGCGCTCCTGAGCAAGGAAAAGAAGACGTTTTATAGCTTACAAAGCCTCAGGAATAGCGGAAGAAAAAAATTGGAGAACCGAAAAGGCTAAAGCTAGTTGCGTCCAACTACTTAAGTCCTGGAATTAGTACCTTAAAATGTTGAAAACGTTACCCACCAATGCTGCAGGGGAAGAATTCGCACTTGCCCGTATTAACCTCCAGCCCCACATCTTTAAAACGCCGTAGGTCACGCTCCACTTCTTCCGGTTTGCCCCCAATGGTCCCATCATCTAGGTACCATAAATTAAGGGGGGATTGAAGGTCGGAGATGACCTTTAAAATGACAAGGCTAAAGATAAGAGGGCCAAGTGGGTCTCCCTGTTGAACTCCACCTGAGAACTGAAAAGAGTGAGATCGTAGAAGAGATTAGATGGCAAAGAATAGAGTTGATAAAGGAAATGATAAGGGTTAGGTAGTTTAACCTTCCCCTCGCTCAGCAGAATATCCCTTTCCAGAGAGTGTTAGAGGCATTTCGAATGTCACACTTCACGATCACGCAATTCACCCTCTCGGGATCGGATCCCGGGGATCCATCACGAATGTGCACGCAGCATGAATAGTGGACTAGTAGCAACCTCATCCGGGGAGGTACAGATGGTGGAGCCAATATTATATTTAACTTTGAACTTAATTTTTCAATGCATCTTTGTATTTATTTTTTATTTTTTTTTGTGTGTCTGTGCCATACAAATCCATGTTGTTCGTTTTCTTTTCTCAAAAATTGCTCGAACTATTTTAATGAAACTTTGTGAATAACTAGGACAATAAATCCTACTGTAATGAGTACCTATTGAATTATTCAAGGAAAAATCTAAGTAAGGTACCTCCCATACAAATCTGAATTATTTATATTTTTTTCATCAAGTTTGATATTATTAAAAGTGGAGTCTAACTTTGTATGGTATGGCTATGGTTGGTTTGTGGAAGGGCATTTTTAAGCCCGCCTGGCTAGCTACCACCATCTTATCTAAGTCTTGCCGCCAAGCATCAATGTTAACAGCATTGATGTGTTCCGGGTTGAAGATAACATAGCTAGTTCCCCATTGCGTTGGTAAGCCCGCTTCCATCTTCGGCATCAGCGTCACTTACCATCAGGTGAGATGATGCCAAGGGCTTACCAATAGTGGATAAAAATATATATATATACTTTATTCTTTGCTAATAAATAATGTAATGTTTATTGTAAGTGTAATGTTTATTGTTCTTCTTCTTTCGTGTCGATGACGATTTTTATTGTTGATTTGTGTATGCCTGACTACTACAGAAGGTGAAGGCATCGAGAGAAAGTATGAAGAAAATGTAGTGATCAATAGTGCATAATTTATTTATAATGCAGATTTTGTTGTAGGATTAATTTCGCATGCATGGTTTTCAGTGGCGTTTCTACTAGTCATTAGTAAATAATATCACAATCGCATTCAAAAGCCCTGTTTATGCAAAAAAATGAATGAGTAAATTTTATGTGCATATGCGAGTTCAAACCATTCTTCCTAAAAAACACAAGTGGTAAGGCCCTGAGTACCTAAGTACTTAAATAATTGTCAATTTCGATTAATTGTGATTTTGAATTAATCATACCTACATAATAAAGATATACTTACCCACTAGCTTTTGCCCTCGGCCAACTAATATACCTACATAATATACTTTGCCTCGGCTTCGCCCGCGACGACATCGTTTTAATGACTGTCTTTGAGGGTGAATGGTGCTCGAGCAACAAGCGGCTTGTGAGCGTGGACATTAGTTTTCTCCAGATCCCTCAGGAACTATATCAGGCTACTCTGATTAGCAGACTATGTCACTTACCACCCCCTCAACCAATTCTATACAAAACATCACTTCAATCCATTGCTCCGTTGCAACGCCGACGTGCGCGAGTTTTCCCTAGATCCCTCGAGAACTATGTCAGGATATGCTAATAATACGTCAGTACTAATATATATACTTTGCTAATAAGTAAATTGAGTCATTTCCCAACTCCTCAACCATCTCTGTGCAAGAAATCAGAACAACCCATCTTTCCGTTCCGATGTTAATGAAATTAATCAAAAAAAGAGTATTATTTTCATTCCCTCACGAACTGCCTCGGATTGTGCTATTTTCACGGGATAAAAGTAGCCTATATGTCCTTCCCAGTGACATACGCTACCTACATGCTATATTTCATCGAGATTGGTCTAGGTGTTGAAACGTGAAAAGGTAACAAACAAACACATTTTCACATTTGTAATAGATATTAGTAAGGATGAATATTTCGAAACTTATTTTGCCATGGCACGCACATCTACAACCGCAGTTCAATCATTGAGCAACGCCAACCGTCTCGTCTCACGACTACTCGCGAGCCGACAAACGCGTCATCGCTCACTATTACAATTTATATAGGTACGCAACGAATAGCTAGGTATAATGTATACTTTATAGTCTACCTACCGTCTCCATAATATCTATAGCAGACTCAACAGTGGCAGGCGGCAGCAAGCAAGCAATCGAGCTTGATTTACATGTGTGATGTCTCATATGTAGTATGTACATTGTACACATGCGCTACCCTTACTATCACTTGTTTAGTTTTACGCACACATCTGCGTTTTGTTACGCTCACTAGTTAAATTATATCATCGTAATTCGTGCATGCCCACTGAGCGATTCAACACACAAACATAGGCTAGACTGATTGTTGTTTGTGTTTGAGTGAGGTCGACGTCGTTACACATCCCAAATACGATTGTGTGCGGCGACATCGGGGCAGCCGGTGCACCGCGCCGCGCCCTCCCGTCCTCCCCGCTACGCGGCTGCGAACACCGCTCCGCGCGTCCGCGTCATTGAACAACAAGACTCGCTCGATAGCAGGCGTCCTCCTGCCAATATGAAAAAAAGAGTTTTAAGCAACTCTTACTCAAAAAACGCGATAGTTGAATTTACAAGTTATCTTTATTTTAAAAGTAAATTATTTTTATAGTGATATTGCGATGAAATAACATATTTTTATTTATTAGTGAATTATAGTAAAATTATTGTAAATCGCGTTACGAGTGTTGTATCTTCATTCACAGAGTGCCCTGTGATTGTGTTTTTTTCTACAAGCAAAGCTCTAAAAAGCTAAGTTTCAAAATTCAGTGTCATGCCAGGTTATTGTGTTAAAAACAGTGCATTGATGATCGAGTGATCGATTTGTGTCTCGTCTCGAAACAAGCACATTCAAGTATCGTCAATCCTGCGGTACATCACTATCTGTCATCCATAGGTGAAAAACCTACAAAAATCGTGGACGACACTGATTCAAATAGTAAGTAAATAGAGTAAAGTAGGTAATGAAAACACCAAAATGTGTAAAAAGTGCATTAGATAAATAATATCCAGACAAGCCAGGCGCACGCAGGACCGTAATTATTGCACAGTTTGCGATAATTGTCACCGTAAACTTTACAGTGAAATAAAGGAATTTGGGTGAGGTGAGGAGAATGTACTTGGTGGAGGCGACTGAGGCCCAAGGCAAGTCGGCGCGAGACGGCGGCGGGAGCGTGCCAAGTGATAAGAGGCGCGCCGATAGCGACGTCACACCCAGACGTTGTTTGTGTGAATTTAAATAACTTTTCATTACAGACAGTTCCGTAATCAATCACCTCTCTCCATATCTTGTTCGTGAACTCGTGATAGCCCAAATGACTTGATAAAAAGTCCATGACTTGATCAGCTTTCAATAATGGAAAACAATAGTTTGGGTACCCAATAAACTCAAAGGCCCAATCACCCAAATTTTTAGGGTAGTCTCGAGCCCCTCGGTGAGGACGTATATGAGCTGATATGATGAGACACTCAGAAGATCAAAACAAATCTAAGGATTATGTGTTCAAGTAGAAATTCAGTTTTTTTTTCATTTGGAATACCTACCCTAATAACTAGGCTTTTGTAAAATAACAAGTGCCTAGTTTTATCATTTTAATTAATATTTATAGGTATTATCTCTTGACAAAACTTAAAGTAAAATGCACTTGTTAATATATTAGCCAACATTGTAACTATCAAACAATGCCTATTTAGATAATAGTATGTAAATAGTGTTAAAATAGCAACTTTAAATTGAGTCTCATTCTCCTCACCAAAAATGTTTACTTTCATGAAAGTACAATACCTACCTTCTATTTAAAGTTTTCAAATGATTGCAAATCTAAATATTTTTCTTTAAAAAATTATACCTATGTGTTTGTTTATACAGGTGTAACAAAATTGGTGTAGGTCCTGTTAATTGGGGCTTCTAATCATCATACTGAATGTTTGTTCTATGACTTTGCTGAAATAGCAAAAAAAAAAATAACTTTTCATATAAATCAATCAGTTGACTAATTTTGTGCATTTTTGTATGAAGGGTGGATATTTTTGTCCAATTTTTTTTTTGAGAAGTGACTATGGGTTCCTTGGGAAAAGTTGTTTAGTATGATTGAGTAGAATCCCCAGTTAACGGGTCCTATACCAATTTTTTTACACACTGTATATCTACTTGCCTACCTACATAAACTACATCTCTTATTTTCCTTATCAAACTGAGTTCAACAGGAACATGTTAAAAAACTGTCTTCAATTGCAACAAGTACAATTTCGCAACTTTTTGTTTTTGTTAATTTTCATTTTATCAAAATCGGTTAAGTAAACAAGTACTTAACCGATTTTGATAAAATGAAAATTATCATTAAATTATAGGGGACTATATAAACTATCCAATAAAAAAAGAATTATCAAAATCAGATCACTCCATTAAAAATTATGCACGGTCGTACATTTAAAAAAATATGGGTCGACTTGATAACATCCTTCATGTTGGAAGTACATTAAAGCCCCAATATGTTCACAAACTATGAATAACATGGAACATCAAACTCCAACTTAATTTTTGTTGCTGACGACCCCATCTCATGTGACCTTTAAACTTTGCATAAATGAAAATTATTCATATGATAAGCCACATACATACAGGTGACCCACTGCAAGTAAGAAAGTAATTTACATAAACCTATTTTATTATATCCCTATCTAGCACAGATTTTGTATCCTATATTATATACCTATAATACCTGTCACAGATATTTAAAATGTTTGCTTTGGCCAGGAATCAAACTGGCATTTTTGACATGAAACATATTTTAAATCTCATTGTACAGGTACTAAATCGTTATCGAAAATATCACGAGACACATATCTGTTTGTTTTTCACAACAAGGCTAAGGCTCCATGGCCATACCGGCTAATTTCTTAGGGGGTAGGAAATATTGGTACTCAAAAAGATTCATTTTTTTAAAAGTGAGTGCTTATTTGTCAGCTCATATACGTCCCCACCGAGGGGCTCGAGCCTACCCTGAATCAGGGCGATGCTTATTATGTGTTTTAAAGATTTTTGAAAATTGCTTGCTTTAGCTGGGAATTGAACCATGATGAGTCTTCCTTTAACTTATATAGCACAAAGATGAAAGGGAAAGATGCTTACAAATGAGTGATCCTTGTATTGGTGTCGTAAGAATAGGAGCGATTTTAGAAAATTTGTACCATTTTATTAAATTAATTCAATAATTTCTCTTTTCAGTAAAATTTTATTTCTCCTTTTATGGGCTATAGTGCTGAGACACCCTTTGTATTACATCTATATTCATATAATAAAGAGGTAAAGTTTGTATGCTTCGAGACTACTCATCTGATTTAAAAAATATTTCACCAATAGTTAAAATGGATGTTTTAGGTTGGACATGGGCTAAAAACCCCCGCTCACTAACAATATCCATGGGGGCGACCCCGTGGGCAACAGCTAGTAAATAATAATTAAGTTATTTAAATTCTAGAGTAAAAACATTAAATAATAGATATTTAGGTATTTAGTCTGTATGCTTACAAATCTTCCAAAAATATGTTTCTTCACACTTTTCTAGCAAATCCCGAATTGTTTTGTAATGCAAAACAACAAAACAAAATGTGTATAATACAGTTACCACATGGTAGGAAGTTTGTAGATAGGTTGCAAAAAAATCCGAACTTTAATGTAAATGACTAGCTGTTTCCCACGGCTTCGTCCCCGTCAATATCGAGGGCGAGCGGAGTTTTTTTAGCCTCTGTCCATTCTGAAATTCCATTCTAACTATTAGAGATTTTTTTATTTTTATTAGTAGTTTCAAAGATTACCTCCTACATACAAACTTTACCTCTTTATAATATTAGTATAGATAAAGGGGTAAAAACCCAAACCCTTATTTCATTTAGTCACAGATTTGTATAACCATACCAATTTTCAGCTTTATAGTTGTAATAGTCTTTGAGAAAAATGGCTGTGACATACCGATGGACAGAGAAACATGGTGAAACTATAAAGGTTCCTGATTTGACTAAGTAACCCTAAAAATAGAAGCAGGTAGTAAGATAGAGGCAATATATAGGGGATACATTCATAAAGAAAATTTTCAAAAAAGTTGCTGTTGTATGGTGGCTTGCCTTTATCGAATTTAGCCAGAATAACCAATACTGTCACTTCATAGCGCACTTTTGATAGTTACTACTTGCAAAGTTTCATCAAAGTCGTTGCTGCTATTTTAGAGAGATTTTTCGTTTTTTTTTTAATATTGCAGCTACTCTACTACTACCATTCGACAATCAATTACTTAACAACAGTTACAACTCGCAAGGTTACATCAAAACATTTAGAGCTATTTTTGAGATTTATTATATTTTTCATTTATAGCAGAAGCGGCTCAGAATGGTTTGACAAATTATCATAAAACATTTTAAACAAGCATAACAGACGAACTGAAGGGTGGATGTTTTTGTCAAACATGTTTTATAGGATTTCGTACCAGGTAACGGGACCCTATTACTGCAGCCTCCGCACGCCCTCTGTACCGCGTCTGAGCGCGCACGAGTAAATAATTGATGATAATAGGATGGCAGGGTTCATAAAATGTTCATAGAAAGGTTCATAAAATTAAAAAAAAAAGATTTCTACGAATTGAGAACTTCCTCCGTTTTTGAAGTCGGTTAAAAATAGGAATTACCATTAAATTTTAATTCTCTGTAACTAAACCAAAGTATATACATTAGTACTAACATACAGTATGGACACTCCCTACCACTCTCTAGATTGCGACCTCACCACCTCGTCACTCAGATTGATACAGTTTGGTTCTTGAACGTATAGAATTTCGCTGTGATATAATGAAACAAATGTGTTTCGTCATTTGTTTTTAGAAATGTCATTTCACGACCGTTGTATATGGAGTGTCTGTTGTGTGACTAAACTATAACACAAAAGTTAAAACAACCCCAAGCTACTGAATCGAGCTTGGTGTGCATAGCTGAATTGATTATTTTTTCACTTTTTGTTTTATTTCCTTAGATTTTTATATCACTTTAATCAAATACTCATTACTACTATGCCTCCAGGGCGTAAAATAATAAACAAAGCATACTGAAAGAAAAAGCGTCGGTGGCTCAACCGGTAACGACTCGGTCCATCTAACCAGAGGTACCGGGTTCAAATCTGGACGGCCAATGTACCAATGAGTTTTTCAAAAACTTACGTACATACTTACCGATTGCTTTAACGGTGAAGGAAAAACATCGTGAGGATACCTGCACACGCCTGCGAAGAAACTCGAAGGTTGTGTGTGAAGTCGACCAACCCGCACTGGGCCCGCGTGGTCGACTAAGGCCTAGTCGCCCTGATTCAGGGTAGGCTCGAGCCCCTCAGTGGGGACGTATATGAGCTGTAATGATGATGATGACTGAAGGACCACAGACTTTAGACTTGGTAAGGACGGGCTGGTTTCCGCAACTAGGCGCCCGAGCCCCCATTTTGCGTGGTTAGCTGGCATCACTGCCAGCTCAGCTCCTCCAGGAAGTCCAGTAGCCCCCGCAGGTTGCCGACGACTTCCGGGAGTGTAGAGAGACTTTAGACTTCTGCCGACTAAAATTTATCTGAGTTTGACATTTTTCTTAAATTATTATTTAGTACTTAAGTATAAAGATAAAGTAATAATGGTTGAAATGATTTCTGCACAAACACGAACTTTATAATATGTATTAGTGGACTGAAAATGAATTTTAGAAGTTTCAAGAAGTCATGCAGCATACTCATAATTCCTTTTAAAATTAGATTCTGCCATTAGAAGATGTATACTATTTGTCACAGTACAAGACAACTCTAGTATTGTATGTAGTTGTTACAAGGGTGTACCAGGACCACATAAGTGAAGCAGTGTGTTGTGACTTGCAGATGCTCTCGGTGCAAGCGGCGGGGTGCGCGGGCATGGAGCGGCTGGGCGCGCCGGGGGGGCGCCTACGGCACGACCGACACCACCATCCCACATTGTTAGTATACACCATATCACACTAATATTATAAATGTTTATCTGTTCCATTTTGACGCCTAAACGGCTGAACGGAAATGTATGAAATTTTGTGGGCAGGTAGATCAAGCACTGGATTAACACATAGGCTAACTTTTGTTCTACGCTCGTGAGTGGCTTGCGGATTGCGCACCGTAAACTCGATTATAGTAGGTAATAAAAATTATGCGGACGGAGCCGTGGGCAAAAGCTAGTACGTACTATTTTAAGATGGCTATCTGTATGAAAAATTAAATGATAGTCACTAACTAATAACCGATCAGAATAGGTAGAGTATAAATGCTTTAAGTTTGCGGGAAGATAACATGCGAGTTGTACCACCAAATAGTTTATTTATTTTTGTTATCTTTTTAATTAAATTTTTGTGCAATGACTAAGTAACTAAAACCGGCTATGCGATTAAGCAGGTGACTAAAATATTATATTTTTTGTTCATAGATTTTCTAGATATCTCTAAAATCCGGCGACCCTGGATATATGTTTGGTCACCAATACATATGTTAAAAATCATTTATCTACAGTTGCAGCTTGCTCCAAAAACGATACTACGTCCTGGGATGACGGGATTCAACAAAAATAATTTTATATGTATATTCTAATACCCGCACTGGGCCCGCGTGGTCGACTAAGGCCCGATAATTCAGGGTAGGGTCGAGACCGTCGGTGGGGACGTATATATGAGCTGAGATCATCATCATGTATATTCGGTGGTTTTACAACTCCATGTTATGTCCTCTCGCGAACTTTAGGCTTTTATCATCATCATATCAGCGGAAAGACGTCCACTGAAAGACAAAGCCCTCCTCCAAGAATTTCCACGACGACCGGTAAATGCGCTGCCCGCATCCAGCGGCTTCCCTCGGCCTTCACCAGGTCTTCGGTCCACCGTGTGGATGCCTGTCTACGCTTCGTCTTCCGGGGCGCGGTCGCCACTTGAAAACTTTATTGCCCCAACGGCCATCTGTTATACGAGCTATGTGCCCTGCCCACTGCTACTTAAGTTCATTGATTCTGTGAGCCTACGGATCTCCTAAATTCTGATTCGATCCCGTAGGAAAAACTCCGAGCATAGCTCGCTCCATCACCATTTGGGTGGCCTTGAGCCTTCTTATGAGGCCCGTCTTACGCGACCATGTTTGTTTCGTATGTCATCATTGGCAACACACACTAAAGGTCTTAGTCTTCAGACATTGCGGTATTTAGGTCGTGAAGATACTGCATTAGGCATTTATACTTCACCTATTCCGATCACTGAATAACCCAACCAATTTAATTAAAAAACCGGTAAAGTCAAAAGAACCGCGCACAAAGGGTTCCGTACCATCATATAAAATGGCGCTAGTTTCTTCATGTTTCAAAACGTTTTTTTGTATGGAGACTTTCACTTTTTCTAAGTTTTAGTATTTAATGTTATAGCGGCAACAGAAATACATCATCTGTGAAAATTTCAACTCCCTAGCTATCACGGTTCATGAAATACAGCCTGGTGACAGACAGACGGACGGACGGACGGACAGCGGAGTCTTACTAATAGGGTCCCGTTTTTACCCTTTGGGTACGGAACCCTAAAAATTAGAAACCCGACTGCTTTAAAAATATATCTTATGTAATGATACTCAAGGGAAACTAACGTCACCCCACGCTTCAAAATCTTTTAAGCCGTTTAAGCTACAGGTTCGGCCAAATAACAAACACAATACACACACCCCAAAACATTTTCTCCACAATAGGGTAAAAAGCATTATTTCTAAGTACATACTATTTTTTTTGTTCATTCTATTTCCATTTTTTGTTTCATTTGAATTTGATTTTACTAATACATTATGACGTCACAAAAGAATAAGACAAAGCCAAAACGTCATTTTTGACACATGACAGAAGTGTCATAATTTACTTGTTTACCCTATGCCCTACACTTCAAAAATATTGATCCAGACAGTTGAACGTCCGTCAACTGTCTAGCTTTCACGGTTCATGAAATACAGCCTGGCGACAGATGGACAAACAGACGGACGGACGGACAGCGGAGTCTTACTAATAGGGTCCCGTTTTTACACTTTGGGTACGGAACCCTAAAAATTAGAAACCCGACTGCTTTAAAAATATATCTTATGTAATGATACTCAAGGGAAACTCTTCAAAATCCTTTAAGCCGTTTATGCTACAGGTTCGGCCAAATAACAAACACAATACACACACCCCAAAAACATTCTCTCCACAATCGGATAAAAAGCATTATTTCTAGAATAATAGAAAACATAAGTACAGACAATTTTTTTTGTTCATTCTATTTCCATTTTTTGTTTCATTTGAATAAGACAAAGATTTTACTAATATATTATGACGTCACAAAAGAGTAAGACAAAGCCAAAACGTCATTTTTGACACATGAAAGAAGTGTCATAATTGACTTGTTTGAGCCTATGCCCTACACTTATTAAAGTATAAAATATTGATCCATTAAAGATTTTCCACTTCCTTTGGATCTAACAGAGGTAGTTGTTAGGTATGTACATTAATTAAAACTTGATGAGTATACAGGGTGTAAAAAAATTGCTGTAGGTCCCGTTAACTGGGGCCTCTGCTCATCATACTGAACAACTTTTGTTCTATGGCTTTGCTGAATCGCAAAAAAATAAATTGTAACTTCATACAAGTCGATCAGCTGATCGACCAATTTTGTGCGTTTTTTTGTGGAGGGTCCAACATTTATTTTTGAGAATTGACTATGGGTTCCTTGGGGAAAGTGTTCAGTATGATGAGTAGAACCCCCAGTTAACAGGACCTACACTACACAGATTTTGTTATATCCTGTATAAGACCCCATATGGCCTATTTTTTGCTGTATTTGCCCTGCTAACAGGATAAATGCTTTTTAAACGTACATAACTTTTGCATACAGAATGTGTTATTGTTAATTTCAAAAATTTACCAAGTCCTAGTCACTCGCTCACCGAGGGTTCCATACCACCACACCTCTTCACACAAGTATAACAATTATACCTATTATTCACTTGTGTGTACTTATCACTGAATAAACATTTATTCTATTCTATTCTATTCATTTCAAACAAAAAACATAAACGCGAGCGACAGAAAAATAAAGATTTTTGAAGTGAAAACTTATTTAGGCGCGTTAGGCATTTTTGAGATGGGAAACACCGTACCAGGAACACTCGCAGGGTCAAAACTTTATACTTATAAAACGAGATGGGAAAAAACCATTGAACTCTCGACACTGTAATGTAAGCGACACCGTACCAGGAACACACGCGGGGTCAAAACTTATAAAACTGTAAAACGTTTTCACTTCTGTCGGCACTCCCGGGAAGTGGTTAGGTTTTTTTTTGTTAAGTTCGTAAGTAAGCTTAGCGCGAGTACGACTACGTTTTTACTTTAAAATTGGTACTATAATCACAACAAGTTTCACGTTTTGTATGTATGTATGTATTTTAAAAACCTTCAGAAAAATCACCGTTCTGTATTCCACAAACTCATTTTTTATATATATTTTTATATACAAATTCATTTTTTATATAAAAAAATATATATAAAAAATGAGTGTGATGAAATGACAAAACACGTCCCCATTCTTTATTCATGTTCTCCAACATATAACGAAACCAGTAATTATCAATTTTTTTTAACAAATCTCTTCTCAGAAATTAGAAGGTTTGGTCAATTTTCAGTACTTTGAAGGCCATTTTCTCCTAACAGGTTGAGTTAAAAAAATACGTGTCCGTTATTTTAGACTACTCTATAACATATATCAAAATAAATCAAATTGGAGTCGGACAGTTGGATACCCCTTCCTTGTTAGTAAGGATTTGTCAGTTTCAAATGTCAATTCCATAGTACTTTTGTTAGCTTTTGCTATTTTTTTATTGATATAGGGTATAACTACTAGGTGCGATGATGCAAAAAAGGCTTATCAATTGTGAATTGAAACCTCAGCCTAACTACTTCGATTCCTGGCGGAGTTTAACTTTCTAAAACTACCACCATCTTATCAAGTCTTGCCGCCAAACATCACTGCTGAAAACATTGATGTGTTCCGGTTTGAAGATAATAAGATAGCCAGTTCCCCATTGCGTTGTGAAATCTTGGTAAACCCGCTTGCATCATCGTCACTTACCACCAGGTGAGACGATGCCAAGGGCTTCAAAATTGTAAAAAAAAACAAAGAATTAAAAAGAATAGTCACAGTGCGAACTGTAGTCGAGTGATAACTAACGATAACCCACGAATACGCGTCATAACACTTCCCCCTAGTCATAACATAACCCTCGTTCATAAACAATCCTAGTCTCTACCTATTTTGCGATAGGCACCTAGTTATAAAACTTATAAATTTTTTGATTTACTGTGTCAAATCTCGTACAGGGTCGCACCCACCCCTCTAAAGGTTGGAGACTCTACACTGGAAGTTGTTGACGAATATGTATACCTGGAACAAACAGACCAGCTATTAGGTAGGCCCAACTTCAAGAAAGAGATCAATCGACGAATCCAACTCGGCTGGGCAGCGTTCGGGAAGCTTCGCAATATCTTTACGTCCCAGATACCGCAGTGTCTTAAGACCAAGGTCTTCGACCAATGTGTGTAGCCAGTGAAGACGTACGGAACTGAGACATGGTCGCTTACTATGGGCCTCAGAAGAAGGCTCAAGGTCACCCAAAGGGCAATGGAGCATGCTATGCTCGGAGTTTCTCGGCGTGATCGAATCGGAAGCGAGGAGATCCGCAGGAGAACCAAAGTAACCGACATAGCTCACAGAATCGCTAAACTGAAGTGGGCAGGGCACATAGCTCGTAGAACAGATGGCCGTTGGGGTAGTAAAGGTCTCGAGTGGCGACCGCGCACCGGAAAACGTAGCGTAGGCAGGCCTCCCACGACCTAGTGACGATCGCGGGAAGCCGTTGGATGTGGGCAGCGCAAAACCGGTCGTCGTGGAGATCCTTGGGGTAGTCCTGTGTCCAGCAGTGGACGTCCTTCGGCTGATATGATGATGATGATGTTTATTTCTTTGGCAAGCCCAGTAGCCTAAACGGCTTGATAGATTTAAGAGTGTGAGGTACGTGTCGTTAGATTTGTCTTGATACTGTGTGACATAGGATACATTCTTACCCGACTAGCCAAAAAAATTAGGTTATTTATTTCTTTAGCGCGCTCTGTAGCCTAAACGGCTTGATGAATTTTGGAGTGAGAGGTGTCATGAGTGACATAGGATACATGTTTACCCGACTGGCCAAAAAATAGGGGTTTATTATCTTTGCAATATTTATCATATTATGAATAGTTTATTGTCATCTGTCAAAGGCGACGTAATGTTCGAAATATGTTTGAACTACCTAGACGGGATGTCATACTTTTTTAACGTTATTTCGTATTTTTTTATGAATTAAAAATTGAAGACTTGCTGCAAAACAAAGCTAGTAATCAGTTCATAATTCATTATTTTTGATAGTTTATATATCTTTATAGAGACGCAATGTCTTCACAGCTCTACGGAGAAGTGGATTCAAATCACAAATTCAAAGACGAGCTGAGATAAATCAACTATATTTGTCTCACTCTCACTACAGCAACCTTTGAGGAGTATGCCGTACGACAAACTCAAACGTGGGGTCATTTACGTTACAAAGAATTTCCCTATGGAGATATTTCTCTGAATGCAATCATCATTCAATTATAAATGCGTCCCAAACTCAGCACCGTGTCTTTGGGCACTTGCAGGGAATGGGAGAGACAGCAGCGACTGCAGGAGATGGTGGGGAGGATTCAGGAGATGGTGGAGCAGGATGCGCGCGCGCGGTCCGCGGCGGCGGCGGAGCGGCTCGGCCTGCCGCCCAGCATCGCGCTGCCCGACGGCGAGTACGGCCGGGACGCGCACTTGCAGCTCAGAGCACCTTATCAGGTTAGCTACCACCACTTAGTTCAGAGCACCTTATCAGGTCAGCTACTACCACTTCGCACCTTTTCAGGATATCTACCACCACCTTATCAGGCCATTTACCAACACTTAGTTCAGGATAGCTTATCACTTATCAGGTTAGCTACCACCACTTAGCATAGATTTCCTTATCAGGTCAGCTACCATGACTTTGCTTAGAGCACCTTATCAGGTCAGCTAACATCATTTAGCTCAGAACACCTTATCAGGTCAGCTACTTACCAACACTTAGCTCAGAGCATACTATTTTTTTTTTCATGGAAGTTAGGTTAAACTAACATTGCAAGATTCTTTAGGTCCTAGTTTGTCACATAGATACAGAATCCTAAAAGTGACTTTTTTTTATCTAAAACTAGCTTTTGCACGCGACTTCGCCTGCGTGGCCATCGTTTTTATAACTGTCTTTGAGGGTGAGTGGTGCGCGAGCTTCAGGAACTATATCGGGCTATTCTGATTAGCAGTCTATGGCGCTTCCCACCTCCTCAACCAAGTCTATACAAAAAACACTTCAATCTGTTGCTCCGATGCCGACGTGCGCGAGCGTGGAGACGAGTTTTCCCCAAATCCCTCGGGAACTATGTCAGGATATGGTAGTTAGTAAATTATGTCATTTCCCACCCCCTCAACAATCCCTGTGCAAATAACACAAAAAATCTGTGTTCCGTTGCGATGTTAAAGAAATAAACCAAAAAGAGTATTTATTGAGTTCCCTCAGGAACTGCAACGGACTATGCTATATTCACGGGATAAAAAGTAGCCTATGTCCTTCCCAGTGACACAGGCTACCTGCATGCCAAACTTCATCAAGGTTGGTTGAGGTGTTAAAGCGTGAAAAGGTAACAAACAAACAAACACATTTTCACATTTATAATATAAATTATTATTATTTATTAATATATATTTTTAATTTGAGTGCGTTTTGACTACTTACATCTGAAAAAAATGTTTATTTATCATCATTATCTTAGCCTTATTATTTCCAATCATTTGGGGTCGGCTTTGAATTTTTTGTCCTATTTCTGGTCTCATTCCAATTAGTTCCTGGGTAACTTCACATTTTTCCATGGCCTTTTTAACTCCTCTCTTTCTAAATCCCGATTTCAAGATTCAAGGTAATTATTCAAAAGTGCAAAACATAATTTCATTTGTGAAAAATCAAGAAACAAACAATCATTAGTTAATAACGTCAAAATTCAATCCTTGAAATAAACCAGATTATATCAGAACATGAAAACAATATGACACGAAAAGTTATACATAAAAATCACTGAATATCATTAATGCCTTTGTTAAGAGTAGGCCAGTTCACACGGGCAGCACCCGGTCACGAGTATAACGCGAGAGTCGCCATCGCTCCCGTCAACCATATTAGAGAGAAAGAAACGACCCGGCTCCCGGTGCACCACCATCCGCACAAAAATTTAAGCGATATCGGTGCTACTATGTTATCTTGACTATCGTGAATATATCATCATCATCATATCAGCCGAAGGAAGTCCACTGCTGGACATAGGCCTCCCCCAAGGATCTCCACGACGACCGGTTCTGCGCTGCCCGCATCCAGCGGCTTCCCGCGACCTTCACCAGGTCATCGGTCCACCGAGTGGGAGGCCTGCGTACACTACGCTTTCCGGTGCGTGGTCGCCACTCGAGAACTTTACTACCCCAACGGCCATCTGTTCTACGAGCAATGTGCCCCGCCCACTGCCACTTAAGTTTAGCAATTCTGAGAGCTATGTCGGTTACTTTGGTTTTTCTTACGGATCTCCTCGTTTCTGATTCGATCACGCAGAGAAACTCCAAGCATAGCACGCTCCATTGCCCTTTGGGTGACATTGAGCCTTCTTATGAGGCCCATAGTAAGCGACCATGTCAAGCGTGGCGATTACGGTGAATATATATAAGTTCAAAATTAATGCACCATGCACTCAACTCAAATAGCTTAGAGTCGTAGTACACTTTGGATACCTAACTTACGAGTATAATACCTACTCATCATATCAGCCACAAATCGTCCACTGCTGGACAAAGGCCTACCCCAAGGATTTCCACGACGACCGGTCCTGCGCTGCCCGCATCCATCGGCTTCCCGCGACCTTCACCAGGTCATAATACCTACTAATAATATTTTAATACTTTATCGTTTGTATCAATTCATATCGGATTTTTAAGATTACACTAATTTCAAGTATGAAGTTTCTATTTCTTTTATTAGTGTATAGGAACCTACTAACTTATGCCTTGACTTCCGTAGTCACTCATGATTTTGGAAGAATCGTTTAGCGTAGTGGGTACTGTACTCACAACACATCGTTATATCACACGTGTATACGTCCATAGCTGAACAAATGGCTCCCCCATGGATTTCCACGACGACCGGTCCTGCTATGTCCGCATCCAGCGGCTTCCCGCGACCTTCACCGGGTCGTCGGTCTACCGAGTGGGAGACCTACCTACGCAACGTCTTGCGGTGCGCGGTCACCACTAGAGAACTTTACTGCCCCAACGGCAATCTAATCTACAAGCTATGTGCCCCGCCACTTTCCACTTAAGTTTAGCGATTCTGAGAGCTATATCGGTTACTTTGGTTGTCCTACGGATCACCTCGTTTCTGATTCGGTCACGCTGGAAAACTCCGAGCATAGCATTGCCCCTTTGGTGACCTTGAGTCTTCATATGAGGCCCATAGTAAGCGACCATGTCTCAATTCCGTATAACATCACTGGCAACACACACTGGTCAAAGACCTTGGTCTTAAAACACTGCGGTATTTGGGACGTGAAGATATTGCGAAGCCTCCCGAAGATGGTATACGCAAACTCAAATATTGATGATTAAATTTTAACTGACGGAGGCAAGGAGTTCCACTCCCTTGCTGTGGCCATAATAAATGCGGAAGCGCAACGCTGGAATGTCAACAACCCCACGTCTAGTTGTCTGAAAGTGAAATGGAGCTGGGGAAATAAATAATGAACATTAGATATAAAAACCGGTAAATTGCGAGTCAGGGCCGTGCACTAAGGGTTCCGTACCATCATACTAGGTGGCGCTAGTTTCTTCACGTTTCAAAAAAACACGTTTTTGTATGGAGACTTTCTCTTTTTCTAAATTTTAGTATTTGTTGTTATAGCGGCAACAGATACATCATAAGTAAAAATTTCAATTGTCTAGCTATCGCGGTTAATAAAATACAGCCTGGTGACAGACGGTCAGCGGAGTCTTAGTAATAGGGTCCTGTTTTTGTACGGAACCCTAAAAAAATCTATGACATTTCGTAAACCATAGTACTTACCTCGGTTCCTTCTTCCCCCTCTAAGCCTAAGCGTCTTTTATTGGCAAATATTTAAGTAAAGTAACTTCTTTGTTGGTTTAGAAATGCTGGAGATTTAAGTCCATGTATGTATAACGTCATAAAAAAAGTACGCGTCAAATTGATAACCTTTTTCGTAATTTAATTGGGCCTATAATTTGGCTGATAACCCGATCTTTACTCGATTTGCGGAACTCGGAGAGCAATTATATTATCTACGCTTTATTTTACCTACTTTTAGTACTGCGCCAGTAATAATAGGTCATCTTTGCTATATTACCAAAAGATTGTCAATCCCTAAGTAACTTCATCATCATATCAGCCGAAAGACGTCCATTGCTGGACAAAGGCCTAACGTAATTTGCGTAACTCAATATATTAGCGATATCTAGTGACGGCATTTGGAACTTCGTATTAAATTATAAGTAAATCTTGGATTCTTGAATGTCATTTTTAATCACATTTGAATACCACACATGGAAAGGATGTTGTAAGTCACTTTTGTAAAATTACTGTTTGTGATGAAATTAAACTATGATTTACCGTAAATATCAAGGTACTTTTAATTATTTTGTAATTCAATTACAATTCGGTGTAAAAGAGTAGCCACTTTGCATCATAGTGAAAGATATTTTTAATCAAATGTTGAAGACCACACGGAAAGGATGTTGTAAGTCACTTTTTGTAAAAATTTACAACTGTTTGTGATGAAATTAAACTATGATTTTGCGTAAATACCAAGGTACTTTTAAATAGGACGGCAGATGTGCGTAAGAGACAAAATAGGTTTCTTTTGATATTTAACGCGTAGACAATTACTTAAGGGCGGAGCAGACCAAACGTGCGTGGCGTGGCGTGGCGTGGCTGCGCGTGCACGCATGGGTTTGAAATGTACTAAATTCTATGAAAGCTGCCACACCGACTGCGTGACGTGGACGGTGCGTGGCAGCTAACGCAACGCGCACGCAGAGCTGCAGCTAGCTGACAAACCGAGCCCGCGCACGCAGGGAGCGGAACGGCAACCTCGCACACGCGAGAGCTGCGGTGACGTTGTATTATATGGCATTCCCTGTTGGATGTCACACCGCGCACGCGCTTGTACGCAAGAACTGGTGCTGCGCGTGTGCACGCAAGTCCATTTGAATTTATTTACAAAATACGGTTGTTTTTTTTCGCAATGGAGACAGGTTTGAGTTGGGAAACAAAAGAAAAACTCATAGAAATTGTGAGGAAATATGAGTGCCTGTACAACGTGAAACACAAAGATTATAAAAATAAAGTTTATAAGACTTTACTATGGGAAAGAATCAGTACTTTATTAAAAAAAGAAGGTAAGTACAAAATATGTACATGTTTTTATTTACTGAGTACAAAAATTAAAACAATTAATTATTAAAGTATGTGACAAACTTTTCTCGAATGTTTTGGATTTTTTCGAGCACTCAATATGGCTTCTATGATGTGACTTGCACGTCCATGCACATAGTGCCTGCGTGACGTGTGCGTGCGCGTGCGTGCCAGCTGCTGCACTTCTCTTGCCGGTGTGGCAGGGCTGCACGCGCGTGCGCACGTCACGCAACGCGTCACGCCACGCGACGCATTTGGTGTGGCCCGGCCTTCAATGTGATTTCATTGCTAATCCTTCGTACTACCTACTACTTCCCAAATTATCTGGTCAAAACATAAATTAGTCATAAAGACAATCCATTGAAAATATAGGAAGATATGAGGCCATAAACATAAAACTTACATGTAAACTTGTTCTTGATAATAAATAGAGTTTTATAAAACTAAAAAACACGCTTTTAAAGTACATCAGACTAAAAAGTAAAAAATAATTCTTAATATAAGTTGAAAATAATAATTAACAAATTACTACTATTATTGTGAAAAAGCGTGGGGCGATCTGTGCCATATTTTTCGTCTATCGAGCGCCCCACACTTTTTCACAATAATACTAGTAATTTGTCAATTATTATTTTCAACTTATATAAGAATTATTTTTTACTTTTTAGTCTGATGTACTTTAAAAGCGTGTTTTTTAGTTTTTTTAAACTCTATTTATTTTTTTTATTTTTAGTTCAAACTTATGAAATTATTATATTGTCACTGATTCTTGATAAGTCTACAAAGTTTGAATTAAATCTGTCCGTTTAAAGTGGGTCAAAATCGAGTCCAAAGGACTACGACTCCTTAGTCCATTACATACAAACATACAGGTGAAGGTAATAAAAGCGTGTTAAAAATTGACGAAATTGTTTGGTATTAAGCAAAAAAAAAACAAAAAACTTACGTACATACTTACCGATTGCTTTAACGGTGAAGGAAAACATCGTGAGGAAACCTGCACACGCCTGCGAAGAAACTCGAAGGTTGTGTGTGAAGTCGACCAACCCGCAATGGGCCCGCGTGGTCGACTAAGGCCTAATCGCCCTGATTCAGGGTAGGCTCGAGCCCCTCGGTGGGGACGTATATGAGCTGTAATGATGATGAAGCAAAATTATTAGGTACCTAAAACTTAATATGATGGTTAGCAATCTACTGCCTATTATTACATACAGTCGGTCAGCAACGGCACAGTATTACAATATAGCGGCTTACAGTAGCGCTACGAATGTACTTACGCGGAAGGGTACTTGCGGGGCAGATGGCGGCGGGGCACACTCAGGGTAGTATGGGCTAGTACCTACGCGCCGGTGGCGCATCGTGCGACATTGAAGACGTTGCGCTACTGTAAGCCATATCGTAATATTGTGGCAACGGAGACGTTATAGAAGGAGCAATCGTGTGGTGTGTGAGGGGCGGGCCGAAACAGGGAAGGGACGAGCCCAAACTGCCCTTTAGTCGTTGGGGATATGTCATTCAATCAACATCAAGGGCCACTGCTGTGTTTTACACTGTGCTAATACTTAATGCTCGATAATAGGGGGTTAAGTATTAAATTGCCGATTTAGTTTCAATGCCAATTGTTATTGAAAAAAAGTTATTGTTTTTTTATTACTGACCTTATGGTGACATTACTTATGGTCTTTTATTAGTAAATAGTGGCATGTCTTTCATGTTCCCATCCCCTGAGCTGTGTACCATTGAATCAAACTTTTCATGTTTTCATGGTGGTCAAATGGGGAATTTTTTTAGACTAGTTATTTTTCTTGAATTTTCCTGAAATCTTATGCGGGGTATTCCCAAATATGTCATCGTTAGTCACGAAGAAACTGCTGCGTTAACTCTAGAGCTTTAAAATTTAAAATGTGTATTTTTTTCCTTTTAAAAATTGTGATTGATTGACTTCAAAATAGCCGTCTTCATGGGTTTAAAGCCACCATGCTCTCAAAATATCTAAACAATGTGCACACATTTACCAGCTATTAATTTCCAATAGTCTAATACTATTTTGAGAATAAATTTTGTTTTGATTACTATTTTTCTTTATATTAATTTTCTTTTTAACCAATCGGCAATTTCATACTTAAACACCTAATATCTTGATTATGAATTCATGTCATGATGAACACTTACGTCACACCCTGGACACTTCATACAACGGGCCAGAAAAGACATTTCAAAAAACGAATGACGGAACAAACAAAATGGCGGCGAAATCCTATACGTTCGACAATCAAACCAATCTGAATCAATCTGGGTGACGAGGGGGTGAGGTCGCAATCTAGAGAGCGGCAGGGAGTGTCCATACTGTATGTTAGTACTAATATATATACTTTGCTTACGTTGTTCTACACCTCGCGTTACGTGCAAAGAGCGCTGGGCGCAGTAGTGGAGAGAGGTTGCTGCCTCCGTTAACAGCTACGATATAAGGGACTAAAATAGATTGCGCGTGGCTAGCGCCAAGCGCTCTTTTTACGTGAAGCCAGCGAGATGTAACTATAATTTCCCTCTGAATCGGGCCAGTTTTACTTTTCATTTTCTCACACAATTCCAGTTAAGTCGCACTTTTGGTCAAAATCGTTAGATACTAAACGAACTCCTATGTTCCTTCCAAGTAGCAAGGTTCAGCAGCTGCAACTGCATATTAAGGTGATGGTGCATGGTCGGAACATTCTGAGAGCTATGTCAGTTACTTTGGTTGTCCTACGGATCACCTCGTTTCTGATTCGGTCACGCTGGAAAACTCTGAGCATAGCACGTTCTATTGCCCCTTTGGCGACCTTGAGCCTTGTTATGAGGCCCATAGTAAGCGACCATGTCTCAATTCCGTATGACATCACTGGCAACACACACTGGTCAAAGACCTTGGTCTTAAGACACTAAGGACCATTGGTCCCTCTTTTACCTCAGCAGTTTATGTTATGTAGATACAAAACTAGCAACTTGAACAATTTAGTTTATTTGAAAAATTTGAAGATACCTACAGGTTATATTCATCATATCAGCCAAAGGCGTCAACTGCTCGGCAAAGGCTTCCCCCAAGGATATTCACGAAGACCGGTTCAACGCTGCCCGCATCCAACGGCTTTCACCAGGTTATCGGTCCACCGAGTGGGAGGCCTGCGTACGCTACGTTTTCCGATGCGCGGTCGCCACTCGTGAACTTTAGTGCCCCAATGTCCATCTGATTCTACTACTTTTTGATAAACCTATATTTCAATTTGGTATTGTTTTCTTTTCCAGCAAGACGAGCTGACCAGAAACAGCGTCCAGCCTCCACCGAACAAGTGCGTGAGCGACGTGCCCGAATGGGCGGGCGCGGCGGAGGGGGGCGGCGGTGCGCGGCGCGGCGGCGGTGGCGGTGGCGGCGCGGCGGGTGGCAAGAAGGACGGGCTGCTGCAGAAGGCGACGCGCTGGTGGGTGAAGATGGGCGCGCGGCCGGCGCCGCTGCTGTCGCCCTCGCCGCCCCCGTGCGTGATGGTGCCGCGCCGGCCCGCGCCGCCGCCGCCGCCCGACGCGTGACGCCGCCGCCGCGCGCGCACCGCCCCCACACCACGCTTACATTCCATAGCCGGGCGCCCGCCGCCGCCGAGCCGCCCAGCCGCCCCGCCGCCCGCGCTTAGCTAGTCTCGATACTTTATTCGGTTTAGACTTGAGTGACCATTGCCGGAACAGAGTGCAGTGCCGACAGGCCGTGTGTGTGCGTCCGTGTTCCTCGCGCCGCCGTCATCGAGTTTCGCGAAAAACCAAGACTGAAATAAAATAAAAGATATAACGATATAAAGTCTACGTTGAAGTATGTTATCTTAGGTAAAATTAATTCAAATAGAAACAATTAAAGGTATATAATATTTAATGAATTTTCGATTGTAACCTTCGATGATATTGTATATTATGAAAAAGGTCAGTCAGTAGGGAGCTGATGTCTTGCAGTGTACTGTTTCATGTTTAAGTAACCTATTATAAAGTTTAATTTCTATCCAGCAGCTATTTAATCTGTGTTTAAACAACTTTTATATTTATTTGTAATGAATGATATAAAAGGGTGCATATCAGTACAGTAATAACAAGGATTTTTATTTTACAAACTTGTAATTTCTATTCTGTTGTAAATATTAATAATATATCTTCTTATTTAATATTAGAGTAAATGTGGCTCACTGCCAAGATATTTTTTTTTCAATTCCATATTTATGTTGAAATATTGTCATACAATAGTATCTTTTCCCTATCACAGTATAGCAACGCCACAGTTTAAAATTTTATGCAGTGTTCCAACGCCTTTGATGTTTGCGTCAATACTAACATCACTAGTCATTGGTCACGTCCATTTCCGCCACTGATTAACTTGAATTGTATTAATAGTCCCGAACGGTGACTAGGGCAGTTGAGGATTGGACTGTCCCGTCTCGCCCTTCAACCTACACAAGATTGCCCTGTCTAAATGTCTCTGTTGGACGTCTGTATGTAATTTTTTTAGACTGTGGCTATGCGCCGCTCGCGCGCGCCGGGCATTGATTGGCGCACTGAGGTGTCGTCCTGACAATAATTGATTATAAATAAAATGAAAGCAGACGAATAGAAATCTCATTAGAGAATAGATGTTGTTTTAATAATGAAAACATTGGTTGATTTAGTTTTAAACTAGATATTTATTAATTGTATCGTTAAGGCAATCGGTTGCGAGATATCCTGCATCACGATATTGTAATTCCCTTTCCAATGTAAATAATCCATTATCATTCATTAACGCGATGCGGGATCTGAGCCGCCGGCGTCTTTAAAACATTGTCACATTATTGTTAGCCGCGTCCAGGCACTAAATAAAAAAAATATAAGTAGGCTGTATTGGATCCACGGCTGCTTAACTTTTAAGATTTTTAGTAGACTCGACACTTTCTAAAGCCATATTTCACGAAGGGCTCAAGGTACTCGGGTGCCTCAACTTGCTGTATCTCTTCTAGTTTTCGAGATCTAAGCCACCCCAAGGTCCATAATTTTCGTGACAATGTCACAAATTCACGTCAAAATGTGTTTTAAAAAAAAAAGTGGTAAATATGTTGCGGCGATTGATTAAGAGGCCTGTCCCGGTTGCCGTGCAGTGTCTAGACGCCGCTAATTTGTGCTCAATACGACTGAAATATACCATTCATTGTTGAAAACATTGAAATACAAAAATAAAAAAAATGTATATTATATTTCAGATCGAAATCCGTACAGTTATAATAACATTGATATCAAATTACATTGGTTTTAGTTACAAAACAAACTAGAATCCGAGTACGGCGATAAAAGTGAAGCAACTTGTACTTGTATGAAACTACTCTAATTTGGAGTACCTTTGACGTTTTGGCCCTTCTTAATCCCGCATGCAGGTGGTTAATTACCTAACTCAAAAAGTTTTTATTACGATATGTCTTACAGTAGCGCAACGCCTTTGATGTCGCACGATGCCGCCACGGCGTTGGTACTAGCAGTACTAGCCTGTAGCCAGCCTGGCAAACTCCGAGTTTGCCAGGCTGTGCCCCGCCGCCCGCTGCCCCGCAAGTACCCTTCCGTTGCTCTGCGTAAGTAGCGTAAGTACATTCGTTGCACTACTGTAAGCCGCTATATTGTAATACCCACCGAGGAGGATAGGCGCTCGTCATACTATTCTCACTGTACGCGAATTCTGGTTTGTTCTGAGTTTACAGGTTACAATATTTTTTCTAACTATGTTACATTATAAAAAAATATTTATTTACTTAACGTGCTTGATGTTAATTTATTTGATAATATGCATAACAGAAAAGATTTCTTATTTTGATGATGAAGAAACACAATTTTGTGTTCTGGTCTTAGATCACATACAAAAGAACTGGTTCCCCAGTTTCAATAAAAAAACAAACGTCAAAAAAATTCCGAACAGTAGTTTAACAGGACAAGGATAGAAATATTCAAATAGCTATAATAGACAGAGAGTGTGAACTGTTCTTCGTGAATAAAAAAGGGTGTCTTTATGTTCGGACTCTTGATCGCGTGACCGTGTTCTTCTTTATGTGATCTAAGGTTCTGAACAAAAAATACAGCTGTAAATGTATCAGCTGAGAAAGTATTTTTTTGTATTACCACACAACAGTCGCCAAAACGACGGAAATTTTCAATGTTAGAATATAATTGGATTTTATTCCTAATCATAATAGCGGCTCCTTGAACTTTGTGTTGGTTTGATGCAAACTTCATGTGTCGCCACACCGCGTGCTAGTACAAACTATCGCATCATAGATAACTAATACTTAATAGTGAGGAGTCGACTGTTTATTGTTACTCAAAATGTGATAGATAATGAAGGGACAGTGCCCTACCCGTTTTACTCACAGAGATTCTATAATACCTCTATAGAGACGCAATGTTTTAACGGCTCATCGTAGAAGTGGAGTCAAGTAACAAATTCAAAGACGTAGCTGAGAAAATCAAACTTTATGTAAATTACACTACACCTGTCTCACTTTCACTACAGCAACTGTGACATAAAATTGCCCTCCGGATATATTATAGAAACTCCCTGGTTTAGTAGTTTGTGCTCTATCATGAAAAAACAGATCAGGTTACAGACTATAGTCAAGCTTGATAATTATTATTATTATTTATTATAGATGAAGGAACTAAATACGTGTGCAACTATTTATTTTATATTAAAAGTAGAGAAAAATATTTTTATTTAAAATGAAATCTGATTAGGTAGGTAGTATCTTTACTTAAACTGTCGTTCATTATATAAAAAAAAGTTAGCAGACCTTGTACTAAATGCTGACAAAAATATAAAAGTTGTTTAAAATAGTTTCACAGAATAGTTATTTAATCTAGATATCAAACAATATTCCATTTGTCATATTAATAAGTAAAAGCAGAAGCCAATGTTTAATAATAAAAAAAACTGCATTAAATTATGAAGTACCAATAATGAATATGTTTTTCATTTTACATTTATTTATTTTTTTTGATTTTTTTTACGATGGATTAATTTGTCCATAGACTTTTCTTACAATTTTCGAAATCAAATATCTAGGTATGCCATAAAATAAATACCCTATTTATTTGTATACCCTTAGATAAAGATATTTTAAGCGAAATAAGAATGGACAGAAATGGGCCGATCAAAATACCTACCTACTTGATCTCGATAAACGAGCGAGCGATAGTTAACTCATGATTCATATTGAAGACTACATGTGAAATACTTAACACTTTCTTATTCGACAACTTATAGGAACCTGATCTATCAAGACTAGTCTGGTGATGTCAAATACTTATTGAAAACTTATAAGAACTTGATCTCGATAAACGAGTGAGCGATAGATAAGTCATGATTCATGATGCAGACTAGTCTGGTGATGTCAAATACTTATCACTGTCTTAGTCAGATTTCCAGGTTACAGCGGCAGCCAGAACATTGTATAACTCTTGGAGTAGGCTGGAAATCGGTGCAATGGTCTGGAGTCCGCACGAAACAAAATACAGCCGTACGGTGGAAAAAAAATCAAAACAAGTTCACGCGTTACGTGTACCTACTTGTAGGAATACGGAATCTACCCTACTTATGTATCCAACTCTTTTTGTCTTAGGGGTGGTGGGATATTATAGGTTGGAGGTACGGCGAGATCTGGCTCTAGCCAAGTTCCTTTTTTGCATACTGCGTGGTATTTCAAATAGCCCGCCACAAGGGCAATCGTTAGGATTGCTCACTCCTATCCTAACCCCAGGCTGCGGCGGGAACCGAGAGTAAGACTGCTGGCGCTACCTGTAGCACGTACAAATGTTTTAAAAACATTCTCCTTTAACAAGGGCGAAAGTTTCATTATTTATAACCCCAAAATTTATTTATTTATAATGTGGCGAAAGCATAACTGCCTTAATATATTATTTAATTAAAATGGGTTAAATAATATAATATGGCAGTTATGCTTTCGCCACATTATACTACGTAGATTTTTTTTTATCGCAGCCTAAATATGAATTTCGGAAAGAAAATAAATTTTGGGGTAATATGGAATACTTTTATTAAATAATATGTAAAAAAGGTAAATGTGCTAACAATGGATGACCGTGAAAAATAGGGTTCGGAATAAGCTTAACATAGAAATACAGGTAAAAAAAAGCCTCGTAGGGAACCAGTTCCATACAAGTAATTTAAAAACCTCCTACGGAACCAGTTCCGAAACTCCGGTTCTGTAGACGGCCGAAGGGGAATTGCCTTAAGTTGACAAATTTCACTTGATAAAAAAATTATTCATTTTACAAATTTTAATGACCGAATAAAAACCTAAAACGTAAATGGAGTAAATTAATTTGGAGTCGGAATCACTTTGGGTATACAACACTCATAATAATTTTAAATTAAATACTAAATTGTTAAGGTAGACGGAAATAGGAAGTTTTGCAGGCCAGCAGCAGCGCTTGGTGGCAGGTAATAATATTTTGCAGGGCAGTAGTAGTGCTTGATCACCAATGATATGCAATATCGATGGGCTTTAAAATTAGTTAGTAGTAAGGATTCTACTTCCCTTCGGGTAAGCGGCAGGTTGCGCAGAGCGGCGAAATATATGCTGGTGGAAGACTCAGCAGTGACTCAGGGTTGTTATTGTAATTTTTTTTGTTTTTATATTTGTGTTTAAAAAGTATGCCAATATAAACTCGTTTTGAAGTTGATAATGCGAACTTTACGATATGAGAGTAGATAAAAGAATATTACATCTAGTTAAGTTTTAGCAATGCACTTTTATGTTGTAAAGAAATAAAAACAATAAAGTCTTATTTTATTTATACATACAGATATGCCGTATGTTTCCCGGCTAATAATAGGACTATCCCATCTCTTCCAATGGGTGTCGTAAGAGTCGACTAAGCTGCGATCGCCAACCCGCCTGCCAAGCGTGGCGATTACGGAAAAACCCCCCTATGAAATCCAAACCCAGAAAACGGCCCCTAGTCCCCGGCGGCCCCGCTATTCCTGGCTCCGGTAGCAGTCATGGTATCGGCGGGGTGGGGGGTGCGCAGAATCCTCAGCAGATGCCAGGCTACCAAACCCAACGACCTTTGGCCCTGGCAACTTACAACACGCGTACACTGCGGACTGACGAGAAACTTACAGAACTCGAAGAAGTATTGAACAGGTTACGGTGGGATATCGTAGGCTTATGTGAAGTCCGAAGAGAGGGAGAGGACACCATGATCCTTAAATCCGAAAACCTGCTCTATTTCCGAGAGGGCGACCAACAGTCCCAGGGTGGTGTCGGGTTTCTCGTCCACAAGCTCCTGATTAACAATGTGGTCCAAATCGTGAGCGTTTCGACCAGGGTAGCATACCTTATACTCAGAATCACCAAACGGTATTCGATGTAGGTCATACAGGTATACGCGCCGACTACGGAACACTCCGACGACGAGGTAGAGACTATGTATGAGGACATCTCTACAGCCTTACATAGCACCAGGACCCATTATACCGTTGTTATGGGGGACTTTAATGCAAAACTGGGCAAACGAAGCGATGGTGAGCTGAGAGTGGGGCAATTTGGATATGGAGTAAGAAATGCACGTGGCCAGATGCTGGCCGACTTTATGGAAAAGGAGAGCCTCTTTATGGTGAACTCCTTCTTCAAAAAGTCAAAACAGCGGAAGTGGACATGGTTGCATCCCAATGGCGTAACGAAGAAAGAGATAGACTTCATCTTGTCGACAAGGAGGCAAATATTCAATGATGTCTCTGTGATCAATTCAGTCAAAACAGGAAGCGATCACCGGATGGTCAGAGGCACATTGAATCTAAAGACCAAGCTAGAAAGATGTCGACTGATGAAGTCTACGCTCCGACCAGTGCCCATCCAGCTCCAAACCCCCGAGAGCTTTTAGCTCGAGTTGTACAATCGTTTCGAATGCCTAGAAGACTGCGAGAATGTGGACGATTATAATGACAGGTTCTTGGAAATTGTCCAAACGGTCGTGTATAAGATTTTTAAAACTCGCCGTTCAAACAGAACCAAAAAAATCTCTGCCTTCACCAGCAACATCATGGAAGAAAGACGCAGATTGGTTTTGCAGTCCTCTGAAGACGCTAATCAGTATCGGCAACTAAACAGGCAGATCTCTAAGTTCCTGACTCACGATTTACGCCAATATAATACAAATTGTATTAAAGAGGCGATTGAGCACAACAAAGGCTCAAAAGTGTTCGCGAGAGATCTGTCTTTTGGACAAAGCCAACTGACCAAGCTGAAGACTGAGGATGGCAGGACCATATCGTCTAAGACTGAGTTGCTGGAAGAAGTTGAGAAGTTCTATGGACAATTGTACAAGACCACACGTTTGCCTGTCAGTGATCTGGCTGAAGACCCAAGAGCCAGACTAACCCGACACTATACCGAAGATATCCCGCACGTCAGCCTGTACGAGATTAGAATGACTCTCAAACAGCTCAAGAACAACAAGGCACCGGGTGATGATGGAATTACGGCTGAACTTCTGAAAGCAGGTGGATCACCGGTACTAAAGGCTCTTCAGAAGTTATTTAATTCCATTATACTCGAGGGACAAACGCCTAAGGCATGACACAGAAGTGTGGTCGTGCTTTTTTCCAAAAAGGGTGACAACACCCTGCTGAAGAACTACAGACCCATCTCACTTCTGAGACATGTCTACAAGCTGTTTTCGAGAGTCATTACGAATCGTCTCGCACGCAGGTTTGACGACTTCCAGCCTCCCGAACAAGCCGGTTTCCGAAAAGGCTTTAGTACCATAGACCACATACATACGCTGCGGCAGATTATACAGAAGACCGAAGAGTACAATCAGCCACTATGCTTGGCGTTTGTGGACTATGAGAAGGCTTTGATTCAGTCGAAACCTGGGCTGTGCTACAGTCTCTCCAGCGGGGCCAAATTGACCATCGATACATCGAGGTGTTGAAGTGTCTGTATGAAAACGCCACCATGTCGGTTAGCCTTCAGGGCCAGAACTCGAAACCTATCCAGTTGCAGCGAGGCAGTTGCAGTTCTCCAAAACTGTTCACCGCCGCCCTGGAAGATGTTTTTAAGCTTCTGGACTGGGGTGGACTCGGCATCAATATCAACGGCAAGTACATATCCCACCTCCGATTCGCTGACGATATCGTGGTCATGGCTGAGACTATGGAACACCTAAACACAATGCTCGATGGCCTCAGTAAAGTCTCTCAAAAAGTGGGTCTTAAAATGAACATGGAAAACACGAAAATAATGTTAAATGTCCGTGTCGCACCCACCCAGGTTGGAGACTCTACACTGGAAGTTGTTGACGAATATGTATACCTGGGACAAACAGTCCAGCTAGGTAGGTCCAACTTCAAGAAAGAGATCAATCGACGAATCCAACTCGGCTGGGCAGCGTTCGGGAAGCTTCGCAATATCTTCACGTCAAAAATGTCACAAATACCTCAATGTCTCAAGACTAAGGTCTTTGATCAGTGTGTGTTGCCAGTGATGACTTACGGAACTGAGACATGGTCGCTTACTATGGGCCTCATAAGAAGGCATGGTCACCCTAAGGGCAATGGAGCGTGCTATGCTAGGAGTTTCTCTGCGTGATCGAATCAGAAACGAGGAGATCCGCAGGAGAACTAAAGTAACCGACATAGCTCACAGAATCGCTAAACTGAAGTGGCAGTGGGCAGGGCACATAGCTCGTAGAACAGATGGCCGATGGGGCAGTAAAGTTCTCGAGTGGCGACCGCGCACCGGAAAACGTAGCGTAGGCAGGCGTCCCACGCGGTGGACCGACGACCTGGTGAAGATCGCGGGAAGCCGATGGATGCGGGCGGCGCAGGACCGGTCGTCGTGGAAATCCTTGGGGGAGGCCTTTGTCCAGCAGTGGACGATTTCCGGCTGATATGATGACAGATAAAACGAATACTTATAACTATTAAATCTTTAATTGGTTTACAATATTATATTAGCTATAACCATCGAGAAACAGTTTAGTCATCTTTTTCGTCTTGATTTCCTAATTTTTACCCGACTGCGCCAGAAGGAGGGTTATGTTTTTCGAGAGTATGTATGTATGTATGTATGTATGTATGTTTGTATGTATGTATGTTTGTATGTATAATTGTTTGGCACGCTCTGCAGCCTGAACGGCTGGATGGATTTTAGCTTTAGACGTGTCGTTAGATTCGTATTTACTGTGAGAGTGACACTGGGTATATCAAAATAAAAAAAACAAAATGGCAGATTTTTGGCGCAAAATTCAAATGTTTGACACGCTCTGCAGCCTGAACCGCTCGATTAATTATAGCTTGAGGGTTGTCGTTAGATACGTTTTTACTGTGAGAATGACACTGGGTATATCAAAATAAATAAAAACAAAATGGCGGATTTTTGGCGCCAAATTCAAATGAACTCATTCAATAATAAAACTAAAAAAATGAATAAAATAAAAAACGGTAATTTAAAAAACTAAAAAACCCTCCTGCGTTTCTTTGTAATTTGGAAATGAAAAACCCTAAAACAAGAAAGTCGTCATACCCGATTGCACTTAACTTAAGAAAAATTGTAGCAGTCGGGACCCATTCTAGAAATGGAGGCATAGTGAATTGAGAGCACATACCTATATCACATTGCAGATTACTCCAATATACTGACTAGACGGCTGACTTTCTAGAATAGGTCCCGACTGCTCAATTTTTCTTAAGTTAAGTGCAATCGGGTATGACGACTTTCTTGTTTTAGGGTTTTTCATTTCCAAATTACAAAGAAACGCAGGAGGGTTTTTTAGTTTTTTAAATTACCGTTTTTTATTTATATTTGCGTTGGCTTTTTTTTCATAGGGCAACGCATTCAAAACTTTGGTCGTAGGATTCTCGATGTTTGTCAACAAATTACAATGATACGAAATTGATATTTTGTAGTCTGATTCTTCATTTGAATTACTTTATTTTATCAGTTGCAGAAACACGATTCGTTCACTTTTTCAGAAAAAATATAAAAACCTATAAAATATATTTTGCCTTCGTGGTAATGGTTAATCCATTTGCTTAACACCAGGAGGTGAGGTCGCGAGTTCGATTCTCGGACCGCAGTGAAGATAGCACCCCACTTTGCCGGACCCCTTTTTGTTGTGTATGCTGTGAACACGCCCTTACTATAAGGGGGTTAGCACCCTTAATCTTACTTAATTTACCAATAATCGACACTACCGTACAAATAAAAGAATTTCAACTGTCATAAGCCTTTCTTTTCATCTTTGTCCATATCCTACCTTGATTAATAGTTCAGTCAATCTATAATATATAGCTGAGGAACCTACCTAAATAAACAAACGCACAGCACAGACGAATTATTGTAAAGTGGATAACTGAATATCAGCGTAAGTATCTACCTACCTATCAAGCAATAACGGAAGGATTTCACTACGAAAACAAAGCTTACTCTTGATCACGCACGATTAAACAACAGTTTCCTCAAATCGTTACTCAAGTGAATTGTACCTACTTTGAAAGAGATAGATAAGTACGGCTCCCTATTCAAATACATGAGGTGAAGTTGGTAAGACATATGTCGGCATGTTGAACAGGCTCTGCTGAATCGTTTAAGAGACAGAGCGACTCCAGTTAATGTTCATATTTTTGAGATATTTGAGTCTGAACTTTCAATGTACAGCCGATTTTTTCAAAAATAAAAAACAACTTTGAGGTACTTTGCATGAAGTGAAGTGGATGAGACACATGTCAACATGTTGAACAGGCTTTGCTGAATCGTTAAAAGTACAGAGCGACTCCAGTTAATGTTCATATTTTTAAGATATTTACGTCTAAACTTTATCTGTGTAGTCGATTTTCCAAAAAATTTAACTCCACTTTTTGGTACTTTGCATGAGGTGAAGTGGGTAAGACATATGTCAGCATGTTGAACAGGCCCTGCTGAATCGTTTAAGAGACACAGCGACTCCAGTTAATGTTCATATTTTTGAGATATTTGCGTCTGAACTTTCTATGTACAGCCGATTTTTTCAAAAATAAAGAACATTTTTTAGGTACTTTGCATGAAGTGAAGTGAATGAGACACATGTCAACATGTTGAACAGGCTTTGCTGAATCGTTAAAAGTACAGAGCGACTCCAGTTAATGTTCATATTTTTAAGGTATTTACGTCTAAACTTTATTTGTGTAGTCGATAATCAAAAAAATTGAACTCCTCTTTTAGGTACTTTGCATGAGGTGAAGTGGGTAAGACATATGTCGGCATGTTGAAGAGGCTCTGCTGAATCGTATAAGAGACAGAGCGACTCCAGTTAATGCTCATATTTTTGAGATATTTGCGTCTCAAGTTTCTATATGAAGTCGAATTTTTCAAAAAATTGAACTCCACTTTTAGGTACTTTGCAAGAGGTGAAGTATGTTAGACACATGTCGGCATGTTGAACAGGCTCTGCTGAATCGTATAAAAGACAGAGCGACTCCAGTTATTGTTCATATTTTTGATTTATTTACGTATAAACGTTGTTTCTGTAGTCGATTTTCCAAAAAATTGAACTCCTCTTTTAGGTACTTTGCAAGAAGTGAAGTGGGTAAGACACATGTCGGCATGTTAAAAAGGCTCTGCTGAATCGTATAAAAGACAGAGCGACTCCAGTTAATGTTCATATTTTTGATTTATTTACGTATAAACGTTGTTTCTGTAGTCGATTTTCCAAAAAATTTAACTCCTCTTTTAGGTACTTTTTATGACGTGAAGTGGGTAAGACATATGTCGGCATGTTAAAAAAGGCTCTGCTGAATCATATAAGAGACAGAGCGACTCCAGTTAATGTTCATATTTTTGAGATATTTGCGTCTGAAATTTCTATATGAAGTCGAATTTTTCAAAAAATTGAACTCCACTTTTAGGTACTTTGCAAGAGGTGAAGTGGGAAAGACACATGTCGGCATGTTAAACAGGCTCTGCTGAATCGTATAAAAGACAGAGCGACTCCAGTTAATGTTCATATTTTTGATTTATTTACGTATAAACGTTGTTTCTGTAGTCGATTTTTCAAAAATTGAACTCCTCTTTTAGGTACTTTGCATGAGGTGAAGTGGGTAAGACATATGTTGGCATGTTGAAGAGGCTCTGCTGAATCGTATAAGAGACAGAGCGACTCCAGTTAATGTTCATATTTTTGAGATATTTGCGTCTGAAGTTTCTATATAAAGTCGAATTTTTCTAAAAACTTAACTCCACTTTTAGGTACTTTGCAAGAGGTGAAGTGGGTAAGACACATGTCGGCATGTTGAACAGGCTCTGCTGAATCGTATAAAAGACAGAGCGACTCCAGTTAATGTTCATATTTTTTATTTATTTACGTATAAACGTTGTTTCTTTAGTCGATTTTCCAAAAAATTGAACTCCGCTTTTAGGTACTTTGCATGAGGTGAAGTAGGTAAGACACATGTCGGCATGTTAAACAGTCTCTGCTAAATCGTATAAGAGACAGAGCGACTCCAGTTAATGTTCATATTTTTGAGATATTTGCGTCTGAATTTTCTATATGAAGTCGAATTTTTCAAAAAATTGAACTCCACTTTTAGGTACTTTGCAATAAGTGAAGTGGGAAAGACACATGTCGGCATGTTAAACAGGCTCTGCTGAATCGTATAAAAGACAGAGCGACTCCAGTTAATGCTCATATTTTTGAGATATTTGCGTCTGAATTTTCTATATTAAGTCGAATTTTTCAAAAAATTGAACTCCACTTTTAGGTACTTTGCAAGAAGTCAAGTGGGTAAGACACAGGTCGGCGTGTTAAACAGGCTCTGCTAAATCGTATAAAAGACAGAGCGATTCCAGTTAATGTTCATATTTTTGATTTATTTACGTATAAACGTTGTTTCTGTAGTCGATTTTCCAAAAAATTGAACTCCTCTTTTAGGTACTTTGCATGAGGTGAAGTGGGTAAGACACATGTCGGCATGTTAAACAGGCTCTGCTGAATCGTATAAGAGACAGAGCGACTCCAGTTAATGTTCATATTTTTGAGATATTTGCGTCTGAAGTTTCTATATGAAGACGAATTTTTCAAAAAAATGAACTCCACTTTGAGGTACTTTGCAAGAGGTGAAGTGGGTAAGACACATGTTGGCATGTTGAACAGGCTCTGCTGAATCGTATAAAAGACAGAGCGACTCCAGTTAATGTTCATATTTTTGATTTATTTACCTATAAACGTTGTTTCTGTAGTCGATTTTCCAACAAATTGAACTCCGCTTTTAGGTACTTTGCATGAGGTGAAGTGGGTAAGAGACATGTCGGCATGTTAAACAGGCTCTGCTAAATCGTATAAGAGACAGAGCGACTCCAGTTAATGTTCATATTTTTGAGATATTGGCGTCTGAATTTTCTATATGAAGTCGAATTTTTCAAAAAATTGAACTCCACTTTTAGGTACTTTGCAAGAAGTGAAGTGGGAAAGACACATGTCGGCATGTTAAACAGGCTCTGCTGAATCGTATAAAAGACAGAACGACTCTAGTTAATGTTCATATTTTTGATTTATTTACGTATAAACGTTGTTTCTGTAGTCGATTTTCCAAAAATTGAACTCCACTTTTAGGTACTTTGCAAGAAGTGAAGTGGGTAAGACACATGTCGGCATGTTAAACAGGCTCTGCTGAATCGTATAAGAGACAGAGCGACTACCTAAAAGTTGTTAATTTTTGAAAAAATCGGCTGTACATAGAAAGTTCAGATGCAAATATCTCAAAAATATGGACTTTTACATGAGTCGCTCTGTCTCTTATAAGATTCAGCAGAGCCTGTTCAACATGCCGACATGTGTCTTACCCACTTCACCTCATGCAAAGTACCTAAAAGAGGAGTTCAATTTTTTGGAAAATCGACTACAGAAACAACGTTTATACGTAAATAAATCAAAAATATGAACAATAACTGGAGTCGCTCTGTCTTTTATACGATTCAGCAGAGCCTGTTCAACATGCCGACATATTGTGTCTTACATACTTCACCTCTTGCAAAGTACCTAAAAATGGAGTTCAATTTTTTGGAAAATCGACTACAGAAACAAAGTTTATACGTAAATAAATCAAAAATATGAACATTAACTGGAGTCGCTCTGTCTCTTATACAATCCAGCAGAGCCTGTTTAACATGCCGACATGTATCTTACCCACTTCACCTCATGCAAAGTACCTAAAAGAGGAGTTCAATTTTTTGGAAAATCGACTACAGAAACAACGTTTATACGTAAATAAATCAAAAAAAGGAACAATAACTGGAGTCGCTCTGTCTTTTATACGATTCAGCAGAGCCTGTTCAACATGCCGACATATTGTGTCTTACATACTTCACCTCTTGCAAAGTACCTAAAAATGGAGTTCAATTTTTTGGAAAATCGACTACAGAAACAATGTTTATACGTAAATAAATCAAAAATATGAACATTAACTAGAGTCGCTCTGTCTCTTATACAATCCAGCAGAGCCTGTTTAACATGCCGACATGTATCTTACCCACTTCACCTCATGCAAAGTACCTAAAAGAGGAGTTCAATTTTTTGGAAAATCGACTACAGAAACAACGTTTATACGTAAATAAATCAAAAATATGAACAATAACTGGAGTCGCTCTGTCTTTTATACGATTCAGCAGAGCCTGTTCAACATGCCGACATATTGTGTCTTACATACTTCACCTCTTGCAAAGTACCTAAAAATAGAGTTCAGTTTTTTGGAAAATTCGACTTCATATAGAAACTTGAGACGCAAATATCTCAAAAATATGAGCATTAACTGGAGTCGCTCTGTCTCTTATACGATTCAGCAGAGCCTCTTCAACATGCCGACATATGTCTTACCCACTTCACCTCATGCAAAGTACCTAAAAGAGGAGTTCAATTTTTTGGAAAATCGACTACAGAAACAAAGTTTATACGTAAATAAATCAAAAATATGAACATTAACTGGAGTCGCTCTGTCTCTTTTACGATTCAGCAGAGCCTGTTCAACATGCCGACATGTGTCTTACCCACTTCACCTCATGCAAAGTACCTTAATGTTGTTTATTATTTTTGAAAAAATCGGTTGTACATAGAAAGTTCTGACGCAAATATCTCAAAAATATGGACTTTAACATGAGTCGCTCTGTCTCTTATACGATTTAGCAGAGCCTGTTTAACATGCCGACATGTATCTTACCCACTTCACCTCTTGCAAAGTACCTAAAAAAGGAGTTCAATTTTTTGAAAAATTCGACTTCATATAGAAACTTCAGACGCAAATATCTCAAAAATATGAACATTAACTGGAGTCACTCTGTATCTTATACGATTCAGCAGAGCCTGTGTAACATGCCGACATGTGTCTTACCCACTTCACTTCTTGCAAAGTACCTAGAAGTGGAGTTCAATTTTTTGAAAAATTCGACTTCATATAGAAACTTCAGACGCAAATATCTCAAAAATGTGAACATTAACTGGAGTCGCTCTGTACTTTTAACGATTCAGCAGAGCCTGTTCAACATGCCGACATATGTCTTATCCACTTCACTTCATGCAAAGTACCTAAAAGTTGTTCTTTATTTTTTAAAAAATCGGCTGTACATAGAAAGTTCAGACGCAAATATCTCAAAAATATGAACATTAACTGGAGTCGCTGTGTCTCTTAAATGATTCAGCAGGGCCTGTTCAACATGCTGAGATATGTCTTACCCACTTCACCTCATGCAAAGTACCTAAAAGAGGAGTTCAATTTTTTTGAAAATCGACTACACAAATAAAGTTTAGACGTAAATATCTTAAAAATATGAACATTAACTGGAGTCACTCTGTACTTTTAACGATTCAGCAAAGCCTGTTCAACATGTTGACATGTGTCTCATCCACTTCACTTCATGCAAAGTACCTAAAAGTTGTTCTTTATTTTTGAAAAAATCGGCTGTACATTGAAAGTTCAGACGCAAATATCTCAAAAATATGAACATTAACTGGAGTCGCTCTGTCTCTTATACGATTCAGCAGAGCCTGTTCAACATGTCGACATATGTCTTACCAACTTCACCTCATGTATTTGAATAGGGAGCCGTACTTATCTATCTCTTTCAAAGTAGGTACAATTCACTTGAGTAACGATTTGAGGAAACTGTTGTTTAATCGTGCGTGATCAAAAGTAAGCTTTGTTTTCGTAGTGAAATCCTTCCGTTATTGCTTGATAGGTAGGTAGATACTTACGCTGATATTCTTTTATCCACTTTACAATAATTCTTCTGTGCTGTGCGTTTGTTTATTTAGGTAGGTACCTCAGCTATATATTATAGATTGACTAAACTAATAATCAAGGTAGGATATGGACAAAGAGGAAAAGAAAGGCTTATGACAGTTGAAATTCTTTTATTTGTACGGTAGTGTCGATTATTGGTAAATTAAATAAGATTAAGGGTGCTAACCCCCTTATAGTAAGGGCGTGTTCACAGCATACACAACAAAAAGGGGTCCGGCAAAGTGGGGTGCTATCTTCACTGCGGTGGCGGGGTCAACTTGGTAAGACTCGGTGTGGTTGGTGGTAGGGCATTTTCATAGCCCGTCTGACTAGCTACCAACATCTTATCTAATAACATTGATGTGTTCCGGCTTGAAGTTAGATAGCCAATCCCCGTTGCGTTGGGGAATTCTGGTAAGTCCGCTTCCATCTTGGGAATTATCGTCACCTACCATCAGGTGAGATGATACCAAGGGCTTACAGAGAGAGATTAGAGATTTGCATTCTACAGGCAAACTAGACCGATTAAAACCTCTAAATATTCGTAGTCGTTTAGTCCAAACACACACTACATTATGCTAGTTGGATTATTTAAAATAATTGTAGTTTTTAATTGAAACGAAACAACATTGAACGAGTGCAAAAATGTGGTTATTTTCTTTACTCTTTACACGTGAAGAAAAAAACAGAGACGACTGTTCCAATCAATGTCTCGCCATAAGTTAATGCTCAGTCATTTGTGTTGTAATTTGGTTGATTTATTTTTATATATATATTTATTTTTAATTTAAAAATATATATTTTAAATTTAGGTACTTTGTCTTCTGAAGTTGCCTACAAGGCGACCAGTCACCTTTCAGATTTTTTCGTTGCTGATTTCCATACCAAGTGGCTAATGAAGATTAAATTAAATGAAGACCTTTAATGAAAGACTGTCTCAAAAGGGCTTTTGTACCTAGAGACTTTAATATATTCTTGAAAAAAGAGCGCAGACTGACACTGACAGACATAGTTTGTTATATTCCCTTTGCTGACAGACAGATAGACAGAGTCAGAGTAGTAAAGTAGTTTATTTGGTTGAAGTGTGTATGTACATTACATATAATTAAATTAAGGCCTAGTATTCTGTTCTGTGATAAAAATCCCTTGTTTGGTTCTGTGCAGGTCACCAAGAAGAAACCACAGAACACTAATATACAAAGAAACAAACAAATAAAAAGTTGTGTTGTGATAGTCAATCAAGGATTCAATTTGGACTAGTCTAACCATAAAATGCACATATTTTTGGATTGGTGAGTAAACATTTTATATATTGGACTTACTATGTAAGGTTGGCCTTACACAACTAGAATATTCATAATCTGAGTTTGGAAATCCTGGATAAAACATATAATTTCATTATGCTCCACACATGTTCTGACTTTTTCCAAATCCGGGCTTTTCCAATTCAGATTATGATTTCAAAGAGGAATTTGGCTATTTTATAATTGTATGTTGAACCTAGGTACCTAAGTTTCAACATGGGTACCTATGTAACGTATGATAATAAATGCAATGCACAGTGTAGGTTATACCTGTAGTAGGTAAAACTTATTATTTGAATGAAATGTATAATAAACACCTAGCGTCGATGCGATTAAAAGTTGCTCACCAGATAAGTCTGCACCTAAGTATATTACATGGATCAATTTTGGTTCAAAATTTTGATTCTCTATCTCGCCTAGCATTATGAGGTTAGATGACATGAAGAACAAATACAGAACTATATTGAACCAAAAATTTATCTGTGTGATATGGCTTTAAGTTTGTTGGTTTTGTGGTGTTGTCTTTTGGCATATGCTTAGTTTTTGTTTAAAGTATATTTCAAAGTGACTTTGGCAACTCTAGATCTTCATTTTCAATGACAACACTGACTTGAAATGTCAGGAATTTATTGCTAGGATTTTTTTTTATTTGAGGGTAATCATGCTTTTGCTGTGATTTTTAAATGTCATTAATAAAATTTTCTGTTCCGACTCACTGTGATTTTTTTCTTTTTCTTTTACATTGGTGGAATTATTGTGCCCTATTACAATAGAAGGACAAATGTTTTAGAGGAACTTTGTTTTATTTTTATTCAAAATTTGAGTGCGTTTGACTGCAACTCACCTGATGGTAAGTGATGATGCAGTCGAGCATGGTACATGAAAACTCAAATAATGCCTATTCACTCTTGCCTTGAAGATCCCCAAATTATAGGAATTTGGAAACACTGATGCAGGCAAGGAATTCCACTCCTGCGCTGTACTTACATTTTACACATCGTAAAACTCAGATATTGACGACACAATATATTAAGCATTTCTTCATATAACTTAGAAATTCTTATTGAATTGTTATAATTGATTTAAGGAAATGCCTCATATGTTTTGATCATTTATATCTTTTTACATTGTGTCACAAAAAATGTGGAAGTGTTACAAATTATTATGAGTGATTTGGAGCAGTGCTCAAATGACGTTTGTGTCTGCAGAGGCGGATTGTTCTGATCACCGGTTGGCGATACACATTTGTATCTACCATCAAAGATGATGTATGAAGTGTGAGGGTTATGTGACGCAATTCGATGAACTATCAGAAGGGTGCAGTGTAAGTAAAAAATAGGTCCTTAATTTGGTCAGTTTATTGACACACACAAAGCACAAAGTTCATAGTATACAGGGCAAGCTAATGGGGTGCAGTATGGAGAGCGACTGTCAATACTCAGGTGTGGCGCAGCCGACGGACCTGCAAGCTGCCTAATCAGTGCCTGCACCTGTGTACCTACATAGAACAAAGTACATTTAGACAGGGTTAGCTTCACAAATATGAAAAATAACATAAAAAGTTGATAAATATCAAGAAATATGTAAATATAACTTTGACTAACACAAAATACAACAGTATTACAGATTAATCTCACTGTATAAATATTATGCATAGAAAATGTAAACAAAACAGACAGGTTAGCCAACATGACATCATATGAACTATTTGATGAAACACTATATATAGATGTATAGTGCACTACACCTACAACCAACATCAGAAAAAAGAAAGTGCATTTTTAAAAATAAATTCTTGAACCAAGAATTATTTACATAATATGGTAAGTCTAGGAATAACTTAATCATAAATGTGAAAGTTCGGCATGCACCAGAGACAATGTTTTTTTTTGTCATTTAAGTACTTATTTATTTTATGAATATTCTATTTTTTTAGGTGATAGGTTGCCACGACAATGGGGCCTCCCAAAAAGGTTAAAAAATATGATTCGAAGTCGGGAAGTGACCGGTCAGGTATGGACATCCATCTGCTAATGTATCCATCTATGTATATCTATTTTTTTTTTAAATCTAATTTTGCTGCCATTGTATAAAGATAAAAAATGGTTTGAGTCAAATTACTTGTAGGGAGCTGATTTTGCATTTTAGCCGCCTTGGTGACATACTGATAGGTCCACATCCAGGTCACGGGTTCGATTCCCGGCGGGGTTGGTGTAGAGCATTTTCTGAGTTGAGTGGCTAGCTACCACCATCTTATTTGACTCTTCCCACCAGACATCAATATTAACAGCAATGATGTGTTCCGGAATGTAGATGAAATAGCCAGTTCCCCATTGCGATAGGGAATTTCGGTAAGCCCGGTTCTATCTTCGGAATCATTGTCACTTACCATCAGGTGAGAAGAAGCCAAGAGCTTACCAATAGAAGCTCCTTCTTTTTTTGAAGTTGGTTCTAAAGATCAATTTTTGTTTCTGAATGCATGGGTGGACTACAATTATTTTTGATGTTAAGATAATCTCCCATTTTATTATCGCATGATATAGGAAAGAAGAGGAAAATCGAGGAAGAAGTGACAATAGACCTGGTGGATGATGATAATGCAGAGAATGTGGGGGTGCCCGGCGCAGCCATGGCTGACGCCGAGAAGAACGACCAGGTGCCTGAAGATGAATTTGGTGCTAAAGACTATAGGTTTGTGCTTTTTTAAAATAAGATACTATTCTTGACATCCATTGCAGTGTTCTGCTTGAGAAATAAAAAATAAAGTAAACTTTTTAGTGTATAGTTGGTTCGCTGAATTAACTGCATCTTTGATGAATGTTGCGAGCCGCCAGCGGTGACAGTCAAACACTCCGACAAAGGAGCCGCCTTGAGTTCAATCGCGGCGCCAAAACATCTGCGCGGCAGGCGGCGCGATTGAACTCAGGGCGGCCCCTTTGACGAAGGGTTTGCCCCGAGCCGTCAAAGCTGCAGCTAATTCAGCAAACGAACTTTAAGTTATATTAGCAATATTGACATTTCAAATGAAAATATTTATTTTTTCCCGGTATACCAAGTATGTATATGTCGATAACGAAAATTTAGAAAATATCCTTAGCTTCATTAAACTTTTTTTTTTTTTTAAATATCTAATTATACAAAATTAAATAACTAAAATTATGTTATGGCTAGTAACTTGCTATTGAATCTCCAACATTTCCAAAATATATTGGTTTTTAAAATTATTCTAATTATAACTAATCTGTTTTTTATGATGTGTGTTTTAAGATTAGAATTTCATCATATTAGCGGAAGGACGTCCACTCCTGGACATAGGCCTCCCCCAAAAATTTTCACGACGATCGGTTCTGTGCTACCCGCATCCAGCGGCTTCCCGCGACCTTCACCAGGTCATCGGTCCACCGAGTGGGAGGCATGCCTACGCTACGTTTTCCGGTGCGCGGTCGCCACTCGAGAACTTTACTACCCCAACGACCATCCGTTCTACGAGGTATGTGCCCCGCCCACTGCCACTTAAGTTTAGCAATTCTGAGAGCTATGTCGGTTATTTTGGTTCTCCTACGGATCTCCTCGTTTCTGATTCGATCACGCAGAGAAACTCCTAGCATAGCACGCTCCATTGCCCTTTGAGTGACCTTGAGCCTTCTTATGAGGCCCTGTAAGCGACCATGTCTCGGTTCCGTATGTCATCACTGGCAACACACACTGGTCGATTAGAATTTATTTCTAAGCATATTCAAAATTTAGCACTAAGCTTCTTTCACATTACAGGAGTCAAATGACCCTGAAACCGGACAATGCCAGCCGACCCCTGTGGGTGGCGCCTAACGGTCATATCTTCTTGGAGGCATTTTCGCCAGTTTACAAACATGCTCACGACTTTCTGATTGCTATTGCAGAGCCAGTGTGCAGGTGACAATACTTTATATATCTTTACTTTATTCGAGATTTACACTCAGCTACTGCCACTGCTCCTGCCACTGCCGGTAATATGGCCCTAAACACTTCTGCGGTAACATTGACTTAAGTGAGTGTTCACACTCAGCCGATTCCTTTGACTTCCGCACAAAAGCCGACAATTGTGGCAATAGCTGCGGCAGCGGCATGAGCAGTCGCAGTGCGAGTGACCTATTTACATACTCGCGTTGCCCACTTCCCTGCCCAATAGGGCTGAGTGTAAATGCGCCATGTGAGAGGAGCTCCATAGACCTCGGTCTTTCCTCAAGAGGTGTTGAGAAAATACCTAGGCAAAGATAGATTGCTATACGGTCAAGAGCTCAGCTCTTAAATGGTACAACTGAACTTAAGTTGTGTGTATATTTTTAACAAAGTTATATTTATTAATTGAAAATCACTTTAATGAGAAACATCAATATATTTTGCTTTTTTTTTAAATTGAGTGCGTTTGACTTCATCTCACCTGAGTGACGATGCAGTCGAAGATGGTACACGCAAACTCAAATAATGCCTATTCACTCTCGCCTTGAAGATCTCCAAATAGTAAGAGTCGGGAAAAAGACACAAGTGAGGAGTTCCACTCCATCGCTGTCCCATAATAAATGAAGAATCGTAACGCTTTGTGCAGACAGTTATAATATCAACAACAAAGGCGTGAAATCTCCCCCGCGTGTCGTTGACCGAAGGTGAAATGGAGCTGCGGTAATGAGGTCTTTAAAATTTAATTATTTAAGGATGAAAAATTGTGTGGATTCAATAAATCCCCTGAATTTTAATCCCAACAGAGATAAGAAAGGTGAAAATATCTTTAATTTCAGGCCTCAACACATTCACGAGTACAAACTAACAGCATACAGTTTATATGCAGCGGTTTCTGTGGGCTTGCAGACCGCTGACATCATAGAATACTTGCAAAGACTAAGCAAGTGCACCGTACCAGCCGGCATTGTAGAGTTCATCACGCTTTGCACTTTATCCTACGGAAAAGTTAAGCTTGTCCTGAAACATAACAGGTAATACAATTGTGTCATCATCATCATCATATCAGCCACAAATCGTCCACTGCTGAACAAAGGCCTCCCCCAAGGATTTCCACGACGACCGGTCCTGCGCTGCCCGCATCCATCGGCTTCCCGCGACCTTCACCAGGTCATCGGTCCACCGCGTGGGAGTGTAGCGTAGACAATTGTGTAGTGTCTTACAATACAATATTCTTTATTGCATCACAGCATAAAAAAAATACAATTATAGAAGAAAGCCTATACAATAGGCGGCCATATTGCTAGGTAGCAATTTCTTCCAGGCAACCTTTGGGTAGGGAAATAGCTATAGAAAAAGTTAAGGGGCGGTGTAATAATTAAAAAAACAGAAAAGTTTGCAAATAAACAGTTATATAAAACACTTAAATAAATAAAATACTTGAATATTATAACAATAATATATAAAATAATAAATTTATACATAAACAAACAAAAATATAAATAAATTAAATATTGTATCTATCTATGGTAAAGAAAGGAAAATGAGATGGTAAGGGAGATGGAAAAAAAAGGATTTAAAAGCAGAGAACAGTGATATTATTAAGTTAAGTAGTGAGCTTTCACAAGCCTTTTAAAAGATTGTAGCGTTGGAGCACGCCTGATAGACTCAGGCAAGCCTTCAGTATCATATCAGCCGAAAAACGTTCACTGCTGAATAAGTACCTCCCGCAAGAGTTTCCACAACAACCAGTCCTACGCTGCCCGCATCCAGCGTCTTCCCACGATCTTTACAAGGTCGTCGGTCTATCTAGTGAGAGGCCTGTCTCGCTACGATCTGGTGTGTAGTTGCCACTCGAGAACTTTACTACCCAACGGTCGCCCTGCTCACTGCCTCTTGAGTTTAACGATTCTGTATGCTATGTCAGTTCCTTTAGTTCTCCTAAGAATATTCTCCATTTTAAACTAATTCTGCAAGAAATATCACAGACAGGTCCAGGATTTCTTTAATAGGTAGGAAATTTACTTTGCCCATTATCAGAGTAAAGTCAAAGTACATATATTAGTACTAACACACAGTATGGACACTTCCTGCCGCTCTCTAGATTGCGACCTCACCCCCTCGTCACCCAGATTGATACAGATTGGTTACAGTTTGGTTGTCGAACGTATAGGATTTCGCCGCCATTTTTTTTTGTTCCGTCATTCCTTTTTTGAAATGTCATTTCTGGCCCGTTGTATGAAGAGTCCAGGGTGTGGTAAAGTAAAAAAAAGTCACACTCCAGTTTCGTATCACCACACAATATAATGGGTCGGGAAAAAGTTCCTTCGTATTTTTGAGTATGAATTTGTAATCAAATATTTTTGCTTGTATTATTTGTACCGGTCTTGTTATATTAAAATTAAAAAGAACATTTGAAATTTTCATAAAAAAAAAAGCAAAATAATATTCCCGCCATTTTTTTGAAACAAAAATGAGCCAAAGTAACGAAAAAATTTGTTACATTTTGAAATTTTATTTAAAAAAAGGTAAAATGTATTAACATGTGTTATAACATATTATTAATATATTATTTATGTGTTATTATTTATTAGTTATCATTGGTGTGTTCCGGCATGAAGATAAGATAGCCAGTTCACCATTGCGTTGGGGAATCTTGGTAAGCCCGCTTCCATCTTCGGCAACATCGTCACTTACCACCAGGTGAGATGTTGTCAAGGGTTTACCAATTGCGAATTAAAAAAAAATGTGTTGCAACACAGGCTGCGAATAAAATTTGTGCTGTTTATGGACCTAATGTAGTATCAGTCAGTAGCGCAAACTCGATTCAAGCGTTTCCTGTCTGTCAATATTAACGTTCAAGATGCAGCTCGCTCTAATCGCCCTGTTTGAATTTGCATATAAAATACGAAGAAACTTTTTCCCCGACCTTATATTTGTGATGTGTATTTACAAAAATAGGTAAAATGTGGGTTGAAATTAACTTTATAGTTGAAAAAATGTTCTCTCAATGCCACGGTCAATTTTCCAACTGAAAACGTAGGTTTGTAATCGCAAAAAAGTGTTATGTGTTATTTATTACAAATTAACAATAAATACAATACATTTCATTATTTACTTAAATTAATTACGTGTTAATAAAAATGCTATGTTTCAATACAATGTAAAATTTAGAATAAAGAAATACACAATAATAAAGTAATTAAACCTAAACCAATAATTATAATTACTTTTTTTTGCGTTGAAGCTTGATTATTTGCACAGCTCCAAGGAACTGTAAACCTAAGTATTTGGTATTAACGTAACTTGATAGTATCAAGTTACGTTAATACCCCTTTTCCTCAGGAACACGTGGAGGTATCAAGTTGATACCTCCACGTGTTCCTGAGGAAAAGGGGTCATGACATACAGACAAACGAACAACGCAGTGTTCCTATAAGGGTTTCTTTTGAGGTACATACATACCTATTAAAAAAAACTTCAAGCCGTTGACTGCCAAAAGTCTCTATTGTGTAGCTACTGTTCAAACGTTGTTAAATATGTTTTTTTATTACACATATATTGTAATATTTCGTCTGTTACCTCTTTATGTTCGTAGGAATACAGCTGATATAGTCACTTTGATAAACATAGTTGACTGTCATGAGCTCTTGAACAAAATATGTTTGATAACACCACCTCGTGAACTTCGTTGTTCTAGATTGCTTTATGTCGCAAGTGTAGGAACAGCTTGTTGGTCCAAACCGCTAGAATCACAAACGAATTAGTTTCCGGAAAAGACAATAGTAGCTCTAACTCTGTACGAAGTTTCCTTACTTTGGTATTTTTCAACAGCACTTCTCTCTCTCAACAGCACCGAAAGCGTTGATAAGCGAGCTTAGCGTGTTTTTCATATGTCAATAATTGTAAACACTTAGTTTCCTTTTTGTGTGTGTTTATATCGAAATCCATATGTGGAAGTTTTTTATTAGCTCATAGTTAGTTTTTTAATGTTGTCATGTTGTGTATACTTAAGCTTTAAACTTCCCTAATAAAATAAAATAATGTATTAACTATTCATAATTTTATTTGTTTTCACAACTAAAACATCTCAATTCAGTTTTACAAAAATTGCGCCATGTTTTAGCTATCACACGTACGAATGCGTAAGTTTTTTTAATATTATCATAAATTGACAACAATAAGGATTGGGATAATATTATTATAAGCATTAAAACCTCCTTGGAAAAGATGACATATTCCTTGGTGTAATCTATGCGTTTATTCATATTTATTCTCTTCACAAAATTCATGTACTAACCTCACGGAGGAACAACCTATCTATTTGAAATTCTTTTATCAAAAGTCTTATAGAAGATTCTGTATCTTTTATTTGCTAGAAATGGCTTGTTCCTCCGAGCTATAAATTAAAAAAAGTGGTAAAGTATAAGCTCGTGTGCGGTAAAATCAATTTTGCACACACTTGACTGGCATATAAAAGACCATTTTTCGAGCAACTGTTTTGAAAATAGTTTTAAAGTAAAGCCACCGATAATTCATGAACTTTTTTCTTCTAAATTTATAGAAATACTTAAAAATTACGGCCGCTTAGCCAATACAATATGATCTAGACTTATTAAACCTCAACGGAAAGAAATGAGTGTGGGGGGGGGGGTTCCCCCTTTATTATTAAAGTTTATCTCAAAGGGTAAAGTCGTACTATTAAGCAGAACACAAAAGTAGGGGAATAAACAAACTGATTTTTCGAAAAATTGTGTTTGAACCAAATCATCGTGAATAAAAAAAAACAAAGCACATAATCGTTAAATACGCAAATATTTTTTTTAATCAACTTGATAGATTGCATGGAAGATGATTTGTGCACGGCTTCTTCTTTGCCACAAACTTTCAGAGGAGCTGAAATCTCTGACTTCTACCAATGATTTTTTTAATTTTTATGGACAACTCAGGCTTGACCAAACAATTTACTTTGTCAAACAATATTGATTCCTCAACGGTACCTAAGACAGTCCCTGTTTTCTATGGTTTGAACTTCCCCATAGCACACTCCGGACACTGCATAACGGTCGTGAAATTTCTAAAAAAACAAAATGACGGCGAAATCCTATACGTTCGAGAACCAAACTATAACCAATATGTGTCAATCTAGGTGATAAGGGGGTTAGGTTGGAATCTAAAGAGCGGCAGGGAGTGTCCATACTGTAAGATAATACTAATATATATATACTTTAGTTCAAGCTCTCCCAGTTAAATAAAACATGTATCTCCATTCAGGTACCTAGTAGAGAGCAAACACGTGGAGGTCCTACAGAAGCTGCTGAAGGACCCTGTGGTGCAGCAGTGCCGGCTGCGACGCGACGGCGACGACGACGAGCTGCTGGCCGCGCCGGCGCCCGTCGCGCCCCGTGCAACCACCTCCCACGCAGGTCAGTTACACCCTGTATCACACTACACCACGCATAGCCAGGCACTAGTGACGGTGACGACGAGCTGCTGGCCGCCCCCGCGCCCGTCGCGCCCCGTGCAACCACCTCCCACGCAGGTCAGTTACACCCTGTATCACACTACACCACGCATAGCCAGGCACTAGTGACGGTGACGACGAGCTGCTGGCCGCCCCCGCGCCCGTCGCGTCCCGTGCAACCACCTCCCACGCAGGTCAGTTACACCCTGTATCACACTACACCACGTATAGCCAGGCACTAGTGACGGTGACGACGAGCTGCTGGCCGCCCCCGCGCCCGTCGCGCCCCGTGCAACCACCTCCCACGCAGGTCAGTTACACCCTGTATCACACTACACCACGCATAGCCAGGCACTAGTGACGGTGACGACGAGCTGCTGGCCGCCCCCGCGCCCGTCGCGCCCCGTGCAACCACCTCCCACGCAGGTCAGTTACACCCTGTATCACACTACACCACGCATAGCCAGGCACTAGTGACGGTGACGACGAGCTGCTGGCCGCCACCGCGCCCGTCGCGCCCCGTGCAACCACCTCCCACGCAGGTCAGTTACACCCTGTATCACACTACACCACGCATAGCCAGGCACTAGTGATGGTGACGACGAGTTGCTGGCCGCGCCCGCGCCCGTCGCGCCCCGTGCAACCACCTCCCACGCAGGTCAGTTACACCCTGTATCACACTACACCACGCATAGCCAGGCACTAGTGACGGTGACGACGAGCTGCTGGCCGCCCCCGCGCCCGTCGCGCCCCGTGCAACCACCTCCCACGCAGGTCAGTTACACCCTGTATCACACTGATGATGATCTATCCGACCGATTTCGGTCATGGCGACCACTTCGACTCCTAGTCGGTTTGCCGCGCGTGCGCTCGAAGATGGTTTATGTAGCCAATCTTCGCAGCGAAACTCCTCGCGCACTGAGGGCATTTAAGTATGCCACCCTCGTAATTGTATGAAATAGTCACAGGTGGTCGGGCCTTTAACTGGTCGCGTTTGATATCAAGGTCAGCTTTACGCTGATCCTCGAACTCGCGCACTTGCCTATTCACAATTCTGCGCCATTCAGGCCGTTCTGCTGCCAAACTCTCCCATTGAGAGGGTTCTATATTGCACTGATATATTTATTGATATATTGTTCTGTATCACACTACACCACGCATAGCCAGGCACTAGTGACGGTGACGACGAGCTGCTGGCCGCCCCCGCGCCCGTCGCGCCCCGTGCAACCACCTCCCACGCAGGTCAGTTACACCCTGTATCACACTACACCACGCATAGCCAGGCACTAGTGATGGTGACGACGAGCTGCTGGCCGCGCCCGCGCCCGTCGCGCCCCGTGCAACCACCTCCCACGCAGGTCAGTTACACCCTGTATCACACTACACCACGTATAGCCAGGCACTAGTGATGGTGACGACGAGCTGCTGGCCGCGCCCGCGCCCGTCGCGCCCCGTGCAACCACCTCCCACGCAGGTCAGTTACACCCTGTATCACACTACACCACGCATAGCCAGGCACTAGTGATGGTGACGACGAGCTGCTGGCCGCGCCCGCGCCCGTCGCGCCCCGTGCAACCACCTCCCACGCAGGTCAGTTACACCCTGTATCACACTACACCACGTATAGCCAGGCACTAGTGACGGTGACGACGAGCTGCTGGCCGCGCCGGCGCCCGTCGCGCCCCGTGCAACCACCTCCCACGCAGGTCAGTTACACCCTGTATCACACTACACCACGTATAGCCAGGCACTAGTGATGGTGACGACGAGCTACTGGCCGCGCCGGCGCCCGTCGCGCCCCGTGCAACCACCTCCCACGCAAGTCAGTTACACCCTGTATCACACTACACCACGCATAGCCAGGCACTAGTGATGGTGACGACGAGCTGCTGGCCGCGCCCGCGCCCGTCGCGTCCCGTGCAACCACCTCCCACGCAGGTCAGTAACACCCTGTATCACACTACACCACGCATAGCCAGGCACTAGTGACGGTGACGACGAGCTGCTGGCCGCCCCCGCGCCCGTCGCGCCCCGTGCAACCACCTCCCACGCAGGTCAGTTACACCCTGTATCACACTACACCACGCATAGCCAGGCACTAGTGACGGTGACGACGAGCTGCTGGCCGCCCCCGCGCCTGCAATGCCCTACGTCACCACCTTCCATGCCGCACCCTGTATCACACTACACTACTCATAGCCAGGCGCTACTGACGCCAACGGCGAGCTGCTCGCCGCGCCGGTTAGTCACACCCAGTATCACATCACACTACGCTTACACCTGACTTAAACGAATTTTGCCACAATAACCAATAAGTACTGCCACTTGATGGAAAACTAATAATATGTATTATTCACAAAGCTTTATCAAAATCGTTATCCATTTTTGAGATATTTTTAAATAAAATTTTGGACTGTGTTACTGTGTATGAAGGTAAGCAATCTATTGTATGAATGCTATTATCTATTTTTTCTTATTAAAATTTTTAGTGCTATTGGCTGCACCTCACCTCACCTGGTAAGTGCCGAATGCAGCCGAGGATGTAACACGCAAACTCAAATAGTGCCTATTCACTCTCGTCTTGAAGATTCCTAAATTCTAAATCTATGATGATAGCTCTATGGTTTAAATTCAGGTGAAGATAAGGCAGGACCCAATGGCGGTGTGCCCGAGGACATCAGTCAGTTCTACCAGCAACTGGACAAGGACGACGAGGAAGACGAGGCGACCGACATTAGCGCCAACAACACGGTGGCGTTTGAAGTGGACCCGGAGAAGATCGAGGTGGGTGTCGAGGTTATTGGGATAAAACATACAAGGATGGTGACTCATTGACAATTTATAAACGTCCCCACTGCTGAACTCGGGAAGGTTAGGTCACACACGGGGACTATGTCCGGGTTGGTGAAGGTTTTAGGGCTAGTGGCAAACTCCAGTATCAGAAAATTTTCAAGCCGCCTGTACAATGTAAGGCTTTAAGGCACGGCTTAACAACTGCCAGTGCAAGTAACTGGCAGCAACGGCTCAACGTCCTTGAATGAATAAATGAAACATATTGCGAAGCACGGAAACAGAAAAATACCACTAACAGTATAAGAATGTGTGCCTCCATCTCCACGTTCAAGGCCCGTCTTAAGAAGACATGACACCCGTATATTTGTGTCTTTCTACTAAGTATGTATTTATACAGGTGTAACAAAAGTGGTGTAGGTCCCGTTAAGTAGGGCTTCTGCTCATCATACTGAACAAGTTTTGTTCTACGAGTTTGCTGAAATCGCAAAAAAAAAATTTTACTCTTCATGCAAATTGATCAGCTGATTGACCAGTTTTGTGCATTTTGGTATGGAGGGTCCAAATTTTTTTTTTGAGAATTAACTATGGGTTCCTTGGTTTCAAGAATTTCTAGAATCATCATCATCATCATACCAACCGAAAAACGTCCACTGCTGGACAAAAACAATTTCCACGACGACCGGTCCTGCGCTGCCCGCATCCATCGGCTTCCCGCGATCTTTACTAGGTCGTCGGTCCACCGCGCAGGAGGCCTTCCCACGCTACGTTTTCCGGTGCGCGGTCGCCACTCTAGAACTTTACTGCCCTAACGGTCAATTTCTAGAATATAAATTGTAAATTTAATTTAATAAATAAATATGATACCTTTATGTAATTAATAATAATATTCAATGATATGTAAGATATCACTTCAGCTCATATATACGTCCCCACCGAGGGGCTCGAGCCTATCCTGAATTATGGCGTTTGGGCCTTAGTCGACCACGCGGGCCCAGTGCGGGTTACTCAACTTCACACACAACCTTCGAGTTTCTTCGCAGATGTGTGCAGGTTTCCTCTCATCGTAAGAGCGTCGGATAAACGTACATACTCGTATGAGATCTAAATTCGAAAACACGTTGGTACGTGGCAGGACTCGAACCACGACTTCCCGGTTTGGAGGTAGCGGCCCTTGCCGTTGCGCCACCGACATGTTATGTAAGATATGTGTTAGCGTAATTATTTCCTACTAGCTGTTTCCCGCGGCTTTACCTGCGTGGACAACGTTTCTATGACTCTTCGGGGTGCTCAGAGCGTGGAAAAAAGTAGCCTAAGTGTTAATCCAGGTCCTAATATGTCTACCTACCAAATTTCAGCCAGATCCGTTCAGTAGTTTTCGCGTGAAAGAGTAACAAACATTCATCCATATATTCTTACAAACTTTCGCGTTTATAATATTACTAGCTGTCCCGGCGAACTTCGTACCGCCTTACATTACATTACACTGCCCTGCCCTACCCTACACTACCCAACACTACACTACACTACCCTACCCTACACTACCCTACCCTACCCTACATACACTACACTACACTACCCTACCCTACACTACTCTACACTACCCTACACTACACTACCCTACCCTACCCTACACTACCCTACTCTACACTACCCTACCCTACCCTATCCTATCTCTCAAGTTGGATCGAACTGCACATGGTGTGCGAATTTTATTATAATCGGTTAAGTGGTTTAGGAGTCCATTGAGGACAAACATTGTGACACGAGATTTATATATATTAAGATAATAGGATATAATGTTTGCATGCTGAATTTTATGGCTTATATTATAATCTATTACCTTAATGTAATCTTACTCAATTCAATGCGAATAAAGATCATTTCATTTCGTTTGTTGGTTTCAGGTGATTCAAAAACGTTGCATCGAATTGGAACACCCGCTTTTAGCGGAATACGACTTCCGCAACGACTCCGTAAATCCAGACATCAACATCGATCTGAAACCCACTGCGGTGCTGCGGCCGTACCAGGAGAAAAGTCTCAGGAAAATGTTTGGAAACGGCCGCGCCAGGTATGTTTATATTCTCTTTCCACCTACGTGAGACACTGGCAGTTTTATTAAACCCCTAAATTTTAAATTAAAAATCGGCCAAGTACGAGTCGGACTTGTGCAAAGTAGGGTTTCGAAATCCTTTCAAATAATCAAAAAATAATTTTGCTATCTTCATTGCTGCCTACGCTACGATTTCCGGTGCGCGGTTGCCACCCGAGAACTTTAGTGCCCCAACGGCCGTCTGTTATACGAGCTATTTGCCCTGCCCACTTCAGTTTAGCGATTCTGTAAGCTATGCATAGCTCGCTCCATTGCCCTTTGGGTGACCTTGAGCCTTCTGAGGCCCATAGTAAGCGACCATGTCTCAGTTCCGTATGTCATCACTGGCAACATACACTTGGGATACTGCGGTATTTGGGACGTGAAGATATTGCGTAGCTTCCCGAACGCTGAAAACGCCGCCATTTTGATGTGTGCTTCTCGCCTGCGTTGCGTGACGGCACTGCCTCCAATGCGACCGGGTCGCGGTCGCTACGCTGCTCTCTAGCCACGCCCACCGGTCGCGCGACGTGGTCGCCGGATTGGTTTAGTACTCCATATAAACCCATACTAAGCAGTGGGTCAAGCGACTCCTTTCGGGTCGCGGTCGCCTGTCGCCGTCGCCGAGATCGGAATGCTACCTTAACTGGACTGTTTTTTCCAGGCAAGGGTCCTTAACTTTTATAAATGTATTTTTAACCGTGCTATCCAAGGGATAGACGTTTAAAAAACAGTTGTTAGTGTTGCCAGGCCCCCGTCCCGTCATAAGTACCTACGCTCCGCTCGTCAACGCTAGAACGCCGTAATATCGCCGCCGCAATTCGCGCGCCGCCCATGTTTCAACCGCCTCCGTAGCTCAGAGGCAAAGTTCACTGGCTATACACAGGAGGTCGCGGGTTCGATTCCCGGCGGGGTCAATTGTAAGACTCGGTTTGGTTGGTGGTAGGGCATTTTCTAAGCCCGCCTGGCTAGCTACCACCATCTTATCTAAGTCTTGCCGCCAAATATCAATGTAGATATCATCGGTGTGTTCCGGCATGAAGATAAGATAGCCAGTTCCCCATTGCGTTGGGGAATCTTGGTAAGCCCGCTTACATCTTCGGCAACATCGTCACTTACCACCAGGTGAAATGTTGTCAAGGGTTTACCAATTGTGAATAAAAAAAATGAAAAAAAATGTACGCAGTTATAACCGCTAAGTCGAGCGCCTTAATACCCATGTTTCCGTGTATTGTCTGACAAGGAAAGGAGTATGTGAATAAATGCGTAGGTATTTTCGTTTTATAAGGAAGTATGACTCCCGGCTTAGAATAGGGCCATCGTATTTCATCCAATAGGTGTCGTAAGAGCCGACTAAGGGACTCAAACCGGAGGATGGGCAGCAGGGTCTTTCCGTGACTTGCAGCCAATCTGCAACACTGCGATCGCCAACCCGCCTGCCAAGCGTGGTGATTACGGCAACACTCCCCCCCCAAATGACCGACACAAATAAAAAGCGGCCCCTAGTCCCCGGCGGCCCCGCTATTTCTGGCTCCGGTAGCGGTCAAGGTAACGGCGGGGCATGGGGTGCGAAGAATCCCCGGCAGATGCCAGGCTACCAAAACAAAAGACCTCTGGCCCTGGCAACCTACAACACGCGCACACTGCGAACCGACTTAAAGTTAACAGAACTCGAGGAAGCATTGAGCAGGTTACGATGGGACATCGTAGGATTGTGTGAAGTCCGAAGAGAGGGGGAGGACACCATAATCCTTAAATCCGGAAACCTGCTCTATTTCCGGGAGGGCGACCAACTGTCCCGAGGGTGGTGTCGGGTTTCTAGTCCACAAGTCCCTCATTAACAATGTGGTCCGGATCGAGAGTGTTTCGACGAGGGTAGCATACCTTATTCTCCAAATTACCAAACGGTATTCGCTGAAGGTTATTCAAGTATATGCACCGACCGCGCAACACTCCGACGACGAAGTGGAGATCCTATATGAGGATATCTCTAGAGCTTTACATAATAGCTCCCGGACCCAATACACCATTGTTATGGGGGACTTTAACGCGAAACTGGGCAAACAAAGTGATGGTGAGCTTAGAGTGGGGCAATTTGGATATGGAGAGATAAATGCACGTGGCCAGATGCTGGCCGACTTTATGGAGAGGGAGGGCCTGTTTATGATGAACTCCTTCTTCAAAAAGTCTAAAAAGTGGACATGGTTGCATCCCAATGGCGTAACGAAGAACGAGATTGACTTCATCTTGTCGACGAGAAGGCAAATATTCAATGATGTCTCTGTGATCAGCTCAGTAAAAACAGGAAGCGATCACCGAATGGTAAGAGGCACATTGAATGTAAAGACCAAGCTAGAAAGATGTCGACTGATGAAGTCTACGCTCCGACCAGCGCCTATTCAGCTCCAAAACCCCGAGAGCTTTCAGCTCGAGTTGCACAATCGCTTCGAATGCCTAGGAGACTGCGATAATGTGGACGAGTATAACGACAGGTTCATGGAAATTGTCCAAACGGTCGGGTCTAAGATTTTTAAAACTCGCCGTTCAAACGGAACCAAAAAAATCTCGGACTTCACCAGCAACCCCATGAAAGAAAGACGCAGATTGGTTTTGCAGTCCTTTGAAGACGCTTCTCAGTATCGGCAACTAAACAGGCAGATCTCTAAGTCTCTAACTCGCGATTTGCGCCACTGTAATAAAAATTGTATTACAGAGGCAATTGAGAACAACAAAGGCTCAAAAGTGTTCGCGAGAGATCTGTCTGTTGGTCAAAGCCAACTGACCAAGCTGAAGACTGAGGACGGCAGAATCATATCGTCTAAGACTGAGTTGCTGGAAGAAGTTGAGAAGTTCTACGGACAATTGTACACGACCACACGTCTGCCTGTCAGCGATCTGGCTAAAGACCCAAGAGCTAGACTTACCCGACACTATACCGAAGATATCCCGGACGTAAGCCTGTACGAGATTAGAATGGCTCTTAAACAGCTTAAAAACAATAAGGCACCTGGTGATGATGAAATTACGGCTGAACTTCTGAAAGCAGGTGGAACACCGGTACTTAAAGCTCATCAGAAATTATTTAATTCCGTTATACTTGAGGGACAAACGCCTAAGGCATGGCACAGAAGTTTGGTCGTGCTTTTCTTCACAAAGGGCGACAATGCCCTGCTGAAAAACTACATACCCATTTCACTTCTGAGCCATGTCTACAAACTGTTTTCGAGAGTCATTACGAATCGTCTCGCACGCAGGTTTGACGACTTCCAGCCTCCCGAACAAGCCGGTTTTCGAAAAGGATTTAGTACCATAGACCACATACATACGCTGCGGCAGATTATACAGAAGACCAAATAGTACAATCGGTCACTATGCTTGGCGTTCGTGGACTACCAGAAAGCCTTCGATTCGGTCGAAACTTGGGCTGTGTTACAGTCTCTCCAGAGGTGCCAAATTGACTATCGATATATCGAAGTACTGAAGTGTTTGTATGAAAACGCCACCATGTCGGTTCGCCTCCAGGATCAAAACTCGGAACCTATCCAGCTGCAGCGAGGGGTGAGACAGGGAGACGTTATATCTCCGAAACTGCCCACCGCCGCCCTGGAAGATGTTTTTAAGCTTTTGGACTGGGGTGGACTCGGCATCAATATCAACGGCGAGTACATCACCCACCTTCGATTCGCTGACGATATCGTGGTCATGGCTGAGACTATGGACGACTTAGGCACAATGCTCGATGGCCTCAGTAGAGCCTCCAACAAGTGGGTCTCAGAATGAACATGGACAAGACGAAAATTATGTACCTTATATGTATTACCTACTCCTCTTAATGTTGGAGGCTCTACACTCGAAGTCGTTACCGAATATGTATACCTGGGACAAACAGTCCAGTTAGGTAGGTCCAACTTCGAGAAAGAGATCAATCGTCGAATCCAACTCGGCTGGGCAGCGTCGGGAAGCTTCGCAATATCTTTACGTCCCAGATACCACAGTGTCTTAAGACCAAGGTCTTCGACCAGTGTGTGTTGCCAGTGATGACATGCGGAACTGAGACATGGTCGCTTACTATGGGCCTCATAAGAAGGCTCAAGGTCACCCAAAGGGCAATGGAGCGTGCTATGCTCGGAGTTTCTCTGCGTGATCGAATCTGAAACGAAGAGAACCAAAGTAACCGACATAGCTCTCAGAATTGCTAAACTTAAGTGGCAGTGGGCGGGGCACATTGCTCGTAGAACAGATGGCCATTGGGGCAGTAAAGTTCTCGAGTGGCGACCACGCACCGGAAAGCGTAGTGTAGGCAGGCCTCCCACTCGCTGGACCGATGACCTGGCGAAGGTCGCGGGAAGCCGCTAGATGCGGGCAGCGTAGAACCGGTCTTCGTGGAGATCCTTGGGCACAGTATATATATTAGTACTAATACCTTGGGGGAGGCCTATGTCCAGCAGTGGACTTCCTTCGGCTGATATGATGAATATCTGTTACGAAGTAACTAGTATCTCGTCTGTGGTGTTACTGTAGGGCATTTAGATTAACAACTTACTGACATGTGCAACGCGACTTCATGCACATCTAGAATCAGACGTGTAGGTATCCTCAAACAAGTTTGATCTTCTACTTGCCTTTTTAATAGGCAAGTATTATTCGTTCCGATATTTTGTATGTGTGTTTGGTGTCAAGGAATCAATTAATATCATGTCTTGGCTCTCTATTTTGTAGATCAGGAGTGATAGTGTTGCCTTGCGGCGCGGGAAAATCTCTTGTGGGCGTGACAGCCGTGTGCACGGTGCGCAAGAGAGCTTTAGTGCTGTGCAACTCCGGCGTCTCCGTCGAGCAGTGGAAGCAGCAGTTCAAGTGCTGGTCCACAGCCGACGATAGCATGATATGCAGGTATGTAACAAGTTAAAACTTTACTGTAGACTTACCTAACTAGGATATGAGGACTACCTAATTAATGCAACAACTTTAAAACCATGTTTTATGCAAATAAACTTTCATTTCATTAGGAGGGTTTTGTTTGGCATTATCTGCAGTTATAAAGCTACTACACAGAGGTTGCGTACATTTGATTCTGAATAGACTTTTTCACGTCACTATGATAACGTAATTTTTATTGTATTATTTTTTTAGAAAAGCACTATACATACCTTGGCGGAAATGGCAATTTCAGGTCTCGTATTAAACTCAACCTTATAGCCGTTCCTTAGGGCCTCAACTCTCCCCTTTTCTCATACCTACATTTATTACAGAGTAAAAAAAATAAGCAATAGCGCGCCATATCGAATCTACTGCGCTTTCTGACTAAATTAGTTTTTTTTAAATTATTTGCATAGGATATCGAATCGAAAAATCAATCATAAGATGTTACAAACTCGTTTCATAAAGTGTTTTGCTTCAAGCAAGACCCACATATTACGGTTTTAAAGGTTATTTAGGGATTCAATTGTATCATCATCATCATATCAGCCGAAGGACGCCCATGGCTGGACATAGGCCTCCCCCAAGGATTTCCACGACGACCGGTCCTGCGCTACCCGCATCCAGCGGTGTTCCGCGACCTTCACTAGGTCATCGGTCCACCGAGTGGGAGGCCTACCTACGCTACGTTTTCCGGTGCGCGGTCGTCACTCGAGAACTTTATTGCCCCAACGGCCATCTGTTCTACGAGCTATGTGCCCCCGCCCACTTAAGTTTAGCAATTCTGAGAGCTATTTCGGTTACTTTGGTTCTTCTACGGATCTCCTCGTTTCTAACTCGATCACGCAGAGAAAATAAATTGTATCAAGTGAAGTATCATTAATCGTGGCTGTCTTATCAAAGATAATATCATCAATATTCTTAAATAGTTTTTCCACGTTTACACAGGGTTTCTCTTAAAAGTAAGATCTTGTAAAGGTATTCGGAGACATCTGGCTCAATTATCTGGCTGACTAAATTGCTTCATTTCGGCGCTCAGCAATAATACAGTATTGGTGTTGGTCCCAAAACGTTATAGATTCACATCGGAGGCGAAGGACAAGCCGATGGGAGCGGGCATCCTGATCACGACGTACTCGATGATCACGCACGGGCAGCGGCGCTCGTGGGAGGCGGAGCAGACCATGAAGTGGCTGCAGGCGCAGGAGTGGGGGCTGGTCGTGCTGGACGAGGTGCACACCATCCCCGCCAAGATGTTCCGCCGCGTGCTCACCATCGTGCACTCGCACGCCAAGCTCGGTTAGTACCACCCAAGGAGATTGTTAGGTGAGAAAGAGCCCTATTGGGATCAAATCCGGAAATTTAGAATGGCAAGTAATACGTGTGTCTCATTTTACAGTAGGGTAGTTAAGTAGTAGTTATTTCATTTACTTTTTTCAACTGTCGAAAAACGTTTTTTTTTTCTGATAAGTTTGAAATTTTTATGGATTTTACTTGTACCCAATGGGTGCCTACGGAACCCTATTACTAAACCTCCGCTGTCAATCCGTCCGTCTTCCGCTATCTTCATCTTATCAGCTCATATACGTCCCCACCGAGGGGCTCGAGCCTACCCTGAATAAGTGCGATCGAGCCTTAGTCGACCACGTGGGCCCCGTGCGGGTTGGTCGACTTCACACACAACCTTCGAGTATGTTCGCAGGCGTGTGCAGGCTTCCTCGCGATGTTTTCCTAATTTTCCTAATTGCCGCTATAACAACAAATAATAAAATTAAAAGGGGTACCCATACAAGAAACTTGGTACGGGACCCTTCTTTCGACTCTCACTTAGCCGGTTTTTAAGCTTTCAGTAGGCGGGCAACTTAGTACACAATAGTTTGTAATTTATTTTTGATGAATTCAACCACAGAAAGTGATGAAAGGACTGGAGGTTTAGCTGAACTCGGACCTATTATTTATTTTTGAGAATTTGAGTGCGTCCTTCCGTGGTTATAATCTTAACTGGATACTTAGATACTCACATGCAGAAAAAATAATCCTCGCCTTGCCCCACGGAAACGGATGAACTAACAGTCAAACCCATCCATGTAATGACCGTGCTTCAGGTCAGTTAACCTGTGTGATGGTCGCAACCACCCAAGTCTCTGCTGAATATTCAGTCTTGTCGAATATTGTTGGTCAATTCCTGAATTTAGTCTACACCACAGGTCTGACGGCCACGCTCCTCCGCGAAGACGACAAGATAGCTGACTTGAATTTCCTGATCGGACCCAAACTGTACGAGGCGAATTGGCTGGAGCTGCAGGCGAATGGGTACATCGCGCGCGTGCAGTGCGCCGAGGTGTGGTGTCCTATGACGCCCGAGTTCTACCGCGAGTACCTCATACAAAAGTCAGTATTGACATCACTGTTTATACTAAATACCTCTCCTGCCCAAGCTGTATGAGGCTTACTGGCTGGAGCTGCACCTGTTAATGTTACATACTCAGGCAAACGTGTACAACTTCAGTTTTGGTGTGTCAGTAACAGTCCAAAAAGGCAGGAGCCAGTGTTACGACTTGTTACTATCATTAGTTAAGTAGGATTATTTTAGGACACAGTCTCTTACTTTTTTTTTATATTCACAATTGTCAAGCCCTTGGCACAGATTACTAAATAGTTACTTCGTAACAGATACATCAATTCCATACAAAAGCGTAAATAGCTACGCTATAATAGCCTACAAAATCTTAATAATAATACCAGCTTTTGCAGCGAGAAGAAATGTACCATAACTACGCATACAGAGAGTTAAGATTGTTTTGCCCGCCGTGCGATCCACGTGCGAGCGTGTCATCGAGCGAATGTGCTAGGGTTGTACCCATGATGATTTTGGTAATGAAAGTAATGTTGTAGAAAATCAATTATTTTATATTTGTCGATCAAATATGTTTGAGTTTAATAAAATGATAGATGCATTTTTTCCCTTCCCTGAATTCCCAATTATTAGATTTTAATGTCGAAAATATCCGAAACCTCGTATAAATAATTTTAACTAATAATCAAAGGTGAAACAGGAGCAAAGCGGAGGAAAAGAGAGGAGTTGGCTTTTTACTTGAGTTGACAGAGAATTTCATACCTACTATTCATACAAAAACATTCCCCAAGAGGGCCTCATTGTGAGCTCGAATTATTGTTATTTTAAGTGAAAGCTAGGTAAAAATGTAACGAAAATAGTTTTTCTGTTACTATCTACAAGTCATAACAAAAAACGGCTTGTGAATGCAAGCTATAGTTTACGAAGTAACTATTTAGTAATCTGTGCTATAGTTCTTGAGATTTTTTCGTTTACATTCGTCCTGGTAATAAAAGTCGGCGGCGCGCGCGGGAGGGGGGGGGGGGCTTGAATTCTGATGTAGTTATTTCGATGGTACTTGACAAGTTACACCTTGGATTTTGGTTTTAAACGGTTTATTTACAGCTATAGAAGTGCCCCCCAGCTACCGAGTGGCCGGCGCATTAGTACTCCTATTCTATGACATACTTACCTAAATCACGACGAGGACGCTAGGTACCTACTATGTTCTGACATTAAGTAGGTAACTGTTGATTATATAAAAAACACATAAATAATACCTGAAATCCTTAATTTACGACGATTAACATAATAGGTACCTACCCACTATTGATTGATTAATTGAAAACACTTTATTGCACAACATAAGAGAAAAAAAAGATACAATGATTAAAGAAGCTGTACATATAGGCGGTCTTATCGCTAACAAGCGATCTCGTCCAGTGTTCTAAGTTTAAGGAATAAATTATGATAATTTGTAAGGGAACGAGAAAAGGGAATTCGAAAAAAAACAAGATTTAAAATACTATCAACTTAGGTACCTTTGTTCGTCTCTCGGCAATGAAAAAAATGACAAATTTTCATTTGTCTTTTGACTGTGACCCATCCACTGCACAATAATTGCGTGGTTTCGGCATTTCGATAGTCAGAGCGGTAAATGTAACGTGCGAGCACTCATGCGAGCGTGCGGCAACCCACTGTCGGTTGTATCGTCTCCGATACGCGTAGCGGTAGGCAAATAACTCGTGGCCTTGAAGGAGTGACGGACGCCTGCCTTGGCATCATCTCACCTGATGGTAAGTGACGATGATGCCTGAAGATGGAAGCGGGGTTACCAATATTCCCCAACGCAATGGAGAACTGGCTATCGTATCTTCAAACCGGAACACAACAAATATCAGTGTTTGGCGGCAAGCCTTAGATAAGATGGTTGTAGCTAGCCAGGCGGGCTTAGGAAATGCCCTCCTGGTGCGAAGCGAATGGACTAACCATTAAGCCACGGAGGCGGTTAAAGTAAATAAAAATAAAATTGCTTCATCATATTTACAGAAACTGGACTCAATATGAAACTGACCAAGTGCGAGTCACTCCTGCATCGAGAGTACAGATTCTTATTTTTTCATTAATTTAGTCAAGTTTTTATTTTTTTATAAAATTTCTTAAGTTATAACATTCCTTCACAACTTTTCTTTACAGTTTCCAGTATGAAATAATAGGTTATTTGTGTTATAAGGAGCCAAAGTAATATTTTGTTCCTCGAGGGCGAAGGGTTCTGTAGTAAAGTAGAATCCTGAGCGTAGCGAGGAATTCAATATACACGCAATTTTTCATCAGAACCCATGGGAAAAATAAAATCGTGTGTGTGAATTCAACGGACCGATCCGAAGAGAAAACTCAAATTCCAAACACGAACGCGGACCAATCAGAAGAGAGAATCCAAAAAACCCTAGGGATAGAAGTAGGATTTTGAGAAACCATCGTCGTTTTTCGAATAGGTGTGATAAAAAGTATGTTATTTTCTTACAGAATAAACAAGAAAATGTTACTGTACGTGATGAACCCATCAAAGTTCCGCGCGTGCCAGTTCCTCGTGCGCTACCACGAGCGGCGCGGGGACAAAACCATCGTGTTCTCGGACAACGTGTTCGCTTTGCGCCACTACGCCGTGAAGATGAACAAGCCCTACATCTACGGGCCCACGTCGCAGAACGAGAGGATCCAGATCCTGCAAAACTTTAAGTTCAACCCCAAAGTGAACACGATATTTGTCAGCAAAGTGGCTGATACTAGTTTCGATTTGCCAGAGGCGAATGTGCTGATACAGATTTCATCGCATGGCGGTTCGAGGAGGCAGGAAGCGCAGAGATTGGGTAGGTGATATTTTATTGTTTTTTTTATCCAGAATTGATAAGCATCATCTCACCTGATGATAAGTGCCGATGATGCCGGAGAGGCTTACCAAAGTTCTCCAACGCAATGGTGGACTGGCTATCGTATCTTCACGTCGGAACACATCTGTGATGTGGGGCGGCAAAATAAGATGATAGTACTTAGCTAGCCAGACGGGCTTAGAAAGTGCCCTTCCACCAACCAAACAAATTCAAACTCCCCGAGAATCAAACCCCGCGACCTCCAGGTGTGAAGCGAATGGAATAACTATGAGACTGCAAAAAAAATATTTTGAGACAAATCGATCAGTTTTCGAGCCCACCGAGGGGCTCGAGCCTACCCTGAATTAGGGCGATCGAGCCTTAGCCGACCAGTGCGGGTTGGTGGACTTCACATACAACCTTCGAGTTCCTTCGCAGGCGTGTGCAGGTTTCCTCGCGATGTTTTCCTTCACCGTTTCACACCCATAGTGTAGTTACGTTATATTAAATTGTCTTCTAGGTCGTATCTTGCGAGCTAAAAAGGGAGCCATAGCGGAGGAATACAACGCGTTCTTCTACACACTGGTGTCGCAGGACACGCTAGAAATGGCGTACAGCCGCAAGCGACAACGCTTCCTTGTCAACCAGGGGTACAGTTACAAGGTAAGTTTCTGATCCCAAATTACTTATATTTTTTATATTTACAATTGGGTACTTGACAGCATCAAAAATAAATTATGAAATATTGTAATACACGAAATAGCACTCCTTCTGCAATTTCAGAAAAGCTTAATCATTTGGGTTTTCCACAGACATTTTAAATTTTTCATTTATCAAAAACACATAACTAGTACGTCAAAGGCAAAGTCAAAAAAATATGACGCAATATTTCAGATATTTTTAGAAAAAATCTCGTTTAGGTCTGTTTATAAAAAGTAAGTCAGGTGACTAGTAGGCAAGCGCCGAATTGGTGAGCCCTTGACATCACCTCACCTGAATGGAGCTTATGATTTTACAGTTTTGCTATATTTGCTATCCGACGGTATGTCACAACCGTAGCCGTTTTATTGAGACTATAGCAGCTATAAAGCGAAAATTTTGTCATAATTTGGCTATAAAACAAAAATTTGCCTATAAACATATGGAATAAAATCTATTAAAAATATTTTACATTTAAAGTGGCGGTGATTTTTTTTATTTACGTACCCGTATCGTGTGGGGAATCGTTGAATAGGTCTTTCAAAACTGTTGAGTATATGCGAAGAACATATATTTTCGGTAAATGTTTCGTTTACAAAATATTACGTTTATAAGTGGTGTTTTTGTTAGCATTCTGTTGTCGGCGACGGCGCACTGAATTCTGATCGCGCCATATATGAATCGTTATAAAGCACCGATGAAAGCTAGCGACCGGGTTGCGCGACACTATTCATACAAAACAGTGGGTCGCAGTTGCCTGCCGCACGGAGCTAAACTGCTATTTCAGGAAATCTGAAAAGTATTGAAAATAGTAGGACATATTATGATGATGTGATAATTATTACGGCTAAAGCTTTCTTAGTTTAAGAGTAATAATCGAGCAATGTAAGATGTGCAGTTGTATTAGTAAAAAGTTCTTGGATTTTTCATGCAAAATTTCTGTACCTACTGCAAAAATATCTTTTCTCCTCGCACACTCGGAAGGTTTTGTTTGTCATTCCATTTTAGCGCGCAAAACTGCGTTTTGTCCGCTAAGAGTTTAGCTAAAGAGGTTTTTTTTTTAATTAGAACCAAACAACTATCAAGCTGTTTTTCTTGCACCTAAAAGTTTCTCTCGCTGTAGTGAGGTGAAAAATTTAGTATTTCGCTCGGCAGCAAAGTTATTTTACGTCTCGTGCCTTTGGAACCCTCGCTACTTTCAGGATTGTTTCTTTGAGCAACTCGCTTCGCTCGTGGTTCAGTCCTGGGATCTCAATAAATGTGACTCCCGCAAAATAACAAATTTGCAGGCTTGTCAAATAACTATTGTTTTTTTATAATCTACATTTATTTCTTTAAAAGACTATGGAAGCCTACTTTGCGCGTGATCCGACACGCACTTGGCCACTTTTTATTTACAAAATGTTAAGCCTTGAGCATCATCTCCCCTGATGGTAAGTGATTGTGATGCCGAAGACTTCGACCAATATAACAGCTATGGCACACCCTGGACACTTCATACAACGGGCAAGAAATGACATTTCAAAAAAGGAATGACGGAACAAACAAAATGGCGGCAAAATTCTATACGGTCGACAACCAAACTGTAACCAATCTGTATCAATCTGGGTGACGAGGGGGTAGGTCGCAATCTAGAGAGCGGCAGAGTGGTCACGTCATGAGTTTGTCATTTCCTTTACACTTACGTATCATACGATATTTTTTAATACAGTTGTGAGAAAACAGGTAAAATAAAAAATGAGCATGACAGAAAAACAAAATACATGGGTACATACGTACCTATTAAGGTTTAGGCAACCAAAAATCTTTTTACGCAATTTTGTGACTCATTTTAGATGTCCGGGGAGTAATCTCACTTTGTTTTTCCTATATATACACATTTAGGTAGGGCATTTTCTAAGCCCGCCTGGCTAGCTACCACCATCTTATCTAAGTCTTGCCGCCAAATATCAATATTGATATCATTGGTGTGTTCCGGCATGAAGATAAGATAGCCAGTTCCCCATTGCGTTGGGGAATCTTGGTAAGCCCGCTTCCATCTTCGGCAACATCGTCACTTAACACCAGGTGAGATGTTGTCAAGGGTTTACCAATTGTGAATTAAAATAATAATTATATGTATATTTACTATTCATAATTTTATTCGTATTCACAACTAAAATAACTCAATTCAGTTTTACGAAAATTGCACCATATTTAAATTAGCTAGGTACACGTACGCATGCGTAAGTTTTTTTTTTATATTACCGTAAATAGATTACATACAATAAGGCTTGGGATAATATTATTCTAAGCATTAAAACCTACTCGGAAAAGATGACCTATTCCTTGGTGTAACCTATGCGCTTCATTCATATTTATTCTCCTTTCGTCACAAAGATGTAACGCAAAGCGAATCTAATCAGCTAGCGTTAAGTACTTAGCTTACGGAGGAACAAATCTATTTAACAAATCTTTTTAAAATTATCATTTCCAAAGTCTTAAAGAAGATGCTGTATATTTGGTTACTATATTTTTTTAATTGCTGGAAATGTCTTGTTTCTCAGAGCTACAAATTAAAAAAAAGTCGCAAAGTAAACAGCATGTGTGCGGTAAAATCAATTTTGCGCACAGTAAACTAGCATATACTAGCATAGTTCGAGAAACTGTATTGAAAAATATATTTGATATTAATCGCTTTTAACTGAGAAAATAGACATAAATTAATTAATTTTTATATTTCTGTTAAATATTTCGTTCTAATCTTGAAATTGAAAATTTTTAAAACTTGGAAAATACCGATTTATGAGAGTGGCAACACTGTTCTTCTATGACAGGACCAGCCCTTTTCTGTCCCTTTCTATCTAATGCTATCCTTTTTTCTCCCCCTCCTCCATCAAGGCAGCGATTAGCATGCGAGGGGGCCCCTCATTGTGTCTCATAAATGTAATCTCAAATTAAAACTTATTTATACAGGTTGTAACAAAATCGGTGTAGGTCCCGGTAACTGGGGCTTCTACTTATCATACTAAACAACTTTTGTTCTACGACTTTGCTGAAATCGCAAAAAAAAATATTTATTCTTCATACAATAGCTTCGCGATCCTAACGAAATAGGTATTAGGGAAAACATTTGCTATCGCTCGTGCGCTCATGCCCCCGGGCATCGCGCACAGCACATACAAAGAGCCTCACGCACACATCGACGGACGCTGCCAGTTGGCGAGAAGTTGCGACGAAAGGCGGAATGTTTTCTTACGTACCTACGGATAGTGATTGTTGTGGCGTCCCCGAAACTCCGATACATAGAAATTGAAGTTAATAGCAGTACTTAGGTAATAGTGATAATTTCAAGTGAGTATTTTGGTAGATAATAGTAATTAGCAAGGAGTATAAACTAAATTGATTTTTGATAAATCGGCTTGTTGACGATATGCGCCCTAAATGACTGAAATTTTGTATTGTAAGGTTATTTAGGTATTTGCAGTGTATCTAAAATAAATAAAGTTTAAAAAAACTAAAAAACACGCTTTAAAAGTACATCAGACTAAAAAGTAAAAAATAATTCTTAATATATGTTGAAAATAATAATTAACGAAAAATATAACTAGAATTACTAAAATAATACTAGATTATTGTGAAAAAGCGTGGGGCGTTCTATGCCATATTTTTCGTCTATCGAGCAACCCACACTTTTTTCCAAATAAGACTAGTCATCATATCAGCCGAAGGAAGTCCACTGCTGGACATAGGTCTCCCCCAAGGATGTTCTGCGCTGCCCGCATCCAGCGGCTTTCCGCGACCTTCACCAGGTCATCGGTCCACCGAGTGGGAGGCCTGCCTACACTACGCTTTCCGGTGCGTGGTCGCCACTAGAGAACTTTACTGCCCCAACGGCCATCTGTTCTACGAGCAATGTGCCCCGCCCACTGCCACTTAAGTTTAGCAATTCTGAGAGCTATGTCGGTTACTTTGGTGCTCTTACGGATCTCCTCGTTTCTGATTCGATCACGCAGAGAAATTCCGAGCATAGCACGCTCCATTGCCCTTTGGGTGACCTTGAGCCTTCTTATGAGGCCCATAGTAAGCGACCATGTCTCAGTTCCGTACGTCATCACTGGCAACACACATTGGTCGAAGACCTAAGAAGACTTGTATTTTTTGTTAATTATTATTTTCAACTTATATTAAGAATTATTTTTTACTTTTTAGTCTGATGTACTTTAAAAGCGTGTTTTTTAGTTTTTTTAACTCTATTTATTTTTTAGTTCAAACTTATGAAATTATTATATTGTCGCTGATTCTTGATAAGTCTACAAAGTTTGAATTAAATGTGTCCGTTTAAAGTGGGTCAAAATCGAGTCCAAAGGAGTCGGTTACATACAAACATACAGGTGAAGCATTTTTTTTAATAAAATTTTGAGTGCGTTTGGCTGCACCTTACCTTATAATAAAAGCGTGATAAAATATTATGCTAGTTATTGTGAACGAAACTACTAATGTGATACTATAATAATTATACGAGTATACCTAACGTGACCATCTAAATAATAAGTAGGTTTTATGGGTTCCGTACATAAAAAACGGAACCCTTGTAGGATCACTCGTGCGCCTGTCTGTCTGTCCGTCTGTCACAGCCATCACAGATCACTGTCCGAATCTACTGGACCATATCAAGTGAAATCAGGTAGGATGGTGTAATCCTATCACCCAAACACAGATGTGCAGTCAATAAATATTTTTAAAAATTAAGGGTATTTTCGGGGGACCAATTAGGAAATTAAAAAAAAAAGTTTTGCAGACGTTACTGTGTCATATATCAAATGAACAACTTCGAACAATTTTGCATTATTATTTTTGGTTTTTGTTAATTTTCTAATAAAGTACTACACCGATTTTGATAAAATTTATATGGGATCACATGGGAAGCACTAGCTTTCGAAGAAAAAAAATCATCAAAATCGGTTCACCCAATAAAAGTTCCGAGGTAACACTTATAAAAAAAATAAAAAAACATACAGTCGAATTGAGAACCTCTTCCTTTTTGGAAATCGCTTGGAAAAAGACGAAAATTGACCATTCCCCCCATTAGGTGATTACTCCAAAACTACAAAATATAGTTTATTGCTTGTAGATTACAGGAAAACCTATAAGAATTCTATCAATTGTAAATAAAGTGGTAAACTCAATTAATTACGTAAATTTACGGAAAATAGTTCACTAAAACACCACTAGATAGTGCTAGTGCATCTTAATGTGACGATTTCAAATGTGTATTTTTTATTATTTAAAAATCACCCTAAATGTCTTTGTAATTGTACGGAACCCTCTCTACGCGAGTTCAACTCGCACTTGGTCGTTTTTTTTAAGTTCACATAAGTTGAGCTACTTATGGCCTTAGTAAGTAACATGACTTCTAATATCTAAGCAGTTGTTTGCGAGAGAAAAAATAATAGGTAGATACTTCAATTAATTTATCGTTTGGTCTGTTTGCGAAAGTGGGACGTTTTTTCCCTCGCTGGGGACAGCGGGACGAACAGCCTGAAAAAGGGACTATGGTCACGTTAAGTATAGGTACCGTATTTTTTTTTATTCTTATTCGTGAACCGTTGAAATGAGTAGGTGGATTAGCCACATTACGGTTTTGGTTTTATTAGGGCTCTGAATTTTTTTATTTTTTTTTCGAAATGACAAGCTTGTTGTTGGCCGTGGGGGCCTTTACAACTTCACCGGGCAGGGGAGGCGAGTACGAAAGGCACTCAACCTAGTGCAAAAAGATGGAAGGGCTCTGAAGCAAAACAACGAACTCTAATGCTAGCACATCACATCGCTATTCATGTTCGCGTATTCGTCTTATTCGTCCAAATGCGACGATGGAAAATTCGGCTACATTCACGAACATGTTTAGCTGCTGTAACGTCTTGGAACAGCGAAGTACAAACACACAACCGTTTTTTAAAAAAAGCAATGTAATCCATTTTGAGTTAGGAAGAAATAAAACAATAATCACTGGTCAATCTTTTTCTTGAAAACCTACTAATGTTAACTTTTCCCACTCCCAGAATTTTTTAAACAGATAGATATCGATAACGTGGGTGGGATCCCATCTCTACTATCGACTTCACCATCGACATCTCTATTGTACGTGTGCTTTGCTTTCCCCCCGACCCCCAATCGTGCGATAGAGAGCGTTGCAGCTCGCAACTGACAATAGGTACTTTTCTGGACGAAATTCCCATTTCGGGAGAAAACGGTTTTCACCAACTAAATCTCAACAAATCTCTTTGATTTTGATGTCGATCGTTTCAGCACAATATATTCTAGGTTTATAGGTTTCGCTTTTTTTAAAAAAATACATTGATTTTGTTCAAAAAACGGCTTAATTCGACATAGTTTTAATCACAAAAATTACGTTACTTGAGCTGCCTATAAGTCTGAATCTATAGCAAATTTTGAAAAAAGGAAAACCTATAAACCTAGTAATTCATTGTGTCAATAACATACTAAAAAATCATGGTGATTGGAAAATATTTAGAAGTGGAAAAACGTTTTCTCTTTTTGTATGGACGAGCACGTACTATTCTTCCCTCTTAAGAGGGAAGAATAGCTTCGCGATCCTAACGAAATAGGTATTTGGGAAAACATTTGCTATCGCTCGTGCGCTTGATAGATTATGATCTGAATGAAAAGCAATAATGTTGAATATTCTTGCAAAATGAATAATAATGTTGGTATAAAATTTAGGAATTTTAGAGATGTAAGTAGCAACATTCTAGTAATGATTATGAATATTATTTGTAATGGCAACATTGTGTGAAATATAACAGTTTAATGTTATATTTATTTATTATCTGGAATATTGTGTCTTAGCGATTAGATACAATTAAATAAAATATTTTTATAAATAATCAACAAACTCAGAAGACAAAAACATAAAATACATTGATATTTATATTAAGAAAATGTTAACTATTGTGTTTAAATTACTAGGTCTATGTTGGTTAGCCAATCATATTCGAGAACTTGGACAGTTGTCAGTTTGTTGTAACAATGTGGAGTGGACTCGATCGACATACATAAAAGGGGCTGTAATACCATAATCGGGACATTACGTGGGAGGCATTAGTGACGAGATAATCCAGTCAGTCGGTTCCACTGCCACCTGTATTCAATCCAGATAAGTACCTTAACCTGTAACCCTGTTTGATAAATTTTAGATAGTTTATTTAAAGATGATTGTATTAGACTTTAAGTATATTTCTTTCCTTGGGCTTAGTGTTTCTTCTCGCTTTGCTACACTTCTTGTAAAATATTGGGTATACAAGTTCCACGTGGAGGGAACTTGTAATATGTAATTAAAATATAAAACTCTGATTATTAAAAGAATTACATTGACTTATTATATTACCAGATATTTCTTCTTTTATTTCTTACAATTTAAATGTATGACCCTAATTAGATTAGTACCTTGAACTAGGTAGAACTTCTTTTCATAAATTTCTTGATGTAGGTTAAATTTACTAAAAATAATATTTAAAACTTTCTTCTATCACGCTCATGCGCCCGGGCATCGCGCACAGCACATACAAAGAGCCTCACGCACACATCGACGGACGCTGCCAGTTGGCGAGAAGTAGCGACGAAAGGCGGAGTGTTTTCTTACTTGGTACCTACGGATAGTGATTGTTGTGGCGTCCCCGACACTCCGATACATAGAAATTGAAGTTAATAGCAGTAGGTAATAGTGATAATTTCAAGTGAGTATTTTGTTATGTAGAGAATAGTAATTAGCAAGGAGTATAAACTAAATTGATTTTTGATAAATCGGCTTGTTGACGATATGCGCACTAAATGACTGAAATGTTGTATTGTAAGGTTATTTAGGTATTTGCAGTGTATCTAAAATAAATAAAGTTTAAAAAAACTAAAAAACACGCTTTAAAAGTACATCAGACTAAAAAGTAAAAAATAATTCTTAATATAAGTTGAAAATAATAATTAACGAAAAATATAACTAGAATTACTAAAATAATACTAGATTATTGTGAAAAAGCGTGGGGCGTTCTATGCCATATTTTTCGTCTATCGAGCAACCCACACTTTTTTCCAAATAAGACTAGTCATCATATCAGCCGAAGGAAGTCCACTGCTGGACATAGGCCTCCCCCAAGGATGTCCACGACGACCGGTTCTGCGCTGCCCGCATCCAGCGGCTTCCCGCGACCTTCACCAGGTCATCGGTCCACCGAGTGGGAGGCCTGCCTACACTACGCTTTCCGGTGCGTGGTCGCCACTCGAGAACTTTACTGCCCCAACGGCCATCTGTTCTACGGGCAATGTGCCCCGCCCACTGCCACTTAAGTTTAGCAATTCTGAGAGCTATGTCGATTACTTTGGTGCTCTTACGGATCTCCTCGTTTCTGATTCGATCACGCAGAGAAATTCCGAGCATAGCACGCTCCATTGCCCTTTGGGTGACCTTGAGCCTTCTTATGAGGCCCATAGTAAGCGACCATGTCTCAGTTCCGTACGTCATCACTGGCAACACACATTGGTCGAAGACCTAAGAAGACTTGTATTTTTTGTTAATTATTATTTTCAACTTATTTAAGAATTATTTTTTACTTTTTAGTCTGATGTACTTTAAAAGCTTGTTTTTTAGTTTTTTTAAACTCTATTTATTTTTTAGTTCAAACTTATGAAATTATTATATTGTCGCTGATTCTTGATAAGTCTACAAAGTTTGAATTAAATGTGTCCGTTTAAAGTGGGTCAAAATCGAGTCCAAAGGAGTCGGTTACATACAAACATACAGGTGAAGCATTTTTTTTAAATAAAATTTTGAGTGCGTTTGGCTGCACCTTACCTTATAATAAAAGCGTGATAAAATATTATGCTAGTTATTGTGAACGAAACTACTAATGTGATACTATAATAATTATACGAGTATACCTAACGTGACCATCTAAATAATAAGTAGGTTTTATGGGTTCCGTACATAAAAAACGGAACCCTTGTAGGATCACTCGTGCGCCTGTCTGTCTGTCCGTCTGTCACAGCCATCACAGATCACTGTCCGAATCTACTGGACCATATCAAGTGAAATCAGGTAGGATGGTGTAATCCTATCACCCAAACACAGATGTGCAGTCAATAAATATTTTTAAAAATTAAGGGTATTTTCGGGGGACCAATTAGGAAATTTAAAAAAAAGTTTTGCAGACCTTACTGTGTCATATATCAAATGAACAACTTCGAACAATTTTGCATTATTATTTTTGGTTTTTGTTAATTTTCTAATAAAGTACTACACCGATTTTGATAAAATTTATATGGGATCACATGGGAAGCACTAGCTTTCGAAGAAAAAAAAATCATCAAAATCGGTTCACCCAATAAAAGTTCCGAGGTAACACTTATAAAAAAAATAAAAAAACATACAGTCGAATTGAGAACCTCTTCCTTTTTGGAAATCGCTTGGAAAAAGACGAAAATTGACCATTCCCCCCATTAGGTGATTACTCCAAAACTACAAAATATAGTTTATTGCTTGTAGATTACAGGAAAACCTATAAGAATTCTATCAATTGTAAATAAAGTGGTAAACTCAAATAATTACGTAAATTTACGGAAAATAGTTCACTAAAACACCACTAGATAGCGCTAGTGCATCTTAATGTGACGATTTCAAATGTGTATTTTTTATTATTTAAAAATCACCCTAAATGTCTTTGTAATTGTACGGAACCCTCTCTACGCGAGTTCAACTCGCACTTGGTCGTTTTTTTTAAGTTCACATAAGTTGAGCTACTTATGGCCTTAGTAAGTAACATGACTTCTAATATCTAAGCAGTTGTTTGCGAGTGAAAAAATAATAGGTAGATACTTCAATTAATTTATCGTTTGGTCTGTTTGCGAAAGTGGGACGTTTTTTCCCTCGCTGGGGACAGCGGGACGAACAGCCTGAAAAAGGGACTATGGTCACGTTAAGTATAGGTACCGTATTTTTTTTTAAATTCTTATTCGTGGACCGTTGAAATGAGTAGGTGGATTAGCCACATTACGGTTTTGGTTTTATTAGGGCTCTGAAATTTTTTTTTTTTTCGAAATGACAAGCTTGTTGTTGGCCGTGGGGGCTTTACAACTTCACCGGGCAGGGGAGGCGAGTACGGAAGGCGCTCAACCTAGTGCAAAGCAAAAAGATAAGGGCTCTGAAGCAAAACAACGAACTCTAATGCTAGCACATCACATCGCTATTCATGTTCGCGTATTCGTCTTATTCGTCCAAATGCGACGATGGAAAATTCGGCTACATTCACGAACATGTTTAGCTGCTGTAACGTCTTGGAACAGCGAAGTACAAACACACAATCGTTTATAAAAAAAAGCAATGTAATCCATTTTGAGTTAGGAAGAAATAAAACAATAATCACTGGTCAATCTTTTTCTTGAAAACCTACTAATGCTAACTTTTCCCACTCCCAGAATTTTTTAAACAGATAGATATCGATAACGTGGGTGGGATCCCATCTCTACTATCGACTTCACCATCGACATCTCTATTGTACGTGTGCTTTGCTTTCCCCCCGACCCCCAATCGTGCGATAGAGAGCGTTGCAGCTCGCAACTGACAATAGGTACTTTTCTGGACGAAATTCCCATTTCGGGAGAAAACGGTTTTCACCAACTAAATCTCAACAAATCTCTTTGATTTTGATGTCGATCGTTTCAGCACAATATATTCTAGGTTTATAGGTTTCGCTTTTTTTAAAAAAATACATTGATTTTGTTCAAAAAACGGCTTAATTCGACATAGTTTTAATCACAAAAATTACGTTACTTGAGCTGCCTATAAGTCTGAATCTATAGCAAATTTTGAAAAAAGGAAAAGCTATAAACCTAGTAATTCATTGTGTAAATAACATACTAAAAAATCATGGTGATTGGAAAATATTTAGAAGTGGAAAAACGTTTTCTCTTTTTGTATGGACGAGCACGTACTATTCTTCCCTCTTAACAAATCTTTTTAAAATTATCATTTCCAAAGTCTTAAAGAAGATGCTGTATATTTGGTTACTATATTTTTTTAATTGCTGGAAATGTCTTGTTTCTCAGAGCTACAAATTAAAAAAAAGTCGCAAAGTAAACAGCATGTGTGCGGTAAAATCAATTTTGCGCACAGTAAACTAGCATATACTAGCATAGTTCGAGAAACTGTATTGAAAAATATATTTGATATTAATCGCTTTTAACTGAGAAAATAGACATAAATTAATTAATTTTTATATTTCTGTTAAATATTTCGTTCTAATCTTGAAATTGAAAATTTTTAAAACTTGGAAAATACCGATTTATGAGAGTGGCAACACTGTTCTTCTATGACAGGACCAGCCCTTTTCTGTCCCTTTCTATCTAATGCTATCCTTTTTTCTCCCCCTCCTCCATCAAGGCAGCGATTAGCATGCGAGGGGGCCCCTCATTGTGTCTCATAAATGTAATCTCAAATTAAAACTTATTTATACAGGTTGTAACAAAATCGGTGTAGGTCCCGGTAACTGGGGCTTCTACTTATCATACTAAACAACTTTTGTTCTACGACTTTGCTGAAATCGCAAAAAAAAATATTTATTCTTCATACAAATCGATCAGCTGATCGACCAATTTTGTAAATTTTAGTATGGAGGGTCTAAGTTTTTTTTTGAGAATTGACTATAGGTTCCTTGAGGAAAGTTGTTCAGTATGATGAGTAGAAGCCTCAGTTAACGGGTCCTACACCAATTATTTTACACCCTGTATACACCAGGCCGTATGGCTCTCGGCTTAGAATAGGGCCATCCTATTTCTTCCAATAGGTGTCGTAAGAGCCGACTAAGGGACTCAAACCGGAGGATGGGCAGCAGCGTCTTTCCGTGACTTGCAGTCAATCTGCAATAACACTGCGATCGCCAACCCGCCTGCCAAGCGTGGCGATTACGGCAACAACCCCCCAATCATCATTACAGCTCATATACGTCCCCACCGAGGGGCTCGAGCCTACCCTGAATCAGGGCGACTAGGCCTTAGTCAACCACGCGGGCCCAGTGCGGGTTGGTCGACTTCACACACAACCTTCGAGTTTCTTCGCAGGCGTGTGCAGGTTTCCTCACGATGTTTTCCTTCACCGTTAAAGCAATCGGTAAGTATGTACGTAAGTTTTTGAAAAACTCATTGGTACATTGGCCGTCCAGATTTGAACCCGGTACCTCTGGTTAGATGGACCGAGTCGTTACCGGTTGAGCCACCGACGCTATAACCTCCCAATGATCAACACAAAAAAAGGCCCCTAGTCCCCGGCGGCCCCGCTATTTCTGGCTCCGGTAGCGGTCAAGGTAACGGCGGGGCATGGGGTGCGAGGTACTTGTGATGTTAAGTAATGTTTTGTTGAATGCAGGTAATCACAGAGCTGAAAGGAATGGACCAAGAACCGGACTTGCTTTACGGAACACGGGAAGAGCAAGGAATGCTGCTGCAACAAGTGAGTATTCTGATTATAGTACCCTTGGTCCCCTGTTTTAGTATCGGTTGTTTCCCTGTAAAATATGTGCAGCAACAAGACTCGTGGAACTGTACATTTTTTCCCAGAGAAATCCATACGTTTCGATCTGCTAAGCTAATTGAGCAATTTTGTAAGTAGTTAAAAAAAAATTGAACAGACGAAGGTTTCCTTGTGGAATGATGTTCAGTTTCGCAAGTAGATGCACCCCTTGCGGATGGAGGCGCATCGGGAGCCGGGTCGTTCCTTTCCCTGTAATATGGTTGATGGGAGCGATGGCTGACTCTCGCGTTATACTCGTGACCGTGTGCTGTCTGTGTGAACTGTCCTACTCTTGTTAAATGCATTTAATGATTTTTATGTATAACTTTTCGTGTCATATATTGTTTTCATGTTCTAACATGTTCATAATGACATAATCTGGTTTATATCAAGGATTTAATTTTGTTTGACGTTATTAACTAATTATTGCTTATTTCTTGATTCTTCACAAATGACATTGTTATTATTATTTTATGACTATCAGAAAGAGTGTAATTTGCACCTATTTTGAATAAATATATTGAATTGAATTGTAGTGGCGGCAGATGTTTTGAGTTCTTCAATTGAATGCATAAGAAATATTAGGTATTGAAAAGTTGTGTCATATCTGTAGTTGTCTTCATTTTCCTGTTATGTGTACTTGTTAAGAATTTTATTGGTATCTATTCGGTGTAACACGATTTAACCTAAATAACACGACTAAACTAAATTTTCTTTTATGTATAGTAGAGACAAGGACAGAATGCTTAAATTTAGTTTAGTCCTGTTAAATAAGTTAAATTGCATTACACGAATCGACACCATTATATATGGTTTTGTCGGCTCGTGGGATGGATAGTGAGTAACGCTGGTTAAAGACATCTGTATCACTATATTCTTCAGAAATCTTTTCAATAGGGATGACGAATGCTAGTCATCTGAATTACCTTTTATCATCTGTCAAAAACGACATTTTGATCTAAAAATGTTAGAAATACCTAGACGTGACGTCATAGTTTAGCAGCGTCATACATATATGTACTCATTTTGTGATTACGGTGAATTAAAAATCGAAGACTTGATGGAAAACAAAACTAGTAAAGTTTCATCGAGAAGCATGGCGAAGCTCTCGCTGTGTCACTCGACATCTCGAAGGCTTTTGATGGGGTCTGGCACGCTAGCCTTATTGGCAAGCTTCCTTCTTATGGTCTTCATTTAGGATTGTGTAACTGGGTAGCTGATTTCCTGAGGGAACGGTCTATTCGAGTGGTCGTTGATGGCTGTTCCTCAGACCTATTGGCGATTGATGCCGGGGTACCTCAGGGATCTGTTCTTTCCGCAACACTATTTCTGCTTCACATAAACGATCTACTGAAACCAGGTATAATTGGTTATGCAGACGATAGCACGATTGTAGAAAGATACCTGTCCAGTGCACGAGCTAACAGCGCTGATACGCTGTTTCTGAGAGAGGCCATGATAGAGCGCATTAACCCATCACTCCAGGCAGTGTCTGAATGGGGTGATTCCAACCTCGTAAGGTTTAATGCCTCTAAAACGCAGGCGTGTCTTTTTTCCGCCAAAAGGAGTCCATTCACCTTGACTCCAACTCTCCGGAATGAACCGATTCAGATATCTGACCACCTGGAACTCCTCGACGTGGATTTAACACCCAATCTTAACTTCGGTCGTTACATTGAGTCCAACGCAAAAGTTGCTGCAATGAAGCTGGGCATTCTCTCTAAGGTGAGACGGTACTTCACACCTGGACAGCTGCTTACCTTGTATCAAGCACAGGTCCGCTCATGTATGGAGTACTGTTCACACTTATGGGATGGATCAGCCCGCTATCAGCTGGATACCTTGGACGCCATCGACCGACGTGCACGGAGACTCATTGGTGACGACGAGCTAGTCAATGACAAGCTCCAAAGCCTTGAGCATCGCCGGAAAGTCGCCTGCCTATCGGTATTCTATCGAATTCATTTCGGAGAGTGCGCGCAAGAACTTCACGACCTCATTTCCCCTGCTCCATTCCACCGTCGGTCAACGAGACGCAGGGAGGGGTTGCACCCCTTTGTTGTTGATGTTTCACCTTTTCGCACGAATCGTTACGCATCTTCATTTATTATGCGTACAGCGCAGGAGTGGAACTCCTTGCCTGCGTCAGTGTTTCCCGATTCCTATAATTTGGGGATCTTCAAGGCAAGAGTGAATAGGCATTATTTGAGTTTGCGTGTACCATCCTCGACTGCATCATCACTTACCATCAGGTGAGTTGCAGTCAAACGCACTCAATTTTTTAATTAAAAAAAAAATTAAGTACGAGGGAAGTTTAGTGATCAAGAGTTCATAATTTATTTCTGATGCTTCTAGCTTCCTTTCGATACTAGATAACGCCACTTTTAGGTATAGTTTGCTGGGAAAACTGCATCAACAATTCTTCTTCTTTTCGAATCGATGGTTTGAATATTGACTGTTGTTATTTTATATCTTATTGGCCCAATAGGTAGCCACGCGTATGCCATTATCAGTGGCCCCCCAGAGGTCTACCATTGTGCAGGTGTCCGGGCACTCGGGGCAAGCCAATAAGTGCGTCATAGTTTGTGGGGTGACTCCACATGGGCAACGACACATTTTCTCCCTACATCGGCCAACCTGAGTCCGCAGTCTATTCAGAGATTTCCAAATAGACCATGGCATCAACAATAAATTGTGGAATAATTTTAACATAATATTGTTCTCGTAATATCAGAAAAGCTTGGTTTTCGTTAATTTTTAGTTTATCAAAATTAAATAACTAGTATTTAAGACTTTGACGTCACACCTTGCTAATTCAAACATTTTAAAAACAAAATGCCGGTTATGACAATCACAGAAATTGAAATAAATAGGCTTTATTATTTTTATTTCTATGATGACAGTAGATAAAAAAGTAGCTCAAACAACTTGTAGTCAAATACCGTATTTGATCAATCACCGAGTCCTTTGGGGCTAGTGATTTGTCAATCACCGAGTCCTGTGGGAGTAGTGATTTGATTAATCACCGAGTCCTATCGAACTGGTGATTTTATTAATCACCGTGTCCTGTGGGATTAGTGACTAGATCAATCACCGAATCCTGTGGGACTAGTGATTTGATCTATCACCCTGTCCTGTGGGACTAGTGATTTGATCAATCACCGAGTCCTGTGGGACTAGTGATTTGATCTATCACCCTGTCCTGTGGGACTAGTGATTTGATCAATCATCGAGTCCTGTGGGACTAGTGATTTGAACAATCATCGAATCCTGTGGAAATAGTGATCTGATCAATCACCGAGTCCTATCGAACTGGTGATTTTATCAATCACCAAATCCTGTGGGACTAGTGATTTCTTTACAAACATACGCGTGAGCGGCTACCAGCTTGCTCATAGCCCATAGAAATTGGAATAATAACCCTATTTATTTACATTTCTGTGGCATAGACTAACGCAATGCAAACTCCTACCATTCATAGGCGCCACCAACAAACTGACCTGATTATTGACAGAGGCAAAGCTGTAGGTTAGACAAAGATTTAAGAGTAATTTAGTACGGTATCCTATGGACGTGGACGTTTAAATTACAAAAAAAAGGTTACCATTTGCTTTTGGCAAAATCTAAAGTACATAGGTAGAAAAAATTGTTCAATGGTACCACGTCGTCAGTTTAAAAGTAAAAATAAACTGCATTCAAATAGTTTAATAAAAATGGTTGCCTTTTTTTGAATTTAGAAATAGAACCACGTCGTCTGTTTAAGATTAAAGATGAACTGCATCCAAAGATTTAAAAAAAACTAAAACACGAGTCGACATTCGAACACACTCGTTTATTTGAAATTTGGAATTTTCTTTTTATTTTAAAACGGGATTTCTTAGTAACATTTATTCCTTACAACCCGTGCCATTATTACCACAATAATAGAAAAGTCGCAATTTGATTTCCGGGCAACAAAATCTTATTGCAGTTTTTCTGTACTTACTCAATAGACTTTGTGTTACCATAATTACAAATAGCTGTGCCCGCGACTTCGTCCGCGTGGATGTTTTGAATTTTCCCACGGGAACTCTTGAATTTTCCGGTATAAAAAGTATCCTATATGTTAACCCGGGCTATAAGGAACCACCATACAAAATTTCATCAAATTCGGCGTGGTAGTTTTTGCGTGATGCGCGAACATACAGACAGATAGACAGACAAAAAATCCAAAAGTTGTTGTTTTGGCCTCTACATCGTTAGTAATGTCCACCATGGTTATTATTTTCCAAATTATTTCATGTACAGACACGGCCCCGTTACAGTTTTATTATTATAGATTTCTCTACGATTTTTCATACATACCTACTCATTTTTATTTCTGTATTTGGTACGGCGGGTTGCGACCTTTAAGGCGACCCACACACCTACAATAATATTGCGCAATTTTGATGATTGCACAATATTATTGAACATATAGGGGTAGTATTGAAGATTAAATTGTACCGGGAGCTCATCAATCATATTGTGCAAAGATCAACATTGCGCAATATTATTGTAAGTGTGTGGGTCGCCTAAGACTTGGGTTTTCGTGTTCACCACGGTTCACTCATAACCATTTTCATATAATGCAAACGCTAACCTTTTCTGTACCTAACTAACTAGTATTTTATAACTTTTATAGGTACCTCGTTGGAAAGCTGATAAAATGATGAAGTATTTTTCGTATTTTGCACGCTTACTGTAGTAGAACCTTTTTACAATCCTTACTAATAATATTATAAATGTGAAAATGTGTTTGTTTGTTAACTTTCACGCTTCAGCGCCTTGATCAATCTTAATAAAATTTGGCACGCAGGTAGCCTGTGTCACGAGGAAGGACTTAGGCTACTTTTTATCCCGTGAAAATAGCATAGCCCGATGCAGTTCCTGAGGGAAATGAAAATATACTCTTTTTTGGTTAATTTCTTTATAACGGAACAATGGATTGTGTGATTTTTGTACAGAGATGGTTGAGGGGCTGGGAAATGACATGATTTACTAATAAGCATATCCTGACATAGTTCCCGAGGGATCTGGAGAAAATTCATGTCCACGCTCGCGAGCCGCTTGCGGCTCGCGCACCGCGCACCTTCTAAGACAGTCATAAAAAGAATTTCCACGCGGGCGAAGCCGCGGGCAAAAACTAGTATATAATATATTTATTGAATGATTTTGTTACTAATATAATAAATATACCTTTTTATAGAATATTTTTATTTATTTTTATTATATATTTTTATTTGTGTTTGTTTGTTACCTTTTCACGCTTCAACGCCTTGACCAATCTTGATGAAATTTGGCATACAGGTAGCCTGTGTCACGAGGAAGGACATAAGCAACTTTTTAGGGTTCCGTGGCCAAATGGCAAAAAACGGAACTCTTATGGATTCATCATGTCTGTCTGTCTGTCCGTCTGTCCGTCCGTATGTCACAGCCACTTTTTTCCGAAACTATAAGAACTGTACTGTTGATACTTGGTAAGTAGATGTATTCTGTGAAACGCATTAAGATTTTCACACAAAAATATAAAAGAACAATGGTTCCCCATACTTAGAACTGAAACTCAAAATAATTTTTTTCATCAAACCCATTAATTTCAATTTTTTCTAAACTGAATAGTTTGCGCGAGAGACACTTCCAAAGTGATAAAATGTGTTCCCCCCCCCCTGTAATTTCCAAAAAAAATTGAATGATAAAACTAAAAAAATATATGATGTACATTACCATGCAAATTTATTTTTTTAATACGTCATAAATCGTAAACCGCAATCTAGTATGATGGATGGTACGGAACCCTATGTGTGCGGTTCCGACTCGCACTTGGCCGGTTTTTATCACTTGAAAATAGCATAGCCCGATGCAGTTCCTGAGGGAACCGAAAAAATACTCTTTTTTTGTTAATTTCTTTAACATCGCAACGGAACAATGGATTATTGTGATTTTTTGCAGAGAGATGGTTGAGGGGGTGGGAAATGACATGATTTACTAATTAGTATATCCTGACATAGTTCCCGAGGGATCTGGAAAAAAATCACGTCCACGCTCGCGGGCCACTGCTCGCGCACCGCACACCCTCTACGACCGTTATTACAACGATGTCCACGCGGGCGAAGCCTCAGGCAAAAGCTAGTATAACTATAAGTACAAGAAAATTTAAAAAAAAAATTGCCATAACTCGAAATCCAATAAACTTTGCATGGTACATGAAGGTTTAAAAACTCTTCAATGTCTCTGTCCTATCTATAGCTTTGTCCTTGTCGTGACGTCATTCAGTTCGGAATTTCTTCGAGTAAAGATTCCTCACACATAAGGTTGTCAAACTCATAAATCCTGCCCCAGGTGCTGGCAGCATCCGAGACGGACTGCGAGGAGGAGCGCGAGGGGGCGGTCGGGGGTCCGGGAGGTGTGCGTCGCGCCGGCGCGCTGTCCTCACTCGCCGGGGCGGACGACGCGCTCTACATGGAGCACCGCCGCGGGGGGCCTCAGAACAAGCACCCCCTGTTTAAGAAGTTCCGCTACTAGCCGCTAGGTACATACACTAATAAGGTTAATATCTCCAGAAGGAGATTCTATGTTAGATGCTCAAAATACAGAATATACCAGAACAGAACACGCGTACGGCGATAAAAGTGGGACAGCTTGTGCTTGTATGAAACAACTCTAAACCGGTGTAGTTTTGACGTTTAGGTCCTTTTAAATCCATTCATGCAAGTGATTTATTTTTGTGAGTAAACAAGTAATGGTTATAACTTACCCAACTTAAAATCCGACCTAAAATAGCACTATTACAGCCAAGGGATTGAGAGAGGGCGCAGAGTTTTCGACTTCAGCGCGCGTCATACTATTCTCAATGTACGCATATTCTGTATTCTGACATCATATGAATGGCCCCACGTGAAGTATGTCTTCTGACATACTACTTTCCTGTAGGTTGCTGTAGTTAGAGGGAGACAATATTGCTCCTGTAGGTTGCTGTAGTTAGAGTGAGACAATATTGCGTAGTTTGCATAGTTTATTTCTCTCAGTCTTAGTTCATGTTACTTGACTTCACTTCTCTGTCGAGCCGTGAAAAGTAATTACTTCTCTAAGATACCCATATTAGGTCGAAGAAAAATTTTCTTCGTATTTTGTATGCAAATTCAAACAGGGCGACTAGAGCGAGCTGCATCTTGAACGTTAAAATCTCCAGACTGGAAACGCTTTTATCAAGTTCGTGCTACTGACTGATACTGCATTAGATCCATAAACAGCACAAATTTTATTTGCGGCTTGTGTTGCATTTTTACCTTTTTTTAAATAAAATTTCAAAATATAGCGAATTTCTTCGTTAGTGTGCCTTAAGTCAAATAGTTCATATGACGTCATTTGTGGCTAACCTGTCTATTTGCATTCATTTTTTTATAAATATCAGACAAGTTAGCCAACATCACGTCATATGAAATATTTGATGAAACGCACTCTATCTTCACTCATTTTCGCAGACAGAAAAAACAATTAAAAAATGGCGGAAATCTTTTTTTAATAAAATTTTGTATGTTTACCTCAAAGAGTACCTTATACATACAAGTCACTATTTCAATTAAAACAGCGCCTCTAGCGGAAAGAGCTCAAACTAATACAGAAACTAATTTAAAAAGTTTACTGGTCTCCAACTCGCGCACTCCGGATTGTTATCACGTGAGCTCTGACCATTCGGCTATGTATCATGTATACTAATAGGGATGACGACAGCATCAGAAATAAATGATGAACTCTTGATCACTAAACGGCCCTCCTACTTAAACTTTGGAAAGCCTCACTCGTTTTGTTTTCCATCAAGTCTTCGATTTTTAATTCATCAAAATCACAAAATGAGTACATAAATGACTCTGCAAAACTATGACGTCACGCCTAGGTATTTCAAACATTTTTAGAACAAAATGTCGTTTTTGACAGATGATAAAATGTAAATCAGATGACTAGCATTCGTCATCCCTATTCTGAGGTATCATGAATGATAAATGATTACGAAATTTTTGACTAGTTTTGAACTCGCGCACATCACAATGGCTTGTGGCGGCAACTATCAAAGAATGTGAAAACTACTCTTTCTCCATACAAAGAAAGAATTTTCCCGAGTGAATAGCCCGTGTTTCACCTTTTTATTATCCTTTTTATAACCAGCCAAGTAAAAATAATACAAGGAATAATTAGGTGTAATTTATACTTACAAAATACGAAGAAAATTTCCCTGACCTGTTAAAACCTCATTGCACAAATCCTTACTAATATTATAAACGCGAAAGTTTATATGTATGGGTGTTTGTTACTCTTTCACGCAAAAACTACTGAACGTATCTGGATGAAATTTGGTAGGTAGACAGATTAGGACATGAATTGACATATAAGCTACTTTTCCACGCTCGCGAGACTCTTGCGGCACGCGCACTGCGCACCCTCGGAGACAGTCATAGAAACTATGTTCACGCGAGCGAAGCCGCTGGCAAAAGCTAGTATATTATAAATACGTAACAGAGACATGTGTCGGTCGTGTTTTTGGATTACGCTTTCCTCTGTTCCCGGTATTATATGATTATTATATGATAATATTGTCACAAAATTTCGTCGAGAAGTATCTATATTATAAATCTATGTCAAGTATCGAGCCGCGAATTAATAGACCATAATGAACATTTAATGACTCGAATTATTTATTTTCCATCGCGGCGCTGCTGCTAGGCATTTAAAAATATTTTTGTCTTTGTTTCAGGACTCTGATATAACAAAATAAGAAAAAATAAAACTGCCAAATTTAAACACAAAATAAAAGATTGTTTCAACATTTTTAGTTGTTTTTTTTTTTTAATAAAACCTTACCTGTCACCAGAGAACTTTCACCTTATTAACAATTACAGGACACTACTATTTATCGTTCACATATCTTAACTCTTTTTTTACAGCAAAAGAGAAGATGAGAAAGGTGTACCAGAATGGGCCATAGTTGAGCTGCAGGGTCTCATTCAGATGAAGAAGGAAGCGTCCTCCACCCCCACAGTGGTCGGCGACCTGCACTACTTCCGGCGGAACCGCCACCCGGTGCTTATCTTGGGACACCACGTGCTCAACGGCAAGGAGACCAAATTGGAACACCCCCTGGCTGTCATAGAGAAAGTCACAATCAACGAAAAAACAGAATACAAAGTGAAGGCTGTGGTCAAAAAGAAACTGCTATTTAAATCGCGACCGAAACCAATAATTTCTAACGTTGCTGAGAAAATATGATTTTTAAAATAAAGGTTGGTTGTAATTACTTGTTTTTTTTACACCACAGTTGGTAAAATGAGTCAATAGTTATTTATGATACAAGGGTGGTAAAAAGGAAAATAACAAACAAGTACCATTTACCATTCATCATCATCATCATATCAGCCACAAATCGTCCACTGCTGGACAAAGGACTCCCCCAAGGATTTCCACGACGACCGGTCCTGCGCTGCCCGCATCCATCGGCTTCCCGCGATCTTCACCAGGTCATCGGTCCACCGCGTGGGAGGCCTGCCTACGCTACGTTTTCCGGTGCGCGGTCGCCACTCGAGAACTTTACTACTCCAACAGCCATTTACCATTATCACGAGTATATCATATACCTTTTACACCCATGTATGTAGTAAGAAAACAATTTAAAAAATCGGCCAAGTGCGAGTAGGACTAGCGCAAAGAAAATAAATGTATATTAAAAAAATGGAAAATCTATGACTTTGTTCAAATCCAACTGCACACCGTAAATTGGTCGACTATTACTCCAAAACCTCATCATTTTCGTATAGTTTTCTTTTTAAATTAAAAATATATTTTCTACGATTTTTTTTGTTCAGATGTACTTAAATAACGGTTGAGCTGGTATTGGGACACTTGACTAACAAAAATTAGCACTTTAAAGCTTACAATACAAACCGTTCCCTGAATCTAAAAGGAAACTATACGGGTTCCTTGTTGACTTCGGAACCCTAAAAATAAAAACCGGCGAAGTGCGAGTCGGACTCGCGCACGGAGGGTTCAGTACCATTATCTATAAAAATACGTTAGTTGTATGGAAGCCTTCCTTAAATATTAATTTTATTTTGCTTTAATTATTTATTTTTAACTCATTATTAGTAAATAATACAACTCAATATTCTGTGAATATTTCAAGCGTCTACCTGTTGCCGTTATCAATATCAAGAAAAAAAGAATTTAAAAAATCACGTTTGTTGTATGGGTATTGTTTGAATATTTGTTTCATTTTAATTTAATTATTTATTTTTAAAGTGAATATATATATCTAAATATTCTGTGAATATTTCAAGCGTCTACCTGTTGCCGTTATCAATCATCATTGCAGCTCATATACGTCCCCACCGAGGGGCTCGAGCCTACCCTGAATCAGGGCGACAAGGCCTTAGTCGACCACGCGGGCCCAGTGCGGGTTGGTCGACTTCACACACAACCTTTGAGTTTCTTCGCAGGCGTGTGCAGGTTTCCTCACGATGTTTTCCTTCACCGTTAAAGCAATCGGTAAGTATGTACGTAAGTTTTTGAAAAACTCATTGGTACATTGGCCGTCCAGATTTGAACCCGGTACCTCTGGTTAGATGGACCGAGTCGTTACCGGTTGAGCCACCGACGCTTTTTATCAATATCGAGCAAAAAATCACGTTTGTTGTATGGGAGCCTAAAAAACAGAATAAAAAAATATTAGCCAGGCGGTTGTTACCGTCTTATCCTAAGTCTTGCCGCCAAACATCAATGTTAACAGCATAGATGTGTTGACTTGAAGATAAGATAGCCAGTTACCCCATTGCATCGGGGAAAATTAGTAAGCCCGTTTCCATCCCCGGCATCATCGTAACTTACGATGAGGTAAGATGATGCCAAAGAAACGACATCTAGCAAAGTATTTCCGAAAGTGCCTGTCTTTCCGTTTCTCTCCCAAGCTTAAACCACTAAATTATTCGATTTCGCTGAAATTTGGCACAGAGCTAAAAGAACGGAGAACACCATAGGATAATCTTCATCCCGAAAAATGCATAGTTCCCGATGGATATGGATAACCACACTTTGCAGGTAAATTGTCAAATGTCAATGGAGGATCTGGGAAAAGCTTAAATCCACGCTCGCCGTTTCGTCGAGGCATGCGCACTGCGGACTCGAATGGACTTATCCACGCGGGTGATGCTGCAGACAGAAGCTAGAAAATAAAAGGCTACGCTTACGCTGTTTTTGCATGGACACTTTATAGGAACTGGCTCTTAAGAAGGCCGTCCCTGGCTGCCGTCTATACAAATCGCAGTCCATTGATAATTTGAAAACAAGAAGTTAATTTGTTAATTGTTTGATTGTAGGGTCTTGGTGGAACTTTATATCACAGATATTGGTATATCACACATTTCTATTACAATTCATTTTGTAATTATATTTTTGACATTTTGATTACAATTCATTTTATAATTCTATTTTAATATTATTTTTTGTTTTTGTATTCTCATTTTATATTTTAATTTGTTTTATCATCATCATTAATTGCCCTGACATTGGTATTTTTTTACCAAATCTGTAGACATCGTAATTACCTGGTAACCCTAGAATTTATTTCAAATGTACCCACAAATTGTGTAAATAAATAGTCTGCCTGAAGATGGTGTTCGAAACCGGTCGCTGACAAATTAAAAACGCAGTTTTATTCATTTTATGTGGAATTAGTGTAGATATATACCAATATGTGTAAGAAGTTAATTTATAAAAAGATCCGTTTATTTACGATCCGATAAGAGGAATCTATGTCTGAATATCTCTGTCTTTTTCAAAAAAACGTTTAAATGCTGAAATATATGTTTTTTGAAAAATAAAGGGTTATACGGACATAGATTTGTCTTATCCGATCGTAAATAAACGGATCTCTTTATAAAAAACTTGTTTTCATATGACTACGATTCGTATGGACGGCGGCCACGGACGGCCTTCTTAACTATCTACTTGATAAATCCTTGAAAAAGAAAAACAGCCAAGTGCGAGTCAAGCTCGCCAAAAAGGGTTCTGTACCCTACACGAAAATATTTCTGATCTGTATTTACAAGAACTAAACGAATTAATTAAAAACTCGAAACACTTAACACCTCTTTTGGCCAGTCGGGCAAAAATTTATCCTGTGTCACTCACGGGATCAAAACGAATCTAACGACACATCTCACTCCAAAATCCATTAAGCCGTTTAGGCTACAGAGCGTGCCAAAGTAATAAATCCACATACACACTCGAAAAACTTAACCATCCTGGCGCTCGCTGTCGGGTATAAAATAAGTCTGATTGGAAAAGTGACCGTGAAATATATGGTCTTAACAAAGGTATGCACTTATTTTCAACTGGAGCTTGTACTCATAAAAATAAACAAGTTTCCCTAAGAATCCCATAGTCAATTCGCAAAAAAAAATTAGACTTCTCATGGAAATAGATCAGCTGGCGGGCAAACTTTGTATGGAAGTCCAAAAATTTTTTTGCTAATTGTCCATGGGTTTCTCAGGGAAAGTTATTCAGTTTTATGAGTACAAGCTCCAGTTAAAAATAAGTGCATACCTTTGTTAAGACCCTATATATCGATGTATGGAATAACATTTTTTCAACTAGAACGTTATTTCTGTACATCGATATACGTCACGGTCAATTTTCCAACTACAAATGTAACTTTGTAATAGGGGATCGGACTGCTAGTCATTTGAGTTACTTTTTATGATCTGTCGAAAAAGAAATTTTGTTCTAAAAATGTTTGAAATACCCACAAGTGACGTCATAGATTTTCAGCATCATTGACGAACTTATTTTGTGAATTTGATCAATTAAAAATTGAAGACGTGATGGAAAACAAAACAAGTAAGGTTTTTTGAAACTTCAAGGGAAAAGCAATTTAGGAAATCATCGTTCAGAATTTATTTTTGATGCAGTCCGCTCCCCTATTGCAAAAAATAACATTCTAAAAACTACAAAGTAATGATTTTCAGATTTTTAATATCTTGACCCCGTAGTTTTTTCAATTTTCGTGAAAATGTGTTCTATATCATTAACACATATCACAATTCCGTCTGTGCGTCCGTCCGCATGGCTCTGGAGGCTATATATCTTTAGTTCGATTGGGACCAAATTTGGAACATGTGTTTTAAATTATTTCATCGAGGGATTATCAAAAGTATCTTCGTACCGTCAAACCGACATACAACAAAAACTGAAAATATTGTTTTCCTCAAAAACGGCTCTAACGATTTTGATGAAACTTTGCATGTCGGAGTTTCTTATGTTTATCTATTACTTAAACCTATTGGTCTGGGAAAAATCGTGATAGTACGGTTCTCCTACAAATTAAATTGAAACTTGTGATTTACTTACAAATGGTTGGAGTTATTGAATTGACATGTATTACGAATAATAGTATACAGTATGTAAAAAAAAATGTGTAGGAACCGTTAACTGGGGGTTCTCCTCATCATACTGAACCACTTTCCTCAAGGAACCCATAGACAATTCTAAAAAAAATTGGACCCCCGGGCCTCCATACTAAAATGCACAAAATTGGTCGATCAGCTGATCGATTTGTATGAAGAGTAAAATTATTATTTTTTTGCGATTTCAGCGTCGTAGAAAAATGTTGTTCAGTATGATGAGTGGAAGCCCCAAATAACGGGATCCACACCAATTTTGTTACACCCTGTATATTTGATCATGCATTATGAATTCATCAAAATTATTTTAAAAAAACTTATTTTTGGATGAAATACAATAAAAAAAAATTGTCTTGAAAGTTTAGTGCGGGCTGTCGTGCAATTTGTTTCCTCTTCTTGTACTGTGAGACCTTGCTTTTTACTGAATTTCATGATTTTAGGTCAACGCTTTTGATAGTATTTTATAAACTGGATGGTAATTTTTTCACTGCGTTGACTTAAAAGATTGATTTTTAACTCCAAGGGGCCATAGACCTAAGTATTTGATATTAAATTAAACTTGATAGGAAGAGGACGACGTAGGAGAGTGGCCGAGGTAGGAGTGTGGACGAGGTAGGACAAACAAGTGGACAAAGCGCAATAGTGAACGAAGTAGGAAAGTAGTCGAAATAGGAAAGTAGACGAGGTCCTCCGGAGGGTCTATGCGTTCCCGAGAAAAAGGGTCTTGGCAACAGACAGACAGACAACGAAGTGCTCCTATAAGGGTTCCTTTTTCCTTTGGATGTAAGGAACCATTATACCAAATTGAATAAATACATTAACTCGGCAAACAAAAAGAAATTAATTATTACATGACTAAAACAGGTAACTTTTAAGATATATTTATTATTATTACATAGAGTAGTTCACAGTGTGAGATATGACAATTATTACACAATATATCTATCTTACAACTACTTAACTCAAAAACTAAGTAGTTAATGTTTAATGGATTCTAACTAAGGATTTGTATTCGGTGCTTTTGGGACCTGTTAATATTTCACCCCAAGTTATCGCTGGATAGAATGCAAACCTGAGCATTTTAGTACCAAAAAAATAAATACCTACATTGAATAAAAATAATATAGTAGTAAAGTAAACGTGATTGATCATTTATAAATGGAACTGTAAAGTTTTTGGTTAGAATAATGGATAATTATGAGTTCTAGCTGGCACATACAGAATACATAAGTATTTTTTTTTTATTTGCGCACCTATATTGTTGCAGTCAGTAAACAATACTAAGCTCTTATCCGTTGGGAAAAGCGTCGACCTATAAACAATACAAAGCACTTATCCGTTGTGGATAACTTCGACCTATAAAATTATTAATTTCGAATATTTAGATTAGTATGTATGTTTAATGAAAGGCACTTTTTTTTCTATTTTTAATAAAACCAAAAGAGCAATAAATTACATTTTGAGTTTGTGAATATTTAAAAACTTTATCCTCTAAGTATTGTCTAAGTAAACTAAATTTTAAAAGTATATAAAATTAAACTTACAATGAAGGAATGAATTACTCTATTTGAAGAACATACGCAGGGTGTAAAAATTGGTGTAGGAAATTGGTTTTAAACACCTCCGTAGCATAACAGTTAGCCTATTAGCTTCACATCAGGAGGTCGCGGGTTCTATTCCCGGCTGAGTCTAACTTTGTAAGACGCGGTTTGGTTGGTGGAAGGTATTTTCTTCTAAGCCCGTCCTGAGTAGCTACCACCATCTTATCTAAGAATTGAAGATAAGACAGAAAGCCAGTTTCCATTGCATTGGGGAATCTTGGTAAGCCCGCTTCTATCTTCGGCATCATCGTTACATACCATCAGCCTTGAACCTTCTTATGAGGCCCATATGAGGCAACACACACTGGTGAAAGACCTTAGTCTTGAGACACTGCGGTATTTGGGACGTGAAGATATTGCAAAGCTTCCCGAACGCTTCCTAGTTGAGTTGGATTCGTCGATTGATCTCTTTCTCGAAGTTGGATTTTTTTTATTCACTATTGGTAAACCCTTGACAACATCTCACCTGGTGGTAAGTGACAATGTTGCCGAAGATGAAAGCGGGCTTACCAAGAATCCCCAACGCAATGGGGAACTGGCTATCTTATCTTCAAGATCCTACACCAATTTTGTAACACCCTATATAATGAAACGTGTTTCTTACATACTACAAGTATATAAATAGGCCACTCCTCTTCCAAGAGGACGAATTTTGTATCGGTGCGAGCGGTAATCTGCGCTCGTCTGTATCGTCAAAGCTAAACTAGCGCTTAGTTTAGCGCTTGCTCAAGCGGATGTCCGCGCCGCGGTAGCGCATTGTGGACGACACGCGGGCGCCGTCCGCACGGCAATAATACACTAATATGCAACTGGTACATGCTGCTATCCGCACGGACCGAACCGTACGAGTCGCTCTAAAACCGACCTTACAGGCGTAAAGATACGACACACAGACACCTCCCACCGCCAATATAAGTCGTCGCCTGCCGTACCGGCCCGGATGCACGCTTGTGTCGTTCGCTGTGAGTGCGACACGTCAAGACTGAGGTGGGTAAGAGAAGCACGCATGTCGCATACTGCAAGTGTAGTATCATCTAAGAGGCGTCTGATTTATTCAGGGTTACTTGTAATTCGACGGCATCCCTATAAACTACATCTAATTTAGAACAAAAATCATAAACCTTAAGTATTTAAAATCGTTCCCATCATACAAACTTAAAATGACTACTTCTTGAAAATGGATGGGCCGATTCCAATGAAACTTTATACACATAAACAAGTCTGTAATTTCTAGTTTGTGGATAGAATACTTTTTTTTTAATAATGAATTCTAAGATTACTGTGAAAACCTTAAAACACTATATTTTTCTAAATGTAATCCTATCGACAAATAAGAATTTCGTGGCTTGCTTATGTGTATTGAGTTTTATTAGAATCGATCTATCCATTTTCAAGAAGTATTAATTTTAAGACTGTATGGGAAATTCTGAAAATACGCTCTTAGTGTTAAGTGACTTAAATCGTTTTTTTTATTATGTCCAGTTTAATTTTCGTATAAAACATGTATTTGCAAAAAAAAGTCTTCGTGATTTTGTGAAAAAAAAAAACACACTACGGTAGTGATTATTGCACTACTCAGAATTCAGGAAGTTGCGAAAGGGAGTAAGCAATACGTTATACAGTGATGCTGTAAGTACATCCTTACGTAACTTATAGCTTTGTCCCTTTCGTACCTTCCTAAATTCAGAGCAGTTAAATTTTATTTTTATTTTTTTACTAAAAATTTAAGTGCGTTCAATTGCCACTCACCTGATGGGAAGTGATGATGATGCAGTCGACGAAATACAAATAATTAAAAAATTATGCCTGATAACTCAAATAATGCCTATTCACTCTTGCCTCGAAGATCTACAAATTATAGGGATCGGGAAACACTGACGCTGGCAAGGAGTCCATAAAGCTGTACGCATAATAAATGAGGAAACGTAACGCTTCGTGCGAAAAGGTGGAACATCAACAACAAAGCGATGCATCCCATACCAAACTAAATAACTTTAACCCCTAAATAACTTAAGCGTGCAAAAATACTGAAAAAACCCTTCGTGTATTTATCACCTTTTCAACAAGATTCAAAAACTTAAAACATTTAAATTAGTTCCAATAAAGAACAATCAAAGGCCCGTACAAAATTCTGAATAAAATGTAAGTTTTGAATTTCCAAGATTTTTTTAATCCACAATTTATAAGCCTTTGGGCATCATCTCACCTGATGGTAAGTGACGATGATGCCGATGGAAGCGTTTATTCGCTGACCTATTGAAAAAATTTGAACCTAGTTTTGCTTCACACGAAATTCTTAGAAATATTGTAGGAGCTTGATGAAATCATCGTTTTTGTAGGTCATTTTTTTTTACTATTATGTATTTTATATTTATTTGACAAGTAACTACAAGTACAATAGAGAATGGAATAACCATTACACCACGGAGGCGGTTAACTTGACTCAAAAAACTTAACAACATATATTCCCAAGGTACTTAAACTTGCTAGTCAAATCATCATCATATCATCTCATATACGTCCCCACCGAGGGGCTCGAGTCTACCCTGAATTAGGGCGATCGGGCCTTAGTCGACCACGCGGGCCCAGTGCGTGTTGGTCGACTTCACACACAACCTTCGAGTTTCTTCGCAGGCGTGTGCAGGTTTCCTCACGATGTTTTTCTTCACCGTAAGAGCGTCGGATAAACGTACATATGATTCTAAATTGGAAATCACATTGGTACGTGGCAGGATTCAAACCACGAAATCCCGCCCGGACAGGAGGCCGTTACGCCACCGACGCGTCAAATCATATAATTATGAAAACATCATGTACGTTCGTAAGAATTGGCATTATTCCTTTATTTCGGATAACATGGGTCCATTAGTAACACAGATCTTACAAACTATGTCAGTACAGAACAGGCTCAATCAAAAAAAAGTTCCGATAGAACCTCACATAAATTCAATGTGAAGCCAATCAAATCCACTCCAACCCTGTACATACACTGTACACGCACACATAAAACATAAAAATCTAAAATACTCGTTATGAGCTAAGACGTCGTCGAAGACACGCACACGCCGATACCGTACACATGTTTCAAAAAGTGGCTTCAACTTGACAGTGCGAAGCGTTCTATCTCAGCTTTTTTTGTTATGGAAGAATGGGTATTACAAAAATATGAACTAAGCGGTCATGTCCAGAAGTCACTCGCACGCACTGCCACAGCACGGTACAGTCGCAGCTGTCCGCCACCGCCTGCAAGATGTTGTTGCCGCAGGCCCGCACTATACGCAGAGATCAACGCGGCTCGCTTGCCGGCCACAACTCTGGCCCGGAATCCATCTATACCTTGTTGTAAGTCTGATTAATGATAAAGTTTCTTGTATATTTTGCACGCACGCATTATTTTTTATTTTTTACAAAATCACGACGAATTCAAGCAAATGCATTCATACAAAGATATCTCGAAAATTATTGATTTTCGACACAGGGGTTTATGATATATGTTTTTTTTTTGTTGGTAAACACTGTGTCCTTAAAGGGATGGCGTTGAATAACAATTAACCCGTATACAGAGGCGGCGCGCCGGTATCTTTTTTAGAGTAGCGGACGCCGCCGGACGGACAGTTAACAATACGCTTAGTAAAAGAGCAGTACTCATTTCCAGTGAAATTTTCAGTTATTCCTTACTTTGGCTAAAAAAAGAAAATTTATACATATAATTATAAAGTACCTACTAAGTTAAATCTAGGGCATAAACTCATGAACCTCTAAACAAGACATAAACAATTTATTTATAACATAACATAGTAATCTATAATCTAATCTAACAACAACTCTATAAAAACTGCTTAGTATCAAGTTCTGAAATAAATTTCCAATGCATAAAAATAATGGCAAAGATTTTGTTGATTGACGCTCTGTATCAAACTTTGGCAGATTTTATTTTATTCCAAAAAGGTAATTCATAAAATATATGTAAGAAAGCAGTTTTTACAGAATTAATGTACACACAAAAAAAAATTCCTCAGTCGATTGCCCAAAAGGCATACTAAAATAAAACCAACTGATAGCAATAAAATTACATATGACAGAAAATAACATAATTTTATATATATGTTATATACCTCAATAGATATTTTTTTAAATCGAGTTATAATTTTGCACTATACTTTGTAAAAAAATAGTAATACATGCTTTCAAGAAAGATATTTATATAAACCAAATATACTGGCTACGTACGACTATTGCAGTCTGCTTGTGATTTTTTAAACACGGACATAAAAAGTTACACAAAACAAAATATATCTACTTCGACTTTTAATTCGACAACCTCACAATTTCTTACTATGTTTTAATTAAAGAAGTATGTTTATTAAATTAAAATGTAAAAACACATTACAATTCTGCTATAAATTAGTACCTACGATTTCCCAACAAGCACTGCACTTAACTTACTTAGTCGAATTAAAAATCGGTCAAGTGAACGTTAGTGTAATGTTACCTATAGTAAACCCATAACGAACTTACTTGTATTATAACTAAGTGTGTGTGTCGGTGAGAGTAGCGCGCAGTACCTCCTGGCCCTCCACGGAGGTCCAGTACTGCACGAGAAGGTCGCGCTCCTTCTCCAATGCCGCCTGGAATGTCGCCCCGGCTGACGCCTTCCTCAGCCTGAGCAGCTGCTTCTTCAGTAGTACGCCCTGAAACAACACGGTATTACAATTTAGACTTATCTCAGATCAAAAAAAAAGTCAACCTCAAGTAAATTTAATTTGAAGCCAGTCAAAACCACTCCAACCCTGTATGTACACTGTACGTGCACTGTACACGCACACATAAGACATCAAAACCTCAAAATGCTCGATAGTATGTACTAAGACATCGACGAAGACACTCACACACATACAACAGACCGATACCGCACCGCACACATGTGTCAAAAGTGGGTTCAACTTGACAGTTCGCAGCATTGTATCTGAACTTTTTTTTTTATATGAGCGTGAAGTGAATAGTACTACCACAGTGTAAATAAATCTATACAGTCGTCCAAGAGGCGACTAAACACGGCAATCGTGCGGGGTTGGTGGGCGAGCCGCGGGAGATCGAGCCCCAATTACCCTATTGCCTGTTCGGGACAGTTCATTCAATTCATTCAGACGGCGGCGGAAGAGGACATGACCTACGACGTCAGCTTTGACGCAAACATCAAAGGCGTTAAACAAACTGTATGGTTTCTTACAACACTGTGTGGTAAGTGTCGAGCATGGCCCCATCACCAGGAGTGGCACAGTAAACAGCTTCAGAAGGTTTTTACGCCATAGTTGTAAGAGAAAAAACTCGAAAGTAAAACCTGACTACAGAAAATCCAGTACTTCGTGTAAATTTGATTTACACAGACCGGCACATCAAGCTAAGCACTTTGGACTTTGTATACCGTTCTTATGCCGAATGTGTATGGATCAGAATCGCACTACGAGTGTATAGCTTGATGTGCTGGCCTCTGTACCTTAACAACCCATAGAGCGTCGGTGGCGTAACCGCTAGGACCATTACCTCCTGTCCGGGAGGTCGTGGTTCGAATCCTGCCACATACCAATGTGTTTTCGAATTTTGAAACCTGCACACACCTTCGAAGAAACTCGAAGGTTGTGTGAGAAGTAGACACGTGCCTTGAGAAGCACAGAAACGTTCGAGGTAAATGCCACTAATGGTCAAACCCATCCAGGTAATGACCGTGCATATAGTCAGTTAACCTACAAGATCGACGCGGCCACGTAAGTAGCACTGAGTTATGACCGCTTTCGAAATAGTACGACTAATCTATTCTGATCTATTACAAATTTAACAACAACTCGAAACAAGTTCAGTAAACATTTAAAAATGGTCCCTAATGGGAACAAATTCAACATACTAACGAACATTCAAAATGGCCCCTCATCATATCAGCCGAAACACGTCCACTGCTGGACAAAAGGCCTCCCCCAAGGATTTCCGGTCCTGGGCTGCCTGCATCCATCGGCTTTCCGCAATCTTCACCAGGTCGTCGGTCCACCGCGTGGGACGCCTGCTTACGCTACGTTTTCCGGTGCGCGGTCGCCACTCGAGAACTTTACTACTCCAACGGCCATCTTTTCTACGACCTATGTGCCCTGCCCACTGCCACTTCAGTTTAGCGATTCTTGAGCTATGTCGGTTACTTTGGTTCTCCTGCGGATCTCCTCGTTTCCGATTCGATCACGCAGAGAAACTCCGAGCATAGCACGCTGCATTGCCCTTTGGGTGACCTTGAGCCTTCTTATGAGGCCCATAGTAAGCGACCATGTCTCGGTTCCTTAAGTCATCACTGGCAACACACACTGGTCAAAGACCTTAGTCTTGAGACACTGTGGTATTTGGGACGTGAAGATATTGCGAAGCTTCCCGAACGTTACCCAGCCGAGTTGGATTCGTCGATTGATCTCTTTCTTGAAGTTGGACATACCTAGCTGGACTTTTTGTCCTAGGTATACATATTCGTCAACAACTTCCACTGTAGAGTCTCTAACCTTTAGAGGGGTGGGTGCGACACGGGCATTTAACATTATTTTCGTCTTGTCCATGTTCATTTTAAGACCCACTTGTTGAGAGACTTTACTGAGGCCATCGAGTATTGTGTTTAGGTCTTCCATAATCTCAGCCATGACCACGATATCGTCAGCGAATCGGAGGTGGGTTATGTACTCGCCGTTGATATTGATGCCGAATCCACCCCAGTCTAGAAGCTTGAAAACATCTTCCAGGGCGGCGGTGAACAGTTTCGGAGATATAATGTCTCCCTGTCTCACCCCTCGCTGCAACTGGATAGGTTTCGAGTTCTGGTCCTGGAGGCGAACCGAAATGGTGGCGTTTTCATACAGACACTTCAACACTTCGATGTATCGATGGTCAATTTGGCACCGCTGGAGAGACTGTAGCACAGCCCAGGTTTTGACTGAATCAAAGGCTTTCTCATAGTCCACAAACGCCAAGCATAGTGGCTGATTGTACTCTTCAGTCTTCTGTATAATCTGCCGCAGCGTATGTATGTGGTATATGGTATTGTAGGCTGGAAGTCGTCAAACCTGCGTGCGAGACGATTCGTAATGACTCTCGAAAACAGCTTGTAGACATGGCTCAGAAGTGAGATGGGTCTGTAGTTCTTCAGCAGGGCGTTGTCACCCTTTTTGAAGAAAAGCACGACCACTCTTCTGTGCCATGCCTTAGGCGTTTGTCCCTCGAGTATAACGGAATTAAATAACTTCTGAAGAGTTTTAAGTACCGGTGTTCCACCTGGTTTCAGATGTTCAGCCGAAATTCATCGTCACCCGTTACCTTGTTGTTCTTGAGCTGTTTGAGAGCCATTCCAATCTCGTACAGGCTGACGTCCAGGATATCTTTTCCGTATGGTGAGAGCCATTCTAATCTCGTACAGGCTGACGTCCGGGATATCTTTGCCGTATGGCTCCCGGCTAAGAATAAGACCAACACATCGCTTCTAATAGGGGTCGTAAGAGTCGACTAAAATAAATTAATAAATATTTATTTTAGGTTAAAACCCATAAGGTCAATGAATAGTCACATCATACATTAATAGTTTACAAAAGCAGTAAAACAACAAATTATTTCTTATTGGCACTCTGGTGTAATGACGACCAGTGTGTCAGGAAACCATTGCCGAAAAGGTCCGTGCTCACCAAACGCAATAGTTCGTTACCTGAGTCACGAATTCGCTTCCAAAAAGGGCCGCCCTACTCCTCCTAATGGCGAAAAAATCCGGGACCCTGGCCTCGGCGAACATGCCTGACGCACTGCACCAGCGTGGCAGCTTCATCATGATGCGAAAGGCATCATTATACTGTACTCGAAGGGTGGAGTATATTTTCCTTGAATACTTGATCCATAAAGGACAAGTATAAAAACATTGACAAAATGCCTTAAATAGGGTTACTTTAGAATAGAATAGAATGCTTTATTTGCTTTTAAATAAGGTAAGTATAAAAGGTCTTACAATAGTTTCAGAATCACTTATTTAGCTACTTTAATGTTATTAGCATGCAAATATTTTTATAAGTACAAAAAAAAAGTAGGTCCAAGTAATTATTCAACATTTTCCAAATTCAAAATTCAAATAAAATAATGATACTACAGATTAACATTGCTTATGTTTTAGAAAATCGTCAACGGAATAAAACCTGTTCTGAAGAAGCCACTCATGCAATGTTGCCTTAAACTTATTAAAGGGCAATTCCCAAATCGATTGCGGTATTTAATTGTATATTATGTGGCCCATCCAGTAACAATTTTTCAGAAATCGCGTTGTTTTGGGAATCTCATCCGTTACTAACCTGTCAGGATTCCTCTTATTTCGGACTGATACGTCTCTAACTTTTCTGTAGAACACTTGTTGATTTTGTTTAACTACTTTTGCCATTTGTTGTATATAAAGACAAGGTAGTGGCAGTATTTTTAAGTTTCTAAATAGGGGCCTACATGAAACATCTTGTGAAACACCGAATATGGCACGGACACACTTTTTTTGAGCGATAAAAACCTTTTTGACATTAGTACTGTTCCCCCATATTATGAGACCGTATCTGAGGACCGATGCTACGTAAGCAAAGTATGCTGTAACTGCAGTATGTCTTGTCGCTACCTTAGTCAGTTTATAAATGGCAAAACTGAAACTATTGACTTTTGCACATACTTTTTCAACCTGTTCTTTCCAGTCAAGCTTCTCGTCAATAAAAGTACCTAGAAACTTAACGTTACTAGCGCTTCTAAGGGTTTTTCCATTACAAGTAACATTCAATGAATTAAAATTATAATTGTTAAAGTTAAGGTATGTCGATTTGTCTAAACTAATTTGCAAATTATTACTGCTTACCCATTTGTATATTGATTTGATTGCATTATTGATGTCAGATTCGTGAATATTAAATGTAATTTTTTTTTCACCATTACTGAAATATCGTCCGCAAAAAGCATTGGTCTATGTCTAGTCGTATCCGGTAAATCGTTAATATATATATTAAGAATAAGAGAGGACCGAGTACACTCCCTTGTGGTACGCCATGTGTAATTAACCTAAACTCTGATTTGTAAGTCTGCGTTATATGCTTATTGTTGAGTTTGCTTAAGAAAAATTTTCTTCGTATTTTGTATGCAAATTCAAACAGGGCGACTAGAGCGAGCTGCATCTTGAACGTTAAAATCTCCAGACTGGAAACGCTTTTATCAAGTTCGTGCTACTGACTGATACTGCATTAGATCCATAAACAGCACAAATTTTATTTGCGGCTTGTGTTGCATTTTTACCTTTTTTTAAATAAAATTTCAAAATATAGCGAATTTCTTCGTTAGTGTGCCTTAAGTCAAATAGTTCATATGACGTCATTTGTGGCTAACCTGTCTATTTGCATTCATTTTTTTATAAATATCAGACAAGTTAGCCAACATCACGTCATATGAAATATTTGATGAAACGCACTCTATCTTCACTCATTTTCGCAGACAGAAAAAACAATTAAAAAATGGCGGAAATCTTTTTTTAATAAAATTTTGTATGTTTACCTCAAAGAGTACCTTATACATACAAGTCACTATTTCAATTAAAACAGCGCCTCTAGCGGAAAGAGCTCAAACTAATACAGAAACTAATTTAAAAAGTTTACTGGTCTCCAACTCGCGCACTCCGGATTGTTATCACGTGAGCTCTGACCATTCGGCTATGTATCATGTATACTAATAGGGATGACGACAGCATCAGAAATAAATGATGAACTCTTGATCACTAAACGGCCCTCCTACTTAAACTTTGGAAAGCCTCACTCGTTTTGTTTTCCATCAAGTCTTCGATTTTTAATTCATCAAAATCACAAAATGAGTACATAAATGACTCTGCAAAACTATGACGTCACGCCTAGGTATTTCAAACATTTTTAGAACAAAATGTCGTTTTTGACAGATGATAAAATGTAAATCAGATGACTAGCATTCGTCATCCCTATTCTGAGGTATCATGAATGATAAATGATTACGAAATTTTTGACTAGTTTTGAACTCGCGCACATCACAATGGCTTGTGGCGGCAACTATCAAAGAATGTGAAAACTACTCTTTCTCCATACAAAGAAAGAATTTTCCCGAGTGAATAGCCCGTGTTTCACCTTTTTATTATCCTTTTTATAACCAGCCAAGTAAAAATAATACAAGGAATAATTAGGTGTAATTTATACTTACAAAATACGAAGAAAATTTCCCTGACCTGTTAAAACCTCATTGCACAAATCCTTACTAATATTATAAACGCGAAAGTTTATATGTATGGGTGTTTGTTACTCTTTCACGCAAAAACTACTGAACGTATCTGGATGAAATTTGGTAGGTAGACAGATTAGGACATGAATTGACATATAAGCTACTTTTCCACGCTCGCGAGACTCTTGCGGCACGCGCACTGCGCACCCTCGGAGACAGTCATAGAAACTATGTTCACGCGAGCGAAGCCGCTGGCAAAAGCTAGTATATTATAAATACGTAACAGAGACATGTGTCGGTCGTGTTTTTGGATTACGCTTTCCTCTGTTCCCGGTATTATATGATTATTATATGATAATATTGTCACAAAATTTCGTCGAGAAGTATCTATATTATAAATCTATGTCAAGTATCGAGCCGCGAATTAATAGACCATAATGAACATTTAATGACTCGAATTATTTATTTTCCATCGCGGCGCTGCTGCTAGGCATTTAAAAATATTTTTGTCTTTGTTTCAGGACTCTGATATAACAAAATAAGAAAAAATAAAACTGCCAAATTTAAACACAAAATAAAAGATTGTTTCAACATTTTTAGTTGTTTTTTTTTTTTAATAAAACCTTACCTGTCACCAGAGAACTTTCACCTTATTAACAATTACAGGACACTACTATTTATCGTTCACATATCTTAACTCTTTTTTTACAGCAAAAGAGAAGATGAGAAAGGTGTACCAGAATGGGCCATAGTTGAGCTGCAGGGTCTCATTCAGATGAAGAAGGAAGCGTCCTCCACCCCCACAGTGGTCGGCGACCTGCACTACTTCCGGCGGAACCGCCACCCGGTGCTTATCTTGGGACACCACGTGCTCAACGGCAAGGAGACCAAATTGGAACACCCCCTGGCTGTCATAGAGAAAGTCACAATCAACGAAAAAACAGAATACAAAGTGAAGGCTGTGGTCAAAAAGAAACTGCTATTTAAATCGCGACCGAAACCAATAATTTCTAACGTTGCTGAGAAAATATGATTTTTAAAATAAAGGTTGGTTGTAATTACTTGTTTTTTTTACACCACAGTTGGTAAAATGAGTCAATAGTTATTTATGATACAAGGGTGGTAAAAAGGAAAATAACAAACAAGTACCATTTACCATTCATCATCATCATCATATCAGCCACAAATCGTCCACTGCTGGACAAAGGACTCCCCCAAGGATTTCCACGACGACCGGTCCTGCGCTGCCCGCATCCATCGGCTTCCCGCGATCTTCACCAGGTCATCGGTCCACCGCGTGGGAGGCCTGCCTACGCTACGTTTTCCGGTGCGCGGTCGCCACTCGAGAACTTTACTACTCCAACAGCCATTTACCATTATCACGAGTATATCATATACCTTTTACACCCATGTATGTAGTAAGAAAACAATTTAAAAAATCGGCCAAGTGCGAGTAGGACTAGCGCAAAGAAAATAAATGTATATTAAAAAAATGGAAAATCTATGACTTTGTTCAAATCCAACTGCACACCGTAAATTGGTCGACTATTACTCCAAAACCTCATCATTTTCGTATAGTTTTCTTTTTAAATTAAAAATATATTTTCTACGATTTTTTTTGTTCAGATGTACTTAAATAACGGTTGAGCTGGTATTGGGACACTTGACTAACAAAAATTAGCACTTTAAAGCTTACAATACAAACCGTTCCCTGAATCTAAAAGGAAACTATACGGGTTCCTTGTTGACTTCGGAACCCTAAAAATAAAAACCGGCGAAGTGCGAGTCGGACTCGCGCACGGAGGGTTCAGTACCATTATCTATAAAAATACGTTAGTTGTATGGAAGCCTTCCTTAAATATTAATTTTATTTTGCTTTAATTATTTATTTTTAACTCATTATTAGTAAATAATACAACTCAATATTCTGTGAATATTTCAAGCGTCTACCTGTTGCCGTTATCAATATCAAGAAAAAAAGAATTTAAAAAATCACGTTTGTTGTATGGGTATTGTTTGAATATTTGTTTCATTTTAATTTAATTATTTATTTTTAAAGTGAATATATATATCTAAATATTCTGTGAATATTTCAAGCGTCTACCTGTTGCCGTTATCAATCATCATTGCAGCTCATATACGTCCCCACCGAGGGGCTCGAGCCTACCCTGAATCAGGGCGACAAGGCCTTAGTCGACCACGCGGGCCCAGTGCGGGTTGGTCGACTTCACACACAACCTTTGAGTTTCTTCGCAGGCGTGTGCAGGTTTCCTCACGATGTTTTCCTTCACCGTTAAAGCAATCGGTAAGTATGTACGTAAGTTTTTGAAAAACTCATTGGTACATTGGCCGTCCAGATTTGAACCCGGTACCTCTGGTTAGATGGACCGAGTCGTTACCGGTTGAGCCACCGACGCTTTTTATCAATATCGAGCAAAAAATCACGTTTGTTGTATGGGAGCCTAAAAAACAGAATAAAAAAATATTAGCCAGGCGGTTGTTACCGTCTTATCCTAAGTCTTGCCGCCAAACATCAATGTTAACAGCATAGATGTGTTGACTTGAAGATAAGATAGCCAGTTACCCCATTGCATCGGGGAAAATTAGTAAGCCCGTTTCCATCCCCGGCATCATCGTAACTTACGATGAGGTAAGATGATGCCAAAGAAACGACATCTAGCAAAGTATTTCCGAAAGTGCCTGTCTTTCCGTTTCTCTCCCAAGCTTAAACCACTAAATTATTCGATTTCGCTGAAATTTGGCACAGAGCTAAAAGAACGGAGAACACCATAGGATAATCTTCATCCCGAAAAATGCATAGTTCCCGATGGATATGGATAACCACACTTTGCAGGTAAATTGTCAAATGTCAATGGAGGATCTGGGAAAAGCTTAAATCCACGCTCGCCGTTTCGTCGAGGCATGCGCACTGCGGACTCGAATGGACTTATCCACGCGGGTGATGCTGCAGACAGAAGCTAGAAAATAAAAGGCTACGCTTACGCTGTTTTTGCATGGACACTTTATAGGAACTGGCTCTTAAGAAGGCCGTCCCTGGCTGCCGTCTATACAAATCGCAGTCCATTGATAATTTGAAAACAAGAAGTTAATTTGTTAATTGTTTGATTGTAGGGTCTTGGTGGAACTTTATATCACAGATATTGGTATATCACACATTTCTATTACAATTCATTTTGTAATTATATTTTTGACATTTTGATTACAATTCATTTTATAATTCTATTTTAATATTATTTTTTGTTTTTGTATTCTCATTTTATATTTTAATTTGTTTTATCATCATCATTAATTGCCCTGACATTGGTATTTTTTTACCAAATCTGTAGACATCGTAATTACCTGGTAACCCTAGAATTTATTTCAAATGTACCCACAAATTGTGTAAATAAATAGTCTGCCTGAAGATGGTGTTCGAAACCGGTCGCTGACAAATTAAAAACGCAGTTTTATTCATTTTATGTGGAATTAGTGTAGATATATACCAATATGTGTAAGAAGTTAATTTATAAAAAGATCCGTTTATTTACGATCCGATAAGAGGAATCTATGTCTGAATATCTCTGTCTTTTTCAAAAAAACGTTTAAATGCTGAAATATATGTTTTTTGAAAAATAAAGGGTTATACGGACATAGATTTGTCTTATCCGATCGTAAATAAACGGATCTCTTTATAAAAAACTTGTTTTCATATGACTACGATTCGTATGGACGGCGGCCACGGACGGCCTTCTTAACTATCTACTTGATAAATCCTTGAAAAAGAAAAACAGCCAAGTGCGAGTCAAGCTCGCCAAAAAGGGTTCTGTACCCTACACGAAAATATTTCTGATCTGTATTTACAAGAACTAAACGAATTAATTAAAAACTCGAAACACTTAACACCTCTTTTGGCCAGTCGGGCAAAAATTTATCCTGTGTCACTCACGGGATCAAAACGAATCTAACGACACATCTCACTCCAAAATCCATTAAGCCGTTTAGGCTACAGAGCGTGCCAAAGTAATAAATCCACATACACACTCGAAAAACTTAACCATCCTGGCGCTCGCTGTCGGGTATAAAATAAGTCTGATTGGAAAAGTGACCGTGAAATATATGGTCTTAACAAAGGTATGCACTTATTTTCAACTGGAGCTTGTACTCATAAAAATAAACAAGTTTCCCTAAGAATCCCATAGTCAATTCGCAAAAAAAAATTAGACTTCTCATGGAAATAGATCAGCTGGCGGGCAAACTTTGTATGGAAGTCCAAAAATTTTTTTGCTAATTGTCCATGGGTTTCTCAGGGAAAGTTATTCAGTTTTATGAGTACAAGCTCCAGTTAAAAATAAGTGCATACCTTTGTTAAGACCCTATATATCGATGTATGGAATAACATTTTTTCAACTAGAACGTTATTTCTGTACATCGATATACGTCACGGTCAATTTTCCAACTACAAATGTAACTTTGTAATAGGGGATCGGACTGCTAGTCATTTGAGTTACTTTTTATGATCTGTCGAAAAAGAAATTTTGTTCTAAAAATGTTTGAAATACCCACAAGTGACGTCATAGATTTTCAGCATCATTGACGAACTTATTTTGTGAATTTGATCAATTAAAAATTGAAGACGTGATGGAAAACAAAACAAGTAAGGTTTTTTGAAACTTCAAGGGAAAAGCAATTTAGGAAATCATCGTTCAGAATTTATTTTTGATGCAGTCCGCTCCCCTATTGCAAAAAATAACATTCTAAAAACTACAAAGTAATGATTTTCAGATTTTTAATATCTTGACCCCGTAGTTTTTTCAATTTTCGTGAAAATGTGTTCTATATCATTAACACATATCACAATTCCGTCTGTGCGTCCGTCCGCATGGCTCTGGAGGCTATATATCTTTAGTTCGATTGGGACCAAATTTGGAACATGTGTTTTAAATTATTTCATCGAGGGATTATCAAAAGTATCTTCGTACCGTCAAACCGACATACAACAAAAACTGAAAATATTGTTTTCCTCAAAAACGGCTCTAACGATTTTGATGAAACTTTGCATGTCGGAGTTTCTTATGTTTATCTATTACTTAAACCTATTGGTCTGGGAAAAATCGTGATAGTACGGTTCTCCTACAAATTAAATTGAAACTTGTGATTTACTTACAAATGGTTGGAGTTATTGAATTGACATGTATTACGAATAATAGTATACAGTATGTAAAAAAAAATGTGTAGGAACCGTTAACTGGGGGTTCTCCTCATCATACTGAACCACTTTCCTCAAGGAACCCATAGACAATTCTAAAAAAAATTGGACCCCCGGGCCTCCATACTAAAATGCACAAAATTGGTCGATCAGCTGATCGATTTGTATGAAGAGTAAAATTATTATTTTTTTGCGATTTCAGCGTCGTAGAAAAATGTTGTTCAGTATGATGAGTGGAAGCCCCAAATAACGGGATCCACACCAATTTTGTTACACCCTGTATATTTGATCATGCATTATGAATTCATCAAAATTATTTTAAAAAAACTTATTTTTGGATGAAATACAATAAAAAAAAATTGTCTTGAAAGTTTAGTGCGGGCTGTCGTGCAATTTGTTTCCTCTTCTTGTACTGTGAGACCTTGCTTTTTACTGAATTTCATGATTTTAGGTCAACGCTTTTGATAGTATTTTATAAACTGGATGGTAATTTTTTCACTGCGTTGACTTAAAAGATTGATTTTTAACTCCAAGGGGCCATAGACCTAAGTATTTGATATTAAATTAAACTTGATAGGAAGAGGACGACGTAGGAGAGTGGCCGAGGTAGGAGTGTGGACGAGGTAGGACAAACAAGTGGACAAAGCGCAATAGTGAACGAAGTAGGAAAGTAGTCGAAATAGGAAAGTAGACGAGGTCCTCCGGAGGGTCTATGCGTTCCCGAGAAAAAGGGTCTTGGCAACAGACAGACAGACAACGAAGTGCTCCTATAAGGGTTCCTTTTTCCTTTGGATGTAAGGAACCATTATACCAAATTGAATAAATACATTAACTCGGCAAACAAAAAGAAATTAATTATTACATGACTAAAACAGGTAACTTTTAAGATATATTTATTATTATTACATAGAGTAGTTCACAGTGTGAGATATGACAATTATTACACAATATATCTATCTTACAACTACTTAACTCAAAAACTAAGTAGTTAATGTTTAATGGATTCTAACTAAGGATTTGTATTCGGTGCTTTTGGGACCTGTTAATATTTCACCCCAAGTTATCGCTGGATAGAATGCAAACCTGAGCATTTTAGTACCAAAAAAATAAATACCTACATTGAATAAAAATAATATAGTAGTAAAGTAAACGTGATTGATCATTTATAAATGGAACTGTAAAGTTTTTGGTTAGAATAATGGATAATTATGAGTTCTAGCTGGCACATACAGAATACATAAGTATTTTTTTTTATTTGCGCACCTATATTGTTGCAGTCAGTAAACAATACTAAGCTCTTATCCGTTGGGAAAAGCGTCGACCTATAAACAATACAAAGCACTTATCCGTTGTGGATAACTTCGACCTATAAAATTATTAATTTCGAATATTTAGATAAGTATGTATGTTTAATGAAAGGCACTTTTTTTTCTATTTTTAATAAAACCAAAAGAGCAATAAATTACATTTTGAGTTTGTGAATATTTAAAAACTTTATCCTCTAAGTATTGTCTAAGTAAACTAAATTTTAAAAGTATATAAAATTAAACTTACAATGAAGGAATGAATTACTCTATTTGAAGAACATACGCAGGGTGTAAAAATTGGTGTAGGAAATTGGTTTTAAACACCTCCGTAGCATAACAGTTAGCCTATTAGCTTCACATCAGGAGGTCGCGGGTTCTATTCCCGGCTGAGTCTAACTTTGTAAGACGCGGTTTGGTTGGTGGAAGGTATTTTCTTCTAAGCCCGTCCTGAGTAGCTACCACCATCTTATCTAAGAATTGAAGATAAGACAGAAAGCCAGTTTCCATTGCATTGGGGAATCTTGGTAAGCCCGCTTCTATCTTCGGCATCATCGTTACATACCATCAGCCTTGAACCTTCTTATGAGGCCCATATGAGGCAACACACACTGGTGAAAGACCTTAGTCTTGAGACACTGCGGTATTTGGGACGTGAAGATATTGCAAAGCTTCCCGAACGCTTCCTAGTTGAGTTGGATTCGTCGATTGATCTCTTTCTCGAAGTTGGATTTTTTTTATTCACTATTGGTAAACCCTTGACAACATCTCACCTGGTGGTAAGTGACAATGTTGCCGAAGATGAAAGCGGGCTTACCAAGAATCCCCAACGCAATGGGGAACTGGCTATCTTATCTTCAAGATCCTACACCAATTTTGTAACACCCTATATAATGAAACGTGTTTCTTACATACTACAAGTATATAAATAGGCCACTCCTCTTCCAAGAGGACGAATTTTGTATCGGTGCGAGCGGTAATCTGCGCTCGTCTGTATCGTCAAAGCTAAACTAGCGCTTAGTTTAGCGCTTGCTCAAGCGGATGTCCGCGCCGCGGTAGCGCATTGTGGACGACACGCGGGCGCCGTCCGCACGGCAATAATACACTAATATGCAACTGGTACATGCTGCTATCCGCACGGACCGAACCGTACGAGTCGCTCTAAAACCGACCTTACAGGCGTAAAGATACGACACACAGACACCTCCCACCGCCAATATAAGTCGTCGCCTGCCGTACCGGCCCGGATGCACGCTTGTGTCGTTCGCTGTGAGTGCGACACGTCAAGACTGAGGTGGGTAAGAGAAGCACGCATGTCGCATACTGCAAGTGTAGTATCATCTAAGAGGCGTCTGATTTATTCAGGGTTACTTGTAATTCGACGGCATCCCTATAAACTACATCTAATTTAGAACAAAAATCATAAACCTTAAGTATTTAAAATCGTTCCCATCATACAAACTTAAAATGACTACTTCTTGAAAATGGATGGGCCGATTCCAATGAAACTTTATACACATAAACAAGTCTGTAATTTCTAGTTTGTGGATAGAATACTTTTTTTTTAATAATGAATTCTAAGATTACTGTGAAAACCTTAAAACACTATATTTTTCTAAATGTAATCCTATCGACAAATAAGAATTTCGTGGCTTGCTTATGTGTATTGAGTTTTATTAGAATCGATCTATCCATTTTCAAGAAGTATTAATTTTAAGACTGTATGGGAAATTCTGAAAATACGCTCTTAGTGTTAAGTGACTTAAATCGTTTTTTTTATTATGTCCAGTTTAATTTTCGTATAAAACATGTATTTGCAAAAAAAAGTCTTCGTGATTTTGTGAAAAAAAAAAACACACTACGGTAGTGATTATTGCACTACTCAGAATTCAGGAAGTTGCGAAAGGGAGTAAGCAATACGTTATACAGTGATGCTGTAAGTACATCCTTACGTAACTTATAGCTTTGTCCCTTTCGTACCTTCCTAAATTCAGAGCAGTTAAATTTTATTTTTATTTTTTTACTAAAAATTTAAGTGCGTTCAATTGCCACTCACCTGATGGGAAGTGATGATGATGCAGTCGACGAAATACAAATAATTAAAAAATTATGCCTGATAACTCAAATAATGCCTATTCACTCTTGCCTCGAAGATCTACAAATTATAGGGATCGGGAAACACTGACGCTGGCAAGGAGTCCATAAAGCTGTACGCATAATAAATGAGGAAACGTAACGCTTCGTGCGAAAAGGTGGAACATCAACAACAAAGCGATGCATCCCATACCAAACTAAATAACTTTAACCCCTAAATAACTTAAGCGTGCAAAAATACTGAAAAAACCCTTCGTGTATTTATCACCTTTTCAACAAGATTCAAAAACTTAAAACATTTAAATTAGTTCCAATAAAGAACAATCAAAGGCCCGTACAAAATTCTGAATAAAATGTAAGTTTTGAATTTCCAAGATTTTTTTAATCCACAATTTATAAGCCTTTGGGCATCATCTCACCTGATGGTAAGTGACGATGATGCCGATGGAAGCGTTTATTCGCTGACCTATTGAAAAAATTTGAACCTAGTTTTGCTTCACACGAAATTCTTAGAAATATTGTAGGAGCTTGATGAAATCATCGTTTTTGTAGGTCATTTTTTTTTACTATTATGTATTTTATATTTATTTGACAAGTAACTACAAGTACAATAGAGAATGGAATAACCATTACACCACGGAGGCGGTTAACTTGACTCAAAAAACTTAACAACATATATTCCCAAGGTACTTAAACTTGCTAGTCAAATCATCATCATATCATCTCATATACGTCCCCACCGAGGGGCTCGAGTCTACCCTGAATTAGGGCGATCGGGCCTTAGTCGACCACGCGGGCCCAGTGCGTGTTGGTCGACTTCACACACAACCTTCGAGTTTCTTCGCAGGCGTGTGCAGGTTTCCTCACGATGTTTTTCTTCACCGTAAGAGCGTCGGATAAACGTACATATGATTCTAAATTGGAAATCACATTGGTACGTGGCAGGATTCAAACCACGAAATCCCGCCCGGACAGGAGGCCGTTACGCCACCGACGCGTCAAATCATATAATTATGAAAACATCATGTACGTTCGTAAGAATTGGCATTATTCCTTTATTTCGGATAACATGGGTCCATTAGTAACACAGATCTTACAAACTATGTCAGTACAGAACAGGCTCAATCAAAAAAAAGTTCCGATAGAACCTCACATAAATTCAATGTGAAGCCAATCAAATCCACTCCAACCCTGTACATACACTGTACACGCACACATAAAACATAAAAATCTAAAATACTCGTTATGAGCTAAGACGTCGTCGAAGACACGCACACGCCGATACCGTACACATGTTTCAAAAAGTGGCTTCAACTTGACAGTGCGAAGCGTTCTATCTCAGCTTTTTTTGTTATGGAAGAATGGGTATTACAAAAATATGAACTAAGCGGTCATGTCCAGAAGTCACTCGCACGCACTGCCACAGCACGGTACAGTCGCAGCTGTCCGCCACCGCCTGCAAGATGTTGTTGCCGCAGGCCCGCACTATACGCAGAGATCAACGCGGCTCGCTTGCCGGCCACAACTCTGGCCCGGAATCCATCTATACCTTGTTGTAAGTCTGATTAATGATAAAGTTTCTTGTATATTTTGCACGCACGCATTATTTTTTATTTTTTACAAAATCACGACGAATTCAAGCAAATGCATTCATACAAAGATATCTCGAAAATTATTGATTTTCGACACAGGGGTTTATGATATATGTTTTTTTTTTGTTGGTAAACACTGTGTCCTTAAAGGGATGGCGTTGAATAACAATTAACCCGTATACAGAGGCGGCGCGCCGGTATCTTTTTTAGAGTAGCGGACGCCGCCGGACGGACAGTTAACAATACGCTTAGTAAAAGAGCAGTACTCATTTCCAGTGAAATTTTCAGTTATTCCTTACTTTGGCTAAAAAAAGAAAATTTATACATATAATTATAAAGTACCTACTAAGTTAAATCTAGGGCATAAACTCATGAACCTCTAAACAAGACATAAACAATTTATTTATAACATAACATAGTAATCTATAATCTAATCTAACAACAACTCTATAAAAACTGCTTAGTATCAAGTTCTGAAATAAATTTCCAATGCATAAAAATAATGGCAAAGATTTTGTTGATTGACGCTCTGTATCAAACTTTGGCAGATTTTATTTTATTCCAAAAAGGTAATTCATAAAATATATGTAAGAAAGCAGTTTTTACAGAATTAATGTACACACAAAAAAAAATTCCTCAGTCGATTGCCCAAAAGGCATACTAAAATAAAACCAACTGATAGCAATAAAATTACATATGACAGAAAATAACATAATTTTATATATATGTTATATACCTCAATAGATATTTTTTTAAATCGAGTTATAATTTTGCACTATACTTTGTAAAAAAATAGTAATACATGCTTTCAAGAAAGATATTTATATAAACCAAATATACTGGCTACGTACGACTATTGCAGTCTGCTTGTGATTTTTTAAACACGGACATAAAAAGATACACAAAACAAAATATATCTACTTCGACTTTTAATTCGACAACCTCACAATTTTTTACTATGTTTTAATTAAAGAAGTATGTTCATTAAATTAAAATGTAAAAACACATTACAATTCTGCTATAAATTAGTACCTACGATTTCCCAACAAGCACTGCACTTAACTTACTTAGTCGAATTAAAAATCGGTCAAGTGAACGTTAGTGTAATGTTACCTATAGTAAACCCATAACGAACTTACTTGTAGTATAACTAAGTGTGTGTGTCGGTGAGAGTAGCGCGCAGTACCTCCTGGCCCTCCACGGAGGTCCAGTACTGCACGAGAAGGTCGCGCTCCTTCTCCAATGCCGCCTGGAATGTCGCCCCGGCCGACGCCTTCCTCAGCCTGAGCAGCTGCTTCTTCAGTAGTACGCCCTGAAACAACACGGTATTACAATTTAGACTTATCTCAGATCAAAAAAAAAGTCAACCTCAAGTAAATTTAATTTGAAGCCAGTCAAAACCACTCCAACCCTGTATGTACACTGTACGTGCACTGTACACGCACACATAAGACATCAAAACCTCAAAATGCTCGATAGTATGTACTAAGACATCGACGAAGACACTCACACACATACAACAGACCGATACCGCACCGCACACATGTGTCAAAAGTGGGTTCAACTTGACAGTTCGCAGCATTGTATCTGAACTTTTTTTTTTATATGAGCGTGAAGTGAATAGTACTACCACAGTGTAAATAAATCTATACAGTCGTCCAAGAGGCGACTAAACACGGCAATCGTGCGGGGTTGGTGGGCGAGCCGCGGGAGATCGAGCCCCAATTACCCTATTGCCTGTTCGGGACAGTTCATTCAATTCATTCAGACGGCGGCGGAAGAGGACATGACCTACGACGTCAGCTTTGACGCAAACATCAAAGGCGTTAAACAAACTGTATGGTTTCTTACAACACTGTGTGGTAAGTGTCGAGCATGGCCCCATCACCAGGAGTGGCACAGTAAACAGCTTCAGAAGGTTTTTACGCCATAGTTGTAAGAGAAAAAACTCGAAAGTAAAACCTGACTACAGAAAATCCAGTACTTCGTGTAAATTTGATTTACACAGACCGGCACATCAAGCTAAGCACTTTGGACTTTGTATACCGTTCTTATGCCGAATGTGTATGGATCAGAATCGCACTACGAGTGTATAGCTTGATGTGCTGGCCTCTGTACCTTAACAACCCATAGAGCGTCGGTGGCGTAACCGCTAGGACCATTACCTCCTGTCCGGGAGGTCGTGGTTCGAATCCTGCCACATACCAATGTGTTTTCGAATTTTGAAACCTGCACACACCTTCGAAGAAACTCGAAGGTTGTGTGAGAAGTAGACACGTGCCTTGAGAAGCACAGAAACGTTCGAGGTAAATGCCACTAATGGTCAAACCCATCCAGGTAATGACCGTGCATATAGTCAGTTAACCTACAAGATCGACGCGGCCACGTAAGTAGCACTGAGTTATGACCGCTTTCGAAATAGTACGACTAATCTATTCTGATCTATTACAAATTTAACAACAACTCGAAACAAGTTCAGTAAACATTTAAAAATGGTCCCTCCTAATGGGAACAAATTCAACATACTAACGAACATTCAAAATGGTCCCTCATCATATCAGCCGAAACACGTCCACTGCTAGACAAAAGGCCTCCCCCAAGGATTTCCGGTCCTGGGCTGCCTGCATCCATCGGCTTTCCGCAATCTTCACCAGGTCGTCGGTCCACCGCGTGGGACGCCTGCTTACGAGTTCGCAAGACATTTCAAGGTTGAACCGCAGGCCGCGGAGGACGAGCTCAGTGCTGGGCCACAAGACCCGGAACCGGGCGGTGAACCTATACAGTTTACTCCATCTGCAGTGGAACAGGTTGTAAGGACGATGCAGCGGGGAAAGTCGCCGGGCTATGACGGCCTCAGCATTGAGCACGTTCTTTACGCCAGTGATCAAATATTTAATTTAATAAAATTAAAAGTATTGACACTACTTGGCAAGTTGAGTTTATAGTTCAAAGACTTTGTAGATTTCCAAAATCTGCCAAAATCTTTCTGCTGCTGTGCTACAAGTGGGTCTTAAAGTGCTGATTGGCTATAACATCCATTTTAATGTTTTCTTCATTCAAGAGAAAAGTTACCACCTAAGTTTATTTTTAAATATTTTACGACTAGAACACATATTATTGTAAATTACGCCCGAAGTAGGTTTACCGCTAACTACCAAACATTTAAAATACAACCTAGCTTCATCGTGCCATTTTTTTACTAAAGGACCTAAAACCGGAGGATGGGCAGCAGCGTCAACCACACTGCGATCGCCAATCCGCCTGCCAAGCGTGGCGATTACGGCAAAACGCCCCTTGAATACCACACCCAGAAAACAGCCCCTAGTCCCCGGCGACCCTGCTGTTTCTGGCTCTGGTAGCAGTCATGGTAACGGCGTGGCGGGGGGTGCGAAGAATTCCCGGCCGATTCCAGGCTACCAAACCCAACAAAATGGTCCCTAATGGGAATAAATCCAACATCCTAACAACTATTGTAGAAATGCATTTTCACACGACTGCCCACAAAAAAGAGTGCATTGTTTTCAGGTCGTATGTATGTTTCTTTATTCCACGATATATAGGATACATTTTAGCCGACTTCGCAAAAAAAGAGAGGTAATATTATTATGCAGTCGTGTATCATTAAATTTTAAATTCAAAGTTATTCAGGATGTCAACTTACTCATTTTGACACTAATTAAAAAATGAACGTTTGTACAACTACAGATAAGCCTGTAAGATTCATAAACCTTCTTTTCGGCTTTGATGCAGTCAGGTGACGCTGCGTGGGGTGACGTCACGTCGTGCGTGAAAGCTACCGTGGATCAAGAATAATCGCTGAACATCTTTCAACCTAGTGCATTTCTTGTGGACGCAAAAATATGCATCTATTCTGTTCAACGAGTTATTTTTCTATTGCAAACTCGAACTCGTCGCAAGGTTATCAGGGTTATCCACATAACACCGAGAGATAGACACACGATCGCTCGACCCGTCGAACACAGTATAACTAGTTATTTTAAATTAAATGGCGCGTTTCGAGTTATTGCTGCTGCTTGGCCTCAGCTTCTCAATATGCGCCCAAGACGAAAGCGAAGACACCGTGTTGTACTACTATGGATTGGTAAGCCATGATATTTTTTAACAAGACTGAACTATCAATAAAGTAGGTAGGTAAGAATATTATGAACATATCTGTTTTTGGTGGACCGATGACCTGGTGAAGGTCGTGGGAAGCCTCTGGATGCGGGTAGCGCAGAACCGGTCGTCGTGAAAATCCTTGGGAAAGGCCTATGTCCAGCAGTGGACGTCCTTTGGCTGATATGATGATGATGACGATGATCTGTTTTCACATATAAGTTTTCATTTTCTATAACTGTAACCAATTTATAGAGACTGTCAGCAGAAACTGCTATAAATTCAATGTTGACATTGAGGAATAGTAAAAATTATTGAGGGCTGTAGATGTATTTTTATGGTGCGCCGCCCGTCGCATATGCTTCAAAATATTCAGTAACACGCTTGGAACGCGTCTGTACGTTTATTTGTATGGAAGTTAAGGCACTAAGAAAGATGCGGCACTTGGTATGTCTGGCAAAGGAGCGGCAGTGAATGACACCGAAATTCGGCGCTATAGCATTAGGTTCGGTTCAGATTTACACCAAGATACGATGCGATACTACGAGACGCGCACTTTTTAAGTTTGCGAAAAGCGATAAAACTGAAATTATTTACTACACGAAAAGGTACATGGATCTTGTCAGTCTTTGTATGGAAAATTTACCAAGGACTGCCCAGAATGAACACATAGTGCATTATGTTCCTTAGACTAACACAAGTCTGTAAACAAAGCGCTTCAAAATCTATCCGAAGAGTCATAAGAAAAAAGCTTTTTTGAGAAAATCGATATAATGAATAAGAAATATCGATACACAGATATTTATTCAACAAGCCTAATGGATACGACGTAGTAGATCTGTTATATGTGGATATTTTTGAGCGTTAACATCTTAAAATGTAATTTAATAAAAAATAGTTATTAACAGCTCCCAGAACAAAATTAAAACTTATTTTTATTTATTTTCTTACGGAACGATTTTTTATATAATAAATATCAATGCAAGGAAATCACTCGAGGTACTTTCAATTCTGGACAGCATATTTGGTCCAAACCCTGACAATGTCCTCTCAGTGAGAGCGCGATAGCAAAGTAGATACATGTCGAAAAGCGTTTAACGCAACGCGTCCTCATCCCGCCTGTCTCGCTCGCTGAGGCCGCAGCTGTGTTGCCGTTCCTGTCGGAAAGCACCTGTGGCGACGTAGCGCGGCCTCTTTAAGCATGTTCACGTAGCGGTCTAATCTGAACTGACCCTTAGTCTCCTTACTGCGAATGTATATCAGACATTGTGAACCGGTATTGGGTGCGATACGTTCCATATTGCAGGAGGAGAGCGAGCGCAACCTGCCCGCGTGCGGCGCGCGGCAGGCGTGCGCGGCGCTGCTGCGGCGCCACTGGCGGCCCGCCGCACTCGTGCGCCTGTGCCGCTGCGCGCACCGCCGCCCATGCGACACCCCCGCGCCGCTCAATAGGACCATCGAGCTCAACAATTTTGCCTACTTTCAGGTAGGTACCCCAAGGGAAACAAGGACATACAAGATAACTCTTCAAATGTACGGACTAATGCATAGATACGTACACAGGGTGTCCCGAGAAGTGTTGATCACATTGAACAGGGGCATAGCCGAGGTCATTCTTAAACTTTTTAACCCTATGAATACCTGTTCCACTTTAAGACAGTTTAAAACCTATGAACTTTGTTTTTGTTTTTAAGTAGTATCGCTTGAAAACCAAGTAAAAATTTTGTTAGACCGAAGTCTTTGTACTATTTTTTTTTATTATTTACTACACGTTCGCTTAGACTTCTACATAATTCTAAGAAAATAATTAAGCTAATGCCCTTCTTAGTTTCTTTATAATTATTTAGTTTCATCACTATGCAACTTGAAAGTTGTTCTTTTGGACCGTCAAAAATGGAATAGGCATTTATAGGGTTAACTTTTTAATCTTAAGTGGCGTATCGGGAGCCAGGTCGTTGCTTTTTTCTCTAATATTATAATAATAATATAATAGGGAGTAGTATTAAATGCAGACTTACACTCTTCGTCAAATCTCCAGATTTGTCTTTCGCGAAGACGCTCGACCAACGTTTACGTTTTCAATACCTAGTCAAACGCGATAATGTACACGAGTTACACGTTTCTTTGTTAGATGCTGAGTCCTCACCGCGCCTCTCAACAGTAGAGCACTGACCGGATCTATTTACTGCCGAAATTATGGTTTAGAACGTAATATATTCCCTCTTGAAGGCAAAGATCACGCGACCATTTACCCGTTAGGGCAGTTGACCAAAGCGAAGATGTGGGTAAAAACAAAAAAAAACACGATGCAGAAAGAGGAATGTTATACGAGCATGGAAATGAGTTTTCCACATATCCCTCGGGAACTATGTCAGGATACGCTAATTAATAAATTTATGTCATTTTCCACCCCCTCAACCATCTTTGTGCAAAAAAACGCAATAATCAATCCATTGTTCCGTTGCGATGTTAAAGAAATTAACCAATAAATGAGTATTTTTTCAGTTCCCTCAGGATATTTTGACGTGATAAAAAGTAGCCTATGTCCTTCCCAGTGACAGGCTACCTGCATGCCAAATTTCATTAAGATTGGTCGAGGTGTTGAAGCGTGAAAAGGTAACAAACAGACACATTTTCAATTTTATAATATTAGTAAGGATACATTGGATCTAAGTGGCGAGATGTACGTCTAATGTTTGATAAACTCACTCATATCCTTTTGATGCCTTTACTGTAAGCCGAGGCAAAAAGGCGAATTCAAAGCTTCTACAGATATCAGTAACAAAATGGAGCGTCGGTGGCTCAACCGGTAACGACTCGGTCCTCTTAACCAGAGGTCCTGGGTTCAAATCCGGACAGCCAATGTACCAATGAGTTTTTTGAAACTTACGTACATATACTTACCGATTGCTTTAGCAGTAAAGGAAAACATCGTGAGGAAACCTGCACATCTGATTCGCGTCACACACGTCCGTAGGTGTAAATCTAAATGCCCTACACGTGACAGCGGGTGATGCTAAGTGCAACACCAGGCAACCGCCGTTTATCCCTTGGATAGCACGATTAATTGTGCCACACGATAAGACAGAAAGAGAATAATAATAATTCTCTAAAATATTCCAATCCTGTTTCAGTTCTGCGACCCCGTCACAGCCTGGCCCGCGTGTTCATTGGACGACACCCCTCTAACCGTGGAGACTGAACACGAGCGCATGAACCCCGATGAATTAGAGGAGCTACATCACAAGAACATCAACCTTTACCCTCCAAGTATACACTTCAACTGTCGATGTCGGGAGCCGAATTATTGGAAACTGAACACTGACGCTACATCGGATAAGGTTCAAGTTTACCAGTGTGGCTCCATGCCGCTATGCAAGACGGGAGAGTTCTGCGGGAACGTGAGGCACGATCTGTTCGCGCTGTACCAATCCTGTTTGTGTCCCGAAAATCACATTTGTGTGCATAACGGCGGTGTTTCCAATGTCAATATAACGGAGTTACTGTATCGAGGCAAGGGGTGGAAAGCTTATTGCCGCAATATTGGAGATCAGACTGAAGATTGAATTGATGAACATTTTTTTTTACAAGATGTGTATTTTAAAAAACCTTAATGTTTCTAGCTAATAAAGAATTTCATAAATGATGATAATCATAAAGATTTCAATATTACTAGCTTTTGCCCGCGGCTTCGCCCGCGTGGACATCGTTTTTATGACTGTCTTTTAGGGTGAGTATAGTACTGCTCGCGAGCGCGGACATGAGTTTTCCTTAGGTCCCTTAGGAACGATATCGGGCTATTCTGATTAGCATTCTATGTCACTTCCCACCCTCTCAACCAATTCTATAGAAAAAACCACTTCAGTCCGTAGCTCCGTTGCGACGCTGACGTGCGCGAGCGCGGAAATGAGTTTTCCCAGATCCCTCGGGAACCAAGTCAGGATATGCTACTTAGTAAATTATGCCATTTCCCACCCCCTCCGCCATCTCTGTGCAAAAATAACAGCAACCCATTGTTCCGTTGCAATGTTAAAGAAACTAAAAAAAGAGTATATTTTCTGTTTGCATCGGACTATGCTATTTTGACGGGATAAAAAGTAGCCTTTGTCCTTTCCAGTGACACAGGCTACCTGCATGCCAAATTTGATCAAGATTGGTTAAGGTGTTGAAGCGTGAAAATTGGCAAAAGAAACCCGATGTAAACGAACTGAAGGAAACGTACATACACTGCAAAAAGGCTGCTTAATGTGTTGTTGCTCCATCTAGAGCCGAATTCAATGACGCCTTCTATCAGAAATTTTAACTAGCCCAAAATGAAAAGGACATCTTTAGGATCGCAAAACAGAGAAACGAGGCTGCCAAGGACAAAACGTACATACACTGCAAAAAGGCTGCTTAATGTGTTGTTGCTCCATCTAGAGCAGAATTCAATGACGCCTTCTATCAGAAACTTTAACTAGCCCAAAATGAAAAGGACATCTTTAGGATCGCAAAACAGAGAAACGAGGCTGCCAAGGACATCTCTACTGTTAAATACATTAAGAACACCGTTGGTGCACTTTTAACGGAAGATGGGGACATTCAGCATAGATGGCCTGAACACTAAGAAGACCTCCTGAACCACGCGAACCCTAGAACTGTAGAACTGAAAACGGAACAAGTAAATGGACCTATCAATGTCATAACAACTGACGAGATTAAAAACAACCTTCGCAAAATGAAGAATCACAAAGCGATGGGTCCTGATGAAATACCTGCGGAATTTTGGAAAGTTATGGGTGACGTGGGTATAGACTGGCTATACCCACGTCACCCATAACTATAGACTGGCTACGTGTCCTCTTCAACAAGATCCTGTTTGAGTTTCGGATGCCAGACAGCTGGAGAAAGAGCTATCTTATTCCATTTTATAAGAATAAAGGAGATGTTCGAGAATGCGAAAACTATAGAGGAATAAAACTCACATCTCATACACTCAAACTATGGGGAAGGGTACTTAGCGGGCGTAAAGAAGAACTTGCTAGCATCACTCCAAATCAGTGTGGTTTTGTACCTGGAAGGTCAACCGCGGATGCGATTCATGCTGTCAGAACTCTACTGGAAAAAGCGAAAACCAATAAAGAAAATCTACATATGATCTTCATAGATTTGGAAAAGGCTTTTGATAGCATACCGCGGGATCTTATCTGGCACGCACTAAGGAGTCAGCACATACCAGAACAATATGTTGCACTTTTGATGGATAGGTACGAGGAGGTACGACCCAGATACGAAGTCCTGCAGGCGTGGGGAAATCAATTGCGGTAAATATCGGCGTGCATCAGGGTTCCGCTATAAGTCCACTATTGTTCAACTTGGCAATGGACTATGTAACTAAGAACATACAAACCCCAGTCCCTTGGACAATCCTTTACGCAGACGATGTAGTGCTCATTGATAAAGATCCTGTCAGACTGCAAGGGTTGCTGGATACATGGAGGGAATCTTTGGAAGGGAACGGAATGCGCATAAGCCGAACAAAAACCGAGTGCCTCAGCTGCTACTTTGATGGCATAGAACGTCACGCACTGACCAACTTTACCCTTGATGGTATACATACACCACTTACCCAAAGCCGAAAAATTCAAATACTTCTCTATCATCAGTGGCGACGGAAAAATTGAGGCAGACGTTATACACCGAATAAATGTAGGCTGGAAAAAATGGCGCTCACTTTCTAGAACACTGTGTGATAAAATAATGCCAGTCAGGGAAAAGGGAAAGTTGTACAAGACTGCCATAAGGCCTGCACTGCTTTACGGGTCAGAATGCTGGCCTATCACTAAGGCACAAGAATAAAAAGTGCATGTCGCGGAGATGCGTATGCTTAGATGGGCAGGTGGAGTCACCCTGGAGGACAGAGTAAAGAACACCCACGTCAGAGGATCCTTTAAAGTTGCACCGGTAAGCGAGAAAATGGCCGAAAGACGTCTCCGCTGGTATGGCCACGTTAGGAGGAGGCCAGACACGCACATAGTCCGAGTGGCGCTAGACCTAAAAACTAATAAGAAAGGACCCGGAAGACCCCCGACTACTTGGTCGACGACGATCCGCAAGGATCTGAACAATCATAACCTGACGGAAGCCACAGCGCTAAACAGACCTACCTACAGAAGAATGACCAGAAGGGCCGACCCCAATTAGAAATGGGAGAAGGTCGCGAATGAAGAAGAAGAAGAAGTAGAAGAACGCCTTCACCAAACTTAATGAAATTTGGCATGCAGGTAACCTGTGTCACGAGGAAGGACATAGGATACTTTTTATCCCGTGAAAGTAGCGTAGCCCGATGCAGTTCCTGAGGGAACTGAAAATATACTCTTTTTTTGGTTAATTTCTTTAACATCGCAAAGGAACAATGGAATGTGTGATTATTTGCACAGAGATGGTTGAGGGGTTGGATCTGGAGAAAATTTATGTCCACGCTCGCAAACCGCTTGCGGCTCGCGCACCGCGCACCCTCTAAGACAGTCATAAAAACGATGTTCACGCGGGCGAAGCCGCGGGCAAAAGCTAGTAGTTAATATATTGTAAACCAGCTGACCGGCCTGCGCCCCTGTCGCTGTCACATCAGAGAGCGCTCAAACACGTATAGTAAGTGCACTCACTTGTGTGGGCTGAGCGGCGAGGTCGCGCGCGATGGCCCGCGCCTGCTCGGCGCACAGGGCGCGCGTCACCAGCACGCCGGCCTGCGCCTCTGACGCTGTCACATCACACAGCGCTCAAACACGTATAGTAAGTGCACTCACTTGTGTGGGCTGAGCGGCGAGGTCGCGCGCGATGGCCCGCGCCTGCTCGGCGCACAGGGCGCGCGTCACCAGCACGCCGGCCTGCGCCTCTGACGCTGTCACATCACACAGCGCTCAAACACGTATAGTAAGTGCACTCACTTGTGTGGGCTGAGCGGCGAGGTCGCGCGCGATGGCCCGCGCCTGCTCGGCGCACAGGGCGCGGGTCACCAGCCCGCCGGCCTGCGCCTCTGACGCTGTCACATCACACAGCGCTCAAACACGTATAGTAAGTGCACTCACTTGTGTGGGCTGAGCGGCGATGTCGCGCGCGATGGCCCGCGCCTGCTCGGCGCACAGGGCGCGGGTCACCAGCCCGCCGGCCTGCGCCTCTGACGCTGTCACATCACACAGCGCTCAAACACGTATAGTAAGTGCACTCACTTGTGTGGGCTGAGCGGCGAGGTCGCGCGCGATGGCCCGCGCCTGCTTGGCGCACAGGGCGCGCGTCACCAGACCGCCGGCCTGCGCCTCTGACGCTGTCACATCACACAGCGCTCAAACACGTATAGTAAGTGCACTCACTTGTGTGGGCTGAGCGGCGAGGTCGCGCGCGATGGCCCGCGCTTGCTCGGCGGCGCTCTGCGGCCACAGGGCGCGCGTCACCAGCCCGCCGGCTTGCGCCTCTGACGCTGTCACACAGCGCTCGAACAACACCATCTCGTTCACCTGACGGACAATCAAAGTATTAACATAGATTGAACACTTCGTCGTCGTCGTGATGTACACATTCTCTCTTTCCTTTATAAAATCCTTTACAATCCTTCCTCTCCTTCATATTTGCGTGATCGCTTTGAATACATTGTTCCTAGAGATAGGCCTTGCCGATCTATTAAATCACTGTTGCTAAAATTTCCCTCTCACTGCTCCTCCCGCTATGGTGAGTCCTTTTCTGTTCATTCGGTGCGACTTTGGAATGCCCTTCCCCACGAAATTCGAGACAGTCCTGGCATACACATATTTAAGAGGAAAATAAAAGAGCATTACTTGACCTGACTTGCTTTCTCTGTATTGCAACATTGTATGTATATATTATATTATTATTATGTATGTTTTTTATTTATTTTAAGTATGTAGTAAGTATATATTTTTATTATTAGTTATTTATGTATGCAGTAGGTATATTATTATTAACTTAAACGTATCTGTTATAAGTAACATAATGCTTAGGATCTTAAAGTATTTTATTATAATTATTTTAACATTCCCTATAACAAATTTGTACACGCCTCTACCCGTTCGTATTTCATTTCTTTCTCACTTATACTGGTATGTTGGCAGAAAACTCTTACAGAGTTAAGCATACCAATTGTAAATCTCATGTTTTTTACTTATATATTTCTCATTTACTGTGTACAGTAAACAATAAATAAACGCATACTAGTTATCTGACCTACGTATCCCTAGGAGGCTCGATTTTCCAAACAAACGTAGTTCCGCTTTAATACAAAAACTAAATGCCGGATTGAATCCAAACTTTGCGAATATATTGAGTAGACACATATGGATGTTGGTAATTAGTGTTCATTGTATTAAATTTAAACATAACTAAACAAAGGCTTAAATTAGTTTTGTACTAAAAGTTTGAAACTTCCCTTATTTTTTCCATTTTACATTAGTACATCGAAAACTAATTACAAACATATGATATCGATATGTGTCTACTCAATATATTCGCAAAGTTTGGATTCAATCCGGCTTGTAGTTTTTGTATTAAAGTGGAACTAAGTTTGTATGGAAATTCGAGCCTCTTGGGGACCCTTACTATTTAAGAACTTTCAAAAACAAGGCTTTGTTAAATTTTAACCCGACTGTGTCATAAGGTATTATGTTTTTTTTCAAGTGTATATATATATGTGTATGTATATTTCTTTGGCACGCTCTGTTGCCTAAACGACTTGATGTATTTTGGAGTACAAGGTGTTAGATTCGTCTTAATTCCGTGAGTGACATAGGATACATTTTTACCCGATTGGCCAAAAAAGAGGTGTTATATTTTTATGCCGTCGGGTTTTTATTTTTGAAGTCATAATTTTTCGTTGACAACATACTAATTATGTGATTTTGATATATTAAAAGTGTTATAGTAAACATAATGAAGTTTTCTGAAATTACAGAAGTGTTTTTTTATTTACTTTACTTTTATTTAGTTTACTTTTGAGGAAGTCAACAACCCAAACATTAGTGCTGAGAGAACGCCAAAAAAAGCTGCAAACGGTGTTAAAAGCATGAAAATCGGAATGATTGATCTTTAGGCCATATGACATGAATATATTTGACACGTAGCACTAAAAATAGGACAGGAGTTATGACATATTCTTTTTTTTATGGGGAAAAAAAGTTCTGAAACCTATAATGAAAGGGCTTGCTGAGCCGATCCTAAAAATATATCATATTATTACATTTCAGTCACTTCTTTTAAATTTAAATAAAAAAAATTTTTTCAATACAATTGTTACACATGGTTTACTTTCAGAGGCTATAGTCACACCCCGGACACTTCATACAAACGAGCGAGAAATGATATACATAGAAACAACTGACGTATCTATAGCCACAAATGCAGGTAGGGTTGAATCACACCGGCGGCGGTATTGATCACGAGTTTTTTTTTAGATATTTACTGCGTCAACAGTGGCTACTTGGTAGGTAACTTACATGAATAAAATTGTTCTTCAAACATAGCTAAATAGGCATTCCCCGCTCGTAACAGTTCATTGATCCCCGCACGGTTAGTCCGTATTTCCACGCAAAATTAAAAAAAAAAAGTAAGCTTTGACGTGACCTGGAGAGCATTGACCTCGAGGTACCGCCCGTTTTTTTATTATTTATTCCATTAAATATTTTACAATTGTGTAGGAAATTCACAAATAAAAATATAGGTTATTGAAAACGAGAAAAAAAATACACTAACATTAACAATTACTTACACTGCATCAAAATTCATAATAGTCTAAATTAAATACATTCTTCAAAATTTATTTATGATACTGAGTAATGAATGATTCTTAATATGTTATTGCATCTACTTATTAGCCCTACAGTTTGTTAACTCGTCTATACTATAAAATCACTTCTCCAACAAAAAAAGCCTACAGCTGAGTCCTGAATTGTTTATGATCTTGAATCACTTTAAATTCGTTTGACAGACTACTAAAATAACCTAACTGCTTAATACCTTACACTGTGCGCTGCCACATTTAATTTTGGATTAATCGTTGACAATATATATGAAGGATAATGTGATAAACTTTAAAAATGAAGACGTAATCAAATCACGTAACATTTTACGTGAACCCGGAGAGCATTGACCTCGAATTACCGACCGTAGAATGGACCGAGTCTTACGAAATTGGCCCCGCCAGGAATCGAACTCGCGACCTCCTGGTGTGAAGCAAATGGACGAACCATTAGGCCACGGAGGCGGTTAAAAATCAATAGTTTGTCCATTCGCTTCACACCAGAAGGTCGCGGGTTCGATTCACGGCGGGTCAACTTTGTAAGGGTCGGTTTGGTTGTTGGTGGGTCATTTCCATAGCCCGCCTGGCTAGCTACCACCATCTTATCTAAGTCTTGCCGCCAAACATCAGTGTTAACAGCATTGATGTGTTCTGGCTTAAAGATAAGATAACCAGATCCCCATTGGGAAATCTTGGTAAGACCGCTTTCATCTTTGATATCATCTTCACTTACCATCAGGTGAGGTGATGCCAAGGATTTATCAACTGCGGATTTAAAAAAAAAGATAAGGTGATAAACTTAAAAAAATACGTAAAAGAAGGTTACCTACAATAACAGTCAATATTTTTTTGGAATTCTATAATTAAATCTTATACGATGGTACGGAATTCTACGTGTGCAAGTCAGACTCGCACTTGCACGGTTTTATTTCTACCCTAGCATATTATCATATGATTTGTAATTTAATTCTTATGAAATATTTAAGACACTTCACAAAAAAAAGCAAGGTTATAATGCGTTTCCTCCAGATACTAAGTGTAACAAAATACTAAATAATGAACTGGCTTTTTGTGTTGCTTTTAATCCAAAGGATATCTGTAAGAGCTTTGTTTTATTGCCTTTATCAGTATGTGAACTGAAACATCAGTAAAATTAGCAATTTACCAAATTCATTTCATTGGATTTAATAATTCACAAACAAAATATCAGCAGAATATCAGAGCTGTAGGTACATAATTACCTGCAGCATATGCTGAGCCGGAGCCATTTCAAAGTTACGGCACAATTTTATGTATCTACCCTCTTTATACATTTAAGCTTAGATATAAGAAGTTTTTTTTATTTTATTTTTGTGTATCAATTGTAATTAATGTAGCTATGAATAAATGTTTTATCTATCTATCTATCTATCTAAATTATACCGGTCGGGGCGCGGTCTCATCCTTTTCGTTTGAGAACCAAACTGTTACCAATCTGCGTGGGGGAAGGGGGGGTGGAGGTCGAATCTAGATAGCGGCAGGGAGTGTCCATACTGTAACGTACGTTAGTACTATTATATATACTTTGCTATAGTTATGATTCGAAAATTAAATCTTTTGCACAGGCATCTTGCTTTTACGGGGTCTTGACTTTCTTTTCAGACCTCGATCATTACTTTTGCAGTTTAGTTTTAAATTTATAAGTCAATTGAAAAATTTTAGTAGCAAGGATTTTTTATACATAGAATAAAATGGGATAGATTTTATACGAGGAAAAGTTAATGACTCCGTATATATTAGCATTAAATTCTCAAAATTCTTTTAAATGGTTGTTTATTGTACTTAATTACTAGTTTTCATTTAAATTTAAATAAAATTGTTTAATTAAATATTGTTTATTTCTTCATTCAGTTTACAAATAGTATACAGTTTCTGCATACTTCTTATAAGCAATGTAAACTGCTTGAGTCAGAAGTATTCGCTCTTCTTTACCAAAAACAAGGGTACATAATTAGTTGCTCTAAGACAGATTCAAAGAAATAATAATAATAATTGAAAAATAATAATAATTAAATTTAAAATTAGTAGTTTATACAAGGCGCGAGCTCGCGGCTGTGTTTGTGTATATGTATGTGTGTGTGTGTGTGTGGATGTGTGTGTGGATGTGTGTGTGGGAGTGTGTGTGTGTATATGTGTGTGTGCGACAGGGAAGGATATAGTGTGGGAGTAAATTTGCAAGCGTCATCAGGATTTGTGTGTAAGTAGGTCTTCTACCTCTTCATAGTTTAGACTTTTCAGCCATTCAATCACTGTTTTTTTTTGCATTCGTAGTGAGTCGTAGGGTAGATATTAAGTTTTTAGTTCACAGTATTATATAAGAAGGTTGATAAAGTTTTGTACTGGTGCCTTGCAAAACTAGTTCTAATGGTCTTGGAATAAGCAACAATGTCCTTTCTTCTTTTACTTAGTAAATCTTGGTTAAAATTGAGAGATTTATGTTTTTTCAGTATGGTATTTATAACATACAATTTACGAACTGTCATTAGTTCGCATGTTAAGTATAGAGTTTCAGTTGGGAACCGAAAAGGTTTAAAATACATTACCTTGAGCAATGAACGCTGTGATCTTTCTAACTCTAAAAATTTAGTTTTTAAAGCACTTCCCCAAATCGGGATACAATAAGTTATAACAGATTGAGCCATAGCAATGTAAATTGTATTAAGTAGATTTATTTTAGTCGTATGATAAGTATTAAGTGTATATTAAATTATAACAATATGGCACAGAATCTTAATGATCCATATTAATTTACGTATTCGGTTTGAAATATGTTCTATTTGACTGTGCCATTTTAGTCTATGATCAATAAAAACGCCCAGGTACTTAGTATAAGCAACCCTTTTAATTTCGGGACAGGAGCAATTATAATCAAGGGAATTCCCACACTTGTGTATTTTCATATCAACATTAGTCAAAAATCAAATAGGCTGTATACGCGTACGAGCCAGTTGCCTTCATCATATCAGCCGAAGGACGTCCACTGGCCTCCCCCAAGGAACTCCACGACGACCGGTTCTGCGCTGCCCGCATCCAGCGGCTACCCGCGACCTTCACCAGGTCATCGGTCCACCGAGTGGGAGGCCTGCCTACACTACGCCTTCCGGTGCGTGGTCGTCACTCGAGAACTTAATGCCCCAAAGGCCATCTGTTCTACGAGCAATGTGCCCCGCCCACTGCCACTTAAGTTTAGCAATTCTGAGAGCTATGTCGGTTACTTTGGTTATCCTACGGATCTCCTCGTTTCTGATTCGATCACGCTGTCAATGACATAAGAACTCTTTGTTTTTCTTTCTTTTTTATAAGTATGATGTTTCGTTTTGTTCTGTCAAACCAAAAAACTGTCATCAGTACAAAAGCTGTATTACCTGAAGCAAAACCTTAAGGGTGAGCCTCTATGCACTATCAATAATCTTCCACTTACTAGTGATTCTTACATCTCTACATTGGATCTTTTGAAAAAACGGTACGATAATCCTAAATTGTTGATTACCAATCACGTAAACTCACTGCTCGACTTACCCGCCTTGCATCGTGGGTCCTCAGAGCAGTTAAGAAGTCTAGTGGCTAAAACAAGACATCAGATTATGGCACTTAAAAATTTACAACAGCCCGTAGATCATTGGGACTCCATTTTATCCTGTATCATCATGAGAAAATTAGATCAACTGACAGTGAAGCTGTACCATGTAAAATCAGTGCCTAGTAACTTGCCTAATATCAACAGATTACTCGATTTCATTGAAAAGAGAGCCGCAACGCTAGAAGCGAGTCCAACAGCGACAACTTCCTTAGCGAGTGATCGGTCAGTTAAAAACAAAGTTGTGCATATTGCTAATGACGTGAAGAAATACACTTGTTCTATATGCAAGGGAAATCATAAGTTATATAGATGCCCGCAGTTTCTTTTAATGTCGGCAGAAAAAAAGAAACGACTTTGTGGATGAAAACAAATTGTGTAAAATCTGTCTAACCTCACATGAAAAGGAATGCCGCTATAAGTTCAAATGCAGCCTGTGCAAAGAAGATCATAACGCATTAATTCATATTGAGAAAACGCAAACTAACCAAACTTTACATTCTATCAAGCCAAACGATTAGAATAATGTTCTTTTGCCTACTGCGAAGGTTTTAGTATCCGATGCGCATAACAACAAGTACATTGTGCGTGCCTTGTTGGATTCAGGGAGACAGACATCATTCTGTACTTCCAGTTTAGCATCTAAACTAGGCATTTCAAGCTTTGATACTCCTAAAGACATTTTGACGTTAGGACAAAATTTGAACAAAGTTAGCAAGAGCGTTAACTTGCAAATACATTCCATTTCAGAAAACTTCAGCATGAAGGTTACATGTGCCATTGTGGACAAAATTACAGTCAGCTTGCCGCAGCGCAGTTTTGACACTTCCAAAATAATAATTCCAAAATCATTAACACTAGCTGATAATGAATACAATGTTTCAGATGAAATTTCCTTGCTTCTTGCAGCTGATGTATTTTTCCGCGTGCTCCAAGACGGAAAGGTAGAGGGCGGCCCCGAGGATCCGATTATAATAAATACACGGTTTGGCCACATTATTTCAGGTAACATTTTTCCTTCAACCAATTTTACAGTGGCCATGCATTTAATGGAAAGACATTCAATTGAAAGCCATGATCAAGATTTTTACATTAAAAAGCTTTGAGAAACCGAAAAGGTTCCTGAATTCTTTGTCGAGACTCTACCTGAAGCTGAATATAGCGAACAAGTCTTTCAGCAATCAGTTTCACTTACAAATAAGCGGTTACAAGACAAAATGCCTAAAAAGGCTGATTTAACTGAATTTGATTTTTCAAGATCATTTTTGTTGTCACTGCAGCGATTCTATAATTTAGAGAGGCATTTCAATAAGGATCCCATATATCGTTCTTTGTATATTGATTTCATAAACGAATATCTTGCTTTAGTACATGCCAAGGTGACTAACATAGATAATTGTTCACCCGAAGAACAGCCACGGTATTTTCTTCCTCACCATGGTGTGTTAAAGCCAAACCGATTGACCACAGTCTTGCGAGTGGTATTTGATGGCAGTGCAGCGTGTGGCGATAGTCCAGCTTTAAATGACGTGCTTTGCAATGGGTCTGTAGTACAGAAACCTCTGTTTGATATATTATTGCGTTTTCGCACGCACAAATATGTTTTAATGTGCGATATTAGACACATGTATAGACAGATTCTCATACACCCGGAAGATCGCGTTTTACAAAATATAATTTGGCGCGAAAATAAAAATTACAGATTACAATGCTTACAACTGCAAACCGTCACCTATGGTTTGACAAGTTCCGCCTTTTTAGCCACACGCTGTTTAATAGAGTTGGCTCATAGATACAAAGATACGTATAAGTTGGCTAGCGAAGCGATTTTGACTAGTTCGTACACCGATGATATACTCTGTGGGAGCAGTTCTTATCAAGAAGCTATTTCACTTAAAAAGGAGCTTTTTGAGCTGTTAGAGGTAGCTAGTTTCGAACCACACAAGTGGTGCTCAAATGACACTAATTCAAGATATTCCGAAAGAAAAGAACGGTTTTATACAAAAGGATCTTGATCAAGATTTGACTGTCAAAACGTTAGGTCTTTCGTATGATGCTAAACAAGACGCGTTTAAAATTAGTGGTCGCGTCGTAACTGCGCCTGAAATACCAACAAGGCGAACAGTACTAAGTTCAGTAAGCAAACTTTTTGACCCCACGGGTTACGCCGAACCTGTTGTTGTCAAAGGTAAAATAATGTTGTACAAAATATGGCAACGCAATCTTGATTGGGACATCTACCTTGTCCGACCCGATCTTAAGGCAATATGGGATAGTTTTCAAGCTTCTCTATCAACCATGAATGACATTTCTGTTTCACGTGCTTTACATTTGCATCAGTCACAAGATACGGAACTAATAGGCTATTGTGACGCGTCTGCGGATGCTTACGGTTGTTGTATATATTTGAAGGTTAAAACCGAAGATAAATACTATGTGAATTTATTATGTGTATCGTACGTAAGCCAGAGTTCCAAATTAACTATCCCAAAGCTAGAACTTAACGGAGCTTTGTTATTGTCCAAACTAGTATTCAAAGTCCTTTCAGTTTTGAATGGCATTAGGAAGGTATTTTTATTCTGTGATTCAAAAATCGTCTTGAGTTGGCTTAAGTCCGCTCCTACAAAGCTACCGCCATATATGGGTAATCGTATAAAGGAAATTCAGAAATTTACGGATGGCTTGTCATGGAATTACACTCCTGGCCTGGACAACCCAGCTGATATCCTATCTCGAGGCGCAAATCCGAATGAAATACAAAGTTCTTCTCTTTGGTGGCATGGACCAGATTATTTAAAAAATGACAACTGCAGCTATAACTTTAATTTACCTTTGAGTTACCTCTATTTGCTTTACAAAATGTTGCACTATCCTCTAATGTGAATACTGCAACCGATGACAGTGAAATGATCATATTATTTACTAAGTTTTCTAACATAAACCAAATGCAACATGTTGTGGTTTACGTTTATAGGTTTGTTTCAAAATGCAAGAAGCTTCCCACAAATACAGGAAATATAACTGTAAAAGACTTTCAAGATGCTTTGCATTGTTATTTTCAAATCAATTCAAAATCATTACTTTTCAGATGAAATTGATTGTATTCACAAAGGAAAGAATTTTAATTCCAGTTCTAGTTATCATTTAAAATCGCTAAATCCTTTCATTGACAGTAAACATTTGCTAAGAGTAGGAGGAAGATTGCAAAACGCAAATATTCCGTTTTCCAAAAAATTTCCTATTATTCTCCCAAAAAAATTTCATGTCACTAGACTTATAATATTGAACGAACACATGATTTTGTTGCATGGAGGACTGAAGCTTCTTTCAAGCAGTCTTTCCCAGCGATTTTATATTTTGAACTATATTCGAGAGATTAAGTCATATGTGTGTAACGTGCTGCAGATTTAAAGCCGAAACGGCTAAACAACTTATTTACGGCTATTAACGGCTAAACAACTTTATGGGTTCACTACCTAAGGAAAGAGTCACACCTGCTCGCGTTTTCGAAAAGGTAGGCGTTGATTATTGTGGCCATTTGATTGCAAACAATGAAACGACGTCCCATCGTAACCTGTTCAATGCTTCCTCGAGTTCTGTTAACTTTATGTCGGATGAAATAATGAAAAATAATAAAAAAATACTAAATGTAAATATTTTCAAAATTGCTTTCTTGGAGATAGATATTTGAGGTATATTTTGCAAAAAAATGTATTGCATCGGATTTTTCTAACAAAATAATGTTATTAAGTATTTTTTTCCATAATTATACAATTTAATCCAAAAACAACGAAGTTCCATATAATTTTTTTTATTGGAACGCACATGCGGTTTGCGTCATTTTTACAGCATTACAAAAAGTTTTCATTCCAATTTTTACTTGTCTGTGACAGCGCCCGCTTTAACGCATGCGCGGTGATGTGCTAGGTTTTGGCGCCATTCATTGAATAATTTTGTGGATAATTTTCATCCTTGCTTTAAAATGTCTGAGATCAGTGAAAGAATTGTTTTTACCTGTCTGTGACAGCGTCCGCTTCAGCGCAAGCGCGGTGATGTGCTGAGATTTGGCGCTCTGACACGTTTTGTGGTAGGTACTGACAAAGATAATTATAGTTCCTGTACTGATTTCGTGGGAATTTTTTTTTCTTACTCTTTTAACTTTGATCTTAGTTGTTTAGTTGATTCAATCCGAATGTATGAGATTAGATAAAGTAGTGTATGAAACTGCACATAACTAGGTATTAAAAGTATTAAAACACTCGTATGACACTATTAAAAACCTCGCCAAGGCTCGGTTATTAAACTCATACTCGTGTTTTAATACCCCTCTTTATGCAATAGTTTCATAAACTACTATTATTTGATACCACACACTAGATTTCAGAACAATTTTTATTCCCATACAAAAAAAAAACGTTATACCTCTCATTTTTTATTTTATTTTTTGGGGCTATGGGTCAAATTTAATCATATTATGGCCTAAAGATCAATCGTTCCGATGTTAATGCTTTTAACACCAGTTGCAGCTTTTTACTGAATTTCGGGGTGTACCGCTAGCACTAATGTCATAATTAAATATACTGTTCGTCACATTTTGATAATAATCACTTACCGTCTGTACTTTTTAAAGTAATATTCCTTACTGTTTGCCGTCAGGCAGGTGAGATGGTGCCAAGGACATACCAATTGCAGATAAAAAATAGTCACTCACCAATGAGTTGGGCAGTCCCGAGCACTCGGCAGAAAGCGAGGCGACACCGAGCAGGCGCGCAGGCGGCGCCAGCGCGAAGGAGGCGCGTTCTGACGCCAGCAGCATGTCGGCGCGCGCGCACAGCGCCAGCGCCGCGCCGCCGCACGCACCCCACACCCCTGCCACGGCCAGCTTGCTGTGAGCCTCCAGAGCGCACACCACCAATCTGCGCGAACGAATATTTTTATACTCTATTTCACGTGGGAAAGAGCGGCTAACACACGAAATTTGGCTCAACTACGACTGTTTTCTTATATAATTCATTGTAAATGGAATGCATGTTTTGACTAGTTTTTCGGCTACCAAAAAACAGGGACTGTATACCTTTAGATGGGTACATAATTTTTCTGAATGACGTCATACTTTCTTCTTGTGCAGTTTTTTAGTTAGTACGTGAGGGAATATTTTAGCAAAGTCATCTAAGAGAACACCTTCAAGATCAGAAAAAATACAATTATTTTTGGGCCCACTTTGGTCGCCCTGGAGTACATAATAAATTAATCTCACTTTATGGAGACAAACCAATGCAGACGTAAAGGTAGAGCGCGCCGCTCTCTACTTACCCTTCGTATAATGATAATGGTTGACTCGTGGTCAAGCAGTTTACACCCGAATATCAATTTCGTGATCAGCAGTATACTTATATCAATTAAGCTTTTGATTAACCCAATAAAAATGAAAAAATACTACAGTTAGCATGAAAAATCCGGTAAAAACTTCCTCATTTTATGAGCTTCCCAACAAAGTAAAAACGTTAAAAAATACAAATTAAATACAACATAAAACAATGATTGAAGCATCCCAAAATTTGCATGGGACTTGCCCATGCAAATTTTCAAGAAACATTATTTTCATGCTTTTTTTAATCCAAGATTTATCATGTTTTTCGTATTAATAACAGACATCTGTGACCTTATAGCATTATTGACTAACTTTTATACACAAGCTAATCCAAAAAAAATTAACAAGATTTTTTTCCATGGAAATTTTTTTGGTAATTAGATGGGATTTAAGGCACTCTTTTGACAACAACCATTGTTTTTTGTTGCAAGAATTTATATTGTTTTAACTTTTTTACTTTGTTGAAAAGCTGATGAAAAGAGAAAGTTTTTAACATATTTTCAAAACAAAAGGTGCCAACCCTATCACTAAGCCTATGCTGTCTGTCACATTATTGTATCTTTTTAACCAATTATAGATAGACAGAATATATTTTTACAGAAAACATGTTACTATGGACTCTTAGCAAATAACAAAATAGGTGAACAGTGTACAAGCTGCTTTATGCTGTTTAGTTTTCAATTTACCTGACAGATTCAGCCATTTCATAAGCATAGTTGGTCCTTCTCTCCATGTTGTCATCAATCAGTGGCAATAAGTTTAAATTAGAGCACAAAGTTCCACATTCAGAACTTAGGAAAGTAACTGATATGTCTTTTCTATTGTCTACACACAGTAATGCCTTTTTTAATTCCTTCAACATCTGAAAAAAAGAAATGTTACATAATTATATATGGTACAATTTGTATATTGCTAATTTCAACATAGCCATATTTAAAAATGTATCTTACTTCAATACTGAATTTAGACCCCGTTTGCTTGATACATATTTCTGCCATTCTCTGATCGAAAATAACAGACAGATGTTTAAAATCTAATGAAGATGTTATAGTAATATCAGTGTCATTCTTTTCATTTTTAGCTTCTTTAGAAAGTCTCTTCTGTTTTGAAGGCTTTTCAACCTTAGAACTGTCACGCTTCCGTTTCTTTAATGCCTGAGACAATTTTGTGTTGAGTTTTTCTTTTATAGACAAGCAATCATCTTTGTTAATTTCGGTGCTGACATTGTTATCATCAGCCATAAATATATCTGCTACCTGGTCAACCATATCAGTCTCTGAGACTGTGGGTTTCCTGTGAACATCGGACGCGTGGCGTGAGGCGCGGGCGGCACTCTGTGCAGCGCCCGCGTCCACGTCACTGAGGCGGCGCGGGCTCATGCAGCTACTTGAATATGAGCTCGACGAATGGCGCCGGTAAATTATAGAGTCATCAGCACTCTGTGTTTCAAAATCCTCACATGCAGAATGGGATTTGACAGAGCTACTCAGCGATGTTCTTTTACCACCCAAGATTCTCTTGGCCTCATCTTCGGTCTTGATGGCCTTTCTTTCCCTAAATTTCATCTCTTTCATTTCAGGTGTTGAACTTTGTATTTTCTTTATAAACTCTGCCTTAGTCCTCATGTTCTTTTTCCCTTTAGGTGCTTCTGGAGTGAGCTGATATATCATATTCACTGCACCTTCATCCATTAATAATTTATCAATTTCAGTTAATCTTTTATTTTGTTTGCTATTGTTTTTAGGTTGGGGTTTTTTCCATGCCATTTTAGATACAGGAGATTTTGATTTTGGTCGCTCTATCTTGGACTTTTTGGTAAGAAGCTCTTTGTCAGCTATCTCTATTTTAGGTTTTTTGGGAAGTAGCTCTTTGTCAGCTGTCTCTGTTTTCGGTTTTTTGGGATGTAGCTCTTTGTCAGCTGTTGGAGTTTCCTTTTCTTTAGTCTTACTAATATTTTTGGCTTTTGTGAATGTGTCGGGATTGTCTGGATCAAAAGGAATTTTCTTTTTTATAACTCTTCCTTGCCTTCTCTGTGGTTGATCTTCATCTCCAATTTTTTTTGAACCTGTTTGATTATCTACTGCTCCATGCTCATTGGTAACATTACTAGAACTTTCCACTTGGTTAGTAACAGTTTCTTGCGATTGCAGAAGTGGTTCACTAGTATTCATTAATGTTTCACCCCCCTTTAGCAAATCATTCGATTCATCCAGCTCTGAAGGTTCATCATCATCCCAATCTTTAACTAGTACATTTACTATGCTATCATTTTTTTGTATTTCAGCAGTTTCAGCTTTTTCTTGGGCTTCTTTGGTATCAGCCTCTAAAGAGTCGTTGTGATCTAAAGCACTGCAGTTTTCACTTGCAGTGCTAGTATTTGCATCACCTTCACTAGTTACAGATTTCTTGTATCCTCTTTTCTTTCTAGGTGTTTTCTCCTGACTTATTGCTTTAATGTTAGACTTTCTTTGTCTAGAAATTCGAGTTTTCTTTAATCTTGACAGTTGTTTCAATGCAATTTCAGCTTCAAGTACTGAGCGCTCAACCTTAAGATCAGTTCTTAAGTAAGAATGGTTTTCATCTGCCCCCTGATCATTACCCTCCAATATGTCTAGTAATTCCTCCTTGTTAAAAACCTCTTGCTTGGCACTGCTGTCATGTTCAACCCCATCAGTGCCATCAGAGGAACGTAGCACTTCACTTAATTCAATGTTGTGTCCAATTTCATTGAGAATATTGTTTGAATTTTCACCCACAGCTGCATCAATTGTGTCACCACCATCATTATCGTTTTTCTCTACCAAAATTTCAGTTTGAAAAGTAACTTTTTCAATTGTCTCTTTATACACATTATCTTCGTCAATTACTGGCTCTTCAATTACCGTCTCATTCACTGTACTCAAATAAGTAGCCGATTCTAGTATGATCCCTTCTGTTAGTTCTTCTAAAGGTTTTTGCATGCTGCTGTCTCCGAGCAGATTCTTCACGGCAGCAGTCGTCTCAAGCGCCGACATCACATCAGCTTCATGTGGCTCGTGTACTGCATTTTCTGGGGCAGTCTGGGGAACCACTTCTACCGCCAGCTGAGTATTGTGAGAAAGTTGGGCGTCAGCGTTGTTCGTTTCCAACAACTCGCGCTCGGTGACGGCCACCGCGCTCGCCTCTGTATACACATCAACCTGATTACCGACGCCGTTCTCCTTGTGACACAACTTCGATTCCTCAGACACAACGGCGGCTTCATCAACGCCACCATTTCCTTTTATTGTCTCTGGAGCAGGGTGAAACGAGGTTTCCCCGATAGCTTCCATTTTACTGTTGATTATCGCTACTTTGGAGATGGATAACCTATTTGTTTATAGAGAAATTGAACAAACATTTAGTAGAATAAAAATTTTTACACTTCACTATACACTTAGCTTACATTAGTTTATTAACTTTATCACTAAGTTCATAGAAATTAAAACAGTAAAACAAAACAAAACGTAGAAACTATTATTTTCGCGTTCTAGTTTTTTGATGCGTCCATCCGTCCATTTATTATCTATCTTTTCTTTTTTTTAATTATTCTTGGCCGTGGACACAAGTCTTTCAGCCGATGAGCCGACTTCATAAAGTATTCTACTCACCATTCAATTTCAACCACATTTTGCAGACTCAATCTATTAAGAGCCTACAGATTGAATCGTTAATAGGTGTGTTGGGGGGCGTGGCTTGACATGCTGCGTGTTGACAACCCAACCGTTATGTAGATCTGTGGTTATGATGACCGGATCTCGGCATTTTTAAGAAATAAAGATAAAATACGCAAATCGCTCACAGTGACTTTTATTGAAAAGTGTTTGTAAACGAATAAAAAACGAACACAAAAATTTTCAGGTGTTTCGTCGTCAGGCCCATCTTCTTTCGCTAATAACTCCTTAACGAGTACGGTACGATTGATATGAAGCAAGTATTTCTTAATTATTTTTCCGGCACTCTAGCCACACTATAATAAAGAGTACTACGTACAGTATGGTCACTCCCTGCCTCTCGTTGAAAGTGCCGCCCACCCGCGCTCACCCCCGCTCAGATATCTCCCAGCAATCCTAGCACGTCTTATGTCACTCACACAAGCATGGTACGCGTTCACCTACACGAGCTTAGACTGTGTGCGTAGGAACGCGTTTGTTTCATACATTTGATCGCCAGTGACCGAGGTGTGCTCTATAGCTTAATAAACCTCTTTAGTGACTAACTGCAGTAATTATGGAGAAAACCGGTGATAAATATTGCATGTATTTTAGATCATGAAATAGGGTGACAATAATTTCATTTTACAAGGAAGTATCCCGAACAGGAAATCTAAGAACAACATGAATTTATTTTTCGAAAAAACTTGTTTCAAAGGTGAACTATTTCTACACAGGTGTTCTTAAAGCTAAATGAATAAAAAACGAATACAAAAGTTTTCAGGTGTTTCGTCGTCTGGCCCAACTTCAATAGTCAAACATTCCTGAATGCGTTACGAATGGTGTGTGTTAAAATAAGAACTTATTTTTAAGTTACTGAAAGATTTTTCCGCTTTCAAGCCTCTTGTAGCTACGGTACAGATCACGAAACGGTCGTGGAGAAAATGAAGGCGCTTCTTTCACATCTATGGTACTCTTATTCATTCTTAGTCTATTTAGCGAAAATAGTTGCAAAATTCAATGAAATTTATAAAAAACGACAACCATCTACGCAGCAATGACAAATCCGTTAACAGCAAACAAGTGTTGTCATTAAAAAATCAATGCCAGTGTGCCACGTCGGTAATGCTGTAGCGAAGTCATTCAGGCTGGTAGTTGTAGGTGTGGGGCAGTCAGGTATGGATAAAAGATTATCTAGTTGAGTACGAAACTCCTTTGCCGTTTGAGCGGCGACTGGGTTTTGACATCTTACTCTTAATTCGAAGATCACCTCTGGCTTGTTAAGTTCAGCAGTATCCATGAATAGATATTTAAATGTGAATCAGGTTTATAATATCAGCTCATGTACGTTCCCACCGAGGGGCTCGAGCCTACCCTAAATTAGAGTGATCGGGCCTTAGTCGAACACGCGGGCCCAGCGCGGGTTGGTCGACTTCACACACACACAACCTTCGAGTTTCATCGCAGGCGTGTGCACGTTTCCTCACTATGATTTTCCTTTACCGTAAGAGCTTGTGTTTAAAATATGTATAAATTAATAATAAATTGAGGGGTAATGTATGCTATTTTATGTATTTATGGGGGGGATGTATGCTAATATTAAATCTGTCAACACATCAATCTCTTTTTTGCCAAGCTGTTCATTCCTGTAGGTATAGAGCGCGCATATCATTATTAGTCATCGTAAGCTAGATAAATACATATGTATATGAGACAAATAGGGATGGGCTGCTGTGAAAAAAAAACTGCAGCATAATATAGGACATAATTATAAGAATTTATGTGTGTTTTATGAAATACTAAAGAAATTAACCAAAAAAAGAGTATATTTTCAGTTCCCTCAGGAACTACATCGGGCTATGCTATTTTTACGAGATAAAAAGTAGCATATGTCCTTCCTCGTAACACAGGCTACCTGTATGGCAAATTTCATTAAGATTGGTCAAGGCGTTGAAGCGTGAAACAGTAACAAACAAACACATTTTCACATTTATAGTATTAAGTAAGGATAATGTTTAGTTCCTAATACCAAAACAACGTTTACAACCACACCTAGATATAATGAACGAAGTAAGTTAATTATGAAATCAAAACTTCAGTATAAAGGGAAATGAAATGAAAAAAATCACTGTGAAGGCATTGCGAGAAAGTATGCACAGCATGGCTGTACACTTTTTATTCTTATAAAATAATGCAGTCAGTATGTTACCTACCTCTAACAAAAATTTTGTACGATAGTCAGATAATTATAAGATTTTTAAGTTAACTGACTACGACAAAGTCTATGTGTGAAATAATGTACAGGCTGCAATGGATAGATTTCCACAAACTGATACGCTAGCCAGCCAGCTCAGCCACTATGCTTGGCGTTTGCTGACTTTGAGAAAGCGTTTGATTCTGTCAAAACCTGGCTGTGGTACAGTCTCTCCAGCGGTGCCAAATTGACTAACGATACATAGAGGTGTTGAAGTGTCTGTATGAAAACACCACAATGTCGGTTCGCCTCCAGGACCAGAACTCGAAACCTATCCAGTTTCAGCGAGGGGTGAGACAGGGAGATGTTATATCTCCGAAACTGTTCACCGCTGCCCTGGAAGATGTTTTCAAGCTTTTGCACTGGGGGGAAATGGTCATCAATATCAACGGCGAATACATAAGATAAAACCATCTCCGCTTTGCTGACGATATCGTGGTCATGGCAGATAGTACGGAAGACCTAAGCACAATTATTCTCGATGGCATCAATAAAGTCTCTCAACAAGTGAGTCTTAAAATAAACATTGACAAGACGAAATTAATGTTAAGTGTCTGTTCGTTAATTGTGTCCACCCCAGAACATCAAGGGTGCGTCTCGATTTAGGGAAAAACAAAGACGATTGGGAGTTGTAAAATAAGTTGGTCACTCCCTTTTGGACCAGCTAAAGAACCTCTTCTCATTCGTTGTATGGGAGGAACAAAAAAAGAATAAAGATAATTAAAGGGACTTACCAAAATTTCCGCTACAGCACACACACACAAATATCACTGCTTACTTATAAGTACGAGTACCTACCTTAGGAGCTATGTGGAGGATTATTGGGACGAATCGATTCGGAATATAAAAATAAATACATACAGTACATAAACTTAATACGAGACGAGAGAGGGGTGCAAAAAATAGGGGTTGCGGGGATGCAAAATTCAAAATAAAAAAATTAATATCGGGAGCGATATGCGTTTGCGATTTGAGGTTGATAAAAAGTGTCTGTGTTGCTATCGCAGAGAACAAAAAGTAATTAGTAAAAGTTAACAATATTGCCACTTTTTGAGCTATATTATTACTTCGTAGTTTTAATAAACATACTGCCGCCCCTGAAACCACGTATTCAGCTGAAAAAATAAAAAAAAATAAGGAGAAGAAATGGTTTACAAACTAGAGATTTTATAATAGAAAACAAAACACAGTAAGAGTTTTAGCAAATACTTAATAACATAATAAACAACTAGTCTTCTGCGTAAGGCAGAGGAGCTATCTTAGCAACGGATCGTCTATAAACACTGCGAGCAGATCAGATCAACGACACGTATTAAACCGTCCGGTCCCGGGTAGACTGAAACTACTCTACCTAGAGACCAGCTTAAGGGGGGTAAATTGTCCTCTTTGTGTACCACCATGGTACCAACGTCAATATCGTTTACTGGGACGTGCCATTTGGCTCGCACTTGTAAAGTGTGCAGATACTCGCGATGCCACCTGCGCCAAAAGGCCTGATGTATAGCTTGAGTTAGATTCCATCTTTTCAGAGATGTCATGCGAACATCTACAAGATCAGGTTCGGGCATGGAAGTGAGAGGTTCCATGGTGAGAAAATGAGCAGGAGTAAGAGCTGTGAAGTCGTTGGGGTTAGAACTAATCGGAACAAGAGGGCGAGAATTCAAGCAAGCTTCCACACGAGTTAAAACAGAGTAAAATAGTTCAAATGTCAGGGTATGACATCCGATAATGCGATAAAGGTGAGTTTTTACTTGTTTTACCAAGCTTTCAAACAGACCACCAAAATGTGGACTGTGGGCGGGTTGAAAATGAAATTGTATGTTTTGTGTATTACAAAACTCATGAATCTTACAATCATGCTCATGTTCTTTAACGATGCGACGCAATTCATTGTTGCACCCGATGAAATTACGACCTTGATCGCAGTACAAATCAGAGCATCGGCCGCGTCGAGAAATGAAACGCTGAAGAGCAGCAATGAAGGCTTCAGTGGTCAGCTCGCTTACCAACTCCAAATGACAAGCTTTTGTGCTCATGCACACAAACGCGGCAATATAACATTTAATCATCGGTGCTTTACGTAAATAAGACGATTTTATCATGAAAGGTCCTGCGTAGTCAACGCCAGTCTTAGCGAAAGGTTTGATCTGTTGAACCCTAGGGGGGGGAAGTTCACCCATAACCTGCTCGATAAGCCGTGGTTTAAGTCGATAACAATGAGAGCATCGGAAGGTGATAGTGCGTACGATACGCCGGCCAGAGAGAATCCAGTAGCGGCGTTGCAGCATTGACAGCAGTGCGTTAGAACCGGGATGTCCATTAATATAGTGATAATATCTCGCTATGAGAGTACTGAGCATATTATCGCGGGGAAGTATAATCGGATGACGATTTTCATAAAACAGCTGAGATGCTTGTAACCGCCCACCCACGCGAACGATATTTTCGTCATCGATATAAGCAGATAACTTGCGGAGAGAGTTTGAAGGCAACTTATTCTTCTTCAATTTATCAATATCACGAGCAAAATGTTTAGCTTGAGTCGCTTTTATACACACTTTTAAGGCGTGATCTAATTCACGAGTTGTGAAAAAGTGAGAAGACTTCATAATTGAACGATAGGAGGGACTACCGAAACGAAAACAATAACATACTGTATTGAGAAGTTTACTCAGTTTAGAGAATTTGGAAATTAAATCATTGATGACATCGCTTTCAGCCTGAGAAATGTCATTATTTTCAGTAGAAATGAATATTTTTATTTCATTTTCTTTTTTGAGTTCTGAATGATCAGTGTTTTCATTATAGGAATAATCATCAACGATCTGCGAGGGCCAATCTTTTTCAGGGAGTGATAAGAAGGAAGGACCTTTCCACCATAGAGAGTGGGAGACCAAGTCAGCGGGAGAGATACCGCGACTGACTACATCTGCTGGGTTATCCTGGGAGCGGATGTGACGCCAGCATTCAGGAGGGGTTAATTCTTGAATTTGACTTATACGATTACTAACATACATTTTCCATCTGGTAGCGATAGATCTAATCCAGTGGACAGTGATAAGGGAGTCAGTATAACATACGTAGCTACGAATGTTAAACCGTGACGTTAAAAGCTTTACTATGTGAGCCATGAGTTCGGCTAGTAGTAGTGCTCCGCACAGTTCTAACCTTGGGAGAGTAACGACTGTTTTCGGAGATGCGACACGAGACTTGGAGCAGATCAGAGAAACAGATACGGAGGAGGGAGTAACTACACGAGCGTAAATTACTGCACCATATCCAGAGAGCGACGCATCCGAAAAACCATGCAGTTCAACGTAATTTTCATTATTACACAGATAAGGTACATCTAAAAATCGAGGTACGGATACCTTTTCTAGAAGATGTAGATTATTTTTAATTAAGAGCCAGTCATTTAAAATATCTGTGGGGATCGGATCGTCCCATCCAATATTTTCTGTGAACAATTTTTGAATTAATAATTTAGCTGCGAAAACGACAGGAGCTAAAAAGCCCAAGGGATCAAACACACGAGCTAAATCCGATAAAATACCTCTTTTTGTAGGGACGAATTCAGTATCTTTAATTTTATATGAAAAACAGTCTGTACTTGGCGACCATTGTAATCCAAGAACTTTCAGAAAAGCTGTCACATCAGGGGAAAATACATCATCCATGCTCAACTTGTTCTCTTCGGGAATGTAGTTTAAGCATTCGGAATAATTACTTATCCATTTTCGTAGCGTAAACCCGCCGAGAGTAAGCAGCGTGTGAAGTTCTAAGACGAGATTACGAGCAGCGGTTACGTCATTCGCTCCTGCAGTGACGTCATCTACGAATGTTGACTCCAGCAACACTCGAGAGGCTTTCTTGTAGGAGTCTGCGTACAGATACGCGAGTTCGTTTAGGGTACGAATCGCGAGAAACGGGGAACACGTTAGTCCAAAAGTAACTGTGGTTAAAATATACTCACGAATAGGTTCACTCTCGTCAAAACGATAAAGAATTTTATGATAAATTTGATCGGAAGGATTCAAGTTAATATTTAAAAACATCTGCTTGATATCAGCGACGATTGCTATTTTATTCGTGCGAAATATACATAAGACATCAAAAATATCCTTATGCAATTTTTTTCCGGGATACAAATTGTCATTTAACGATTTACCGTTACTACTAGGGCACGAGCCATCAAAGACTACACGTAGCCGAGTAGTGGTAGAAGTATCTTTAATTACCGCGTGGTGTGGCAAATAATAGCCCTGGGATGAGCTATCGGGCGCGAGACACATATAACCTTTATTTAAATATTCGGTCATAAACTTATTATATTCCGCCTTAAATGTTGGATCACCCTTAAATTTCCTTTCTAAGGAGTAAAATCGACGGAGTGCGATTTCACGAGAATCACCGAGATCAGGTGGAAATTCCTTAAATGGAAGGGATACCTCAAATCTACCTTCTTCGTTACGAGTAACAGTTTTACGAAACATGTCTTCACATTTTTTATCAGCGGAATTAAGAATCTCACGGGAGGGAGGTTCTTCACATGACCAAAACCTTTCAACCATATCATTAAGGGACATGTCAGTAGTTTGACAATGTAGGGCATAGTAGTCACGAGGGGCTGTAACTACATGGCTAGTTGTCGTAGATTGACTGGGTCCGACAAAGGTATGACCCATCAGTGCCCAACCAAATATAGTCTCCAGAGCAACGGGCGTGCCTGGTCGACCAACGATCAGGCGTCCAAGTACAATGTCACGATAGACATCTGCACCCAACAAGAGAGACACAGGGGACGTAATACCAAACGTAGGATCCGCGAGAGTGAGATCCTGAACGTGAGGCCAGATTTCGATCGGTAGAGGTTCGGCAGGGAGGTTGCCAGTGATATGAGGTATACATTGAGCTTGCAACTTTATTTGTCTATTCCCAGAGTAGGGTAAGATATTTAAATCGACTACACCACCTTCGAGTTGAAGGGCGAGACCTGAGATGCCATGTACCGTAGTACTTGTCTGGCGACGAGAAAGGTTTAACTTATTGACTAAGTTTTCACAAACAAAACTGTATTGACTACCTGTGTCAATCAGTGCGCGAGCTTCATGTAAGTTACCTTGGGAGTCGCTTACTTTTAATAAAACAGTAGCGAGTAAAACCTGTGACTTGTTAGGGGCTAACGAAGCAGCCAAACAATCAAACTTATTTTCAACCGTTTTATTATTCGCAGATGAGAACGACCCTAACTCCGGCCCTGGTGTTTCAGTAGCCTGCGCGGGTTCGGATTGTGAATTTTTACTCTTCGGGTAGTCAATATGTAAAAGCGAGTGATGCTTATTGGACGAACAGAATTTACATAAAAAACTTGATTTACAATCTCTTAGAAAGTGATCAGTAGCTAAACAATTTATACAAACTTTAATCTCTTTTACTTTTTGCAACCTGTTTACGGGAGTCAACTTAATAAAATCAGGGCATTTAGATAAAACGTGAGATTGATTATTACATAACGCACACAACCGACGGTCTGCAGCGTATAATGTTAATATCTGTTTATTTGTAGGCAGAGGTTTAAACGCTTCCTTTGTACTGGACAAGGGGTGCGCGGGAGTGCGCGATTTAATTCCGCTACTGCGAGCGAGCGGGACGGAGGGATTCGATCGAGTCAACGGGTCACGCTGGCTGGTTTGCAATGCTATGCACCGCTTACGCAAATAAATAATCAGTTCGTCAAATGTCGGGATGTCTGAGTTATTATTTAATTCGAACTGCCTACGAGATTCATTATCTAAATTATCTAAAACAATATTTAATAACAAGAATGACCACTCTTGTGTAGGGAATTTCAATGCTCGAAGTGCATTGACGTTATCTACGATCACATCTAGAAACGCAGATAAACTTCTGAGAGAAGTATTAAACAGCTGAGCGTTAGCTATATTTTTATAGTGCAATGTAGCTATGTATCGTAGGTTATTGTACCTATCATCTAGGAGTTTCCATGCGACGGAAAAATTAACAGATGACAGCGTCAAATGTTGTATGACTTTCTTTGCTTCTCCAGATAAAGAGTTTCGCAGATAATGCAAGCGTTTTATATCACATAGCTCATTGTTATTTATGACGAGAGCACTAAATAACTCGGAATAACCTATCCATTGTGTGGCGTCTTCGCCTGAAAATGAGGGTAACGAAATGCGGGGTAGTTTTATACTATCATCGGAGTGACTGGACTGATGATGATCATCGGTACCATTGGAGGGACTCGAGGACTGAGAATTATAGGTAACTTTCAGAGAATAGAAAGTTTTGGTGTACTTGTCAAATATTGAAATTAATTCCTCTTTGGTGATACAAGAAGTTCCAATCGACGAATCAATATTTATCACTTGGGTATAAATATCATAATATAAATTTTCGACCTCATCATAACGCTTTAATTCGTGTCGAATACGAAGCACATCACTTGTGGATGGATTTTTGATTTTTGACAACTCATCTAAATTGTCACAAATGCCACAAAATTTTAGTTTGGAACGCAACAATGTTTCAGTCATTTCTTTTATTTTAAATCGAGTCAATGGCATAAAAGAATACAACTAAAATTAAATTATCGGGAATGATAAAATAAATTGGAAATTGTTTCTTTTTTTTTTTTGAAACGAAAAAGGAGGGTATTTCGAAAAAAATGTGGTTTTGAGAATTTCCAGCTGAATAAGTTGGTTAAAAAAATGACAAAAAGGGCTCAATAACTAGTTCAGAAAGGCAGCTATCCGATTCGAAGGACCATAACATGGTCGTTAATTGTGTCCACCCCAGAACATCAAGGGTGCGTCTCGATTTAGGGAAAAACAAAGACGATTGGGAGTTGTAAAATAAGTTGGTCACTCCCTTTTGGACCAGCTAAAGAACCTCTTCTCATTCGTTGTATGGGAGGAACAAAAAAAGAATAAAGATAATTAAAGGGACTTACCAAAATTTCCGCTACAGCACACACACACAAATATCACTGCTTACTTATAAGTACGAGTACCTACCTTAGGAGCTATGTGGAGGATTATTGGGACGAATCGATTCGGAATATAAAAATAAATACATACAGTACATAAACTTAATACGAGACGAGAGAGGGGTGCAAAAAATAGGGGTTGCGGGGATGCAAAATTCAAAATAAAAAAATTAATATCGGGAGCGATATGCGTTTGCGATTTGAGGTTGATAAAAAGTGTCTGTGTTGCTATCGCAGAGAACAAAAAGTAATTAGTAAAAGTTAACAATATTGCCACTTTTTGAGCTATATTATTACTTCGTAGTTTTAATAAACAGTGTCCGTGTCGCAACCACCCCTCTAAAGTTTGGAGACTCTACACAGGAAGTTGTTGACGAATATGTATACCTGGGACCAACAGTCCAGCTAGATAGGTCCAACTTCAAGAAAGAGATCAATCAACGAATCCCAGTCGGCTGGGCAGCGTTCGGGAAGCTTCGCAATATCTTCACGTCCCAAATACCGCAGTGTATCAAGACTAAGGTCTTTGACCAGTGTGTGTTGCCAGTGATTACATACGGAACTGAGACATGGTCGCTTACTATGGCTCAATGTTATTCAAATGGTAATGGAGCGAGCTATGCTATCCAGCAGTGGACGTTTTTCGGCTGATATGATAATGATGATCACTACGAGTACCGTGCTGTTGTTGTTAATCATCGTAGGACTTTTCGTTTGTTTGCTGTTTGATTTTAATCGATTCAAATTGCATAAAGCTGATTTTAGATAGTTATGTATAAAATCTTCATTACTTTCGCACACGACTGAGTGACAAGGCTTTGTTATCAAGTCGATCGCATTCCACAGTGGCGTGAGGGCCGCGAAAACTGGGACATGGTACGGACTGGTACGGCGACGGCGCTATCAGGCTCGCGACCGGCAGCGGGCAAGTAGTCTCGATAAGACGGCGACACGGTGAGACGCTGAGCACTTTGGCGCGAAATAATTTTACGACAACGCGATTGTCGCGAATTTTGATTTAAGTACTCACACGAGAGCAGCAGTGACCCATAGAACATCGCAGAGTCAGCGCGCGTCGGGTTTTTGGCGTGAATTACGGTTGCGGAGGCACGCAGAGCGAGCCTTTTACGGAGTGCTCACGCGGGTGTGTTTTTACATTATTTTTAATAGATTACGGCGAACGGATAATACAGTACTGAAAATTTTTGGTGTTCAGTTCACGGAGTGACAGTCACCGAGAGAAATTAGCGGAAAGGGCCGCATACGGTGCAATTGTCGCGAAAATATAAGTCAAACAGACACGGCCGCCTGAACCGGTAGCCGGTAGGAATGATAACCGTCGGACCGGACTGATACGAAGTGTTTTTTCTAACTGAACAATTGTGTTCAGTTCAGTATTGTGGTCACTGTAATGCGGATATTCTTACGAAAGCCGTGTAAAGGCGATTAGTGCCGGCGCACTTTGTTTACCTTACTGAAGTTTAGTACTGAGTAAGTCCCGTGAAGGAATTTAGTTCTTGCAAAAATTAACGGTACTTGCATGGAGGTGAAAATATAATTAATTATACATAAGGGAGCTAGGCTTGCGTTATATGTGCAACTCAGATTTACGGACCTGAGAAAGACCTTGTATCGTCTACGCGTGGGCGTGACGTCATGACGGTTTTCGTCAGCAGCGAGTACATGTTGTGATGAGGTTGTTCCCGTGCCCGGCAGGAGGAAATACGGAAGGCCCCAGCGAGGGACATCGGTGGATTTTACAACGGAGCTGGGTGTTTGTCATACAATATACGATACATACACATGTCACATGTTTTAGTACACATCTAGCTGGGTATATTGATCTTCATTTCCCTTCTTCTTCAAACTTCTCCCGACTACTAGGTACGCCGGCGAGCTGCCTTTGGTAAGTTTATTTGTGTAGCACCGTAGTGTAATCTAGTTTGGAATTTTAACCTTTCATCAGGCGTGTGGGCATTTTCGAATCCGAGCACCAGGTAACTCGGAAATTTGGGTATTTGACCAAATAATTGTGGCATCGAGGTCCGTTACTTGTATATTTGTTTGCCTATTTGTGGTAGCCTTCGTATAATTCGCTAGTCTCAATTTTACCAAGTATCAGAATGTCTGTTCTTTAGCTCGAGACATTAGGCATCGTACATATTTAGTTTTAAGTGACTGACGGAGCAGTCGGGCTGAGTGTCTTGTGTTGTTTTGTCAGATCCCCATTGCGTTGGGGAATCTTGCTAAGCCCGCTTTCATCTTCGGCATCATCGGCACTTACCATCAGGGGAGACGAAGCCAAGGGCTTATCAATTGTGGATTACAAAAAACCTCGCCTCCCCCCATTGTTCCTTCAGGCTGGTAGATTAAGTTGTACGGTGTAATCGACAGTGCTCGCGTAGCCTCCCTTTCAAACTCAAATATTTTATTGCTGATTATTGGTTTACATTAGACTTAAATAAATTGTACTATGTTCGCAACAACCTGCCTTAAGAAAGCATGCAATATTATATGTTAATTAATTATAGATAATGTCAAAGAATTAAATTAATCAAAATAATCTGCTAAATATGTCAAGTCATTCTCTACAAAATCGGTCCACTTTTTCTTTCATAAATTCATTTATACTGTAATAACATTTTTCAATCAGTAAATTGTAAACACTTGTTTTAAACCTTGGCAAAGACAGCATTTTGATATTTCCTAGTAACGCATTGTATAAGGATACACTCATATAGATTACATTTTTGTGGAATAAGGCAGATTTAGACCTTGGCAACACTAAATTACAAGAATATCTAGAGGAAAATTTAGTAGTTGATTGTTTTGATTTGAATATACTTAGGTTATTTTTCACAAACATACAAACCTTGAAAATATACAAACACGGCAATGTTTCTTTGTCCTGGGGACGTTACCCGATATTTGCACTAACATTGAAAATATTAGTTGTGAGAGTGAGAATGGCGCCAACACTCAGTACGACACTAATAATAAATAATCAATAAAAATTTAAAAGTGACCTAACCACTCTGGGAATGCCGATAGAAGTGAAAACTTTTTACAGTTTTATAAATTTTGACCCTACGAGTGTCCCTGGTAAGGTGTTGGTGATAGTGTCGCGATTTCAATGTTTTTTTTTTCCCACCTCAAATTACAGTTTTATAGATTTTGATATTGCGACTATTCCTAGTTTCGGTGACGGTATCTGTGACGGAGACGCGAGTTCAATGGTTTTTTCTATCTCAAAAAAGCCAAACGCGCCTAAGGAAGTATTAACTTAAAAATATATATATTTTCCTTTGTCTTGAAGCCCTTATTTTTTTATAAAAAAATTCTTTACCGGTTTAAGATCAGTCCATCTCTAAACAGTCAGGTTTATTATTATATTGTTTCAAATTACAGTTTCATAAGTTTTGACCTTGCTCCTGGTAAGGTGTAGGTGATGGTGTCGCGAGTTCAATTAAAGAAGTTTTCACTTTAAATATGCATTTTGCTTTGTTTCGGAGCCTTCCTTTTTTATAACGATTTCATTACCTGCAAGAAATTAGGTTTAAGGTCAGTCATAGCTTTGAAAAATGTCCGTATGTCTGTCTACGGATTTTTGTAAAGGCAATCTATGGTCTTCTACGGATGTTTGAACAAAGCCCTACAGATTAAAAAAATGGTTGTCTGTAAAGTCGGTTTACGGACGATAGTTTAACGTAACAACGTCATAACCTAATGGGACAATGAGCGTGCCGCCTCCGTAGCCCAGAGGCAAAGTTCATTGGCTTTACACAGGAGGTCGCGGGTTCGATTCCCGGCGGGGTCATTTGTAAGACTCGGTTTGGTTGGTGGTAGGGCATTTTCTAAGCCCGCCTGGATAGCTACCAACATCTTATCTAAGTCTTGCCGCCAAATATCAATGTTGATATCATTGGTGTGTTCCGGCATGAAGATAAGATAGCCAGTTCCCCATTGCGTTGGGGAATCTTGGTAAGCCCGCTTCCATCTTCGGCAACATCGTCACTTACCACCAGGTGAGATGTCAAGGGTTTACCAATTGTGAATTAAAAATAAAAAACGGGACAATGAGTCATCCTTTTTCGTGCGTGCAGGTGGCGTCCATCGATTTATTAGACGTTTCCACGTCAAAATAAATTGGATCTGGCAACAGGGTATCCAGGTATCAAAGAGTTTTTTGGTGGGATTTGTATTGTAGTGATCACGTTTGCAGTTTTACTTAAGTGTTTTTGCATTGTTTTCTCCTAGAATTTGCTTCAAAAACTGGTCTGTTTTGGAGAAAATAGTCTGGTGCACGTGAGCAATGTGGAGAACAAGAAAATAAAAAGAAGGAAGACCTGAACACCCGGCTTGTACTTAACTGGTCGCAGTTTTATAGACGCCCTACTGCAACCGGGTGGTTCACCTTAGAATGGGATCGCTGCGTGATCAGTTGATCACTGCAGATGTTGTCATGAATACCACACATGATTTGTAATGCACCGACTCCAGCATTACAAATCAAAATAGGAATGATTTAAGAAGACTGTCTCAAAAGGGCTGGTACCCAGAGACGTAAATATATTATCAATCCAAGACTTGGATTGATAATATATTTACGTCTCTGGGTCCAAGTGGAGTTTTTTTTTAAATCTAAATAGTGAGTGATCGATCAGATCACAGAGTACATACCACGTACATACACTCGTGGAGTAATAGTGTTCTGTGGTACATACTTACATTTAAAACGGAAAGTAGTGAGTGATCTGTGAAGCATATTGCAGCCTAGCGAAACTCTATAGAGAAAATTGTTTATATGAAACTGTTACGAATCAAAGAGAATATAACAACAAACTATGTTTGTCTCTTTCTACCTTGTGCAAATGTCTCTTTCTTGATCTGACAATTTCGGATTCGCTCACTGACAAATGCCATTTAGTCAGGCACCAAACAGTATCTATCGTTTTATTGCGTCGTTACGAAGATTTCTGTGTGTTTTGGTTTTTTCCATAAATACAGGCTTAAATAGTGGATACACGCTGTGTGACATCGTTAGAGTAATTAAATAGTTATCTGGGGTGTAATAACAGCAATAATGAATTATAAAACTTGTGAAATCTGTGGATTGAAAGCCGGCCGGACTAACAATACAAAACATACGTTTATGGCGAAATTTCCCTTAGTCAGATGATAAAAAGGTATTATTAATTCATTATTTTTATTCTTTAACTTGTCCTTAACCTTCGTATAAGAGATTTAATCCAAGTTTTACGAAAAATTTTGTTACCAAACCAAATTATGCAATAGGTATAGTGTGGACGAACTTTTATCGATAAGTAAATATCGATATTTTGATTTTTATATTCTGGTTATTTTTAATTAGTTTGGGGCATTAAAGTTTTCGAGTGGCGACGTAGATGTAGAGTAGGCAACGACCTGGTTAAGGTCGGGGGAAGCCGCTAGATACGGGCAGCGTAGGACCGGTCATCGTGGAAATCCTTGGAGGAGGCCATTGTCCAGCATTGGACATCTTTCGACTGCTATGATGATTATTATTACGTGTTTTAATTGCAGTGAATTTTTATTTCAGAATGATCCCTGCATTAAAATATTAAACTTTAAAATTTCGATGTTGGAAAATAACTTCAAAAACAATGTCATAACGAAGTAGGTAAGTAATCACTAATCACACCAGTTATTATGTTCTAAGATAATATTTTGTTCTATTTTGTTTTTACTTTTTACAGCTTGGAAGCCACTCTATAAAAATAATCATCGACATTGGTTCACAATTGAGGAAGGATATCTGAATAACCTGGCTGCAACTTCAACTTATCATGATATCACCGCTGAATTGTAGTTAGAATCAAACACTGATTAAAACAAGCTCAAGCATATATTGTTTGCTGCAAGTTCTTCAAGAGTGTGATTGTGTTCTGGTTATGTTATCTGCAACATCAGGTCTAAAATGCTGTTGTGTGGTAATTAAGTCTACATACGTGTACAAAATTTCAAAACAATCCGACGAAAAGAAGTAGAATATATTGGGTGCAAAAAATTGTCTAGGACCCGTTAACTGGGCGTTCTAATCATCATACTAAACAACTTTACCCCAAGGAACACCTAGTCAATTCTCAAAATAAATGTAATTCACCCTCCATACAAAAATACACAAAATTGGTCGATCCGTTAATCGATTTGTGTGAAGTTAATTTTTTTTAGATTTCAGCATTGCCATAAAAGAAATATGTTCAGAATGACGAGTAGAAACCTCAATTAAGGGGACCTACACCAATTTCGTTACATCCTGTATATCCATGGTTGAGATCCTTGAACCAACTAGGAAAAGAGCTGATAATCTTTGAACGACTGAAACAATTTTCTAGTTGAACCCAGTCTTTTAAAGTAAAAAAACACATTAAAGTCGGTTTATCCGTTTGGGAACTAGTGCCACTGACACATACAAATAAATATACAGACAGACACACAGCCAAAAAATTCAAACTATTGACAACCCTCTTTTATGTCGGAGGTTAAAAATTTAATTGTAACTTATATGAAGTAGGTTTAAAAGAAACGAAATATGTTAAATAGATTTTGAAACGCCAGAAGTAGGTAATAATGAAACCCGTAGATGTAGTTCGATGTTTATTCGGGCAGGGCGAAACTTGAAAACAGCTCATCAAGAAAATGCAGGTTGGTAATGACTCGCTCCTTTTTTTATAACTCAACGGCCGGCGACGGCCGCGCCATCTACCTCGTACTAAATCGATTGACAATTTACAGATACAAACTACAACAATAAAGTGGAGTTACAAGATTACATTGCTAGATGGCACTAATAGTACAAATCAACCTATGACAAACCAAATATTTATCGATTATTATTTGTAACTATTTATTTATAATTTAGAAACGCTTTATTTAATTAATTCATACATAAATAACTATCTCATCGCTCATGTGCGGTTGTTGGTGGCGCTAGTGCTCGTGGAGGCTGCTAACAATTTGTAATTATCTGCAGTAAATAAAACGTTTAAATTTTACCGAGTTTTTTATTTATGAAAATTAATTACAAAATTATTTTGCATCATATTATTCTTTTTATCGAACTTGAAACCCTTCTCTGTCATCGACATCCCATCTCTATCCTAGTCTTTATCAGTTTCTCATGTTGGCAGCAGCGTCGTATGACCAAACTGAATATAAGTAGGGCTGCCATTTTTCATTTTATTCTATTGGTATTAGTATTCGTACGCGTTCAATACAAAGCTATAATTCCTTTCTATGTATGGGAGTCCCGACTCTTAAAAACGTAGTTTATTATATTCTCTTTGGCATATTGCAGTATTAAAAAGCCATGAACATTTTGCCAAAGAAAAGGTGAGAAAATATTTTAAATACCTACCTATTAATTCTGTCATCTTGATATAACTAATACTACTTAGTTCCTACATACATAATCCTGCAAATATTCGCTATTAATACTATAAATCAATGTAAGGATCTGCAGACCTATTTCATTTTTACACAACCTTTTGAACTAGGCTTCTACTAAGGCATCACTTTTCCTAAAGCACTCATAGTCTACTGATCAGCTGATTCGCTAATTATGATGGGAGCCCAAAAATAATTATAATATCTGTACCATCAAGAATCCATACAGTGGTCCAAATGAGACATCTAAACTGGACAATTGTGAGGAAGCCACGGGGCAAGATGGGGAAGATCGAGCCCCCTAGTCACCAATGTTCAGCAACTCGGGGCAACTGTTTGATGGTACTTGTACAGCGACAGCTGGTGACCAGTTACTGATGTGATGTCAGCTTTGACACACACCTCAAAGGCGTTGGACCACTGTATGCAAGTGCAGAATTTTGACATCGGCTGGAATATATCCCAGCCAACAACTGAATAACGGTTACTAGGGCAACTGGGGCTTGACTTCCCCTATCTTGCTCCTTGGCCTCCTCACATCACATCTTCAGATTGCCCTGGTTAGAAATCTCCTTTGGATGACTATATTATGGTTCTTTAGACTGTTCTTTAGTTGAAAGTGATGTGACAATCTCCTTTGGACGACTATATGGTTCTTTAGACTGTTCTTTAGTTAGTAGTGATGTGACAATCTGCTTTGGACGACTATATCAACTATATGGTTCTTTAGACTGTTCTTTAGTTAGTAGTGATGTGACATTCTTGTATGTTTTTTTTATAATGTGTATTAATTTTATTGAAATGATGTAGGTTACTTTTTTTTTAGGGTTCAAGACAAGGAACCCTTATACTTTCGCCATTTGTCTGTCTGTCTGCAACTTAGCTCAGGAAGAGACTGTTAGTTCTAGAAAGCTGTAATTTGGCAAGGGTATACATATTAAATCACACTGACAGTGGTACGAAAAAATCTTGAAAACTATTTTTTTAGTGTAGCTCCCCTACATGTAAAGAGGGATTGTTTTTTTTTTTCATTGTAGTACCTTATCGTGTAGAGTATCATTGAATAGGTTTTAAAAAGAACTGAGGTTTTGCTAAAACTATTTTTGATTCAGGGATCGGTATGCAAAATATTAAGCTACATAGTGCTAAAAGGCTATTTCAAGACATCTGAAAAAAACTGTAAATTGTAGGACATATTGTTTAATCAATTTAAAAGGAAAACTATCACGGCTAAGTAGATTTTCTTAGTTTAGGAATAATAGTCGACCAACTTAAGACGTGCAGTTGGATTTGTTAAAAGTTCATACAAATTGTTCTATTACCAACTGCAAATATTATTTTGTTTTTTTAGAAGACTGCCAAACCCTACTTTGCGCGAGTCCGACTTGCTATTGGCCGGTTTTTTCAGAATAGTGCAGCAGATTTCCCGTGAGCTTTTGTTTAACATTGATTAGAAATATTTTTTTCTTTTATTTTGTACCACTCAAAGTGAGGTATTGCATTAAGCTAAGAAAACTGAAATTAAATTTTATAGGTTATAGTGAGTTTAGAGCACCATGACATGGATAAAACGTGAGAACCACCAAAGAGTGCCTTCTTGTGTGTAACTACTAACTATGATGCAACTCCTAAACCTTCCATCGAAGGAAGATTTGCCCTCTCCCCCTTCTATTGAATCAAAATTGGTAAGATTCCTCACTTCCCTATAAAGGACCCCCTTCCCCCAAACTCTCATATTGTTGCCGCACTATGTAAAAGCAACCCTTTAATAATCATAATCATATCACCAGAAGGATATACATAGGATATACCAAGGATTTCCACAACGACCGGTTCTGAGCTACCTGCATCCAGTGGCTTCCGGCAACCTTCACCAGGTCATCGGTCAACCGAGTAGGAGGCCTGCCTACACTACGATATCCAGTGCTTGGTCACCACTCGAGAACTTTACTGCCCCAATGGCCATCTGTTCTACGAGCTAACCTTTACCTCTCGGCAACCCTTTACCTATCTGTTATTGTTTAAATGTAATAAAATATGGATAAGTAGGTACATGATGATGGAACGGGTGATGATGGAATTACGGCTGAACTTCTGAAAGCAGCTGGAACACCAGTACTTAAGCTCTTCAAAAGTTATTTAATTCCATTATATTCAAGGGACAAACAACTAAGGTATGGCACAAAAGTATAGTCGTGCTTTTCTTTAAAAAGGGCGACAATCACCTGCTGAATATTGAGACTTCCAGCCTCCCGCACAAGCCGTTGACTTCTAGCCCACCGAACAAGCCGGTTTCCGAAAAGGCTTTAGTACCATCATCATCATCATATCAGCCACAATCGTCCACTGCTGGACAAAGGCCTCCCCCAAGGATTTCCACGACCACCGGTTCTGCGCTGCCCGCATTCCATCGGCTTCCCGCGATCTTCACCAGGTCATCGGTCCACCGCGTGGGAGGTCTGCCTACGCTACGTTTTCCGGTGCGCGGTCGCCACTCGAGAACTTTACTGCCCCATCGGCCATCTGTTCTACGAGCTATGTGCCCTGCCCACTGCCACTTCAGTTTAGCGATTCTGTGAGCTATGTTGTCGGTTACTTTAGTTCTCCTACGGATCACCTCGTTTCTGATTCGATCACGCATAGAAACTCCGAGCATAGCACGCTCCATTGCCCTTTGGGTGACCTTGAGTCTTCTTATGAGGCCCATAGTAAGCGACCATGTCTCAGTTCCGTAAGTCATCACTGGCAACACACACGTCTTGAGACACTGCGGTATTTGGGACGTGAAGATATTGCGAAGCTTCCCGAACGCTGCCCAGCTTCGATTCGTCGATTGATCTCTTTCTTGAAGTTGGAACTGCCTAGCTGGACTGTTTGTCCCAGGTATACATATTCGTCAACAACTTCCAGTGTAGTCTCCAACCTTTAGAGGAGTGGGTGCGACACGGACATTTAACATTATTTTCGTCTTGTCCATGTTCATTTTAAGACCCACTTGTTGAGAGACTTTACTGAGGCCATCGAGCATTGTGCTTAGGTCTTCCATAGTCTCAGCCATGACCACGAAATCGTCAGCGAATCGGAGGTGGGATATGTACTCGCCGTTGATATTGATGCCGAGTCCACCCCATTTAAGAAGCTTAAAAACATCTTCCAGGGCGGCGGTGAAGAGTTTCGGAGATATAATGTCTCCCTGTCTCACCCCTCGCTGCAAGTGGATAGGTTTCGAGTTCTGGTCCTGGAGGGGAACCGACATGGTGGCGTTTTCATACAGACACTTCAACACCTCGATGTATCGATGGTCAATTTTTTGGTTCCAAATTTTTGCGGTGCCAATGACTATCGATTTATATGAAAACGCCACCATGTCGGTTCGCCTCCAGGACCAAAATTCGGAACCTATCAGGCTGCAGCGAGGGGTGAGACAGGTGACGTTATATCTCCGAAACTATTCATCGCCGCCCTGGAAGACGGTTTTAAGCTTTTGGACTGGGATGGACTTGGAATCAATATCAACGGCGAGTACATCACCCGCCTTCGATTCGCTGACAATATCGTGGTTTTGGCTGAGACTAAGGACGTCTTAGGCACAATGCTCGATGGCCTCAGTAGAGCATCTCAACAAGTAGGTCTTATAATGAACATGGACAAGACGAGAATTATGTCAAGCGTCCGTGGCGCACCTACTCCTGTGAAGGTTGGAGGCTCTACACTCGAAGTTGTGGCCGAATATGTGTACTTGGGACAAACAGTCCAGTTAGGTAGCTAAGGTAATTTCGAGTAAGAAATCAATCGTCGAATCCAACTCGGCTACGGGTAGCATTCAGGAAGCTTCGCAATATTTTCATGTCCCGAATGCCGCAATTGTCGACAATTGTGTGTTGCCAGTGATGACATACGGAACTGAGACATGGTCACTTACTATGGACCTAATAAGAAGTCTCAAGGTCACCCAAAGGGTCAACTATACTTTTAACTTTTTTTGATAACTGTTACTTTGACTGTGTCACTCTGGACTTTCGTTGTATAAATACATTATATTGATTTGTTTCTATCTTGGTTTTAATAAACAATCCGGGCCCTTTATAATGGTAGCAGAGCGTTAAAAATCATAGAAATGATCTAAAATATAAAGTAATAAAAAGATTTTCGAAAAATATTTATACGTAAAAACTCTGTTCCAAATTTTTGTCGAAAATGTCATCATCAGGCTCAACCAGCTGTAAGATCGACATCGGGCAACTAAAAGGAAAAGAAAATTGGGCCACATGGCGCTACAAAGTCGCCCAGCTTTTAAGGGGCAGCCAAGGCGGATTGAGTTTCTATCTTGGTTTTAATAAACAATCCGGGCCCTTTAACAGAGCGTTCTATGCTTGGAGTTTCTCTGCGTGATCAAATCAGAAACTAAAAGAACCAAAGTTACCGACTAGCTCTCAGAATTCCTAAACTTTAGTGGCAATGGGCGGAGCACATAGCTCGAAGAACAGAAGGGCCTTTGGGGTAGTAAAGTTCTTGAGTAGCGACCGCGACCGGAAAAGGTAGCGTAGGAAGGCCTCCCATTCAGTGGACCTACCTAGGCTGTTTGATAAGTACCCGTTTACTAAATATATTAATATCACTGGCCGAAAGTAAGTATACCACCTTTTTAAGCCATTTTTCAGAGGCGGGAAAAAGAAAAAAAAATGCATTCTTTTGTTTTTTTTTCTCATTTGACAGCGATTTAGTGAAAGCGTGAACTTAAAATTGTTGAAATGGAGAAAGAACAGTATCGGTCTGAAATTAGATTCTTGTTTTTGGAAGGAAAAACATGTGATGAAATAAAAGTAAGAATGCAAGCGGTTTACCATGAATGTGCTCCTTCTATGACAACCGTCAGATATTGGTATAACGAGTTTAAGCGGGGGAGAACAACCGTCTTTGATGAGGATCGCCCAGGCCGGCCAATTGAGGTGACTACAGACGATATGGTTAAGAAAATTGAAAATATCGTTTTAGCCGACCGCCGAATTAAACTTCGAGAAATCGTTGATGGTGTAAACGTTTCAATCGAGAGGGTACAACACATATTAGAAGAAAAATTGGGTATGAAGAAAGTATCGGCGAGGTGGGTGCCGCGTTTACTCACGGAGGAGCAAAAACGGAACCGACTGACTACTTCGGAGCAGTGTTTGGCCGTGTTCAAACGTAACCCGAAGGAGTTTCTGCGTCGTTTCGTAACCGTGGACGAAACGTGGGTTCACCACTACACCCCGGAAATGAAAGAGCAGTCGAAGCAGTGGATTTTACCGGGTGAACCTGCTCCAAAGAAAGCAAAACCCGTCCCATCGGCTGGAAAGGTCATGGCGACTGTTTTTTGGGATTCGCAGGGTATTATACATATTGACTACTTAGAAAAGGGGAAAACGATAACAGGGCAGTGCTATGCTAATTTATTGGATGAGTTTGACGCCGTCTTAAAGGACAAACGACCCCATTTAAAAAAGAAAAAAGTACTGTTTCATCACGACAACGCCCCGGCTCATTCGTCCAGAGTTGTGACGGCTAAATTAGCACAGTTACGCTACGAACTATTGCCTCACCCCCCGTATTCTCCAGATTTGGCCCCATGCGATTTCTTTGTTTCCCAACCTAAAAAATGGCTCGGTGGTAAGCGATTTGGATCAAATGACGAAGTCATTGCCGCTACAGAGGCCTATTTTGAATGACTTTCCAAAATCATACTTTTTGGATGGATTATTGAAGCTTGAGTATAGGTGGAACAAGTGTATAGAGTTAAAAGGTGACTACGTAGAAAAATAAATGCATATATACAAAAAAAATGTTTTTTTTTGCCATAAACGGGTACTTATCAAACAGCCCTCGTATAACCTGCTGAAAGTCGCGGGAAGCCGCTGGATGCGGGCAGCGCTGAACCGGTCGTCGTGGAAATCCTTGGGGGGAGGCCTTTGTCCAGCCGTGGACGTCCTTCGGCTGATATGATGAAGTAGGTAAAGTTCGTTCGTTGAAATAGCTGCACCTTTGATAAAAGCCGCTCGCCGCTGCCAGCTCGCGTGAAACGATTGCGTTAAAGAGGCCGCCCTGAGTTCAATCGCAGCGCCGCCGACATTACACCCGCACGGGGTCGCGCGAATCTTGTTCAGTCTTTAATTATTAATGTAGGCGACGATTTTAAAGATACTTCGTCCAGCAGTGAAATTGGTTAAAGTTAATGATAAATTCTAAACAAAAAAAACCTATTTAGTTTTATTTTTTTGTAAAATTGTTTTATCTTCCACACATGTCCAGAACTTCGTTCGGGTGTACTGCAGCTAATTCCCCGAACGCACTTTATATTTAACTGTACCTATTTTTTGTTTGTTTTATAGATGGCACGTGAGAACAAAGGAGAACATTGCCAGAGTCAGAAGAGATGAAGCAGAAGCAGCAGAAAAAGAGAAACAGGAGAGATTAAGAATCGAAAGTGCAGACCGTGAGGCAAGGTTGAATATACTCAAACACAAAAGCAAACAGAGACTGCTAGAGTCTAATGTTACGGAATCTTACGAATCTGAACAACCAACTAATGCTAGTTCGGAACACATAAACCTGTTCTCAGACTTAGAGCATGCAACAACATCTACAAATAAGGCTCATGATCTAGAAGTGAAAGAGAAGAAAGAAGAATATGAAAAGAAAATTGGCTATTTAACATACCTAGGTCAGGACACTAATGAAGCTCTTAAAAAGAAAAACTGGTATGAAGTGCTACCAGAGTCTTCTAGATTCATTCGTGGGACTAATATTAAAGATACTTATGACAAATTGGTGTTGAAAGATCAGGATGGCAAACCAAAAACGAAAGAAATTGATGTTAAAGACGGTGAAATTGGTTGGAAGGCGAAGCAACGCCTAGATCCCATTAATGCTTTTAAAAAGTATTGTCATGGAAAAGTGCAAGTCTTAAATCAACCATCTAGGGTAGAAGAGAGTAAAAGTGAAGACATTAAAGCTAAACACAAAAGTAAAAAGAAAAAGCATAAGAAGGATAAGGAAAAGGAAGAAAAAGAAAAGAGACTACAAAAATTAAGAGAAGCTCGCCTTAAGAGAGAGCAACAAGAAAAACGCAAAACAGAAATGTTCTTAACTGGTTTAAATGGTCCTATAGAAAAACAAGACGAGCACACTACAGAAAAAGTAAAACCGAAATACAACTCTCAGTTCAATCCAGAACTTGCAAGGCAAAACTACAGATAGGTAATCAAATCAACCACACAAATATTATAAATGCGAAAGTGTTTATTTGTTACACTTTCACGTCTTACTAAACGGATTTGGATGAAATTTAGTAGATAGATATATCATATATCAAGCACTGAATTAACACAAAGGCTATGTTTTATTCCGGGAAAAATAGCTATTATTTATTATTAGAGAAGGTCCTAACATATGAATATCCAATTGGATGAAAAACTTTAAAGAAAATTTAGTTATTGACACTAAATTTATTCTAAAAACAGCATGAGACTATTAGAAATTAAATGAAAGGAAATGTTTGCCTACTGTTTAGATATTTTAAGAGCACGGCAAACAACGAGCACGGGTTTTTTTACCGCAATAAATCGCCTTTTTTAGGCACAAAATACATATTTTTTATTTTTAGTGGTCTAGAGTTATAAGCAGCAGTTTCTTCATTATTTTGGAAAACTTCGCATAAATTTCGTCACTCAGGAAAATTTAAGTAAATCTATACATATAGTAGAATAGGGATGACGAATGCTTGTCATCTGAGTTACTTTTTATCACCTGTCAAAAACGACACTTTGTTCTAAATGTTTGAAATACCTAGGCGTGACGTCATAATTTAGCAACGTCATACATATACTCATTTTGTGATTTTGGTGAATTAAAAATCGAAGACCCGATGGAAAACAAAACGAGTAAGGTTTTCCGAAGTTTAAGTAGGAGGGCAATTTAGTGATCAAGAGTTCATTCATAATTTATATCTGATGCTGTCGTCATCCCTATTGTAACGAGGCCGTGTCTGCACATGAAATATTTTTGGAAAATAATAACTGTGGTGGACATTACTAACGATATAGAGGCCAAGATACAATTTTTGGAATTCGCATCACACAAAAAGTACTAGGCCGATTTTGATGCATTTTTGTATGGTGGTTTTTTATAGCCCAGGTTAACATATAGGATACTTTTTATCCCGGAAAATTCAACGAGTTCCCGTCGGAAAATTCAAAACCTTACGCGGACGAAGTCGCGGGCACAGCTAGTAAGTAAATAAAATTGCCCAATCTGACCACTACGAAAACGCCTTTGTTCCATTGACTTGATCCTATCCTCTCCAGTGGCCCTGCCCAGTCAACAGGGGAAGGGAAAATTTGTTTCATCAACCGTAGCCCCGGCCTCGGCGTTTAACGGGACGGATGGCACATAGACACTGGTGCGCCGATCGCCACTCTAGTACTTTATTGCCCCAATCCATCTGTTCAACGAGCTATAAGCCCCGCGCACTGTCACTTTAGCGATTCTATTAACTCTATCAGTTACCTTGACTCCTATGGATCTCGTCATTTCTTATTCGATTACGTAAAGAAACTCCGAGTATAACTTGCGCAACTGCCATTTGTGTGTCTGAGCCTTCTTATCAGGCCCATAGTAAGCGACCATGTCACAGTTCCGTAGGTCATCACTGGCAACACACACTAGTCGAAGACCTTAGTCTTTAGAAAATATGATATTTGTGAGACGAAGTTATCGCGAAGCCGAGTGCGATTCGGCGATTTATATCTAATATATAAAATTCTCGTGTCACAGTTTTCGTTCCCTTACTCCTCCGAAACGGCTTGACCGATTCTCATGAAATTTTGTGAGCATATTGAATAGGTCTGAGAATCGGCCAACATCAATTTTTTTTTAGGGTTGGGTAGTGTAGGGTAGTGTAGTGTATGTAGGGTAGGGTAGGGTAGTGTAGGGTAGGGTAGTGTAGTGTATGTAGGGTAGGGTAGTGTAGGTTAGGGTAGGGTAGGGTATTGTAGTGTAGTGTAGGGTAGGGTAGGGCAGTGTAATGTAATGTAAGGCGGTACGTAGTTCGCCGGAACAGCTAGTCTATCTCTAAAGTTAAACCTACATAACTTGACTGTTTGTTTCATGAAAAAAAATATGACACGAGAAGTACTACATGAAAATTATTCAGTTTGTCGTTAATGCCTTTGACAAGAGCAGGCCAGTTCACACGGACAGGACCCGTTCACGAGTATAACGCAAGAGTCAGCCATCGCTCCCCTCGACCTGGTTTTCCACACCCTCATTTCTCCTTGTTCAATCGCAAAACTTTAAAATTTGGTATTCTATATGTTTTCAAGAGATCCTGAAATTTTCAAAATGCTATAAGAAAACCTCGCAGAGAGACAAAAAGTTACGCAGGTTGAAATTTGAGATAGAGATCAATCGAAGAATTCAACTCGGCTATACAATATCTTCACGTCTCCCAAATACCTCAATGTCTTAAAGTTAGGGTCTTGACTAGTGTGTTTTGCTAGCACAGACTAAGTAGGGGGTCGTTGCCAGTGATGACATAGGTAAGGAACTGAAGTATGGTCACTTACTATGGTCCTCATAAGAAGGCTCAAGGTCACAGATGATAATAATAGTAGAAAGGGCAACGGAGCGAGCTATGCTTTAAGGGTTTACTACGTTATGGAACCAGAAATGAGGAAATCCGTTGGAGAACCAAGGTAAACGACATAGCTCACAGAACCTATAAACTTAAGTCAAAGTATAAGTACTATGATTCTGACCTAACCCCCTCCGTCACCTAGATTGATACAGATTATTGCTATTGCCATTTCCTTTTCCTCGTGGTCATTGGTTCTCGAATTGGTTCTAGAATTTCGCCGTGATTTCATTTGTTTTTTAGAAATGTTATTTTTCGCCCGTTTTATGAAATGTCCGGGGGTGGCAATAGGCGGCACATACCTCGTAAAACAGATGGCCATTGGGGCTGTAAAGTTTTTGAATGGCGACCGTGCACCGCGATGTATTATGCTTAACTGTGCCATCCGCCCTGTTAAACTCCGAGGCCAGGGCTACAGGTGTCGATAAAATATTTTTTTCACATATTTTTTTAAAATTAGAATTGCCATTGAACTTTAAAAACTGGATCGGCAATTTCAAACTGCGTATTTATAGATGAAAATATAAAATAAAGTAAAAGGCGGAGAACTACACAGGATACATTTAGTCCCAGAGAAATGGATGGTTCCTGAGGGATGTGGGAAAAACTTAATTCCACACTGAATTTATTGTAACAAAAACTATATTTCAACCGCCCCCGTGGCGTAATTAATAGTCCATTGGTTTCACATCTGGAGGTCGCGGGTTCGATTCCCGGCGGAGTGCAACTTTGCATGACTCGGTTTGGTTGGTGGAAGGGCATTTCCTAAGCCCGCCTGGCTAGCTACCACCATCTTAACTAAGTCTTGCCACCATGCATCAATGTTAAAAGCATTAATGTATTGCGGCTTGAAGATGAACCAGTTCCCTATTGCGTCGGGAGACTTGGTAAGCCCGCTCCCATCTTTGGCATCATCGTCACTTACCATGAGGTGAGATAATGCCAAGGGCTTATCAATTGTAGATGAAAAAAAACATAATCGCTATTTCAAAATAAAGTAAAAGGCGGAGAACTACATAGGATAAATTTTGTCCCAGAGAAATACATGGCTCCTGGGGGATGTGGGAAAAACTCAATTCTATGGTGAATTAACTGTAATAAAAACTAACCGTGGCGTAATGGGTAAGTCCATCAGCTTCACATCTGGAGGTCGCGAGTACAATTCCCGGCGGTAACTTTTGTATGACTCGGTTTGGTTGGTGGAATCATCTTATCTAGTCTTGCCGCCAAGCATTAATGTTAACAGCATTGAAGGTTCTGGCTTGAAGATAAGCCATTGCGTTGGGGAATCTTGGTAAGCCCGCTTGGCATCATCGCCAAGGGCTTACCAATTGTGGATTTTAAAAAACATATTCACGCGGGCAAAGCCGAGGGAAATAGCTATTAAAAAATAATTATTACGTTTATAAGATTATAAATGATTTATTATCATAATTTAATTTATAAATTATTTTACATACAGAATTATTTGTAAAAGTGTTTATAAAATAATATGTTAAAATATCAACATTTCAATAAAAATCATCAAAACAAACAAATGCATCAATAAATCGAATGCTGTCTCATTTCTGAAGAGTATGCGTTAGCAAACCCATGGGAAGTTTATCCTCCATTTTTACAAATGCAATGTTGAATGTTTCACAAAACATTTCTAGTATTCTCACTACATAGACACCTTCACTTTGAACTTCTGATGATCTTGGTCTGTAATAGAAAATCATTAATGATTTACCAATGTTGATATAAATATTTGTATCTTGATAGATACAATTTTAAAAACCGTTAGATTATAATATAACGGGATCTATCTCTCGAGATTGTAAACTGTCGAAAGATTGTGAACCGTAACATACTGCTTACAATTTCACAAGTGTCATTGTAATCTCACTAGTGACATTAAAATAACACTATAAGCGAAGTGAATAACATTAAATAAGTGAGACGGAGAAACGATCAATGTTGGATTCGGTCAGGTTTGATTGATTTCACAGTCATAGAGCCTCGCGAACCCTCCTGGCTAGCAGAATGCTTCGCAGAAGAAGAAATCATCGGTTTTATTCGGATGGGCCGTGAAATTGTAAGCCGATTGAAAATTTACCGTCACATTATAATATAAGTGAATTTAATGTAGTGAGATTGTAATATTGCGGTTTTGACAATGTACAGGATGCGAATGGACTGACAGCATTTTTTGAGGAGAATGTGAGGTCATGAAGTAGCCTATGTCCTTCCTCGTGACACGTTCATTAAGATTGGTCAAGGCGTTGAAAGCGTGAAAAGGTAACAAACAAACAAACACATTTTCACATTTATAATATTATTAGTAAGGATTATTTTGAGACAAAGCAGCCAAAAAAAAACTTTTAAACCTTTAAAGTCCCAATAATGTAAAATTTCAAGGAAAATATAAAACAATTTCCTAAATTCATTTCAAAAATCGAACACTAGACAAGGATTTTTTTGTTTAGGAAACTTCTACAGTTTATCCTCTTCACAACGATATGCTACATGTGCTTCTTGTCATACATTAAGTAGCGAAAACTAAAAACTGTAGTTTTGCAAGAGCTGTTACCGAACACGTGCACTATCGTTAAATAAAAGCGTATTCACAAAATCGTTTCCCATACAAAATTAAAATTACTATTTTAACTCTTAGGATTCAGGTTCCCTGGAGTTAAATGGTCCTTATGACCTCATCTTCTCACAAAAAAAATATGTCGGTCCATGTGCCGAACACCTGTAGATAACGAAAAATAATCTCGCGTTATAGTTAACTTACCTGGATGATATATTCATTTTTGCAAAGTCGCACAGGAAATCTATAAAAATGTCTTTGTTGCTTGTTTTGGTTTGATGCAAAACTGTGTAGATTCCGACAATTAATGGATACCCATCTATATTGTCCCCTGCCTTTTTAGTTAATATGTCGCCTGGAATAATAAAAGTATGTATAGACACTTGACAAGTACGTGTTGGACCACGCATAGTTTCGGCATTCCGGAGTCATTACTTCATATCTCGAAAACTGTTTTCTAACCAAATTTCACTAAGACCCATTTTTATGACGAGTCATTTAAATAGGTTAGAACTTCTGTGGCATATTACATACATTTTTCATCGCATTCTTCTCCACACGATTAAACCCATATATTATAGAATAGGATGCAAACATATGTAGAAACTGAAAATATAGGTACCTGAATATTTTGAGCTTAAGCGTCACTGAGATAAAAAAAAAAAGAATAAAAAACCGGCCTCGCGCAAAGTAAGGTTCCGTAGAGTCGGACTCGCGCAAAGTAAGGTTCCGTAGAGTCGGACTCGCGCAAAGTAAGGTTCCGTAGTGTTATCAAAAAATAAATTATATGTTAAAAAACAAAATTGTTTTTGCAGTTGGTAATAGAACATTTTGTATGGAAAATATATGAATTTTTAACAAATCCAAATTTTAAGTTGGTCGATTATTACTCCTAAACTTATAAAGCCTACTTAGCCGTGATAGTTTTCCTTTAAAATTGATTATGTTATGTTCAACTATTTAATTATTTTTCAAGCGACTTCCAAAAAGGAGGAGGTTAAGCGACTTCCAAAAAGGAGGAGGTTCTCAATTCGTCTGTATGTTTTTTTTTTTTTTTTTTTATGTTTGTTACCTCAGAACTTTTGACTGGGTGAACCGATTTTTATAATTCTTTTTTTATTTGAAAGCTAGTGCTTTCCGTGTGGTCCCATATAAATTTTATCAAAATTGGTGTAGTACTTTAGTAGAAAATTAACAAAAACCAAAAATAATAATGCAAAAATGTACTAATTTGTTGCGATGGAAGTCGGTTTTTTAACGTGTTAAGCGTTTTCAATTATTTCAGAAGCGGTTTATATAACTGGTAATGAGTGGGGGACATTTGTTTGACTCTAATAAAAAAAAAATGCACTTTAAAGCTGAACATTTCTCAAACGTGACCCTGAATCGAAAAATGGGTTTTAGTAAACCCGAAGTAGTTTTGAAAGACCTATTAAACGATAGAGAACCCACACGATAGGTTACGTCAACAAAAACGATAGAGAACCCACACGATAGGTTACGTCAACAAAAACGATAGAGAACCCACACGATAGGTTAAGTCAACAAAAACGATAGAGAACCCACACGATAGGTTACGTCAAAAAAAACGATAGAGAACCCACACGATAGGTTACGTCAACAAAAACGATAGAGAACCCACACGATAGGTTACGTCAACAAAAAAAATCACCCCCTCTTTACATCTAAGGGAAGTAACCTAAGGAACCCTAAGAATTTTTATTTTACCACTTTGTCGACGTGATCAATATGTATACCCATGTCAAATTACAGCTTTCTAGTACCAATAGTCTCTGTGCTAAGCGGACAGACTTAGAGACAGACATGGCGAAACTATAAGGGTTCAGTGTTGACTATGAAACCCTAAAAAGACCGCGTGCATAAAACCTTAATAACACACTTAATGACACTTATCGAATTTAATTTAGAGTTTATGCTTTATTTTATAGACAATTTAGTTAAGTTATTGCCTTTAAAATGACAGAGATATCAACAAACTCAACGAAGATGCTCTATACAAGCTAGTTGCAGGCTACTCGATTTCATTGGCGCCCATTGTGGGACAATCTGTAACTCAAAATATCTCAATAACGTGACACTTTGAATTGGACACTTCATACAACGGGCCAGAAATGACATTTCAAAAAAGCAATGACGGAACAAACAAAATGGCGGCAAAATCCTATACGTTCGACAACCAAACTGTATCAATCTGGGTGACGGAGGGGTGAGGTCGCAGTCTAGAGAGCGGCAGGGAGTTTCCATATATGTTAGTACTACTAATATATATACTTTGGGTCCGAGTGCATTTCCAGTATGTATTTGCATACCTTATCAAAATATATAGGTTAAATTGTGTGCGAAATATTTCAAAAAAAATGTTGGTACCCAGCAGCATGGAAATTAGCCCAAATTTTTCTCAGTACATTATCATACAAAGAGGACTATCAAACAGGGAACTCAGTAGACTGCTCAGACTCATACTGCTCTCAAGCATACGGTAAATTGGCAAATCTATTAATTCATTCATTCATTCATTTATTTGACCATAATTGCAAGTATAAAAGTTCTTAAAAAGTACTAAGTCGACTTTGCAGCGAGAGATCTAACTTAATGATTCCACTTACAGTTTTCTTACTTTTGCTGTTTGTTTTGGCCTTCGTTGTATGAACAATTTAGAGAAAATTAGGTGGGCTAATTTTTATGCTGCTACGCCTTACGCCACGCTACATACAAAAATATTCCGCCTCCGTAGCTCAGAGGCAAAGTTCACTGGCTTTACACAGGAGGTCGCGGGTTCGATTCCCGGTGGGGTCAATTGTAAGACTCGGTTTGGTTGGTGGTAGGGCATTTTCTAAGCCCGCCTGGCTAGCTACCACCATCTTATCTAAGTCTTGCCGCCAAATATCAATGTTGATATCATTGGTGTGTTCCGGCATGGAGATAAGATAGCCAGTTCCCCATTGCGTTGGGGAATCTTGGTAAGCCCGCTTCCATCTTCGGCAACATCGTCACTTACCACCAGGTGAGATGTTGTCAAGGGTTTTACCAATTGTGCATAAAAAAAAACCTCTTCTCTAGGTTGATCATTTTAGACGCGCAGGTTAAACGCAGGCACATTTTAAATGACTGACTGGAAGTGGCGGGCCATATCTGACTGGCGGAACTTTAAGCCGGTTCGATTATCACACTAGCGCCACCAATAAAAATAAATAATTTACTTACATAAAGGACTTCCATCGAAATCATTGAGTATTTTGCGCATATACATGGGTACAAGGTGGTTTTTTTATTGTTGCTGTATAACTTTACCTATAAGCAACAAGTTATGTTTGTCGATATTGTTAAAAGTGGCCACTTTTAGCACTTTTACAAAAAAATACTTGTAGCCAATATTTACAGTTATAAAATAACAATCAAACAGGAGTGTTTGCTCCCCTATATGCGCAAAATACTCAATTATTTCGATTAAAGTCCATAAGAATGAGTAAATAATTTTTTTCTATTGGCGGCGCGAGTGTGCTAATCGAACCACCACCACAGATGAGATATTAGTTATGTGATGAGATTTCAGTTTAAAATGAACCTAGGAGCTTCATAGAAGCTCCTAGGTTCATTTTAAACTGAGTTTAAAAACGACTCTGTTCTACTTCTGAAGTATAAATAAATACTTAAATATAACTAACTACAAAACTAGACCAACAAGAGGGGTTGAACAAAAATATATGGGAGGGGAGTATTTTTTGTGTCAATTTTCGTTTGATTGTTTCATTAAAGTCTAATCTATGGTGCAGTATATGTTTTTTTTAGAATATGAAGTCCCCTAGTTTAAAAGTTAAAAGGTTCCCACAGGCAACATTGTGTTAAGTTGTCAACCCTGATGACAGTGCTAGTGCTGAGGACAGCTGGGATCAATCGAATTTGGAGATAAATATTTCGTTAGTTTTATTCTTTAACTTCGATTTTCGTGTCATGACTCTTGAGGTAACAATATCTACAAATCGTGACTCATCATGTAATGGCGGCTGAGAAAATACATTTGGACAGATAGACATACATGACATAATTATATGAGTTCCGTTTATTGAAATTTTTGCTCCGGAACCCAAAATTATACTTATCTGTATTTTATTTCCTATGTATGTATACTGACCTGTAGTGAAACATATTTGTAGTCTATGTAATTGAGATATCAGTAGTGCAGCTAAAACTCTACCCATATCTGCATTCAATAGCTCAGTAGCATTCTTCACGTAAATTTTCTGGTAAGGCTCGTATATGCCACATCTGACCAAGTTATTTTCTAACTTGTGTAATATCTCTGTCACTTTTGTTTCTGAAGATGACGATTTTAATTCTTTCAGTAACGAACTGCAAAAAAAATTATAAACGCTTGATAAATGTATATGTTTAGTTTAGATTCAATATCATCTACTATTGTCACGGTATTACAATATAGCGGCTTACAGTAGTGCAACGAATGTACTTACGCAGAGCAACGGAAGGGTACTAGAGTTTGCCAGGCAGGCTACAGGCACAGTATATAATATATATTAGTACTCTACAGGCTAGTACTGCTAGTACCTACGCCACCGTGGCGGCATCGTGCGACATCAAAGGCGTTGCGCTACTGAAAGCCATATCGTAATACTGTGCTATTGTATTGCAATACGCACTCATTCATAGTCTTCAAAGATGCCTCTAAATGAGCAGAGTCAAATTTACAAGTTGTATTCAGTTGGTAAGCTATGTGCTTTCTCAAAATTTGTAATGACCCAATTAGTACAATGACTTCGGATAGTTGTTGGAATGTTTTTTGATGTTTAGTAATAGTTTGTTCCAGTTCTTTTATATCTAGAACTCCAACAATTCTTTTTTCTTGGTTATTTCTAAATATTTGTTGGATATTTTGCAGTTGGTTTACAATCATGAAGGCAAATAATGTGTCCAGACCGTGTAGACCAACAACTCCAATGGCATCATTTAATTTGGCAAATGTTTTAGTGTTAATTACTTCATTCTGTGTTTTTACATCAAACCATGCTGCACAAATGTTGATATAAGCACAAGACCTGAAAAATAAACGTTAATTTAATACATAATACAACACTTTAAAATGATAATTTCCAGTATCAAAAATAAATTTTATAAAAAAAATCCATCAGGTGGCGTATGTATATATAGTTCGTTCGCTGCATCAGCCGAACGAACTATCTCTTCTAAAATATTTGAAAACCTTACTTCATTAACTCTCATTAACTTTTAATTTTTTATGTAATCGGCGACATCGTCACTTACCACCAGGTGAGATGTTGTCAAGGGTTTACCAATTGTGAATAATAAAAAAATAAAAAAATCAAATCACAAAATTAGTTCGACAAAAACTTTACATATCTTTGACGTCATATTTGTGTAACATGAATAATTTTAGAACAATAAAGCGTTTTTGACAGATGATTAAAAGTAACTGATTTGACTAAGTGGAAAATTTATCATAATTTAAAAAATGAAAAATTGTTGTTTTTACCTGGCATCAACTAATTGCACTATTTGCCTGGCTAAGCTGCCCATAAATCCAGCTGAAGGACTGTACAGAGTCACACCTTTTCGTGAACTTATTTCTTTTAACACACTTTCGTTTATAATAGTTGAAACCTAGAAAAAAATATATCTGCGTAATTTATCTATTACAAGGCTCTTTTTTTCTATGATATTGTAGGGAGTAGGGACACAATGTATTAAGAACGCTTATTATGCAAAATGAAACACCAGGCGCGCTGCTATTAGCTAATGTCTAGCCAGTCGTTTCCCGTCGCGCGTCCAGAGTGTACTCTTACGTACTTATTCGTGTCCAATAAATCCACTGGTAAATCATTCTGATCACCACCATAACCCTAAACCTACCTTAAAATATTACCAAATACCATTTTAAAAGAAGTTAGAAGACTGTCAACAGTAAGTGGCGTCATCATATCAGATCATATACCTCCAACACCGAGGGGCTCGAGCCTACATTGAATTAGGGCGATCGAGCCTTAGTCGACCACGCGGGCCCAGTGCGGGTTGTTCGACTTCACACACAACTTCGAGTTTCTTCGCAGGCGTGTGCAAGTTTCCTCACGATGTTTTCCTTCACCGTAAGAGCGTCGGATAAACGTACCTACATATGAAATCTTAATTCGAAATCACATTGGTACGTGGTAGAATTCGAACCACAACCTCCCGGACAATAGGCGGCGGCATCGAGTAACTGGCGTAACTCAATTTATTAGCGACATCTAGTGTGCGCAGTCAGGAGTTGTTAACTTCCCCACTGCTGGGGCACGGTTTTCTCAAAAACTGGGGAAGGTTAGGCCATACTCCACACACGGGGGCCAAGTCGAATTGGTAGAGGTTATAGGGCTAGTGGCGAACCCCCCTGTCAGAAGTTTTCCAAGCCGCTTTTAAGGCATCTGACACGGCTTAACGACGGTCATCTAGTGATAGCAACCGGCACCAACGGCTTAACGTAACATGCAAAGCACGGAAACGACCAAGCGAGAAAATTGCCACTAACAGTCAAACCCATCCAGGTAATGACCGTGCTTCAGGTCACTAATCCTGCGTGAACGACCCAACCACGCAAGTTGCACTGAGCTATAACAGCCTGTGGAGTTAATTGTCAGTAACTCCTAGATTTTAAGGATATTTTAATCACATTTGAACTCAGTGTTGAAAAAAAAGTGTTTTCCTATTACACAGTTTCGAGAAGAAATTATTTAGTTACTTCATAGCGCCATCTAGTTTAAATATATCTGTACTGTAACTACCTGGCACCATTTAATTTTTTTTAAGACACTATTTGAGACTACCGGTCCTCAGCAATCTATTCGAAGAACTCTATTATCTTCAGGCTCTCCTCTACACAATGCATGAGCCATGATGGGGGAGCACAGGCGATCACGATTGTGTGGAGGGCATAATCATCTGTACTTGGCCATGATCGGTACGATCAGCGACTATCGCCGCTTTGTCGGTTCTTTCCACGTTCATCAAAGGATGATGGGTCATGACTGTGCGTGAGTCCACTCAATAGCCGATCACTCAGTTCAAAGTTAGGCATTTTACCTTTAAAAAACACATTTCTTGTATAAGAAACCCCCTCGACATTTTAATTTTTGAAATTTTTATTATTTAATAGATACATCCTTCGAAAAATTGGACAGGCGGACGGCCGGACGGGCAGTGTAGTCTTAGTAATATGGTTCCATTACCTGGTACAGAACCCTAAAAATTATAATTAGTAATTAGCTGCAAGGGTCTCGCTCGACATCCATCTCGTTCAGATGACAATTACCAAATGTACAATGCACGATTGTGTGGACAGCTGCGCCATGATGGTGGCAATCATGGCCCATTCTGTGCTCGTCCATCATGGCCAATTGTGTAGTGGAGACTTTTGTATATGTTACGGGTAATGCTAGAAGAGAGAGTCATCATATCATCTCATATACGTCCCCACCGAGGGGCTCGAGTCTACCCTGAGTTAGGGCGATCAGGCCTAAGTCGACCATGCGGGCCCAGTGCAGGTTGGTCGACTTCACACACAACCTTCGAGATTCTTCGCAGGCGTGTGCAGGTTTCCTCACGATGTTTTCCTTCATCGTTAAAGCAATCGGTAAGTATATGTATGTAAGTTTTTGAAAAACTCATTGGCACATTGGCCGTCCAGATTTGAACCTGGTACCTCTGTTTAGATGGCCCGAGTTGTAACCGGTTGAGCCACCGACGCTTTTAGAAGAGAGAGTAAACCTAGGTTTCATCATTACAGCTCATATACGTCCCCACCGAGGGGCTCGAGTCTACCCTGAATCAGGGCGATTAGGCCTTAGTCGACCACGCGGCCGCAGTGCGGGTTGGTCGACTTCACACACAACCTTCGAGTTTCTTCGCAGGCGTGTGCAGGTTTCCTCACGATGTTTTCCTTCACCGTTAAAGCAATCGGTAAGTATGTACGTAAGTTTTTTTTAAAAAAACTCATTGGTACATTGGCCGTCCAGATTTGAACCCGATACCTCTGGTTAGATGGACCGAGTCGTAACTGGTTGAGCCACCGACGCTTTTTTTTTTTAATAATTTGGCAACTTTTGCATGATAGCATTAGACTGACCTGCTTTTGCCAAATTCTTAAACCATGAATATTAATATAATCTTGAATATACTCCAATGATCTTTTGTAACCATCCATACTTTCTGATAGTTTTTGGAGACGCAGCAGCAAGTTGTTAGGTGTGGTTATAGGCTTTTTAAGTTGTGGCTCCAAAAACTCTACGAAGTTTTTACTAATATGTTTATCTAGTTCCTTTAGTAGACCCTCTTCTAATAATTCTGCAGGATCCACTCTGATTACTCCCACTAGAGTGGACCTCATATCAAGAATTCCTGAAAAAAATAATCATTCAACATGATGAGTAATCATAATAGTAACGCTAGTACTAATATATAATATACTGTGATCATGACTAGTTTGTTCTGAAAGAAAATTGAGAGGTGAGTTGCGTGCGAGTATATAAATCTAAATAATAGAAGCCATAGGAGCTCTTATAGGAGATTGAATAACTTCTGACAATGGGGTTTGCCACTAGCCCTACAACCTCTACCAACCTAGACCTCCCCGTGTATGGAGTATGGCCTAACCTTCCAGACTACGGGAAGAGACACATGCCCCAGCACACATATGCCCCAGCAGTGGGACATTTGTGGGTTGTTAACGATAACATTCTCGACCAACCTGTTGTAAAAGTTGAGGCTGAATGAGTCAATTTAGCCACTTCCATCCTGTGTTCTAGCTGAGCATAATCTCTGAGTTTCTCTTTCTCCAATCTTGTTGGAACTTCTTTGATTGTCCATGTTTGCAGTTCAATTATTTTTTCGACAATATTAAAAACCATTTCTGGTATTATTTGAAGAACCTTCTGTATGTACTTAATAAGTTCATTACTATAGTACTGAGATACAGACACCAGGTCATCGCTGTGGGCCTGATTGATTCTGAGCAACGGTATTTCCATAGCACTGGCCAGCTTTAGGAACAGTGCTCGCAGTCTACTTGTTACAGCAGGATTTTCTTTTATGCTGTCTTGCATGAATTTCGTATACAGATCAATAGTGCACCAAGCGTAACTTACATCAGCAACCGTTTCTAGAGTTACTAATGAGTCCTCTTTTAAAGATACAGTTCTCAAAAGATTTTTTAATGCATCTTTGCCTTCAGTAAGGAATTGTACAATAGTTGATGTACTTTTCATACCATGGAAATCTTCAACTTCATCTAATGCTTGTATTAACTGCGTTATCTTCTTTATGGTTTTGCTTGCAATTGGATCATTCAGTGATGTTATCTGCTTTGCGATATTATCAAACCACAGCTTCAGTTGTTCATTTTCCTCTATTTTTGTTACCGGTTTTGACCCAGAAAATAATTCTGATAAACATTGTATGCTTTCTAAAGCTGCCGTCTTGTTATTATCCCAGGCTTCATTTCTAGTCTCAAGTAGTTTATTTAATATCTCTCTTACTTTTAACTCCAATTCAGCAGTACTAATCAGCAGTTCAAGCATCTTTAAAGGGTCATAATTTGATTCTTTTAAAACGAGTTCTTTTAATTGCTTGCTCTTTTTGTTGTAGTCAAAAAATATGACATCACTATTGTGTAGTAATAGCCACCTTATAGCCAAGTTCGAATTAAGTAGCAAGTTCAAAATTTTATTTATATTGTCCAAAACAAAGTCATTAGTCAATGTGCCTTCTTTCAATAGCTGATGAGTTTTGTTGATTAACATTGGTACCGATTTTCCCCTTTTACTGAAAACATCTTTTACAGTTTTACTATTACATGTGTTGTGCAATGCCTGTTTCGCAGCTTTGAAATTTTCCCAACAATCAATAATATTAAGGGTAACCCCCATGTAAATTGGGACAACCCAGTTGCTCGGAAAGAATTTGTCAGCTATTTCTCGCATTTTTGAAGAGTCAGTATATAAATAATGTGGTGCAAAAAATAGACAAATCACAAGCATACTCGCTTGTGTGGCCAGAGCTGATGCCTGGTGTTCTGGTATTGTGTACACAGACAACTGATTGTAAATGTCTTCTGATCTCAGTTTCCCAATAACTTTTTCAATAAAATCTGGATGAATATGGACCCGGCTGAAAAGGTCAATTCTCACATTTAGTACCTAGCTAATATTGGTTGTTTTGTATCTGTATCTTACAAAAAACACCAAAAAATCACCTGAAATATTCAACGGGGTAATCAGCTGGTTTTTTTCCATGGTACTGATCATAGCCAGTGTCTCTGAGCAGCTTGCACACATCATCCACATTAGACTGGGACTGACTGGTGCTGTATCGGTAAAATGCTACAAGCAATCTCTCTCTAACTGGGCCGGGAATGTAGAGATCACATAATAACAACATTGCACCATACAAGTACAATGATTCACACTGTAAGATAACACAAAACTATAAAACCTACAAATCCTACAATTCAAATAAAGTAAGTACAAATCCCGTATGGTTCCCATCCCGTATGAATCCCGGCTAAGAATAGGACCATCCCATCTCTTCCAATGGGTGTCGTAAGAGGCGACTAAGGGACTTAAAACCGGAGGATGGGCAGCAGCGTCTTTCCGAGCATTGCAACACACCTGCAATCAAACTGCGATCTCCAACCCGCCTGCCAAGCGTGGCGATTACGGCAAAACCCCCCCTATGAATTTCACACCCAGAAAACGGCCCCTAGTCCCCGGCAGCCCCGCTATTCCTGGCTCCGGTAGCAGTCATGGTAACGGCGGGGTAGGGGGTGCGAAGAATCCCCGGCAGATGCCAGGCTACCAAACCCAACGACCTTTGGCCCTGGCAACTTACAACACGCGCACACTGCGGACTGACGAGAAACTTGCAGAACTCGAAGAAGTATTGAGCAGGTTACGGTGGGATATCGTAGGTTTATGTGAAGTCCGAAGAGAGGGAGAGGACACCATGATCCTTAAATCCGGAAACCTGCTCTATTTCCGGGAGGGCGACCAACAGTCCCAGGGTGGTGTCGGGTTTCTCGTCCACAAGTCCCTCATTAACAATGTGGTCCAAATCGTGAGCGTTTCGACAAGGGTAGCATACCTTATACTCAGAATCACCAAACGGTATTTGATGAAGGTCATACAGGTATACGCGCCGACAACGGAACACTCCGACGACGAGGTAGAGACTATGTATGAGGACATCTCTACAGCCTTACATAGCACCAGGACCCATTATACCGTTGTTATGGGGGACTTTAACGCGAAACTGGGCAAACGAAGCGATGGTGAGCTGAGAGTGGGGCAATTTGGATATGGAGTAAGAAATGCACGTGGCCAGATGCTGGCCGACTTTATGGAGAAGGAGAGCCTCTTTATGATGAACTCCTTCTTTAAAAAGTCAAAACAGCGGAAGTGGACATGGTTGCATCCCAATGGCGTAACAAAAAACGAGATAGACTTCATCTTGTCGACAAGGAAGCAAATATTCAATGATGTCTCCGTGATCAATTCAGTCAAAACAGGAAGCGATCACCGGATGGTCAGAGGCACATTGAATCTAAAGACCAAGCTAGAAAGATGTCGACTGATGAAGTCTACGCTCCGACCAGCGCCCATCCAGCTCCAAAACCCCGAGAGCTTTCAGCTCGAGTTGCACAATCGTTTCGAATGCCTAGGAGACTGCGAGAATGTGGACGATTATAATGACAGGTTCGTGGAAATTGTTCAAACGGTCGGGTCTAAGATTTTTAAAACTCGCCGTTCAAACAGAACCAAAAAAATCTCCGACTTCACCAGCAACCTCATAGAAGAAAGACGCAGATTGGTTTGCAGTCCTCTGAAGACGCTACTCAGTATCGGCAACTAAACAGGCAGATCTCTAAGTCCCTAACTCGCGATTTACGCCAATATAATACAAATTGTATTAAAGAGGCGATTGAGCACAACAAAGGCTCAAAAGTGTTCGCGAGAGATCTGTCTGTTGGACAAAGCCAACTGACCAAGCTGAAGTCTGAGGACGGCAGGACCATATCGTCTAAGACTGAGTTGCTGGAAGAAGTTGAGAAGTTCTATGGACAATTGTACAATACCACACGTTTGCCTGTCAGCGATCTGGCTGAAGACCCAAGAGCCAGACTAACCCGACACTATACCGAAGATATCCCGGACGTCAGCCTGTACGAGATTAGAATGGCTCTCAAACAGCTCAAGAACAACAAGGCACCGGGTGATGATGGAATTACGGCTGAACTTCTGAAAGCAGGTGGAAAACCGGTACTTAAAGTTCTTCAGAAGTTATTTAATTCCGTTATACTCGAGGGACAAACGCCTAAGGCATGGCACAGAAGTGTGGTCGTGCTTGTCTTCAAAAAGGGTGACAACACTCTGCTGAAGAACTACAGACCCATCTCACTTCTGAGCCATGTCTACAAGCTGTTTTCGAGAGTCATTACAAATCGTCTCGCACGCAGGTTTGACGACTTCCAGCCTCCCGAACAAGCCGGTTTCCGAAAAGGCTTTAGTACCATAGACCACATACATACGCTGCGGCAGATTATACAGAAGACCGAAGAGTACAATCAGCCACTATGCTTGGCGTTTGTGGACTATGAGAAGGCCTTCGATTCATTCGAAACCTGGGCTGTGCTACAGTCTCTCCAGCGGTGCCAAATTGACCATCGATACATCGAGGTGTTGAAGTGTCTGTATGAAAACGCCACCATGTCGGTTCGCCTCCAGGACCAGAACTCGAAACCTATCCAGTTGCAGCGAGGGGTGAGACAGGGAGACGTTATATCTCCGAAACTGTTCACCGCCGGCGCCGCCCTGGAAGATGTTTTTAAGCTTCTGGACTGGGGTGGACTCGGCATCAATATCAACGGCGAGTACATATCCCACCTCCGATTCGCTGACGATATCGTGGTCATGGCTGAGACTATGGAAGACCTAAGCACAATGCTCGATGGCCTCAGTAAGGTCTCTCAACAAGTGGGTCTTAAAATGAACATGGACAAGACGAAAATAATGTTAAATGTCCGTGTCGCACCCACTCCTCTAAAGGTTGGAGACTCTACACTGGAAGTTGTTGATGAATATGTATACCTGGGACAAACAGTCCAGCTAGGTAGTTCCAACTTCAAGAAAGAGATCAATCGACGAATCCAACTCGGCTGGGCAGCGTTCGGGAAGCTTCGCAATATCTTCACGTCCCAAATACCGCAGTGTCTCAAGACTAAGGTCTTTGACCAGTGTGTGTTGCCAGTGATGACTTACGGAATTGAGACATGGTCGCTTACTATGGGCCTCATAAGAAGGCTCAAGGTCACCCAAAGGGCAATGGAGCGTGCTATGCTCGGAGTTTCTCTGCGTGATCGAATCAGAAACGAGGAGATCCGCAGGAGAACTAAAGTAACCGACATAGCTCACAGAATCGCTAAACTGAAGTGGCAGTGGGCAGGGCACATAGGTCGTAGAAAAGATGGCCGTTGCAGTAGTAAAGTTCTCGAGTGGCGACTGCGCACCGGACGACGTAGCGTAGGCAGGCCTCCCACTCGGTGGACCGATGACCTGGTGAAGGTCGCGGGAAGCCGATGGATGCGGGCAGCGCAGGACTGGTCGTCGTGGAAATCCTTGGGGGAGGCCTTTGTCCAGCAGTGGACGATTTGTGGCTGATATGAGATGAAGTACAAAAGTTTTTTTTTTAATTGAGTACTTTCTGCTTTGACCTGAACAAGGTGACATTTAGTATGGCTGATTTCCTTTAAAAGTAGCTTTGACTTCGCCCGCGTGGACCTCGTTTTATATGACTGTCTTCGAGGGTGAGTGGTGCGCGAGCCGCAAGCGTCTAGCGAGCGTGGAACTAAGTGTTCTTCCAATCCCTATCGTAGATCGGGCTATTCTGATCAGTCTATGTCACCTTCCACCCCCTCAACCAATTCTATACAAAATCACTAATCCATTGCTCCACCTGCAACACTGACATGCGCGAGCGTGGAAATGAGTTTTCCCCAGTTCCCTCGCAAACTATGTCAGGATATTCTAATCCGTCAACTATCTCTATGCAAAAAAATCACAACAATCCATGGTTCCATTGCGATGTTGAAGAAATTAACCAAAAAAAGAGTAATTTTTTTCATACCCCGCAGGAACTGCATCGAACAATGCTATTTTCATAAGACAAAAAGTCCTTAACCGTGACACAGGCCACCTGCATGCCAAATTTCATCAAGATTGGTCAAGGTGTTGAAGCGAGAAAAGGTAACAAACAAACACATTTTCACATTAATAATATTAAATAAGGATAATGCTCAGTGGTTAAAAGGCCTTGCCAAAACTCGTTTACCATACAAACTAAGTATATAAAGATTCTAAAAATAGGTCAATTTAATGAAAACATGTAAGCAAGTAGAAGTAAGTGTATTGACTAGTTTTTTGAAAATTAGCCATCATCATGTCAGCAGAAAGACGCCCACTGCTAGACAAAGGCTTTCCCCAAGGATTTACAAAACTGGTCCTGCGCTGCCTGCCCACATTACGTCTTCCCGCGCGGTACTTTACTGACCCTTCGGCCATCTGTTCTACAAGCTATGTGCCCTGCCCACTGCCACTTAAGTTTAGCAATTCTGAGAGCTATGTCGGTTACCTTGGTTCTCCTACGGATCTCCTCATTTCTGATTATAGCTCTTAGGGAAACTCCGAGCTTAGCTCGCTTCATCATGCGACCATGTTTTACTTCCATATGTCAGTTCCATAACACACACTGGTCAAAGACTCTCGTGACACTGCAGTATTTGGGATGTGAAGATATTGCAAAGCTTCCCAAATGCTGCCCAGCAGAATTGGATTCGGAAAATAGTGTTTTCACTAAATAATAGTAATTTAATTTTTTTTATTTCTTTTATTCGACCTTATTCTGTTGGTCGCATATAAATTTTATAAAAATCGATTTTATATTTTTTTTAGAAAATTAACCAAAACAAAAAAATTGCCAAATTTTACCAAGTTCTGGCGATTGTCGTAGGTTGTAAACGTGTTTATCATTGTCATTTATGCACTTTAATATCACTTAATCCATCTCCAAAAATTATTTATCTGCCACAATATCTTTTGAGGTCAAAAGATACCATTCAGCTCTTTTGTAGCCAGTTTTAGTGTTTATTACTATAATAAAAAATTACAATAAAAAATTTTTATTAGGAAGGTACTACATACCAAAAGTTGTTTTCCTTCTACATCCCTCATAACAGTTTCAATGTTTTGCTGTATAAAAGCTCCGTCACTCAGCTGGTCCACAAAGGAATTCAAATCTACTATGTATTGGTAAATGTTCTCAAACAGCAGATAGAAACGACTTATCAGCTCCAAATATTTCTCTTTCAGATCATCATCAAGGTCTTGCAGTTTCTACAAAGGAACTAATATTATTATATGGGAAACATTTAAACGAACAGTCAATTGGGCCGTTAAATGTGAACAGTAAACTAACTGAAATGGACTGTAAAATTTTCTTAAATTGGCAGTAAAATAACTACAATTTAGCTCGCTCATTGTCTGTCTCTCCTGGCTAACTAACCAACGGCCTTTTAAACCCTACCTTGACCCCTACTTTAACCCCCACCTAGATCAATCAACCCTATAACTGCCCATATTGTAAAATATTACTGCCTACGTGTTACCACCACTTGGAAGATTACAATAACCTTCCATAATGTGCAATATTAAACTAGCAACAAAGAAATTACAACCCTAACCGATTAAACTAGCAACAAAGAAATTACTACCCTGACTTATTAATTATTATAATATAAAAATATTTTAAAAAAAATCAGCACAATGTTTATTGTTATTTACCATATTACTGCTAATCTTTTTCTCCTGCACATCTGATATTTTAAAATAGCTGAAGTCCATGATAACATCTTGATATTTTTGCTGTAATTCTTTGCTGTCTAATCTGAAATCAGAGCACAGAGTAAACTTTTATCTAATACCTTACCACAGTCTAAGAATTCTTCTGAATTCTTATATCTTGCATTAGTATTAATGTATTCCTTTTCTACTTCTTTAGATTCAGATAAAGGATGCACATAGTCAGGCTACCATAGGAGAGAGACTCTTCGACTGTGTAATCAATCAAACCTGACCAAACCTACTTTTGGATTTAATGGCAGCCCGGTTATATGCACTCAAACCATTTTTACTTTCGAGGAATATAGGAGTGAATCACAATAACTCATGATAAAGTACCTCCTATACAATACTAGGTTGTTTGTTACTTTTTCTCAAAAATGGCTATAAGATTTTAATTAAACTTTACTATTTGCTACTAAGTAAGTGTATTGTTGATTTGTGTATGCCCGACTATGAAGGCTTCGCGAAAAAGTATGCACAGCGTGACTGTACAATATATTTTTTATCCACAATTGGTAAGCCCTTGACATCATCTCACCTGATGGTAAGTGACGATGATGCTGAAGATGGAAGGGCTTACCAAGATTCCCCAACACAATAGGGACCTGGCTATCTTATCTTCAAGTCGGAACACATCAATGCTGATAGATAACTGATTGATGCTTGGCGGCAAGACTAAGAGATGGTGGTAGCTAGCCAGGCCACAGATGAGATACTAGTTACGCCAGGCGTGCATAGAGAATGCCTTTCCACCAACCAAAATAATAACACAGGTAGGTAAGTGCAGACTTACGAATAAACTGCAGGTTTGTGATCCTTTAGTCGTAATATTTCAGCAATAATAGCATTTCCGTGTGAAACTAATTTTAGTAGATTTTGAGCACACAAATTATCTTCGGCCATGAAGATCTTCATTTTTCATGAATCAGAGCTCTCTTAATATATGAACTCTATCTTTAATAAGATCATCTAGCTGAAATGTTTTTGTGTAAAGTGATTTCTATATTGTTTGCTTGAGTGTGTATTGATACCACATTGATACCAAGACAAGGAGTATAGAAATCACTACCTACCTACGTTTTACCAAGACACCAGACGTGCACCAGACATACTGCAAAGAGAATATAATACACTAACATACTGGGTACGTTCCACTAAACGCCCGCAACGATTGTAACACCCGCTGTATCGTTCCACCTAAGGCCCGTGGTCGTCGCGAGCGATCGCTCGACGTCATAGATGACGTCACTGTTCGCGACCACATCGCGCCCACTTCGCCCACAAAATATTGGTGGGTCAGAGTGGGCTTTCACCAAAGAGAATGTGGCCTCCCTATTGAAGTGCCAAACGACATAAAGAGCATCGAATAAGTTCTGTTTTTTACGTGTTAAGAGATATTATATGATAATTTAAAACTAGAAAGTAAGTGTAATAGTGTAAATTTTCATACGCAGTTAAAAAAAATCTATAGTATTCAGATTTAATATCGATTATTTCGCACCTCCAGTATGAAAACGACTCAATTCAAAAAAGCAACTTCTCGGGAAATCGCTAAAAAAGATTGTAAATTTATGCACCTATAAATTCTTTCGTCGATTATTTTATAAATATTTAAGCTACCATATAAGTTTAAACTGAAAATTTAAAAGAAAAGATTTAGCTATGAATCTGTTGAAAAAAAAGTTATTTAAAAGCGAGTATGATAGGAAAAAAAGTTTTTTTATTATTGAGTCTTTATTAAACTGAAAAATACAACAAAAATTTTGACTGTTTAGAAGTTATGTCCTTTTTTGATTTAAAACAATGACTAATGCTAAGACTGTTTACAAGTTATGTCTTTTTAATATTTATGAGACAACATACGTTGTAGTAAGTTTTTGACATTTTCATGATGGAGTCTCTATTATTCTTAAAAAATCATAGATTTCTATTAACTTTGTGAAAATTGGGTCATGAAAAATGAAAAATGTAAGAAAAATAATGTAAGTAATTACTGTTAAAGTTTTCAATCAAAAATATTAATAACAAACACTTTTGGAGCATTGTTGTCCTTACTGCTAGATAAAATCTTAGGCATTTTAAGTTCATATCATGTCAGCCGAAGGACGTCCACTGCTGGACATAGGCCTCCCCAATGGATTTCTACGACGATCGGTTCTGCACTGCCCGCATCCAGCGGCTTCCCGCGACCTTCACCAGGCCATCAGTCCACCAAGTGGGAGGCCTTCCTACGCCAAGGTTTCCGGTGACCATTACTCGAGAACTTTACTACCCCAACGGCCATCTGTTATGTGTACGGCCATCTACGAGTTATGTGCCCCGCTATGTCGGTTACTTTGGTTCTCCTACGAATCTCATCGTTTCTGATTCGATCACGCAGAGAAACTCCGACCATAGCACGCTCCGTTGCCCTTTGGGTGACCTTGAGCCTTCTTATGAGGCCCATAGTAAGCGACCATGTCGCAGTTCCGTATGTCATCACTAGCAACACACACTGGTCGTAGACCTTTGTCTAAAGACACTGCGGTATCTGGGACGTGAAGATATTGCGAAGCTTCCCGAACGCTGCCCAACTTAGTTGGATTCGACGATTGACCTCTTTCTCGAAGTTAGACCTACCTAACTGGACTGTTTGTCCCAGGTACACATATTCGGCAACAACTTCGAATGCAAAGCCACGGACGTTTTTGACATAATTTTCGTCTTGTCCATGTTCATTCTAAGACCTACTTGTTGAGAGGCTCTCCTGAGGCCATCGAGCATTGTGCCTAATTCGTCCATAGTCTCAGCCATGACCACAATATCGTCAGCGAATCGAAGGTGGGTGATGTACTCGCCGTTGATATTGATGCTGAGTCCACCCCAGATTTTAAGTACTTGTAAAAAAATCAACTCTTGAATTTTAATGTTTTATTTGATGAAACCAAGGTCTTTAACCACTACTTTTTTCCATAAATTATTATTTATAAATTGTAAACCGTAACAATATTCTGATGTTTAATAGGCATTAACCACAAGAAATAAAACCTTAAACGGGGTCGTTGAACATAATTAAGGTTTTTGTTTAATATTATAATTATAGTAATAGATTTTTTACGGTTTATTAGAATAAGCAACAAGAAATACAATTTAAAAATAATATATACATCGAGAAATATGTGGCATGCATTATACTATTCTAATCTAGTACTTTTCTTTTTCTCTTATGGGATAGACAGAGTATCTGACGCCTAGAGTGGAGATTCTAACATACAAATTTCGTTTTTTTACTGACATCTGCCCTCATACGAGAAGCAGCGCTTCTAGGAGGCCGTGTGTCAGCGGACTGATTGACAGCCTTGCGGGTCTGCCAAGTTTGCTCATGCTATTTGGCCGCCCGGAACTCTCGAATGGTAAGAGGTCAGTCGAGGTGCGTCGGTTGGACAGGCGTTACACCGCATATACATCCAGCATGTGACTACTGTAAGTATACAGGTCATGGATTGACGGCGTGTGCTGATTTTCAGGCAGGGGGAGAAGCGCCGTGGAGTCGCCAGCAACGCAGGTGGTGCTTCAGCTGCCTAGGGCCGCATATGGTGCGAGACTGCCCTACGTCTGGGAACTTTCTGTTCTGCCGATGGCTTTACTACCAGCTCCTGGGCATGAAACGGATTAAAGTGGCCACTCAAGAGCGGAGACAGTCTCTCGTATTGAAACGCGAAAGTAGGGGACAGCGTTCACCTCCTTCACCAAGACAATAAGCTTCTGGATAGGGGAGGAACGTACCCTCGCCGACGTACGTTCCTCCCGCACGCGCAGGATGAGCGTAGGAACGTACGTTATCACAGATCCCCCCCATCGGAGCTTCGTGAAGCTGAAGCACGGGACCCTACTGGCGGGTGCCACATTTCTACACAGGGTCAGGGGCAACACACACAGGGCCAGGGGCCATACACGCAGACTAGGGGCCTTACTCAAGAGTATTCGGAGTTATTCAGCACCATGCCGCCTCATCTGAACCCGTGCATCTTTTCACAACTAGCGGAGCATCCCCTCATCTGTCTACGCTCCCCCACCATTTCGCCGTATTCCGATAACATATTACAGACCCCCGAGGTGGCTCAGGTAAGTACGGGGCTCTTCTTTTCAGCATGGAACCCGGCCTGAAACCCCTATCACCGTTCCATGTTAGCCGTACTTACCGTCCTTGCCGCCCAGTTAGTCACAATACTCTTGCCCACTACTAGGAATTGCGGGGGATCAAATGGCAAGAGAATGTCGGTACGAGCTCTGCCAGATACAGAAGCTCAAGGGTGTATCGTCTTAAGTGAACTGGTGAGCAGGCTAGGCTTACGTTTAGAGGCAAAATGCCATAGGCATTGGAGGACAGGTTGCCCCTCTAAGGGGTCAGGTTGACATAATCTTTGAGCTTGACGGCGCTAGAGCTGTTCCAGGCATGCGATGTCATACGATATCAGCAGTGTCGGGCAATGTGGTGGCAAGTGGCAAAGTTGTGCGAGAGCTGATCACAGGTAGTTCTAGAGAACTCGCGGATCTAGAGTTTGAAGTTCCACGGTGGGTGGATTCGCTGCTAGGTACGCATGTCCGCAGGCTCATGTTGCGGAGCACCATAAGTAGAATAAACTAGTGTTATTTATTTACTAACAGTTAGTATAATATCTGCCTCATGTTTCATTTTCGAACACTTAAAAAACATACTTATCCAATATCTACAGTCTTGAAACTAGTTAAAACGTTAATAAAGACATGTAGCACAAACATACTCAAAATTTACAAGAATCAAGACTCTAAAATAGTTCTGGGCAGATAAGGTATTAATTCGTTTTTGAATCAAGGGTTGACCTTCTCGGGAGGTACCCCAGAAGTTATGGGTTAATAACTAAATAATTTTTAATTCGTTTTTTAAAGGAAAAGTATTTTTTTTCTTTATAAAATTTATCTGTCCAAATTTTTTTATTATTATATCAGCTCATATACGTCCCCACCGAGGGGCTCGAGCCTACCCTGAATCAGGGCGATTAGGCCTTAGTCGACCACGCGGGCCCAGTGCGGGTTGGTCGACTTCACACACAACCTTCGAGTTTCTTCGCAGGCCTGTGCAGGTTTCCTCACGATGTTTTCCTTCACCGTTAAAGCAATCGGTAAGTATGTACGTAAGTTTTTTGAAAAACTCATTGGTACATTGGCCGTCCAGATTTGAAACCGGTACCTCTGGTTAGATGGACCGAGTCGTTACCGGTTGAGCCACCGACGCTTGTCTGTCCAAATAAATCTAATAAAATAATTAAATTAAGATTAATATACAATAATAACAATATTTTATTACATTCTCCGGTTGTTTTCATTATGTTGCCTCTTCTTCCTTTCGACATTGTCAGTGAACTTTTTTTCAATTTCGTATATTATTTTGTTGTTAAAACGACACATTTACTAATGAACCTCCGACTTCTTATTTCAGCTTACTTAAAAACAGACCCAATAATCAATGAGACATATACAATTACACTGTGTTAAATACGAAAATGACAAAATTTTTAATAGGTCAAATCAAACCACCATACATAAGTTATTATTCGTTATGGAAATGACTTTAATATAAATCGGTCACTAAAACGAATAGTAACTTCAAAACTAAAATGATGTAAACTTAAATAAGTCTTCGGATTTTTTGGTAATGTCGGAAGAAAACAATCACATATCTAAATCGGTCGTTTTAGTACTAAATAAACTAAGGTGAACTTACTGATGGTATCGGTATAAAAACGACTTAATCTGCGTTAGGTCACTATCTTTCCGTGTGCGTGAAGTCCTCTCCACACCAATGTCAACACAACACTAAAAGCGTCGTTTTAGAACTGGCCACGCCCCGAAATTCTCCGAGTGGGAAAGAGACCAACATAGCGGTTTTGTCTTGTTCCCGCTCGAATGTGGCTTTTTATTAATTACAGATAGTTGGATGTGATTGTTTTAGGTCTTTTCACGAATATAACTCATTATTCAATTTTTTTGAATTGAGTCGTTTTCGTACTGGAGGTGCGATTTATTGAACTATTTATACGACAAAACAGAAAACTTTCACCATGCCGCCATATTGCGAGCACACAGCGCTCAAGATGTGCGTTCCACCTAAAACATTCGCCTACAACGCCCGCGGCCTTTTTCCGTTAGTGGAACGGCAGTTTCAGCGGTCGCGGTCGATGGCGTTGCGGGCGTTAAGTGGAACGTACCCACTGTAATCTGTATCTACAATCTGCATGGCATGGCAGTGACATGCACTTATTAGATCTGTGGCACAGATCAAATACATATAGATATAGATTAAATACATTTTAACATAAACCAGCGACGATAATGCTGTGCTGTTTACGCAAATCAACCCTCTATATGAAAAAAGAAGATGACTATATTATGCTGATTTCATGGCTCGTACAGCCCTATGTCAAACTTGGGCGACCAGGGATGTGCCATACCATGTGTTTGCACATATTTAATCGATATCGATAGAAACACTCATTCGATTATTGGTAAAAAGAAAAATTGATACGGCTTTACTTTTTACCTCAACTGCCAAAAAGGATGCAGTATGTTTCTATAGCAAAAACTGTTTGTTAGATTTTTAATGTGAGGGGTCGTAAGATTCATCTAATTTTCCAAAATACTGAATGACATAGGTTGCAGACTAGTTGGGTTTTCATTTTTAAACAAATAAGTCTTAGAGCACTTCTCCCATCAACAAATTGACACGCTCAAGATTTTAAAACGTCGAAAACTGAGTAAAAATTAACCTTGGTCACCTCATCATATTGACTTAAATACAGGTAAAAAACATTAAACTTGATCATGTCAGAGACGATTTTCGCTTTTTTAAGGGGAAAAAAATGTGAGCATATTATAATTTCTATCAACATACGTCCAGGAATGGTATTATTTTTGGTCACTGACCGTTTTCTCGTAGCCTTAAAAGTTTCCACTAAAGATTGAAAAATCATAATAGGGAAGATGCGCGCTTTTTTCATTTCAGTTACTTTTTAACCTCTGTAAAAAAACTCATCTTTGTTCTTTTTATCCGACTTCAAAAAAAGGAGGAGGTTTCTCAATTCAACTGTATATTTTTTTTTTTATGTCTGTTCGCGGATAACTTCGTCGTTTATGAACCGATTTTGATGATTCTTTTTTTGTTGAAAAGAAGATATCCCATGGGTGGTACCAGGATAAGGAAACCAGAATCTGATGATGGTATCCCAGAGAAATCGAGGGGTACATTCGAAAATCGTAGTGGCGACTAATGCGTTTGAAATCTGTTTTTTTTTGTTTAAAATTATTAGGTATGCAAAGCCTAACAGCAATGACGACTTCACTGTTCTTCACCATCATTGACAATTTAATAGGAAAACAAGAAATACAGATTTTTTAAACCTTTAAATAATTTTTTTTAAGAATGTAATTTAGAATTTCATTTTTGACCCACGCATGTGGGGAGATAAATGGAGCCATGGGAATGAATATTCATGCAAAGTTTCCAGCCTCCTGTCGAACGGGACCATATTCCTAAATTTTTTGAGTTAATAAGCCGTACAAAAAAACCAATGATCTTAATAAATGAAAGTAAAATAAATACAACAAAAAGTTTATTATTAATATTTAAAGCCACATCGTAGAAATGTGTCATATCACTAGGCTAGTGTTTTGGCAACAAATTAATCCTCGCGGTCAATCGAAAGTAAATGGTCCTCCCCCCCCCCCCCCCTCCCGACGCAGCGCACGGCCTAAGCTATTCTTACCGTTTTGATTCGTCATTGACAAATCGGGAACCCAAGAGCTGGCAGCTACCACGGTATTGGCATGTTTTATCTGTAATAATTATTGTTACAATAATTCAACTGTTATTGCAAAATATTATTATGACAAAATAAAGAATAAAATAACCAGATTTATCGACAATTATTTTCACGTCAATAAGGTAAGGTTACCTTATATATAAGGTCTAACAAAATTAGCTGAAACTATTTTAACTGGTGCTTCTACCCATGAAACTGAACAACTTTCCCCATGAAATCTCAAAAAAAATATTTGAACTTCCCATACTTGGTTGTCTGATCAGCTGATCGAGTTTGTATGGGAGAGCCAATTTTATTATTTTACGATTTGACTATGACAACATGAGGATAGTTGTTCAGTTTCATTGGTAGAAGCACCAGTAAAATAGTTTCAGCTAATTTTGTTACACCTTATATATTAATTAACATTAGGGACGTGAGGTAAAATGATAAAATTACCTAGTTCTAGATATAAAAGTATGTATTTATATTTTTATAAAAAACAAAGTGGTATTTTTTTACACAAAAATCAACAATATTTAGAAACTGTAACTTACTATCTAAAACACTGAGATATATTTTTACAACTGTTTACACAAAATAAAAAAATATATCTGTCTAATATAATTTAGCTTCAAGATAACATAAAATCAACATTAAACATTCTAATAACTTCTTTTATGAGGTCGTGACTAATGACAGTTCGTAAATAGTATGTTATAAATACCATACTGAAAAAACATAAATCTCTCAATTTTAACCAGGATTTATTAATTAAAAGAAAGAAGGACATTGTTACTTATTCCAAGACCATGAGAACTAGTTTTGCAAGGCACCAGTACAATACGTTATCAACTTTCTTATACAGGGTGTCCCTGGAAGTATGGATCAAACGAAACAGGGTGTTATAAAAAATCATTTCCTAACATTTTCTCTAAGGAAGCCCCCCTCCATCTCAAAAGGGTAAAAAGTTACAGCGGTTTTTTTGAATTTTTAATAAATTGCTTACTACGCACACAAAAAAATCCATATAAAAATTATTTCATAAGATACCTTGTAATTATTTTTTTTGCGTGGCTGGGTGAAGGACAGATCTTGCTGATATAATTACTTTTCGTGACCTAGGTATTGTGTAAAAATAAAAATGTTAAAGTAAAAACTTTTTTGTTTGTTAAAAAAATAAAAATCTTCAATTTTGAACGCTTCTAGCTGAAAAAAAGTGTACTACGGTAAAGTGGTCCGCTACTGTAAAAAGTTTCTCATTTTATGCAAATTAAAATGAGGTAAGAATGTTCCGGTTATTCGCCAAAACTTGAGAGATATGACTTTTTTTTCTAATCGAACCCTAATTCCGAGAACGCAACTAGCGTGGAACAAAAAAACTGATTGAGCCGGGTTATAAACAAAAGGTGGTGCGATCCGCATTCCAATGCTTGTCACTCAGCCAGAATGACCCAGGTATAATTCGCAATTTAGTTAGTTAGTCAGTTGCTGGCTATTGCTCTGTGATTACGGTCGTGTTATCTCTCATTTTGCGTTCTTTAATTGTGCCTGGAATTCGGAACTTGGATTTTGATTTAGCTCACGGTCGGATTGTTGTAAAGTAAAATGAGTACCTTTATTAGTGCTGAGTATGCAGACATGCATTTCGTGTACGGACTGTGTAACGGAAGGTCCCGGGAAGCAGCCAGAGTTTATCGTGCACGGTTTCCGAACCGAGCGCATTACCACAGTATATATTAGTACTAACGTACAGTATGGACACTCCCTGCCGCTCTCTAAATTTGACCTCACCCCCCCGTCACTCAGATTGGATGTAGATTGGGTACCAAACGTAAAGGACGAGCTACGCAAGCGCGATAAACGTCACTTATATTCACTTTGCGTGCCGCTGTGATTTCGTACACCGGAATAAAAAGCAACTAGTTACCGAACGTAAAGGACGAACTACGCATGCGCGATTAACGTCACTTATATTTACTTTGCGCGCCGCTCATCGCTCGACGCCAATAGGCGGCCGCGGCGCTGAGATGCCTCGTATCATGATTGGCTGACCACCAATATTATACGACCAAATCTAAGAACAATCAGTTCCTATGAATCTTCATACTAGCTGTATCTTTTTTTTTTTAGAAATGTAGTTCCTTTATGTTTTTCATATGTCAGATATCAGTTTGTTATTGTGGCTTGTGAGATATTTTGTTCGTTTTATTTATTGTTTGTAATAATTTGATTAGATGGTGTGAAAGTATGAGTTGTATAGAAATAACTAGTGGTGTGATATTATAAAATGTGATCTCGGAATTATAGATTGAGATTGACTATTATTTAGGTTGCTAAATGAGATTGTTTCACGGACAAAAGCTCCTGTGTTTGAAGAACAAATGAACAATGTTATCCATGTAAGTTACTTAATCATGTAAGATAACTGTTGATTGTTGCTTGCAGCACAGTATATATATCTTGCAGTGTGCATGCAGTAAATAACTAACAAACATTCGTGACCAATACCGCCGGTGTGATTCAACCCTACCTGCATTCTTGCCTATAGATACGTCAGTTATATATATGTATATCATTTCTCGCTCGTTTGTATGGAGTGTCCGGGGTGTGGCATTACCCCGACTACAGGGTATTCCAACGAGTGCATGATGCCTATCGAGAAAACCGGACCCCGGGTGAGATATCAGGTAGACCTCGAATGATTAATTTAGAAGCTGAAGATATCATTTTGCAACTTTTACGTGACAATCCAGGTACCAGTGTCCGACGTATGGAAAGTGAGACAGAAATTCCAAGAAGTATTGTGCATCGCATTGTTCAAAGAACGTCGGACACTGGTACCTGGATTGTCACGTAAAAGTTGCAAAATGATATCTTCAGCTTCTGAATTAATCATTCGAGGTCTACCTGATCTCTCACCCGGGGTCCGGTTTTCTCGATAGGCATCATGCACTCGTTGGAATACCCTGTAGTCGGGGTAATGCGCTCGGTTCGGAAACCGTGCACGATAAACTCTGGCTGCTTCCCGGGACCTTCCGTTACACAGTCCGTACACGAAATGCATGTCTGCATACTCAGCACTAATAAAGATACTCATTTTACTTTACAACAATCCGACCGTGAGCTAAATCAAAATCCAAGTTCCGAATTCCAGGCACAATTCAAAATGAGAGATAACACGACCGTAATCACAGAGCAATAGCCAGCAACTGACTAACTAACTAAATTGCGAATTATACCTGGGTCATTCTGGCTGAGTGACAAGCATTGGAATGCGGATCGCACCACCTTTTGTTTATAACCCGGCTCAATCAGTTTTTTTGTTCCACGCTAGTTGCGTTCTCGGAATTAGGGTTCGATTAGAAAAAAAAGTCATATCTCTCAAGTTTTGGCGAATAACCGGAACATTCTTGCCTCATTTTAATTTGCATAAAATGAGAAACTTTTTACAGTAGCGGACCACTTTACCGTAGTACACTTTTTTTCAGCTAGAAGCGTTCAAAATTGAAGATTTTTATTTTTTTAACAAACAAAAAAGTTTTTACTTTAACATTTTTATTTTTACACAATACCTAGGTCACGAAAAGTAATTATATCAGCAATATCTGTCCTTCACCCAGCCACGCAAAAAAAAATTACAAGGTATCTTATGAAATAATTTTTATATGGATTTTTTTGTGTGCGTAGTAAGCAATTTATTAAAAATTCAAAAAAACCGCTGTAACTTTTTACCCTTTTGAGATGGAGGGGGGCTTCCTTAGAGAAAATGTTAGGAAATGATTTTTTATAACACCCTGTTTCGTTTGATCTATACTTCCAGGGACACCCTGTATAATACTGTGAACAAAAAACTTAATATCTACCTACCCTACTATGAATGCAAAAAAAACAATGATTTAATGGCTAAAAATTCTAAACTGTGAAGAGACCTACCTACACACAAATCCTGATTACAATTGCAAATTTACTCCCTCACTATCTCTTTCCTTGACGCACGCACAAACACACAACACACTCACACACATGCATATACACAAACACAAAGACGCGAGATCGCGCCTTCTTTATATTCATCATTACAGCTCATATACGTCCCCACCGAGGGGCTCGAGCCTACCCTGAATCAGGGCGATTAGGCCTTAGTCGACCACGCGGGCCCAGTGCGGGTTGGTCGACTTCACACACAACCTTCGAGTTTCTCCGCAGGCGTGTGCAGGTTTCCTCACGATGTTTTCCTTCACCGTTAAAGCAATCGGTAAGTATATACGTAAGTAAAAACTCATTGGTACATTGGCCGTCCAGATTTGAACCCGGTACCTCTGGTTAGATGGACCGAGTCGTTACCGGTTGAGCCACCGACGCTTTATATTACCATAATTTAAATTTAATTAATGTTATTTTTTAATCTGTCTTAGAATATCAAAAAACTATTTATGTAATCCATGTTTTTGGTCAATAAGGGCGAATAATTCTGACACAGACAGTTATTAACATTGCTTAAAAGAAGTATTCAGAAACTGTAAACTATTTTGTAAATTGAATGATGAAATAAACAATATCAACAATATTTAGGAACTATGACTCCTGGTGTGAAGCGAATGGACTAACCATAACGCCACGGAGGCGGTTAAATATTACAGTAATAAGTAGTCATTTCAGTTATCAAAATCGAAAACTTATATATAAGGTCTAACAAAATAAGCTGAAACTATTTTATTCGCGACGGCCAATACGTAACAGTGTGTGTGCCATACGTAATAGATACGTAGAGAATAATTAGAAATAAGTAGGGACACCAGAGACTCACAAGTAACTGTAATTTGAAATTCCACAGTTTGTCGATCCTTGCCCAACAAAGAATTCCTCGTTTTGTATAGAAGTCTTTATTGCCGAAGCCTAACGGTTAATTAGAAAGCTAAGCGTGAGCCAGCCCTTGCCATACCCCTATAACGGGATTTCACCAAGCGACCGCATCCGCGGCTTGGGACGCCACGGCGCTATATTTTGGCGCGAAATCCCTTGGCTCTCTGAATTAACTGCTAGGTACAACATATTTAACAAGATAGTAATTTTAGCCAGTTAATTAGTTAGCCAATTAATATTGTATATTGAAAATATAATATTTAACTTAAATAAACAAATAAAGAAACGTTCAGTGCAGGCAGGGCGGGGGGACGCATCCCACGCGCGCGTACCCCGTCCTTTAAATAAAGCCCCGGGCGCGCCGACCGACATTGCAAGCCACGCATTCCAACCGCTCTGACTAGCAGCCTGAACAACTGAAGTATCGAACTCTCTACCAAAGTTTGTTCATTTCTTCTTTGCCCCGCCGTGTATCTCTCCAATCCCAGCAAATATTGGTGTGTGTGCGGCCCCACCTGCCCACAATACAGTCCACTACTGCCAACTCCAAAGGGCCGTCCCGCACATCGCCTGGTCCTTCGAGCCGGATTTGAAGATACTGAAGAATCGCCGAACATCATGGTTGAGACCAGATCAACTTCAGGACGCCTGGAAGCAGCGCCGACGACAACGAACGCCGCGGCGACTGCTGCAACTCAGCAACAGACAGTCACTGCGACTGACGCCTCGACGACTGGTTATCCTGCCGACCAGCAAGCCTCTACAGTGAATCCCTACAGCGCTCCGACGGTTACGGAACAGACGGCCGTCACCGCGACAGAAAATCCAGCTAAGACGACAGCCGTCCCCGCTCCAAAAGCACCGCCGACAGAAGCTGGCAGCAAGGCTAGTAGAAGGTCGGAACGCGCGAAGTTACTCGCCCGAGCACAGCTAGAAATAGCTGAAAAAGAAGCCCAAATAGCTAAAAAAGAAGCCCTAATAGCTGAAAAAGAAGCCTTCGTAGCTCGCGCTCGTGCTCGCCTGATAGAAATAGAAGCCAGCTCCGACGACGAACAAGACGCCATCTCACTTGTAAATGATACCACGAACAATCGAGTCGCGACGTGGTTGGACGAGAGCCACTGCCGACATGAAACAGACGGCCAGAGACCGCTGGATATGCAACAAGCCGCTAACGTGATATCGACTGCCCCAGCCATCAATGCCGCTCCGCAGCCCGTCGCCAGCGCCCCCGTGATGGTCCCCGCATTAACGGCATACGCCGCACAACACGACATCGCAACACAGAGCCCGTGTGCGATACCCGCCGCCAGCACCGCCATGATAAACACGATAGCGCCGTCCGCCGCTTCGATGCCAGCCGCTTTCTTAGAAATTCGGCAGCACCCCACGCTTATCTCGACAAGCAACGCAGCCGACCAGATGCAACAAAAACAGTTAACGCAACAGTGACGCAACTGAAGCACTGCACTATAATGAACAATGCACATTACCTGCGCCGAGCGCCGCCGCCGCCGTTACCCTGCCTGATAATAGCACACCTGTTACTAAACAACAAACGGATCTACGGGAGCTCGCCGCAGCGATAACGTTAGCTGTGCGAGCAGGACAACATCACGCATCGCGATATTACGTAGATTTGCCGCAGTTTTATGGAGCACATCAAGAATGGCTTGCGTTTAGAGCTGTATACAATGAATCATCACCCACATTTTCCAATGCAGATAACATGGCAAGATTAAGAAAGAGCCTGCGCGGGAGAGCCAAGGAAGCCGTAGAGAGTCTCTTAATAAATTCGTCTGGACCGACCGAGATTATGAAAGCGCTTGAGAATCGATTTGGCCGCCCAGACGCGATCGCACTAGCCGAACTAGAGAGGCTGCGTAATATACCGCGCCCCTCCGATGCGCCGAAAGATATTTGCATTTTCGCTAGCCGCATATCTAACAGCATCTCAACACTCCGCGCGCTGGGCAAAGTGCACTATGTATGTAACCCAGAAATAACGAAGGCAACAATAGAGAAGCTTACGCCCACGCTACGATACCGGTGGTTCGATTTTTCTGCAGCGCGCCCGGACGAACCCGACTTAGAAAAGCTCGCCCGATTTTTAGAAAGAGAGGCAGAGTTATGCTGCCGCACCAACTATAATGACCGTAACTAACAATTTTCCTTCAAATCACTTTTTATCATATTCGGGGTCAGTGAAACGAGAGCTATATATAGCTCTAACCCAAATTTTGGTATGCCTTATAATATTAAAAATAAATTAAGCTTAACCACGGTAAGTGATTTGTAATTGTAATGCTTCCCAGTCATTAGAGCTCTATGTGCCATTAATGTATTTATGGTAAGGAGCATGCTCAGAGCTAATACTAGTCAATCCTAGTCATAAGCGCCGTAAATGTGAATACTGTTGTAATACTTTGATTGCTCTTACCGGCGTTACATGGGAATACTATTCATTTTAACCGTAACTACCATTTACTGCATTTATAAGTATTAAATTTAAAATAAACAAATAATGAATACTAGTGATAAACACAGCAAGAGCATAAACGGTGTTTATTTTTAGGATCACATTTGTTTGCATTTATCGGTGCACCTCGCATTACCACCGTAACTACCACTTACGGTGTTTATAACTAGTATTTGATAAACATTTGTTGAAGAATACACTACTAATAAACATGATAATGACGCATACTGTGTTAATAACAAGTGAATATCGTTTTTTATGTTAAGTATTCACTAAAAATAAGACAAATAAGTCGTGTAGATACGGTGTTTATAACTAGTGAATACACTGAGTGCGGGGTATTTTGCGGGCTGAGGGGGTGGCAGCGTTCGGTCGCACTGCATGCGGTGCACGCCAGTCGTTCGGAACGCCGCGTCGTGTGGTGGATTGGAGCTTTCCTCATACATCCAAGGTGAGTAGTTTTCTTTTGTAATTGATGTTATCTTTTTCCTGTTATTAGAAAATAGTAATAACCTATTTCTTTTGTCTTTTTGTTAATGTCTTAAAACAGTTTCGAGTTAGTTTCCGCGCTTTTCAAAACCGTTTCTTGGGTCCAAATTTTGCTTTTAAAGAAAACATTTAAAGTCATTATACCTTTCTCATTTGTAGATATTTTTATTCACAATTGATAAGCCCTTGGCATCATTCACCTGATGGTAAGTGACGATGATACTGAAAATAGAAGCGGGCTCACCAAGATTCCCCAACGCAATGGGGATCTGGCTATCTTATCTTCAAGCCGGAACACATCAATGCTGTTAACACTGATGTATTTCGGCAAGGCTAATAAGATGGTGGTAGCTAGCCAGGCGGGCTTAGAAAATGCCATAATATCGACCAAACCGAGTTTTACAAAGTTGACCCTGCCGAGAATCGAACCTGCGACCTCCTGGTGTGAAGCGAACGGATTATGAATTACGCCACGGAGACGGTTAAAATTAATTTACCTGTCTTGCGAATACGGGATGGGTTACTAATTACCATTAGTTTACTAAAACTGGTATCAGCTGTCAAGGGTTAATGACCTTACGTGTTTTTGTATCCGAATACATCGAAATACTTGTTCGTGTTGTGAGTTGTTAATAATGTAAGGAACTGTTGTTATTTGACTTTATGTAAGAGCTTTATTGTAGAAAAAATAACCAGCCAAGTGAGTATCGGGCCACGCGCTATTAGTTCCGTAGTTGTGACGAGCATTATTTATTTTTTACGAAATATTTGATTTTTATTGAAGGAAGTATATTTTATAAGTTTATCGATTATTATTCATTAACCTTCAAGTCTACTTAGCTGCGACATTTTTTGCCTATCTAGCATCAACTATTTAGTTGGCGGCGGGGTTAATTGGCTCTAAAAAAAGTTGCACTTTAAATATCTTAATATTTAACAAATAAACAAGTGCCTTGTAATTTTTTTATCTACGGAACCCTAAAAAAAAGGAGAAGGATAATTTTGCTACATCCTTATAATCAATACTTACCTTATTTCTGTCAGAGCGCTAGATTTTTAAAGTTTTGATAGATAAAGGTGGAGGATATCAATCTATATATAATATAATAATATCAATCTGGAGACTGTAATAAAAATCACCTCTGACTGTCCATGTAATGTCAAGATCAAATCAAGCTTGATATTTAGAAATAATTTTAAAATAATAATTATGAAGTTTTCAAATTTAGTAACATGAGTTACCAATATGTATTTTATTGCCTGCAGTTTCTACTTTATTTTGTCATTTTTAAAATTTAATTAGTTTATTTTCTGTATTGCTTCCTTTGATGATCACATTACTATTGACATTTTATATTATGACCTGACATGTATTATTATAAATTTGTGATTTGCAATAAATAAAACTAAAACTAGAATTATTTGTATTGTGATTTGAGTTCTTACTCCAAATATGGAGCGTACAAAGCCCAATGTGTTATGCACTTGACTGTATTTACTTTTAAGTGTTTTGTGTTTTAATATAGGTGCTTTCTTTTTCTGTGACTTGTGTTATAATAATATAAGGAGACTTTAAATTAGTTCTTGATATTAAAAAGTGTGCATATATAGGGTGACTTTTAATTAGTTCTTGATAGCAAAGGATATGAATGTGCTCGTGGATACAAACAACTTTCCCTAAGAAACTATATGTCAAATATGAAAAAAAAATTTGGTCCTTCATACATTTTTGTCGATTTGATAACTTGTTATGTATCGAGGACCTAAAATTTTTTTCTGATTCGACATATAGTTTCTTTGGGAAAGTTGTTTGTAATCACGAGTACATTCATATCCTTTGCTATCAAGAACTAATTTAAGGTCACCCTATATATATAAACAAACAACTTTGCTTAAGAAACATAGATCGAAAAATTACAAAAAATACACTCATCATCTCTCTAATTATAAGTCACAGCTGATTGCTAATAACACATTTTATTTTTTTCATTTTTGACCTATGTTACGCAAAACTTTTTTTAATATGAGTTTATGGACACTTTTTAATATCTAAAACTAATTTAAAGTAACGCTATATGTATAAACAATCGACATACTATTCAAGCTGTCTACTATTTACTAATTCTTCTATCTACCTACTACTATGTGTCTACTTTACTAACTGTCTACTACTATATGTCTACTACTATCTACTACTAAGCAATCTTTATACAATCACTATTTTTTGTTTATTTTAAAGTGTACCTACTTACATTTTTTAAAACATTATTTTAAACATATTTTTTACTCTACTGTTTCAATTCGTGTATTTTTGGTCTTACTACAGTAATAAACTATTGTTGCAGCATAATGTCGGCTGCAGCAGCAAAAGCTAGACGTGATAAAATTTTGAAGATAGTGGAAGTTGAAAATTCAGAAGAAGAAAAGACTGATTTAAAGCAAGAGACTATAATTGAAACTGAAAGAAATAACGAGGAATTTAGATTAGACCCTAATTTTAATGACTTCGATGTTTTTGACGATAATGCTTTTGACGAAAATTCTTTATTTTGTCACGAAATATTAAATAATTCTGACAATGAACAAAGCGACAACAAATCTGAATCCAACAAATTTGATCTATCACTTCTCAATTCCGACGATAGTACAGATAAGGATTTCATACCCGACTCTTACGAAAACAGTTCTAATGATGAGAATTTTACGTCTGAAATTAATTCGAGCACTCCTTATAACAAAAACAGAGCTGAAAAAAGAAAGAAAAATACACTGAACCTTAAAGATAGCTCCAAAAAGTTCAAAAAAGAACTATATCTACTATTAAGACCTGGAAAAGATTTGACTAAAGCTGGTAAGTTAAGGAAAAAAAGAAAGTTTGAAGAAGGGCTGACTCAGCTACCCAGAAGAAAAGTTAATGTGTTGTCTCATACTAAAGCAACTGTTATAACTAATAAAGATACAATTTCACAAGCAAGCAAAGATAAAGAATCCACAAAGCGAAAAGAAAATGTACTGATTAATGTCAATCTCAAGCCACCAACTCAAGAAGAAAAAATTAATCGTGATAAACAAACTGAAAAAAAATCTGATTTTTCAAGAAATTACTCAATCAGAAAACAATTTAGTTCAAAGTAGAGATCAACCGACGCAAATAAAAGAAAACATTCAGAGAAGCTTAAACAATGAACAAGTACTACTATCATACAGTTTACAGAAAAGTAAAGATACTGAAAAACCGATACTACAAAAAGGAGAAAATATTATGAACATTAATAATACTTTAGAAAAAGAAAATTTACAGGAAAATAGAGATACTAAAATATCTACACTACAAAAAGAAGGTATGAAAGATATATATAAGGTCTAACAAAATTAGCTGAAACTATTTTAAGGGCAAGTTCAGTAAACGAAACTGAACAACTTTTTCTTCAGCGACCATACCGAAATCTAAAAAAAAATTGCCACATTCCATTATTGCCCACTATAATATTCTCGTGTTGTAGAACGGTCCTGTCTTTTCGCTGGATTCGTGCCTTGCCGCAACGAAACACTGCGCTGTGCCTGGCCGTTGACCTTTGGTAGTTCTCTCAATCAATTCTTATTTAAAAACTAATATTACCTATTTAAAACCTTATAGTTCCCCTTTTAGATGTAGGTAGTAAAATACAACCTAACAGGTATTTACACTTTTCGAAAAATAAGAAATTGAGCGGCTTCTTTGAAGCGTTGAGGCCATTGACCATTGAACTATTTTGCTGCTCGCTCGTAGGTACATTTCGCCTACAAACAAGTGTGCGATGCGTGCGCGAAAAAAATATCTCAGTTACTCTCGCGCACTCATTGAGTTACGTTCTCAAAGCCGAACCTACAGATTGTGACCTAAGTGCCTAAGTTAAGTGTTTCATTGTGAAAATGCCATGTACAACAATATTTGGACATGGCGGTGTGCTATGAAGTTTGTAACCACAACCTAATAGACACCAGGAACATGTTTCAAGGTGCTTTGCAGCGATTCCGGGATTACGGTACTTTTACGAGTATGCCACGACCTGTAGATGCCGGTCAACCAAGAAAATCACCGGAGACATAAGAAGCAAGTAGGTAGGTAGTTCGCCTTAGCCTGTTTGCGGACAAGTCACATTAAAGAAAAATCTATTTGTTTGGAAATGGCCAAACATGTAAACAAATCATTTTATCATTTTAGCTTAATCACTTACATTTGGACATCAAGGATTTTATTGACATAAATACTGTGTTTTAGTTCATTTAAGACTTGAAAACCAATTGAAACTAGTTTATTTTGAAGTTCATGTTTTGTTTACATGTCTGGCTATTTCCAAACAAATAGGGTTTAGATACCTACCCAATATGTGTCCGACGCGACGGAAGACACGGCTTGTACTATCTGGCGTGGCTTGTGGCGGAGCCCGGCGGAGGCGCGTCAGGCGCGTGGACTGCTACGGTACGATGGCCAGTGCCGGATTTATTAAGATTTCTTTTTTTTTTATTGTAGATTTTTTTTCTTAGATTTCAGTATGGTCGCTGAAGAAAAAGTTGTTCAGTTTCGTTTACTGAACTTGCCCTTAAAATAGTTTCAGCTAATTTTGTTAGACCTTATATAATACACTACAAAAAGAAAAATTCGATAAACCTAACGAAACTGAACTGCTGCAGAATATACATATTTTAAAAAAGACTACAGATATTAATCAGTTGGAAGAGGAAAATTTAAAAAAGTCGAATGATGACCCATCTGTAATACAAGAAGAAAAAATAGTGAATATAGACACTGAGTCGCCAATAGATTCAGACAACTCATTATTCGATCCGGAAACAGGAAACTGCCTTAATAATGAACAGCCAATACTACAGGAAGAAGAAATAGTGAGTAACGTAGATTTTTTACAACCAGAGGTTACATCTGATTTGGTCAATAACCAACAAAGAGAACAAAGTAGAGATCAACCGACGCAACTAAAAGAAGACATTCAGAGAAGCATAAACAATGAACTTGTACTTCTAGACAGTTTACAGGAAAGAATAAATACTGAAAAACCAATACCACAAAAAGAAGAAAATATAATGGACAAAAATAATACTTTAGAAGAAGAAAATGTACAGGAAAATGGAGATAGTAAAACACCTTCACTACAAAAAGAAAAACTCAATGATCCTAAAGAAACTGGACTACTGCAAAATACAAATATTATAAAAAAGACTATAGATATTGAACAGTTGGAAGAGGAAAATTTAAAAAAGTCGAATGATGAACAATCTGTAATACCAGAAAAAGAAATAGTGAAAAACATAGACATTGAGTTACCAATAAATTCAGACAACTTATTACCCGATCCGGAAAAAGTAAACTGTCTCAATAATGAACAGCCAATACTACAGGAAGAAGAAATAGTGAGTAACGTAGATGTTCAACAACCTAAGGTTACATCTGATTTGTCGAATAACCAACAAAGAGCACAACAATGTGAAGAAGATATTGAGACCATAGGATTGGGTTTAACGAAAGCGGGAAAACCAAGAAAGAGGAGAAAATTTGATAAGTCAGTGGAAGAAAGAACGGCAGAAAAGAAACAAGAATATGAAGAGAAACATTCCATAAAAAGTCCTTGTGATATAAAATCTTGCAGGAAGAAGTGTACATCTAATATAACAGAAGAACAAAGAAAAGAAATACATGCCAAATATACAAATTTAGATTGGGAAGCTCAGGGATTGTTTATTAAATGCTTAGTAGAAGAAAAACAAATAGCACGAAGGATTCAATGTAGCAAGGAAGGTAACCCAAGGAGCACGATTACTTACACATATTTTCTAAAATCTAGTAAGCTTCCACGGACTGAAGTTTGTAAGACTTTTTTTTAACTACTCTCGGTTACAAAGCAAATAACGATACTAGACTTATGTCAGCTTTAAAAAAAACAGTTGATAAACAAAAGTATGAACGGGGAAGGTACAAGAGGACAAATAAAATAGATAAAGAAGTTGTAGTAAAACATATCATGAATTACAGCCCATGCATTTCACATTACAGACGTGAGCACGCCCCAAAGAAACTTTACCTACCAAGTGACTTAACTATAACCTTGATGCATAAACAATTTCTAGAAGAATATCCAGCCTTATCGGTCTCGTTTGAATATTATAGAAAGGTAGTCACCGAAGACTTAAACATCTCATTTGCTCAGTTAGGTAATGAAGAGTGCGAGCAGTGTGCCTATTATAAAATGCATGATGCAATTCATATTGATAATCCAGATGAAACCTGTGAGGTATGTGTGAACTACTTGTCTCATAAAGTACGCTATAGACAAACTCGCGCAGAGTATAAAATTGACGTTGAGATAGCAACTGAAGATGAAACAAGTACATATTACTCAGTAGACTTGCAGAAAGTCATCATGTTGCCACGCATAGACCAATACAAAGCAGCAATATTCTGCCCGCGGATAATCGCTTTCAACGAAAGCTTTGTACCTTTAGGTTCAAAAGCTAACCGCAATGTACCATACGCAGCAGTGTGGAATGAAACTATATCTGGAAGATGCCAGGAAGATATAATATCGGCATTTCGAGCTTTCCTAATCTATAAAAGAGATATAGAAAATATAGTCTTGTGGGTGGATAATTGTGCAGCACAAAATAAGAATTGGGCTTTGTTGTCATTTTTGGTGAACATTATCAACAGCAATACGATTTCGGCAAAGACAGTAACAATAAAGTATTTTGAACCTGGACATACTTTTATGTCGGCTGATTCCTTCCACCATCAAGTAGAATTATCGCTGAAAAGGAAGGACAAAGTTTACGATTATGAAGATTTTGTAGAATGTGTCCGAATGAGCAATTCTAAAAAAAAATTTGTGAAGAACATGGAAGTGCCTGACTTTTTCAATTATCAAGATTTTTCGTCTCAGCATAAATTGAGAAAGATATCACCTAGGGTTTACTTAAAAGATATAATGTGTGTTAGAGTTGAGAGGGGATTATATGGCGTAAAAAAAAAACTAATCACAACGATGATAATTACAAAACATTGGATTTCCTTCAAGCAAAAATTATCAAGAACCAACAGTTTCCAGACTCCACTCCAAAAACGAGACCCAGAGGCACAACAGAAGAAAGAAAAAGAGAAATTATTGCCAAGCTGGTACCACTTATGCCAGAAAACCGAAGGCACTTTTGGCGTGATTTGCCTACTTCCACTTCTAGCGGAGATATTAGCCAGGAAGAATAACTTTTTAATGTTTTATATTTTATCTTTTTATTTTGTTGAAAAAGAATGTTTTGTTTAATTTTATTTTATTTCACATGTTTGTACTCGTAAGTAGTTTTAAATACAACAATGCAATTAGCTTAAAAGTTTTCCTGAGTATTTTGTTTATTTTTTTGTTAATTTTTGCCAAAGCAACTTACTAAAAATGTGATCTCATAAGTGCCTAAAATTGTGATACTTAAGAATCTTTAATAATTCTAAAAAATAATAATAAAGTACTTTTTAAAAATAAAATATATATTTCTTTAATTTCATTTTAGTTCCAATATAACCCTTTACCTACCCTTAACTGTTTATCTTTGAGGTAGATAAAATTCCTGCTTTTTTGGAAATAGTCTTTACTTGTATGACAGGCCGTAAGTTAATTACCTTAGAACTTCACAGTTTATTCCTAGTCATAAGAAGCGTATGTGCTGTAGTTATTGTTGTTACGCTTAGTGCATTTCTAATTATTAATATACCTGGATACTACAGATAAACACGTTAACTACAATTACTAAACATAAGGACCGTAACTACTGCACTTGCGGTTCTTATGCTTACGACACGAAGTGCAAATTTTATAATTGTTACTAAAGACAACTTCTTTTTTCGTAAATTTGAATAGAAAACATTACATATCTACATAATAAAGTATACACGTAAATAGACCACCACAATGGCTAACATGAGATATAACTCGTGAGGTGAAATTTAAAATAGTTTTCGAGTGACAACAAAAAAACCATATAAAACTTTACGCGCCTTTTTCTCGGTTTTTAGCGCGATGAAGTTACGGTCATTATAGTTGGTGCGGCAGTATGTGGCCCTTACGCGCAGCCTGAAACCGGACTCCAAGAGAACATTTCGCACACTCATAAACGAACGCAAGAAGCTTTCATCGCCACCACGAGAAGCGAACTTAAATGCCCTGTATGCGACAAGACCGTACATCGTACCGAAGATTGCGAGATGGGACATCGCTAAAAAACACAGACTCTGTTTTAAATATCTACGGCGCCGCACAAAAAATCACAGCTGTCACGTCCGACGGTGCGCTATTGACGAGTGCAGGTACACTCACAACCGCCTATTGCACAATTCAGATCAAGCCGAAACAAAGAAACCCGAAACTGTTACATCTACCTGGGTGCGGGAATCGCATTCATATCTGAAGATACTGCCAGTCACGGTATCCGGACCGGCGGGCGAGATTAAAACACACGCACTACTCGACGATGGATCAACGGTGACGTTAATTGATTCAGAGATCGCAAATAAAGTCGGAGCGACTGGGCCAATAGACCCACTGCATATAGAGGCTATTTCCGACCATAAAGTGACCGCAGCTAAATCTCGCCGCGTTACTTTGAACCTGCAGGGAAAATTCGAAATCATAGGCAGAACGATAGAAAAAATAGATCTTCCAACACAGACAATAGAACAAGAAGACCTTAGAGGATGCCATCATCTTACAGATATTAAAGAACAATTAATGTTCGAATACGCTCGTCCTAAGATTCTTATTGGCCAAGATAACTGGGACCTCCTCATTGCCACGGAGGTGAGAAAAGGACAGAGACATCAGCCCGTCGCGTCGCTCACACCGTTAGGTTGGGTCCTCCACGGCGCGCACACACGCGCGCTCGGGCACCGCGTGAACTTCATAACGACTTCCGAACAACAAGACGAACAGATGAACGAACAACTTCGGGAGTACTTTGCCATTGAATCTGTGATGGTCAACCCAAAAAGACCTCAAGCCGATCCCGAAAAACGAGCACTCGACTTACTTGCCGCCAACACAGTAGAGAAAGATGGTCACTACGAAACTGGGCTCTTGTGGAAAACAGATAACGAAATGCTACCGGACAACTATGATAACGCCTTACGACGGTTGAAATGTACAGAGAAGCGAATCGACAGAGAACCGCCGCTTAAAGAAAAATATGATGAAGCCATGGAGGCGTTAATCGCCAAGGGATACTCTGAGCGATCACCGCTACAGAAAGATAAAAAAAGGACTTGGTACTTGCCATACTTTCCCGTCCTTAACCCTGCGAAACCAGGAAAAGTCCGAGTTGTGCATGACGCAGCGGCCAAAACAAACGGAACAGCGACTGCCAAACGACAAATCGATCTGCGAAGACTAGCCCCGCCTGCAACGTTAGCCGTGCGAGCGAGACAGCAACGGCATAAGCCACTCGAAAATGTACAGATCCGCACGCCGTCCTCGCCGCGGACGGGACAATGTGCCGCTACGGCCACGCCTAAACCCAGGAAACATCGAAGACCAGATGTGAGCAACCGACCAAAAATTAAGAAAAGGGTACTGACGAGACCAGCAGCAGCCGACACGAACGCCATCAGAACCAGATGCAGTCGTCGCTACCACACATCAAGTTCAACGCCGCAGGCGAACAGCGGCGATGAACCAGGGGGAGGATATTCGCGACGGCCAATACGTAACAGTGTGTGTGCCATACGTAATAGATACGTAGAGAATAATTAGAAATAAGTAGGGACACCAGAGACTCACAAGTAACTGTAATTTGAAATTCCACAGTTTGTCCATCCTTGCCCAACAAAGAATTCCTCGTTTTGTATAGAAGTCTTTATTGCCGAAGCCTAACGGTTAATTAGAAAGCTAAGCGTGAGCCAGCCCTTGCCATACCCCTATAACGGGATTTCACCAAGCGACCGCATCCGCGGCTTGGGACGCCACGGCGCTATATTTTAGCGCGAAATCCCTTGGCTCTCTGAATTAACTGCTAGGTACAACATATTTAACAAGATAGTAATTTTAGCCAGTTAATTAGTTAGCCAATTAATATTGTATATTGAAAATATAATATTTAACTTAAATAAACAAATAAAGAAACGTTCAGTGCAGGCAGGGCGGGGGGACGCATCCCACGCGCGCGAGGCCGTCCTTTAAATAAAGCCCCGGGCGCGCCGACCGACATTGCAAGCCACGCATTCCAACCGCTCTGACTAGCAGCCTGAACAACTGAAGTATCGAACTCTCTACCAAAGTTTGTTCATTTCTTCTTTGCCCCGCCGTGTATCTCTCCAATCCCAGCAAATATTGGTGTGTGTGCGGCCCCACCTGCCCACAATACTGTCCACTACTGCCAACTCCAAAGGGCCGTCCCGCACATATTTTAACTGGTGCTTCTACCCATGAAACTAAACAACTTTTTCCATGGAACCCATAGTCAAATCTCAAAAAAAATGTCAACTTCCCATACTAAGGTGGCTGCTCAGCTGATCAAGTTAAGTTAGTATGTTAGAGCCAATTTTTTTTGCGATTTGACTATGGGTTCCATGGGGAAAGTTGTTCAGTTTCATGGGTAAAAACACAGAAGCACCAGTTAAAATAGTTTCAGCTAATTTTGCTACACCTTATAATTAGGTATGTCACACCCACATCACCTCACAGTTGGTGTAACTATTTTTCACTTCATTCACATTAATTTACATTTACTTGGCATGTACATTAATGATAACATTTAAATTATATTTACAATAGTTATTACTGATAAAACATGCCAATAGCTATATTATGGTAGCTGCCAGCGTTTGGATTCGTTCGATATCGATTAAATCTGTAAACACATGTTACGGCACATCCCTGGTGGCCAGAGTTTGACATATAGGGCTGTACGGGGCATGAAATCGGCTTACTGACATGAATAGAGTCATCTCCTTTTCTCATATGGAAGGTTGGTTTGCGTAAGCAGCACAGCGTTATTGTCGCAGGTTTATGTAAATTTTTATTTAATCTATTGGATTATTAGATCTGTGGTAGAAAGAGATAATTTTCTCTCGTCGCGCGCGACTTAATTCTATGACCTCATGCTACGCCTGCTGCTGGTTTATTGGATTGTCTCGTCTATTGTCCTCGTGTAAAAGGGCCATTATGTAGTAATACCACAGATTACTAATTAGTTAATACGTAACAGATACTTCACTCAGTAGTCATTCCAATACCTACTGCTATAATAGCCTACTCCATCGCGTCAGTACCCGCAGTGCTTGCTTCACACCGCGCGATCCCACAGCAATCGCAGGGCTGCCTCTTCGATAAAATTAAATTAACATAACTTTTTGTGTCTATGTTATTGAGTACTGTGAATATGTTTTGACTTATAGGTGGTAGTTTAAAATTGTATCATTTATCTATCTATCTAATATATAAAAATGAATCGCAAAATGTGTTGGTAAGCGCATAACTCGAGAACGGCTGGACCGATTTCGCTAATTCTTTTTTGTCGAGTTCGTTATTGTCAGGAGAAGGTTTTTATGTAGGGTAGGGTAGTGTAGTGTAGTGTAGGGTAGGGTAGGGTAGTGTAGGGTAGGGTAGGGTAGGGTAGTGTAGGGTAGGGTAGGGTAGTGTAGGGTAGTGTAGTGTAGTGTAGTGTAGGGTAGGGTAGGGTAGTGTAGTGTAGTGTAGTGTAGTGTAGTGTAGTGTAGGGTAGGGTAGGGTAGGGTAGGGCAGTGTAATGTAATGTAAGGCGGTACATACATATAATTCTCGTGTCGCAGTGTTAGTAACCATACTTCTCCGAAACGGCTGGACCGACTTTTATGAAATTTTGTGTGCATTTCGGGTAGGTCTGAGAATAGGTTCTTATCTATTTTTTATAAATTGGTGCTGACTGTGCAATACATCTAGATAACACATAATTTTAGAGGTCAGTGTGTAAGTAAAATGAGAAAAATCTTTAAGAGTTACATGTGTTTTATTTTGATATAATTTTCTATTAATTTCTTACCCTTTCTAAATTCTCGGTTATTAAATTTTAGTGTAGCAAAAATCCTGAATCTACTAGAAAGTTTTATTAGATATTGTTTTGGAAAACAAGGGCAGGGAGAATCAAAATGTATGTCATTTAAAATTTCATATAGAGTACTACCCGGCCTTTGTTTCATATTTTTTTCAAAATTATTAATAAACCTAAATAATAAGTCTCCAGTTCTCTTACATAATTATAAATCGCATCTGTTGGTACTTTTAACTTTCCATAAAAAGACGATGTTTTGTTGAATGCTTTGAAATGGATAAACAATCTATTCGTAGATTCATTTAAATCAGGAGTGTTCTGTAATCCAGCAACAAAGCCAGGACAGGTATGCTTCTTGCTACATTTAAAAAGTAAATAACCCGATATATATGTTAAGGCGTTTTCAGTTGGCAAGTCGAAGCGGTAATCATTTTCACCACTTAAATTTAAAAGCGAAGGTATATTGCGGCGCGAGCTATCTGCATGTGTCTGTGGTCTCAAACATCCATCGTTTTTCTGCAGCAACTCGCAGATGTCTTCTTCACAGTTAGTAGACCTTGAGTTCTTCAGCATATTGCAAAGAAATAATTTTGAGAATGCCCTCATGAATTGTATCGGTGTAGGGTCTCGACAATTACCACCCTGTTGACGGACGGTGGCAAAAAAAAATCTAGGCAATCTTGATTTAGGCGTCTCGTAAACACAAAATTAATGCCTTCTTTCTTTAAATCCTTGAATAGCATGATTATAGATTGAATTGTAATTTGTATGTTTTTAAATGTCCTGATTTTATTTGTGTTATTGATGCTTTTCATTGAATGGCTTTCAAATTCTTGAACATTATCATTGCGTCTTCTAACACATCAAGTTGGTATTTTTGCAACAAGAATGCCTTTTGATATTTATTGGTAGATTGGACAGTACTTAAATTTAAAACATCGAACAAATTATTGATTTTCAACACGAATTCTGCGGTCGCTTTTGCTTCTTCTGGTAAAGTTTTATTAAACATAAGAACATTTAATGCGGCATAGACGGAGTTACTAAATCTGGGCGGCGTATTTAACTTGCATTTTTTTTAAATTATACGGTTTTATGTGAGCTTCCGTGATATTAGGAATCAATTTTAAATTTCTTTCCTGTTGTGTAGAATAAAGTGTATCTATATGTTCCCAAGAAATTTGTTTTTCATCGAGTACAAAATTATTTGTCAGTAAGTTATTCCTGATACATTTAATTAAATGTGGGACATCGAATATGTAGTAATTTTTTTACCGTTAAATAGAAAGTAAGGCTTCTCTGCTGTGACCTTTTTTACTTGTTTAGCATACTCGTAGTTATCGAAGTTTGATCCCTGATCAGATACAATAGCTTTAACTTCTATCCCTATGTTTGAAAGTTTCAAAATAACTTAATCCAACCATTGTTCCAATTTCTCGTAATGTTTTGGCGATCCTAAGAAAGAATAAGCAATAGGTTGTTTCCAGTTCTCAATAATGCCTCTGAGTATTATTACACAGGCATGAGAAGCTATTTCCGACGTCACTTCACCGTTGATATTATGAAGACCAATAATTTCGTCTCTTCTGGTGTCGTAATGTACATGTCTCTTGAGAACCATTTCACATAAGGAAAGAGTGCAGATTTTGATGGCATAGATTTTAATTAACTCCAAAGTACGATCATCGAATTTAGGTGGAATAACCATTTTAAATCTTTCAAGGGCACTTTCACTAGGAAGCCCTAAAAATTTCTTCATACTCCGATACGTCTGCGGACTAGAAAAATGGAAATTTAAGGCAAACAACTTAAATTCGGGATCATACCTGTTGCCTTTGCGCTTATTTTTTAAATTGCTCTGCCACTGAATGAGCTTACAAAATCTTTTTGTGACCTCATCTTCGGTTTGGAAAGTAAACCGTTCAAAAGATTGTGACTGTTTTGATTGAACTTCTTGCTTTATTTTGTCCAAATAATTCTGAAGTTTTCTTCTTTTTAATTCCGACACTTTCAATTCTTTACTAAGTCTTCTTTTCCTTGGTGTATTAGATGAGAGTGCAATTGACGTCTGAGTTTGTTTAGTTTGACTATTATGAGATGTCTGTACCGATTCCGATTTTGAATCAGCGCCTTTGATGGTAATGGCTGATACTATATTAATATTCTAATATTTGGTTTGTGTCGATATTTCCTTAGATTTTGGTTCAGTACTAGCACTTGAAGTGGTTGGTAGAGATGGCAGCAGTTTTGTAGGCAAAGCGTCTGGTCGTAATTGTGGTTTATGAATAATCACCGACTTTTCAAAATGAAGACAACACACATAATGACTTCTTGGCTTGGTGTTTGGCCTCGCTAAATCGGGCCTGCCAATCAATTCAGCCCATGTTTTACGCCTGAAAAAAATAAAAAATAAAAATAGGACAGTTCTAAGGAAGGAGATCGGTACCTAGATAAGACAGACGGACAGACACACAGATATGACGAATTTACAACATTTCTCGAACTAGCCAATCCCAAAAAATTATAATTATGAATAATTAATACTAATATATACATTAAATGATTATTCATATTTATCAATTTATTATTACTATAACACGGGGTAACTATTTAGTAATCTGTCACTGGGCAAGCTCAAGAATTGTTTGATCAAATGAACCCTTTGCATTATTATTTTTTTATAACTTCAAACATCTTTTAATTAATTTTTCTTTACAAAAACATTTACTTATAGAAGGTAGGTTTTTTCGAAAAATAAATGTGTATGTAAAAAAAAAATATTTGCAGTTGTTAAAAGACCATTATGTATGGAAAATCTATGAACTTTTTGCAAATCCAACTGCTCATCTTAAGTTGGTCGACTATTACTCCTAAACTAAGAAAGCCTACTTAGCCGTGATAGTTTTCTTTTTGAATTCATTATATAGACTACTTTCATGTTTTTTTTCAAATTTTTAAATACAGCGGTTTAGTTGTTAGGGGTTGGGGACACCCGACTCCAACAAAATTTAGCACTTTCAAGCCAATTTTGTCGAAAACGGAACCCTAAAATTTAAAATGGTCTTAGCAGACTCACAACAATTTTTTAAGCTCTAACCAAGGATATGCCACACGACTGGGTTTGACGAGAAAAAAAAATCATCCCAACTTTACTTGTACCCAAAAAGTTTGTTTCAAAAAAAAATTCTACAGTTCTCTCCGCGTTATTATTATATATATCTTTGCCAAATTTCAGCTCTTAACTACTAATAGTCTAGGAGCTAGGCCGCGGACAGACGGACGGACGGACGGACAGATGGACAGACAGACATGACGAAACTATAAGGGTTCCTTGTTGTACTACGGAACCCGAAAAAAAAAACCGATAGATTAGATATCTTAGCACTACTGAGCGAGAGGCCATATGAAAAGACAAAGAGCATTATTATTATTATTTTATTAATTGACTAAATTATGCATTTAATGAATGATAGCAGCACACAACTTGTTTTTTTTAAGTCAGCATGTTTTTTCTTTTTTTTCTTTTTCTTTTGAAAATCGGTCAGTAAGTTTAGTTTCCACATACTATTTAAATTAAAACGTTTATTTCAACAACTTCTAGCAACTTTAGACCTATGGTCTCCGTACAACTTTTAGTTTGTTTAGTGATATACAATCGAAATAACACAAAAAAATAAAGAAAAAGTCATATCTCCGGAGTACATACTACAGGACCTATATTTTTTTTAACACGCAATTTTTATTGTCTCTAAAATTGAGATCACGGTTCCTAAGAGCGCTTTGCTCTATTTCTTATAATTTAGAAATTCCTCATAGAAAAAATTCACCATATATATTTTTTACAAATCGCATAAAACCGAATCACAAGCACAGATTACTAAATAGTTATGTCACAAGTGTTTGTGTGCGCTAACAGCACGACAAGTTGAGACAGGTCGCCGCGCCTGCGACTCACATATTATCACAATTTTATTTTAATAAAAATAGCTTTTTAAACGTTGTTAAAATAGTGTTTAAGGTAAGTATGACGTTTCTATGTAACAAAAAAATGTAAATCTGTGACTGAAAGGCAAGCTAATGCCACAGTGTAATAAAGAGTACTAGCTAATGCTTAGGGTACGTTCCACTAAACGCCCGCAACGATTGTAACACCCTCTGTATCGTTCTACCTAAGGCCCGTGGTCGTCGCGAGCGATCGCTCGACGCCATAGATGACGTCACTGTTCGCGACCACATCGCGCCCACTTCGCCCACAAAATATTGGTGGGTCAGAGTGGGCTTTCACCAAAGAGAATGTGGCCTCCCTATTCAAGAAAAGACTCCGGCAAAAATCAGAAGAGGAGGAAGCACGTGCCAAACGACATAAAGAGCGCTTGGAAATGGACGAAAAAATGCTCGCGTTACTTTCTAAATTAGTTGATAAAAAGTAATTAGTTTTATCGATCAAGTTCTGTTTTTTACGTGTTAAGAGAGATTATGGGTACGTTCCACTTAACGCCCGCAACGCCATCGACCGCGACCGCTGAAACTGCCGTTCCACTAACGGAAAAAGGCCGCGGGCGTTGTAGGCGAATGTTTTAGGTGGAATGCACATCTTGAGCGCTGTGTGCTCGCAATATGGCAGCATGGTGAAAGTTTTCTGTTTTCTCGTATAAATAGTTCAATAAATAATCAATATTAAATCTGAATACTATAGATTTTTTTAACTGCGTATGAAAACTTACACTATTACACTTACTTTCTAGTTTTTCGAAAATAATCATATAATCTCTCTTAACACGTAAAAAACAGAACTTAATCGATAAAACTAATTACTTTTTATCAACTATATAGAAAGAAAGAATATATATAGAAAGTAACGCGAGCATTTTTTCGTCCATTTCCAAGCGCTCTTTATGTCGTTTGGCACGCGCTTCCTCCTCTTCTGATTTTTGCCGGAGCTCGGAGTCTCTTCTTCAATAGGGAGGCCACATTCTCTTTGGTGAAAGCCCACTCTGACCCACCAATATTTTGTGGGCGAAGTGGGCGCGATGTGGTCGCGAACAGTGACGTCATCTATGACGTCGAGCGATCGCTCGCGACGACCACGGGCCTTAGGTGGAACGATACAGAGGGTGTTACAATCGTTGCGGGCGATTTGTGGAACGTACCCTATGTGATCATTTTCGAAAAACAAAGTAAGTGTAATAGTGTAAGTTTTCATACGCAGTTAAAAAAAATCTATAGTATTCAGATTTAATATCGATTATTTATTGAACTATTCATACGAGAAAACAGAAAACTTTCACCATGCCACCATATTGCGAGCACACAGCGCTCAAGATGTGCGTTCCACCTAAAACATTCGCCTACAACGCCCGCGGCCTTTTTCCGTTAGTGGAACGGCAGTTTCAGCGGTCGCGGTCGATGGCGTTGCGGGCGTTTAATGGAACGTACCCTTAGTATACCTAGTATTAAAAATAATTATAAAACGACAAAAAAAAAGTAATAGTTTATCACTTACCTTTCTTCATTGACAGGTAAATGGAAAAATGTTAGGTGTTTATCTCTTCTTTTGCTTGATTTGCACCCATCTACAGCACATAAGGCACCAGACGACATCGTAGGTACGCGTACGAACGAACGAAACGATTTAAATTGAACACAAATTGAACTACGTGCGTGCGCTTTGTTTGTGAAAACCGCACTGAATTGGGTCCGCAAACGGCCCGAGAACGCTCGGCCGGGCGGGAGGTAATTATAGCGCGCAAGGACATGGAGTGACGGAGGCCTGGTAATACATACACAAATCTAGATAGAGATACATACTTAATGCATAGATGAAATATAATAGTAGTGAGTGATTTCTATACTCATTGCTAGAATAGAATAAATACAATGTAAATATACAAATGTATGTCCAACAAGTGTGATGTGAACTATGAACCTAAGAATCAATTCTGTTGATAGAGCTATGATGTGTATATTATAAGTAAATAGACCTTTGTAAACACACAGTGAGGTGAAGTAGTCAAGTCACTAGGTGGAATCATAAATACCTAATTGTATTGTAGTTTGTCTGGGGATCCGCGAGTCGTCCACCCGTGTTCGGCCTGCAATTTTTCTAGATAGCAGTACAAAAAAATTACAAGATGCCTCCTTCATTATTCAGTTATGAAACCCTGGTTCATGCTATGGCTGGAGCTACGGTAGGTACCTAATCCAAAACTTCTGTGTATATTCTTGTACTTAATCTAAAATGTAAAATTTATTTCTACTTCTGTTATTTTTTTTGTGCTGTGCAGGGTAGCGTCGTAGGGATGGCAGCCTTTTATCCATTAGACACTCTGAGATCAAGATTACAAGGTAATTATAATAATATTACTGTTGTATTGTCATTTTAACAGCAGAAAGACGTCCGCAGCTGTAGAAAAGCTGCCTCAAGGATTTCCACAGTGACTGGTCCTGCGCTGTCCACATCCAGCAGCTTCCCCTGTAATTCTCCAGGTTGTTGGTGAAACGAGCTGTAAGCCATAGGCCCACCTACACTGTCTTCCCATGTGTTTTTTTTTTGTGCAGTTGAGGATTCAAAGAAGCTACAGGGCTCATCTTGGGAGCTGCTACTCAAACTAGCAAATGAAGAAGGCATTGAGGCCCTTTACTGTGGTTTGACCCCCGTGCTTCAGTCCTTGTCGGTCTCCAATTTTGTTTACTTCTATACATTCCATGCTCTAAGGAGACGGTTTTCTGTAACTGGCACTACATTACAGGACCTAATGTTTGGTATTGTGGCTGGCAGTATCAATGTCATTGTAACTTGCCCACTGTGGGTGGTGAACACAAGGATGAAGTTGGAAAAGAACTTATATAGAAGCCTCCAGGAGGGTCTCTATGAAGTGTACAAGAGAGAGGGTGCAAAGGGGTTGTGGTCCGGCACTGTGCCTTCATTGTTGCTCGTATCTAATCCTGCAATACAATTTATGGTATATGAAGCAGTTAAAAGGAACTTGATGGCAAAAGGAATTTTTGATACCTACACAGCATTCTTAGTGGGGGCTCTTGCTAAAGCAATTGCCACAACTGTGACTTATCCTCTGCAACTAATCCAGTCGAGACTGAGGGCTGGTACCAGCATGAAACCACTGTGGAAGGATGTCAAGTCTAAGCCGTCAGTTATGTTCAGAGGACTGGAAGCCAAGTTGCTGCAAACTGTGATGACAGCAGCATTAATGTTTCTTATTTATGAAAAAGTTGTTAAGTTAGTCTTGACCATTATGAGGGTTCGGCTTTCCAAGCACTAAGTGCATTTTTTATACACTCAGCAGCACAAAATTAACCCACCTAATTTTTCTCAATACATTTTCATACAAAGAGGGAGGCCATACTGAAACATTTTTATAATTAAAAAAGCAGCTATGTGTAGTCATTAGGTAAGATCAAGGAGCTCAACATTCTGCAGAGTCTAAGGAACTATTAGATTATTCAAAACCTAGAACATGATTTTTTGTATGGAAAATTTGCCAGTTTACTGTGTGTTCTCATCTGAGCAGTCTACTGAATTCCCGAGGATCTACAGAATGTTGTGCTCTCCAACAAATTTGTAGCGAGAGTATGATTCTACCTAGCAGTTTTCTTACTTTTCTTTTTATGAAAATAATTGTTGCTGTTGGTCCTTCTCTTTGTATAAAAATGTGTTGAGAAAAACTAGGTAAGGTAGTTTTTGTGCCACCAAGTGTATATTGATCTCAGTTTTTTTTATCTGGGCTGTTAATTGATTTTTTAAGACATTCATTATGTTAAATATAGTTATGTCTAATAGAATAAGCATAACTATGCTAATACTAGTGAGGGAGGTTAAGGTTTGTTATACTTAGGTTTTCACATAAATATTTAAGGTGAATTGTGTCATAATTTAATAATATTTTTGGTTAGGGAATTGTTTTTGGGATATTTTACTTTTAAAATAAAAGTTGTTGGCAATATTTAAAACTAATGTTAGGTACTAACTATATTTAAATATTATTTAGATTTCTATGTAGGGTATGTAACAATTGGCATTGTTCAGTTTTTATAAGGCATTTAAATATGGATAATTTTAAACTGTAATAAACTGGCTAAGTTAGAGTCAGAACCGCACACAAAGGGTTCCGTACCGTCATACTAGATGGCGCTAGTACAAAGGGTTCCGTACCATCATACTATATAGCGCTAGTTTCTTCATGTTTAAAAAAAAAAACACGTTTTTTGTATCCCTTATTTTTCACTTTTTCTAGTTTATCGTATTTGTTGTTATAGTAGCAACAGAAATACATCATCTGTAAAAATTTAAACGGTCTGGCTATCACGGTTCACGAAATACAGCCGGACAGGTGGACGGAAACCGAAGATTGGTAATAAGGTCCCGTTTTTACTCTTTGGGTACGGAACCCTAAAAAGTAAAAGTAATTTATAATCGACAATTGAAACTAGCTTTGGGGCCGTTTTTATTTTGCCGCATATTATTCGGGCCTGTTACCAGGGATTAAAATAAATAAATATTTAATTGAGTTTCCAAAAATAGTCTACATTTTTATTAAAAAAAAAACCACTTTGTACTGTCCTAAGCAATTACCGTAAAGAATATAGAAGATCGTAACGACATAATATTATCACAGTCTAAGAAGTGATATTATCATGACAAAAAGATATCAATTTAAAAAATGTGCCATGCATGACATACATATAAAGAATGAATGTTTTATTGAGTAGTGTGCTACACGTCTTATGGTAGCACTCCTATCTTGGCGAGGGGCACGCGTGAGTCAGTGCTACCTTTACCAAGGTTTTATATCATACAACTGCTAGCCAGATTTTTCATGGTTAAGATTTTAAAATAGAACAATGTTTTTTTTGACATAGTGCCGCCAATAGAAATAAATAATTGCTCATTCTTATTGACCTATTGTTTAATTGTTATAGAAACTTTTTTTTTTGCAAAACTGTTAAAATTCGTCGCTAGTATGCTAATCGAACCGCCTTAACAAGTATATTTGTATATCTGCAGCAAACTGTTTATGTAAATATAATTTGCTGTTAATGTGATATTGTTGCCAAATAGTAGCATGAGTCATGCATAGTATTATCTCCAAATTTACCATGTGGTTTGTTTCCTGCTGACCTGACGTGTGACCACAGAGTTTTTTATATCTCAACAGACGAAATCTCCTTCTTTTCGCGGCTCGACGTAAGTGTAGTCAAGCAACAGATAAAGACGTAGCTGAGAAAAATAAACTGCTCAATATTACACTATGATTGTCTCACTCTCGCTATAGAAACGTATGCCATATGGCATACTCAGATGTAGGGCCATTTACGTGTCATAGATTTATTTCCTCTAAGAGATATCGTAGAAACTCTGTGTATGTGACACCTTTGAAACAAAATGTATTCAGTATTGATCAATAAAAAAAAATTATCAAAAAATATTTTTATTCCGATCTACATTTTAATTAACAATTGCATGCTTGATTTGAGCAATTTTCATATCTTCTGATGTCCTGATGACTGCGTCAGTGTATTCCTTTACCAATGACTTCAATTCTTCGTACACCTGAAATAAATGATGCAGTTTGTCAGTGTGTATTATACGATATGCCTACCTGCAGGGAAGGCCTACACACACACAGGGAACTGAATAAATGACCAGCGAAATAATAATATTATTTCAATGTTTTATCTTCGACCACATAATATAAAAGAACTGGATCCTCGGTTTCGTACAAAACAAACTTCTAAAAATGTCCGGCAAGTTGTTTGGCTGGAGAAAAGGATATAAATATAAATATAGCTACGTAAAACAGAAGTTGAATCGCGCAAGTATACCCTCGTGAACAAATAGCATGACTAAGTTAGGACACTTATGACCGCGTGACCATAAATCTTCGTTCTTTTAAGTGTGATAGAAGAGTGTTAGAGTTTACACCAATTAGACTTATTGAGGGGCATGGTTAGGTTTAGGGAAGCGTCCTATTTTAAGGAAATAGAAGGGCGGGAGGATGAAGTGGTAGGTTGAAAGGTGGTGGTTTACACCAATCACACTTATTGAGGGGCAGGGTAGGGTTAGGGAAGCGTCCTATTGTGAGGAAGTAGAAGGGCGGGAGGATAGTTGGTAAGTTGAAAGGTAGTGGAAGATGCTGAGTGAGGGTTTAGGAGGAATAGATCATTGACCTCATTAGCTTGCGGGTTCTGCGTGTGGTGCGCTAACTCGGCCAGCAGTAGGTCCGCGAGGGCCAGCGGTGCAGCGCGCGGTGCACAGGAGTGAGGCAGCAGGCCGCACAGCGCGGTGCGCAGCGCGGCACAGCACGCGGAGCCTGCCTCCACAGCGCGCCCACCGCTAAGAAGTGCGCGGATGCAGCCCGCGCCATCCACTTCCTGAATGTTTAATTTATAAAAGTGAAAAAACATGACCACGGAAAGTGACGTCTAATGGCCAACTATATTGAATTAGGCCACATGTAAGAGGTATCAAGGCGTCAACAAAACTCGTACACATACGTACTTCAAATAATATATATCACAGTATAATCCTACTTCGTACTAATATTATAAACGCGAAAGTTTGTATGGATGTATGTTTGTTACTCTTTCATGCAAAAACTACTGAACGAATCTAGCTGAAATTTGGTAGGTAGACAGATTAGGACCTGAATTAACACAGGCTACTTTTTCCCAATGCGCACCCTCAAAATGTCATAGAAACGTTGTCCACACGGGTGAAGCCGCGGGAACCAGCTAGTATTATTATATTATTGTACGGGCTGCTTGCTACTATTATAAACATCAAGAATCAGCATCAATTAATTAGAAGTTCCACTTAAACAAGGCATACAGAACGAATCATAGTAAAAAGCAGGTTTCCAAAAACTTTGGTAAATCTTCCAATTTTATTGCAACAAGTGTCCTCATTGTCAAGGCGAACATCGATGATTTTTTTGCAAGTTATTCATGAAACTTCAGCCCGAAGGCGGAAAGCAATTGCAAAATACAATTTATATACAATCTGTTTTTACAATCATAATAGCAAAGAATGCATATCGGACAAACGATGCCGCGAGTGCAACGAGAAACATAATACGCTATTGCAAGATGCCTACCGGCTCGAACGACCAAAAAATATGTACAGGCAGCTGGTACTCAGTACACCTTTATTGCAGACCGTACAATTATGTTTTCTTTATCCAATGTTATTTTTCAATACAGTTGCTCGAAAAGTGGTACTTATATGCCAGTCAAGTGTGCGCAAAATTGATTTTACCGCACGCATGCTTTTCCTTTTCTACTTTTTTTTAATTTCTAGCTCGGAGTAACAAGACATTTCTAGCAAATAAAAATTTAATAACCAAAGATACTTAATACAAGATTGGTTGTAACTCCGTGAGGTTAGTACATACATAAAGCTTACTGATTAGATTCTCTTTGGGTTATATCTTTGTGAAGAAAGAAGATTAAATATGAATGAAGCGCATAGGTTACAGAAAGAAATAGTCAACTTTTCCAAGGAGGTTTCAATGCTTACATTAATAATTTTCCAAGCATTATTGTAATCTATTTATGGTAGTATTAAAAAAAAAACTTACGCATGCGTACGTGTGCCTAGCTAAATTATTTATGGCGCAATTTTCGTAAACTGAATTTTTTTGTTTTGAATACATCCCCTCTCGTATATCTACCAGATACGCTAGACTTCCAGGTTTATGATATAGTGTCCCCACTTACCTACCCTAGGGCATAACAGTGGGGGCCGCTATTCCTGCCAACACCATAAGGTGAAGACAAGGACCAGTTACGGTAGGTCTTGCCGCCAAGACGCTTGTCCTGGTACACTGCAAGGCGAGTGCCTCGTGGAAGAGAACTACTACCTACTGTCCAGGTAGGTCCCGGAGCTGTAGGCGCGCTCACCTCCCGCGGCTTTCGCTGCTGGCGGTTCGATCCCCGCTCGGGACGCCAGAGAAGCTGGCTCCCACATATCCGGTGTGGTACCGGAGCTGTAGGCACGCTCACTTCCCGGCGCTTATCGCACCTGTCCAGACTTACTCCTACGCGGCTGGATCGGCCGGAGCAGTACTAGCTTAGCTCTTCTTGCTGACCAGGCAAGTGCCGGAGATGCCTCCCTGCCAGTAGTTAAACCAGCAGTTCCGCTTAATGGACAACTCACGTGCCCCGCGTTGTTTTCGCCCATAGCCCACGTGGCCGGCTACGACAACACTAGTTGCGCGCGGGGAAGGACGCCTGGACGCAACGTGCTTGCCAGGCAACAAACATTGCCCAACCCCTGCAACTAACCACATACCACTACGAGTCCATGACCCAGTCGGGGGACCGACAAGCCAGAGTGTCGAAGGCGATAGATCCAACGGCAGGCAAGCGGTGGGCTACCCCCGACCCCGTAGTACCCTGATCCAAACAGCCGGACCCGTAGTTCCGGCTGCGAACTCCACCTAGCCGGGTAGCTCTAGGCAGAGTATGTTTTGAATACAAACAAAATTATGAATTACGTGTAAAAAAATATATTTATGTATGTAGTTATGTGTATGTTTAAGAAAAAACAAAGTGAGATTACTCGCCGAAATTCAAAATGAGCAAGAAGTCGCATAAAATTAACTTTGGTTGCCGAAACTTTGATAGGTATATGTACCTATGTATTTTATTTTTCTGTCATGGTCGTTTTTTATTTTAACAGTTTTCTCACAACTGTATTGAAAAATGTTGTATGATACATGGGTGTAAAAGGAAATAACAAACTCGTGACGATGGTAAACCCTCGCCTGCGGCTCGGGCTTCCAGATTTCACTCGTTTGTTATTGACCTTTTTACTACCCTTGTATCATAAATAACTATTAAGTAATTTATTGCTATGCTACCTTGTTTGGTGGTTTTCCAAAAATTAAATAACAATTAGTGTTGGCGTACATTATGACAACTTTCTGTCGCTTTCTAGCTTCCGACCTCACCCTCCCAATCCAGATTGATACAATCCGACGTCTCCCCCCCACCCCCCTAACCAGATTAATACAAATTGGTAGGTATTTAGTTTGGTACTCGAACGCAGTAAAGGATTTTGCCGTGATTTTTCGTAATTCATTTATGATGGTTCTTTTTTATTTGTTCCGTCATTTGCTTTTAGAAATATCATTTCTCCTCCGTTGTATGAAGTGACCGGGATATGCCTACATTTATCGACATATTATCCTATACATAAATGGTTCTTATCTTATGATCTTACTTGTAGTTGACTCAATACTGACCATGTACTTAAGCAGGTACCACCGCGGCAGAAACTGTCCCGTGCTGACGACTCGCTTGGTGACCGCCAGCAAGGTCTCCGCGTCAGCTTCCATCAGATTCGGATGCAACGTATCAAAGTCTATGTTCTCGCTCCCTGTCAAGTACAAAATGATCAGATAACATTAACATTATATAGATGTATTATTTTTATTTTTTTACTAATTCACCTAAAGTTCGTTTGCTGAATTAGCTGCACCTTTGATGGCTCAAAATGGATAGCAGCGAGCGGCATTTATCAAAGGTGACGCTGATTCACTATGCAGTGTGTATCGGATAGGGTTATCTAAATTTTAAGGGTATTTAATAAGTCAAATTTCATCGACAAAAGACATCGCATCTTTTTCCCCTCTAAATGGCAGCCATTTTTTTTTGTAGCTGTTCATGAAAAATATGTTTTTTTTTGAATTAGCAGCATCACAGACTTCAAAATAGTCTCATTGAGAAGGGTATTTAATTTCTCTGGTGATCCACACAAACAATTATCCGAAACATGCGAGAAAAAAAAACCACAAAAAGTTTTAAAAAAAAGTATTTTTTTTTCTTTTTTTGAACCTACTGCAAAAACGAGGTCATTAACGTCTTGATTTTTTTCTTCGTTATCGATTGATTTTTAGCTAAGCTATAAAACATTATGTACCACTAGATTTTTACTTAGTGTGCCAATTTATGGTTAATACACGACCCTCGCGTTTTGTTACTTAGAAATGGTCAGACGGGCCACACAGCAGGTTGTAGTGAGAGCTACAGCGTGTCTTCATAATGGATGCAGACGATGCAGTCACTTTGGATAATTGTTTTAAGTAATGTTTCAGTTAAAAACATGTGAAAATGTTAAATAGTTGTGAAATTACAATAAAAGGATTGTCACAACCCCGCACAAGGGTCTCTTAACCATCAATTAGCTCATTGTGTATGTAACGACTATTGGTAAATAATTTGGTGTCGTTTTATAGCTTAGATCAAAATCAATTGACTAAAAACAAAAAAACACGACGTTAAGGACCTCTTTTGTTGCAGTAGGTTCAGAAAAGAAAAATATTTTTTTTGCATTTGTGTTATTTAAACTTTTTCACCAGATCACCAGAGAAATTAAATACCCTTTCAACTGAGACTATTTTGATGTCTGTACTGCTGCTAATTCAAGAAAAAACATACTCGTATTTTTCATAAACAGCTACAAAAAATTAAATTGAAAATAAAAATGGCTGCCATTTAGAGAGAAGGATGCGACCCCCTAATGAGGGTTTTTCGTCGATGAAATGTGGTGTATTACATGCCCTTAAAATATCGGTAACCCTATCCGATACACACTGTATACTAATATTATAAAGAGGTAAGGTTTGTTTTTTGTAATCTTTTCTTTCACCAATAAAAAGCTACATTCATCATCAAACATTATTCATTATCATATCAGCCGAAAGACGTCCATTGCTGAACAAAGCTGGCCCCCCAGGATCTCCACTACGACCGGTCCTGCGCTACCCGCATTCAGCGGCTTCCCGCGACCTCCACCAGGTCGCCGGTCCACCGTGTGGGAGGTCTGTCTACGCTACGTCTTCCGGTGCGCGGTCGCCACTCAAGAACTTTACTGCCCCAACGCCCATCTGTTCGAGCTATGTGCCCTGACCACTGCTACTTATGTTATGCGATTCTGTGAGCTATGTCAGTTACGTTGGTTCTCCTACGGATCACCTCATTTCCGATTCGATTGCGTAGGGAAACTCCGAGCATAGCTTATATGAGGCTCATAGAAAGCTACATTATCACTGTCTAACATCTAGGCTATATTTTAATCCCGCGAACACCACGCACCTCTAGTCGGACAGTAAACAAAACTCATAGAGATATTTTCTAGTTCAGTTTTGGATATTACTTCACGTAAATGGCCTTCACTTACAGCCTTATGAGAAATGTCAGTCGTGTGTTGTGGCGACTTATAAAATCGCCACAGACAACGTTCATCCGAGCCCCGACAGATAATATGGCATTGACGTAGCGATGTGATGTGGTTATATTCTCAAATGTGTTGATGTTGTGGCGAGCTACAACATCGCCATAGACAGAGATTGTCCGCGCCTTGACAGACAGCATTAACGTCGCGACTACTTATATGACTGTATGCCGAAAAAACTGGGTGCAAGCTAGAGACCGTAATACAAGAGAAGAAAGTACAAACAGTCTAGAAAGCGCTATTAACATTTCTTCGGAGGTTAGCATTATATGTAAAATGCACACCGTTCCTACAGTGTAGCCACTTCATCCTACACTCCTCAGGTGCGGCGCATCTACTTAAGGTGAGGCCTTCAGTTAAGGCTAGTGTCCCTGCGGGCCGCCCTAGCGCACTGCATCATTGTATGCTGAATCTCTTCGTATGTAATTTGTCTGTTGTCTTGAATTTATTTTTTTACTGCCAGCACACTTCCTTCCGTGACAGCTGTCGTAGGACGACCACTCCTTTGTTCATCCCCCAAATTAAGGCGACCGCGCTTGAACTCACTATGTAAATGTAGTTTGGTTCTTATTTGAACATCAATCAATCAAAGTTATTGACATTTTGTAAACACGTTCTAGAAACAATTATCTGCGTCGGTAGTTTGTCAGATTTCCGTGAAAATTCGTCATATTTTGTTTTCAAATTTCATAAAGATTTGCATGCAAATCTACGGAATTCTGTTCTTTTATGGAAAACTTGACCATTTTTTTGGTAAATAAATAATTAAAAAAACAGACAAGCTTAGATATATTCAGAAAATAACTTTCATTGACTTAGAAAGCAGTCATAGCTCAGTGCAACTTGCGCGGTTAGTTCGATCACGCAGGTTAACCAACCTGAAGCACGGTCATTACATGGATGGGTTTGACTGTTTTTTCTCGCTCGATCGTTTCCGTGCTTCGCAAGACACGTTAAGCCGTTGGTGCCGGTTGCTATCACTAGATGGCAGTCGTTACGTCGTGTCAGATGCCTTATAGGCGGCTTGAAAAATTTCTGACAGTGGAGTTCACCACTAGCCCTACAATCTCCGCCAACCCGGACTTGGACTCCGTGTGTGGAGTATGGCTTAGCTTTCCCAAGTTTGGAAGAGACACGTGGCCAGCAGTGGGGGACGTTTATGGTTTAACAAAACCCAAAACTACGTTTATTATGGGGCGCGCTAGGGATACAGTTGAGTACATGATATGGAAAGTTTTTACCGTTCAAAGCTTTCTGCACAGGGTCCATGGAATCAGGGTCTTCCTCGCGGAGTTCAGCAGCTAATTCCTCTGGCCCTATGACCTAAAAGATAAATCAATTGTAAAAACTCGTTCCAATGACTGATGTCTACACTTACTACTAAGTTTAGATTAACTACAGAGGTAGTTAGTAAATCTTGAAATTTTATTACCCGCTGTAAAATATGTAAGAAACAACCACTCATAGATTTCGATAAAGGAAGAAAGAGAAAAAAAGATAGAAAGAAACAGTATGCAGAATGAAAGTACGAGTCATAAAAGCGAGAACTTGAATGAAAAGTAGAATTCGATGAAACAGTCTCTAATCATGTTCGAGGTGACAGAAAAAAAACTACAGAGGTAAGTAGGCGCTGCGAGACTAGTTTTCCTACAGTCAGAAGCCATAAGACACGCGGCAACTCTTTTTTTATCTTGCAGAAAAGAGCTATCAGATGGGATCCCGTGGTTTTTACAGAATAGGTTTAAAGAAATCAATACTTGAACTGTTACTGGTCCATTCTTAGCCTAAAAGCTCTACACTAAATTTAATGAATGAATTAAAATACTAATCTTGCAATAGATATGATGACTACTGCTAGTTAAATTTTGAGCTACTCTTTGTCATCTGTCAAAAACGGCATTTTGTTTAAAATATGTTTAAAATACATAGAAGTGACACAATATAATAAACGTCACTATAATTTACAAATTTTCATCCAATCAAAAAGGCAGGCTTGATTATCGGTTGCGTCGCGAACCACCACAGTATTAAAAGTATAAGGACGTACGTTTAAAACATCCTGCACGGCGCGCTCCGATAAGTAGGCTATCATCACGTTCTATCACGGTGTGACGCACCTGCACAGCGGTCCGGTGCCCATCACGTTCTATCACGGTGTGACGCACCTGCACAGCGGTCCGGTGCGGGCGCGCGAGGAAGGCGTGGCCGCGGCGCGCCAGCCGCAGGCACACGAGCGCCGCGGCCAGGTAGCGGCGCCGCGCCACATCGGCACCCTCCACGCCGCGCTCCGATAAGCAGCGAGCCGCACGCTCGTACATCACCGCCGCCGCTGATATTATTACAAATACATTACATAGGTACATACACACCTATGGGTGTTCTCATAAGAGAGACATGTAAATCAATCAAGGAATATTTTGTATGAGTTTATCCTTGTATTTAAGAGGAGTGTATTCCTAGCGCGCTCCATACAAACGTAGTTTGGTTCTTATTTGAATATTGATCAATCAAAGTTTCTAAATTTATGTAAACACGTTACAGAAACTAATATCTGTGTCTGTGGTTTGTCAGATGTTCGTAAAAAATATTTGGATTCCGAAAAAAGTCTGTTGTGATTTGTATACAAAAAATACAAGATCAGTCAAACCACAGACACAGATATTGTGGTTTGACACCACAGACACACAGATATTCGTTTCTAGAACATCTTTCCAAAATTTCAATAACTTTTACTGATTAATATTCAAATAAGAACCAAACTGCGTTTGTATGGAGCGGGCTAGGAATACTCCTCTTAAAATTAAGAATTAATTTATTATTTAGTTAACTTATTAAATATTAAACGAATGATTGCGTTATCTTTATTAAATTGTGCTTCCGACTGTTGTTTCCACTTCAGTTAACAGCACAATTGGGGATTTTAAAAGTTATTTTTGCTGTCCAGAAAAACACTTAACAGGTCAATGAACTGATCAACGGTATCTTCAAAATGATGACTCGGGGAGATATAGATTGACGACAAAAAACACCCCTGAGAAATATTAATGATAATAGTTTATGATCGGCAGACAGTTGCGCCCTTGTATTTTACTTCTCGTCAAGGTAGGATTTCTGTGATTAAATGCTACGACTTCGGAAAATAACGTCCGCCATGCTGGATTCCATGTGTCGTCATGTAGCCTAGGACACATCCGGGGTAAAGACGAGTGCATAAACACTTTTTGTATTTGTTAAATCGGTTCAGTAGTTTAGGCAAAACGAGGGAACAACGTTGCGTACAAAGTCTGTGTTTGTGATTCATAACCCTTACTTTTGGTTTTGCCGTATACGTGTGAAAATATCATCGCAACCGAGCTAGAAACTTGTCACTGACATAGAATAGACACCTACCTTTCCGATAGTGGTGTCTGGATATATGCAGCGCGTAGAGGAAGTCATAGTAGGGGTTGTGAGCGACGGCATCGTGTAGACGCGCGCGCGTTGCAGCCGCGCGCTCCGCCTCGTTCGCTAGCGCGCCGCACGCCACCAGCGCGCCCAGCTGTTTGCGCGACGCTGACACGTGGAAGATTTACACTAGTTATACATGGCGCATAAGTATACAAACAGGGTTTCGCACCAAAGCTTTAACTATCAACAGAACAAGACTTCTCAGTACATACTTTGCTCTAGGTAAATAGGGGTCTACTTATTTTAGACTTTTGAAATTTCATTTTCCTGTGGGAACGAAAGGACTTTAAATTTTCTAATAGATTTTCCGGTAAACTATGCATTCAACTTTTTTTTTAATTATTTTTTTTTAGATTTTTTCTAAATTTTGGGCCCAGTAGTTTCGGAGTAAAGGGGTGGGGAGTGGTCTATTTTCGTTTATTTTCTTAAATAACTCCAAAACTATTTATCTTAAAATTATAAAAAAAAATATTTGAAATTTTCACAACAAGCTCTTTTATTTGATATGTCACAATATATTTTGAAATACTTTTTTAAATAACTTCTCATTTACCCCTTTAAAGTGGTCCCATGTTTAAAATTCATTTATTTACGTTACACGTCCGTCTCTGGGTCACTGACTTACCTGTGTCATTATTATAAATGCAAAAATGTGTTTGTTTGTTTGTTTGTTACCTTTTCACGCTTCAACACATCGACGATCTTGATGAAATTTGGCATGCAGGTAGCCTCTCACTAGGAAGGACATAGGTTACTTTTTATCCCGTAAAAATAGCATAGTCCGAAGCAGTTCCTGAGGGAAACAAAATAAATACTCTTTTTTGTTAATTTCTTTAACATCTCAACGTAACAATGGATTGTTGTGATTTTTTTGAAAATTACATAATTAGCATATCCTGACATAGTTCCCGAGGGCTCTGGGGAAAACTCATTTCCACGCTCGCGCACGTCGGCGTTGCAACGGAGCAACGGATTGAAGTAATTTTTTTGTATAGAATTGGTTGAGGGGGTGGGAAGTGACATAGACTTCTAATCAGAATACCCCGATATAGTTCTTGAGGAATCTGGAGAAAACTCATTGCCAAGATCGCGAGCCACTTGCGGCTCACGCACCACTCCCCCTCAATGACAGTCATAAAAACAATGCCGCGGGCAAAAGCTAGTTTTTTATATAAATTTGAATGAATTTACATGTCAAAAATTAAAACATAACATAAATTAAAAATCAAATATAAATTTATGATTAATTAAATTCATCATTTTACATTATTACTTCATACTGCTGAGTCACTTGGACCACCTCTGGTGACTAACACCAAAGTGGATCAACTTCATTGGCATTTTGCATCTCTAACAAACATTTGAGCCAAACGTCACGAATGCATTGACGCATTACTTTGTACCAAGATGTGAAAACATAAAGTTATCATATTGATCATCATCCCACCGAGAAACAGCGTTAAGGGAGAGGCGACAGAGCATTAACACTGTTAGTTGCCCAGTACATAACGCAGCTCGAGGGATGTAAGTCACACTATTTAGTCGCTCTATACCAGCAGCCCGAGAGCGAACAATACTCAGCGGGCTTACACCGCCCTCCGTGTCCAGTTCAATAACGCCTTCAGGGTGTTGATGGAGCTGACACGCTACTGCAGTGCCTTGGGCATGTTCGCTGAGGTGCGCTTAGACTGTTTCTATGCCACAATGCGCAAAAAGTGCGCGTCCTTAGTGCACTGAGTGCGCGGGAGTGTCATCCTGGCTATGATAGCGGACAGATTTGATTACTGCTACATGAATCATTGTTGCAAATGTTCATGTGCCGGCAGTCAAATCTCAAATAAGATTCTGATTTTATACATTTTTTTACTAACATTTAGTGTATAAACTTAGAATGTAAGATTACTAACACAAATTGATCCTAAAGTTGGTCGTAAATAAATTGTTTAATATTATTATTATAACTGACATCTCGCGCACCCCATCTGGCACGTGAAGTATCACTTAATCGGTAGGCCTGTAGTTTCCAAAGGGTATGATTTTATCGAATAGATTCGATCACTAAATAAAAAAAATGAAATTCCCTAAATAGTATAGTTTGTACTCAAAATAGTAGATCTGTCACCAAAGTAAAGTCGTCAAACAACACCAAAACAATACTCAAAAGGAAAAGATTTATCACCAGAAAAGTCTTTTAACGATTGTCAATTAAATAGCTTCGATCACTAAATAAAAAAATTGAAATTTCATAAATAATATAGTTTGTACTCAAAATAGTAGATCTGTCACCAAATAAATGCCTAAAATTACTAACAAAGGTGACCTACAGATACTCCCACATCCTCTTCGGATCCCGAAAGTTTGTTGATGTTCGAAACGGGCGGCGGGGGCTACGCCCCCGTTAGGGGTCATGTTCCGATGATTTCTTCTGCTGCGAAGTAATTTTGTACCCAGGGTGGGGAGCCTCGCTTCGCGATGCTCTTTGACTGTTAAATCAATCAAACCTGACCGAACCTAACATCGCTCGCTTCGCTCGCTCATTTATTTATTGTTTTTGACCGATTACCCCCTAGTTTTCGATTTGTTACCATGCAATAGCTTTACCGCGGCAGTCCCCGAGTGCCACACGTATTTTTAATGACAGATCTATCAATTTGATGACAGATCTATCAATTTGGTGACAGATCTATCAATTTGAGAACGAAAATATTGAATAGAGATGAATCTATTTAACTGGGGACGAAAAATATAATTCCCGTTTCCAAAGTACAGGCGAGCCGGTTGCAGAGCTCAGTGCGCTCCACGCGCCGCCCGACAGGTGCCACTTGAACAAACCCGTTGGCACACAGTGTGACTGGGCATGCACATAGTTACCTAGTGTAGTGAGCAGCGTGGCGCCGGGGAGGCAGCGGCGGCGCTCAGCGCGCGCTCCACGCACCCGCCCGACATAGGTGCCACTTGAACAAACCCGTTGGCACATAGTGTGACTGGGCATGCACTATAGTTACCTAGTGTAGTGAGCAGCGTGGCGCCGGGGAGGCGGCGGCGGCGCCCAGCGCGCGCTCTACGCACCCGCCCGACAGGTGCCACTTGAACAAACGCGCTGGCACACAGTGTGACTGGGCATGCACTATAGTTACCTAGTGTAGTGAGCAGCGTGGCGCCGGGGAGGCGGCGGCGGCGCTCCACGCACCCGCCCGACAGGTGCCACTTGAACAAACGCGCTGGCACACAGTGTGACTGGGCGGGCATGCACTATAGTTACCTAGTGTAGTGAGCAGCGTGGCGGCGGCGGCGGCGCGCGCGTGCGGCGCCGGGGAGGCGGCGGCGGCGCTCAGCGCGCGCTCCACGCGCCCGCCCGACAAGTGCCACTTAAACACCACCCACTGGAACATCGCCTGCGGCACAAACAGTGTTTAGTCATAGTCCTAGTTACGGTTACGACCTAGCCTAATCAGCTACTCCCGCACATTGGCTATTGGCCATGACATACAGATAAAGGTAGTCAGCTTATGGAAACATTTCACTTTTTTTTTCATTATTTCAGCAAGCATTTACACATCTATACGTTAAATCAAATATCAAAAACAAATTAAATTTAGGTAGCGTTACTTAAAAGCAAAATAAAACAACGTAAATACGTGTCGATACAAACACCAGCCAAGTGCGAGTTGGACTCGCGCACCGAGGGTTCCGTACTACCACACAAGTATATTTTATTTATTTACAACTTACATTAACAGTATAATTAAAAATAAACATGTAAGTTACAAACTAAGGTGGTAAAAGCCGACCAATGCTCGTAGGTGTAGTGCGTGGTATCGCGACTACTGAGGGCGAGGCAGTAATCTGCTCTAGGCGGTAACGGGCGTCTTCCAGAAAACTCTGCTCAGAGCTACTCGTATGATACCTACTCATTACAAACAAAAGACAACAACGCGAGTGACCAATTTTTTTATTCAGTTCGGACTCCTTAGCGTAAGTAGAACTCGCTCTTGGTAGGTTTTTATTATTTTAGTTCAGGATTACTACTATAAAGGCATTTCGATCTTCTGGTGTTCTTAACAAACGCGGAGAATAATCGAAATTAGCCATTTTTTCCCAAGTGAAATTTCTATTTCAACGTTTATTTGACATTCAATATATGACATAATTTTGTTTATTGTTCAATAAGATGTTGAACTGACACGGTTGATTCCCATAGAAGCCATAGACAAAGGCAACTCTAACTGTAAGCCAGAGGCACAAAAGCGGTTGGTGCTCTGTAATAAGCAGATATTTTTATATATTATATTAGCAATTTATTAATTTGTTTTTGGGAACCGAAGTTTGGGCGAAGGCCGTAGCCGAAAAAATTACAAAGCATAAAAATTTCTTCTATGGTTGTGAACTAGGAAAATTGAATCTTCTGTGGATTTTCCTTAATAAATAAAATAAAAATAAAAAGAAACAACTAGCCTTTTTGAGATTTTCCTTATTCACAACTGGGTGTGTAACAGGAATAAATCTTCTTCTATCACAACTGGTTGCCATGAAAGATTAAAAAATCCTCATAGACAACTGGTTGTGAAACACAGTTGCGATGGCGGCCGAAAGGAATTACACTAAGTTTCACACTGGTATGTATTACCGTTTTTACGATCGAGCAAAATCAAAAAACGTAAAAAAAAATCTTGTACCCCCATCCCCTACCGTACAAGAAATGTCCTTTAAATTTTCATTAACGAATTTTTGTTATTCATTGGCAAATACCTTATCATAAAACATATTATGTGAAAATTTCAGCCATCTACCTATTACGGTTCTAAAGATAAAGACTTTTAAAGGTCGGACAGACAGACAGACAGACAGACAGACGGGCGAAAAGACGGGCAGCGTAGGCATAGTCATAGGGTCCCGTTATCTGAAACGAAACTAAAAATGTACTATTGTCTATCTATTACATACCAAATTGGGGTCATCCTTATCGGCGATGCTGATGGCTGTTTCGGCGAGCCGCACCACGCACGCGCCTGCGTCGTGGATCTCGAACAGTTTGATGACCTATACGAGTAAGACAAATGCATGCGTTCACGACACATCCTAACTTCATATTACAAAAGAGCTTGAAGATGAGATGAGTGATGAAGCGGAAAGCTGAGGACGGGTCAGCTGCCTTAGATAGCATTTTATTACGTTTTTGCATTAATTTTATTAAGTTAGGTAGTATTCAAAGAGTCCATCGTGTAGCATCTCATCTTCGTCAGTAGGTACTGCACGAACGTCCTTAAGAACAGCTCAGTGCTGACACCCTTAAGGGTCCAGACACACGGACTGGAAATTCGCAGTTTGATGCAGTTAAAACGCAACTTACTAGGAGAACTGCATCCAAACTGCAAATTTGCTGCTGGCTTGTAGTCGAAATGCAGTCCGTGTGTCTGGACCCTTTGGTAGCATTTCGATCTTGGCGAAGGCGACTGGCGACCCTCTGCTCTATATGAATAAAATAATATGAAGTACTGACAGTATTCGCCTTTCGCTGTCGCCAAGATGCAAAATGCTACCTTTAGCAATTTTGCAAAATTTATTTATTCATTTAATTTTATTTGTTTTGGAAAACATACCATAAACTAACACATCATCATCACATCAGCTCACCGAGGGGCTCGAGCCTACCCGGAATTAGGGCGATCGGGCCTAAGTCGACCACGCGGGCTCAGTGCGGGTTGGTCGACTTCACACACAACCTTTGAGTTTCTTCGCAGGCGTATGCAGGTTGCCTCACGATGTTTTCCTTCACCGTAAGAGCGTCGGATAAACGTACATATGAAATCGAAATTCGAAAACACATTGGTACGTGGCAGGATGGAACCACGACCTCCCGGACAGGAGGTAGCGGCCCTTGCCATTACATCACCGACGCTCTATAAACTAACACAAAAACCGCGTAAACTAACACAAAAACCGCGTAAACTAACACAAAAAGATAAAAGTATAGTAAGTTTTTAAAAAGCCATTTCTAAGTTTTCACATTTCACGCATCGTGTGTTTAAAAATCTACTACAACAAATCACGTGTGTGAAGTAGACTAACACCGTTAAAGTAATGCACGAGCCTCTGAAGCTGAGACAAGTGATAGTTTGATTGCCAGCTATCACTTGTCTCAAGAAAGGTGCTGACGCTTTTATCCGCTTTGTAGCAGGCTGTGCACGAGCCTCTGATGCTGAGTTTGATTACCAGCTACCACATATCAAGAAAGACAGGTGCTGGCGCTCTTATCCACTTTGTATAAGACTGTGTAAGGCTGCGTAAGTATAAAAAGCTGCTACATTGTCTAAACACGTGTCAAACAGTGAAGTATTTACCTTCATGTAGTACTGCACGAGCGCCTGATGCTGAGTTTGACTTCCAGCTACCAGCTGCCTCAAGAAAGGCTCGGTGCTGACGCCCTTGGCTGCTTTGCAGAAGGCCGTGTACGCGCCTTCCGAGTCGTCCAGGTCAAGCAGCGAGAGGCCGAGGATGAATTGTCCTGAAAATTCGTACAGTTATCTTCTCTGGGCTTATTAATGTACATACTTACAATAGGGAATTTGACAGTGTCTAAAATAAATTATGAAATATTATTCACTGTTCAACCTTTGAACAATAGGGCAACAGTCAACCGCATGATGAGCTTCCCCCAAAACACTGGAACTCTTCGTACTCCAGACCTGTTCCTGAGGGGCGAAAGAATGTTTAACCTTTGAACAATGTTGCTTGCTGATGCAAGACCTACTTGGTGATCTGGAGCACCACTGCGCTGCGCCGGCCGAACACATGGACAGAACACAACAAAAAATAGTAAATGTGTACATAATGTAACTTTAGCGTAAATATAATTTAGTTTTGTAAATTAATTGATTGTCAACTTAGTGTCGAGTCTTAAATGTTCTCCACCACGCTCCCTGGTAGCATCCTCATTGTGGCCAAGACACCTTTAGCCGTCAGCCTTATGCTGGTCAGTCGTCGTTGATGAGTCTGCCCGTCTGACAGTGAGAAAACCTCATCCTTCCCCATCCGTCTGTTACCTTAGGTCTCCTGATAACAGATAGCCTGCACTTATTTATATATGTATTATCTATTTTATGGTTAGTCTAGGGCAAGTAGGGCCTTAAGGACTTAGGGTCGTAGGGCTGTAAAACCTAAGGCTTTGTTGGTCAACCCATTGCATGTTTGCACCGACTCTTTTGCACTCGATTTTGACCCCATTTAAACAAACATATTTAATTCAAACTTTGTACATTTATCAATAATCAGTGACGATACAATTATTTCATTGTCCGTCTGTCTTATATAATTTAGCTATATATTTATCTTCTTATATGAGGTCGGATATTACGTACCCGCTGTGTGTTTGCGCACGTCTAGTTCACTAAAAATAAAACACTTAAAATCACTCCTCGCGGAACCCCCTCCAGCTACCGAGCCAGCCGAGTTTCAGGAATCACGCAGTTCAGAAATATCGTGTTTTATAAATTGGTGGGTATGAGATACCCGACCTCATTCACGCCGGGTTAAAAATTATTTTTAACTTTTTAGTTTTATGTGCTTTAAAAGCTTGTTTTTTTAGTTCTTTTTATTTAATTCACAATTGATAAGTCCTTCACATCTTTTCACCTGATGGTCAGTGACTATGATGCCGAAGATGGAAGCAGGTGTACGTGCATCCTTACTGTTCAGAGTGCGGGCCAGCAACGACAAAATTCTGAGGAAAATAGCAGCGAAACATGACTGCCCGTACATTCACCACTGTGTGCAGGTGGCTACAACTCCACTAAGCCAGATTTGGCCTCCGCGTGTTGAGTATGGCCTTACCTTCACGAGTAGACCTGTGCCTCGGCATGTGATGACATTATGAGTTGTTAACGTAACAGATCGTATCTCAATAAGTAAATGTCCGCTTTCTTCAAAATTCTTTGTCTCTCAAGCTGATGGTTAACAATCCACGTTTTTTTTTATTAAAAAATTTTGTGCATTTGGCTGATGGTAAATGCCTATGCAGCCAAGCATGTAACACGCAAGCTCATTCACTCCCGTCTTGAAGATTCCTAAATTATACGAATCGGGGAATTCCACTCCTTGGCCCTTTGCATAATGAACAAAGAAGTAAAATGCTTCGTGCGTAAAGGTGGAACATTAACGACAAAGGCGTGGAAACGCCCTCCGCGCCTGATCGTCCGATGATTAAATGGAGAGGGGGGAATGATTTCGAATGAGGTCTCGATGAAATGACAGTATTTAAGATGAAATTAAAGACAACAGAAATTACACTAGGCTTATGATAGATCGGCGGAGTCCCAAGCACAGGTCCCAAGCCTTTCCTTTACTTCCTGTGAAAAGTGCGAGGGAGACGGCAAAACTCACGCAGGCAGGCGTTCCAGTCGCACCAGGGTTCCAGCATGTCCACGTAAGCATGCACCAGGCGCGGCTGCTGGATGCTCGCTAGCCACATCCAAACACGACATTGTTCAGTCGTTTCCTGTGTAAAGTGCGAGAGAGACGGCAACACTCACGCGAGCAGGCGTTCCACTCGCACCAGGGCTCCAGCATGCCCACGTAGGCCTGCACCAGGCGCGGCTGCTGAATACTGGCTAGCCACCATCCGAACTCGAAGCCACCGCTCACTGCCCAACTGATATGAAGCTTAGGATATTATTTAGAAAAAAAACCTATGTGATCATTGGATAATTAGACTCTTTAAGAATTATCATTGTTCACTTTTTTATAAGGCATGAAAACATAAAACCATTTGGTGATATAACGATTGTATACTGTAAAAAGTAATACAAACATAACTATATTTAAATTAATTTCAAAATCGTCAATTAAAACACTGACGATTTTTTTCCCATAGTAATTGAGCCCGTGACGTCATTATTAAGAAACTGTAAAAAATAATTAACAAGTAACCATTGATTAAACAGTCATCATATTTAAATTCGTTTCTTAAAATACTACTCTACTCCCATTTGGTAATTTGATTAATACATAACCTCAAATCATATCACAAAAGTATTCATTCCTACAAGTCGTTTAACAATGATCATTTCAAAACGAAACAACTGTACTGCAATGAAACTTTTTAAGTGTTTTTAAGGCTTTGCCTTCAAAAATTCAATATATGATTATGACAAAATTTCAATGTATTTTTATTTATTTCATTCACGCAAAATGGGCGCAGTGGTCGTCTGGTTGCGGAAATCAGCCCGACCCTAACTTATTTATTTCATGGTCGTAGAAAAAGTATTGTATGCCACTGAACGCAGCTTCGCTGTGTGGCACAAACTAGCACTACTGTTACAATGGCTCTTGTTACTTGGCAGTGGCATAAATAACTAGTAAATTTCTAATTTTTAAAAAAAATTACATAGTCTTAAGTCTTTGAAAATACCTAAATTTTTGTGAACAATGCCAATTCAACTGTATGGTCCGAAACAGAAAGCCAGTGTTGGTAGTAAGTAATTATCATCTGTGATATTCTGAACTTTCGCGATTGTAGCACTCGTTTCGTATCTGTATAATGTGGTTGAATTTTTACAAATGAACAAACAATATCTGTATAAGATTTACACAAGCCGCTAACTCCCGTACCCAAAATATGAGAGGAAGCTATAGTTCTTTAATGTGCTTTTTACTTTCGAGCGACAAAGGAGTGAAGGAGGTGTTGTGATAGCAAAAAAATCAAAGTTGATATTTGATAGGGATCATCTTACACTAATGGAGTCTAAAAACAAAACGTCCGTCCGGTGGACTAGTTCCTAAACTACTGGACGGATTTGGGTGAAATTTGGGTTAGGGCAATATGATTTTTATATCTACAGGCGTTTTTTCAAAGTTGTCTTATCTTAATTTTTTAAGGTTGATCATCTTACACCAATGGAGTCTAAAAACAAAACGTCCGTCCGGTGGACTAGTTCCCAAACTACTGGACGGATTTGGGTGAAATTTGGGTTAGGGCAATATGATTTTTATATCTACAGGCGTTTTTTCAAAATTCTCTTATTTTGATTTTTTAAGGTTGCCACAATAGGAAAAAAAACACGTCTTATTTTTTACCCAAAAAAGGCTCTAACGATTTTCAGGAAACTGGGTATGTTACTTTATTTGTATACAGCCTGACGGCAGGCGGCAGTCCGTTATTCCAACAAAAATTGGAATAAGGTACCTACCACAAAAATCCAGATTGTGTTACTTTTTTCCCAAAATGGTTATGACTATTTTAAAGAAAAATTGTGAATAATAGGGGCTTAATTAATAAGGCCTTCTGCACTGGTTACTTCATTATTCCAGAAAAAATCTGAATAAGTTACCAAATACCAAATTATTTTCAAGTCTGATATACCTAGCTTTATTCTTTGCTACTAAGTAAATGTAACGTATAAGGTGTATTTGTGTATGCCCGACTGCGACAGACGGTGAAGGCTTCGCGAGAAAGTATGCACAGCGTGGCTGTACAATTTATTATTATTATTATTTTACTGAATATTTTTTTCTGTAAAATAAAATATTATAGGTAAAGGATACAGCTGATGCGCGATATGGTAGGCCAGCAACGGTAGCGCGTGGTGACAGTTATATGGCGCGCGCGCAGCCGCTAGGTGCGCGCGCGCACGTCTGCCTCCCGCCGCGCGACTATACTCGTAAACAACGCCTTGGTTAGCCTCGCTCAGGGAACACGCAGTGCTGTCCGCGCCTAGAGCGTTCAGTTTCAGACGGAAGAGCTCGGAAGTGTTCGGTGATCTATGGAAGGACGTAACACTGTAATCAAGCTTTAGTTTTTTTATATTCATGTCTTGTATTCTTAGATTAATAATCAAGGTGAGATTGAGTTTCATACAACATTCATTTCAAAAAGCGGGGTAACGCTTGTCCTATACATACGTATACATCTTTACCTAGAGTGGTTACGTTGAATAGTGTTTCGACACGTGACAAGTCCTTTCCTTCACTGTAACCGAGACAAGTGCATGCGTCAGAACGAGATAACAATATGTCACATCATAGCTCGGACTGCTTTTCAAGCGACTTCCAAAAAGGAGGAGGTTCTCAATTCGTCTGTATGTTTTTTTTTATTATGTATGTTACCTCATAACTTTGGACTGGGTAAACCGATTTATACGATTCTTTTTTTATTTCAAAGCTAATGCTTCCCGTGTGGTCCCAGATAAATTTTATCAAAATCGGTGTAGTACTTTATTAAAAAAATAACAAAAAACAAAAATAATAATGCAAAAATGTAATAATTTGTTGCGATGGAAGTCGGTTTTTTAACGTGTTTAGCGTTTTAAATTATTTACTTGATACACAGCGCGCAGCCTGGCCGTGTGCTGGTGCAGCTGTAGCAGCGCACAGTACGCCTGCTAGTACACGACATATTGCCGCGCGCCACACCCAAAGTGGCCAGTACGACATTCGATACTCACATAGCACACGGTCTGGCCGTGTGCAGATGCACCTGCAGCAGCGCGCTGTACGCCTGCCAGTACACGACGCAGTGCCGGGCGCCACACCCAAAGTGGCCAGTACGACACTTGATACTCACATAGCGCACAGCCTAGCCGTGTGTAGGTGCAGCAGCGCGCGGTACGCCTGCCAGTGCACGGCGCAGTGGCCCGCGCCGGGCACGCCACCCGCTCCGCGCGCCACGCCTAACGCGGCCAGTACGCCTCGGACTACGCGCGCCCTGAGAAAATTAAGAAACGCGAATGTTATATATCCTGTATTGTACACAAACATTTAAATGACAAGAACTTACAGAGGACGTGTACAAAGGTGGACTTATCTCTATAAGAGTAATCTTCCAGCCAACCTTACCGGGTGTTAGGAGACTTTAAAAGTATGGGGGGTAAAACTGTGTGTACTTAATAATCATATAAACTAAATAAAATACATTTAAATATAAACTACCTAATCTACGTACATAAATAACACATACTTATAATAAATAAATTAATAGAATATATAATACATAATACTTAACTAAAATTATAATAATTATTGTTCTTACTAAAATAAATACTATATAAATAAACTTACATGTTCTGTAGGGAAAGAAGATGCTCTTTAAGTTTAGTTTTGAAAGTGTTAACAGAGGGGCAGACAGAGTTTAATAACTACACGAATTAATTAAAAACCCAACTGCATAAAAACTTAACGCCTCTTTTTCGGCCAGTCGGGTAAAAATGTATCCTATGTCACTCACGGGATTAAAATGAATCTAATGACACCTCGCGCTCCAAAATCCGTCAAGCCGTTTAGGCTACCGAGCGTGCCAAAGAAATATACGTACATACATACAGTCGAAAAACATAAACCTCCTTCTGGCGCCGTCGGGTAAAAAAATATTTAACTACCGATCGGAACACCGCATCAACGACTGAAGATCTCAGATCAAAAGTTCAGATAGAATGCTCCGAACTGTCAAATTGAAGCCACTAAGATGTATGCGGTATCGGTGTGTTGTGTGTTATGTGTGTGTGTGTCTTCGATGACGTCTTAGCACATACTATCGAGTATTTTGGGGTTTTGGGGTTTTGGGGTGGTTGGCACATACTATCGAGTAATTTGGAGTGGTTTTGATGTCCTATATGTGCGTGTACAGTGAACGTACAGGTTGGGAGTGGTTTTGATGGGCTTCACATTGAATTTACGTGAGGTTCTATCTGAATTTTTTTTTTGATCAGAGCTGAAGATATTCACAAAATGTATGTTTCTCAAACATGCGTGGAATACTATCGAAGCAACCCAGAATGTTGTCTGTGATGGTGCCTTTTAAAAATTTGAAACAAAAACAATTGTACACAATATTATATATGAAATGGAGTATTCTTGCCTCTGTATTGTACTATTATCGCGACTGAGGGTTTCTAAAGCCGCATCCAAGTCAGTAAGAAAATTTTATGTAACTAACCTCATTTCAGCCATCTGACGAATAGCTTCTGTTACAACTGACACTCCCAGATCACTGGCGAAAAGGTTTTCATATTCACTCTGTTCTTCAGTTTCACCTTGAAAAAAAATGGAACAGTACAGTCCAAGAACTCGTATCTCCAGAGAGAAATCCTATGTCCCGTAAATGGCCCCACGTTTAAGTATGCCGTACAGCATTCTCCTCTCATACGTTGCTGTAGAGTGAGACAGATATAGGTAAATTTTCAAACAGTTTGATTTTCTCAGTCACGTCTTTGAATCTGTTACTTCACTCTACTTCTCCATCGAGCCATGAAGTGAAAAAACATTGCGTATTTACAGATTATTAAAGAAACTCTGTGGGTAAAGTTAGGCCCCTCCCCCGACATGGCTTTTGCAGTAGCGTGAGTTCACGGGAAGTAGAAAGTGAAATGCGGTGAGGGAAGATAGGAGTTACTAGAGGGCGCGCCGCAAAACGATTGCCGCTTTACGGCCGTTCCCAATATCCTATTTATCTGTGAATTTACCCTACTAGAGGTAGTAAATGCTATCTAACGTCCGTTTTTCCGTCCCAATAATATATACCAGGACCAGTATATGGAAACCGATTAATTTCTATTTATTATCGCATTTATGATGGTTTGATTAACAGAACTTATGATCTATGTAAAATCCAATACAATAAAGACGTTATCTAGTCATGATTATTCGTGATATGGAACGCATGGGAGGGCTCGGGGATAGCGTGTATCCAGGATAGATACGCAACTACCTGCTTTTATGGGACGCGCTTAAAGGATAGATCATAAACGTATTGTCTATCTGGGACCAGGTCTATCTTGCCTGTCCAATCGGTTATTGGGAACAGCTATTAATCTATCGGTGTACACTCACAGATTCAAAAGTCATGTTAGGGTGATCTCACTGTACCTATTTCTAAATTATAAAAAAAGTGGCCAAGTTCGTGTCGGACCACGCGCAAAGTAGGGTTCCGTAGTGTTTAAAAAAATATATGTATATTTTAAAAAAACCAAATTAATTTTTGCAGTTAGTAATACATAATTCTGTAAGGAAATCTATAGACTTTTTACAAATCCAACTTTACATCTCAAGTTGGTTGACCATTACTCCTAAACTAAGAATGCCTACTTAGACGCGATATTTTTCTTAAATAAATAGTGTTCTTAAATAACACAATAATAATAATAAAAAAATATTATTGATAAGAAAACTTACTTGCAGTCGTATCAATCTCTGGGACATCCAATCTGAGAGCATCGTTGAGCTCTAACACTGCGTTCTGTAAGTCTTTTATGGGCTCCAAAAGCGATGACATTTCGTCTATTTGTTGAGGAGTTAGCGTCTGAAACAAAATGAATTGATTAAGAAAAGGTAGACCTTCCTGGGAGTGGCGAACCGTAGGCACCATACAAAAAGTTCTGCGCTCATCAGCAAACAATACGGAGGAAGTCCATTGCTCTTAGTCCCATTTACGTGTTCACGTGCAAATCTTAAGCAAGCTTGTCTGTGAGCTGCAGACCATTTGCTGGTCTGAAAGGGATGACATCTGCTTCCGTCACCCTTCTTCTTATAGTTCGTGCACTTAAGGCTACTACACGCACTTGATTCAACTCTTGTTTGATAATAACCGATGTTAAAAAAAATATTTCTCAATAAACCTGTCATCACGAGGAGTAGCTACTCGAGTTCTGCCGGTAGAATCGCCATCATATGCATATATCTGATGGCGACTGTACCACGCATTCTTTGGAAAGACCCTGTCTCCACAAACCTCTCGTACAGACGAGAAACTTTAGACTGGTTTAAATTTTCCATTGTTATTTGGTCTAAACCCTGCTCTACTAACGCCACGATTTGTGCGGCTTTCTCAGGCGTTCTATCCATATTACTGTGAGATAACGGAGAAGATAGTTATTGAATTGATCATGATGATTTAACTTAAAGTGTTTTTTAATAACGATCGTTGAAAACATTACCCTAAAAATGCGTTAGCCTCAAATTATAAGTGTTGTTTTACAAGGCGATAGTCATTTATTTCGTAACTGCTCCATTTTTAAATTTGATATTTTTATAATGATTATGAAAAGTAAACTTTTACATTAAAAGACATCAAAAAAGTTTTCATACATTATAGAAATAGTTATTTATGATACAAGGGTGGTAAAAAGGTAAATAACAAACCAGCGACATTTGTAAGCCCGAGCCGCAGGCGAGGGTTTACCATCGTCTCGAGTTTGTCATTTACCTTTTTACCACCCTTGTATCAAACGACGTTTTTCAATACAGTTGTGAGAAAACATGTAAAATCATAAATTGCATTGCAAATCAGTTTACACAAACAAACACGTACCGCTGACACTGTAAATGGCGCGAATTTGGTTGCCCCAACGATAACCATTAATTACTTGCGTATCACGCAGTGCGCATGCGTAAGGTTCCTAGTGTGAGGAGGATGACTATAGCAATTTGTTCAATTTCAACATCAAATTCAATTTGGTGGTTGCTACGTGAAATTCACAACCAAGAGGCAAAGATGACCTATTATTACTAGTGTATAAGAGGCGTGCATGCCAAATTGAACTTGAAATGCATCTTATTAATAGTCCGACTTTAGAAGTCATCCTTTACTTTGATGCAGTTTATGGGTCCGTCAGTGGCCAACTACGCACCTGCCAAATGTAACAAAAAAAGTAATAGAAATACATGTGTGTAGTAAAATAAGTCCAGAAATGATTATCGTAACACATGCGAATGTGTTTATGCTGCGAACCGTATTAAGAGGAACGCGTTACCTGAGGCGGTATGCGGGCGAGTGCCTAGTTGGCTTGGTGGATTAGTACTAACCACATCACTATACTTTCATTTCGATAACTAGTAAAGTTTTGAAAGTATCAATTACTTTATTGCTATTCTATGAATTATATTATGTCACTCCCGCTGATTGGTCTTTTTTTTTTAAATTACAATTGGTAAGCCCTTGGAATCATCAATTGGCCATCAAATGTGTGTTCCTGAATCCAATAAGTTTCAGCCAACTATTGAAGATTTCCCCTCAGCTACGAGTATACCAATGCGGTTTCATATTGAATCCAAAGTATTAGCTAGCAATCTATTGAGGGGATTTTTTTTACCTCTGAGTATTGCTAACAAAAAAATATAAAAATGTGTAACAAAATTTGTATGAGTCGTTAACAGGGGCTTCTAATTGTCATACTGAACTACTTTGCCAAAGATCTCCACAATATTTTTTTAAATTTATACAATTTAACCGAGCGCACGGTAAGCGGCACCCGGAGCGCGCACCTCAGGCGCTTGCTATGTTTTGTGCCCTGCGCTCACATACGCACCGGCAGCGGGGGCGCAGGAGCCGGCGGAGATGACAGCAGCAGGTGCAGCAGGCGCGGCAGCAAGCGGTGCTGAGGCGCCGCGCACGCATACAGGCGCCGCTCGAGCTCGGCGGCGCCAGCGGGCGAGGCGGCGCGCTCCCAGGCGGCGCCCGCCACCACCACGCGCACCGCGTCTGCGGACAGGTCGCCAGTGTCGCCTGGCAAACACAATAGAGATGATGACAACATCAAAAAAACATGAACTCTCGATCACTAAATTACACTCCTACTGAAACTTAGAAAAATCTTACTCGTTTTGTTTTCCATTATATTTAAAATTTTTGATTCACCAAAATCACAAAATGAGTAAATAAATGACGCTGCAAAACTATGAAGTCAGGCCTAGGCATTTTAAACATTTTTAGAACACAATGTCTCTTTGAAAGATGATGAAAAGTAACTCAGATGGCTAGCAGTCATAATCCCTATTCGTGAGAAGAATGGTACAACATGAGAACACTCACTTAAAACTGCAGCACCTATCAAAATAATGGGTCTTCAAAATATTAGTGAAAGTGTGGACGCAAAACTATTATTCGATAAGGAGTAGCGTGCATCACCACCCGCTCCCTGCGCTTGTGGCAAGGGATCTACAAAGACAATACGCACCAGTGACGCCATCGACCCGAGGGGCTCCAAGCTCTCGCACGAGCGAGATACTGGCGCGCCGCACTACCGCGCACCATCACCCGCTCTCTGCGCTTGTGCCTAGGGACCAACTAATACGCACAAGTATCGACAGAAATGTCAGAGGACTGTATGATCCTTTCCAGGGGCTCCAGCTCGCGCACAAGGGAGATGCCGGCGTGCCGCACTACCGCGCACCACCACCTGCTCCCTGCACTTGTGTCTAGGGACCAACAACGACAATACGTACCAGTGACGCCGTCGACCTGCATGTCGGGGGACAGCATGATCCTCTCGAGGGGTTCCAGCTCGCGCACGAGGGAGATGCCGGCGCAGCGCATTACCACGCAACACCAACCGCTCCCTGAACTTGTGCCTAGGGATCAACAACGACAATACGTACCAGTGACGCCGTCGACCTGCATGTCGGGGGACAGCATGATCCTCTCGAGGGGTTCCAGCTCGCGCACGAGGGAGATGCCGGCGCGCCGCACTACCGCGCACCACCACCCGCTCCCTGCGTCTTCTGTCTAGAGACAAATTATTACAGTCGTCATTATCGAAAATCATCAAAATCACGGAAGCTATGATGAGACAATGCAGGTACTCATTAAACCATAAACAGGGTGTAACAAAATTGGTGTAGGTCCCGTTAACTGGGGCTTGTACTCATCATACTGATTAACATTGTTATAGAGAACAGGGTAGCCAGAGGATATAGACATAGATAAAGCGTCGGTGGCTCAGCCGGTAACGACTCGGTTCTTCTAACCAGAGGTACCGGGTTCAAATCTGGACGGCCAATGTACCAATGAGTTTTTCAAAAACTTACGTACATACTTACCGATTGCTTTAACGGTGAAGGAAAACATCGTGAGGAAACCTGCACACACCTGCGATGAAACTCGAAGGTTGTGTGTGAAGTTGACCAACCCGCACTGGGCCCGCGTGGTCGACTAAGGCCTGATCGCCCTAATTCAGGGTAGGCTCGAGCCCCTCGGTGGGGACGTATGTGAGCTGATATGATGATGATGATAGACATAGATATTACAAGTTTCCACCTATATGTATAACGTTAATATTATTGCTCTATGACTGCTGAAATCAGTAAAAAATAACTTCATACAAATCGATTAGCTGATTGACCAATTTTGTGAATTTTTGTATGGAGTCCATTTTTTTGAGAATTTATTGTGAAAGTTACTGAACTTAAGTATTTCTTGAAAATATATACATGAGATTAGTTTACCTGCGACCCGCATACTAGGCAAAGAACCAAAAATTTAATTTCAAATAAATCTAAAGAAAATCCGATCTTCATACATACATTGATTACCCAATGACCAATTTTAAGGCATTTTGTATGAGGATATAGTTCTTTTACGACTTTACTATACGTTTCTTAAAAAAAGCCATTCATTATAAGTAGAAGCCTAATAAAGAAAGCTGTAGCTGGGAAACTAATGCATGTATAACAATAAACTAGGTCTTATTTATAGATAAATACATGAGGTTTAATGTGTTTTTGCCACTGTCTAATCGAAACTTCCGTAGTTTTCGTATAAATTAAAAAAAAAGGAGAAAAAAATTACGATGTCGACAGCCCCCTATTACAAATACTATTTAATTGTTATATCGTCATGAAGGTAATTTATTGTAGATTTATTCGTTTTTTGACAGTTTGCTCCGAATAATGAGAAATATGCATGTTATTTATTTGCTTTAATAAAAGCTCATTCGTAGAAGAAACCGTATACAAAAAATAATTTTGAATAACTATAAAATAACCAAGATATAAGCCATTAAAGTTTTATCTCTATCTCTTTCTAGCAATACAGAATGTAGCACAGAGTTTATATGGACCGTGTGTTTTATGTCGTCACGTTTACATATCGGATCTCTTTGTCTAATTAGTAGTTGAAAATGCCGATTTGAATTTTAATTTCACTTTTTGACATTGTTTTTACGGAATTTTCATATTTTGTTACCAAAAGCGATAAAAAAAATTCGTGCCCTATTGTTACGATTTTCTGTGAAAATAAAACACGGCTTACGACACTTCGGAGGGGGACAGAGGGGACCTCGGGTGGTGTAGTCTGGGCACCACTGGGAAATAACTTTATGGTCTACTGAGCCTAAGTCCTGGCAAGGATGGCAAGTGCCAAGATTAGGAACTTTGTTTATGGGAAGCGAATCGTACTTAGCGAATCTTAGCAGACTTACATGCGTGGAAACCATGAAACCGAGCGGTTTCTGTAGACCCTCCATGTACTGCATGCACCAACTGTACAGATCTGACCAGCATCTGTGGAATTAACAACGAATAAATGACATAGAATATGGACACTTTATATTTTTTTAGTTTGTTTAGGTTCACAGTGTATGGATCTACACAGTGGTCCAACATCTTTAATGATAGCGTTAAAGCCAAAATCCCTAGCAACGAGCACGTGCTCCTGAGACACCTGCGCTTGAATGTATGAAGCTTCCCGAGATTTGACTATGGAATTATGGAATCTGAGGCTCGACCTCCGCCGTCTCGCCCCCGGTCTCCACACGATTGCCCTATTTAGAGTTGTCCGGTAGACGACTGATTTTATTTTATTCACAATTGGCAAACCCTTGACAACTCTCATTGAATGGATTCTTTAGACTGTGGTACTACGTTCTAAACACGCTACTTTATCTACAGTGTGGCACCTTCACACGCTGACGTTAAAGTTACCAACGTCGTGCCAGGTTACATCCAGTCCAATAAGTCAGTATAAGTTTTAAAAGATGGCTCAACTTCTATACTAGTAACGACCGAGCGCACCGACGACACCCGACGACAAGGGAGCAAAAGAAAATATCGTCGTCGTGAAAAAAAAGTTTGTTAGTAAGCTATCTTTTTTATGTTGTGATGCATTAATTAAGAATAATGTATTGTATTGTTGTTCTGATTGTAAGGTGTAATTCTACATTAAATATAAATAGTTGATATGATTAATATTGATAATTTTGAGTACTGAAGGACGAGGGATGGTAAATGAAAATTATTTAATCCAGGTAAAAAGTCAACTCGCACACGTATGCAAAACGTGGCGACACTATAACGCTGCGCTACATTAATACCTATTATATTATGTACGTATTTATGCAATAGCCCGTACACTGATTTTATAATAAATGTGTTTTATATCACTCTTAAGAAAAAAACATGTTTGCACTTATTTTTCTTCGTAATAACTTAAAAGCCAAAGAACGTAAAGACATGGTCAAGCTTTCGGTTGAGAGAAATATTGAATTATCCTGTGTTGAATTGGAGAAACATGTCATATTATGTGTGTACAGACCCCCAAAGGATGACAATTTCTTATTTTTCGAAAATGTATTAGAAGATGTCTTAAGTATATTAAGCAAAGGTAACAAATCTATCATTGTTTGCGGCGATTTCAATGTAGATATCCTTGTAAAAACAAGTTTAACAACAAGTTTAATAAGCTTATTTATATAGATTTTATCTAGATTTTTTGTTTCACGAGCCTACTAGAGTGACAGCAACATCAGCTACATGTTTAGATAATGTTTGCTGTAATGGCGAACACAGACAAAAAAGTATCACAGTGGTCAGCTTGTACTATTTCCATGTGAAAGAAGTAGAGAAATAATTACAGTTCAAACAAGACCTGTCACTACTCAAAGATTAGAGATGTACAAAGATGTACTTGTTCAAAAGCTACTAAACTCAATGTTAGATTAACAAGACCCAAATAGTTTTTTCAACTTATTTTTTTAAGTGCTCAGTACAGAGTTTGAAAACATATTTAAATTAAAAACAATTAATGTAAATCAAAAATTCAAGTTTAGTGACTGGGCAACTGTAGGTATATACAAGAGTAGAGAAAAATTGTTTTCGCTTTACGAAAGACAACTTTGATCTCAAGTTTGTTGAGTATGTTAAAAATTATTCAAAATTATTTAAAAGAGTTTGTTTGGCAGCTAAAGCCAACTTCATCTCTAAGAAAATTAAATATTCTGAAAATAAAATAAAAGCTGTTTGGAACGTAATAAACAAAGAGACGGGGAAAACAAAGCCACGAGAGAAACAATATGTCTTGCAAACTGATCGTGGTCTCATTTCTGAGACCTCGGAGGTAACAGAAGAATTTGAATCTTTCTTTACAAATGTTCCACTTAAAACAACCGAGAGTCTTGACTCGTCGTCTATTCTCGCGAATCAATTACTTTCTGAAAATGTACCAAATTGCGAAGAAGATTTTACATTTCGAAAAATTAATCCATACGTAAAAGCTTTTAAGTTGTTAAAACTAAAAAATACTGAGGATCTTTGGGGCATGTCTGTTAATTTAATAAAGTCCGTAATTTAAACTTTAGCCCCTTACTTGGCCGATCTATTTAACAATTTTATTTACACTGGAGTGTTTCCGGATCTCATGAAATTTAGTAAAGTTGTTCCACTCTTTAAATCGGGAGAAAAGAAAGACCCTAGTAATTATAGGCCTGTTTCTGTGCTACCAGTTTTAAGTAAGGTCTTTGAAAAAATTATACTAAACCAAATGTTGACTCACTTTAACATCAATAAATTGCTCCATAACCTGCAGTTTGGCTTTACAAAAGGGCGTTCCACAACGGACGCGGGAGTTGAACTCGTTAAAAACATATATGATGCTCTTGAGCATTTGACATTTAAATCCCAGAATGCGATAGGGATCTTCTGCGACTTGTCAAAGGCATTCGATTGTGTGGAACATAAAACTCTGCGTGTAAAACTGGACCATTACGGAGTTAAAAATAAGGCTCTAGATCTTTTAGAATCGTATTTAGTAAATAGGATACAAAAAGTACAAATAAATGGTACGAAATCAAGGGGTTCATGGGTAAAGATGCCTCAAGGCTCTATCGTGGGACCTTTCCTTGTTTTAGTTTATATTAATGATCTACCATTCATAATTGAATCACTGTCAAAAATTGTGTTGTTTGCGGATGATACATCACTAGTTTTTAGATTGACAGAAAAACTGATATGTCTGACGAAGTAAACGATACTCTTTTAAAAGTGTACAATTGGTTTACTATAAACAACTTAGTCTTAAATGCGAAAAAGACCAAATGTATTCAATTCACATTACCTAATGTTATTGAAGTAAACAACAATTTATCCTTAGCTGGTAATGTATTAGAATTTGTAAATCAAAGCGAGTTACTAGGATTAACTGTAGATTCAAGGCTTCAATGGGGCCCGCATATAGAAACACTAGCTGGCAGGCTTAGTTCAGCCGCATACGCAGTCAAAAAAATTAGGCTCCTTACGTATATAGACACCGCAAGACTGGTATATTTCAACTACTTCCATAGTATTATGTCTTATGGGATACTTTTGTGGGGACATGCAGCTGATATAAATACCATATTTTTTCTGCAGAAAAGAGCGGTTCGCGCGATTTATGGAATGCGTTCTCGTGAGTCGTTCCGACTAATATAATGACTTTCCCGTGTCAGTACATTTATGAAAATATAATGTATGTACGTAAAAATCTGAATCTCTTTTCACTGAATAGTGACAGGCACAGTCGAAATCTTCGGAATAGGAATAAACTTCAACTAACTTATACCAGACTTAGCAAAATCAATAAATCCTTTGTGGGACAATGCTCACTCATGTATAAAAAATTACCCGATGATGTGTTAAAATTGACAGAAAAACAGTTTAAAAATTGTATCAAAAGAACTCTTTGTAGAAAAGGTTATTATAAGACATCCGAGTATTTAAATGACAAAAATGTATGGGTAGACAGTGTTTCTTCTATCAACACTACTAATCATGTTTAATAGTAATAAAATGATGACCAACCTAAGAATTGATATGGAAGCGATGAGACATGACAAGTCTAGTACTTTTTTTAATCAATATTTTTAACTTAGCATTGACATGAGTGGTGCATGCTCGCTTAAATGTTCGTGCGGATGGTGGCGCATCGGGAGCCGGGTCGTTCCTTTCCCTCTAATATGGTTGATGGGAGCGATGGCTGACTCTCGCGTTATACTCGTGACCGGGTGCTGTCCGTGTGAACTGGCCTACTCTTGTTAAATGCATTCATTGATTTTTTTCATGTATAACTTTTCGTGTCATATTGTTTTCATGTTCTAATGACATAATCTATCTACATATAATCAAGGATTTAATTTTGACTTCATTAACTAATTTTATTTATTGTTTATTTCTTGATTCTTCACAAATGACATTGTTATTATTATTTTATGACTATCAGAAAGAGTGTAATTTGCACCTATTTTGAATAAATATATTGAATTGAATTGCCAAAAACATCCGTCCGCCGGCCCTTCACGCTTTCCCCACGGCTCAAGGGTAGCTGCCATACAACAAACATGGAAAAATATCAAAAACGGCAATATTTTTATTAAACTTTGCAAGTATTAACTTTTAAAAATGCTCTATGGACATTCTATCAAGTGGAGGTATTGGTTATTCTGGCAAAATTCATTAAATGTAGGCCCCATACAACGTCCATTTTATGTATGCAATTTTCTTAAAGTATAAATCCGCTTCTTATTGTTGCTTTTTTACTTTAAGCTATAAAAATAATTTTACTGTCAGTTTTAGTATAGGTGTGACGTGTTGTTGACTGTACGTTTTCGCGAGAAAGCATGTACAGTGCTGCTGTACAATTATGTTTTCTACCACACAGTGGATTTTATTTTTTTTTATTTTTCATATAGCTTTAGACATTGAGATCCTAAACTCTAACTCCTGAGTCATGATTTAAGGCTATTTATGATTTTTCTTGTATTCAAGTAATTTCTATACAGGGTGTAACAAGGTTGGTATAGGTCCCGTTAACTGGGGCTTCCACTCATCATACTGAACAACTTTTGTTCTAAGTCTTTGCTGAAATCGCAAAAATTTTTTTTACTCTTCATACAAATCGATTGATTGCCGTATGGCTCCCGGCTTAGAATCGGGCCATCCTATTTCCTCCAATAGGCTTTAGTAACATACGCTGATGCAGATTATACAGAAGACCGAAGAGTACAATCAGCCACTATGCTTGGCGTTCGTGGACTATGAGAAAGCCTTAGATTTTTTTTATTTTTTTTTATTTCGGTTGAAACTTGAGATGTGTTACAGTCTCTTCAGCGGTGCCAAATTGACTATCGATATATCGAAGTGCAATGAAAACGCCACCATGTCGGTTCGCCTCCAGGATCAAAACTCGGAACCTATCTGGCTGCAGCGAGGGGTGAGACAGGGAGACGTTATATATCCGAAACTGTTCACCGCCGCCCTGGAAGATGTTTTTAAGCTTTTGGACTGGGGTGGACTCGGCCTCAATATTAACGGCGAATACATCACCCACCTTCGATTCGCTGACGATATCGTGGTCATGGCTGAGACTATGGACGACTTAGGCACAATGCTCGATGGCCTCAGTAGAGCTTCTCAACAAGTGGATCTTAGGATGAACATGGACAAGACGAAATTATGTCACACGTCCGTGTCATACCTACTCCTCTGAAGGTTGGAGGCTCTACACTTGTAGTTGTTACCGAATAATTATGTATACATGGGACAAATAGTCCAGTTAGGTAGGTCCAACTTCGAGAAAGAGATCAATATACTAGATGTTCTTTGAACAAGATTCTATAAGTACCTAATTGTCTGCGGCGTAAATACATAATTTATCACTTATCAGTCTTGCCTAACATATGGTCACCTTATAAGAAAGAGACAAATCAGAGGTCTTCTCTGACCAGCGCCGACAGCAACTGCATCACCGAGTTCTTTTTCCAGATAAATTAGTATATATAAATTCCTTACTGTATTATATTCTAGGTAAATAGCGCCATCTATGATTAGTTTTACGTACTAATGGAACATCAAGTTGTGGGTAATCGATACGGGGTTGGCAACACAGACTTAATGTTAGCAAGTTTTTTTGATGCACACGACAGGTGTAGTTAGCCAACCTAACCGAGCGAGGTTAAGTGTAGGGCGCCTGACTCGAAACGCGCGTGACCATTTACATACGTGTCTCTGTACAATCATTTGAAGAATTATTTGTAAACTCATCTAATAGAAGTTTGATCATTTAAATCGACGTTTATTTTTGATAATGAATCCCTCGAAGACTATTCAGTACATAAATGTACGACCATTCTATATTTGATTCAAATTATCGTCATTATTCTTTCGTTAATCAACCCATAACATTTCACTGCTAGGGCACGGGTCTCCTTGCAAACTCAGGAAGAGAAGGCCATCCTCCACACTCAGAGGCCAAGTCTGGGCTGGTGGTGGTTGTAGGGCTAGTGACGAACCCCACTGTCAGAAGTTTTTCAAGCCGCCTATAAGGCATCTGACACGGCTTAACGACTGCCATCTAATGATAGCATTCGGCACCAGCAGCTAAGCGTGCCTTTCGAAGCACGGAAAAGCCGAGAAAAATGGCAACACCTAACCGTCAAACCCATCCAGGTGATGTAAGTGCTTTAGGTCAGTTAACCTGGTGTGATCACGCAACCAAGCAAATCGCACTGAGCTTCGGCCGTGATTATTTACTTTAAATTTTATACCAATGGGTGTAGTACTGACTTGTGCATGTGGTGCGCGCGGTCAGCGGTGGCGGGCGCGCGGCGCATGCGAGTTTGCACCGCATCCAATAACGCCTCCCCGAGGTCCGTCGTCGCGTGACCCTCATTGTTGCACCAAGTGCGACGGTATATCTGGAAAACGTGACCATTTTAGAGTTTCGTAGTCGAGGTTGGCATTCGGATCTTGGTCTTGGCGAGAGCGACAGGCAACTGAGACCTGGTCGCGCAAACCATTGTTGTAAAACGACTTCGTAAAAAGGAGGAGGTTCTCAATTCGACTGCGTTTTCTTTGTGTGTTTATCATCGATATCTTCGCCAATTGTAAACCGATTTTCATGACTCTTTTATATACGATGCTTTTATGCCTCAGGGTTCGTCCCATATAAATTTCATTAAAATTAGTTATTCTTTTTTAAGTGCCAATAGTAAAATCCGGTAAAATCAAAATCAAAAGCCATCAAAATCTCAACTTAATTTTTTTTGCCATAACAATACCTTCTTTATTCCTTCGTCGCTCAAAAATAAAAATAGATAACAATAACCTACTAGTATCTGGTCAACATTATGTATTAAGAGCGTATACAGAAAATAGTTTCCCATACAAACTTAAAATTACTAGGTATTTCTTAAAAATAGATGAGCTTCCATCTTCGGCAACATCGTCACTTACCACCAGGTGAGATGTTGTCAAGGGTTTACCAATTGTGAATAAAAAAAATAAAAAAAAAGCCGGATCTAATGAAACTTTACACACATAAGCAAGTCGCGAAAATCTAGTTTGTGGATAGATTACATATTCTAAACACTTTATTTTAAAAAAGGTTAGCGAATTTCAAGATTACTTTGAAAACCTTAAACCACTATTATTTAGTGACAACACTTATTTTTTAAATATAATCTATCTACTAACCATACTTTCGTGACTAGCTTATGTGTTTAAAGTTTCATTAGATCCGGCTCATCTATTTTTAAGAAGTACCTAGTAATTTTAAGTTTGTATGGGAAACGATTTTCTGTATACGCTCTTAATACATAATGTTGACCAGATTCTAGTAGGTTATTGTTATCTATTTTTATTTTCGAGCGACGAAGGAGTAAAGAAGGTATTGTTATGGCAAAAAAAAAATAAGTTGAGATTTCGATGGGGAACAATTGTCTTACACTAATAGTCTACAATAATAATTTAAAATGTGTGTGTGTGTGTGTGTGAGCGTATGTGTGTACGTCCGTCCGTTGCTCTAGTTCCCAAACTACTGGACAAATTTGGGTTAGAGCAACATTACTTTTATATACCCAGCTGTTTTTTTTAAATTTCTCCTATCTTAATTTTTAGGGTTACCCACCATAGTAAAAAATCACTTATTAAAGTGAAACTTTTATTACATCGTCTCATTTTTTTTCGTCTGTGTGTTGCTTGTCGCGTGATGGTCGCTTTCGTCTGACGATATGATCGTTTCGTCCTCCGTACCGTAGCGAGAGCAGCCATGATCTTTTCGTCCTCTGTAAAGTTTCACTTTTACTGTGGTTTCATAAAATCACACACTTATTTTTTATTCTTTACTTTAAAAATTACTCTAACGATTTTGATGAAACTCGGTATGTTACTATAACTGTATGTATATGCCCTACAGTATGTGGTATTCTGTTCAAATAAAGATCGGAATAAGGTACTTCCCATATAAATTCAGGTTGTTTACCTTTTCTCAAAAATTCCTCTAACGATTTTCATGATATTGGTAAATAACTAGAACTTAATAAGGCCTAACTAATGAACAGAGTACTTAATTACTCCAGGAAAAATCAGAGTCAAGTTCTTCCCATACATACCAAGATTATTTGGAAAATATTATCATAATCTATATCATCATGTCTGATACACCTTGTAGCGTGGTGCGCAGTTATTTAACCTTCTTTCATTCGATCTTTATTCATCCATCTATTTCTTTTTTTTCGCGCCTGCGCTGTCAAACTATCTGACAATTTCCTTAAAAAACAACACTCGATCATCAGCTCTCATCACAATAAATTTAATAAATTCATACTTTAATATTTTCTAAAAGACCCATTACGGGTAAGAATAATTTATGTTTTTATACGTTTGTTATTTATATTTAAAATTTCAGTGTTCTAACGTTTTTATAATCTGTATGTTATTTTCAGGTCTTATATCTTATATTATATCATTAAATTATCTGAACACGCACGGCATCATTTATGGAACCCACTCCCTACGCCCTATCCACCTAAATACCTGCCGTGCGACACTGGCGCCTAAACGTGGTAATTTGTAAATAAACCGAAGATCTGTAAGTTTTTGTACATTATTAACCTGAAACCACTACATCTCCGCAAGATCTCCGACATCAAGTTTTCATCCTTATACCTACCGACGTGAGCAGTACCATCTCCGAGCCCTACCTTCGTCACCAGTTTTCATCCTTGTACCTACCGACGTGAGCAGTACCATCTCCGAGCCCTACCTTCGTCACCAGTTCAAGCCTACTTCAATTTTATTTCTTCCTTAGTTTAATTCCGTTAATTTTTAATTTATTTGATTTTGTAAAACAGAGCATCAATTTCACAAAATCACCACATTCATGTGCATATCATAGTAAGCCATTTCATTATTATCATAGATAATACCACATTATATTTTACATGTACTTTCGGCACAATTATTAGTTTTCATTCCATTTCATAACAAAATATTATTTCTTTTTGTTTACTAACAATATTGCTTGACATAACTTTCAAAACAAACAAATAGGATCAAAAAAGATTGGATCATTTCCATAAATTGTCTATACCTACCTCTTTAAGACAAAAAAGATTTTGCTTATAATATTTTACATTTTTATCAATTATTGAAAAATATTTTAACACAGTTTCATAAACATGGATACTAATGAACTGAACAAACCGGAAGTGATTTATGAATTAAGATTGAGAGGACAAAATCCAAACGCCACTCAAACGGCAGAGGAGCTCCGTACTCAATTAAATAACCTTTTAGTCTTACCTGACTGTCCCACACCTACAGATACCAGTCCGAACACAGATAAGAAAATTTTTTTCCGCTCCGATAGATTGCGTAAGGAGGCGTGGCACACGCGTCGCCTTCATGCATAAACGGGTATGTTGCTGTCATTCGTAAATGATTGTACTGCGCACAAATTGCACAACTTCATGACAAGCTGAGCTCCGAGTATTTTTGTGACAAAATGCCGAAATGTGCTATAATAAGCTGCAAAAATGCAAGTAGTAAAGTGAATTTAAAAAAGGGAGGAGTTTCTTACCATGTGTAAGTGAAAAACATTAATGAAAATCAATAGTTATATAAAAATATGAATATTTGTTTTTGGGTCTTTGTTATTTAGTGCGAGGGTGTTGTCGATATTTTTCAACGATATATTTTTATTTTTACTTTCAGTTTTCCAAAAAATCCTGAATTGAAGGAAAAGTGAATCACAAGTACAGGGCGTAACAGTAATTGGTTTCCCACAAAAACAAGCACTGTTTGCTCAAAGCATTTTAACGATGATGACTTTGTGGTTACACCAAACAAAAAATACATTAAATGTTTTGCTCTGCCTCATGTAGACGTTTGCATACTGACTTCAGTATGTATCGGTCGTTCTAATTATTTTCTTTACTTTTTACAAATTTACAACCCCATAGTACTGGAAAACATAGTTTGGGGCTAGATGAAAGTGTTTGATTTGTTCATGAATATTTTTACTGTAAGTAGGTAAGTATCTAGTAAGCATCTTTAAGTAGCAAAAATTATAGTTTTAATAAAGCTTTAGTTTAGTTTTCCTTGAAATAAATCATTAGTACAGGTAAGCAACAAAGTATTTCGTGGCTTAAAAAACGTAATAGTTTGTTACCCATTCGTAAAAACATAAAACTCGAAGTCAACAGAAAAAGGTTGCTAAGCAACGCATATGTTGACAGTTATAAACAGCAATAAGTACCTATTTACAGTGGCACGACTAAGCAGTCCGCGGACTACGGTAAATATTAAATATTAGGGTAGTAAATTATTAGGTTTACTTTTTGTAAGTACGAAGTATTTATGTATAGTAACATTACATTGTTTAAAAATAGTAACTAAGGGTTTTTTTATCTTCGCATCGGAACCCGCTTTAGGTACATCATTTTATTAGCCAAGGGACGTCCACTGCTGGACAGAGGCCTCCCCCAAGGTTATCCACAACGACCGCTCTTACGCTGCCTGCAAGCAGCGGTTGTCGGTCCACCGAGTTGGAGGCCTGCCTAATCTACGTTTTTCGTTACGCGGTCGCCACTCAAGAACTTGACTGCACCAACAGCCATCTGTTCTATGTACAGGTTGTTAGGTTGTTGTTGTATTCTAACTTTGTATAAATTCTGAAATTGCAGTAATGTTTTAAAACAGAAGTTGTTCAGTTTCATGAGTAGCTTTCTTAAAAAATGTGTTCTATTAACATCCTATATAGGTACTTCGATTTTTTTTCAGTTTGATACAAGTCCAATAAAAGTAGACAATGTTTCTGGATCGGCTCTGAAACGAAAACAGCACGTAGTTGAAGACACAATTACCAGTTCCAAAAGAGTTCGACAAGAAGACCAGAAACTTGAAATTTGGCATGAAGATAATTTATTGGACATATATAAAGGATAAATTATAAAACTAGCCAAGTGTGAGTCGTACTCGTGCACCAAGAGTTCCGTATCACCAATACTCATAAAATATATAGACCACTTCCAGGTGACTTGGAAACTTTAAGTTTGGCACCGAGGTAGGTTATTGGACGTATACAAGAGAATAACTCAAAAAATGGCCAAGTGTTAGTCGTACTCACACAATTTGGGTTCCGTATCACCACTGAGAGAATAACTCAAAAAATGGCCAAGTGTTAGTCGTACTCACACAATTTGGGTTCCGTATCACCACTGCACTGCTCATTGGAATAATTATATGGGACACTTCCAGGTGACTTTTTTAATTTGAGATTTGGAATCGCAATGGGTTTATTGGACGTATTAAGTAAAAATTATAAAACTAGCTAAGTGTGACTCTGGCTTGCGCACCGAGGGTTCAGTACCACCAAAAATATCTTATATGTATATCTATTACTTAAACAAGGATAGGAAATTAGTATTTGTACTTTACATAATTTAATGATATCCGAACAAAACATAAATTAGAAATGGGGCCAAGTTCGATGTAAAAAATTACAGTGATCTAAATGGGTAGGTACCAAGTTGTATAGTGCTTCCTAAAATTAAGTCATAGCTACGGAACAGAAATATTTATTCTCAACTTCTCCAAATAATAGAAAAATTACAACGGTTTTCAGTTAAAAAAAATGTTTTGTGCTACTAAATGGTTTAAATTGGCAAGTTTAAATGATCAAGGCGCCAAGCAAGCCAAGCTTACTTTTTAAAAGTAAATAATATTCATTATAGAATAAAATTGAATACTGAAATCTTTCCAAGTTACACCATGCAGAAGCACAGAACATAACAACTTTTTTAAGAAACTGAAAACCGTTGTACTTTTTTCTGTTATTTGGAGAAGTCTAAAATAAATATTTCTATTTGAAGTTCCGTAGCTATGATTTAATTTTAGGAACCACTATACCTAGAACTTGGTACCTACCCATTTAGATCGCTGTAATTTTTTTATATCGAACTTGGCCCCATTTCACATTTATGTTTTGTTGGGTTCGTTTTGACTTAGACCCAATTAGATAATTAATAATTAATAGATAATTAGACATGACAGACACAATTTTTTTAGTTAATATTTATCTTATTTTGTATTGTAAATATTATTATGCGCATCCAAACATTTGTTTTATATTGACAACTGTCACAAAAGTCCTGTACATAAAAAAAACTAAATTACGCAGGTTTATTAAATAACAATAAGTTTATTTTTATCTCCTGTAATTTTGTAATATAATATATACACTGTGCAATCTGAAATTGGAGCTAGAGCTGGGTGAAGTCGAATGAAATAATGTGATCCTTTTAAGATAGTCCTAAAATGTTAAATGTTTTTCAAAACATTAAATGTTCAATGTTTGAAATGCACATATACGAGTATATAGACCACGGCACTGTAGGATTGTCGTTGAAGCTATCAAAATATTTCATTTGATCCCAGCTCCCATTTCACTATTTTGCACTATATCTATTACAAACAGCCTGTGTATTTTTGAGTTAAGGAAAATATATATGGCTAATGTTTATAATTTTTGACACGTAAGTAAAGAATATATTTTAATTTTATAGCAGTTAAAATATATTTTATAATAAAATGAAGGTTATGAGAATGAAATTTTAATTATTATTTGAATATATAAAACTTAAGCTACTCTGCTCACTTCGCACGCAGCGAAGTGGCAGGAGCACCTCCAGTAGAAGCACAGTCGGCTAGAGTTCAGTGCGACGGGGAGAGAAAGCGTCGAACTATCCGGGCATTATCGAGGAGGACTGCTTTCTGCATTGCTGCAATTATTGGTCTGCCTCGGAGATCCAGCCGCCTTAGGTAACGTTCAAGGTCGGCTGAAATTAGTTCGTTCACGGACAGGACTACGGGGATGATTTCAGTGGATTCCACTCGCCACATATTTTATTGGCATCAGCCTGCACGAGGTTTTCGTCATATGGGATAGTGATATCAACCAAAAACACCATTGACTGCGCCCGATCCATCAACACGATATCAGGCTTATTCGAAGGAATAGTCCTGTCCGTGATGATGGGTCGGTCCCAGTAGAGCTTGGCGCGGTCGTTTTCGAGAACCGGCTCCTATATAATTATTATTATTCATTTATTCTCAGGTTACTTAGTACTAAAAGTAGTAGATATATAAAAAACTTATAAAAATAACATTATATGTTATACTATAAATATAATACATTATATGTATGTCAGAGTGTAACTTAACCAAGATGTTAGTAGTTTCGGTGACGCGTTGATAGGCATGGTGCCTCGGAACCGCCGAAACACGATCTTTCGGCCAGAAGTCGGTGCTGGCGTTGGTCTCCAGCAGAGGCTTCGGCACGCGCACCACGTACGACGTGAAGTGCACGTAGTGGCGCGACTCCAGCGGGAACACCCGCAGGCCGTAGAAGGACTTCTGGTGGACGCACTCCGTCACGTCCTTAGCCGTGACCGAGTGGTGCAGCCACGACACGTAGAGCGCGACGTTCGGTGTGGCGGCACGCAGCACGGAGCCCTCTTCCGGTGCGGCCGTACCACACAAGCTTCTGCGAGGTTGCCTTCGGAATTTGCACCTCCTCTGTACCAAGGTGAAACCCTCCTCATCCACCCTGGCACGAGAGGGGTCGCTCGATGTAGGCGGCGACCTCGGTTTTCCGGACGACTTAGGTGGTGCGGGTCGCCGGCGGTGGCGTGCGGTGGCGGTGAAGTCACGGCAGCTCGCACGAACCAGCGGCGTTGGGTTGTCGGACACAGGCGCCCGCGGCGGGGGCTGAGCGGCCGCGCGGGCAGCGCTCACAGGCGGCGACACAGGCTGCGACGAAATCGCTGACACGACGGAGCTCGACGTCGGTTGTTTGTCGAGGGCTCCACGTAGCGCGTCGATGTAAGCTGGCCTAGTTTCAGTGCTGCGTAGCGAACGTACTTCATTGCATGTCGGTCAGACTCTTTTTTAGGAACACGATGTCCTTCAGCAGGCTGGTGACGTCGACGTGGTCGAACCTAACAGGCGGTAGTTTGGCCAGCTCCCGCGCCACAAACGACGGCATATCGTCAGAGTCCGTCTCCTTCAGGACCTTAATGATGTCTTGAAGGGACTTCTTTCCATGTTCATCACCCCTTCTATGGGGAGCGAAGGTGCCGCAGATCTTCAGTGACCGGTAGAGCACCTCTTTGGCGCTGCAGATGTCACTCACGCTGAAGTTGCTGGAACAGATGTGGATGGCAGACAGCTCGTCCATCACGTCCAGCTTCTGCTGCAGGAACGCCAGGAGCTATTTGACGATGACTGGCGCGTCGGAGGTGCTCTTGATGACGCGAGCAGCGGTGCGAGCCGCGCTCGACACGTAAAATGTATCACTATTAATTCCCTGACTCGGTAAATCGACCGCATCGCAGCGCGCATTGCACAGAACTATGACACTATATTATAGTAAAGTGTACGTACGTGTAATATTATAGTACGTGTAATAAACACCTAATCGATATCTGACGGTCCTTAAGGTCTCTGACGACGGATCCGTGGTCACTTTCGTAGCAATCGACGCAGTAACTGAAAAACCTACCATACCTCGCATTCCTAATATAATCTATCGATATTTAAAAAATGCCCTAATATAACCACAACACTATGAAAATGATACCATTTTTGGAAAAATTATTGCACGGGAAGTTTCAATTGAATAACCTTACTTCTAGTATTACGATCTGAAATTTTATTCGAAATAAATGTTTTTTAATGAATTGCACAACATTACGTATTATTTATTTAGTTCTAAACAATCACATTATTTTTTAAACTTTTAGTGTTCATCAATTAAACTGGGCAGTTTTACTATTCTGGTATCACCTTACCGTTGTCATTCTGGCAATTTTCATAAACTCAATCTTATTTAATACAGTTTTAAGTCTATTTTTATTAAATGATTTTAAAGGTTTGTTTTTTGTTTTTGGGGGAGGTTACTTTAAAAAAATACCCAATAGCATCAACCTGTTTGTAGTGTGCTGTATGTGTAATGGCTCGCTCGGTGCTAGTACTAAAAAATAAACATCAGCGTTCTATTTAATTCTTCTATTCTGTGAGTCCGAATGACTTCACTACAGATATGACGGACATTACTAAATGTTTGAAAATAATGGAATCTTGCATAAATACTTATCCAATGCGTAAAAACAAGATCCCAGCATACATTTCACATATTCAAAAAAGAATATGCCTGATTGACATAAACCAAGACTTGACAATAGAACAACTATCTACACTAAATTCACTATCCAGTGAATTTACAGAACTAAAAAACAGATACAGCACGCTTATCAACACACCCCAACAATCTGTATATCACTCAACAGAATCTGTAATAAACAGCACACCATCCATTTCTTACAACAACATACCTCCCCTTTCTTACTTTGATGCTCTAACACAAAAATTAATTTCTATTGGAGAGCACAAATACACTAGCGACCTCAAACGCTTCAAGTTCAAAGGCGATAGCTGCCCAAGAGATTTTATACAAAGAATAGAAGAGTTTGCTTCTGTTCGTAACATACCAGAGAGCACACTTTTCAAACATATCTTTGACCTTCTTTCAGGAATCGCTCTAGATTGGTTCAGAGCAAAGAAAGAAACCATAACAGATTGGCAAACATTACGAACCTTTTTAATAAAAGATTTTGAAATAAGTAACCATGATTATTTACTTAAAAAACAAATCGATAATCGCAAACAAAACCCTAATGAGAGAGTTATTATCTATATATCTCACATGGAATCTTTATTTTCTAAATTACACGAAAAAATTTCTGAAAAAGAAAAAATAGAAATAATATTACGAAACATCAGACCAGAATTTAACTTACGCATCTCACGAACCGATCTAATTTCTCTCATGTAAATTTACGGAAAAACTTTTAAATCTCAATAATCAATCCACCTACTATAACCCGAAGTTTTCTCAACCGTCAACCTCATTCGAACAACCATCTCACACTACTACAACGTACTACAATCAAACTACACCACATATACCCGAATACCCATTTAATAAAACTATCTATGCAGTAAAAAACCAACCAATACCCCAAAAGTTAACTACCTTCGCCTGCCCAAGATGTAGAACAAATTCACATCTCCTTGCTGTGTGTAAAAATACACAAAAAGTTTGTTATAGATGTGGCTTAAAAGACGTCATATTTCCCCATTGCCCTAACTGTCATAAGTCGAATTCAAAAAAACTAATTAAGAAGGAGATTAAACACATTCAATATTCAAATAATTATGATCAAAAAGATTGGACTGTTTGGCTTAACTATATAAAACTTTTTTTTAATTCAAATAATGTGAATACTCTCCTTTTTGAAAACAAACAAGATTCAATTCGACCATATTTAAATATTAAAGTTAATAATCTTATTTTAAACGGTTTATTAGATAGTGGTAGTTCCATTACCATACTTGGTAAGGACTCACACAAAATTTTACTAAGGTCAGGTCTCTCACTACGGAAGGACCAACGTATCTTAGGTACCGTAGCTAACGGTCAACCAATCAAATCTATCGGAACTATTTTACTTCCGGTAATTTACAATAATAAATTTTCCATAATTACTGCCCACGTAATTCCAGATATTCAAGAATCTTTAATTCTTGGCATTGATTTCTGGAAAACATTTAACATTGCTCCCAGCGTACTTCGCAACATTAATAATCAATTTAACTCACAAAATGACAACTTTCTAGTTCATTCAACTTCTACTAACCTTCACACTTATGAGAATTTAACTAAAACGCAACAAGAATTATCTAATTTAATAATAGAAAAGTTCAAACAAATTTCTACCGTAATTAAACCTTTAGGAAAAACTCACCTTGCTGAACATCATATCGATACCGGTGACCACCCTCCCATTCGTCAGCGATGCTACCGTTTATCGCCCGAAAAACAAAAAGCACTAAAAACAGAGGTCGATGAAATGCTTAAACTAGATGTAATTGAGCCTTGCGAAAGCCCATGGCTTAGTCCTGTCATTGTAACTCCTAAAAAAGATGGCACATGGCGCTTCTGCGTGGATAGCCGAAAATTAAATAGCATAACTCGTAAAGATGCTTACAAATTACCTTTGATTTCAGATATCTTAGATAATTTAAAAGATTGTAAATATTTATCCTCAATTGACATAGCCAAAGCATTTTGGGAAATTCCATTAAGAAAAGAAGACCGTCCTAAAACGGCTTTCCATGTTCCTGGACGTGGAATGTATCAATTTAAGGTAATGCCATTCGGTTTAACTAACGCTCCTGCAACTCAGCAAAGATTTTTAGATAATCTTCTATCAGACCTTATGCTGGATAACAATATCTTTTGTTACTTAGATGATATTGTAATAGCTACACCAACATTCGAACAGCACGTCGAATTACTGACGAAATTAATCTCTAAACTTTCTCAGGCTAACATAACTGTTAACTTCCCTAAATGTTCCTTCTTTAGAAATGAACTCAAATATTTAGGTTACATAGTAAACCAAGACGGCTTACATACTGACCCTTCTAAGGTTCAAGCAATTTTGAATATACAAACCCCTAAAACTGTTAAAGATGTTAAAAGATTTCTTGGAACTGCCGGTTGGTATAGACGTTTTGTTCCTAATCTTAGTACTTTATCAGCTCCACTCAATAAACTTCATCATCATCATCATCATATCAGCCACAAATCGTCCACTGCTGGACAAAGGCCTCCCCCAAGGATTTCCACGACGACCGGTCCTGCGCTGCCCGCATCCATCGGCTTCCCGCGACCTTCACCAGGTCATCGGTCCACCGCGTGGGAGGCCTGCCTACGCTACGTTTTCCGGTGCGCGGTCGCCACTCGAGAACTTTACTGCCCCATCGGCCATCTGTTCTACGAGCTATGTGCCCTGCCCACTGCCACTTCAGTTTAGCGATTCTGTGAGCTATGTCGGTTACTTTAGTTCTCCTGCGGATCTCCTCGTTTCTGATTCGATCAATAAACTTACATCTACTAAAAAGAAAACTCCACCTTTTAAATGGTCCGCCGAAGCCGATGAAGCTTTCAAAGCTATTAAACAAGCGTTGGTTAGTACCCCAATACTCGCCTGTCCTGATTTTACCAAACCATTTGCTGTACATTGTGATGCATCAGCCTACGGTATAGGAGCAATGCTTACCCAAGATTTCGATGGTATCGAAAAACCTATAGCTTACATGAGCAAATCCTTAACAAATGCTCAAAAGAACTATTCAATTACTGAACGTGAGTTACTAAGTGTGATTACGTCCTTAGAACATTGGCGTTGTTACCTAGACAATGGTAAATAATTTATAATATACACTGACCACTCTTCTTTACAATGGTTCTTACGTCTCGATAACCCTACAGGTCGACTAGCACGATGGTGCATCCGTCTCTCTATGTTTAATTTTGAAATAAAACATAAAAGTGGCTCTGAACATGTGGTACCCGATCAGTTATCTCGTATCGCTCATCTTAATGCTATTAATACAAAATTTGAAAAGTCTAAAGATACATGGTACAACACTATATTTGACAAGTGTAAAATTAATCCGAGTTCGACTCCAGATTACATTATTAAAAATAATAAATTATTTAAATATGGTCGCGCTGTTTCTGAGTTAAATTCTGAATACAACTGGAAACTTGTAATTCCATTAGAACTCAGAGAGTCAATTATCTCAGAAAATCATAGTTCACCCACTGCAGCTCACTTCGGTATATTCAAAACTTACCATCGTCTAAAACTTAATTATTATTGGCCTGGTATGTACAAAGACGTAGCATTTTTCATCTCTAAATGTGATACTTGTCTAGCCTACAAACACCAAAATCAAAACATCATCGGTTTAATGGGCAAGCCTAAAAATTGCTCACGACCTTTTCAGACAATCGCTATTGATTTAATTGGTCCCTTACCCTTAACTCGTAAATTAAATAGATATATATTAGTCGTTACTTGTTGTTTCTCTAAATATTGCCTTATTTACCCCATTAAGAGAGCAACATCTTCTATCATCAAACATATCCTTGAAAACTTAGTTTTCATGAATTACGGTATACCGGAAACCATAATACTTGACAATGGCCCCCAAATGATAAGTAATGAACTCAAAGACTTATTTAATACATACAAAATACCTCACATTCATTACAACCCACTCTACTGCCCTCAAGTAAACCCTGTCGAACGATACAACAAAACTATAATTACAGCGATAGCTTCCTTTGTTGACGACGACCACCGTACTTGGGACTTACATTTGAACCATATTCAATTCGCCATTAACTCATCAGTTAACGAAACAACTAAATTTACCCCTTCTTTCCTCGTTTTTGGCCGTGAATTAGTTACTTGTGGTTCAATTTATTCAGATAAAGACAGTACTGATGACCTTATTTTTGCTCCTCGCGATATTTACGCAGAAAATTTGGGACATTTAATTCCAGTATTTTCACAAGTACAATCACGACTTTTTAAATCGCACCAAGTTAACGCCAAACTTTACGACAAGCATCGTCAATACATGGAATTTAATATAGATGACATAGTTTGGAAGCGTAATTACCCACTTAGCTCTTCCGACAAACATTTTTCTGCTAAATTAGCCCCTAAATTTATTAAATGCTTAATTACACACAAAATTTCGCCACTGATTTATGATTTGTCAGATTTAAATCATAAACCTTTGGGCCGGTGGCACATAAAAGACCTTAAACCGATCTCTACATAGGGACATACTGAGTAAATACATACTCAAATATTTCAAGCTTTTTACTCACCTCATTAACTTTTTGATTTCATTTCATACGACAATTGTCATTTCAGTTTAGTTTTTTTTTATGTATTATTTTATCTTACCTTTCAGAGCGGATGATAACTCATTAAATAGGCCAATATCGTAACTTACTAACTTTAACTACCTAAGTCAATTAATTTTAATTGATGACTTAAATTTTCTTCAATTATTGTTCTCTTTCTTAATTTATGACTTTGTCATATATATTAACTATTTAATTAATTAGTTACGTCTGTAAGTCTGAGTGGACATGGCGTTTATTTTTCTTTTTTTTGCGTTTCACGCATCGCAATTTCATTGCGCCCTACCTCTTTAAGGTACTTACTTGTAAATAATTATCAACGTGCGGTTTTTAGCAACACGTTAAAGAAGCCTTATGCTATTTTTCAAGTTAGCGGTTGGTGACTAACCCTTTAATTAAGCCTACACCATTCATAAGCCAGTTCCTTGAGAAACGCTTTATATATATATATAAGCTTTCTCTCTTGTGGTATAGTCATCAATCCAGAAATGGATTATGACTTTGGAAGGTGATGTATGATAGATTTTTAATAGGTAGAATGAATTTTGGAACTGTCTTACTGTATATACTCATCTTAATTTCATTTGCTTACTCCAAATTAACTTTCGCTTCATCCATCTAATTTATTATATCTATTATTTCCTCTTTACTCTACACTTTAACTTAATTTTACTATGTATATTTTTTCATCCCGATCATTTTTTCGTATATATTTTTAGGATAAACAACAAAATTATTTCAAAATATTTATTTACACATTTGTACTGAATTATTCTTCATGTCATTTAAAATTTTAAGAAAAAAAAGCCTTAGACTTTTTTTTCAACCGGCCCCCCCCCGGTACTGTAGCGTGGTGCGCAGTTATTTAACCTTCTTTCATTCGATCTTTATTCATCCATCTATTTCTTTTTTTTCGCGCCTGCGCTGTCATTCTATCTGACAATTTCCTTAAAAAACAACACTCGATCATCAGCTCTCATCACAATAAATTTAATAAATTCATACTTTAATATTTTCTAAAAGACCCATTACGGGTAAGAATAATTTATGTTTTTATACGTTTGTTATTTATATTTAAAATTTCAGTGTTCTAACGTTTTTATAATCTGTATGTTATTTTCAGGTCTTATATCTTATATTATATCATTAAATTATCTGAACACGCACGGCATCATTTATGGAACCCACTCCCTACGCCCTATCCACCTAAATACCTGCCGTGCGACAACCTTACTGTATTCTTTGCTACTAAGCAAGTGTAATGTTTATAGTAGATGTTCGATTTCAAATCATAAAAACGCGGCACTCGTAAGTGCATGTTAAACTATCATTACTTATGCACTGGGCTCGAGTGAATCGAGGCTCTTATCAGTAAAACCGCATTCCTTACCCACCGATAACAATGGCGATAGCTTGGCCATATACGAGGCGGGTTTCTTGCTAATCATCGCGCTGGCTCGCGATCGAAGCGCGGACACACTGGTACAGTTAGTGGCCGATTGAGCATCGCGGAGTGTGCCCGCGTCGTGGTTTCCCGACGGGTGCTGGCCCGACCGCGTGAAAAGGACCGCTGAAATTTGTATGGATAAGCGAGGGTCGCGAGAATTACTTATTTAACGCGGATAGGCCGCATTTGACGCGACTGTCGCGAAATACATCATAGGCCACGCCGGGAACGGCGCGTTTGCACATTACTCAACCGCCGTTTGAGACATGCGACTTTGCTATAAGTGAACAACTGTTCGGTTAAGTTTTACCGAGAACAGTTTATTAGTGACGCGACGTCGCGATCACCTGGTTAAAGTTTCGCTACCTACTTTTACGCGATAAGGAATTTGGTCCTCACATGGATAACGGTACTTTCGGAGGTGAAATATAATTATACCTACGGAGCTAGGTTTGTGGTTTAGTGTAAACCCAATAAATACGGATACCAAATAAGTAGAACAATCTATAAACGAAGGAACGTGACCTTATTTGTGGTGAAGAACGTTAGTTTTTTCGATAATATACCTACGAGTTTGACTTGTGTTGGGCAAGTCACGGAGTACGGTCGGTCGGAAGTACGGAATAACCCAGTGGAGGATATCGGTCATCCTACAATGGAGCTTGGGTATCACACACTAATCGATACATACATGCCACATAAAACTAAACATTTAGATACACACACCTCCCCTCTCTGGTGAACAAGACATCGGGAGTCTGCCAAGGAGCTGCGATTGATGAGTCCTAATCTTTAGTGTAGTTTTGTAATGTTTGGAAATCTTAACCCTCCGACGGCTTGTGGGCATTTGGTGACCACGAGTACTTGGTGCTCGGGCATTGGACATTTGACCAAATAATTGAGGCGTCGGGACCATTAATTGCATATTATTTATCTATTAGTAGTAACCTTCGTATAATGTCCGAGTATCATTTGGACAAAGTATGAGAAAGTCTGTTTTTTAGATTTTGACATTGGACATAGTACGAATTCAGTTTTAAGTGCCAGTCAGAGCAGTCGGGGTAGGTGCCCTGTATTGAATTGTCAACCCCCCTCTCTTCTTGCTCCAGGCAGGCTGGTAGCAGACACTGTTAGGGACTTTTGTAGATTAAGTTTGCGGGGAGTTACTGCTTGCGCTTCGATAAGCCTCCCTCTGTCCCAGGGACGTAAATCGAACAGTACATGTGTGTATGCTCGACTACGACAGATGGTTAAGGCTTTGCGATAAAGTATGGACAGAGTGGTTGTACAATTTATTTAAGGTTCCTATTGGTTAAACATTTAAATTCGTTCGTAAGGTCTAAAAATATATTTGAACTTAGTTAATAAGTGTGTATGTAAGTAAGTGTTAAATAGCTTTAAGTTTTACAAGTGAGCGTCGGTGGCGCAACGGCAAGGGCTGCTCCCTGCTATCCGTGAGATAGTGGTTCGAGTCCTGTCACGTACCAATGTGATTTCGAATTTAGATTTCATATGTACGTTTATCCGACGCTCTTACGGTGAAGGAAAACATCGTGAGGAAACCTGCACACATCTGCGAAGAAACTCGACGGTTGTGTGTGAAGTTGACCAACCCGCACTGGGCCCGCGTGGTCGACTAAGGCCCGATCGCCCTAATTCAGGGTAGGCTCGAGCCCCTCGGTGAGGACGTATATCTGAGCTGATGTGTGATAATTTTTCTAAATAACTTTAAGCTAGTGACTAGCTTTCAACTACCTTCAAGTCTTCAGTACGTGCCAGATCTGGGAATCAGCAGTTCGTCCTTCCTTATCATATCAGCTCATATAAGTCCCCACCGAGGGGCCCAAGCCTACACTGAATTAGGGGATCGGGTCTTAGTCGGCCACGCGGGCCTAGTATGAGTTGGTTGACTTCTCACACAACCTTCGAATTCTGCCTAGAGGTAACAACTAATGTCGAGTAGTATGTAGGTACCACAAGCGCCCTTGTTGACGACGGCCGGCGACAGCAGGCCGGGCGTCAGCAGGCGGTTGCGGTACTGCTGGTTCGACGAGTGGGCACTGGCTAGAGGTAAACAATTGTCGAGTAGTATATAGGTACCACAAGCGCCTCGGTGACGCGCCGGCGACAGCAAGCCGAGCGTCAGCAGGCGGTTGCGGTACTGCTGTTGCGACGAGTGGGCACTGGCTAGAGGTAACAACTAATGTCGAGTAGTATGTAGGTACCACAAGCGCCTTATTGACGACAGCCGGCGATAGTAGGCCGGGCGTCAGCAGGCGGTCGCGATACTGCTGGTGAGACGATAGCTGCGGCAGCGGCGGCGGCGGCTCCCGCGCGCAAACCGCTCGCCATGACACCTCCGCGCCCAAAGGACTAGCTGAAGGTAGCAAAAAGTATGAAATAAATAACCGTTTTATATAAGTACGTAATCAAAATCAAGATTTGGGAACTAAATCCCATCTTGAAAATCACAAGTCATAAAAATCATTTACAATCCACACAGAAAACCTTCTGATCATACATTGGGGACGTTTGTCGAAAGAATAAACAGTGGTTGAAAATTCATAAAGAAAAGGCGAAAGTCCTGTAAATTTTAGATACTTACTTGTTATAATAGTATCACCGTCGGGTAGACTCCATAGTGCCCAAATGACGTTGATTCCGTCTCCATAGCCGATGGAGTAATCCAAGAGATCAAGCTACAAAAATTAAAATTAATTAAATTTTATTTTTGAAAATAATTATTAATCTAAAGATTACGAGCAGATGTATAAAAGATTACCTGGGGTCCAAAAATCCGACAGATGTGTGAAAATTTAACGCTTCCTGCTCCATTGTCATGCATTTTCATAACAACAAATTCACTTTCGTTCGGGAAAGACAAGTATGCGACCAGTATCACACTGCCATCTGGGCCTGTAGCCATCTGCAACATGTGTCCATGGGCTGGAAAAGAAAACAAAAATAAGTGAACCAAGCATCAGAAGAAGGATGTAGTTAAAAGTGAGACGCGGTCGCTTACTATGGGACTCATAAGAAGGCCCAAGGTCACCCAACGGGCGACGGAGTGAGCTATGCTCGGAGGAGATTCCTTATGCAATCGAATCACAAATTAGGTGATCAGAAGGAGAGCCAAAGTAACTATCATAGTTCATAGAATCGCTAAACTTAAGTGGCAGTGGGCAGGGCACATAGCTCGTAGAACAGATTGCCGTTGGGGCAGTAAAGTTCTCGAGTGGCAACCGCGCACCGGAAGACTACCACATCGACCGACGACCTGGTGAAGGTCGAGGAACGCCGCTAGATGCTAGCGCAGGACCGGTCGTCGTAGAAATCCTTGGGGGAGGCTTTGTCCAGCAGTGGACGTTTTTCGGCTGACATGATGATGATGTACTAAGTGTACATAAAATAGGGTGACACATTTTACTGCATGCGCAAGCTGGACGTAAACGGGCATCTGTTCACTATCTGTCTACGTCTAGTGCTGTGTGTAAGTAGTGCACTCACTGTGCGGGCGCGAGCGCGTCGCGTGGTGCGCGAGCGGCTGCGAGACGGCGGCGGGCGTGGCGGCCTCGTGCAGCGGCCAGGCACGCAGGCACGCGTCGCCGCACACCGCCACCGCCAGCGACGGGGTCAGTACCACGCCATACGTTTCCACCCCTTCCGTCTTACCCCTGGTCATAACAGGTTAGTTTGGTTTTAGTTGTAAATCATTAAACACATACATTATTCATAACATTGAACAATTTTAAGCTTATTTTCAGTAAACTTTTAGTGTATGCTACGCATATATGGAGTGAGGCCACCGAGAAACACGGTGTGGCTCTCGCCGTGTCTCTTGACATCTCGAAGGCTTTTGACCGAGTCTGGCACGCTAGCCTTATTGACAAGCTTCCTTCATACGGTTCATACGGACTGCCTGTGACCTTATGTAACTGGTTATCTGATTTCCTGAGGAAACGTTCTATTCGAGTAGTCATTGATTATATATTAGTACTATCGTACAGTATGGACACTCCCTGCCGCTCTATAGATTTGACCTCTAACCCGGGGGGTTAGAGGTCAAATCTATAGAGCCTCAACCCCCCATAAAACGCAACACAAAAGCCAGTTCATATTAATTTCGTATTTTTTGTCACGGCAGCGCGGTTCGTTCACCCTAGTATTACACGACTAAATCTAAGAACTATCAGTTTGTATGACTCTTGTCTTTTGTTTGTATGAGTTTTGTCTGTTTCGTAGGTTCGTTCGTTCGAGTTCGTGGGTGTTGTTTACTTTATTTAAAATGATTGTTCGTAGTTGAAACACTAATTTGATTAGATCGTGAGAAAATATGATATGAGTTGTATAGAAATATCTAGTGATGTGATATATTATAGAATGTGATCACGGAATAATAGATTGAGATTGACTGTTATTGTAGGTTGTTACATGTGATTTTTTCACCGACAAAAGCACCGACCAGCGCTCGAGTAGCTGTTTGAAGAACAACTTTATTCATGTAAGTTACGTACCTATCAAGTAGCTACTGTTGACTGTTAAATGCAGTAAATATCTAACAAACCAATGCCGCCGGTGATTTAGCCCTACGTGCATATATGCCTATAGATATGTCAGTTGTTTATATTATGTATATCATTTCTCGCTCCTTTGTATGAAGTGTCCGGGGTGTGTCAGGGATCTGTTCTTTCCGCTACTTTTTTCCTGCTACATATAAACGATCTGCTGACACTGGGTATTTGGGTATGCAGACGATAGCATAGTTGTGGAAAGGTACCTATCCAGTGCACGAGTGAACGGCGCTGAGACGCTGTCTTTGAGAGAGGCCATGATTGAGCGCATGAACCTATCGCTTCAGGCACCTAAGGTTCAATGCCTCTAAGACACAGGCGTATCTCGTTTCCGCTAAAAGGAGACCTTTCAACTTGTCTCCTACTTTCCGGAATGAATTCATTCAGATATCCGCCTACCTTGAGCTTTTTGGCGTGGAATTAACACCTTATCTCAATTTCGGTCGATAAATTGAGTCCAAGACAAAATTTGCTGCAATGAGCTAGGTATTCTCTCTAAGGTGAGACGGTACTTCACACCTGGACAGCTTCTTTCTTTATATCAAGCACAAGTACGATCTTTTATGGAGTACTGCTCTCACCTATGGGATAGATCAGCCCGCTATCAGCTGGATACCTTGGAAGTCATCGACCGACGCGCCAGGAGTATCATTGGCGACAATGAGCTTGTCACTTGTCAAAAACAAGCTCCAAGCCTTGAGCATCGCCGCAAAGTTGCCTGTCTTTCGGTATTCTATCGAATTCATTTCGGAGAGTGCGCACAAGAACTGCACGAACTTATTCCCCCAGCTCCATTTCACCTTCGGTCAACGAGACGCAGTGAGAGGTTCCACCCCTCTGTGTTGATATTCAGCCTTTACGCACGAAGCGTTACGCTTCCTCATTTATTATGCGGACAGCAATGGAGTGGAACTCCTTGGTTGCGTCTGTGTTTCCCCGACTCCTACAATTTGGGGATCTTCAAGGCGAGAGTGAATAGCCATTATTTGAGTTTGCGTGTACCATCCTAGACTACATCGTCACTTACCATCAGGTGAGATATAGTCAAATGCACTCAATATTTTAATTAAAAATAATAAGAAAAACTAGATGTAAGGATTTCATGTGAACTGCTGAAATTATTTAAAACTCAAAACTGAAATAAGGTAAGGTATTTTTAACGAAAACACACAAAAATAACACAAGTATATCATAAAATTTTACCTCAGGGCTCCAGTGATGCCAGACAAGAACCTTGGCACAGTGGACTCCCTTTTGAGCAGAGAGGTGACAGCTGTTCCCACCAGAGGCAGCTTGACTAGCAGCAGGCTTCCTTCACCACCATGCCCAAAGGCAAGTGCAAACACTGCCTCACCATTGTCAAGTAGGAGAGACGCACAAGTGTGCGCTACACCTGTTGCTGCAGGCAGAGAAGTGGTCAAAATAAGTATTTGTGTTATGAATTATTGTCTAAATTAGTTCTAGAAAGAAACATTGAAAATTGTTTTAGTTTAGTATGAAATTATTTTCCAGCTTTATAATTAGACCAATATACAGGGTGATAGGGAGATGGGTGCAAAGCTTTAAGGCGAAGCTAGTACAGATTATTTAGAATCATTTAAGCCATGGTTGACTTATGACGAACTCTTACTAATATTTTTTTTACCAAATTTTTATGTTTTTGCGACTATACCCAAAATCTTACAGTTTACTGATGATAATTTATGGCCCATTGAATGATAAATATATACATTTTTTTATTTATTTAAGTAATGTGTTAACAGTCTAGCAAAACATGTTCTAAACATCTGTTTCATTACACATTTTTTTACAGGCGTTTGAAGTTCATGAACAAATTCTAAAATTTAAGAATACCGTTTTTTGACCTCATTTAAAAAAACGGAGGTTGGTTTTTTTGCTGAAATCTTTTTGAAAACATGCTTGGCCTTGGTTATCGCTTTTTCTTTTGAGGTATCATTTACGCGGATATCTTACAAATTATTGTAATTAGGACCAACAAACCAATTTGAGGGAGAAAATCAAACATACTCGTTAACTCATAAAATACTGTACGCCACTGTCCTTAAAGTAACTTGGAGACGATCGCGGTAGGTGAGCGGGGCGCGGAGCACCATTCCTATGGTTACGCGGGGGCGGAGCATCGTTGCTATGGTTACGCCCCGCGGGCTTATTCCTCACCCCCAATCACACCTAAAAATGTACTAGCACAGGTTCAAGTTATTCCGCGCGGATTGTAACTACTGTACTAGTGAGTAGTTATCTTGTTGATTCACAATTCACCGTGTTCAGTTGTAGCCTTTTGCGCTCTATCACGTATTGAGTGCATTAATTTTGGACATTTTTGTTTCACCGAGTCCAGTCGTAGCCATAGCTCTAGCTTTGCGCTCCTGCACGTGTTGATTTTGAACTATTGTATTTTTGAGTTAAGTTGACATTGAGTGCGCTCCTACGCCGTTTTTCTTCATTGTTAAGTGACTATGGCTGCTTTTTCCAATCACGAATATGCGGATACACATTATGTATGGCAGAGCAGATGGCAATGGAACTTTGGCGCGAGAAATGTATCAAGAGCGGTATCCGAATCGCAGGGTACCGAATTTCCGAGTGTTTTACAACACAAATCGACGACTTGCTGAGTATGGGATACACCACGTGGAACCTGGGGTCAACCCTGGCAGATATGCACCTGACGTCGAAGAAGACATTTTGGCAGCATTTGAAGCGGATCCTACTAGTACCAGAGTAGTATCTCAAAATCTAAACATTTCAAAGTATAAGGCGTGGAATACAATGAACCAAAATGTCAAGTATCTGTTCCATGGCAGGGGTGTGCAAGTTCTGGAAAAAAACGATCCCCTAAGGAGAATTCAGTTCTGCCGTTTCCTCCTCAACAGATACATTGAAGATGCGTGGTTCTTGAAATCAATATTGTGGATGGATAAAAATAAATTTTCAAGGGAGTGCTATACAATCATTATAAAGGAACATTAAACATCAGGGAGGGCATTACAAACTTTCACAACCTCCATGAAAGGGCCGACAAGGACAACAACCCACACTGGAAAAATTTCACACACAACTCTCAACAACAATCTCTGTCAATGTGTGGGCTGGAGTAATTGGCAGAACGCTGAATAAATTTGAATGTCGAAAATTATTTGTATTTTCTGAAATATGATTTGCCAGGGCTTGGGCAGAGGAATCTGGTGCCCCGATATTCGAAACAGACCGAGAAGTCATCTTTCAGCAATATCGCTGTCCAGCACACTGGACGTTAAATGTAAGGGAACACTTGAACAATTGATTCACTCACAGCTGGATCGGCAGAGATGGACCCATCCCTTGGCCCGCTCGATCACCAGATCGACTGGACTTTTTAGTGTGAGGTCGGGCCAAGGAACTGGTGTATATAAGTGTTGAAATAAACACAAGAGAAGAATTGATTCAGATAATTAATTCAGCGTTTGAAACAATGAAGCTGGATATGATGTTATAAATAACAACAACAGAAGTAAGAAACCGCGCCCGTGCCTGTATTCGGAATCACGACAGTCATTTTGAACATGAATAATAAAAAAAAAAATGAGGTGTTGTTTTAATTAGTCAGCCTAAAAATTTTTATTTTCTCCCTCAAATTGGTTTGTAGGTACTATTTTCAATAATTTGTAAGATGTCCGCGTTAGTGATACCTCAATAGAAAGAGCGATAACCAAGCATGTTTTCATAAAGGTTTGAAAGAAAAACCAAACTCCGTTTTTTTTTTATTGGGGTCAAAAAATGGTATATTCTTAAATTCTAGAATTTTGTCATGAACTTCAAACACATGTAAAAAAATATTCTAATGACACAGATGTATAGAACATGTGTTGCCAGACTGTTTACACATTACTTTAATTAAATAAAGTTTTAAAAAAATATTATCATTCAAATGGGCTATAAATTAACAATAAACAGTAAGATTTTAGGTATTTTCGCAAGAAAACATAAAAATTTGGTAAAAAAAATTACAAAGACTTCATCTACTAAGACAACCATGGCTTAAATGGTTCTAAATAGTTGCACACAGCTTCGCCCACGTAGATGCCGCTTTTGCTTAATGGTTAGAATACACTAACCATTACGCAAAAGCGGCATCTACGTACTTCACACCAGGAGGTCGCGGGTTCGACTCCTGGTGGGATCAACTTGTAAGACTCGGTTTGGTTAGTGGTAGGGCTTTTTCTAAGCCCACCTGGCTAGCTACCACCATCTTATCTAAGTCTTGCCGCCAAACATCAGTGTTAACAACATTGATGTGTTCCAGCTTGAAGAAAAGATAGCCAGTTCTTCATTGCATTGGGGAATCTTAGTAAGCCCGCTTCCATCTTCGGCATCATTGTCACTTACCATCAGGTGAGATGATGCCAAGGGCTTACCAATTGAGAATAATAAAAAAAAATCTTATTAGTAGTATACCTCTATATATCCCCTCTATATACCTATATATATCACATTATATACCTCTATATACAGAGATAATATATCTATGTACTAAATTGTTTATACCTTTATACCCCACTTTGGGCATAACATATGTTCTGGAGAAAATCATATTATGCAATATTCATGTTTAACGGGTTAATATAAAAACACCGCGCACCGGAAAACGTAGCATAGGCAGGCCTCCCACTTAGTGGACCGATGACCTGGTGAAGGTCGCAGAAAGCTGCAGGATGCGGGCAGCGCAGAACTGGTCATCGTGGAAATTGTTGGGGGAGGCCTTTGTCCAGCACCAGCAGTGGACTTCAGCTGATATGATAATAAAAATATTCCAGTTTCTCCCATTAAAATCAAATAGTTTTGAATTTTCCAGTTTTCCAAATAATATTGTATCTTCTTCTTCTTTTTTGCCCTTGCCTCTTATCGTTTTGTGTTACCAAATTTAATAATATTGTATAAATAAAATTAATTTCTGATTGACATATTTTATTTTTTAAACCTTCAAAAAGAGTTAAAGAGTTAAAAAATCTACCTAATTTGAATACAATACCATGAATTTGACTTTTACTAACAAATAAAAAATTATCTGATTTTATTGTTTTTTGTTTCCGAATGTGGTTAAGTACTACTATATTTATGGTAAAGAAATTATGTAAGTACTCATTTTCTACAAACAACCCAGCGGTCTGTAAAGAATACAAACAGGCAAAGCAAATCAAGATAAATATTTTCTATGATAATTATCATGGTAATTATCTGATAATTATCGGCATTGAGTCTTATTGTTGGCTCTAATTTTTTACTAAAAATTAAAATACCAAAATATTATTGTAGAAAAAACAACTAAATAAGTTTTATTTGTTTAGGTGTAAGTTTACCCACGGTTATTAATTAACAATTTAGTTTTTGAGACTTTTATTCTGAGTTCGAGAAACATTTTTAGAACAAAATGTTGTCTTTGACAGATGATAAAAAGTAACTCAGATGACTAGCATTTGTCATCCCTATTATTGACATCTATACAGATTAAGTAAATAAACATTTTTTTACAACTTTTACTAAAATAACTGTGTAATGATAAACTACTTACTGGGTGTTGCATACTGATTGAGAATATAATAATTGTTTGGATTGTTGATGGCGCTGGTGTCATAGAATATTGATGGCGAGGTTGTACTTAATGACCCAAATGTAGCCTGCAACAAATTACACAATACAATATTCAAATAACAGAACAAGATAGTTGTCACAACATTTGCTCACCGTGTGCCCACTTATGTTGGTAATATTTTTATTTGAATTGTTGTCTGTGAAGTTTAGATGATTTTATAGGAATTTTGTAATTGTTTATGTTTGATTTTGTGACCTTTGAGTTTTTTCTTGAAATTTACTTAAGGGTATTTTGCCACCCATATAGAATGCTTTTTTTTTCATAAATATTGTAGTAAGTGTTAAATTTTCTTATATAAATAGGTCAAAATGAAAAAGATAAACATATCCTGCAACATAGAAAAACAATGCATTCTAGTATGGGTGGTAAAGTCCACCCCACGTATCCACTTGCTTTTTTCAGAATACCGTGCCCACCCTAGGGTTAACATTGAAATTTGGCAGCAAGTTGGATAAGGTTGTGATAGCAAGCCAGGTGAACTTAGAAAATGCCCTTCCACCAACAAAATTGTTGAATTCATATATTAAATAGCAGAAAAGGGTTAAATTTTAATTAGATACCTTTTTATCTAGAACTTCTGGATGTGGAAACACCATTCTATGTACTGAAGAGACTGTTGCTGCTAATATAACGACTTCCTGCGAGGCGGGGCGTTCATACACAGTCATGTTGTTAAGTGGAGGGGTCCCCGGCGCCACTTTACATCGTAAGTGTGAGCCTGACAGATTCACGTCTAAAGAGGCTTCTGTTAATTCTATAGCATCAGATGTTGTTTGCCTAAAAATAAAGTGGTTTGTAATAATTATCATAATAATAATAATAATAAATCTTATATCTTTATATCTTTTTGCGGAGACCGAGGGTTTTGTCTGTGCTATACAGGATCAGGTGGTCAAGACGAACAACTATAGGAGGTTCATAATTAAAGATGGCACCTTGGACGTTTGTCGGTTGTGCCGTCAACCAGGGGAGACCCTGCGTCATATAACCTCCAGTTGTTCCATGCTTGCCAACACTGAGTATTTGCACAGGCACAACCAAGCAGCCAGGATCCTGCACCAAGAGATCGCTCTTAAGTATGGCCTCATATCTCGACGGTTGCCATTTTACAAGTACACGCCGGAGCCGGTTCTCGAAAACGACCGCGCCAAGCTCTACTGGGACCGACCCATCATCACGGACAGGACTATTCCTTCGAATAAGCCTGATATCGTGTTGATGGATCGGGCGCAGTCAAGAGTGTTTTTGGTTGATGTCACTATCCCATATGACGAAAACCTCGTGCAGGCTGATGCCGATAAAAGGACCAAGTACCTGGACCTGGCACACGAGGTTACTGATATGTGGCGAGTGGAATCCACCGAAATCATCCCCATAGTCCTGTCCGTGAACGGGCTAATTCCAGCCGACCTTGAACGTCACCTAAGGCGGCTGGATCTCCGAGGCAGACCAATAATTGCAGCAATGCAAAAAGCAGTCCTCCTCGATAATGCCCGGATAGTTCGACGCTTTCTCTCCCCGTCGCACTGAACTTCAGCCGACTGTGCTTCCGCTGGAGGTGCTCCTGCCACTTCGCCTTGTGCCAAGTGAGCAGAGAGGCTCTAATTTTATATTTGTAAATAATAATAATATTTTCAGACACATCATATCATTAAATTAAATAGAATCAAAACTATATTTACCAATAAATGAATCTGTTTCGTGTGTTCCCCTTTTTAGATACCTTGTACCAGTATCCACCAGCCTTTTGGGGCAATTTGATGTCCTGCAGAGTACTATGAGTACCCCCTATAAAAAATTAAACAGTGAGCACAAAATATAAAAAAAAAATTATTATTTTTAGGCATTTAATTCATCAACCTGTATTCAGAATGATTTCTCTCCATTTTTCGGGAACATTGTAACTTGGCGTAATTTCTTTGAACGTAACCGGTATAGCATCAGTAAATTCCATTTTATGTGCGATTTGTACAAATTAAAACAATCAATATACGTAGAGTATTTTTTTAATAATAAAGGCCTTTGTAGAACACTGCTTACAACAATAATAATAACAATTACTAACAAATTTGCAGTTTTGAGTTTTTATTTTAAATCCCTTTTTAGGTTATTCATAATATTTCAGACGTACAGACAGCCGCTCGCTACTCGCTACACTAACTTTTTTTCGTCCTTGTAAGGGCAGAGTAAGGCTCTATGGCCATACCGCCTTGTCTTCAGTCACATATTTTTCTAAGTGTACATATATATTCAGTTATTTTTGTTATTTCTTCATAACTCAGGACGGGTTAAAAAGGTATTGCAATTTTTTTATTCAAATAAAACCAACGCTATGTAGGATCCAAAATATCATGAAAATAGGTATAGGGTAATCAAAACGATGTAAATACAATTGTGATAAAGAGGTGAAATTGAAATCTTTGGAATTAATCAAACTTTCTTAACCATTGAGCCCCGGCGGAACCCACGTGGCTTCCATAGATTTTTAAGTTAAGTTCTACTCATGAAACTGCTTAATTCTCCCAAGAATCTAAAAATCTGAAATTGCTCAAATAGCTCGTAGAACAGATGGCCGTTAGAGTAGTGAAGTTCTCGAGTGGCGACCACACACCAGAAGCCGCGCACCACATTGGGAATGACCCGCATCCAGTAGCTTCCCGCGACCTTCACCAGGTCGTCAGTCAACCGAGTGGAAGGCCTGCCTGCGATACATCTTACAGTGCACGGTCGCCACTCAAGAACTTTACTATCCCAGTGCCCCTACGATCTCTGCCCTATGAGCTATGTGCGTGCCTGGCCACATATCTGCTAGAACAGATAGCCGTTGGGGCACTAGAAGTAAAGTTCTTGAGTGGCGACCGTGCACCGTATTGGGAACGATCGGTCCTACGATGCCCGCATCCAGCGGCTTCGCCGACCTTTACCAGGTCGTTGGTTCACCGAGTGGGAGGCCTGCCTCAGCTATGTCTTCTGGTGCGTGGTATTATGAAAGCACAACTCTCTCCATAAAATGTATTGAAAAACTTCATAAAGAATAGGAAAAAATCAGGTCGATATGAATATAATATAATATGATAATATTTCGATAACTTTCACGCACTAATATTCCACTAGTATTCCCATGCGACCAATTTTATTCCCAAAGGAAAATTTTAATTCAAGTTTTCAATATCTAAATTATCAGGGGAATTGATAATTACATTTTACTTACTGGCGAAAAGTAACACCGTCTTTTGCCAGACTACAGGTGTCAATATTTGTTACACGAAAATACAGCGCAATATAACATTTTTTACGGAGCTCAATCCTGTATGACAATCTGCTTCAAACTGTGAACTTGTGAAATGGGGTAATACCTGTTGGACTACAATTTTCCGTCAGAGGGGGTACCGCTTGTGAAGGCTACTCCATTCTTATTTCGCCGAAGCGAGGTGTGGTGTCTGCTGCAGATAGGTTTCTTTGGCTGCAGCAAAGATGACCTATAATGTTTAGCGTATTTACAAATATGAACTATGAGTACTAGCGTACCCAGTACGTTTTTTTTCCTGGTAATATTACCAAGTGGGATGTGCAGAGCACATTTTGATATAGACTTGTTCTTTTCTACATCTTGAAAAGAATCAAGAAAGTAAGTACAAAATCGGCAATATATCCTTACAAATTATGAAGTTCATCACATAAAGTTCTTTCTCTGTTTATCATTGGACTACACTAACATGAGTGAAAGAATAAATATCTATTGTACGTCATTGGATCAGCTTCGTAAAGATAGAAGGCTTTTAGTAAATGTAGTGTAGCAGGAAGAAAAAGCATTAGTTCGTATTTTCATCAAAATATTTTAATTTTTTACGTGGTTTTATGTATCAGAAGAAAGGAAAGTGGATTATGTTAACAAAACAGTGATAATGGTGTTTATAATCTCCGTGAAAAACATATAGGTTAGTGCAGTTGCATCGATTTTTTGTTTTTAATGAGATTTACTTTAAATTAGAGGAAACAAATACTCTAAATAGTTATAATCAGAGCACTTAGTTGCTATAACTCCATGTTATACAAGTTTACACATAAACAAAATCAGGGATGTGTCCCATGCTACAGATCTCTGAACACAGTACGACAGTACCCTGTCTTTCGTCGACATTATTCAGCCGTGCTTTACATATCTGCTTTACCTGATATTTTTGTATTTACTGTAATTTCGATTGGGGTGCACTTTTAGCTGCTGCCATATAAAAAAAATCTAAGGTTTACCTACTCAAGTTCCTAACTCACGGATTTAAAAGTCGTCCTAGGCATGTAGCAATCAAAATTGTAACCTCACCTTCTAAATTCCTACAGTTTCACATAGCACATTCTATTTTTTGCATAATCAAGTTTTGTTTGTCTTCTTTGTTTGCTCAAAACGATGATAGTTTAGGTTGTCCTTTGAAAGGAGGTGCAAGCTTTGTGGGGGAGGGAGGGGGATCGGAGAAGGGGGTATCCCACCGGCTGATGCGTGATTTTTGTCAATGCTGCCAGAATGTAGATGTAGATGGGTCCCTGGCGTGACCTCACTGTGCTGTCTGGCTTGAGTTGGTTTTTTGGTTGCAAGTCAAAGGATGTGAGGTGACGAGGTTAAGAACAGTGACTACCAGTGGCGGCTGGTGCCTCAGTGACACGGTGGTGCACTGCATGGGTTTATTCAAAAATAGAATTATTAAAACACCACACTTTAATAAATTTTGGAAAAGAATATTTTTTACACCTAAGTTTTATTACCACACGGGCGAAGCTGCGGGCAAAAGCTATTGACTACATAAGTACAGAAACCTATACCACAGTAGGATCCACACAGTGGTCTAACATTTTTGATAATAACATCAAAGTGGACATCACTAGTAATGGGCACATGCTCCTGAGCCACCTGTGCCTGGATGTATGAAGCTATGGGATCTGTGGCTTGACCTCATCTTGCTCCTTGGACCCCGCACAATTACCCTGTCTAGACATCTCAGTTGGACGACTGTATGGATTTTTCAGACTGTGTATGGTCTGTCACATACTTAGTTAGGGCGCTTAGCAGAAAAACTCACGGGGTCAAAACAGGCTGATCGAGATCGGTACCCCATGGGAGCGACCCCTCTGGGGTGGGAGGGGGAGGATCAAAGGGACACTCCGACTGGACAAACTCAAAAAATTGTAAATGCTAGAATATAGCTATCAGGTTAAGTCTGATATCGTTTTCGTTTAAATAGAGGACGAAGAATTAATTTCTGGTATCTGTATTTCATTTTGTGCAAGTAGTTTCCGAAAAAAATATGGAAACGTAAAAAATTAAACCTGGAAAAATACATTTAAACAGCTATAACGTTAAAACCTATACATAAATGAGTATTTTAAAAATACTTAAATATAGCATATTTTATGTGAATTCAGAAAAATATACCTTATGTATAGGTAATTTAATAAAAAAATACGCTGAAAAAATATCTTGAACGTTGCGCCGCGTAGTCAGGCGAAGTTGCGCTACCAGCTTTTGCGACAGAATGCAGAATTATTTTTTTTAAAATTCGTATTCGATGCATGAGAATGAAGTAACTAAAAGAGATTTTGTTGTTTTTTTTAGGTTAACTTCTCTGCCTAGCAGAGATAGGAATAGGTAGGGCTTATACATCTAAACTTCGAGGAACAGACACAAAATTAGAAACTTCCTTACTACAATATTTTTTTGGGACATGTTTCCTGGGATGCGGGACATGACTTAAGTACATTAAAAATTAAAACTGTAAGCTGCTGCTGCTCCATACCATGTCTGATGTCATTGGATATTTTTATCAGGGCAGTAGTGGTGCTATGCCCAGGACGGAAGCCAGACTGAAGAGGATTAAGCAGGTTATTAAGGACAAGAAATTTAGAAAGTTGAGAATGTATAAGTCGTCAAGAGCTTTAGATAGGAAAGGTAAAATAGATATAGGCCGATAATCAGAGAACAAGGAACTTTTTATTAGATTTTTTAGGTAGGGGAATAATTTCAGCTTCTTTCCATATTTCAGGAAATGTGCCAGAAAAATTGATTTATCATAACAACTCACTAATGAATATACGTTTTCTAAAAATTCAAAACGTCTTTTCGTTTTATTGTGCCGCATTATTATTATTTTTTTATTTTTGTTTTTAAGATTTTTTCAACATAACTTTGTAAGGTTTCTTATAAAAAAGGTATATTTTCGTAAATCCTCATAAAATAATAAATATTGAGGTATTTTTATAATATTAATTTCTGTAAAAGTTTCAAAGTAATAGCGGTTTAAATATATTTTGATATGTTAAATTTTTGTCATTTCTTATTTTTTTCAAAAACTACTTACAAAAACTGCAATTTAGATAGCAGACATGAATTCCTCATCCTTAACATACACGAAAATGATACCAAACTTAAACTGATAGCTATATTCTAACGTTTTTAATTTTTCGAGTTTGTCCAGTCGGTGTGTCCCTTTGATCCTCCCCCTCCCGCCCCAGAGGGGTCGCTCCCGTGGGGTACCGATCTCCATCGGCCTTTTTTGCCCCCTAAGCAACTGTACCAAGTTTCAAGCCATAGTCATGATTTCTAAAGGTTTGCCGATTTTTTCTTAGACAAGCGCCCCAACTAACTTGGCCGGTTTTAAATTTAATCCCAGTCAACTCAAATTGAAAGTTGTGATGTGTTTATCGTAACATCAATATTGTCACCCATTTAGCGAGGTGGCGGGTTGCGAGCACGGGGCGGGCGCGGCGGGTAGCGGTGGGCGCGGCGCGGAGACCATCCGCCGAGTGAAGGTGAAGATGTCGTCGGTGTCGGCGCAGGGTGTGGTGGAGCGCGCCTCAGCGGAGCTTTCGCGCCGCATCACAGGGCTGGGGCTGCGCGGGCGCAAGCGCTCCCCCGGCGTGGTGGAGCGCGTGGCCAACGCGCTGTGCGGGCCCGCCGCGCCGCCACCGCGCGCGCCACCACGACGTCGCCCGCCCCCCGCCCAGCCGCGCCCGCTGCACTGGCAACAGTTCGTGCTCGAGGACACGTTCCTGGAGAAGTTCTTCTTGTACTTCTCTGCGGGCGAGCGGCGCGCGCTGGCGCAGGTGTGCACCAAGTGGCGCGACGTTCTGTACGCGTCGCCGCGATGGTGGGGCGCGCTGGCGGCCGTGCTCGACTGCCGCGAGATGCGCGCCGCCACCAGCTGCTGCATGCAGAGGTTCTACAACTCGCTAGTGAGAAGAGGTATCCGTGCCGTGGTCATGATATCGGCGACAGACGACGACATTAATGAATTTATAAGACAGTTCCCGTTGTCTGCTCATCACGTTCATGCTATTAGTTTAAAAGGATGCACCATAACAGATAGAGGGTTGGAAGCCATATTGGATCATCTGCAGGTTAGTGTCCCACAATTAACTCACATAAACTTTTTTTGATAAAAAAATAACTACCATATATTTGATACCAATGTAAACTTTTTAGGTACTGTTTGAGCTAGAACTAACTGGATGCAATGAAATAACAGAGGCTGGTTTGTGGGCATGCCTAACTCCACGAATTGTCTCGCTCACGCTTACTGATTGCATTAACATTGCTGATGAAGCGGTAAGTTTACAATCAATGTATAAAGTTATATGGCGCATTTTCACTCAGCCCTGTTGGGCAGGGAAGTGGGCAGCGCGAGAATGTAAAAATGCCACTCGCGCTGCCACTGCTCATGCCGCTGCCGCTGCCATTGCCACGACTGTCGGCTTTTGTGCGGAAGTTAAAGAATCGGTTGAGTGTGAACACTCACTTGCGTCGATGCTGCCGCAGAAGTATTTAGGGCAATATTACCGGCAGGAGCTGTGGCAGTTGCTGAGTGTAAATCCCGGGATAGAAAACATTGTGCGCCAAAATATTAAAGGCCTATATTAAATCAAGTGATAACTTCCTGTCGTTTCTACTGCAATTGATTTAAAGTTGAATCTCATTCGACTCGATCTTTCTGAACGAGAGGCCTATGATATGGTTATTGGATTATTATTGTTCATCACTTACCAATCACTCAAGAACTTCTTTGGAATCAAGGTATAATTTTACCACAGTATTGAGGGTATTCACTTCTTAATACTGGGCACTCATCATCATCATCATATCAGCCGAAGGATGTCCACTGCTGGACATAGGCCTCCCCCCAAGGATTTCCACGACGACCGGTTCTGCGCTGCCCGCATCCAGCGGCTTCCCGCGACCTTCACCAGGTCATCGGTCATGATACTATGCACTCATTTCGGTATATACATTCTGTGTAAAAACTACTGGGAATTGTTCAATAAAACCAAAAAAGTAATTTATTCGTCAAAATTTATTTTGTCGCCTTCAAAATAGGCCACCGCTTGAACCAGTCCTCCATACAATTTTATAAGCTGATTGAGGTATGGCCTTCAACTTCTTCAGCGAATTTTCTTTTATAGATTCAATCGACTCGAAACACCTTCCTCGAAGTGGTAATTTTAGCCTCGGGAACAGGAAAAAGTCAGAAGGAGCCATATCAAGAGAGTACAGCGCTTGGTCGATGACATTCGTCGAGTTTTTGGCTAAAAACTCTTGCACAATGATGGCTTCATGCGATGGTGCATTATCATGGTGCCATCATATCAGCTCATATACGTCCCCACCGAGGGGCTCGACCCTTCCCTGAATTATCATGGTGTAAAATCCATGAATTGTCGTTTCATAAATCTGGCCGTTTTCGGCGGATATTCTCTCGCAAACGCCTCATGACGCCTAAATAGTATTCTTTAATCACCGTTTCTCTCCCTGGAAGAAATTCGTAGTGCACTATACCGCGGCAATCGAAGAAAACTATCAGCATAACTTTAATTTTCGAGCGGCTTCGACGCGGTTTTTTTGGGTTTCAACTCGTTTTCGAGGCGACATGCTGAAGACTGTTGACTTGTTTGCATATCGTACTCAGAAACCCATGTCTCGTCGCCAGTTATTATGCGGGTCATGAAGGCGGAATCCGTAGAAGCTCTCAGCAACATGCTTTCGATGCTCTTTTTGGACAAAGTTGAGCTCTTTTGGAACTAATCGTGCGGCGACGCGTTTCATGCCCAAAATGTCAGTTAGAATATTATGAACGGATCTTTTAAAGATACGTTTACCTCTAGAGCTAACTCTCCAAGACTCATACGACGATTTTCAAGTACCAGACTCTTGATTAGATTGATGTTTTCGTAATTCGCAGCCATTGGGGGTCGACCAGAACGTGGGAAATCAACTACCACTTGTCGGCCTTCTTTAAATACTTTATACCATTAATATGCCCGTGTTTTTGAGATACACGAACACCTTAAGTCTTCTGCAACATTTTTAGTGATTCGGCACAGGAAATTTTGTTTGATACGCAAAACTTAAGGCAAACTCTTTATTCAACAAATGCTTCCATAGTAAGATCGCAGAACACTTACAACAACGAAATTCGGTAGTTGTTATTTCACTGAGTGACTTAGAGCGCTCAAAAGTTCCCGCAGTATCTCAATACAGTGCTACCAACTTACAGAAATATATATATATATAAAATAGGTTGATATCTTTGAGTATACATTCTGTGTCGATATGTTTACCGCGCGTTCTGTAATTTACGAACTTTTTACACAGAGTAGTATTTACACTAATTTCACATGAAACAAATAAAACTGCATTTACAAGTTGTCGGTGACCGGTTTCGAACACCATCTCAGCCAGACAGACTTTACACAATGTGGGTACAATCGAAATATTTTTTTATAATTACCAGTTTTAATTAAAATTTATACAATTCGGTAAAAATAATTAATTCAGGGAAAAATAATACGTTAAAGTAAAAAAAAAGAATTACAAAACAAATTGTAGTTCAAATATCAAAAACAAAATAAAATGTCAATTATTCAAAATAATTTAACAAAGGAGATGTCGATAGGCAGATTTGGTCATTTAGTAATTCTTCGGTGTCTTAATAATTATTTGCATACCTCTGGTACTCTTATTATAGCGTTCATGCACGTATTATGCTAATAACAGAAATTATAAGCGATATAGATGGTAGCTCTTATAATAGATATTTATGATACAAGGGTAAATAACAAACGAGTGGCTTTGTAAGCCCGAGCCGTAGGCGAGGGTTTACTATCGTTACGAGTTTGTCATTTAACTTTTACACCCATTATCATACGACGTTTTTCAATACAGTTGTGAGAAAACAGGTAAAATCATAAATTGTATTGCAAATCACTTTTCACAAACAAACACGTACCACTGACAATGTAAATGGCGCGAATTTGGTTGCCCCAACGATACCATAAATTTCTTGCGTACCTAGCAGTGCGCATGCGTAAGTTTTCTGTGTGAGAAGAATGACTAAAGCAACATTTTATCGTTCTCCATCTCGCTAGGATATACGTCTTACTACACTTGTTCAATTTCTACATCAAATTCAATTTAGTTGGGTGGTTGCTATGTGAAATTCACAACCAAGAGGCAAAGATGACCTATTATTACTACACACAAGAGGCATGTATGCGAAATTGAACTTGAAATTAAGCAGGTTAGTAAAGTTAGGCCTATTGTAAAGACTGAAAATATTGACAGCCAGAGATAAGAATGCGGTCTAGAAATTAAATAAAGTGGCAAAGTAAAAGCACATGTGCGGTAAAATTAATTTTGCGCACACTTGATTGGCATATAACGGACCACTTTTCGAGCAACTGTATTGAAAAATAAATGATAAACGGGAAATTAAATGTAATGTATTCGTATGTATAATTCTACTGGGCCAATGAAAAATCGGTATCATTGTAAAATAAAAAATCGGCCAAGTGCGGGTCGGACTCTCGCATCGAGGGTTTCGTACCGCCACACCTCCACACAAGTACAACAATGATAAACAAAAGATATCAAAGGGAGTGACAGATTTTTTAAATTACTATTGAGTTTGAAGTCCGTAGCGCAGGTACGACTCACACTTGGCTGTTTTTTACTATTTTTTGTTTTACATTAAGAGTAGTATCATACCTAGTTTTACTCTTGTATGTATTATCGTTTTTACGATACATCAAAAACAAAAAATCCTGTAAAAAAAACATATTTTCGTCATACCCTTGTTACACCCCCTTATTTTTTTACATTTTTAATTTCAATTAAAAGTTAGTAAATCCTCCATACTTACACATATTCTGTGAAAAATTCAGCTGGCTACCTATTATGGTTCAAAAGATATATCCTTTTAAAAGAAGAACAGATGGACGGACAGACAGCATAGTCATAGTAATTGGTTACCTGATATGAAACACTAAAATTTAAATCTCAGACTAGCTTTGAATAAAGTTGTGTCATATTTATTTATTAAACTTACTTAAATTACAGATTAATATCAGGTTTCCTTTAGAAAGGCCGTACGATCCTTACTAATATTATAAATGTGAAAATGTGTTTGTTTGTTTGTTACCTTTTCAGGCTCAACGCCTTGACCAATCTTTATAAAATTTGGCATGCAGGTAGCCTGTGCCACGGTGAAGGACATAGGCTACTTTTTATCCCGGGAAAATAGCTTAATCTGATGCAGTTCCTGAGGAAACTAAAAAAATACTCGATTTTTGTGATTTTTTGCACAGAGATGGTTGAGTAGGTGGGTAACGACATAATTTACTAATCACCCTTAAAGACAGTCATAAAAACGATGTCCACGCGGCCGCGGGAAAAAGCTAGTAGTGTATAATATTAAAATAGTTACCATAAATTCAAAAGTCAACTTGTACACTTTGCCAGGTCGGCGCAGTAGCTCAACTCCTGCCGTCCCTATACGAGTTCTCGTTACAAGCGTACCACGTGACCGACGCGGCGCTCGGCTACTTCTCGCCGAAGCAGAGCGCTTCGCTAAGCGTACTCCGCCTGCACAGTTGCTGGGAGCTGACCAACCATGGAGTCGTCAATATTGGTGAGCCCATACAAACTTTTTGCTCGAGACAGACAGAAGTCTTTTTGGTACAAGATCTTGTAGTGGTTCAGATTTAATTAGAAGAACGGACTGTATATCCTTACATATCTATATCGACGAACACCCCCCCTACCCTTCCTTCAATCAGATGCGAAAACATGGCGATCGGGTGCGCGTCGTCTGCGCTTATGTGCCGCTAAATAAATTATAAAACTGTTAAATCTTGTGAATATCTAGTGTGTGATTACCAAACCTAGAAGCTGGCCAGCTGGAACATCCGTGACAGTGTTTGTGACAAAATAATATACTATATCAACCAAAATTACTACATTCACCGCGTCACGTGGACTCCTGATTGTTCGGCTATCACAAGAATCGCTATACAGGTGCGTTTTCCTTTACTTTATTCCTTCCATACATTTTACAAAACCACCATCCTCAAAAATACAGTCCACTTATTAATATCAAAACCATATTGGTCCATACGAGACGGATGTTATAATTCCGTTCTATAAAACAGATTCCTTCCGCCATAACGGGTTGCCTTTAAGTACATAGGTACATAGTTGATGGGTAGTTACATTCCGTTTGCAAAATGAAGCGAATCTAAAACTAAGTAAATAGATATAATTGTTAAGTAATATTTCACTATAGGCACAGTATATATATTAGTACTAACGTACAGTATGGACACTCCCTGCCGCTCTCTAGATTCGACCTCACCCCCCCGTCACTCAGATTGGATGTAGATTGAGTACCAAACGTAAAGGACGAGCTACGCAAGCACTTTTATTCACTATATTCACTTTGCGCGCCGCTGTGATTTCGTTCACAGGAATAAAAACCAACCAGTTACCGAACGTAAAGGCCCAACTGAACTCTTTTTTTTCATACTTGTCTTATGTTGTAATCGAACACCGCTCGAACAAAAAACAACACATTCCGCATACACAAGAGACTATAAAACATTGTAAATTGTAACTGCGACGTGGATGTATGAATTAACACTGAAAACTGCTATTATTTTATACATCTTTTAACACATTTTCCATAAAATTGCGAAATTGATAAGGGATTTTGTCACAGATTAAAAATCGACATGATAGTTTTGTTGCTTTGGTGTAGAGATGGGACGAAGTGAATGACTGAATGAATGATTTTGAACTGTTGTTGCGAGGTAAAAATTGGGTCATCTTTGGGCTCAACTGTACAATAGGGTACATCGATTTGGCAGTCCGCGATTTTTTGGTAAGAGATAGGCTTTAGCTGAACATCCATACCAAATTTCAAGGTTAGGAAACCAGCGGTTTTTGAGTTATGAATTTTTGAAAAATGTATTTTTAGGTACTCTTTGGTCTTTGTTTTGTGAGTTTATGTAGGAACAAAGATGACTTATTACTGATTGTATAATTTGATTCCTAAGATACATAATATGGGGTTAAAACCCCCAACAAACCTTGGGATCCGAGGGGGATGTGGGAGTATCAGGGCGGGGAAAGCACGCGGGGCCGACTTGAGGGCAGACAAACTTGGGGGTAACAAATCGAAAACCAGGGGGTAATCTGTTAAGGTCAAGGTCAATCAGTCAAGGTCATTTCAAGGTCAAGGTCTAAGTCAATTTGATCCCAAAGATTCATAATATGGGGTCCGCGAGTGAGGTACGGGGAGTTCTAAATAGAAGCGGGAGCGAGCGAAGCGAGCTCGGACTTTCGGAGCACCCCGACTCGGATCCGTTAGGTTCGGAGACTGTGCTGGGAGGCGAGCTTAGCTTGCCTCCCCGCACAGTCGTAGTGTTAGGTTTGACATGAGAATGCAGAAGTAGGAGCCCCGAGTTTGTCGGCCCCGCGTGCTTTCCCCGCCCTGATACTCCCACATTCCCTTCGGATCCCGAAGGTTTGTTGGGGGTTTTAAATGGGTGGCGGGGGCGTAGCCGTTAGGGGTCCGGGCCCCGCGTCCTTTCCCCGCCCTGATACTCCCACATCCCCCTCGGATCCCGAAGGTTTGTTGGGGGCTTTAAATGGGTGGCGGGGCCTACGCCCCCGTTTGGGGTCCGGGCCCCGCGTGCTTTCCCCGCCCTGATACTCTTACATCCCCCTCGGATCCCGAAGGTTTGTTGGGGGTTTTCAATGGGTGGCGGGGGCTACGCCCCCGTTAGGGGTCCGGGCCCCGCGTGCTTTCCCCGCCTTGATACTCCCACATCCCCTTCGGATCCCGAAGGTTTGTTGGGGGCTTTAAATGGGTGGCGGGGGCTGGGCCCCTTGGACCACATATCATGAATTTTGGTGATCAAATTGACTTACACCTTTTTTTGGAATAAGCGGCAGCGATTTTCGCCGTCAGAGAAGTGGATGACCTTTTTTTTACTAAGCGGCAGCGATTTTCGGCGTCATAGAAGTAGATGATCTTTTTTTTAATAAGCGGTAGCGATTTGTCGGTCAAAGACTACCTAACAAAAAAGATTACCCCCTAGTTTTCGATTTTTCACCCCCAAGTTGGCCCCGCGTGCTTTTCAGGCTTCGCGGACCCCATATTATGAATCTTTGGAATCAAATTATACAATCAGTATTAAGTCATCTTTGGTCCTACATAAACTCACAAAACAAAGACCAAAGAGTACCTAAAAATACAATTTTTAAAAATTCATAACTCAAAAACCGCTGGTTTCCTAACCTTGAAATTTGGTATGGATGTTCAGCTAAAGCCTATCTCTTATCAAAAAATCGCGGACTGCCAAATCAATGTACCCTATAGAACAGTTGAGCCCAAAGATGACCCAATCATTCATTCAGTCATTCACTTCGTCCCATCTCTACACCAAAGCAACAAAACTATCATGTCGATTTTTAATCTGTGACAAAATCCTTTATCAATTTCGCAATTTTATGGAAAAAGTGTTTAAAGATGTACAAAATAATAGCAGTTTTCAGTGTTAATTCATACGTTCACATCGCAGTTACTATTTACAATGTTTTTTAGTCTCATAATGTGTATGGTGTATTCGGAAAGTGGTGTTTTTTGTTCGAGCGGTGTTTGTTTACAACGAAAAGTATGAAAAAAAAAGAGTTTAGTATTCACACTGTTGCATTCAGTAAATAACTAACAAACATTTCGTGACTAATACCCCCGGTGTGATTCAACCCTACCTGCATTCTTGCCTATAGATACGTCAGTTATATATATGTATATCATTTCTCGCTCGTTTGTATGGAGTGTCCGGGGTGTGCTATAGGTATACGTTTGGAACCGCAGTTGAATATTTGCCTACATAGTGTAACTTACTTATTCACATAAAATTATTTTCGTAATTGTTAATATTGGAGGGTAGATAACTGGCTCACGCACGATTTGTAGTCGGCCGGTATACTATAGGTATCTTGTAACCTTACTGTGTTGTACTCGATTTGTTGTGTTGAATGCCACATTATATACTTACTTACTCCATTTTATTAAACATTGCGAATTAATTTGTGAATTTGTTAGTGGGTACTGTATACGTAAATACGAAACAAGTACCTACTTAGATACGACTTATCGATATCACTGTTAATTGTTGTCGATCTTATATTTTATTAAATAAGTTCGTTTATTGTTTATCGCATCTCATCTCGATTTAAATAGGTACATAGGTAACTAGTCAAGTTTATAAACATAACGGTAGGCTAGCATTCTACATACTTACCTACATAAAATAAAATTGTTTGTTAGAAACAAGATCTTATTTTTAAAAAAGGTTGTTTGTTTTGATAAGTTTTATTCGTGAAGTTGGATTCAGTTAAATACATATAAGATGTCTAACGCAAAAGAATTAGATAGCGTTAAGGCGCAGGTTGCTTATGCGAAACGTAACGCATTGTTTGCGAGAATGCAACATATATACGATTTATCTAAACAAGCAACTACAGATAGGACTAGCGAATCATTTTTAAATGCCGTCGGTTCTTTAACTGATTTACGAACTGAGTTTCATGCTGTATTGGATGAGTATAACATTTTGAAAATGAAAACCGACCCTAAAGAAACTCCCAGTTACGGACTCTTTGTCGTCATTTGAAGACATGTATTGTTCATGTAAACGTGTATTAGAACGTTTGACTCCTAAGTCAACTAAGTCGACGCCTTCTATGCAAAATAAAGAATATTTTCATGACCGACCTAGACTTCCTCGTTTAGAAATTATGTCTTTTGATGGGGACGTAAAGAACTGGCCTTTATTCTATGCCAATTTCAAAACCTTAGTGCACGATAACCTGTCGCTTTCAGAGGATGAAAAATTATACTACCTTATGGGAAAATTGTCACAGCGAGCTTTGAGTGTTATATCAGGCATCACGCCCAACGGCAGTAATTACTCTTTGATCCTTAAAACTCTTATACAAAAATTTGAAGACAAACGTCTCTTGGCATCCACGTACATAGAAGAAATACTCAATTTCAAGATGAATAGTGGACCTTGTATGAATAGTTTTCAGTCGTTTATGGATAAAGTCGCAACTGCTGTAAGTGCTTTAAAAAATTTAAATATGCCAGATTTGTCAGACTTCTTGCTGATGCATATAACTTTGAAAAAACTTGACACTGAATCAATTAAAGGTTTTGAAATGCATGCAAACACTTCCGAAATCCCTACGTTTCTACAGTTAGTGGATTTTGTTCGAACACAGATTCGCGTGTATCAGAATATTAATACTTTACCGCGAAATTCAAATAATAATATAAAGGTAAATAATAAAGCTACGCGTGCTAATACTAGCCATCGGGCGCCTAACCCTCAATCATACGTTACGAACACGTCTAATACTCATGAATTAAAATGTTTGTGCGAAAATAAAAAGCATGAGTACTTCTTCAAGTGTCCCGCCTTTCAAGGGATGACACCTTCAGATAGATTTACGTGCATTAAGTCAAATAATGCCTGTATAAATTGTTTAAGCCTTAATCATAAGACAGGAAAATGCCAGTCTAGCCAGAAATGTATTTCTTGTAAACAAAAACATCATTCCCTGCTTCACTTTGAAAACAAAACTAGCAATGTGACATCAGAGCCCTCTGTTATGCAACCCAGTGGTAGTCGGCCGCCCCCGCCTTCGGTCATTCAGTCGAATGAGAGATCAAACGTCAGTATTAGTGGAGAGCAACTTCCACAGTTCTCTCGCGGAGATAGTACGTCATTATGCACTACTTTCAATACTTCGTTGGCTCCACAAAGGGCATTAGTTTCTTCTTGGGATAACACCAGTAAGGGTTCTGATCGGAGCACTACTGTTGCACTCGCTACAGTTGAAGTGGTGATTAATAACCAAATTGTAAGATGTCTTCTAGACTCAGCTTCCCAGAGTAATTTTATAACACGTGACTGTTGTTTGCGTTTGGGTTTGACTGATTATAAGAACACGAACATTGTGGTCTCGGGTGTAGGTGGCAAAGAGAAAGATACCTTAGGCATGGTAGACCTGGTATTTTATTCCAAGTATAATCGTAGCATTGGGTACGACATGAGTACTCTTATTGTCGACCGTATTACTGGCATTCTGCCGTCAGTCGCCATCGATGAAGCTGCATTACCGCACCTGAAAATGCTGCCACTTGCCGACAGCACTTTCGCTACACCTGGCCCTATTGATGCTCTCATAGGTGCCTGTTTATATCCTCACTTAATGCTACCCGGAATGGTAGCAAGTACGTCTCAATTTTCTGAAGTTCCTCCGGTTTTAGAGACCGTGTTAGGATTTGTCGTCATTGGGTCTTTACCAACGAAGACAGTCTCAACACAGAGCACTTGTGTTCCTACATCATGTTGCTCTGTGCTCACAAACGACTCCACGGATAACCTAGTAAAGCGCTTTTGGGAGTTAGAAGAAGTGTCTGTTTCCCCAGTCCATGATCCTAATGATCTGGAGTGTGAGGAGCACTTTCGATCTACTACCACTAGAGATTCTACCGGAAGGTATACAGTAGCGTTGCCTTTCCGTGAAGATGTTTATTTATTAGGCGATTCACATAAGACCGCTGAAAGGCGATTCTTGTCCTTGGAGCGTAAATTAGAAGCCTTTCCCCAAATGAGGGAGGCTTACGATAACGTGATTCACGATTATATCGATAAGGGTTTTATTTCACCTGTCATGGTTGACGCTATTGACAGTATTGATAATACTCCCTCATATGTAATACCTCACCATGGGGTTTACAGACCAGACAAGTCTACCAAATTGCGGCCTGTTCTTGATGCCAGCTGCGCTACTACTTCAGGATATTCTTTAAATGATGTCCTTTATTCAGGTCCCAATCTACAGGGTGATTTGTTCTGTATATTATTAAACTTTCGATTGTTTCCTATTGCGTTCTGCGCCGATGTGAAACAAATGTTTCTGCAGATAGGAATGTGCTCTAACGACCGTCGTTTCCAACGCATCTTGTACCGCTTCAATCCTCAGGATCCCATACAAGTCTATGAATTTAACAGGGTTTGTTTTGGAATGAAATCCAGTCCTTTCCACGCGCTGCGTGTTGTACAGCAGCTTGCATCTGACGAGGGTGATAAATATCCTCTTGCTGCTGACATTGTCTCCAAATCATTGTACATGGATGACGTAGCCTACAGCGCCCCTGATGAAGAGACTGCAATAACTGCAGTTAACGAACTCATTCAGCTATTCCATAAAGGTCAGTTTGACTTGATGAAATGGACTTGTAATTCAGAAGAGGTACTTAAAAATATTCCTTCATCGCACAGAAGTACATCGGAAGTCATATTCGATAAAGAAGTACAACATAAGATATTAGGCCTAAGTTGGTCTATGTCGGAAGATTGTTTTGTATTTCAAACAGGCACTCCGAACGAGAAATGCACAAAACGCTTAATCTTATCCACAATAGCTCGGCTCTGGGATGTATTAGGTTTTGTTGCGCCTACAATACTCTACGCCAAGCTTCTGATTAAAGAGCTTTGGCTGCTTAAATGTGATTGGGATGACTGTCCTCCACATCATATTGTGGTACAGTGGCAGAGGTTCTGCGCGGAGTTAACTTGTCTTAACGGATTAAAAATACCGCGTCACGTGGGTGTGTATGCCGGTACGGTTGTTAATATTATGGGCTTCGCAGATGCGAGTGAGCGTGCTTATGGAGCAGTGATTTACTTACACATCACTCGTGGTGATGAAGTCAGCACTGAGCTTGTATGTGCTAAGTCTAAAATATCACCAACAAAAACGCTCTCAGTAGCAAGACTTGAGCTTTGCGCTGTAGAGCTGTTATCTCGATTACTCCGTCGTGTATGCGATACCTATAGCCCGCGTTGCGACATATCCGGTATCTATGGCTTCACTGACTCCAAGGTGGTTTTGTGTTGGTTGAATTCTTCACCACACCGTTGGCAGACCTTTGTCGCGAATCGCGTAGTAAAGGTTATTGATAACTTTCCTGCAAGCATCTTCTTTCATGTAGCTGGAATCGAAAACCCTGCAGATTGTCTGTCTCGTGGTTTGACACCCAAAAAACTGCTAACTCATCCGTTATGGTTCAAGGGTCCCTACTGGGCTTCTTTGAATCCATCTCAGTGGCCTCTCAATAAAGTAAATGAAGATCACATTGAAATGCCGTTATCTGAGGAAAAACCTAAAGCTTTCCCGGTTTCAATGCCGGTGAAGGATGATGAGAATGCCATTTATAATCTCTGTTTGCGAATGTCTTCATGGCCTAAATTGCTCAACACTGTAGTTTACATGTACAGATTTATTGGCAGGCTACCTCGAAGAGAATATTTAATTCCTACCGCAAGCGATCTAGAGTATGCAGAGAACATTGTTTTAGGTGTTCTTCAGAAAATATATTTTGCTGAAGATATTTTAAACATCAAAAATAAAAAACCTTGTTCTCGACCTCTAATGAAGCTTAAGCCGTTTTTAGAAAACGACTTAATTCGCGTCGGTGGTCGTTTATCTAATGCTGCAGTGAGTTATAATCACAAGTACCCTGTAGTATTACCCCGTCGTGATCATGTAGTAGATCTAATAATTGATTATTACCATAACAAATATTTGCATGCAGGTCCTGAACTGCTCTTGTCTTTACTGAGACAAAAATTTTGGATATTAGCAGCTCGGCGCGTGATTCGTCATAGAATATTTAAGTGTAATACTTGTTTTAAATACAATCCGCGTCCTACTTATCCTACTATGGCTGACTTACCCAGTCAACGAGTGAATCAGGCAGAAAAGGCCTTTACACACACAGGATGTGACTACGCTGGTCCACTCCAATATACGCCGATTCGTGGCAGAGGAGTCAAATGCCGTAAGGCATGGCTCTGCATTTTTACTTGTCTCACGACACGTGCGATACATATCGAGCTGGCTACAGATCTCACAACTGTTAGCTTCCTCGCTGCTTTGAAAAGATTTCTTTCACGACGCGGATCCATCAAGTGTCTCTACTCAGACAGAGGTACCAATTTTATAGGTGCACGTTCGTACTTAAAGGACTTGTACAAGTTTCTAGAAACATATCAGGAACCGCTCATGTCAGAACTCTCAAAGGAAAGAATAGAGTGGAAATTAATACCACCTGCCTCCCCACACTTCGGTGGGTGTTGGGAAAGTATGGTTAAGGTGGTCAAAACACACCTGTTTAAAACGATAGGTCAGCAGATACTATCATATGAGGAAATTTTAACCGTGATTTCGTGCGTAGAATCGCTAATTAATTCTCGTCCAATTACTGTTTTAAGCAGTGATCCATCTGAGCCCTCAGCATTAACGCCTGCGCATTTTCTAGGTTCAGCGCCTTTATCGACTCTACCTGTATCTGACATGGTATCTTGCAACTTGCAAGAGCGACATTCCCTCTTGGATTCACTTGTGAAATCATTCTGGAAGAGATGGAATAGTGAATATTTGCACCAATTGCAGTCTCGAGCAAAATGGAATGTTCCTTCCGTCCCCATTGTCAAGGGTACTGTTGTAATTGTTATTGTTGATAATGTTCCATTATTTTCATGGCCTCTAGGTATTGTTGAGGAGGCTCATATATCAAGTGATGGAGTGACTCGCGTTGCTACCATCAAAACATCAAAGGGACTTTTTGTTCGTCCTGTAGTAAAGCTTTGTCCTTTACCCAATCAGTAGACTAAGTACTTGTAATAAGTTTAGTATATTATAACTTAAGTTTAGGATTGAGTTAGGGTTATTTTGTTAATGTACTGTATCATAATTTGTTAGTATTATTCTTCTTAAAGGCAACCCTTTAAGCCCGGGGGAAATGGTTCAGATTTAATTAGAAGAACGGACTGTATATCCTTACATATCTATATCGACGAACACCCCCCCTACCCTTCCTTCAATCAGATGCGAAAACATGGCGATCGGGTGCGCGTCGTCTGCGCTTATGTGCCGCTAAATAAATTATAAAACTGTTAAATCTTGTGAATATCTAGTGTGTGATTACCAAACCTAGAAGCTGGCCAGCTGGAACATCCGTGACAGTGTTTGTGACAAAATAATATACTATATCAACCAAAATTACTACATTCACCGCGTCACGTGGACTCCTGATTGTTCGGCTATCACAAGAATCGCTATACAGGTGCGTTTTCCTTTACTTTATTCCTTCCATACATTTTACAAAACCACCATCCTCAAAAATACAGTCCACTTATTAATATCAAAACCATGTAGCGTTGCTCAGTTTCAAATGGCGAGAACCGACTTTAATTAGGCTATGATTAAATTGATAGCGAAAATTTGGTCTTTTGGTACTTTAAATAATATCAATAAATTTATTAGAGATTGATTGATGTATGATCGCCTAAAAAAACATGTTAGACTATAAATTTGTGATTCTTTACCAATCTATCGTTTCACTTTCTTGTCTCTTACAATCACCAAAGGTTGGCTGAAAGAAATCGCTTAAAGCCCTTGAGTCCGCCTTTGCATATCATTGTATATTTTGCTAGTTAATAGGTTTTTCATTTTTGTATATTTGGTGTACAATAAAGGATATTTATCTTATCTAATTTAGTTAGTCAAATAACACTAGTAATATTTCATTACTGAGTAAGCCGGGAAAGTAAGCCATTGCAGGACGAGTAGAGTTTAATATACGAATCCAGCAATTGCCGTTCCCGCAGAGGCCTGTATTGTATAGCGCTTAACTCAAACAAAGCAAGGAAATTAAAACAATAATTATTACAATTTTAAGTAAAATACACTCGATATTTAAAACCGTGACCAAGGAGTAAGGGAATGCCGTGACTTTTATTTGTTTTTTTTTATCACAGCGCCACCGTCCCGTGCCGCCGCCGGCCGTTCAAAATTTGAAAAAAGCAGCCAGTGTACCTCAGACCAGAGCTTTTATTTATCCGATGGTGTTGTCACTTGGCTGTATGAGATTTGTGTTCTGTGCCTCTCAGTGTGCAATTTAAAAAAATACAACTCTCCAATAGTGATGACGACAACATCAGAAACAAATTATGAACTCTTGATCACTAAATTGCCCACCTAGTTAAACTTCGAAAAACCTTACTTGTTTTGTTTTCCTTCAAGTCTTCGATTTTTAATTCACCAAAATCACAAAATGAGTACATATAATATTATGACGCTGCTAAACTATGACGTCACGCCTAGGCATTTCTAACATTTTTAGAACAAAATGTCGTTTTAGACAGATGATAAAAAGTAACTTAGATGACTAGCATTCGTCATCCCTATAATGAAATTACATACCCACTTCCCGGCTTGTTCAAGCTGTTAGTACTTTTAGACTGTAGGTTAAAATAATTTTTATAGTTACGTTATTTGAAAATTTATGGCAGAAAACAATATCCAATTAACTGGAGTGCTCACGGTGCGGCCGCCCCATTATGTTGCTTGTTAGGCCGACAGGCTGTGTGTGCTTGTGTACCTTTATTTAATTAGTTGACTCGGTAACAACCCATAACATCCCCACTGCTCGGGAAGTATAGGTCATACTCCACATACGGGGGTCACGTCCGGGGACCCCACTGTCAGAAGTTTTTGGCGGCGGTCTAGATGACAGTGGGTAGCAGCGGGGCGGCAACGGCGCGCTGAAAGGAGCCGCCCGCTACCGGCAAGTCGACTCTTGAACTCGCCGCTGCCGTGCCGCTGTCCGCTGTCATAGAGACAGCTGCCTTTCAAGCCTCCTATAAGGCATCTGACACGGCTTGACACGGCGTGCCTTGTGAATCACGAAAACGGTCGAGAAAAATGCCACTAACAGTTAAATCCATCTAGGTAATGACCGTGGTTCAGGTCAGTTAACCTGCGTGATCAACACAACCACGAAAATCACACTGAGCTACGACCGCTTTGATTTAATTAGTACACGTTCACTAAAATAACCATTTCCATTTTCGGCATCATCGTCACTTACCATCAGGTGAGATGAAGTCCAGGGCTTACCAATTGTGGATTTAAAAAAAAGGCCAAGTACGAGTCGGACTCGCATACGAAGGGTTCCGTACCAGTAGTTATAAAAATCACGTTTTTTGTATGGAAGCCCCCCTTAAATATTAATTTTATTTTAATTATTTATTTTTAAAGTGAATAATACAGCTCAATATTCTGTGAATATTTCAAACGTCTACCTGTTGCTGTTATCAATATCGAGCAAAAACGAGCAAAAAACCACGTTTGTTGTATAGGAGCCCCCTTAAATATTTATTCTGTTTTTTAGTATTTTTTGTTATAGCGGCAACAAAAATACATTATCTGTGAAAACTGTCTGGCTACCACGGTTCATGAAATACAACCTGGTGACAGACGGACGGACAGACAGACGGACAGCGAAGTCTCATCAAAGGGTCCCGTTTTTACCCTTTGGGAACGGAACCCTAAAAAAGAGGTTACATTTGAATAACAGGACATCTTTACCGTCATTTTTTTTAATCCTTAAAATGGATTATTTGACAGTATCCAAAAAATATAGTCTTTATTATGTAATCACTATTTAAAAATAATACAAAATGTCAAAAATTAAAATATAACCAATAAATATATAATAAAATTAAAAGGCCTAAGCCAATCCAAAATAATAGTATCCAAAATAAATTAAACTATGAACTTTTATTTACTGAACTGGATATTTTTTTAACTTATTTTTTGGATTTCCGTACACCCAAAGCACACCCTGGACACTTCATACAACGGGCTAGAAATTACATTGTAACAAAGGAATGACGGAACTAGCAAAATGGCGGTGAAATCCTATACGTTGGACAACCAAATTGTAACCAATCTGTATTAATCTGGGTGAGGTCGCAATCTAGAGAGCGGCATGGAGTGTCCATACTGTATGTTAGTACTAGTATATATACTTTGCCCTAAGGGTGACCAACGGGACCCTATTACTAAGTCTCCGCCGCTGTCTGTCTTTCAGTGGGCTGTATTTCATGACCCCATACAGGTAGACAGTTGAAATTTTCACAGAATGAGTATTTCTATTGCCTCTATGACAATAAATACAAACCTAACCTAACCAAACAATAAATACCAAAAAAAGTAAGGGATCTCTATAAAAATGATAATTAAAAAGCCGGCCAAGTGCGAGTCGAACTCGCGCAAAGTAGGGTTCTGCAGTAATTACAGCTTTCTAGTACTAATAGTCTCTGAGCTAAGCCGCGGACAGATGGACAGACAGACGGACGGACAGACAGACGGACGGACAGACAGACATGGCGAAACTAAAAACGTGTTTTTTAGGTATTTTTGATTTGGCTGTATCATAAAAAAAGGCAATACATACAAGCAATACATACAATCTGGACGGCCAATGTACCAATGAGTTTTTCGAAACTTACGTACATATATTCAACGATTGCTTTAACGGTGAAGGAAAACATCGTGAGGAAACCTGCACAACACACCTGCGAAGAAACTCGAAGGTTGTGTGTGAAGTCGACCAACCCGCACTGGGCCCGCGTAAATCAGGGTATGCTCGAGCCCCTCGGTGGGGACGTTTATATGAGCTGATGTGATGATGATGACATACAAGCGTGAACCTTGGTACGATTATAGTACTTATCCTGAAGTAAAACGACAAAATAATAAAACAGGCCAAGTGTGAGTCGTACTCGCGATAAGGAGTTCGATATATATTTCTGTCGCTCGCGTTGATGTCTTTTGTTTGTAATGTGAATAGATATCATTGTCTTAGTTGTGTGGAGAGGTGTGGTGGTACGGAACCCTCGGAGCGCGACTCCGACTCATACTTGGCCGGTTTTTTAATAGAATATTGATGTGCTAGTTATAAGATTTTTTTTTATTATATCAGCTCATATACGTCCCCACCGAGGGGCTCGAGCCTACCCTGAATCAGGGCGATTAGGCCTTAGTCGACCACGCGGGCCCAGTGCGGGTTGGTCGACTTCACACACAACCTTCGAGTTTCTTCGCAGGCGTGTGCATGTTGGCGTCGGTGGCTCAACCGGTAACGACTCGGTCCATCTAACCAGAGGTACCGGGTTCAAATCTGGACGGCCAATGTACCAATGAGTTTTTCAAAAAACTTACGTACATATACCTACCGATTGCTTTAACGGTGAAGGAAAACATAAGGATATTAATTTAGATTAAATAGGGTTTTTTTCGTGTTTTTGTTTTATGACCTAATATTTGTATGCCTCTTACGACAGGACATATAAGATAAGATAATCTTTATTGACAAAAACCACCAAAAGGACACTGTAAATTGTTACAACATCTGTTATTTCACCAATGTTTTGAATTTTAATTTTAAACATAAAATGGTCGGTCATGTTGTTTTGTGATTGTTACAAAAAAATATATTCTACGACCAATACTTTGTCCCCAGTACACTCATTGCCGAACCTCACGGTTCTATCGTTGAGCGGATGCAGCAAAGTCACCGACGAGGGCGTAGAACTTCTGGCTGAGAACCTTCCGCGTCTCCGCAGCCTCGACCTGAGCTGGTGTCCGCGCGTCACCGACAACGCACTCGAATACATCGCCTGCGATCTCAACCATCTCGAGGAGTTGACACTTGACAGGTACACAAGTCTTTTTTATTTTTTATTGTTTACAATTAATAAAGGAGCCGCCGCCTCCTGTCCGGCAGGTCGTGGTTCGAATCCTGCCACGTACCAATGTTTATCGGAATTTAGATTTCATATGTACGTGTATTCGACGCTCTTACGGTGAAGGAAAACCTGCACACGCCTGCGAAGATACTCGAAGGTTGTGTGTGAAGTGGACCAACCCGCACTGGGCCCGCGCGGTCGACTAAGGCCCTATCGTCCTAATTAAGTGTAGGCTCGAGCCCCTCGGTGGGGACGTATATGAGCTGATATGATGATGACAATCAGCCTGTCCGTCATCATCTCACCTGATGGTAAGTGCGATGATGCCGAAGATGGAAGCGGGCTCACCAAGAATCGGCAAAGCAATGAGGTGCTGGCTATTATTATTACTTTCCTGACCCCCTAGTACGGTACGCACATAGAGTAGAGGTAGAAGTTTTTCCAATTTTCTTGAAAATGTTTTCTATGTCGTTAACACGTACCGAAAAACCGAATATCTCAATTCCGTCCGTGCGTGCGTGCGTCCGTCCGTCGCGCATGGTTCTGAATGCTATATCTTTAGTCCGATTGGAACCAAATTTGGAACTTAAAGGTTTTAAATTATTTCATCGGGGGATATCAAACATTTCTTCGTACTGTCAAACCGAAGAGTAGCTGTCATACATTAAAACTGTTTTTTTTTTCTTAAAAAGCCCTTTTTAAGAAAAAAATCAGTTTTAATTTATGACAGCTTCTGATGATGAAACTTGAAACTTTGCATGTCGGAGTTGCTTATGTTTATCTATTACCCATTGGTCCGGGCCCGGTGTTTGTATGGCTCTCCTACAAATGAAATTGAAACTTGCGTTTTACTCACAAATTGTTGAAGCTATTGAATTATCATGTATTATGAATAAGTATATATAGGGTCTTAACAAAGGTATGCACTTTTATTAACTGGAGCTTGTACTCATGAAACTGAACAACTTTCCCCAAGAAACCCATGGTCAATCCACAATTATTATTTTTTAATTGAATTGTCAAACTACTCAGAATAACTCCCAAGTTTACGCATTTGTCAGTCAAAGGCCAAAGTTCATTGTCTGCGCCGGCCCGCAATGTTACCTTTTCTGGCATATCCCGCACATTTAATATTTTTATTTAAAAAAAACGAATTGACCATAGGTTTCTTGGGGAAAGCTGTTCAGTTTTATGAGTACGAGCTCCAAATAAAAAAGTGCGTATCTTTGTTAAGACCCTGTATTTGGTCGTGCAATATGAATTCATCAAAATTATTTAAAAAAAATCATTTTTTGTATGATAAAAGAAATAATGGAAAAAAATGGCTAGAAAGTTTAGTGCGGGCTGCCGTATTTTTATTTTTTATTTAAGAAGATACATTGAGCACCTGTCCGTCTGACCTATATAATGCTATATCTGTGGAACCGTAATAGGTAGCAGGCTGAAATTTGCACAGAATATGTTTTATCTGTCATAATAACTAAAAAATTATAAAAATTTTAAAAAAATAGGAGGGTTGCCAAAGCCATACGAAATACCTGTTTCCCTAAAGGTTTATTGTTATTGCTCTGTCGTAAAATTGGTAACAGCGTTAAACTCATCGTACTTTTACTTTAACTCATCGTCACTTACCATTAGGTAAGATGATGCCAAGAGCGTGCCAAATAAGAATACAAAAAACTTGGTTATAATTGCAAACTCTAAAGTAATAGTACATTCATTACTGACGAAGCTGGGAAAGTAAGCAATTGCTGGATGAGTATTTTAAAGGCCGAACAACAGGTGAGGCCTTGAGTCCTTCACCACGTCATCGTTACAGGCTTGCGTACGCTTATGCCTTCCGGTGCGCGGTCGCCCCTCGCGAACTTAACTACCCTAACTTACACTTAAGTTTAGCAATTCTGCAAGCTATGTCGGTTCCTTTGGTTTGGTTTTGGTTAAGCATTTGTGCATAATAAAATTATTATTTAACTAGCTTTTGCCCGCGGCTTCGCCCACGTGGACATAGCTTTTATGACTCTTTTTGAGGGTGAGTGGTGCGCGAGCCGCAATCAGCTCGCAAGCGTGGACATGAGTTTTCACCAGGTACCTCAGGAACTGTATAGGGCTATTCGGATTAGCAGTCTTTGTCACTTCCCACCCCCTCAACAAATTCTATACAAAAAATCACTTTAATCCGTTGCTCCGTTGCGACGCCACCGACGTGCGCGAGCTTAGAAAACAGTTGTCCCCAGATCCCTCGGGAACTATGTCAGGATATACTTATTAGTAAATTATATCATTTTCCACCTCATCTCTGTGCTAAAAATCACACCAATCCATTTTTTCATTACGATTTTAAATAAAACGAACATAGAATATAGTTTTAGTTTCCTCAGGAACTGCACCGGACTATGATAATTTCCACAGATAAAAGGTTGACTATTTCATTCCCAGTGATACAGGCTACTTGCATGCCAAATTTCATCAAGACTGGTAGAGGTGTTGAAGTGTGAATAGGTAACAAACAAACAAACACATTTTCACATTTATAATATAAAAGTAAGGATTACTAAATCTTAAATAAAATATAGAGCGTCGGTGGCAAAACGGTTAGGGCCACTACCTGCTGTCCGGAAGGCCGTGGTTCGAATCCTGCCACTTACCAATATCTATACGAATATCGATTTCATACTGGTACGTACGTTTATCCGACGCTCTTACGGTGAGAAAAACATCGTGAGGAAACCTGCACACGCCTGCGAAGAAATTCGAAGCTTATGTGTGAAGTCAATCAACCCGCAATGGGCCCGCGTGATCTTCTAAGGCCAGATCGCCCTAACTCAGGGCAGGTCGAGCCCCTTGGTGGGGACGTATATAAACTGATATGATGAAATATTATCAAAAAACTTATTCAAATCATTATAGGTATCAATCAAGTAATAAAATTTCCTAACAATATTAATATGGGTCAAATCCTCGAGTCGTATTAGCTCCAAAGGAGCCCAAGACGCACTTCTTGTTGCCGCGCTGGATAGCAATAGACAACCTTAGCAGCAGGTAGGACCTCACGTCACATCTCCTCTCTCGAAGGCGAAGGCCAATCTTCTTTGTGAAGGCAAAGGCCTCTGAGGGTTCAGCAGCCGGTTGTCTCACAGACCAGCGGCACAAAGCAGTAATGTGCCTCCAAGACCGAGTACTTATTATGCTTCTTTCTCACCGCAAATTGAGCAGCAGTACCGTACGGGTGAGGAGTGAAACATAAAAAGTGGCCTCCCAAAGCAGACACGTTCCTCTCTGCCATAGCACCTGTTTAAACCCTCCGGCCTTTTGCCATCAGATCGACTAAAGCCCGGCGGCTGCATTAAAGATGAAATATTCCATCTGGCCGAGACCAGTGCCCTCCGAGTGAGGTCATTAAGGAATTGGTGACGTGGTAATCTTCACAAACACGACTACAACTCAGTGAGTGATGGCCAATTGCCACCACCGAGGACCCGCAAATACATTGATGAGGTTCACAGATATTGATATTGCAGGCGGAGAGCAACTGCCACACGCAAATAGTCGCCGTCAGAAGAGTTCCCATATCTGTGCCTCCTGTTAAAAGATGTTAAACTCGATTTAAGTGTTTTTATTTTTTTACACGATTGGAATCTGTAAAAAAATACCTCTCTGTTCGTCTATGAAACACATCGCTACGTACCATAGTTCCAGAGTTTAAAGTAGAGTATGCTGAAAAATACATAAAAGAAATCCACTCAAAAGTATAAAATAATATTTTAATGTTTTAATACAACTTAAGCGCGTTTTATTATCCCTGCAGTGCCATCTATTGACATTCTGCTACTATGATTATAATGTTTGGTATGTGTAGCTAATATATAGAAAAAAGTACTCTATAGTTATTATTGTATGTATCGATAGATAATTTCCCACGGGACCTCTTTAGTTTTCCGGGATAAAGAATTCCCGATTATACAATGATGGTCAAAACATCTCATCCCAATGTAAAGGTTTCATATTGTTACGTTGAGTCGTTCTAAAGATACAATTTTTTGCATTCCTGTAGGAACCCTAATTTTTTTGGGATTCACAATGTCCCAGTTTTAGTTCGCGATAAGGGTATCAACGTGTAAAATTTGATTGTAATAGGTCAAGCCACATTTGCGTGGTGAGCCACTCTATAAATGAATACTTTTGATTTTCCCACGGGAACTCTTGAATTTTCTGGGATAAAAAGTATCCTATATGTTAACTCGGGCTTTATGGAACCACCATACAAAATTTCATCAAAATCGGCCTGGTAGTTTTTGCGTGATGCGCGAACATACAGACAGACAGACAGACAAAAATTCTAAAAGATGTTGTTTTGGCCTCTGTATCGTTAGTAATGTCCACCACAGTTATTATTTTCCAAAAATATTTCATGTACAGACACGGCCCCGTTACAGTTTTATTATATTATAGATCTGTGACTATTTGTCTAGGGTAGGTGTCATTCCCTGTAAACTCAACCATCTTTAATGGAGTGTAGCTACGAGTAAAAGACGAAAAAAAAATCGTAGCGCCGCCGAGTCGAGTCGGCAGAGGTGCGAAATCCACCTATAAATACAAGTGTTAAGTTCGCTGAATTAGATACACCTTTGATAATTGCCGCTCGCCGCTGCCGGCTCGCGTCAAACGGTTGCGTCAAAGGGGTCGCCATGAGTTCAATCTCGGCGCCGCCGACGTTAGACCCGCACGTGGTCTCGCAAATCTTGTTCAGTGTTTAATTATTAATGTAGGCGATGATTCTGAAGATACTTCGTCCAGCAGTGAAAGTGATTAAAACTATTGATAAATTCTTTTTTAATTATTTTATCCTTCAACACATTTCCAGAACTCTATTGGGGTGTACTGCAGCTAATTCCCCAAATGTAATTTATACTGTACAACCACCAATAAAAGATAATGTACGATGAGGACTCCAAACGAAACAATCGTCTGATTATATAGTTTAGTTTGATTTAAAAAGTACACGATAAAGGTTAGGTAGGTAGGTAGATTAAGTAGTACTGCTTACGAAGTAACTAGTATCTCATCTGTGGTACTGCGGCTCAAGGTAGTACTGCGGCTACAAGTTAAGCCTCATGTCCTCGGGGAAGTGCACTGTATACTGAAATACAGGTTTAAACCTAGCTCGGTTACAGATGCTCTTATAATAGTTTTTTTTACAATAACTAGCCCTAAATTAGATGTATCTGGTCAAATAAACTTATTATTTATTTATTTAATAACACTTTGTACCACAGATGCGTGCACATTACGGATATCGGCGTTGGCTACATCAGCACGATGCAGTCTTTAGTCGCTCTCTTCCTGCGCTGGTGTTCGCAGTTGCGCGACTTCGGCGTACAGCATTTGTGCGGGATGCGCTCCTTGCAGATGCTGTCCCTAGCTGGTAACTCTATTTACCTTATTTGAAACCCTTAGATGACACACAAAGTCGTATAGATCACGGCATCTAAGTTGAACAGTGCACAGTGTCTTATTTTTAGGTCTCAATCGAGGTACGGGACGCGGGGGTTGCGCGCACTAAGGGACGGCACGCCAGCCCCCCGCGTAACCCGCGCGCTCCCCCTATTTGCGCGAGTGACCGCCTACGCCTTTTGTGTTCAACTTATACGTCGCGAATTGTACCACAGTCTAAACTTTAGACACTGCACACTGCGATTGCTAAACCGCTTGCCAAGTGGCAATTAAGGCACCCCCGCCCCATCCCACCTGGGAGAGGCCTATGTGGACGTCTTTTGGCTTTTTACCATCATCCCACCAACCAAAGCAGGTGTATTAACACTACGAAAAATGACAGAACTGAGAATTACTAAAGAATCCATACACGGTTTAACAGATACCGACTAGTCGACAAGGTAATCGCGGGGGGGGGCTGAGAGGCGAGATGGGGAAGTCAAACCATGTCAGTCACCGTTGGGACAATTATTAGAAGCGCTAGCACAGCACCAGAGCTTACTAGTGATGGCTTTAAAGCAAACATCAAAGGCGTGAGACCACTGCATGGATTCTTACACTGTGGTAGTACCATGTGGTCTTAGATATATCGCAGCCACATCGAATAACACGCCGTATTACAAGTAGGCGCGCTAGATTGATAAACGTCGCTGTTTTGTAATGCGCTGCCTCACGTTCAGCCAGATTGTGGTGGCGATACGTTCTACGAAGTGGCGTCCAACGTTTGCCTTTATCATCAGCAAGAAGCACCGCTTTGTATACTACTGAGTAAAAAAACTCCGTATAAGACAGAGTCAACCGGACGGACGGACGGACAGATGGTTACTTTAAGTTAGGTTAGCATGTCTTGTACTACCGTGGAAGGTTTTATTCGCAGATTTTCACTCAGTAATTTTATATAGCGACGCGCCGTGCCCCCGACCAGACGAGCCAAATGAAATGGGGCAGTACCTGTACCTACCTTTTCTGAAAGCGTTTCGTCGAATTTTCAAACCGTTATAGCTTTTTTTTTAAAAATAATAAGTATTTTCCCTCTTTGGCCCATAGCGCTGGGACACCTGTATGCATTGGTTTGGCCACCATCCGAGAACTTTCCTTCTCTATCGGTTATTGGTTCTACGAGCTATACAGGTGTGATAAAATTGGCGTAGGACCCGTTAACTGAGCTTCTACTCATCATACTGAACAACTTTCCCAAAGGAACCCATAGTTAATTCTGAAAAAAAATGGAGCCTCCATACAAAAATCAAAAAATTGACGATCAGCTGATCGATTTGTACATAGAGTTGTTTTTTTTTGCGATTTCAGCAAAGTGATACAACAAAAGTTGTTCAGTATGATGAGTGGAAGCCCCAGTTAACGGCACCTACACCAATTTTGTTACACCCTGTATAGCCTGCCCATTTCCACTTCAGCTTGCTAATAAGCAAGCTGAAGAATACTAGAGCATAGAATAATATGAGCTATGTCAGTGACCGATCACGCGAAGAAGCCCTAAGCATAGCTCTACAAAGCTATTGCTAAACTCACTAGGAAGGAAGAAAGCAATGATCGACTTTTTTTGTGCAGGCTGTCCACTACTGACGTCAGGCGGGCTCTCGAGCCTCATCCAGCTGCGGCAGCTTCGGGAGTTGGAGCTGACCAATTGCCCCGGCGCCTCGCCCGAGCTCTTCGACTACCTGCGCGAGCACCTGCCGCGCTGCACCATCATCGAGTAACCTGCCTCCGCAGCTCTCCGGTACGATTCATACCATTTTTATTTTTGCCATGAAAAATAAGAAATGGGTTTTTGTTAAGTAGATTCATACTATACGGGGTTATTTGTAATTTTAGGTGGTGATTGTACTTATGAAACTTAATTTTTGTTCTATATACTTTCCGAAATAACAAATAATAATATTTAAAACGTTAACAACAGTTTGCGACATTATAGCTTGTACGATAATAACCGCATATAGTCAAACTTTTGTGAGATGCTAATAAACACAATTTCAAAATTATCAGTAAATCTAAGGGCTCGTTTAAACGCGCCCGGTATCCTAAACAAAAGGACAACTTTTATATCAACTTATAGTGAGTATGTGTGTGTGAGAGAGACAGAGTATGTGTCAAGTATATAGACCATTCATACAAAGAGATGAATCATGTTTTTTATAAAAAGTATAAACATATTTTTTTGCGATTTCAGCAAAGTTGGAGAACAAAATTTTTATTGTTTAGTTTCATGAGTAGAATCGGCCACCATCTAAGACGTTTAGGATTGTTACACAAATAACCCGTCTGATATTAAGACATTGACATAGTCCTAAGGCGGAACGATGAGGTCATGGCGCGAATCAGAAATTTTTAAAGGTTTTTCGTGAATTATTACTTCATATTTAGATTTTATCAAGTTTAACCTGTTTTGCGCACATATTACATTACTTGCTACTGATTTTAATGTATTTTATCTGATGTAAATTTCCGATTTAGTATATTATCTAGATCAAGCCTGTCCAACACACGGCCCGCGGGCCACCATCTGGCCCGCGGACTAGTTAAGTTTTAAGCAATCAGTATTAATGTTTATTTATTGAGCGAGGCTACATTACCTACCTTTATTCCGCGGCACATAAGTTGAACAAAGATATAGACAGTAGATGCAATGTGCAAACATAAAAGGTGTCAGTCATGGCATAAGATAGGTTTTTAAAAGTGACTTCCTACTAATATTATCAACGCGAAAGTTTTTAAGAATGCATGGATGTATGTTAGTTACTCTTTCACGCAAAAACTGCTGAACGGATCTGGCTGAAATTTAGTATGTAGATAGATTAGGACCTGGGTTAACACATACGCCACTTTTTTCCACGTTAGCGAGCCGCTGCGGCTCGCACACTGCGCACCCGCGACAAGTCATAGAAACGTCCACGCGGATGAAGCCGCGCGAAACAGCTAACAAGTAAATAAAAATTACTGTTTTGTTCTATTAAATATCCACATTACTATTGGAAGTTTTCTTTGACCCGCTGCGGCTATAAAAATCCTAAACCTGGCCCTCCACCAAATTATGTTGGACACCCCTGATCTATATTATATATACCTGATCATATTATATTTAGATTACTAAATCTAATATGATTTTAGTGATAATTGAGCATTACGTTCAAAATAAGGAATACACATTTGAGAAATTCATAAAAATTGGTAGAAAGTAATGTGCGCAAAACAGGTTAAACGTGTTAAAAAACTAAATATGGAGTTACAAATCACGAAAAACCTTTAATAAATTAAAATTCGCGCCATGACCTCATTGTTTCGCCTTAAGCTTTCGTTTACTTGAAGAGAAGATGTATATGTAATAAAGGTATGAAGCACGTATGTACATACTATATGGATCATATTCAAGGTTCTGACATAGGTGCACATAAATGTATTTAGCGGACAGCCTGGCAGCCACATTCCTTATTTCATGGGTTTCAAGACTTGATCGACACTTGAACACGAAATGCTGTGATATCTGGCAGTTCTTAAACCGTGACGTAACGCAAACCTTGAAACAACCTTCCCCTACGTGTTCCCTTACGTGTTACGTATTTAAGGATATTTTCTTCGACCATGGCGCGTTTTTTTAAACCTTTTTTTTACTTTTGTGAACATCTGATTTTATTTCTTTTCTTGACTTACGATGCCGAGAGAATCAATGATTTAATTGAATTACAAAAAAATATTGCGGATATGGCATGAATGTCTAGAAACTGTAAAAATCAAGAAATATCAGTCATTACCCGCTGCCCCAGAAGGAGGGTTATGTTTTTTTCATTATATTTTTTTACCACTTCCACATAACACAAATAAAATACACTGTCAGCGACTGGTTGCGGACATCAATAAAATTAGTCGTTGACAATTTATAAATGTAGTTTTACTAGTGAAATATTTCACAAAAATTGGTGATACATTGTTCCACCAAGAATAAAAAGTAACAACTATCTGAAAGAAATATTAGATTTCAGATATTCATTTCGAATCCGTAATAATTTTGGAACATATTTATATATATTTTTTAATTCACAATTGGTAAGCCCTTGGCATCATCTCACCTGATTGTAAAAAAAATAATAGATTCTATCATGCCGAGAGAATACATGATTTTGATAAGTCACGAAAAGAAAAAATATAAGGTGGAGTTACACTTTGCAAAAAACCTATGGAAAATGAAATTTCGCATACACCCAAAATATTTCTCCTTTTAGGTTTTTTTTTCATTGAATTATATTAATTTACTAGTAAATTAGTTTAAAATATGTATACAAAAATGTGCAAGTATTTCTTTACTATTCTTAGTAATTTCTTAGTGTAATAAATCAATTGATTTTATTCCAAAAGGTTGCTCAAAATGTTAATAGATTTTAATTCTTGGTACAGAATGGCTTGTTTTTTGACATCTAAAGAAATATTTTTAATCTTCTGTTAAGACTTTCAGAAACACTGATTTTTTTACATGGTTTATGAGTGAAAATAGTTAATAGGCGCAATAATAATTAGATAGTAACTTAGATTATGCGTGCAGATTCCTCCGTAAGTGAGTTTTGGGGAAAACATTGTATTTTTAGATAGTCTATTATTATTATTTACAATTGATATTATTTTTAGTAGTTTAATTATAATTAGGTACTGTTTCTTATCATCTAGTCTCCGTAGTATTTTTTTTTATTATTCTATCCCTGGCAGATCGTATTTGTATGTAGTGTACAGTGAATATAATTGTAATAGGGTAGTTAACTACGTGTCAAAAATAATTTATGAAATGTTGTTCCCAAAATTGCCCTTCATTTAAATTTCAAAAAACCATACATGTTTTGTTTTCCATCGCGTCTTCAATTTTTAATTTTAAAATCTCAAAATTGGTACTTCAATGACGCTTAAAAATTATGACGTCACACCGTCACTAATTCAAACTTTTTACGTACATAATTTTGCTTTTGGCTAATGATAAAAAGTACCTTAAATGACAATCAGTTAACTAGCCTATTCAATAGATGCTATCAAGATGAAGCAGGATTAATTTTAAAATTATCTAGTCAGAATTATGAGAAGGTTTGTTGTCATCATTATGTCATTATTATTAGGTATATTCATAATCTAAGTATTGTTTTCTGCCGACCATGCCGTTAATCTAAGTATTGTTTTCTGCCGACCATGCCGTTGTTTTACGTATATTGTGTTGTTAGGCAACATATTCAATGATTTTATAATCGTTTACAAAACCGTCCGAGTTGTACAATTGTTTCTTGTGTAATTTATATCAAATATTTTACAATTTCTTCTTTTTTTTAATTGACAGCTAATTAACTGCGAGAAAATGAAATTATTGTTTCAAATTACCGTACAGTTTTACTAAAATACATAACTAATAAGTACACTAGATAGATATAAAAATATTAAATATATTAGTGTTTAGAAAATTCCCGCGCATGTAAATCCAATCAAAGCATGTAGTTGAAGTCATTTACCTTAATGATATACAATAATAGATTATGGATTAAGAGCACAAGATAAAACTGCATTTTAACTACCTATGGGTACTCGTGTAAATAATGCATTTTGTTGTAGATTAAATACCACTAGAATACCCAAACCGACCTAGTTAGTTTAGGGTTGAACTCGACGCATTTTCCCACTCCTCTGTACCTTTCTATCTCAGTAAAGGCCTGCGCAGACGAGGTATTGTCCCCCGGGTAATTTTTTTGTCCATCGATATAGATCTCTTATAAAGGCCTGCGCAGAAGAGGTATTGTCCCCCGGGTACTTTTTTTGTCCATCGATATAGATCTCTTATAAAGGCCTGCGCAGACAAGGTATTGTCCCGCGGGTACTTTTTTTGTCTATCGATATAGATCTCTTATGAAGGCCTGCACAGACGAGGTATTGTCCCCCGGGTACTTTTTTTGTCTATTGATATAGATCTCTTATAAAGACCTGCGCAGACGAGGAACTGGGTACTTTTTTTGTCCATCGATATAGATCTCTTATAAAGGCCTGCGCAGACGAGGTATTGTCCCCTGGGTACTTGTTTTGTCTATCGATTTAGATCTCTTATAAAGACCTGCGCAGACGAGGAACTGTCCGCTGGGTACATTTTTTGTCCATCAATATAGATCTCTTATAAAGGCCTGTGCAGACGAGGTATTGTCGCCCGGGTACTTTTTTGTCTATCGATATAGATCTCTTGCAGACGAGGAACTGTCCCCCGGGTACTTTTTTTGTCCATCGATATAGATCTCTTATAAAGGCATGCGCAGACGAGGTACTATCCCCGGGTGGGTACTTTTTTGTTCATCGATATAGATCTCTTATAAATTGAATCGAATAACGCACACAAAGGATCGGGTACTTTTAGTCCATTCGATACAACTTTTAAAAAAGTATCCAGGGGACAGTACCTCGTCTGCGCAGGCCTTAAATTGTACTATTATTATCATCTGTGATTCGATACAAATTATAAGAGATCTATATCGATGGACAAAAAAGTACACGGGGATGTACATTACCTCGTCTGCGCAAGCCTTAACACCGATCACACTCGATCGCTCTGCCAATGCGTACTGGTCTCATTAAACATGTGCGTATTGGCATGTGTCATCAACCTATTTTCTGACACAAGCCACCGACCGACCCACATACGTAGATTTCAATTATTTAGACGGCCAAAAATATTTTTTTCTCGAAAATAGCTATACGTACAATAGGAAATTAAAATAAACTCTTTTTGATCAGAAAAAATTATAATTAATGATTATGCAATATATTTACATCGATAAAATAACAAAAATAAATATTATTTTAAAATTACCAAAAAGATAAAAAAAACGTCTTATGAATTATTAGTTACAAGCATAAATATGGTAAAATATCATATATCTATATCAATTTGTACTTATTACAAATAAAACTACTTAAACACATGAAGAGAATTCAAAGATTATTGGCTATCTCTACAAGTATTTGGTTCGGCAGCCATCAACATTTCTATAGTTTCAGGTAGGAATGCTTTGTGACAAGGTTTCTTGATTTATCTGCTCGAGCTGATCAGGGGGTCTGATGTTAATAAAAGCCTATTAAATACATCTAAATTGCATTCCTTTCTAAAAACTTCCTTGCAAAGTTGAGCCTGTACGATCGGAAATGCTTGTTCCGGGCTTCTGCTGCCTCCTTAGATAACTGGCCAATAGGAAGTAACGAGTGACTTATGATTTGCCCACCATGCATCAGTATTTTGTGCATCGTCGGCGTCATTGGATGCCATCCATACAGGTCCACGTACAATTTCGCAGTATCATATGCATATTGATTGTAGGTGAAGTGTGTGGGTAAATAAATAGTCCAAACTTACGGTTGACAGAAGGTATAATGTCCAGTCAAAGTACACACACTCACGATATACAGAAGGAGTAGAAAGCACATACACTAGATAGCAAGTAGGCAAGAGGATAGTTCACAGGAAAAGCAATAGAAAGTTAAACGCAGATAATATTAAAAACATACATAGATTATGCGGTATTCAGCGATTTCTAAATATAAAAGGTTAAGCAAGAATAGCATGCGTCTACCGTCACAATCGTTCTAGGCTCGACTGGTGGTACCGGTTACCGGCTCAGTGAACGGGCGCGGTTATATGACGTCACACGTTGAACAAAAGAATCAGTCGCGAGTGCGCGTCTCCAATGTATCGATCCGAATACGAGATCCGTCACGTCAACATTAGTTAGTACATTTTAATACGAATATTAAAGTAATTACATGTAGGAAATATAAAGAGTAGCCTACATAACCCCCTTCCAGAGCTCGTGTTACGAGCGATAAAAGTTTGTAAATTTGACACGTCGACCAGAACGGGTAATGTACTCCTTGTTATTACCTAGAGGTAGGGGTTCTTCGTCTTTAGGGTCAGTCAGTATGTAGGCAGGTTTAAGTCTGTCGATTGATACTGTGACTTGTTTTCTGTTCACTAGGAGTGTAAAATATTTATCTGCCCTTGATATGACCTTATGGGGACCCGAATAAGCAGGCTGAAGCGAACCGCGTAATACATCGTCTCTTAGAAAAACATGATCGCATGTTGCAAGATCCTTGAATATAAAGACTTTTTCTTTAGAATGACGCGAAGCAGGCACTGGCCTTAATTTGTCAGCCAAGTTATACAGGCGGGTAGTGAACTCGGTGATATCAGTGGGCCTAGGGTCACTAGCCTCAAAAAATTCACCAGGCAATCTTAACGGCTCGCCATACACCAACTCTGCTGAAGAAGCCTGTAATTCTTCCTTGAAAGAACTACGTATGCCTAGCAACACCAAGGGCAAGGATTCAGTCCATCGATCGTTTCCATGACACATAATGGAAGCCTTAAGTTGTCTATGGAAACGTTCCACTAGTCCATTACACGAAGGGTGATACGCTGTTGTCTTTTTATGTTGAAAGCCGGCAATTTTTGACAAACATTGAAACAGTGCCGACTCAAATTGACGGCCACGGTCTGTTACTATGTTTGTTGGGCAACCAAATCTGCTAATCCATGTGACCAGCAAAGCTTTGGCAACAGTCTCTGCTGTGATATCAGTAATCGGTATAGCCTCGGGCCACCTAGTAAAACGATCAACAGCAGTTAGACAATACCGGAATCCCTGTGAAAGGGGAAGCGGTCCGACAAGGTCAATATGTATTTCCTTGAATCTGGCACGAGGTAAGTTAAACGTGCCTAGGGGAGCGGATACGTGACGAGTGACCTTGGTCCGTTGACAAGCAAGGCAGTTACGTGCCCAGTTTCTACAGTCTTTCCTAACACCGGGCCAGACAAAACGTTCAGCTACCTGTTTGGCAGAAGCGTTGGCACCAGGGTGACTCAATGAGTGCAGGCTGTCAAAAACTTTTCGACGGAAAAATTTGGTCACGTAAGGTCTGGGAGTCGGTGTACTTACATCACAGTACAAAGAAGTTCGACTCTCAGGTAACGTCACCTTCTCTAAGTGAAGAGATGAGCCCTCCTGTAAAAGTTTTTCCAGTTCAGTATCTGAGGCTTGACTTTTAGATAAAGTTTCAAGACACACGGGAGCCTCCAGTTCTTCGACACGCGACAGGGTATCGGCAACGACATTATCTCGGCCAGATATGTGTCGGATATCTGTCGTGAACTGGGATATATAGTCAAGGTGTCTGTACTGACGTGGCGAACAATTAGTTTTTCGTTCATGGAACGCGAAACAGATCGGTTTGTGGTCAGTATAGATGATAAAGTGTCTTGCCTCGAGCATGTGCCTGAAGTATTTGATTGCCTCATAAATGGCAAGTAGCTCCCTGTCATAAGGAGAATACTTTTCTTGAGCGGGGCTTAATTTCCTGGAAAAGAAGGCAAGGGGTTTCCAATCACCATCTTTAAACTGTTGCACGACTGCGCCAATCGCTTTGTCAGACGCGTCGGTAACGAGTGCAAGTTTAGCCTGACAATCTGGGTGGGCTAACAGTGCGGCGTTCGAAAGGCTGGTCTTACAATCGTCAAAGGCTTTTAGGGCAGCGCCTGTCAAGACGATAGGATGAGACCCTTTTACTGCGCCAGTCAACAAAGCGTTCAGTGGTTTCTGTATTTGGGCAGCATGGGGCAGGAATCGCCTGTAAAAGTTAATCATACCCAAAAATCTTCTAAGTTGGCGCACGTTAGTAGGCACTGGAAAGTTTTGGATAGCCTGCACTTTAGTGTCAAGTGGTTGGGTACCGTTTTTAGAGATACTGTATCCTAAGAAAGTTACCTCTTGAGCACCGAAAACACACTTAGACGTGTTTATTAACATGCCATATTCTCGGAGTTTATTGAATACAATTCGAAGATGTTTTTCATGCTCTGCTTCGTTCTTGGAGTAGATTAAAAAATCGTCCAAATAGCAGAAGCAAAAATCTAAGCCTCGAGTCATCTCGTCTACAAACCTTTGGAATGTTTGACCTGCATTCCTAAGGCCAAAGGTCATAAACGGAAATTCGAATAATCCGAAAGGCGTAGTAATGGCTGTCTTGGGGATGTCGTCCGGGTTTACAGGTATCTGGTTATATGCTTTCACAAGATCGAGCGTGCTAAAGATGTTACAACCCGCAATATTATGTGAAAAATCATGGATATGCCTAATCGGATACCTGTCAGGTACGGTACGAGCATTCAACATCCTATAATCCCCGCAAGGACGCCATCCATTATCTTTTTTAGGAGCAAGATGCAATGGAGATGACCATGCACTCTCGGAGGGTCTTGCTGTGCCGTTATTAAGCATAGACTGAAATTCTTGCTTCGCTATTTTCAGCTTGTCTGGCGCTAGACGACGAGGTGCGCAAGAAACGGGAGGACCGGGTGTAGTACGGATGTGATGAACCGTGTTGTGGGGAATGGTGCGATGAGTACCAGCTGGTCTAGTCAGTTCTGGGAAATTGTCGAGAATTTTATGAAACCTAGTGTCACCAGTCAAGACCTTTACAGAAGAAATTTTGTTTGAAGCATCAGCGAGAGAAGCTGCAGCTGATATAGTAGTGCTACTATCAATAAGTCGCTGATTGCGACAGTCTACCACAATGTTAAAGTGGGTTAGAAAATCTACGCCTATAATTGCCTTATTAACATCGGCTACAACGAATCTCCATGGAAATGTACGACACAAACCGAAATCAAGTTCAAAGTTTACATAACCGTAGGTGAAAATTCTTGATCCATTAGCAGCACACAGTTCGTAGTTGGTCTTGGTTCGACGATCTCTCAATAAGGAACGGGGAAAAACGCAGAGGTCACTCCCTGTGTCAACTAAAAATTGCATTCTCGAACTTCGATCGGTGACAAATAGGCGACCAGTGGAATTGGGACAATCGTCTGTCGCCATTATCGACTGCCCGTGGAGTTTCCCGCCTTGTTAAAGTCGCAGGGCTTTACACAATCTCTTGCTTTGTCTCCATATTTTCCGTGGTACCAGCAAAGCGGAAATTTACGGTAATTGGATAGAGACCTGGATGCAGAACGACGACGCTGATGATCTGACCGTCTGTTTCGGGAACGTGGTTGCCTATTGCTGCTGTTTATGTTGAAGGCTTTAACCTGTCTCCTTAGCTCAGCTACTTCTTTCATCAGATCATTGACCACAGATGATTGGGCGTTCATCGAAGAAACTTGTGGCGTTGATGGAGCAATGTCGTTCACTCTGTCTGCCAAGTCCGCCAGAACGTCAAGAGAAGCTGTAGGATGGCCTGCCAGAACGGTCTGAATGTTAGTTGGTAAACGACTTATCCATATTGTACTCAGGAACTCGTCATGTACTTGGTTGCCGGCAAGACCCTGTAGGTGTCGCAGGAATTGGGAAGGTTTTCTATCCCCTAACTCTTCATGCATTAGTAACTGTTTTAGTTTCTTCTGCTTAGATGCTGACAGACGTTTGATAAGCTCCGTTTTCAATTTGTCGTATTTGTCTTGAGCAGGTGGATTGATTATAATATCTTTGATCGCTACGGAATACTGATTGTCTAGTTGACCAATCACATAATTGAATTTAGTAGCATCGTTACTTATTCCAGATATCGCGAACTGTCCCTCTATTTGAGCAAACCATATCTCGGGCTCCTCTGGCCAGAACGGTGGAACTCGTATTCCGACTTTAAAAATCTCGGACGTCGGTGCAGTGGAAACGCGCGTTTCATTACGGCTGTTTTTATGTCCAGGTGGAATTCCTTCGTTGGTTTCGTTATTATTTGTGCTCATGTTGGGTCACCAGTGTAGGTGAAGTGTGTGGGTAAATAAATAGTCCAAACTTACGGTTGACAGAAGGTATAATGTCCAGTCAAAGTACACACACTCACGATATACAGAAGGAGTAGAAAGCACATACACTAGATAGCAAGTAGGCAAGAGGATAGTTCACAGGAAAAGCGATAGAAAGTTAAACGCAGATAATATTAAAAACATACATAGATTATGCGGTATTCAGCGATTTCTGAATATAAAAGGTTAAGCAAGAATAGCATGCGTCTACCGTCACAATCGTTCTAGGCTCGACTGGTGGTACCGGTTACCGGCTCAGTGAACGGGCGCGGTTATATGACGTCACACGTTGAACAAAAGAATCAGTCGCGAGTGCGCGTCTCCAATGTATCGATCCGAATACGAGATCCGTCACGTCAACATTAGTTAGTACATTTTAATACGAATATTAAAGTAATTACATGTAGGAAATATAAAGAGTAGCCTACTGTACTTATTACAAATAAAACTACTTAAACACATGAAGAGAATTCAAAGATTATTGGCTATCTCTACAAGTATTTGGTTCGGCAGCCATCAACATTTCTAGTTTCAGGTAGGAATGCTTTGTGACAAGGTTTCTTGATTTATCTGCTCGAGCTGATCAGGGGGTCTGATGTTAATAAAAGCCTATTAAATACATCTAAATTGCATTCCTTTCTAAAAACTTCCTTGCAAAGTTGAGCCTGTACGATCGGAAATGCTTGTTCCGGGCTTCTGCTGCCTCCTTAGATAACTGGCCAATAGGAAGTAACGAGTGACTTATGATTTGCCCACCATGCATCAGTATTTTGTGCATCGTCGGCGTCATTGGATGCCATCCATACAGGTCCACGTACAATTTCGCAGTATCATATGCATATTGATCATAATTTGCGACATCAATTTCATGACCACTTGAAATAGTTTCCAATATAACTTTGAGTCTGTAGATAAGCTCAAAGCTAATTCCTGTGATCTCAGATGCCAGTTCAGGGTTGTCAAAGAATTTCCTGCTTGTGTTGCCATCATTAGTATTGCCAAAGTTAGCCTTAGTTTGTTCCTTATAACCAATCTTGGTTGTTTTTGAGGAAAACTTCTTCGTGTTTACTGGCTTTCATCCATCTTTTCATGAATTCGGTTTTGATATAAGAATACCTTTGCTTCAAACACTTTTTAGCATTTTCAGTGTCTCCATAACATATCAAAAGATAATCTATATACGAATCGAGTTTTTCCCTTAAACTTGGTAAATTTTGTCTTTGTACCTGTTCAAACAAGTACTTCCGAGTCACTATTTTAGTACCCGAGGCACCAGACGGACCGAAAACAAAAAATAATTAGATTTAATACAATTTAACACTAACGTGGTATTTTTTTCAATTTTTACCCCTAAGATCCAAATGCTCTTATTTTGGAAACGGCCAATTTTTTACTGGTATGATACAAAAATAAATGAAGTATTGAAAAATAAAGAAAACATTGCTCGGACGGACCCTTAAGTTAGTTAAAAGACATATTTAATTGTAAGAAACACACAAAAACTGAATTTTTGATAGAGCTATCTTTGAAAAATTAAAAGTTTATCAAGGGCAATAGAAACTAAAAAAGTTACTGTTTAAAAACATAGGTTCTTACCTGAATTACTGCAATCTATCACTGTCACTCGAAAAGAAGTAGTTAGAAAACAAATATGAATTTTACAAAAGTTGTAAGTTTAGGAGCGCCGAGAACAGACACGTACACGTTAAGCGACTATCGAATTCCGACTACTCTAGGGAAGCTCTTGCGCATCTACGAAGGGTGGGAGGGGGTGCCTATTGTATACCCGGAACTGTTTACTACCTGAGTAAATGGTTATGTTATCATTAGTTTTTTTTTCGGATAACGAGTTTTGGCCGCCTAATTAGTTGAAATCTACGTATGTGCGACCGTTGCTAAGATAATAAAATCAAGTTTTTTCTTCAATCCATAGCGATAAACTATTTTTAAAATTCACTTATTAATTTTATTTTTCCTCAACGTTGACATTGGCAGAATTATTGTGGTTGACTGGATAAATGGCCAAAAAGTATATCCTTTCTTTACACAGATAAAATGGAGATACTTTGATGTCGCATGCCTCTGCGCACAGGTGTAATGAGACGTTACGGGTGAGGCGAGATAGCCAGAGCGCTTACGATCAGAGGCCCTTAAGCGGGAAAAATAGGAAGCACTCTCCAAACAAAAAGAGAAAACGTTTTTCCTCCTCTGAATATCCCATCATAATGAATTTTACATATTTTATTGACACAATAAAAAACTAGGTTTATAGGTTTTTATTTTTTCAATACAACTAATAACTTAAATTTCATTTGTCGTCAGTGTTTTCGTACAAAACTAATTTTGGCCATTGTATTTATTTTTTATCAATAATTTTTTTTTTAAAAAAACCTATAAACCTAGCTTTTTATTGTCAATAACATTTTCATCGTCATCATCATATCAGCTCATATACGTCCCTACCGAGGGGCTCGAGCCTACCCTGAATTAGGGTGATCGGGTCATAGTCGACTACGCGGGCCCAGTGCGGGTTGATCGACTTCACACACAACCTGCGAGTTTCTCCGCAGGCGTGTGCAGGTTTCCTCACGATGTTTTCCTTCACCATCGCGTCAGATAAACGTACATATGAAATCAAAATCACATGTGGCAGGATTCGAACCAAATAACATTTTAATAAAAATCATTATGATCGGATAATATTCGGAGGTGGAAAAACGTTTTCTCTTTTTGTATGGAGAGTGCGTTATTCTGACCTCTTAAGATAATCTACACTGTACATATCGTGCTTTGTGACGTCATCACAAAGAAAAACGGCGTTATGCGGCTCACTGTAAGAACAAGACTGATCTAATTATTCTTCCTCCCTCTCGCATTATACATTCTCATATTTTTTTATTTTTAACTTTTTGTTAATATTTTATTTACAAACAATCACGTAGAACCTCAGATCAAAAACAAAAGGTAGATTAGTGTTAGCGCATTGAAAACGGGGTATAAAAACTGCTCCAATCACGACGGAGCAGAGTTTTGCTTACAATCACGCGTTGGCAGACGTACGGTCAACATGCCGAAATGTGCTGTGATATGTCTCACATGCATACGTCTCAATTACAGTGAAGGATATGACCTATCACGTGTCGAAACATTATTCGAGGTCACCAATTAAGGTAAAGATGCATACCTATACAATAGAACAAGTGTTACCCCACTTTTTATGATTGTTGTATGAAAGTCAATATCTACATTATTTTTAATCTGATCGTAGAAATGTACGTGATCTGTCAAGCTTGCTGTGATACTATTGCTATCTCGTTATTTCGTGTCGAGGTTCCTCCTCACATTCATGATGCCCAGCAGGCAGGTAGCAGTGTTGACGGCCCTGGCCCTCTTGCTCTCTAAAAGTGTTCGATCTTCAGTGTAGATTATCTAAGGATAGGCGCTCTGTTAGTTACTTCTGGTGTGTTACAGATGCCTATATTTGCCTCTAATATAGGCAGCGGTGCCCACTTTCAATCGAGTGGGCCGTCACCATTTTGATACCTATTCTTAGTCATCTTATAAATGTGAAAATGTGTTTGTTTGTTACCTTTTCACGCTTCAACACTTTGACTAATCTTGATTAAGTTTAGCATGCATGTAGCCTGTATCACGGGGAAGGACATAGGCTACTTTTTATTCCGTCAATATGGCATAGTCCGATGCAGTTCCCGAGGGAACTGAAAAAATACTCTTTTTTTGTTAATTTCTTTAACATTGCAACGGACCAATGGATTGTTGTGATTAATTGCACAGAGATGCTTGCGGGGGTGGGAAATGACATAATTTACTAAATAGCATATTCTGATATAGATCCTGCCTGAGGGATCTGGGGTAAAACTCATTTCCACGCTCGCGCACGTCGGCGTTGCAACGGATTGAAGTGATTTTTTGTATAGGATTGGTTGAGGGGGTGGCAAGTGACATACACTGCAAATCAGAATGGCCCGATCTGGGATAGGAATCTGGAAAAAAAACTCATGTCCACGTATCACTCACCCTCGAGGACTCATAAAAACGATAGCCACGCGGGCGAAGCCGCAGGCAAAAGCTAGTAATAAATAAAGGGAAGTATAAATTCGGATGCGTGCGGACAAGTAAGTTCAACCCAGTATTATGTATTAATAAAGGTAATTAATTGATATAATTAAAATTGGCTGTTTTCCCGTGGTACCACTATTTTGTCTTGCTAGTATCGTGTCAAATAGATAAACTATACAGGGTGTCCCTGGAAGTATGGATCAAACGAAACAGGGTGTTGGAAAAAATCATTTCCAAACATTTTCTATAAGGAAGCCCCCCTCCATCTCAAAAGGGTAAAAAGTTACAGCGGTTTTTTTGAATTTTTAATAAATTGCTTACTACGCACACAAAAAAATCCATATAAAAATTATTTCATAAGATACCATGTTTTTTTTTTGCGTGCCTGGGTGAAGGATAGATCTTGCTGATATAATTACTTTTCGTGACCTAGGTATTGTGTAAAAATAAAAAAGTTAAAGTAAAAACTTTTTTCTTTGTTGAAAAATTAAAAATCTTCAATTTTGAACGCATCTAGCTGAAAAAAGTGTACTACGGTAAAGTGGTCCGCTACTGTAAAAAGTTTCTCATTTTATGCAAATTAAAATGAGGTAAGAATGTTCCGGTTATTCGCCAAAACTTGAGAGATATGATTTTTTTTCTAATCGAATCCTAATTCCGAGAACGCAACTAGCGTGGAACAAAAGAACTGGTTGAGCCGGGTTATAAACAAAAGGTGGTGCGATCCGCATTCCAATGCTTGTCACTCAGCCAGAATGACCCAGGTATAATTCGCAATTTAGTTAGTTAGTCAGTTGCTAGCTATTGCTCTGTGATTACGGTCGTTTTATCTCTCATTTTGCGTTCTTTAATTGTGCCTGGAATTCGGAACTTGGATTTTGATTTAGCTCACGGTTGGATTGTTGTAAAGTAAAATGAGTACCTTTATTAGTGCTGAGTATGCAGACATGCATTTCGTGTACGGACTGTGTAACGGAAGGTCCCGGAAAGCAGCCAGAGTTTATCGTGCACGGTTTCCGAACCGAGCGCATTACCCCCACTACAGGGTATTCCAACGAGTGCATGATGCCTATCGAGAAAACCGGACCCCGGGTGAGATATCAGGTAGACCTCGAATGATTAATTTAGAAGCTGAAGATATCAGTTTTCAACTTTTACGTGACAATCCAGGTACCAGTGTCCGACGTATGAAAACTGAGACAGGAATTCCAAGAAGTATTGTGCATCGCATTGTTCAAAGAAACCGATTCCACCCGTACCACGTGCAACGTGTACAACTGTACAATCTCTTTTACCGGACGATTATCGATTAAGAGTTGATTTTTGCCGTGAAATGCTGCGGCGCCACCATGAAGACCGCCAATTTCTTAATCAAATTTTATTTAATTCCTGTCTCACTTTCAATAAAATTTTGAAACCGTGCACGATAAACTCTGGCTGCTTCCCGGGACCTTCCGTTACACAGTCCATACACGAAATGCATGTCTGCATACTCAGCACTAATAAAGGTACTCATTTTACTTTACAACAATCCAACCGTGAGCTAAATCAAAATCCAAGTTCCGAATTCCAGGCACAATTAAAGAACGCAAAATGAGAGATAAAACGACCGTAATCACAGAGCAATAGCTAGCAACTGACTAACTAACTAAATTGCGAATTATACCTGGGTCATTCTGGCTGAGTGACAAGCATTGGAATGCGGATCGCACCACCTTTTGTTTATAACCCGGCTCAACCAGTTCTTTTGTTCCACGCTAGTTGTGTTCTCGGAATTAGGGTTCGATTAGAAAAAAAAATCATATCTCTCAAGTTTTGGCGAATAACCAGAACATTCTTACCTCATTTTAATTTGCATAAAATGAGAAACTTTTTACAGTAGCGGACCACTTTACCATAGTACACTTTTTTTTAGCTAGATGCGTTCAAAATTGAAGATTTTTAATTTTTCAACAAAGAAAAAAGTTTTTACTTTAACTTTTTTATTTTTACACAATACCTAGGTCATGAAAAGTAATTATATCAGCAAGATCTATCCTTCACCCAGGCACGCAAAAAAAAAACATGGTATCTTATGAAATAATTTTTATATGGATTTTTTTGTGTGCGTAGTAAGCAATTTATTAAAAATTCAAAAAAACCGCTGTAACTTTTTACCCTTTTGAGATGGAGGGGGGCTTCCTTAGAGAAAATGTTTGGAAATGATTTTTTCCAACACCCTGTTTCGTTTGATCCATACTTCCAGGGACACCCTGTATATTTTTAAAAGTTGAAGCAATTCGCTGACTATAAAAATTATGTTGAAATCTAAAAAAAGTATCCCAGTGTTCCGTAATTATCAGATAGAATCAATCAACAAAAGGATCATTTTGAAGTTGCCTTCTATATCCGGGATTTTTTATATCATCTGTGATGTGGTCGTTGTGGCGTGGCGGGCATTAATAACTGTGGTCAATTGTAAATTGTTAATATTTTAAGCTCTTCTAAATACAATAATACAGCTACAAAACTAAATAATATCAGCCAGATGATATAAGAAGTCTATTTCTGTACATAAGATTCTCAAGATATATTATGTAAGTACCAAACGTAATTATATATAAAAAAAATGTTGAGATCTGACTAAAACAAGTGGTTGTAATAAAATCGATTCAAGCAATACGCTTACAAAAACATGATTATAAGTGGTGTGACATTATTCAATTAATGAGTTCTTTGCTCATTGCTAAGCTTGTACAGTATATTTTAAATACCGGATATATTTTTGTACAGCTTCATAAAATCAAATCTTAAGCTGTCGATAGACACGCGAGCAAGCCGTAGGGGGCTCCATTACCTTTTCCGTTCGCGTACTTAGGGCGACACTCGGGCAAAAAAGGCAATGGAGCTCGAAGTACAGCGTACTTGCTCGCGTGTCTATCGCTAGCTTTATAAGTATGCACGTATTTTTCGGTGTTTATATTTGTGTGTAACCAAATTATGTAATTGTTCCCCATCGCCCTGTGGTATATAAGTACAGTACAGTTCCCGTGAGTTGTTTGCACTGCTAGCTCCTTATTTGGCGTTGTGGGATGTTTTTGTGTTTAGCTGGGGCCACACTATCGGTAACGTCCAAGTATCCCAATCACTAACAAGACACTATTTTACACGGTAAATTAAACTATCGCCTTGTGTCATTGATGATGTCGACAGACTAGACATTAAGCCGATAAGTTGTGACTAGTGTTGCAGTTAGTCGATAGTGTGGCCCCAGTATCACCGTTGATAGTTTAATTAACATCCAGTTTGTTTGTACAATAATAAGTGAGATGTTATAGTGCAATATAGATGTACTGTGTTATAGGGTGGTTTTATTTATATCAAAATGTCCTGGCAAACATCCCTTGAAAATTTTCTGCAAGAAAATAAAGGATTTTAAAATAATAACAGAAGCACGTTTGTACGATTTATTGCGATAACACAGTCTTACAAAACAAATTAGCGATGACAACAAATAAGACACTAAAATAAAATGATGGTAACTTTACATTACTATAGCTCAATACATCACAAAATTTTGACTCGACTTGCAACATCACAAAGAATGTTCCTACACAAATACACCAACAAAAAGCGCATATTTACTGAAATATAGGCTTGTTTATTAAAACAAAAATTTAAATTAAAACGTACACTAATTATGTTGGAAAAAATTAGATCCCCTGAATTGAAATAGAACAAAAATAATGCATTCAGCATTGCGACTTTACGCACTATCTAAAGATAAATTAATATTTTTACACATTTATACAACAGGCCTGTACTTATTAGCTTCTAAGCAACTTCTATAATAAAATAAAATTTTATGTCAATAATATTTTCATCCGATATCTTTTAGATTATCCAGTACGGAAAAACTTCTATTTCAAGACCACTCTATAAGGTTATTGAATATGTTACTCCATCGTGGACTCGTCACATTGTGTACGAAAGGAAACTAGCCTTCATCCTAATGCACAGTCAAATGCACCGTGCGATCTAAACATAGTATTGATAACGTACTAGCTATTTACTACACTTAATTTAAGGATCAACAATCTTCATAACATGCAGTTAAAATGCGTCCTTTGAGTTGTGTTTTCATAAATATACAATAGTATAGTATAATACAATAACTCCGTATAAATTTACAAATAATAAGAATGTCATTTAGAGAATAAATAAAGCTAGCGCTAATTATCCGCATCATCACATCACTGATTGAAACGTAACAGTGGGTTCCGCTGTGTTTCAGTCTTGTGTCATTTGGTCCTGGAAATTCAAGTAATATTGTCACCATCGAATGATGTATGGGATTCCATTCATTGTCCATACCAATTGAAAAAGCATTATGTAAACATACAATTTACAAATTTTCATTGTTTTAACACTAAATTTTATGTGAAATGTGTATTTTTGAGAATATTATCAAGCAAGTATAGAAAGAACATGAAAAATCCTAGAAAACAAGACAAAGTGATCTGATTTGTTTATATTCTGCTTTTGTTTGATTGGTATGGACGGTAGCTTGCACGAAGCGAACTAGCATTTTATTGATTGGTATGGACGGTAGCTCGCACGAAGCGAACTAGAATTTTATTGATTGGTATGGACGGTAGCTCGCACGAAGCGAACTAGCATTTTAATTCACAACTTGAGCACGAGTGGACATGTTTGGCTACATTATCATTCAACAATTTAACAGAGAATGTCTATGGTAACTGCAACAAAAATTGGCACTGTTTAATTTATTTTTTTAAAATACTAATTTCGTCTATTTTAAGAAACTATATCGAATATTTAAGACGTTCAGCCGTACGTCCCCAGCACCTGCCAACCTACTGTCCTCCTGTATCGATACCAAGGGCTCACCAGTCGTGTACAGAAGATATGAATGCAATGTTACCTGGAGTGGCAGTCAGTGGTAGCGCTGCAGATAGGCGGTGGTGGAGGCGAGGTCGCGTCGCAGCCACGCCGCGTTCAGCCGCACGGTCTCTAGTGCCTGCGGGGCAACGTTACTTTCATTAGCCCTAATTACACCTGTGCTGTGCGCCTGTACTAACGCATGATCAGATCACGCTCGACGCAACGGACTCTCTAAATTGAGTATCGGTAATGCCGCTACTACAGTAACGTTCAAGTATAACAAAGTCTTATGTATAATAATAATCATCATATCAGCCGAAAAACGCCCACTGCTGGACAAATGTCTCCCCCCAAGGAATTCCACGACGAGCGGTCCTGCGCTTCCTGCATCCAGCGGCTTCCCGCGATCTTCACCAGGTCGTCGGTCCAACGCGTGGGAGGCCTTCCTACGCTACTTTTTTCGGTGCGCGGTCGCCACTCGAGAAATTTACTGCCCCAACGACCATATGTTCTACGAACTATGTGCCCTGTTCACTGTCACTTCAGTTTAGCGATTGTGTGAGCTATGTCGGTTACTTTGGTTCTCCTGCGGATCTCCTCATTTATGATACGATCACGCAGAGAAACTCCGAGCACAGCACGCTCCATTCCCCTTTGCGTGACCTTGAGCCTTCTTATGAGGCCCATAGTAAGCGACCATGTCTTAATTCCGTAAGTCATCACTGCCAACACACACTGGTCAAAGACCTTAGCGAAGTAACTAGTATCTCGTCTGTGACCTTAGTCTTGAGGCACTGCGATATTTGGGACGTGAAGATATTGCGAAGCTTCCCGAACGCTGCCCAGCCGAGTTGGATTCGTCGATTAATCTCATTCTTGAAGTTGGACATACCTAGCAGGACTGTTTGTCCCAGGTATACATATTTGTCAACAACTTCCAGTGTAGATTCTCCAACCTTTAGAGGGATGGGTGCGAAACGGATATTTAACATTATTTTCGTCTTGTTCATGTTCATTTTAAGACCCACTTGTTGAGAGACTTTACTGAGGCCATCGAGCATTGTGCTTAGGTCTTCCATAGTCTCAGCCATGACCACGATATCGTCAGCGAATCGGAGGTGGGTTATGTACTCCCCGTTGACATTGATGCCGAGTCCCCACCCCCATTCCAGAAGCCTAAAACATCTTCCAGGGCGGCGGTGAGCAGTTTCGGAGATATAACGTCTCCCTATCTCACTTCTCGCTGCAACTGGATAGGTTACTCATCGTCACCACCAGGTGAGATGTTGTCAAGGGCTTACCAATAGTGAATAAAAAAAAATAAAAAAATTTTGATTTCTGGTCCTGAAGACTATGATAATAGTAGTAACATAATATGAGTAACTAATAATTGACAACGTTAAAAACGACCGACTTCAATCGCGATATATTTTTCCAGTGATTGGTACACACATAAGTCCTAACTTTTTTTTTTTTTTTAATTCACTATTGGTAAACCCTTGACAACATCTCACCTGGTGGTAAGTGACGATGTTGCCGAAGATGAAAGCGAGCTTACCAAGAATCCCCAACGCAATGGGGAACTGGCTATCTTATCTTCATGCCGGAACACATCAATGTTGTTAACACTCATATTTGGCGGCAAGACTTAGATAAGATGGTGGTAGCTAGCCAGGCGGGCTTAGAAAATGCCCTACCACCAACCAAACCGAGTCTTACAATTGACCTCGCCGGGAATCGAACCCGCGACCTCCTGTGTAAAGCCAGTGAACTTTTCCTCTGAGCTACGGAGGCGGTTTAACTTGAAAACTTCTGAACCGAAATTGATGAAAATTGCACTGTTAATGGGACTGTGAATAGGGACAAGTGGCGACTTTTGGTGTCGGAGGCTAAGATCCTCTTTGGATCGCTGAGCCAGTGATGTAAGTAAGTATACTACATGGCGCTAGTACAAAGGGTTCGGTACTATCATACTAGATGGCGCTAGTTTCTTCACGTTTAAAAAAACTCGTTTTTTGTATAGAGACCCCCCGTTAAAAAGAATCACAAAAATTGATCACAATCTGCGAAGATACTGCGATTTTCATCCTCATTTTTGGAAGTCCAATAAACTTGTTTTCCGTCTTTTGCCTTAAAAACAAGTTTATTGATTAATAATGGATTCCTGTTTCGTTTTTCAAAAAAGTAATGCGATACCGACACAGATATACGTCACCCGATTATCGATATAAAATTATTTAAAAATCGGTTCTTTGGTTAACAAATAAATTAAATACTACGTTTGTATTGGATTTTTGAACTCCTGTGGGCTCTTAAGTCCATTACCTCACATCAGATCACACGTTCCATCATCCCCTGAGTTAACAACCCATAAACGTTCTCCTTGCTGGGGTGGCACGGGTCTCTCCAAACTAGGGAAGGTTAGGCCATACACGGCGGCTAAGTCTGGATTGGTGGAGGTTGTAGGGCTAGTGGCGAATCCCACTGTCAGAAGTTTCTCAAGCCATCTAGCACGGCTTAACGACTGCCATCTTTTTCTTTTTTTTATTAAAAATTTGAGTGCGTTATATCTCACCTGATGGTAAGTGACGATGTAGTCGAGGATGGTACACGAAAACTCAAATAATGCCTATTCACTCTCGCCTTGAAGATCCCCAAATTGTAGGAGTCGGGAATCACAGACGCAGGCAAGGAGTTCCTCTCCATCGCTGTCCGCATAATAAATGAAGCGTAACGCTTCGTGCGTATGGGCTGAATATCAACAACAGCAACCGGTACCAATGGCTTAAGTGCCTTGAAACTGTCGAGGAAAATGCCTCTAACAGTCAAACCCATCCAGGTAATGACCGTGCTTCAGGTTAGTTACCCTGCGCGATCGACCTATACACGCAAGTCGCAATAAGCTAATACAGTGAACATTGACCTGCTGTACGGAGCGCTCGGTGCCGGGCGAGTGGTGCGCCTGGAAGAACTGCTCGATCTCCTGCGCCGCCGCTTCCGACGCGAAGTTCTCGGTCGTCGACTTCACCAGCCGCGTCAGCAGGAAACCGCCCTGTGTTGTCACAATACAAGCACATATTATTATATTCACTCAGAAAACCAATTAGTAAAAGTAATAAGTAACAGATCATTACAACTGATCGTTACGTCGTCGCAGCCGGCCGCTGCCATCTCGGTGTGTATTGAGTATAGACATTTATTGCTCAACTAGTGGATGCCCGCAGCTTCGCCCGCGCAGATCCCAATTTTTGCGGTTCCCGTGGGAATTTCCCAAAATCCTTTCTTAGCGGATGCCTACGTCATAACATCTACCTTTTCAGCCCGATCCGTCCAGTGGTTTGGGCTGTGCGTTGATAGATCACTATGTCAGTCAGTCAGTCACCTTTGAGTTATATATATTTAGATACACACCGAGATGGTAGCGGCTCGCAGCGGTTTTAATGACAGAGCATTAGAAGCTTTATTTTGAAATAAATAATTACTAATTCAGGGTAGGCTTGAGCCCCTCTAAGTCCTCCTGTGAGCAAGCGCAAAAGCAAATGATGCATTCACGTCTGAACTCTACCCCACCACACGAGACCAGACACGAACATCGACGGATACAGGAATGGGTAGTACCCGTATGCTTTTTTTCAAGGTACCGTGCAAATTTGCGTTGCATTTTCTTCAACATGAAAATATACTTTTTACTTCCATAACACTCAAAGTTGTATAAAAATATTCTTAATTAGTGATGTTGCGATAGCGATAATCTATCGATAGTATCGTGATACTATCGTAGGCATGAAAATCAGTCATACTATCGATAGCCATATCGAAACTATCGATTGATAAAGATAAGTAATACTATTGCTAAATACCAATAGTATCGATACTACCGATAGCATCACTACAAACACTATCGATAGGAATAGTGTCTATAGTGGCGATACTATTGATAGTTTTGCCCTATCGATAGTCGAACATTTTACGATACTATTGGTTGCTCCTAACTTATTTTCAGTCAATAGTATCGAAAATACGTCGATAGTTACTTAAGCAAAACTATCGATACTATCGGAACGCGCCGATAGATCATAGATACTATCGACTTTTTTGACGCGATACTATCGATAGTATCGCCTGATTTTCACTATCGATAGTATTACAGCATGTCAATATTTTCGATAGGACTATCGCGCTATCGACCTGTTTTTCAAGGTCAGATAGTATTACAGCATGTCAATATTTTCGATAGGACTATCGCGCTATCGACCTGTTTTTCAAGGTCACCTATCGATAGTGAAACTATCGCTATTGCAATATCACTGTTCTTAATTTATTAGATAATGCACTATTTACAGAATACCCAAGTCGAGTCAAACTTTACGTAAATAGGCGTATTATTTTTGTCATTAAAATAAATAATAAAAATAATGGTTGTAATTATCATACCTGATAGCGGTCCATAAACTCTTGCCAATGGTCCTTGAAGAACTGCCACGCGAGGTCGCGTCCGTTCCGGCTCACCGCCACCGATACGATCACGAACACCGTGTCCTGTGCGCGCACCTCCTCCTGAAATAAGCAAAGCCCCATGGTCATATTATGGAATATAGCTAATCTATCACTACACTCCGTTTCACATATAAAGGTGCATGACAGCTTTGTCATTTTTTGATTTTTCAAGGTCTCCGCAAACAGGAGGCAGTCTCATGGTCGCGCTGGTGTTCACGCGGTCAAGTATACGATCGCGCAGAACAATGTCGACCGACGTGGTCAGAACGTTTCCGATGGACATATAAACAGGAGGTGGTCCGCGTTCGCGTCCTGCGTTCAAGCGCGCTAGGTTTGTTGTGGCCTCCCATATATTCATTGCAAAGAAAGCTTGACCGCGTGACCGCCTGATGTCTGCGTGGGCCCTACGTATGCAGAAAGCGACCGCAAGCGTGTCACTGCCTTCTGTCTGCGGAATCCCAACTATGATGAACTCAAACAATAGGGAATATGCATGTATTTTTTAAATATATCTACTAGTTATTATGTTACCAAAAATAAATATAACACATCCAAAATATCACCAACCCGCACTGGGCCCGCGTGGTCGACTAGGCCCGATCGCCTTAATTTAGGGTAGGCTCGAGCCCCCTCGGTGGGGACGTATATGAGCTGATAAGATGCTGATCCAAAATATAAACAATTAAGCTAAAAAAAATATATTAAAATCACGTCATTTTCGGGCGACTTAAACGCGGCCATTCTGGCGCGCTTATTCTGTGACGTTAGATTACCTAACACAAGTTCGATGTCAACAACGAAATGTTTGGTTCACAAAGTCAGTAAAAGTTAAAAAGTAAGTGATTAAATTAACTTATTACACACTTTCTGTGCTTTCTATCTTTCGGCATAAGGAAATATACTTTGTCAGGTGCAGTTTTGTTATTTTGGCGCATAGGAATGACACAATATTTATAATAAGCTAGAAAAAATAAAAAGTATATTTCCATAAGCCGAAAGATGGGTGCAGTTTTGTTATTTTGGCGCATAGGAACGACACAATATTTATAATAAGCTAGAAAAAATAAAAAGTATATTTCCATAAGCCAAAAGATGCATGTATAAGAAAAATTGTTTTTTTTTTATTTTTATTTTTTTATTCACAATTGGTAAGCCCTTGGCATCATCTCACCTGATGATAAGTGATACAAGGCGACGAGAAGAGACAATGTATCGTGTGTGTTTGAGCTGTTTATACTGTTGTGAAGATCATTTTAACGTAATTAAGGACATTAAAAAAAGTGATTAATGCATATACTTAAGAATCATTTTTACTTAGTTACCTGCACATAAAATCCCCGCAGAATTAAATGCGACGAAACGTCAACAAACCTTAAAATCCGTGATTATAGATAAACTTTCGATTTTTTCGAAGTAGTAAAATGTACTTTCACTTTTGTGCACCGAACAGTATTTGACAAAACCGGTTTCAGTCATTGTGTGCAGTCTTTCATCACAAGGATTTAATACTTTTACACAGAAAACTAATAACATGAAACAACCGCGAAACAATACAAGTAATCACCAGAAATCCCGTCTGCATTCTGTATTCCCCGATTCGTATAATTTAGGAATCTTCAAGACGAGAGTGAATAGGTACTATTTAAGTTTGCGTGTTACATCCTCGGCTGCATCGGCTACTCACCTACCATCAGGTGAAGTGCAGCCAAAAGCACTCAATTATTTACTTTAAGGGCTCGATTTCAGAAAAACCTTTGTAAGTGTTTTTCTACAACCTCTGAGCGAATATTTGACTGCACGATTTTTTATCCGAAGACATGGTTTTTGCATTAGTGTGAGTTGAAAGGGAACAGAGGGAAAATGCGGTAAGTACGGGACAGAAGTTTCGTTTCTATAAAGCGCCTCAAGCGTGTGTGGCTCAACCGGTAACGACTCGTTCCTTCTAACCAGAGGTACCGGGTTCAAATCTTGGACGGCCAATGTACCAATGACTTTTTCAAAACTTACGTACACATACTTACCGATTGCTTTAACGGTGAAGGAAACCTGCACACGCCTGCGAAGAAACTCGCAGGTTGTGTGTGAAGTCGACCAACCCGCACTGGGCCCGCGTGGTCGACTAAGGCCTGATCGCCCTAATTTAGGGTAGGATCGAGCCCCTCGGTGGGGACGTATATGAGCTGATATGATGAAGCGCCTCAAGACGATAGCCGCTCTACACTATCGATATGCATTCACGAAAATGAAGTAAAAAACATGTCCTGCTGATATATGTACTCGTAAGCAATAAATAAATTGTTAGTTGAACTTTTACGTTTGTCTGTATCTACCTACAAAAGTGTTAGGCTGTGTACTATCCTACCTGTCAGTCAGTCATTCAATAATGGAGCTGAAACTATCCGTAGAGACTATTGAAATCTGATATACTGAGTAGATAACTTAGTTAGGCCTAATATGATTCCTTCTCTTCGTGAAGCGGGAAGAATTGAGGTCGGGAGATCTGGAATTCTAGAACTGGTCTTCGACCTATTTCGTCAGATTGACTACAGGTAATAATTTGTAAAATTAACATCCCCGACCAAATTTCAGCCAAATCGGAGCAACTTTACTTTCAGCGGCCATTTTGATTTTTCTATTGCACCTAAAATCTGCCCAGGGTGTAAATTATTTCAGTTAAGGCAACACATCTCTATCTCTTACCATTTCGGCGGTCAACGGCTGAATTAATTTCTATCAAATATCACTAAAAACCATCTCAGTTAGTCTAGTTTTCAAATAAAAAAATCGCATTGAAATCGGTCCACCCGTTTAGGATCTGCGATGACAAGTACAAGCAAGAAACCTTTACATTTTGCATCGCAGTTTAAGGGGGTTCGATGAAGCTCCTCAATGCTCAATTCTCGCTAGATGGAGCCTGCTCCACAAATTTTTAGTTTTAATTTTTTTTTGAAGTCGTGGTTCCACATTTTTACCTTAAAATACGTTGAGCGCACTCTTTACATAAATACTTAACTGTCGAAAAACAAATTGCACAATTCATTGCATTGTAGTATCCAAAAATCTCGATTATGTGTTAATTCACGCAGTTTTGAACTCGACACTCACACATCCATTGAATATTGCAATCGGCAATCATCGCAATTCCGAATACAAACGAATGCTAATTCCATGTCCATCAATTACAAGATTTATCGTATAACAGAATTTGAATTCAGAACTAAGTACTTTATTGTTGTTTTGTTTAGATTCCCGCACGAACTATATAGAGCTCTAAAATTATCATGTATAATATACTAACGAAATTAATAAAAATATAAACAAAATAAAATAATTCTTCAACCGACTTCCAATAAAGAGAAGGTTAAATGTTCGACAATAGGATATTGTTTTTTTGGTCTCTTTTTTTTCGGAGTGCTGACCTTAATTAGTAATTACACTGGAATGTGTTTCAGTCCTAACTTCATTTAGTATATTGTTCATTGTTCTTCTTGAAATTCCAGTGGCATTTGCAACTCTCTTAAACCCTCTTAAAATAATTACTTTCATTATCATCAAATTTTTTTAAAATCTGTTGGCTTCGGGTACATAATATTTATAAACATTGAAGATAATTTCGCGTGACTTGCATTGTAAAAGTTTTCCTTTTTTTCTGAAAACTTTAAATTCGTACAATTTTAAGTTTGGGGTTTTAACAACTCTATATATATATATATCGATTAACATATTTACTTTTTTGAACTGAAAATTTCTCTAGGCGCGTTGGAAAATTTTGAGATGGGGAAAAAAGCCACCGTCACCGATACCTTGAAGTGAAAACTTTTTTGAGATTGAAAAACTATTGAACTTGCGGCACCGTCACCATCATCGTCACCGACACTTGAAGTGAAAACTTTTAAGATGGGAAAAACCATTGAACGCGCAACACCGTCACCGACACCTTGAAGTGAAGACTTTTGGAGATGAGAAAAACCATAGAACGCGCGACACCGTCACCGACACCGTTACCGACACCGTCACCGACACCTTTAAGTGAAAACTTTTTGAGATGGGAAAAAACATTGAACGCGCGTCACCGTCACCGACACCGTTACCGACACCGTCACCGACACCTTAAGTGATAAATTTTTAATATGGGAAAAAACCATTGAAACCGCGACACCGTCACCGACACCTAGGTGAAAACTTTTGACATGGCAAAAAACCATTAAACTAGCGTCACCGTTACCGACACCAAGGTGAAAACTTTTGACATGGGAAAAAACCATTAAACTATCGTTACCGTTACCGACATCGTTACCGACACCTTGAAGTAAAAACTTTTTTGAGATGGGAAAAATGGAGTTTCAAATTATGTATATTAGTAATAATTCTTCAATGCATGAAAATGAAAAACAAACATAAGACAGTTTGTTATATTCTCTTTGCAATCGAGTGACTTGATGCAGTGACATAACGTAAGAGCGGCAACATGCACGCGAATCGGTCGGTTGCATGGAGCGGCAACGTCGCGCATCTTGTGTATTTACACGACATTTTGTCTCGCACACATTCGTAAATTTAATGAAAATTGAGCGTTGGTTTATTCCATAATTTTAAATGAAAGTATGTTTTTTTATCAATCTTGCGCAAACAAATACTTGAAAAAAGTTTGTAGCACACATAATTTACGCTTTATTCTGTATCCTGAACCAGATTATTGCAATTGTTTTTTGTATGATAATCGAACCACCTTAAATACAGAACACTCACTAACACCATAACCAAAGAATACTATTTGACTATTACTACGTAAAAAATCGAAATTAACTTCCAGCCGTCGTCGATATATCGTCGCCTTACGGGAAGTGGTACGCGAAGTGGGGAGCGGCCGCTTGCTGCGAGTGCGATACGATGACAGTGAGGTTAGAAAGAGAGGCACCCATACCACCTAGTGTAGATAATTATTCTTGTGTCATTGTAGGGAGTCACGTACGGTTGTTGGAAGATTTCGTCACCCGCTCAAAACTTACCAGTTCTTTGGCTTACAAGTTAATACAGAACACTCACCGACACGGCGAAATCTAGAACGTTCTTGAGCAATTCCGGCTCCCTGACGGCTCCCAACGCGCGGCTGATGCGGTCTTTCTCCTCGTGAAGGTCGGCGGCGCGGTACAATGTGAGGAAGCGCTGAAACATGTCGGCACCGGCGTCGGCGAGCACGGCGCGGTAGCATGCCGAGCGCAGGTCCGCCGGCAGCGTGCAAGCGCCCGATATGTGCTTCTCGAACCTGTATACGAATAATAGTAGGGTATAGTACGCTGTCAAGTCAAAGTACAGACGTTGGCGTGGGCGAGGTAGCCTTTAGCATAGTCTTTTCTCATCTGAATGTATAGCGAGTCCGCGAGCTTTCCTGTCCCGGTACACTGGCTGCACTTCAAGACGCTCTACGAGCTCTAAAGCGCCCCCCGCCAATAGGAATCATCACAAGGTGCCACGTATGAAGTTGACGGCGTACAGTTGAGTGCTAGTCATTTAATAATAATAACTTTTATCATCTGACAGAAAACATTTTGTTATAAAAAATTGTTTTTAATTGAGGTACTTAGTAATTTTGTTGGTTTTAACCGACTTCAAAAAGGGAGGAGATTTCTCAATTAGACCGTATACATATTATAAAGAGGATTGTGTATATATATATGTGTGTTCGCGGATAACTTCGTCGTTTATGAACCGATTATGATGATTGTTTTTTTGTAGGAAAGGAGATAAGGGTTGTACCATAATAAGGAAACCAGGATCTGATAATGGCATCCCAGAGAAATCGAGGGGAACCTTAGTTTCCTGTTTGAAGTCGGTTTTTTGTTCAAAATTATAATTAACTAAAATTTAGATAGTTGAAGACGTGTGATGGGAGACAAATAAAATAAAGAAACCGGTTTCCTTATTTTAATCTATACTTACTAATATTACAAAGAGTTAAAGTTTGGATGGTATTCTCCGGAACTACTTATCCGATTTCGAAAAATATTTCAACAACATTTAGAATGTACCTTAAGAATCAACATAACCTAAAAAAAAGATCGTTCCGCGCACCCTTCATATCTACGCGGGCACAGCCGCAGGCAACTTGTTTGAAAGGTATAATTTAGAAATTAATAAATTTACTTTTGATGCACTGTACTACCGAATTCATAACAAAAGCGCGTCTCCACTATCGACCATGATCGCCAACTACAGAATGCGCAGACTACGCAGTCCACAGGATCGTGCCTGCATTGTACACAAGCTGTCCCGGCGAACTTCGTACCGCCTCACACTACACTACACTACCGCTACACTACCACTACACTACCACTACGATTACCACTAAACTACCATTACCACTACACTACCATTACAATTACCACTACACTACTACTACATTACCACTACCACTACACTACCACTAACACAACCAATACCACTACCCCTACTGCTACCACTACACTACCACTACATTATCACTTTCTACCACTACACTACACTACTTTTGTAGATATTGCAGGAATTTTTAGGTCATTTTTTACACCTTGAGTTACATTATTTGAGTTTTAGTAAGGATCTCTTATTTTTTGAAAATATAATATAGCCTATAGCAACCACTAGATATAGTGTAGCTTCCCAATGGTGAAAGAAATTTTTAAATCGGGCCAGTAGTTTCGGAGCCTATTCAAAACAAACAAGCAAACAATCCTCTTTATAATATTATTAGTATAGATATAGATGTGTCATCTGTTTGACATGGACGTCGAAACAGAAATAGCTGCTATTTATTTGAGCTATTTATTGTATGCTGTTTGTTGGTAAACACAACACATAGGAACGCCTGGACCGGTTTGGCATTTTTTTGTTCGTAACATTTTGATTGCCGTTATGGCAGTAAGTTCTCGAGTGGCAACCGCGCACCAGAATACGTAGCGTAGGCAGGCCTCCCACGCGGTGGACCGACGACCTGGTGAAGGTCGCGAGAAGCCGCTGAATGCGGGCAGCGCAAGACCAGTCGTCGTGGAAATCCTTGTGGGAGGCCTTTGTCCAGCAGTGGACGTCTTTCGGCTGATGTGGTGAACACGTATCTGTATACGTTTCAAAGTATGTGTGCGAGCGTAAGTGGGTACGTACGGTTAGCATAAAGAAAATAAAGATGCGAACAAGAAATTAACGAATTCATTGTACAGACGAAACATTTGACAAATAATGAAAAATGCTGTTCGAGCCCTCAAATATTAAATTTTGTACTTCAATCACGTTTTTTCCAATGTTTTTCGAGGCATTCTGATTTTTTTTAAATATCCCAGATATCAACTCCTTTTTTTCTTTTAAGATTCTAGTTACAGTGCGTTCAGAGACCCCTGTTGATTCAGCGGTACGTTTTACTACATTAGCCAGAGGACTCAAATCAGATCTGTCACTATTATTAGCTTTCATAAAATTATATTCTTCTTGAAGAAAGTGAAAGACTTTGGCGATAATTGCTCGACCCTACAAACTACTACTATCTATTCCTATCTGGAATGAACACTAAATATTTCAATATTAATGAAAAAATTTAAATAATTTATCTCGCTATAAATCACTTTGCGCTTTGACATGATGACAGTACTTTGTGGTAATAGGGATGACGACAGCATCAGAAATAAATTATGAACTCTTAATCACTAAATTGCCCTCCTACTTAAACTTCGGAAAACCTTACTCGTTTTGTTTTCCATGAAGTCTTCGATATTTAATTCACCAAAATTACAAAATGAGTACACAATGACGCTGCAAAACTATGACGTCACGCTAGGTATTTCAAACATTTTTAGAACAAAATGTCGTTTTTGAAAGATGATAAAAAGTAAATCAGATGACTAGCATTCGTCATCCCTATTAGCGTTGCGAAAGCACATAGTTGTATGTAATCTGAGCGACGGCAGATACGCACACTGCCGCATTGTGCATATACACCTTCAACCACGAGTAAAGCCCGCTCGTCTTCGTGAATTGCATTAACTGTATTATAAAATACTAGCTTTTGCCAGCAGCTTCGTCCGCGTTAAGATAGTTTCTATGACTGTCTCCGAGGGTGCGCAGTGCGCGAGCCGCCCATATGTTAATCCAGGTACTAATCTGTCTACCAAATTTCATCCAGATACGTTTAGTAGTTTTTGCGTGAAAGAGTTACAAACATCCATACATACAAACTTTCGCGTTTATAATATTAGTAAGGACTATTCAGCAAAATGCATGCCTTCTAAAATACCTAAAAAACCTTAGTTGTTTTGACTCTATATCATTAATTTTCTTTTTTATATTAAATCAAATCACAAAATTAGTACGTCAAAAACCCTACATTTGTGACGTCATATTAACACGAACAATATTAGAACAAAATAGCGCTTTAGACAGATGATAAAAAGTAACCGATATGACTAAGTAGAAAATACTCCATTGTACCTTTTACCCTATTTGCAATAGTCTTAAGGCTGATTTACACGCAGTTTAGTTAAGTAGAAAGTTAACTTTCGGTATTGGCGAGTTAATAACGGGCTCCCAAAATAAGTGCTTTTTTGCTAGAATATGTTGAGTCAGCCGCAAACTAGCTGAACGTCAAAACAACACATCTTGATTTGGTACAGCAATAACAAAAACATGATTTATTAGTTTTCGGTCGATACTTTTTATTTTGTGAAACTATGTAGTTTTGAGAGATTATTAGATTTTTTCTCCTACATTACATAAGTTAGGCACATGAAATAAATACCGACAGTGAGAGAATAAAGGTATTGATAAAAAGGCAAAGACTAAATTTACCTTCAATGTTTACTAAGCTCGCAATAAACAAAAATGTGTATAAAACCAAAGACAATATCAATGAGACTTACAACGCCATAGTAAGTTTAGTACTTCCCAAAAAGTCCGATAAAACAAGATGGCACTACGGTGTTACGACGGCAATAGGTTTGTCATAAAAAATCTTAAGAGGGCGCTTCAACGCTGGTTCAGTTTCATAGCGCCCTCTAGAGATAAAGGTGGAAATTCAACGAACAAGTTGCGAGCCGTCTACATACGTCATACTAGAGACAATCTGGTAGATGGCTCTGTAACGATAGTAATGGGTATGATTTTATCGATTGTCAATTAAATAGATTCGATCACTAAATAAAAAAAATTAAATTCCCTAAATAGTATAGTTTGTACTCAAAATAGTAGATCTGTCACCAAAGTAAAGTCATCAAACAACACCAAAACAATACTCAAAAGGAAAAGATTTATCACCAGAAAAGTCTTTTAAAGATTGTCAATTAAATAGCTTCGATCACTAAATAAAAAAATTGAAATTTCATAAATAATATAGTTTGTACTCAAAATAGTAGATCTGTCGCCAAATAAATGCCTAAAATTACTAACAAAGGTGACCTACAGATACTCCCACATCCTCTTCGGATCCCGAAAGTTTGTTGATGTTCGAAACGGGCGGCGGGGGCTACGCCCCCGTTAGGGGTCATCTTCCGATGATTTCTTCTGCTGCGAAGTAATTTTGTACCCAGGGTGGGGAGCCTCGCTTCGCGAGGCTCTTTGACTGTTAAGAGGGAAGAATAGTACGTGCTCGTCCATACAAAAAGAGAAAACGTTTTTCCACTTCTAAATATTTTCCAATCACCATGATTTTTTAGTATGTTATTGACACAATGAATTACTAGGTTTATAGGTTTTCCTTTTTTCAAAATTTGCTATAGATTCAAACTTATAGGCAGCTCAAATAACGTAATTTTTCTGATTAAAACTGTGTCGAATTAAGCCGTTTTTTGAACAAAATCAATGTATTTTTTTAAAAAAAGCGAAACCTATAAACCTAGAATATATTGTGCTGAAACGATCGACATCAAAATCAAAGAGATTTGTTGAGATTTAGTTAGTGGAAACCGTTTTCTCCCGAAATGGGAATTTCGTCCAGAAAAGTACCTATTGTCAGTTGCGAGCTGCAACGCTCTCTATCGCACGATTGGGGGTCGGGGGGAAAGCAAAGCACACGTACAATAGAGATGTCGATGGTGAAGTCGATAGTAGAGATGGGATCCCACCCACGTTATCGATATCTATCTGTTTAAAAAATTCTGGGAGTGGAAAAAGTTAATATTAATAGGTTTTCAACAAAAAGATTGACCAGTGATTATTGTTTTATTTCGTCCTAACTCAAAATGGATTACATTGCTTTTTTTGTAAACGATTGTGTGTTTGTACTTCGCTGTTCCAAGACGTTACAGCAGCTAAACATGTTCGTGAATGTAGCCGAATTTGCCATCGTCGCATTTGGACGAATAAGACGAATACGCGAACACGAATAGCGATGTGATGTGCTAGCATTAGAGTTCGTTGTTTCGCTTCAGAGCCCTTATCTTTTTGCTTTGCACTAGGTTGAGTGCCTTTCGCACTCGCCTCCCCTGCCCGGTGAAGTTGTAAAGGCCCCCACGGCCAACAACAAGCTTGTCATTTCGAAAAAAAAAAAAAAAAACAGAGCCCTAATAAAACCAAAACCGTAATGTGGATAATCCACCTACTCATTTCAACGGTCCACGAATAAGAATTAAAAAGAAATCATTATTACGGTACCTATACTTAACGTGACCATAGTCCCTTTTTCAGGATGTTCGTCCCGCTGTCCCCAGCGAGGGAAAAAACGTCCCACTTTCGCAAACAGACCAAACGATAAATTAATTGAAGTATCTACCTATTATTTTTTCACTCGCAAATACTGACTAACTAACTGACTAACTGCTTAGATATTAGAAGTCATGTTACTTACTAAGGCATAAGTAGCTCAACTTATGTGAACTAAAAAAACGACCAAGTGCGAGTTGAACTCGCGTAGAGAGTGTTCCGTACAATTACAAAGACATTTAGGGTGATTTTTAAATAATTAAAAATATCACATTTGAAATCGTCACAGTAAGATGCACTAGCGCTATCTAGTGGTGTTTTAGTGAACTATTTTCCATAAATTTACGTAATAAATTGAGTTTACCACTTTATTTACAATTGATAGAATTCTTATAGGTTTTCCTGTAATCTACAAGCAATAAACTATATTTTGTAGTTTTGGAGTAATAACCTAATGGGGGGAATGGTCAATTTTCGTCTTTTTCCAAGCGATTTTCAAAAAGGAGGAGGTTCTCAATTCGACTGTATGTTTTTTTATTTTTTTTATAAGTGTTACCTCAGAACTTTTATTGGGTGAACCGATTTTGATGATTCTTTTTTCTTCGAAAGCTAGTGCTTCCCATATAAATTTTATCAAAATCGGTGTAGTACTTTATTAGAAAATTAACAAAAACCAAAAATAATAATGCAAAATTGGTCGAGGTTGTTCATTTGATATATGACACAGTCAGTAAGGTCTGCAAAGGTTTTTTTTAAATTTTCTAATTGGTCCCCCGAAAATACCCTTAATTTTTAAAAATATTTATTGACTGCACATCTGTGTTTGGGTGATAGGATTACACCATCCTACCTGATTTCATTTGATATGGTCCAGTAGATTCGAACAGTGATCTGTGATGGCTGTGACAGACGGACAGACAGACAGGCGCACTAGTGATCCTATAAGGGTTCCGTTTTTTTTGTACGAAACCCATAAAACCTACTTATTATTTAGATGGTCACGTTAGGTATACTCGTATAATTATTATAGTATCACATTAGTCGTTTCGTTCACAATAACTAGAATAATATTTTATCACGCTTTTATTATCAGGTGAGGTGCAGCCAAACGCACTCAAATTTTTAATAAAAAAAATGCTTCACCTGTATGTTTGTATGTAATGTAACCGACTCCTTTGGACTCGATGTTGACCCACTTTAAACGGACACATTTAATTCAAACTTTGTAGATTTATCAAGAATCAGCGACAATAATATAATAATTTCATAAGTTTGAACTAAAAAATAAATAGAGTTTAAAAAAACTAAAAAACACGCTTTTAAAGTACATCAGACTAAAAAGTAAAAAATAATTCTTAATATAAGTTGAAAATAATAATTAACAAAAAATACTAGTATTATTTGTGAAAAAGTGTCGGTTGCTCGATAGACGAAAAATATGGCACAGAGCCCCCACGCTTTTTCAAAATAATCTAGTATTATTTTAGTAATTCTAGTTATATTTTTTGTTGATTATTATTTTCAACTTATATTATGAATTATTTTTTACTTTTTAGTCTGATGTAATTTAAAAGCGTGTTTTTTAGTTTTTTTAAACTCTATTTATTTCAGATACTCTGCAAATACCTAAATAACCTTACAATACAAAATTTCAGTCATTTAGGGCGCATATCGGCAACAAGCCGATTTATCAAAAATCAATTTAGTTTATACTCCTTGCTAATTACTATTATCTACTTAACAAAATACTCACTTGAAATTATCACTATTACCTACTGCTATTACCTTCAATGTCTTTGTATCGGAGTTTCGGGGAGTCCAGTCAAATTACGGCTAAAAATGGGTTAAATAAACATGAACGAACACAGTTTGGGGATTTTGAGGATCGATAGGGGGTTGTATTCTGAGCTTAAATTCCAATTTGAGGGGTTCTACTGAGGTCAGCTCAAGGTCATTTCGATAGAAATGCGTTTAATTCGATATCTCGAGAATGGTTAGTGTTAGGCAAAAAATTGTAGAGACCTTTTCTCTTCTAAATTAAATTGACTAACTTTTTTATCTGAAACTTTTTTTTTAACATTGATATTTTTCAACTTATTACTCCCGCAAGGCAAAAATTTTACTTTTTTTTCTATTTTTCGTCGTTTTCTCCCCAACTATTCAATTTTATAAAATTTTGCCGATCATCAAAGTGTAGATCTTTTCATTATAAACAATTTTTTTCTTGAACTTTTTTCTGTTATGCTAATACCTTCGGAATTATACATTACTTTACCGAGCGAAATCCGCGCCATTGTCGCAACGTGTATTTTTTTTTATTATTATTATTTTTTGTTTTTTTATACAGGTAAGTTGGCTAATAAATGATCATGGAATACCTACTTTAATATTTCTTTCAAGTACTGAATACCCACTGATGTCGATGATATTGCGACAATGGCGCGGATTTCGCTCGGTAAAGTAATATATAACTCCGAAGGTATTGGCATTACAGAAAAAAGTTCAAAAAAAAAATTGTTTATAATGAAAAGGTCTACACTTTGATGATCGGTAAAATTTAATAAAATTGAATGGTTGGGGAGAAAACGACGAAAAATAGAAAAAAAAGTAAAATTTTTGCCTTGCGGGAGTAATAAGTTGAAAAATATCAATGTTAAAAAAAAAGTTTCAGATAAAAAAGTTAGTAAATTTAATTTAGAAGAGAAAAGGTCTCTACAATTTTTTGCCTAACACTAACCATTCTCGAGATATCGAATTAAACGCGTCTCCATCGAAATGACCTTGAGCTGACCTCAGTAGAACCCCTCAAATTGGAATTTATGCTCAAAATACACCCCCCTATCGATCCTTAAAATCCCCAAACTGTGTTCGTTCATGTTTATTTATTTCGTAATTTGACTGGACTAACAATCACTATCCGTAGGTACCTACGTAAGAAAACACTCCGCCTTTCGTCGCAACTTCTCGCCAACTGGCAGCGTCCGTCGATGTGTGCGTGAGGCTCTTTGTATGTCTGTGCGCGATGCCCGGGGGCATGAGCGCACGAGCGATAGCAAATGTTTTCCCAAATACCTATTTCGTTAGGATCGCGAAGCTATTCTTCCCTCTTAAATCAATCAAACCTTTCCGAACCTAACTTCGCTCGCTCATTTATTTATTGTTTTTGACCGATTACCCCCCAGTTTTCGATTTGTTACCTATGATTATGGATCTTTGGGATCGAATTGGCCCTGACCTTGACCTTGAAAAGACGTTGACCGATTACCCCCTAGTTTTCGATTTGTTACCATACACGTATTTTTAATGACAGATCTATCAATTTGATGACAGATCTATCAATTTGTTGACAGATCTATCAATTTGAGAACGAAAATATTGAATAGAGATGAATCTATTTAACTGGGGACGAAAAATATAATTCCCGATAGTAATGTCAGTGCTCCGTCACTCGCGTATACATGCCTATATCTACCACAAAATATACCTACGCTTAGCGACCCACTCGGACGGGCTCTCGCGAGTAAAATAAATACCTCGAGCGAGATAGGTAGGTAGGTAATCGTGATGGATCCGGTCACTTAGGGCCACTTTCCTCGCACGGCCACATACCTGGCATGCCCACATCCCTGAACGTCCATGTCGCTCGAACGACCATAACACTAGAAAGGCCACGTGCTTAATTCAGTTCGACTTCGTCATTTTCTTAAACTTGTCTTTTTTCTAAATTGTCACTTTCCTAACTCGTCACCTTTTTAACTCGCCTTTTTCTACTACCCATTTAGCCTTGCTCGCGAGGCTCTTTGACTGTATAATCAATCAAACCTGACCGAACCTAATATCGCTCGCTTCGCTCGCTCATTTACAGTTTAGAAGTGGTCTTTCAAGGAAATGTATGAAAAAAGAAGTGGACGAACAAGGATATGTACAAAAAAGAAGTGGTCGTTCAAGGATGTGGGCGAACTAGGAATTTGGATAGTGGCCATTAGAGGAAGTGGCCGTAAGTGACCGAATCGATCGTGATTTATTATTGTGTAGCCGAACCGTGCTAAGTGGAAGATGGTGGAAGTCTATGTATGTGCTAGGTATGTAGGTAATAAAAAAAAACAGATCTAACAAAACTGGCTAAGTGCGTGACGGATCATGAACAAAGTAGGGTTCCTTAGTGATAAAAAAATTAAAATTAGAAAAAAAACTAAGTTAATTTTGTAGTTTAGATTTAGACATTTTGTAAGGAGTTGAACTGTTTACAAATATAACTGCACGTCTTAAGTAAGTCCACTATCACTCTTAAACTAAGAAAGCCTACTTAGCCGTGATAATCGACTGAATCCTTTGAAGTTGACTCCTCCGGAAATCAAACACGCGACCTCCTGGTGTGAAGCGAATGGACTTACCATTACGCCACGGAGGCGGTAAAAATCAATGGTTAGTCCATTCGCTTCACACCAAGAGGTCGCGGGTTCGATTCCCGGAGGGGTCAACTTTGTAAGACTCGGTTTGGTTGGTGGTGGGGCATTTTTATAGCCCGCCTGGCTAGCTACCACCATCTTATCTAAGTCTTGCGCCGAACATGAATATTATTATCAACTGTGGATTAAAAAATATAAGGTGATAAACTTAAAAAAATACGTAAAGGTAGGTTAGGTACCTACAATAACAGTCAATATTTTTTGGAATGCGAATTTTTTTATTTTTTTTATTCACAATTGGTAAACCCTTGACAACATCTCACCTGGTGGTAAGTGACGATGTTGCCGATGATGGAAGCGGGCTTGCCAAGATTCCCCAACGCAATGGGGAACTGGCTATCTTATTTTTATGCCGGAACACACCAATGATATCAACATTGATATTTGGCGGCAAGACTTAGATAAGATGGAGGTAGCTAGCCAGGCGGGCTTAGAAAATGCCCTACCACCAACCAAACCGAGTCTTACAATTGACCCCGCCGGGAATCGAACCCGCGACCTCCTGTGTAAAGTCAGTGAACTTTGCCTCTGAGCTACGGAGGCGGTTTTATATATTTTACGATAGTACGGAATTGTACGTGTGCAAGTCAGACTCGCACTTGACCGGTTTTATTTCTACATTATCAAATAATCATATGCTTTGTATTTAAGAATCTTCACAAAAAAAGCAAGGTTAATGCGTTTTCTCCAGATACTTACCTAAGTGTGATAAAATACGAAATAAAATAATGAACTGGCTTTTTGTGTTGCTTTTTATCCAAAGGATATCTGTAAAAGCTTTTTTTATTTATTGCATTTATCATTATGTGAACCAAAACATCAGCTTAATGAACAGTTTACTAAATTTGGATTTAATAATTCCCAAACGAAATCACAGCGTAGCTCATCCTTTCCGTTGGTAACCAATCTACAGTCAATCTGCGTGACGGGGGGGTGAGATCGACTTTAGAGAGCGGCAGGGACTGTCCGTACTGTACGTTAGTACTAATATATATATATATACTTTGGTCGCGGGTTCGATTCTCGGGGGGGGGGGGTGTCAACTTTGTAAGAGTCGGTTTGGTTGGTGGTAGGGCATTTTCTTAGCCCGTCTGGCTAGCTACCACTATCTTATCTAAGTCTTGCCGCCAAACATCAGTGTTAACAGCATTGATGTGTTCAGACTTGAAGATAAGATAGCCAGATCCCAGATTAATGATGCGTTAAAACAATTCTTCGATTCAGGGTTCCGTTTGTGAAATATTAAGCTTTAAAGTGCTTATTTTTGTTAACACCCTCTACAGACTAAACCGTAAATGCTAAAAATCTGTAAAAATCACAAATGATAGCACATAATAAAACGAAGTTAAAAGAAAACACAGCTAATGAACTATAAGTTAACGAGTAATAGACGACCAACTTTACTTTTAAAATGTACTTGCATAAGAAATTTATTTTTGTAGCCCTTTTACATAATGTGCAGCCCAACCAAACAGAAAATGACTATATAAATGGCGATAAGCCTAGGTGCATTATAAATTATAACCAAGATAAGTATAGTTTGTCTCTGATTATAACATACCTAACTTTGTAACAGGCAATTACGGAACCCCATACTGCCTGTAGCACGACATGCACTTGGCCGTTTTCATTTGTTTAATGTTTATTGCTACCTAATTGTACTGTTCAGTTTGTACAGTAAGTCGATGTTTTTTGATTTAATAGGTATCTATTCGGTGCCCCCCCCCCCCCCCAACCCCCGATCCAAACCTATTTTCTAATGCAAAGATAATTATAGTTCTTGCAGTTTTTATAACTGCATCTACTTGGCATAGTATTTGTTGGTTGTATTCCTCGTTAGAAATAGCAGATAGAATAAATAATTATTTCACAACGACACGTGAGATAACCTATCAATCACCACTCGCACCAAATTCGCACATAAAATATACAAACAAGCGTTTGTGAGTTATTTGAAGTTCAACGCCATCTAACATGAAACTTATCAAAGTTGTATCAACCCCATCTATCGTAAGTATTTGGTACTACAATAATCCTAAGTTTGTGACCTGTCTATTCTCAAAGAGTTCAAGAGTGGCCCAAAACTTGATAAATGCATGTCATTTTGATGATTTGAGACTTTTGGCGACATCTAGTGTCGCTAAAAAGTACTGCAATCGATAAACGCAAGGGAGCAAGAACGTGGCCGATCTATTCCTTTAGGAACTATAATTATCTTTGATAAAACCCTTAGTATAGGAAGTATAGGACGTAAGTCGCGTTAAGACACTTATTAACTTGAGGATTAATTAAAGAGAACTATGTTTTATTTTTGGACAGGACAGGACAGAACTCAACTCGCCGCGGTTCATACGATCGGTCACACTTGAAGATAACTAAACTCGGCTCTACCGATCTAAATCGATTAAGTTGCAACTTAAAACTGCGTGTAAATTAGCCTTTAGAATAATGAAGATCTTGCCAATAGGGGATCGGACTGCATAAAAAAATAAGTTCTGAAATACGATTTCCTAAACTGCTCTCCTCTTGAAGATTTAAAAAACCTTACTTGTTTTGTTTTCCATCACGTCTTCAATTTTTAATTGATCGAATTTACAAAATAAGTTCGTCAATGACGCTAAAAATCTATGACGTCACTTGTGGGTATTTCATATATTTTTAGATCAAAATTTCGTTTTTGAGAGATCATAAAAAGTAACTCAAATGACTGGCAGTCCGATCCCCTAATGCTCATTTCTTCTTTGATCAATGGTTACGAACACTTACGAGTATATACAATCGAGAAATATGTAATTAAAGACCAATCAATACATCTTCAGTTTAATTACGACCGGACTGATACTGGCTTTAGCGCCAACTTAACAGAGAAAGTTATCAATTATCCGAATAAGAAATAGCTGAAAACCAGGGCTACACTGTATCACCACAGTCAAGGGCCTCACTTTTTACACCACTAGTCGTAATATTGTTACTATGGTACTTGTTAATGTTTTTTCTTAGTTATAGCATAGCCCGATGCAGTTCCTGAGGGAACTAAAAAATACCCTTTTTTTTGTTAAATTCTTTAACATCGCAATGGAACAAAGGATTGTTATGATTTTTTGCACCGAGATGGTTAAGGGGGTGGGAAATGACATGATTTACTAATAAGCATATCCTGACATAGTTCCCGAGATATCTGGAAAAAACCATGTTCACTATTGCAAGCCGCTTGCGGCTCGCGCACCGCGCACCCTCTAAGACAGTCATTACAACGAAGTCCACGCGGGCGAAGCCGGGTCAAAAGCTAGTAAGCTAATAAAATCGATTTAAGCAAAAGAATCTACTTAGTTGGTGCACTTACCGACTCTTCGCCTCCTTAATCGTATCAGGATCTTCGAAACTGATCATCTTGTTTAAGACTAAACTTCTCAGTAGTGTGTCAAGGTGACTTTCTTTTTCCTCAGCGTCCCAACCCAGGCGTTTTGTGATGTTCGCGAATAACTTGCGGCCATAGTTCTTGAGTGGCTTGTCGAGGGCGGTATGCGAGAACAGAGCGCTCAGTTTGGACATGCAGTTGGAGATAGACGACCAAACCGTGAAGTTTGTTTCGTTGCTGAATGCTTCCATCAGTTTAAGGGACTGCAAATAAATGGTTTCAATTAAAAAAACTTGGACATTGGATTGAGAAAGTTTGGATAAGCATGCTTGTTTGGACGTTTCTTACTCAATAACGCCTATCGCCCAGGTCGGTCCAAGACTATGTTGGCGAATGAGGTGGTCCGAAGAGTTATGGAAGCTCGCGAGCGTAAAAGACAAGTAACCATTCTCTGTTGTGACCTGTCCAAGGCGTTTGATGTCGCGGATCATGACGTTCTCAGTGTCAAAAAACGGTAATTTAAAAAACTAAAAAACCCGCCTGCGTTTCTGTGTAATTTGGAAATGAAAAACCCTAAAACAAGAAAGTCGTCATACCCGATTGTCAGCCGTCTAGTCAGTATATTGGAGTAATCTGCTATGTAATATAGGTATGTGCTCTCAATTCACTATGCCTCCATTTCTAGAATGGGTCCCGACTGCTACAATGTTTCTTAAGTTAAGTGCAATCGGGTATGACGACTTTCTTGTTTTAGGGTTTTTCATTTCCAAATTACACAGAAACGCAGGCGGGTTTTTTAGATTTTTAAATTACCGTTTTTTATTTTATTATTTTTTTTAGTTTTATTATTGAATGAGTTCATTTGAATTTGGCGCCAAAAATCCGCCATTTTGTTTTTTTATTTGGATATACCCAGTGTCATTCTCACAGTAAAAACGTATCTAAGACAACCCTCAAGCTATAATTAATCGAGCTGTTCAGGCTGCAGAGCGTGTCAAACATTTGAATTTTGCGCCAAAAATCCGCCATTTTGTTTTTTTTATTTTGATATACCCAGTGTCACTCTCACAGTAAATACGATTCAAACGACACGTCTCAAGCTAAAATCCATCCAGCCGTTCAGGCTGCAGAGCGTGCCAAACAATTATACATACAAACATACATACATACATACTCTCGAAAAACATAACCCTCCTTCTGGCGCAGTCGGGTAATTAGGTCATTATGGAATTGAGGGAGCTGCACATTGTATACTGATGGATCTTCTGCGCGACAGATCGCAGTTCGTCGTTGGTGGGGGCGGCGAGGTCAGATCAGACCCGTTGTGTCAATATTCTTTTCTGCCTTTTAATGAACGACCTCCCGGAAGCAATCACTTCAGGAGAAACATTCATGTACACTAACACCCTTCTATCCATAATTCTAAACAACCCTCGTTGAGAGACCCGTGAGTGAACAATTCGCAAAACAAAAAACTTGGATCTCTCATATAAATTAAGATATTTTGCGTAATAGATATAGACCGCGGAGTCACAGGCGGTCCAGCGACGGCAGCAACCAGTTGCAAACCAGTTGCGCCCATAACACACGTCAACAACCGAGCCAGCATCGACGTAGTACCTACCTCGGCGGTGTGCGCGTGGCCGGCCCGCACGCAGAAGCTCCAGATGGTCCAGCGGTGGCAGCGGCCCGTCAAGCACGGCAGTCACCAGCTGAGCTAGCATCGACGTAGTCACACTACGAAACTGCCAGTACATACCTCGGCGGTGTGCGTGTGGCCGGCCTGCACGAGCGCGAAGCAGTCATCCAGCAGCCCCAGGCGGTCCAGCGGCGGCAGCGACCCGTCGCGCACTGCGGTCACCAGCTGAGCTAGCATCGAAGCAGGGTAGCGCGTGCGGTAGTACCCCACCTATGAATACATAATACATATCTCTTCCATTCCACTGCAATCTAGACTTTCTGGAAATATGAAGAAGACTTACTTATTTTTCTCTCAAAGAGCTTCTATAGCCTTTAGCTGACGACCTGTCTTAATATAGCACTAACGACGAGGTTACGTCTGAGAGACGTCAAAAAACAAAATATTGTAAAAAATAAAATTGGCATGCTTGATTTTTGTAGCCTACTACCTATATCATCATATCAGCCGATTTTTCATGTTGACAATGTTTATTGAAGAATAGGTAAACGACATAGCACACAGAATCACTAAACTTAGGTTGCAGTGCGCGGGCACATAGCCCGTACAAAAGATTAACGTGTTAGGGCAGTAAAGTTCTCGACTGGCGACCGCGCACCGGATGACGTAGTAGTTTAAGCATACGGTATGCACTCAATTGTATACCAGGTACGGAACAAGCGCGGTTTCGACTGTTGACCTTTGAGACTTTTCCAATTTCAACTGAAAATGAGACATTTCTGCGTTCCGAAGCTTTCCTCGGGGACATCGGGACTGAGTGCGAAATAAAGGGACAGTCCCGTTCAAAACGGGACGTATGGTCACATTACTCACTGAGCTTAAAAATAAACCAGCCACGCGATTCGAGAATCATGAACTGAGTTGGACGTATTGTCACAGTATGTATTGTGTTGTTGGGATCTTTAAATCATTCCTATTTAGTATCAGTCATTACTGATGTTTTAACCACCTCCGTGGCGATTATTTGATGATGCAGGCCACTGACAAGGCAATTTGCGTGGCTCGGTTTTGGGATGGGACTATCTGAGTTTGCCGTCGACTCAAAAGAAGAAGACCGCCTCCGTGGCGTAATGGTTAGACCATTAGCTTCACATCAGAAGGTCGCGGGTTCGATTCCCGGCGGAGTCTAATTTTGTAAAACTCGGTTTGGTTAGCGGATGGGCGGCCCGCCTGGCTAGCTACCAACATCTTATCCAAGTGATGCCGCTGCGTTCCAGCTTGAAGATAAAATAGCCAGTTCCCCTTTATATTGGGGAATATTGGTAAGCCCGCTTTCATCTTTGGTATTATCGTCACTTATCATCAGGTGAGATGATGCAAAGGGCTTACCAATTGTGTATAAAAAAAAAACAATATAAATTTATTTGAAACATTAAGTATCTAAAATTTTTGAAACTTACTGTGCCAGGGTTAAGTTTGACCCATGAGTCCTCGGCAACATTCTGAAGAACTACTTCTTGGGTTCGCTTTTCAAGTACTGTAGACAGAGCTACCTGTGTAAAAATTAAACATTCAAAGTTATTTATTTAATTACTATCACACAAATACTTATTAATTATAATTCACCTTAAGATTATTCCTTCTCGACACAACTCATTATTAGGATTGTGCTAAAGTATGAATTTGTAACAATTATGGTTAGAATTGGTTTCAAAAGAATGTTCCTTTAAATAGTCAGACAGATGGACGGACTTGCAGACAGGGTAGGCTTAGTAATAATAGGGTCACATTATCTAGTACAGAACCTAAGGGTTCCCGCTCGCCGCTCTTACTTTGAATGGGGTCTTATGTCTTAGGAAAAGATTGTACAAACTACTAAAAAAACTGAAATTGAAAAAATTTGAAAATGTTTGTAACAAATTGAATTAATAGGAAGGAAAAGCAAATCTAAAGCCTAAAATACAAAATTACCAATACAAAACGCGTAATTTTTAAATTGTTCCAATGACAGCCCCAAAAAAAATCTGATATTTTACATGACAAGCATCTCTCTTCTTTGCTTCTTTCTGGAAGTCATCTGTTTTGCAAGTGCACGGGTCAGACAATTTTTGTTGCAACTGTTCACAAAAAATATTTGTGATTTATATCTTAAGAGGAAATAAAATATCTGAAGTAGGTCAGTGCCAATATCACTTGACAAGATAGAAAAATCAATTTGCTGATAGCTTGATAGATAAAGTTTACCTTGAATAAGAAAGGTACAGTCAAACAAAATTACTGGTATACATAATTACTTTTGCCGGCTGCTCCTGAGTGGAGATGGTGATAGGCACCATCCAAAGAACATCATCACCTTGGCTGCCATCAGCACAGAACTTGGTCTGGGTTAATGTGAGGACTCGATCAGGACCCCTTTGCTCCGAAGTTACCTGAAATGTTGTAAGGCAAATGTAATAGAGAAATGGACAGTAGATACTTATCATCTAAAAATGTAATACAATACAATTTTGGGTTTTTTTATGGATAGCTATTTTTTTACAAGAAAAATGGAATATAACATATAACAACAATTGTTATCATCTGAAAATGTAATTGTGTTACATCTTATTTTTAGGGTTTTTGCATGTAAATACCAAAGTATAACAATGGACAGTAAACAATGTTGTTATCATCTAAAAATGTAACACAATAACATTTTTAGGATTTCATTCTCAAAGGTTCCTTAGGGACCTTATTACTAAGCCTAAGCAGACTGACCATCTGTCTGTCTGACCTACCTTTAAAAGGTTGTATCTTTTGAACCAAATAGGTAGCCAGTTGAAATTTTCACAGAATCGGCGTTATAACGGCAGACATTCTCACAAATAATATTTTTTAGAAAATGTTGAAATGAAAAAAAAAATCAGACACAACAAGTGTTTTTTGACCTTTTTTAGGGTTCTGTAACTCGAAGAGGTAAAAACAGTACCATTATAGGATCACTTGTGTGTCTATCTGTCCATCCGTCTGTTACAACCAATTTGCTTGGAACTTACTGGACCGATTGAGTTGAAATTTGGTACACACATGTAAGTCAGTAACATAAATAAATGAATTTTAAACATGGGGGCTGCTTTTAGAGGGTAAATTAGATTTCTTTCAAAAAACCAATATTGCCCATCGGCCACTTTCTTGGAGCTATGTGCACTGCCCACTGCCATTTAAGTTTAGCAATTCTGGGAGCTATGTCCTTTACCTTGGTTCTCCTCATTTCTGATTCCATCATGTAGGGATACTCCGAGCGTAGCTCACTCCATTGCCCTTTAGGAGACCATGATACATACAGGAGAACCTAATATAAAGGGCTTAAAAAAATTGTTTTGGGAAATACAAAGCACAAATATATAGTTTGGTGGTACAGAACCCTCCGTGCGCAAGTCTGACTAGCACTTGGCCAGTTCTTTATTTAAATACAAATGTGTGATGCCTGCAAAGTGTAGGAATAATGATTATTAAACACCTATTGTTCAACCTTGTTGTTTAATGGAATCATGTCAAATATTTGCTCAATGTACACACCTTCATGAATGCATTTATCACTGTGGAGAACATGAAATGAAGCTAATACATAATACAAAGGCAGAACTTACTTGCACCACTGGGAAACCCATCTGTTTAGTCCATGTAGACATAACAGCGCCCACTGGCTTATTAGAGGCTTCCTCTAAAGCAGCCCATAGATCCTCGGTAAAAGTATTTTTGTACTGAAATGGTGAAATAATATAATTTGTAGTTATAAGGTAATGATTCTACACAAATATAAAACTGTATAAGACCTATAAAATGATTATTGTCTAGATACAAGAATATAGAACATAACACACAAAATATCTACATACAACACTATAAATAAATGTAGGTAATGGAACAAAACTGATAACAGTAGGAGATATAGATGTAACAGACATTACAGTGAGTAAACATTAAAATTAATCATCAGCAATAAAATAAATAGGAACCTGATGTCTAGTGAGGTAGATGTTCATGCCTTTGCGAAAGTCATCATCCCCAATATATCTATGCAGCATACGGATTACAGAAGCTCCCTTGTTGTAAGATATGTCATCAAATATCTCATCTATTTCTGATGGGTGCCCCACAGGAACTTCAATGGGATGTGAATTCTTCAAACAATCTAACTCCAAAGCCCTGAAAATTAGTTTGACATTGGAATATACATTTTGCAGACTTGGCTTGAGAATCTACATGAAGCAAGACATAATATTATTCATAATTTAGGATCCAAGGGGGGTATCAGTAATGTTCATTTTGTAATGGTTTAACAATATAATTTTATGTTATTTTAGCAAATGACTTTGTAAAATTGCTTACTCATTACAATTTGCTGGCACATAGCCATCTATGCATTCTTGGACATGGTACAAAATTATTTTTACATTTTTTTTTCCCTACAAAATTTTCAACTCATCATCTGAATATTAAATTCATCACTAAAATGCAGCTTGCCTTATGTAAATAAATCATACATGTTTCATGAAATGTTAGCACAGGTGAATTTCACTAGCAACAAAGTGAATAAAAACATACCTGATGTATGTTTCAGTGACGAACTGAGTCCATATGTCATATTCGGGGAAAAGATGGTTGACACAGAGAAACTCCACAAATGAAGCATAGCCCTCGTTTAGCCAGAGATGTGTCCACCACTCCATGGTGACCAGGTTGCCAAACCACTGGTGAGCCAGCTCATGACCCACCACCAGCGCGATCCACTGGCGGCGCACAGCCGACGTGTGCTCCTCGTCCACCAGCAGGCAGGTCTCTCTATATGTAACTAGACCCCAGTTCTCCATAGCACCAGCAGAGAAATCTGCTATAGCAATCAAATCAATTTTGGGCAACGGATAAGCTATGTCGAAATACTCTTTGTAATATGGGAGCACTCTAGCAGCCACTTCCAGAGCAAACATTCCCTGCTGGCTCTTTCCTACTGGAGTATAAACACGCACTAAGACTCCATCACGAGATTTCTTCTCCACATAATCATACTCTCCTATGACTACGGCCACAAGGTAAGTAGACATCACAGGCGTAGTGTCGAATCTTACAAACTTTCTAGCACCATTGAGCTTCTCTTCTTTGACCGGCATGTTCGAGAGCGCGACGCGGTCGGCGGGCACCTCCAGCGAGATATCGAAGGTGGCCTTGATTGCGGGCTCGTCCCAGCAAGGGAAGCAGCGGCGCGCGTCTGTCGCCTCGAACTGCGTGACGGCCGCGTGGCGCTCCTCGCCCCCGGGCGTCACGTACTTGCTGCGGTACAGCCCCTTCATCTTGTCGTTGATTTCGCCGGTAAACTGGCACCGCAGCGTGGCCTCGCCGTGCGCCAGCGGCTCCGCGAACGCGATCGTGGCCGTCTCATCCGCGCCGCTCAGCCGTACCTCCGCCGGCGTTAGCACCGCCCCACCGCCTTCGTACTGCAACTCCACGCACGTCAGATCCAAATCCAAGCTGTTCAGCACTATCTCTTTGGTGGAGCTCACAATCTGAAAGTGAATGCGTCGACTTTAGCGCGTCACATAGAAACGAGGTATTCGCGACGGTGCGACGAAGGCGTTGTGTGTGATGAAATTTCCTCTTACCGATACTTTCACTGCAGTTTTCCCTGTGAAGGTGAATTTCTCCAGATTCGGCACCAATTCGAGATCGTAATGTTTTGGTACGACATTTTTTGGGAGCCGCTGAAACGGTTTATTTTCGGGCATTGTCGCTCTTTCTTTCAAGTTCGTAAATGTGGGGCGAGAAACAGAGAAATACCGTAATGACCGAGTGACAGAGTGAACTCGCGAGCAAACCGCGGCGCCGACCCAAGCCCCCCGCGCGCGCCCCCACCCCGAATAACGGGATTCGCTACGTAACAACTTGCAATGGCGACTGAAATGCGTAGAATTTCCAGCCCGAAATGCAAATGAATTACTTAAGACGCGCAGCAACGGTAGTGTCATGGAAACCAGAGAGGATATCAGCACAATAAATAGGTAGAGAAAGTCTTAGATTTTTACATGATTTCGCTGATCGGAAGGTTAGGCTATTTAGGAATTAGGATGAATGTGGATGAATCAAAGAGTATGTAGTATATCAAGTATATGGATGAATAGATGGGTGGATCACTGGATTGATTGGGTATGACGATGACGAGCCAGCGATTTTTTTCTTATCTGTGGGTGTGACTACATGTATGTATTGTACACGTACCTCAGAGCAATAACTAAAGCATAGAGAGAGAGAGAGCGTCAAAATTACAATTAGAGATGGGAATAACGGCTTAAAATTTTTAACACACTTATCTGCTATGTAATTTTTTTTAAGTTACTTAATTGCTTATCTGCTTTGCTAAGAATATAACTTTCGTTGAAAAAAGTGACCATTTATAACTAGTCGTAAAAAGTTAATTCAATAATAACGTTGTTTATTGTTTATTGCGTCTGTTAGCTGTTTTGTTTACAGTAAATTAATGAATTTATAAATTCAAGTCGAAGTCGATAAAACAATAAGAAAACTAATAATAAAACAGCAAACAACGCGCTCGACAGCAACATTAAACACACTGAGAAATTAAAAAATCATATAATAAGGTATAACAAAATTAGGTGAAACTATTATAACTGATGCTTTTACCCATGAAACTGAACCAATTTCCCTATGGAACCCATAGTCAAATCGCAAAAAAAAATTAGCTCTCCCATACTAACTCGATCAGCTGATCAGCTAACTTAGTATGGGAAGTTCAAATTTTTTTTTGAGATTTGACTATGGGTTTCATGAGGAAAGTTAATCAGTTAATGGGTAGAAGCACCAGTTAAAATAGTTTCAGCTAATTTTGTTAGACCTTATATAGTATAAGCAGGTTAGGTAAAACAGGTTAGGATTAAATTAAAGTCGTTTTTTTCATTATTACTTTTGATAATCCAACTAATATTAAATTTGATAGTGTTATCTTTCAAGGCACTTAGATAAACCGAACGAATTATAGTGGTTCTCTCTTTCTTCGTGTTTGCTACAAGTCCACGTCATATTAAATTTGGTAAGGTTCAACTCACGAACGGTTTTCGAACCTAGTCAAAAGATGTAGCTGTTAAACGGGATGGCGGGATTTCGCCCGTATTTGAATTAGATAAAGCTCTTTTTTGACTGGTGAAAAAAAAGCATTTAACGATATGTGCTATAAAATTTTAACTTGCTTATATATTTATTCCGAAAAGTAGTGTTGTATTAAATGCTTTTCGTTTAAACGCTCACCTCTAATTAAAATATATCTTTACACTTCAGTAAAAAAAGATAAATATATAAGATTAGTTTATGCTTATAGCTACATGGTCACTCCAAAATTGTCAAATGGTCACACTTGGCCTCTTTTTATACGACCATCTACCCAGTTCACAGATCTAATAAACCAGTAAATGAAATATATTTTAACATAAACCTGCGACGATAATGCTATCCCTTTTACGCAAACCAACCCTCCGTATAAAAAAGGAGATGAGTATATTCTTGTCAGTAAGCTGATTTCATGCCTCGTACAGTCCTATATGTCAAACTTGGGCCACCAGTGATTTGTCATACCAACCATGAGATTGCCATACAGATTTAACCAAAGAATAGAAGAATTCTATAGAACGCTGATGTTGATTTTTTAGTACTAACACCGAGCGAGCCATTACACATACAGCACACTACAAACAGGTTGATGCTATTGGGTATTTTTTTAAAGTAACCTCCCCAAAAACAAAAACAAACCTATAAAATCATTAAATAAAAGTAGACTTAAAACTGTATAACATAAGATTGAGTTAATGAAAATTGACAGGAAGACAATGGTAAGATGATACCAGGATAGTAAAACTGCCCAGTTTAATTGATGAGCACTAAAAGTTTAAAAATAATGTAATTATTTAGAACTAAAGAAATAATATGTAATGTTATGCAATTTACTAAAAACATTTATTTCGAATTAAATTTCAGATCGTAAGATGAGAAGTAAAGTTATTCAATTGAAACTTTCCGTGCCATATTTTTTCCAAAGATGGTATCATTTTCATAGTTTTGTGGTTATAGTTAGGCATTTTTAATATCGATAGAATATATTAGAAATGCGAGGTATGGTAGGTTTTTCAATTACTACGCCGATTGCTTCGAAAGTGACCACGGATTCGTGGTCAAAGATCTCAAGGATATTCAGATATCGATTAGGTGTTTATTAAAATTTCATTCTCATAACCTTTATTTTATTATAACATATATTTTATCTACTATCCCTACTAATAATATTATAAATGCGAAAGTAACTCTGTCTGTCTGTTACGCTTTCCCGCAAAAACTACTGAACGGATTTGGCTGAAATTTGGTAGATAGACAGATTAGGACCTGGCTTAAGACATAGGCTACTTTTTACCACGCTCGCGAGCCGCTTGCGGCTCGCGCACTGCGCACCCTCGAAAAGTCATAGAAACGTGGTCCACGCGGGTGAAGCCGCGGGAAACAGCTAGTAAAATTATAATTATAAACTATTAGCCTTATATATTTTCCTTAACTCAAAAATACACAGAATGTTTGTGATAGATATAGTGCAGAAACAAAAGAAAAGTACAACGGTTTTCAGTTTCTTAAAAAAATGTTATGTTCTGTGCTTCTGCATGGCGTAACTTGTAATTTTTTTAGTATCCAATTTTATTGTATATTAATATTTACTTTTAAAAAGTAAGCTTTGCTTGCTTGGCAACTTGATCATTTAAACTTGCCAAGTTACACTATTTAGTAAAACAGAACATATTTTTTAAGAAACTGAAAACTGTTGTACTTTTTCTATTATTTGGAGAAGTCTAAAATAAATATTTCTATTTGAAGTTTCGTAGCTATGATTAAGAAACGACTAAAGAACTGGGCACCTAACCATTTAGATCGCTGTATTTTTTTATATTTGCTCTGAGTAAACAGTGCTTGATTTTGTAGGAAACAAATTGTTACGTTCTGTAGTTCTGATCTACTTTTCCTTCAATTGGGGAAAATAATAAAATATCGTTGAAAAATATCGACAACACTCTTGTACTAAATAACAAGAAAACAAAAATAAAAATTCATGGTTTTAAATAATTCTTGATTTTCATTTAAGTTTTTCACTTACACATGGTAAGAAACTCCTCCATTTATTAAATTTACTTTGCCAATTGCATTTTTGCACCTTATTATTGACCATTTCGGCAATTTTGATACCAATACACACAGAGCTCTGCCTGCCATGAAATTGTGCAATTTCTGCGCAGTACAATCATTTCACGAATGACAGAAACATATCTCGTTGTGCAAGAAGCTAACTCGCTGCCACGCCTCCTTCAGCAATCTATCGGAGCGGCAAAAAATTGTCTTATCTGTGGATTTAACTGATATCGATAGAAATTAAGCGAACTTACCTGTAAGTAAAGCTTGATTGAAATTATAATGTCGTCTCGTCGTAAGATTAGGATTATGGCTGGCTCTGCAGAGTAGGCCGATTTACCACTATTCCAAAATCAAAAAATAATGTAAAAACATATTATGTAACCTCTATTTAGTCTATAACACCATCCTGTCTATGGCCATTCTGTTTAAAGTTTCCCACTCTCGCACAACTTTTATGGTTCAAGATATGGGAGGGTAAAGAAAAAGCTGTTAAACCTTGTTTTTAGCTTTTTACTAGAGGGAGGGATTTAATCTTTCGACGAGACGACATTATAAATTCAATCAAGCTTCACTTACAGGTAAGTTCACCTAATTTCTCAATTATAATGTCGTCTCGACTCTAGATTAAGATTAAGGCGATGTTTAACGTGATAAAAGTTGTGAGAAGAAATTGATCTTCTTTTGTTTATGCCACATAAAGTAAGAAGCATATTACTTAATTAGCAGTTAACCAACATAAGTTTTGAATTTCGTCGTCTTACTGTACAAAAACAGTAGAAAGACATTTATCACTTATTTTACCTACATATTGAAGGTCTTAGTCCTTAGGTAGTGAATATCTAGGTAGGTAGTTATCCACATTTCACTCTTTGTGTGTAGTAAGTGTAAAGCTTAGACAAGTTAGTTCTAACTTGTCTAAGGTGTAAAGGTATCTAAACCTGAGTTTAGTTGAGGGATAACAATTAGGTAAACATAATACGATAGATAACCACTATTCATCACACAAATTCAAATCTTTTGAGCAAAAACAAAAGAAGAGTAAACTTATGTTCTTAGCTACCTACATTAGGAATAATCAATCTGTTCAAGGATTCACAAAATTTAAGACAGCTTCCCGCGATCTTCACCAGGTCATCGGTATATACTAATCTTCAGTGATAAAATTACCTCTAAGTAGGTATTTCCATAACTGCTTTCTAATATCTAGTTTTGTATAAAGTAAGTAGGTACGTAGGTATGTACAACCCCACACATTCAATACCAGGGCAGAATTACTAAGTTTTACTACATGAGTAAACTGTAAAACTAAGTATTTTTCATAAAGAAACAGTTAAATTTCTAATGTAATATGATACATCTGTCTGCAGTGACATATTTATAAGATTAATGACAAAAACTAGGAACTTACAAAGAACTTGCGTTCAGTGGATACACTTATCTTAGTATTGATCACAAAAAGTCTATATGTATGTCTGAGTATCTTTGAAACATCTGTCAGTAGTGACATATTTCGAAGATTAATGAAAAAAACTAGGAACTTACAAAGGCAAGCCCGTTCATTGGATACACTCATCTTAGTATTGATCACAAAAAGTCTAAATGTATGTCTTAAAACTGGTTTGAGTATCTTTGAATATGGGTCTGTGAGTAAGTATATCTTTTAGATACCTATCATTTTCTACTCCCGAACCATGCCTTTCTCATAATTCCCAAATAGGATTGTTGGGTTTGAATAAACCCTTGTTCTTAATGTGTGTTAGTGTCTTAATGTTGAGAAGACTTGAAAAATTAAGTATCAATTTTTTCCTAATAAACAAGACGGGGTGCAGAAACTGGCCTCGACGAGTTTCAGCCATCATGGCTACATGCAGTTAGGTACTGTAGCACTGTTGTAAATTCTCTGATACAGAGTAATGCTTGTTTGATATCCAGTTTGAGTGAATGGAATTGAATAGCCTTTACTACAATTAGAATAAATGTGGTAAGGAAGTTCTACTTCACTTGTCAACCAGAATTTGAAAAATATTAAAATTATTTTATTTGTCAAACAGCTGGAAAATCTTTATCACTTTCTTAGAGGCTTAGCCGGAGCATTGTTGAAACCGGATTCTTCGGGTTCTTGCTGTTTTCTCTACTGCCTTGGCAGCACCGACCTTCTTGAACAATTAGTATTTAAAAAAATAATTATATGCACGGGTTGGTCCCTACTAATAAGCTTGTCCAGTGCATAAAACACGGGTAGGCGAAGGGTTCTTTTGATAATTGACTCATTGTAGCAGAGAAGTGCTTTTATTTATAACAGCAACCGGCCGGCTGTAAGAACTTTGATATTCAATTTTTTTCTGTCTACTACATCAGATGTCAAATCTGGAGCCACAGATAATAGAGCTGCAAGCATCAATGCTTGTTTTTGGTTTTCTTGTCCCTTGACAAAAGGGTTTGCAACACTGCAACTGCCACCTGCCACCTCAGAATTGAGGGTCCTCCAGATTACAATTTTCTTGAGGGGTGCCGCAAAGGTTTATTTATTTATTTATTTTGGAGTAAATGCCCATGTGGGGCCCACAAAATCAATCCAAAATTTAACTTATGTACAGTCACCAGAGATAAGAAAATAAAGTGGATCTTCATTTATCGTCATATCAGCTCATATACATCTCTACCGAGGGGCTCGAGCCAACCCTGAATTAGGGCGATTTGGTCTTAGTAGACCATGCATTTATATTCTTAGAATACCATTGGCCTTTCACAATGACTGCAGGTAATGGTATTGATAAGGACGAGCTGGTTTCCACAACCAGGCGCCCGATGTGAACATTTCACCTAATTGGCTGGTATCACTGCCAGCTCAGCTTCTAAAGGAATTCCAGTCGCCCCCGCGGGTTGCCGACGATTTCCGGCCTTCATGGCTGCAGTTATTGGCGGTCTGTGCGCCCCCACCCCCTTTGAACGGGGTTTTCGCAGATAGCGAAAGAAATGCCGAATTGGCAAAACTGATTTAAAGAAATCAGGGATTAGAGGAACAACATGGCTTTGTCAAGCGACGATCATTAGTTATGAATTTAATCATTTATACTTTTTATTCGAAAATATAGATTTAATCAAACAAACTGGCTCTGTATATACTGACTTCAGGAAGGCTTTCAACAGAGTGGACCATAAATTGCTTCTTGAAAAAATTGCCTGTAATGGAATACGCTGTAATCTATGGAGATGGTTCAAATCACCGTAAAGGCGACCGTTCTCGCACAAACAACTGACCCTTGCCTATTTTCGCGGTTTTCACACAACACTCAATTATTTACATAACATACACATATATAACATAAAAGGTACCTTACAACTGAAATACTTTAGCTAATAGACAACATGTAAAATATCAGTCTTAAAAGCTAATTATAAGGTCCTATAGCGAAATGGGTAACCTTACGATTAACGATTGTCAACTATATGTTACCCAGAATACTCAGTTATTTCGGTCACATTGCTAGAGGGAGCCCAGACAGTCTGGAAAAGCTTATTATGTTAGGCAGAGTAGAGGGGAGAAGATCTCGAGGTAAAACACCCCTCCGCTGGTCAGATCAGATCAAAGCTGTACTTCACGTGCCCATTACCACCGCTCTCCGAAAGGCTGAAGACAGGGACGCTTGGCGCAAACTAATTAAAACTACCACCGTTGCCTACCAACATTGATTGTGTTGAACACCAAACATTACTTGTGAAATTATAGCATTACGGTGTAGAGGATGGGGCTCTCAGTCTTTTGAATTCGTATTTAGACAACAGAACACAAAATGTACAAGTAAATGGCACAAACTCATTTGGATCTAGAGTGAAAATGGGTGTGCCCCAGGGTTCCATATTGTGAGGGATTTATTAACACCGAGAACTAATTAGAATTTGCTTAAAAAGTTGTGGGATTTGAAGAAAATCGTCTGGTGCACGTGAGCAGTGTGAAGGACAAGAAAATAAAATGAAGGAGGACGTAAAAACTCAATTTGCACTGGGTGCAGTTTTATAGACGCCCTACTGCAATCGGGTGTTACACCTCAGAATGAGGCTGCTGCAAACGCTGCTGTCAAGAACTCCAGAGAAGATTTGTAATGCTATGGCGACGCCACTTGAGGGTAATTAGATAACATAATATTGTGTGTGTGTGTGTGTGTGTGTAGATGGTAAATAAGACATTGAACATAGACTAAGGTCTAGTGTCTAGGTGTAACTCAAGGTAACGTCCCCGGGCAACGCCATAACGTTAAGGATGCATAGAATTTGGAATATGTGTGGATGGAATGCTCACCAATATTTAGCCGGCGATTTCTCTGTCGTCCGGTTCTTTCGTATGACAAATCTGCTTCGCTTTATGTAGGAGTTTTAGTACAGACGTTGTTTGATGAATCTGTAATGCAAAGTAAGTCCGGGCAGACACTGCTTGGAAGGCAGTGTCTGCCGTACACAGCACATAGGTAAAAGATCATTTACAGCGCAAACCCTCCAGGGTCAGAGACCACTGCTCTTCAGCAGCTTAAAGGCTTAAGTCCCATCAGGACAGACATATAACATTACTTTGAATATCAGGTAAATCTCATCTCATAAAATACATAACCAAAGCCAGCATAAAACTAATACATTGTCTAGACGCTGTGCATTCCACTGCACGCCGGAATGCACCAACGCCGGGTTCCTAGCAGGAACCCTATCCAGCTCCCGCAAGACCCCGGATAAACTGTGGTTTATTACTCGCAGCCGCTACAATACATGGTGCAGATAGTATTGCACGGGTGGCCCCACAATGGGGGCCCCACAGCCGACAATGCCACTAAACTCATTCTCATTCATAATCGACAACATCGTCACTTACCACCAGGTGAGATGTTGTCAAGGGTTTACCAATTGTGCATAAAAAAAAAATCAATGGATCTGAAACACTGGCTATAAACCGTAGGGGCCATTTGCACTGCAACATAATCTAAAAGGATATGAGCTCACATCGGACAAAACTTACGCACGCAAGGCGGTAAAATTAAAGGTAGATAAAATATAATTATGGCGCATGACGCTCACTGTACTACGCGATAGCTATCATATTCAATCAATAAGTATTTGGATTTACGCACATATGAAATAATATATTTGCTTACGCAATACTACCAATAAATAGCCGGGCTTACTTACTATCGATAAATATCTGGGCTTACTTACTATCGATAAATATCTGGGCTTACTTACAGTAGCGTGCTCGGATGGAGCGGAGTTGAAAACGGGTCTGTTCCCGCTTGTATAGTGTGCTCTTTGCAGGTCTGCCACGACACGCACTCTCACAACGTCTTCTGTGGTGTAGTGTTGTCAGAGTGAAATATTTACATTCGCGCCATCTTAGGCAGATGTCGCGACAAATGCACCGGCAATAGCATCTTTTGTACCTAGAGATATTAATACATTTAAAAAACGATTAAAGAGTTTTTTTGGCGGGATTTGTGTTGAACGCATTCGTAGTTTTCTTTTATTGTTTTCGCATTGTTTTCTGCTATTTTGTTTCTAAAACTGTTGCATTTTGAAGAAAATCGTCTGGTGCACGTGAGCAACGTGAAGAACAAGAAAATAAAATATTTTAGTGTAAGTTTAAAATTAATTACATTAGCTCATATACGTTCGTCCCCACCGCGGGGGCTCGAGCCTACCATGAATTAGGGCGAACAAAAATTAAAATTATTAATTAAAATTAAATAATTATCCAATTATTTTTCTGTTGTTTCTCGCGTAATACCTGTCTCTTTGCTTTTTCTCCGAGCACTAAGTTGTCTGGTAGAAATCGCTCTCGGCGATTACACCGCCTAGATTGTACGTCTCCTAATTGATAATTAAATTTTGTACATGTATTGTTAATTTTTATGTACAATAAAGAGTTATTTGAATTTGAATAAAATGAAGAAGGACGTGAAGACCCGGTTTGCACTGGGTGCAGTTTTATAGACGCCCTACTGTGACCGGGTGCTCCACCTCAGATTGAGGCTGCTGCAAATACTGTCAAGAAATTTGTAATGCATTGGCACTAGCATTTCAAATCTAAAAAGAAATGAAGACGAAAATGGAAGACAGTTTCAAAATGGCTTGTACCCAGAGACGTTAATATATTCTAACCAACAAATGATTTATACCTATGCGCTTTGGTTTCAATAAATGAAAGCGAATCTGTTTAGAGTGAAGGCCATGTTGCCAAAGGTGCCAGTCTTAATAAAAAAAAATGAAAGCGAATGCAAAAACATAAGACGTAGTGAATTATATTCTCTTTGAACATAAGTTTGTTGGACTTTTTGGCGGGAATTAGTAGCGTTCAGTTTGACATTTTAAATTTTTTGAACATAGGTTGGTGTATGGTGATTTTTATACTTCATTACTCATTACATAATAAAGTTTTATATTGTAGCTTTGCCTTTTTTATTTTTTTTTTATTTTATTATCCGAAAAATTACATTTAGTGGTTTTTGATGTATAATATTGATAGTGTATTTATCAGCGAAGTATCATTTATGTGTTTCTTGTGTAGGATAATGAAATAAAAGTGTGTATACTGTGTTTCGAGTTCCCACAAGAAGTCCGAGCAAGCTTTAGCAAAAGTGCTATCATTTTGCTAGAGTATGTAGGTTAGGTTAGTTTATAGAGAAATGATATGATGTGAACGTGAAGAAACTACTGAAAATTACTGAAGACGTGAATTCTACAAATGAATACTACTGAAAAACATATACTGAAGACTAGGCGGTATGGCCAATGAGCCTTAGCCTGCCCTAAAAGGGCGAAGGGAAAAAAAAGTAAATAAATGGGGCCTTTTTTGGCGGGAATTTGTAGCGTTCAGTTTGTCATTTTTCTTTTATTATCCGAAAAATTACATTTAGTGGTTTTTGAAGTATAATAATGATAGTGTATTTATCAGCGAAGGATCATTTATGTGTTTCTTGTGTAGGATAATGAAATAAAAGTGTTTATACTGTGTTTCGAGTTCCCACAAGAAGTCCGAGCAAGCTTTAGCAAAAGTGCTATCATTTTGCTAGAGTATGTAGGTTAGGTTAGTTTATAGACAATGATATGATGTGAACGTGAAGAAACTACTGAAAATTATTGGAGACGTGAATTCTACAAATGAATACTACTGAAAAACATATACTGAAGACTAGGCGGTATGGCCCATGAGCCTTAGCCTGCCCTAAAAGGGCGAAGAAAAAAAAGTTAATTAATTTTTTTTTTTGGAATTTTTGGAGGGATTTGTGGCAGACGCATTCGTAGTTTTATTTTGTTGTTTTTTCATTGTTTTCTGCTAGGATTTTCTTCAAGAAGTGGTGCATTTTGGAGAAAATCTTCTAGAGCACGTGAGCAATGTGGAGAACATGAAAATAAAACGAAAGAGTACGTGAGAACCCAACTTGCTCTGGGTGCAGTTTTATAGACGCCCTACAGCAACTGGGTGTTCCACCTCAGAATGCAGCTGCTGCAAATGCTGTCAAGAACTTCAGAGAAGATTTGTAATGCACCGGCACGAGCATTACAAATCAAAAAACTAAAGGAAGCTTAAATACGTCAGACCTGGCTGTATGGTCTTAATCACCTTTGCCGTCTCCGCGCTTTTGAAAGCCGGAGAGAAGAAAAAAAAAAAAAGTAAATAAATGATATAACGGGTCCATATAATAGCCGACACGATAATACACGGCCCGTGAATGTACGACACGATAATACAAGTCCCCGGTACTTGAATTATCATGTTGTACATTCACGGGCCGGCTATTATCGTGTCGGGAGATATCAGCACGGAACGATATTACACGGCCGAGAATGTCCGACACGATAATTCAAGTCCTAGGTACATGTATTATCATGCTGTGCATTAACGGCTGCGTAGTAACGTGTCGGCTATTATCTACACGTACTGATATTGTACGACACGGGAATGCACGGCCTGATAATTCGAGGCCTCTTCCTATTGGCTGAGGAACTCCCGTTGCTGATTGGTCGATTATTCATAAAGAGTTTATGGTTAGTCAATGTCTGAGCCTCGTTTAGATATGGAAGGTCCATTTACACATTCGGTCAAGTGGCAAGGCGAGTTGATACTAGTGTTACGTCTACACTATCGTTTCCTCTACATTCGTTCTAGCTGAATACCTATTAATACGTAGATATTATTGATAACTGTATGGCTGTAATGTAATTTCCCGTTAAACACATACAGTCGTACTGCAAAAAATATCACAAACAATGTTTTCTCATGTTTAGTTAGACAGTATATAAATAAGGAATTTTCTAAAGACATGTAAATAAACAAAAAGGAATAGTTAAAAATTAAATTAAGAAGAGTGGGTGGAGAAAATTTGCCAGCTTTCAAAAAGGATTAATGATATACATCTCGTAATACCGTAAATTGGGGAGAATAGAAATCTCGGGGTGATTCGAAGAAAAAATTCAAATAAATTTTCAATTCTGCCACCGCTTCGATTTATGATCCTCAATAAAAGTAACTTTGTTAGGGTTCCGTACCCAAAGGGTAAAAACGGGACTTCATTACTTAAACTTCACTGTCCGTCCGTCCTTCTGTTTGTCTGTCACCAGGCTGTATTTCATGAACCATAATAAGTAGACAGTTGAAATTTTATTTTATTTTTATTTTTTATTTTATTTTTATTAGGAGAACACAAACGGTAATGTACATTGATATTTAAGGGATGAAATATAAATAGAAAGGTAAGTCTACATTCCAACAACGAGTTCCACAATTATTTAAAAATATAAGCCTACCAATCTACCGCTATAAACAGCCAGAAAGCTGTCATATTTGTTTTAAAAAACTATTAAATAAATTTAGAAAACAACAGCAATTATAAAAATAGAAGTAAAAAGAATACATAACTATTAGAGAAAAAAAAAATCAGTAAAACAAATAATCAAAAATTTTCACAGATGCTGTATTTCTGTTCCCGTTATAACAACAAATACTAAAAACATAATAATATGTTAAGGGGGCTCCCATACAAGAAACGTGATTTTTTTGCTGTTTTTTGCTCGATATTATTAACGGCAATAGGTAGACGCTTGAAATATTCACAGAATATTTAGTTGTATATTCACTTTAAAAATAAATAGTTAAATCAAAATAAAATAAATATTGAGGGGCGCTACCATACAACAAACATGATTGTTTTGCCGCTTTTTGCTCGATATTATAAAAAAAAAGTATTAAAAAAATGTTAATATAGCGTCTAATGTTGTATTGATAATGGGTACAGAACCCTTCGTGCACGAGTCCGACTCGCACTTGGCCGATTTTTTATAATATTGCCAATACCTAATTTTTACATGGCACTGATAACTAAATGTCAATTCAAACAAAATGAATAGAAAAACGGCCTATGAAGTTGGTAATAGAGCGACGTGGAAAAAAAGTTGGCATTCAATTTGCAGTTTTGGCTAAGATAAGATAAAGATAAGATAAATATTCTTTATTGCACACCAAATACACAGAAATAAAATACATATGAACTAGCAAAACATACAACGATATGCAAAGGCAGCCTTATCGCTTTTAGCGATTTCTTCTAGGATAAAGAGTTTTTAGCAGTTGAAGGTGCATCCCGAATGAATGTTTTTGTCGTTTCTGTAATATTTTTCTTATATCTAATCTAACCTAACCTACCTACCTAATCCAGCAAAATTAGTACTACAGATCACTGCTATTTGTAGCAAGCTAATGAGTACCCAACTCACCTACCTTAAAAGCAAAGATAACTAATGTAACTAAGAATACAAATGTAACTAATGTTTCTAGAAATGCTTTTAGACAATATATATTTTTTTTATGCCAGTAGTGCAAAGATGACATATGTTAGCTAGAATTGTAAGGTTATTTTGATCCTACCACACCTATTCACCTATGACACACTTCGTACTTTGGACCAAAGAGAATATAATAAACTACGTTCTTTGGACCAGAGATAAGTACTACACCACAGATACACTTTTACACGTCTGCATGTTGTGCGTAAATTCAATTAGGGTTTATCAGTCGTAAAGGGATTACGGCGCGAAATCCAAATGATTTCGAGTTTTTGTTTCTGATTGAGATATATTTTAAACATATTTATCCAATATTTTATATTAGAATCATGTAAGATATTAGTTATTTACTTAAAAACAATAGGGACAGATAAAACGTAACCCGTTCATGATGTTGGTAATTACAGGAAGGTTGGTAGGTAGATTTGGTGTGACGCAAAGAGTACCTAAAAAGGCTTAAAATGTTCATCTGAACCATCAACTATATTAAACATGAGAATACTAACTGAAATATTTAGTGATTCCAACAAAAAACTAAGGGAAATACCTGATACATTTATACGATAAACCTTCAAAAACTAGGCTTTTATTAGCTTAGAATTAAACATACAACGAGAAATGAAAAGACTTTCGAAATCTCTATGACACTTTTCACTTAAGTACATTTTAACCATAGAGAATGTAAAGTAAGCTTCCAGTTGTAGAAGGAGATTAATTATCAATACCTACTTGGAAGTTAAAGTGCACCTTAGTCCTAATGTTATCTATTAAATACCATACAAAATACCAAGTCTTGGAAAATAATGTGAGCCAATTTAATTTAACCTACTTACGTCATACATAACCTATATTATACGCTCAGAGCAATAACTAAAGCATAGAGGGAGCGTCAAAATTACAATATATCTTTACTCTTCTCTCTTATTATCAAACATTGTACGGTAAAAAAAGATAAATACATAAGATCAGTTTATACTTATAGCTATTTGGACACTCCAAAATTGTCAAATGGTCACACTTGGTCTATTTTTATACGACCAATTTGAAAATCTACCCAGTTACTTAGTCAGGTCATAAGTTCTGCCAAAAACTTTTTATAAAATTAATGATACACTTTTTGATAATTATATAGAAATTAGATATGAAATGAAAGGTAATTTAATTTGCAATACAATTTTATTTACAGTATTCAAAATACCCTACCCTATTTTGAATACATGCCCTTAATCGACGCGGCCAATCATCAATCGTAGCACGCACTACATTCATATCTATTTCTGCCGCTGCTTTTTTCTTTATGCTCGGAGAGATTCCAAATTCTGATGAGGTTTAGCGCAGACACTCACCTCCAAATGTTGCCATTTCTTGTAATCCAGTGGGTTTAAATCTGGACTAGAAGAGGGCCAGTCTTCATGTCCGATAAAGTCAATTCCACGGGCGGTTAACCAGTTTTGTGTGCTTCGTGCCCTATGTGCTGGTGCTGAGTCCTGTTGGAATATCCAATGCCTGTTTTTGAACATTGTTTGAGAAAGAGGTTCCACTATATTTGTTAGGACTGTATTTTATTACACCTCGGCACTGGTTTTTACACCTTTTTTACAGAAAAAAACACCTCAGTTAAGCCTGAATATGAGACTCCAAGCCAATCCATGAGTGACGAAGGATAATATCCTCGTTTAACCCTCGGAATAAGCGTGCTGGCTTCTTCACTGCTGTGGGCATACACCTTATAATTTTGTTTATAATAACTTTCTTCGATGTTAAACATTTTTTTCATTCAAAAACTAAATTTTATGATACTTTTTTCACGCTTACCGCCGTAACAAAGCGCGCGATCTATCCAGCCTAATTTTTTTCAAACGCTCGTTAAAAAATGTCCGGTCTTCTTACGATAAGCTCGTAGTCCCAAGTCTTCATTTATCACTCTTTTGACCGTGGTTCTGCTTAGGCCTATCTGAAGAGCTAAGATTTTTTTGTTTACGATTCACGCCTTCACTGCTTTGATGATCGCGGGTGTCGTACAGTTAGTACGAGGTCGGTCGGTCCACTTACGATCTTCGAAGTTTGAATCTTCAGTGAATCGTTTGATAGTGCGATAAACAAATCGTAGGATTATTTTCAATTTTTGTTGAATATTGAAAATCTCTTTTGGCGCGTAACCACAGCGGTGCAACGCGATAACCGCTACTCTATCTTCTTACTTCGACACTCCATATTGGAAAATGAATGTCGTTTGTATTTTCGGCATGTGCAAATGTTCTATTTTTAAAATTGGTGAAGTTCATCTAGCCAGTATTCGAAAATTCTAAATAATAATAAGGTTTTGACAGAACTTATGACTTATTTAATAATTCTGTAAACCTTTAGGTGGTATTTTAATGTAGTCGTATATTCCATCGTGAGTGATGTAGATATTTCATATCGATATTTCGACTCTTAATTTCAAAAAGGTATCGTGTTCTGTTTAAGCATGTATTCAATCGTTGCTGTTTTTTAATTTTTTTATACTACATAATACTACTTTCAAGTTAACAAAATTGTTGTAGGACCATTAATTAAAGGCTTCTATACTCATCATACTTAACAACTTTCCCCATAGAAAGTTGTTCAGAATGGTACAAGTATAATGTAGCTAGTTAATGTCCATCTGAGCTTTGTTTATTTGCAAATAATCAAAGTATCTGAATGAAACCGCGGACGGACAGACGGACTTGGCGAAACTATACGGGTTTCTTGTTTTACTAAGGAACCCTAACAAAAGGCAGATAAACAAACCTCATTTTAACTTACAATTCTTTCAAATACCTTAGCCCGTTAGCTAATATGATGATGATGATGATGATATCAGCCATAAATCGTCCACTGCTGGACAAAGGCCTCCCCCAAGGATTTCCACGACGACCGGTCCTGCGCTGCCCGCATCCATCGCAGCTAATATGATACCAAGAACAAAAATACAGCAACCGGTTAGGCAATGTAATTGTATTGAGTTCTATTGAATATGGCCCAGATAAATAGAAATAAATAACAACCAGATAAAGTCTCACAACCTGTGACTAAGATAACTATAATGTTACTGAGTATGTCTGAGCTTTGTTTATTTAAATTTAAAAATAATCAAAGTAACTGAATTAAACCGCGGACGGACAGACGGACTTGACGAAATTATAAGGTTTCCTTGTTATACTAAGGAACCCAAAAAAGCAGATAAACAAACCAACCTAATTGTAATTTACATTTCTTTAAAATACTACTTAAAAATTTGCTTTTCATTTTATTAATCCTTTCATTCGATCTCATCCATAGAAAATAATACACCAAAAAAAATATCCATATCTTTGGTAATTAAGGCACTTCACTAATATTGTTAAAAAAGTGGACAACCTTGCAAAAAAAACAAATATAGCTAATATATATCTATCCTGCTTTATCATACTGACTGGGTAAGAAGTGTGAAGTAACTAGAATGAATTTTGACGCTCTCTCTATGCTTTAGTCATTGTTCTGAGATTATACGGATTTTTGTAGGTACTTGTAGGGAGAAAATAAAAGCATTTATTTACTACCTAACTCAGAGTTTTCATCTGCCATTTTACACAGAATACAGATACATATATAACGGCAAACTATCCACTTAACATTATGTATTAAGCTCTAAAATAGTTTAACCTACTATATGACACAGCATATTTAATCACTTTTCATCTTCACACGTATAAGAAGTAGATTTGCTGTACCCACAAAATTGATAGTGTTGTTCTCCATGTAGTTATGTGGTTCTTGGCTTGAAATCTTTCTGTATAAAAACTTGACATCATTTAACCTTATTGTTAGGATTTTGAATTACTGTGTGTCAAAATGCAAAAAAGCATGATTACAAAAGCTTCGACAAATTTTCTAAAGATAAGAATAAAAAATAAATAAATAATTATATGAGTTGATACAAATGCTATGCAATAGCTTTACCGAGGCAGTTCCCGAGTGCCACACGTCTTTTTTTTACTTATAGTTATCAAAAAGTACGTGATTTTAAGAAAATAGTCTGGAGTAAGCAACCAATGAAGAGAACAAGAAAAAACAATTAAGGAGGACGTGAATTGGATAGCCTGCTTGTACTTCACGCAGTTTTATAGACGCCCTACTGCTGCAATCGCGTGGTCCACCTCAGAATATGGCTACTGCAATCAATCGCTGACAAGAACTCTAGAAAAAAATTGTAATGTACTACTTGCACCAACTGTCACCAACATTGCAAATCTAAAGAGAAAAGAAGATACTCAAAAAATCTTGAACCCAGAGATGTTAATATACAGAATGTTTTTGAAGTAAAACTTCGTTACGCACGCTAGACTTGGGCAGTAAGCTGGTGAATGCATGACGAGAGCGATACGGTAATTGTCGTCGGACGAGGCGAACAGAAGTTGAGAGGGAGATAAAAGTTAGTGAAGATAGAAAGATTTTCTTTCTCTCTTCCTCTTATTTGCGAGTTTGCCGCAAAAGGTGATTTTTTATTAATTTCATTTTGTTCTTATACAATTTCATAAATTAATATGTGAATTTTCGGGTGAATAAAATTATGGCAGGAAGCGACACGCACTCTGAATATGAAAGCGGTGCTCTAGGACCATCAACTAAGAAGAAATTAATTACGTACGGAAATTGTACTTAAAAAGCGAAAACACATTCTAGGCAAGATTTTAAACCTAGTGAGACAGCGTTCCTTTTTCCTTGTCTATTTTTTCCTCTAATACGCGCCATTCATCATTACAGCTCATATGCGTCCCCACCGAGGGGCTCGAGCCTACCCTGAATCAGGGCGATTAGGATGATTGGAATCATTCATTCCAAAGAAAATATAACAAACTACGTTTTTAGAGTCGGGACTCCCATATTTACATAGAAAAGAATTAGGTACAGCTTTTGAATACGCGGCATTCTAAAATACTGTAACTAACTCCGTTTTTTAAAGTCGGGGCTCAGGGCAGGCTAAGATTCATTGGCCATACTGCCTTGTGTTCAGACATAATTTTTTCAGTAGTATTAGTTTACGGCTTCAGTATTTTTTCTTTCGCAGTTCCAATTCCCGCCAAAAAGTGCTGCTTTGTATTGAACGCCTGCAAACAGTACCAATAGAATAAAATGAAAAAAAGGCAGTCATACTTATATTCTCTTTGGTAATACAACGCTGCTGATGCAGCGGTGACATCATGATGTATTAATGTTGCAGCCAGGATATTCGGATATCCTTCCTCAGTTGTGAACCAATGTCAATGATTATTTTTATAGAGAGGCTGCCAAACTGTAAAAAGTAAAAAAAATAGAATGAAATATTAACTATTATCTTTGGTAGCGTATTATATGGACCAAGGATGACCTATCCCACCAAATTCGATCCGAAAGATTTCTAAAGATGTCTAAAGCACACTCGTATTTTTTTAACACCGAGCAAGCCGTTAATGGTGGACTCTTCTCATGAAACTGAACAACTTTCCCCAAGAAAACCATACTAAATTCGCAATTTTTTAAAGATTTTTTTATAGAAATCGATCATTCCGATTAGACAACTTTGTATGGAGTCAAAATTTTTTTTGCGATTTCAGTATCTGTTTCTTGGGGAAAGTTTTTCAGTTTTATGAGTAGAGCCCACCCTTAACGGCTTGTTTGGTGTTAAAAAACAACCTGTATTAAAAAACGACGCTAGCGCGAGTTCATAGGAGCTAGGTCTTTTTGGCGGGAATTAGTAGCGTTTAGTTTGTAATTTTTTTTATTATCCGAAAAAATACTTTTTGTGGTTTTTGATGTATAATATTGAAAGTGTATTCATGAGCAAAGTACTATTTATGTGTTTATTGTGAAGGATAAGGAAGTAAAAGTGTGTATACTGTGTTTCGAGTTTCTAGAAAAAGTCCACGAAAGCTTTAGCAAAATACATTTGCTAGAGTATGTAGGTAAAGTTAGTTAAATACTATATATATGATGTGAACGTGAAGAAACATTTATCTTGAAGACTGAAAAATTACTAAAGACGTAAAATCTAAAAATACTACTGAATAAATATTGTATTGAAGACTAGGCGGTATGGCCTAAGAGACTTAGCCTGCCCTAAAAAGGGCGAAAAAAAAAAAATCATACGCGCCAGTGTGAAGTGGCGGATAAAAGTTTCAAATTCCTAGGTACCAAACTTACCAACCGTCTTTTCTTTCAGAGATTTATGCATAGTGCACGCAATAGAGGTAATTAATAGCAAACAGTTAGTAATATGTTTTCTACGTGAATCCTTACAACGTCCTCTGTTCCAGTTTGGTGTGGTAGAGAAATAGTTGTCACTGTTTTGTGTTTTAGATGGAAATCGAAGGCTTTCGTCGAGGGACGCGGTGGTATTTTCGCGATGGTTACTTTTACGTGGCCACTCGTACCAAAGGCCAGACGACGTACATGAGATGTGCCAGCGACAGATGTCCTGCTCGTTGGTCTTTGAAGAACTTGTGAATTCAAAGTTATTCAATGATTCTAGAGGGACACAGATGTCTGATAATGCGAAAAACATTATAAATTTTCGAATTAAAAAAAACAATAATGTTTCTTGATAATTTGTATGGGACTTAGGACACCCTTTTGAAAGCAATCATTATTTTTTGTTGCAATGAATTTGTATTTTTTTTAATTTACCTTGTTGGAAGCTGATAAAATGAGGAAGTTTTTACCGCATTTTGCACTTTAACTGTAGTATAACTTTTTTTGGAAAATCACGAAATATTTAAACAAATGCGTTTTTCATACAAAATCTGAAAATTAAAAAGCGGATATCTCGAAAACTGTGAGACTTAGGCTACATCTATTCCAAATGACCGCCTCTGGCTCCCCTTTCAGTTTTCTGCACTACTTCCCAAACACCCTGTATACTCGACACGGGTTAGAGGGAACAACTGTGAAGAAAGCGTAGCAATTGTCATCCACCCCTAACAACTAGGAAACATTCTTCCCAATAGTAAGGGGACATATAGGATAGGATGAATTGTCACCCCGGGTGACAAGTGAGAAGAAAAATCCCAGTTGTCCCCTCTGGCACGAAGTGGAAAGGGACAACTGGCAAGATTTGTCAGCATGGTGATAACAGGAAAAAAACTCCCAGTTATCACCCTAGGGGACAGCTGGGAATATACTGATAAATCTACTAAAAACCCACGGTGGTTTTCAAAGTGGATTTGTTACTTTTTCAAGGAACATGTCAGTGTGCACAATAATCAGGGATTTTGCTAGTATTGGATTTTTAATTTTGGGTCAGAAAGACAAGACTTGCTTCTTTGTTATTGTATCCCTGCAATATCTTGGTTTAAGAAATATTAAACTCTAGGTACATGATTGGGATGATGACAGTATCAAAAACAAATTTATAAATTCTTGATCCTAATTGACCTCCTACTGAAAAACCTTACCTACTCATTTTGTTTTCCATCAATTCTTCAATATTTAATTCACTAAAATCACAAAATTTGAGTAGGTACATAAATGACGCTGCAAAACTATGACGTCACGTCTAGGTATTTCAAATATTTTTAGGACAGAATGCTGTTTTTGAGCATTTTTTGATAGATGATTAAAATGATCTGCATAGATGTATATTAAAATAATTGCAGAACTTCTTTTTAATAAAATTCTTTTTTTCCAAATGGAATATACATGTATCCCACCAAAAACATCCTGTAAAAACTAGCCAAGTCTCGATTGAGCTGCTTGTTTTTCTATAAAAAGTAATGAAATCTCTAAGCAAAGCCAAGCCTAGTCTAGGGTTCTTTACTGCGATTTCTTTATTATTATGGTTAGATTTTATGTGACCTGCCGTTGAACATTCTTTATGCATATTTACTCCTTGAGACATCCAAGTCAACGGCCAAGTCACATAAAATCTAACCATAATAATAAAGAAATCGCAGTAAAGAACCCTAGACTAGGCTTGGCTTTGCTTAGAGATTTCATTACTTTTTATAGAAAAACAAGCAGCTCAATCGAGACTTGGCTAGTTTTTACAGGATGTTTTTGGTGGGATTTCACTTATTTTTGTAGAAAACTACATTGATTCATGAACAGCGCCTTAAAAACTAGTAAATCAAGGAGTTCGGTCCTGCGACTGCATAAATAACTTTGTAATCCTATATATTTTATATTTTATATGGGATTACAAAGTTATTTATGTAGTTTGTGTAACTAGAAAACTGGACCGAAATTGCCAAATGTTTGAGTTTTTCCTTGCTTTATACACTAAAGACTAATTGTATTCTAAATTTGAATCTTCTATGTCGGCTAGAAGTGCCTTGGAATTTTGATGATCTGCCAGTCAGTGAGTGACAAATTAGGAAACTTTGACTAGTTATAATTCTTAAAGTACTGGTTCAAATTGAATGAAATTTGGAATATACCGTGCTTATATGATGCCTGCTTGGGTACATAAAATTCAGGCTTCTAGGTTTATCTACAACGAAGTTGTGGGGGGGTCGAAAATGGCCTGAACTGCTTCGAGAAAAGGATGGTACGATCGTGCCGCTTTTTTTCTCGACTTGGCGGGGGCACTGCCGTGCCCCCAGATATGGAATTTTCTTTATTTACAGTCGAGCAATTATTTCAACATGTGTTTTTCCTAGCAGTTGCAAAGAAACTTCAAAGAACAGACTATGGATTCCTAGGGAAAAGTTGATAGTTCAGTATGATTTGTAACCCCTGATAGCTCCACCAAAATATGGTGGTAAAAATGTTTTCTGATTAAAAATGAATTTCGATATTTTGCCTGCAATACTCATGAAATTTTTGTAGGTAGGTACTTGTAGTGAGAAAATAAAAGCATTTACTGGCATTTACTTACTACCTAACTCGGAGTTTTAATTCACCATTTTACACAGACAATCTGGCATGTCGTTTTTGTATTAAAACAGAACTACATTTGTATGGAAACTCGAGCCTCCTGGGGACCCTTAACAAAATTGCTTAAATGTTCTGTGTGGCAGTGGCATCATGGAACTTTGAAAAAAATAATGAAGTCAATATTGTGCCCCCGTAGAATATAATGCTAAATATGTTAAAGACTGTGAATTAGAATCATTTTGAAAAATATAATGTTTATCCATTAATCTATAACAAAACCAAATAAAATAATTTAATTTAAGCAAATCATGTATTGTTAATCATGCTGTCCTGTAAGTAGATCAGTGCAAATGCAATAACAACACAATTATCCAAATATTTTAACAGTGTCTTATACAGAATGAGGTTTCTCGCAAGCGTCATATGTCTCTCTCAATATGAATCCTTAAACTGGCGACCAACTGTCCGAGGGTGGTGTCGGGTTTCTAGTCCACAAGTCCCTCATTAACAATGTGGTCCGGATCGAGAGTGTTTCGACGAGGGTAGCGTACCTTATTCTCCGAATTACCAAACGGTATTCGCTGAAAATTATTCAGGTATATGCACCGACCGCACAACACTCCGACGACGAAGTGGGGCTCCTATATGAGGATATCTCCAGAGCTCTACATAATAGCTCCCGGACCCAATACACCATTGTTATGGGGGACTTTAACGCGAAACTGGGCAAACGAAGTGATGGTGAGCTGAGAGTGGGGCAATTTGGATATGGAGAGAGAAATGCACGTGGCCAGCTGCTGGCTGACTTTATGGAGAAGGAGGGCCTCTTTATGATGAACTTCTTCAAAAAGCCTAAACAGCGAAAGTGGACATGGTTGCATCCCAATGGCGTAACGAAGAACGAGATCGACTTCATCTTGTCGACGAGAAGGCAAATATTCAATGATGTCTCTGTGATCAACTCAGTCAAAACAGGAAGCGATCACCGAATGGTAAGAGGCACATTGAATCTAAAGACCAAGCTGGAAAGATGTCGACTGATGAAGTCCACACTCCGACCAGCGCCCATCCAGCTTCAAAACCCCGAAAACTTTCAGCTCGAGCTGCACAATCGCTTCGAATGCCTAGGAGACTGCGAGAATGTGGACGATTATAACGACAGATTCGTGGAAATTGTCCAAACGGTCGGGTCTAAGATTTTCAAAACTCGCCGTTCAAACAGAACCAAAAAAATCTCTGACTTCACCAGCAACCTCATGGAAGAAAGACGCAGATTGGTTTTGCAGTCCTCTGAAGACGCTACTCAGTATCGGCAACTAAACAGGCAGATCTCTAAGTCTCTAACTCGCGATTTGCAAATTGTATTAAAGAGGCGATTGAGAACAACAAAGGCTCAAAAGTGTTCGCGAGAGATCTGTCTGTTGGTCAAAGCCAACTGACCAAGCTGAAGACTGAGGACGGCAGGATCATATCGTCTAAGACTGAGTTGCTGGAAGAAGTTGAGAAGTTCTATGGACAATTGTACACGACCACACGTCTGCCTGTTAGCGATCTGGCTAAAGACCCAAGAGCTAGACTTACCCGACACTATACCGAAGATATCCCGGACGTCAGCCTGTACGAGATTAGAATGGCTCTTAAACAGCTTAAAAACAATAAGGCACCGGGTGATGATGGAATTACGGCTGAACTTCTGAAAGCAGGTGGAACACCGGTACTTAAAGCTCTTCAGAAATTATTTAATTCCGTTATACTTGAGGGACGAACGCCTAAGGCATGGCACAGAAGTGTGGTCGTGCTTTTCTTCAAAAAGGGCGACAATACCCTGCTGAAGAACTACATCCTTCTGGGTAACGGATTGAAAATCTGAAACAAACAGTACATATTATTTATAAGGTACCTCATCATCACATCAGCTGAAGGACGTCCACTGCTGGACAAAGGCCTCCCCAAGGATTTGCACGATGACAAGTTCTGCACTGCCCGCATCCAGAGGCTTCCTGTATCCTTTACCAGGTCACTGGCCACAGAGTGGGAGGCCTGCCTATGCAACATTTTCCAGTGCGCGGTTGCTACTCGAAAACTTTTTTACCCTAATGGCCATCCTTTCTAGGAGTTATGTGCCCCACCCACTGCCACTATCGAATCTCATCATTTCTCATTTGATCACATGGAAACTCCAAGCATAGCACACAACACTAGGAAAACAAAGGATATTGGAATTATATTAAAATATTTAATATAGGAAACCTGCACATGCCTAACATAGGCACATATGCACAGGTTTTTTATATTAAATATTTGCATGTATTTTGCCAAGCAGTTAATAACCAATGGATTGTTAATAGCTAATTATTATATCAGTTTATATATGTCCCCACCGAGGAGCTCGAGCCTACCCTGAATCAGGGCGATTAGGCCTTAGTCAATCACGCGGGCCCAGTGCGGGTTGGTTGACTTCACACACAACCTTCGAGATTCTTCGCAGGCATGTGCAGGTTTCCTCACAAAATAATAGCTAATAGAGAGGAAAAATTAATAGGACGCTGGATTTCAGAAGGGAGAACATCATATAAGTAAATGCATATGTAGAGCAGTTAAAGAATCATAACAATAAGATACATAATAAGTTATCAAATAGGCAAAAATGTATAACAGACCAAATTTTTTTTTTCATATTTGACATATAGATTCTTTGGGAAAGTTGTTTGCAATCACGAGTATATTCATATCCATTGCTATCAAGAACTAATTAAAAGTCACCCTATATAATGTATATCACTGGTGTCTTGTGCCTGTATGCAATAATTAATATGAGTGTAAAAACACCACAAAAATTGAGGATTCAAGTGCCGAGTGATATTTAAATAAGAAACACAAAAAAAAACATTGTCCACAAAGACTAGACTCTATTTCTGTGAAGTCCACTTTGATGTAAGTAGTCGGAATATAAAGACCACATTTTTCCATCATAATTCCTACTTTCTATTCCACTGTTTTTCTGACTTTGTCCTCCAGTTTTTTACCTCTTGTTATTGCTGAAGTTTCTGGAATTTTCGCACCAAAAATCATAGCGATCAGAGTACCAATCACAATTTTGCATCAGCTCACTTCATAGCATTTCGAAGCTGTGATTCTGCCATATCATACCACTAGCCACTTTTGTGTTGATTTCTGGTTCCTCTTTCTATCAATGATATGGTTTTTGATTGAAAAGATGACAGATTTTAGTTAAGAAAATGTCACAGTTTTCATCATTATAGTTAATTACAAGGTGACACAGTGAGAGAGTTGACTTGCTGTCAAAATCGGGTTCATGCTTCAAAAACTGGCATGTGTCGATTTTTATCTTTTTGCATTGCACAACAAATTCATTTAACACACTGCTGTCTGGAACTATCTTCTTAAGTTTTCCTTTAGACATTTCTTATGCACTCAAAATTTTTATTGATGAGCCAACTTCCAAATCAATGTACCCTATTGTACAGTTGAGCCCCAACCTTAGACAGATTCGATTTCCTCCAATAGCATTCAACCGAAGTACACGACGGGGCTTCGGATCGGCGGTATAACCACATTAAAAATGCAACACCATGCTTGCAGCCACCTTCCGACGAGGGGCAATCGTGGCACTTGACAGTCAGTCTCTTCCTGTATAACCACATTAAAAATGCAACACCATGCTTCCAGCCACCTTCTGGACGAGGGGCAATCGTGGCACTTGACAGTCAGTCTCTTCCTGTTCGTTCACCATAAGTGTCACTGCATAGGGTTTGAAACGCACTTTGTGTTCCGGGCATACCGTATACTTAACAAAGCATGTGTTTTGAACCCGCTTGAGTTGCACATAGCCTATTGCGTCGTCTGCGTCCGGACCTGATAACAAAAAAAATAGGATAAGTAATGTTGGATGGTAACACAGGGTATTATCGTATTGTGTATTGTTATTGTACTTATTGTTAAACCAACTTGATACGATAGGTACTTACATAGCTGTTTTAACATTTCTCAACTCGGCAGAACAGAAGTCTGGATGTGACGCAAAAAAATATGACATAACGTATTTATGCTTGGTAAATTTGTACCATCTGCTTTCGCAAAACCGTCTTTCATGATGTGATTTTAATAAAATAAAGGATCTGTGGTTTTAGATTTAGACATAGACAACAGATTAAATAGAGCGATTTTTAAAATTAAATTATAAATTGCATTTTCATGTATAAATTTCGACGTTTCTCGTTTAATTTTTGCGAGAGCTATCAGAAACATGCATCTTTATATTTTTTCTTAAATGGTGAAAAATACCCTATTCTAAAGGAGGATCAACACATTCTAAATGCAGGGCAATTTTTGGAGAAGTGTTCATTGCCCCTAGGATAATACGCAAGCATTTGGCTTGCGTTAAATTAAGCTTTTCTAAAGCAGATTTATTACAAGGTTCAGTTAAAATTTACCATTGTCAAAATGACTCCGAACTAAAGCATTATAATATAATAACTAGTGGATGCCCGCAGCTTCGCCCGCGCAGATCCCGATTTTTGCGGTTCCCGTGGGAATTTCCCAAAATCCTTTCTTAGCGGATGCCTACGTCATAACATCTACCTGCATGCCAAAGTTCAGCTCGATCCGTCTAGTGGTTTGGGCTGTGCGTTGATAGATCACTGTGTCAGTCAGTCAGTCACCTTTGAGTTATATATATTTAGATTTCTGACAGTATGGATGAGACCCCCACCAAACCCCTGATGGGACACGCAAAACTTTAATATTCTTTTCGCAATTTTGTGTTACATAGTTAAGATACGGAGCGCTAGTCATCTTGATGTCCAGGATTACGCCCATAAATTTTACTCTACCAATAATGGGGATGATTTGATTTTTACAAGTTTAATCTCTCAGAATATACATATTTTTTTTCTATAAAAACTTATATTTTTATTGTAGTGGTCTAAAAAGCAAAATTAAACGGATTACAAAACCGGCCTGCTCAGGCGGCATTTTGTCAGTATATTTGTATATTTTCAAGATTTTTTTCAATTATTTTTTCTTAGAAACCTTTTTTTATTTTAATGCCATTGTAAAGGTATTAAGGTAAGCTACTACATTAATAGATAAAAAAAATATGTCATCGCTCTTATTTTTAAAATGGAGATATTTTTTATGCAACAACTACCCATTTTCACCATAGAGTATTTTAAACCGCGTATTTAGTAATATTTTAGTACACATATGTTATTGGTATTTAATATAACATAAAGGGTAACTATTCAGATTCAAGAATCAGTTAATAGTTTTACAATTTTTTGTTTCAATAAAGTGTAAGAACCATTTTTACAACAACCAGAGGTCAGCTTCGCTGAGGACCACCCGCGACGCAGTTCAGAAGTGACCGCCGCGGGGATCTCCTTACACAGTAGAAGCCCCCGTGTAACTCGCGTAACATGAGCAGTTTGCAGGTTATGGATAGTGTCACCTAAAGGGTTTGCGTCAGTGGAGACCAGTCTCAACTGAAGATTTTCCAAAACACAACCATTACGTATCGTAGGCCGGGGACCACGAACTATATTTGCATGAGTTTCCCTGCCAAAGCCTGGAGATAGAGGTGGTCTGGGGGCGAGGTGTAGAGAAGGTTATTTTTTTTAGCCTCTAGACATAGATAGAGGACTTGGCTGGAAGAAGCTGGTTGATGGTGTGTATTGGCTGATTGGGGAGAACATCACATTGGCTACATCAGCATACGATCTATAAATTGTCGGGAATTGAGAGGATGCCTCGGAATAAGGAATATTTTTCTCAGCCATTGTTACTTTAATAGCCTTCTGTCGGGAGTGCTCTCGACAATCCTTCTTGGTGGCAGAGTGACTACCAGAACAAAAGAGGCAAGTTGAGCTGCTTTCTGAAATATCGCAGGAATCACCTGTATGGTTTTGAGCACAACCTACCGTTATAAGTAAGTAATAGAATAGAAAATGTAGATAAAAAAGCGATGATCACCAAAACACGTGAGTTATGCAACTTACATAAGGTCGGAATTCAAGAAGCTACAAACTTTCCTTTCAAATACACTGAGTTATAGCGTCTTAGTAAGCTTTGCTTGGTTTACTAAAATATGACGTCACAGCTCGCAAATGTCATGTGAAAGGCTGTTTTCGCGGGAATTTCAAATTAATTATTATAATAATTATTTTTTTCCTAATAATTAGCACTTTAAAAAAAAAGAGATTATTTTCAAAGGTTTAAAGGTTAAATAAACCTATGTAAATTTTAAAATATATTTTCAACAACTGTCAAATAGCAGTGGCCGCGATTCGTAATTTCTTAGGGAATACGATGCAGTGTTTAAGAAATATGTAAGTATTATACTTTACTAAAAATGGTAGCGGGCAGTTGTTACACAAAATGTTCCAAAATTTACGGCATTTCCAACAAAGCCAAAATAGAACCATAAATATTATCCTTGCCACTACCAAAGATTACCTAATATAACGATTAATTTTGACCAAAGTGTGGACGTAGCAGAACAATCCTAGACAATGTAAACGAGGCATTAGATTTATCAGCAGACGGTTTTCTATATTTAGTCTATGGTTGAAATTCATGGGATTTGTATTATCGTGTCGTGTATTATCTGCACGTACAGATAATACACGACACGATAATACGCGTCCCGTGAATACGCAACCCAATAATACGTGTACCGAGTGACTTGAATTAATACTGGCCGCGAAGTATCGACACGAGCAGATAATGTACAGCCGATAATACACGACACGGGAATGTACAGGCTGATAATTCATGTACCAGGACTTGAATTATCGTGTCGTACATTCACGTGCCGGCTAATCTCGTGTTGAACAATATCGTGTCGTGCATTATCGTGTCCCGATATAACTACACATAAAACGTAGTGTATTATATTCCCTTTGACTACACATACGTTTTCTGCTCGTCAAGGAGTATAGAAATCACTACGTTTACTGCTCGTCTCGTTTACAGAAAAACAACAAAATGAATCTTTGTGTATTTAATTAGGGCGTATTCTAATTCATCTACGTTTATATGAACATTTACCCTTTTGGTCAGGGTTATGAGGGTTGCCTTATAATACATACTATGAATGTTTTCAAATTTCTGTGTGTCGTGTTAGCAGGTTGTGTATTGATCACATGAAATTGTTTTTTGCTAATTTGTTCTTTTAGGATATACCAACTCAAGCATATTTTCCGTAGGAATCACCGGTGTACTGTCCTCGAGAGTGCTAGAGCTGAGTGACAAGTTCATCGATATAAGCAAGGAGGGGCTATGGTTCGTAAAGTTCTACGCACCGTGGTGCGCGCACTGCCGGCGCTTGGAGCCGGTGTGGGCGAACGTTGCGCAGACCCTCTACAGCACACCGATCCGGGTGGCCAAAGTGGACTGCACCAGGTTCACCTCTGTTGCAACACACTTCAAAATTAGAGCCTATCCAACAATTCTGTTGTAAGTTGACACTCCAGTTAGACTAAATTACTGATGCAGCAATCTAGCCTTTTGCCTAGCAATAATATAGCAGGGTTCTAGCAGAATAACAGAGTAATGGGTGCGCTACCTACAACATATGCTAAGACAGGGCCTTTTCAGAAATAGTTCTTTTTTTTAAACTTGGCTGACACACTGCCGTGTGTCTAGACTCTAGATGTATACCCCTGCCAAATCACAGCTTTCTAGTACTAATAGTCTCTGAGCTAAGCCGAGGACAGACAGACAGACATGGAAAAACTATAGGGGTTCCTTGTTGCCTATGGAATCTGAAAAAAATATTTTATTCAGACTCCTTAGAGCGAGTACGACTCACAATTGGCCGGTTTTTATTACTTGTCGTTTTACATTCGAATTACTTCTATAATTACACCACATTTAACGTTTGTATGAATTACTAGTTTCAAGATGGAGCAAAATCAAAAAACCCATAAAAACATGTTTTTTTTTTTTTTTTTTTTTTAAACTTTCAAGTTTTTACTATTTGTTGTTATAGCGGAAATAGAAAAATACACTGAAATTTTCAACAGAAAAAATGCCACAGACAGATAGATAGACAAACAGATAGACGTTCAGCGGAGGTTCCAATGGAATCCACATAAGTAAAGTTATACAAGAAACTGAAAATTTTAATGTTTTTTTTTCTGTTTTTCTCTATTGTAAAAAGTGTATGATTGTTCCCAGTCGTCAATGTTTGCGTGAAACTTGGTGTGAAAATATTGCAAACACCTAAAGCCTGCGCAGATGAGGTACTGTCCCCGGGTATTTTTTTGTCCATTGATAACAGATCTCATATAAATTGTATCGAATAATGCACACAAAGGACTAAAAGTACCCCGCAATTTATAAGAGATCTAATATTGACGGACAATAAGTACCCCGGGGACAGTACCTCGTCTGCACAGGCCTTAAAGTAAGAAAAATATAATTATCCTCCTAATATTATAAATTGAAAGTTTGTATGTATGGATGGATGTTTGTTACTCTTTCATGCTGCAACCACTGGACGGATCGGGATGAAACTTGCCACACATATAGGTTTGGTCCTGGATTAACATATAGGCTACTTTTTATCCCGATTTCTTAATTGGTTCCCGTGGGATAGCTATTGACTCTCTCTTCTTTGTTAATTTATGTCACATCGCAATGAAGCAAAGGATTGACGTGCTAATTAATATTGATTATCTAATTGACTACTAATTATCATAGCCCGACATAGTTCCCAAGGGATCTAGAGTTGACTCAGTTCCCACGCTCGACAGCACAACAGGCATAAAAACTAACTAACTACTGAACATATCTGACTAAAATTTGGTAGGTCGACAGCTTAGGACCTGGATTAACATATAGGCTACTGTTTGCCACGCTTGCGAGGCGATAGAAACTATGTTTAAGCGAGTGAAGCCGCTGGCAAAAGCTAGTGTTGTAATAAACGAGCAGCTTACAACTGGTGTGCCTATATCTGTGTTAGTGTTTTAAAAATAGTCCAAGTCTACACTAAAGTATTGTATGCTAAATTGGATTATCTGTACCATTTGTCTAGTCTGTTTTTAAAACTATTCACGGAGGGGTCATGGACCACATCCTGAGGCAACTTGTTTTAGGTGTTTCTCACTCTGTTATTTAGTGTGTGATATGCCACATTAGGTGTTTGAGTGGTTATTAGCCAATTTCATATCGTTGGTATATCTTGTCTAGCGTGGTGGATGCTGCTCATAATTATGAAAATATTTATAGAAACCAGCCAAGTGCAAGTCGTACTCGCGCTAAGGATCCCGAACTGAATAAAAAAAACATTTAATGTGTCCTTTCATTGAAATGAATAGGCTTCATTGTTGTGTACATACTCATGTGGATTGTGGAGAGATGTGGTGGTATCGAACCACAGATGAAATACTATTTATTTCGTAACAGATATTGCACTTCCTTATAAAACGAAATTAACTATGTATTTATTCACCTACTCCTTCCCACTGTCAATACACGGAAACATGGAGTATTAAGGCGCTCGACTTAACGGTTATAACTGCGTACACGGGCGGCGCGGCGTTCTAGCGCTGACGAGCGGAGCCAATGTGTAGGTACTTATCTCCCCTGCTCAACCGAGTGACGGAGGCCTGTTGGAACTCTTGGAGTGCGAGTCTGACTGGCACTTGGCGGGTTTTCCTTTTATTTATTACATTGCTTTACTTGGGGCTGGTAAATGGATGGTTGTTTTACCTGCACTTTTTATTGTATGGCTATTCTTATTCTTTGTCTGCTTGGTTGGTGAATATTGAATAAAGTGTTTAAATGTCTGTGTTACAGCATAAAGGGTACCTACCAACATGAATACACGGGTGAAAGAGCCAAGGAAGATATGGTTAGCTATGCTTTGCGAATGTCGCACTCTCCTGTACAGAAATTGACACACGAAGATAGCATTGCAGAATTGAAAGAGACTCATCCTGTTTTCTTTGGGTACATTGGAAAGCAACATGGAAAACTATGGGTAATACAAGGAATGAACATTAATTTTTTAGAACATAAAATCTAATTAAAAAACTAAATGAACTAAAGTACCTTTCATTAGACTTTTCCAACAATGTAAATAAATAGCACAACTTGACATTGGCACCAGATCCTTTATGGTTATGTTATGATTTATGAATTGTTCTTTGTTTATGCTAGTCCCACTATCATGGACCTTCAATTGTAAGTGATCTTATAAAAATAAACCCTAATTCATCCTAATTCAGGGTAGGCTCGAGTTTATGGACGTTTATGAGCTGATAAGATGATGATGATCTTAGAATAATCATAGACAGTGTGATGATAAAGTGTCTTGTTTACATAGTTGGAAATTTCCTATGAAAGATACTTTAGATTACAGATTTAGATATGAAATAATTCCATTACAGGAAATATTTACGCTTCATGCTGAAAAGTATCAACAACACTCATGGTTCTTTGCCATGTCCCACGAAATTGTGAAGCATGAAATGAAGCCTCCTAATGAAACTGCAGTGTTTGTTTACAAAGATGATGAGGCTTACTTTTTTGATGGTAAGTTTAACTGCACTGTGCTTGCTTGGTTGGTGAATCAAGCATTTATCTATCTACATATATGCAAAAGCGTCGGTGGCTCAGCCGGTAACGACTCGGTTCTTCTAACCAGAGGTACCGGGTTCAAATCTGGACGGCCAATGTACCAATGAGTTTTTCAAAAACTTACGTACATACTTACCGATTTCTTTAACGGTAAAGGAAAAACATCGTGAGGAAACCTGCACACGCCTGCGATGAAACTCGAAGGTTGTGTGTCAAGTTGACCAACCCGCACTGGGCCCGCGTGGTCGACTAAGGCCTGATCGCCCTAATTCAGGGTAGGCTCGAGCCCCTCGGTGGGGACGTATATGAGCTGACATGATGATATATGCAAGCAAATGTCTGTGTTACGGCATCCTACAGTTACAGTTCTTTTAGTTTTTAAATCGCCTCTAATGGTTCAGTAAATTAGCTTCACATCAGGAGGTCGCGGGTTCGCGGAGTATGACTTGGTGTGGTTGGTGGAAGGGAATTTTCTAAGCCCGCCTGGCTAGCTACCACCATGCTAATTAGTCTAAGTCATGCTTATTAATTTAAGTCTTGCCGCAAAGCATCATTTCATGTGTTCCGGCTAGAAGATAAGATAGCCAGTTCCCCAATGCGTTAGGATCTTGGTAAGCCCGCTTCCATCTTCGGCATCATCGTCTCATTTTCAGGGGGTCACGCGTACCAAGGACCGCCAGCCCCCCGCGTGTCCCGCGCTACACCCGCGCGCTTCCTACCTGCGCGAACTACCGCCTTTTGTGTTACTTATACCACAATAGAATTTACTTAATTCTATTGTGCTTATACGCTGCGAATTATACCCAAATGGCCCTATCTGAAATTTTAAAAACGTTACCTACTTATTTATTTAGTTCTCCATCACCTCCTTAATTTTTTTGAGGTTCCGTTTTTTCTTATAGGATCACTCGTGCGACTGTCTCTCTGTCCGTCCGTCTGTCACCGCCAATTTGCTCCGAATCTACTGGACCAAATCAGGTGAAATTTGGTAGGATGGTGTAATCCTATGACCCAAAAACAGATGTGCAAAGTAAATAAATATTTTTTTAAAATAAGGGTTATTTTCGGGGGAAAAATTAGGAAATAAAAAAAAGTTTTGCAAACCTTACTGTGTCATATTATATCATATGAAAGGGCTCGTTATGAGGATCTCAAATCTTCTTCTTCCTTGCCATAACCCTTCATTTGGGGTCGGCTCTCCTCGTCCTTAGGCGCCAGGACCACCTGTCCTGTGTTGTCTCTGTATGTTATGAGGATTTCAACAAGGAACCTTTATGGTTTCGCCATGTCTGTCCGTCTGTCCCCGCGGCATAGCGCAGAGACTATTATAGTAATAGAAAGCTGTAATTTGCCATGGGTATACATAAATATTAATCACGCCGACAAAGTGGTACATAAAAACCATAAAAAAAAATTTGGTACCTCCCCTTTATTTATTTATTTATTTCAGTTTTACAACATTACAGATTTTTTTCAAAACCTATTTTTTTTTTATTTTTTTTATTAATAATTGGTAAACCCTTGACAACATCTCACCTGATGGTAAGTGACGATGTTGCCGAAGATGGAAGCGGGGTTACCAAGATTCCCCAACGCAATGGGGATACATGTAAAGAGGAGGTAATTTTTTTTCCGTTGACGTACCCTGTCGTGTGATGTATCGTTGAATAGGTCTTTTAAAACAACTGAGGTTTTAATAAAAACCATTTTTCGATTCAAAGATCGGTTTGCGAAATATTAAGCAATAAAGTTCTATTCTCCCAACTACAAGCTAAACCGCTATTTCAGAACATCTAAAAAAAAAAAAAATAGGACATATAATCAATTTAAAAGGAAAACGGTGCACGGAAGAAGCCTCCCCGCACGACGCATTCGAAGCCCTGACGAAAATACTCGTCCTAGCGTCTGGCGCACCCCGGGCAACAACGTTCAGAAAAACCCAAATCCTGAACGGCGAATTCTTCCACCACGATGGTTTCACCAACTACTACATGCGATCCAAAACGGCTCTTATCAGAGCCAGCCCTGACCGTCGTCTCTATAAACATAGAGGGCTTCTCAGATAACAAAGCACAACTCCTTTCGGAGATGTGCCGCGAGACGCGATGTGATATTCTGTGCGTCCAAGAAACCCACCGTGACGCAGGCCAACTTAGGCCGGAGATACCCGGACTGACATTAATAATAGAAATTCCGCACCCAAAGCACGGCAGTGCCATTTTTTCAAAACCGGAAATTGTGATCAATTCTTCTTTTCGTACCGCCCGGGACTCGATGGTGCTTATGACCGTGGTCGTTGGCCACTGCATAATTACATCTTTGTACAAGCCCCCTACACAGCCTTTCCTGCGACACTGGTAACCTTGGAGACCAGTGTATGAGGATAATTTTGGGCGATTTTAACAGCCATAGTGCCACGTGGGGCTACCGCGATACAAACCAAGATGACGAGGCTGTTGAAGCCTGGGCAGAAGCTAATAGGCTTAGCCTCCTCCACAATCCAAAGCAACCCTATTCTTTTAATAGCAACCGCTGGAAAAGAGGATATAACCCTGACCTCATTTTTGTCAGCGAGAACCAAGTATTCAAGCAGCGGTACAGCCTATTACTGTGCCGTTCCGGCGCAGATTTAACTTCCAAAAGGCGGACTGGAAGCAATACACAAAAGATGTGGATAATATGTTACCCAACTTGCTACCAATAGCTTCAAACTACGACGAATTTATAAAGATTATAAGAACGGTATCCTGCCGATGCATCCCCAGAAGTTGCCGCAAATCGTACATCCCTGGACTCAATCAGGAATCATCTGAACTGCTCAAGTCCTACGAGGCCCATTCTCCGAGGAAACGATCCATATCGGAGAGCAACTAATGCTTGAACTGCTAAACAGTCGTAGGGAGCGATGGCAACACCTGATTGCCAGCACTGACATGACGCATAACAGCAAGAAAGCTTGGTCTACATTGCGTAAGTTAACCGGAGATGCTCCTGCAGCATTAAACCCTGAACAGGTCAGTGCAAACCAAGTAGCCAGCCAACTGCTGCTTAACAGGAAGCCTTCACACCGCCTCCCAAAAACATCAGCACCACCTTAGCCGCAGGAAACTAATAATGAGATAAGCAAGCCCATAGCACCCACCGAGCTCACGTCTGCTGTAAAGCAACTAAAAAACGGGAAGGCAGCCGATGGTGATGACATCACAGTGGAACAAATGAAACATCTGGGTCCAACAGCAATATCCTGGCTTCTGGAGCTCCTTAACAGCTGTCTTCTGACTCTTAAAATACCAAAGTCCTGGCGGAACTCTAGAGTTGTTGCGCTCCTCAAGCCCGGCAAGTGCCCAAAGGAGGCAAAAAATAGGTTTTTCTCTGCTTTGCCACATGTATAAACTTTTTGAGCGCCTCCTCTTGAATCGACTCGTACCGATTGATGAGCCACAGTTTATACCCGAACAAGCAGGCTTCAGACCAGGGAAGTCTACAACTGGTCAAACCTTAGGCCTCACACAGTTCATCGAGGACGGCTACGAGCTGGGCAAGATCACGTGTATGGCTTTTGTTGACCTATCAGTTGCGTATGATACTGTGAACACTCAAATGCTTCTGGTAAAGGTTGCGGGGCTGACTAAAGACCCTAGGTTTGTTAATATCCTCAAAGAGCTACTTTGCAATCGCCGTTTTCAGGTCCATCTTAACTCAGAGAAAAGTCAATGGCGCAACCAAAAAAAATGGTCTCCCACAAGGTAGCGTACTGGCTCCCACTTTATTCAACATCTATACTAACGACCAGCCCAATCCACCAGACACGTGCCGCTTCCTATACGCTGACGACTTGGCGCTGGCGACACGGTGCGACAACTTTGAGAATGCAGAAATAACACTAAGTGCAGCACTGGATACCTTGGGAAAATATTACCAAGCCAACTGCCTAAGACCAAACCGTCAAAAACCCAAACTTGCGCTTTCCATCTCCGAAATCACCATGCAAAAAGGTCACTTAACGTTGTATGGCAAGGGGTACCCATTGAGCCTAGCTTTCACCCAAAATATCTGGGTGTGACACTGGACAGAACGCTCACATTTAAAACCCACTGCACAAACACGCGCCAGAAGGTGGACTCACGGAATAAACTTCTCCGAAAACTAACATCAACGAACTGGGGCGCATCAGCCCACACCTTACGTACCACTGGTCTAGCACTGCATGTGCTACTCCGCAGGTGAATATGCGTGCCCAGTTTGGCACCGGTCCACACACGCAGTGCAGGTAAATGCGGCCTTAAATGAAACCTGTCGAATTGTCACTGGCTGCCTAAAACTGTACCCTCTAGCAGGAATCGCCCCCCCTGAAGTCCGTAGGGAAATAGTATGCGCTGCAGAAAAATCGAAGCAGGAAAGCGATAAAAGGCACCCACTGTTTGGCCACAGACCTCCGCCACCCCGTCTCAAAAGCAGAAAAAGTTTCCTGAGGAGCACGGAACCTTTGGTGGGTACTGCTTCTGAGAAGCGTTGCTCTGTATGGCGGCAAAAACGCCCCCCACCAAAGGTGTACGTGCAACCATCAGAAGAGCTGCCTGCAGGACATAAGGCTCCACGGCCAACGTGAAAGTCACTCAACCGTCTCCGAACACAGGTGGGTCGCTGCAAGGAGAACCTGATAAAGTGGGGTATGCAGACCAACCATCAAACGCAGTACAGCTGCGGAACCGCACCACAGACCATGGCGCACCTCCTAACATGCCCAGCCTGTCCCTACGTAGCGAGCAAGACCTAGTCGACGCAACGGAAAGGGCCATCGGAGCGGCCGAGATTGCTGTAGTGAAGAACCCATCGACACGAAAAGAAGAAGAAAAGGAAAAGTATCACGGCTAAGTAGGCTTACTTAGTTTATGAGTAATAGTCAACCAACTTAAGATGTGCAGTTGGATTTGTTAAAAGTTCATAGATTTTCCATACAATTTGATGTACACCATCTGCAAAAATTTTAATTTTTGGGCCCCGTAACTCAAAAGGAAAAGACGGAACCCTTAAAGGATTACTTTGTTGTCCGTCTGTCTGTCTGTCAAGACCCTTTATCTCGGGAATGCGTGGAGGTATCCAGTTGAAATTAAAACCATATACGGCGGTGTACCTACGGTCCCATGAAGCTGTAAAAAAATCAAAATTCCAAGTTAACGTAAAAAAAAAGATGCGGCCGATTATACCGCAGAAAATGTACATTTTGACACTCTCATGGGATTTAAAATTCAAAGGACATTTTCCGTTGACCTAGAACTATGAAATTTGGCAAGTTATTCCGTCTTATACTACAAAATACCCTATATTTGATATAGGGAAAAATCTGAAAACTATACATCATATCATCATCATATCAACCACAAATCGTCCACTGCTGGACAAAGGCCTCCCCCAAGGATTTCCACGACGACCGGTCCTGCGCTGCCCGCATCCATCGGCTCCCCGCGATCTGCACCAGGTCATCGGTCCACCGCGTGGGAGTCCTGTCTACGCTACGTTTTCCGGTGCGCGGTCGCTACTCGAGAACTTTACTACCCCATTGGCCATCTGTTCTACGAGCTATGTGCCCTGCCCACTGCCACTTCAGTTTAGCGATTCTGTGAGCTATTTCGGTTACTTTAGTTCTCCTGCGAATCTTCTCGTTTCTGATTCGATCACGCAGAGAAACTCCGAGCATAGCACGCTCCATTGCCCTTTGGGTGACCTTGAGCCTTCTTATGAGGCCCATAGTAAGCGACCATGTCTCAGTTCCGTAAGTCATCACTGGCAATACACACTGGTCAAAGACCTTAGTCTTGAGACACTGCGGTATTTGGGACGTGAAGATATTGCGAAGCTTTCCGAACGCTGCCCAGCCGAGTTGGATTCGTCGATTGATCTCTTTCTTGAAGTTGGAACTACCTAGCTGGAATGTTTGTTCCAGGTATACATATTCATCAACAACTTCCAGTGTAGAGTCTCCAACCTTTAGAGGAGTGGGTGCGACACAGACTTTTAACATTATTTTCGTCTTGTCCATGTTCAGTTTAAGACCCACTTGTTGAGAGGCTTTACTGAGGCCATCGAGCATTGTGCTTAGGTCTTCCATAGTCTCAGCCATGACCACGATATCGTCAGCGAATCGGAGGTGGGATATGTACTCGCCGTTGATATTGATGCCGAGTCCACCCTAGTCCAGAAGCTTAAAAACATCTTCCAGGGCGGCGGTGAACAGTTTCGGAGATATAACGTCTCCCTGTCTCACCCCTCGCTGCAACTGGATAGGTTTCGTGTTCTGGTCCTGGAGGCGAACCGACATGGTGGCGTTTTCATATAGACACTTCAACACCTCGATGTATCGATGGTCAATTTGGCACCGCTGTTGAGACTGTAGCACAGCCCAGGTTTCGACTGAATCAAAGGCCTTCTCATAGTCCACAAACGCCAAGCATAGTGGCTGATTGTACTCTTCGGTCTTCTGTATAATCTGCCGCAGCGTATGTATGTGGTCTATGGTACTAAAGCCTTTTCGGAAACCGGCTTGTTCGGGAGGCTGGAAGTCGTCAAACCTGCGTGCGAGACGATTCGTAATGACTCTCGAAAACAGCTTGTAGATATGGCTCGGAAGTGAGATGGGTCTGTAGTTCTTCAGCAGGGTGTTGTCACCCTTTTTGAAGAAAAGCACGACCACACTTCTGTACCATGCCTTAGGCGTTTGTCCCTCGAGTATAACGGAATTAAATAACTTCTGAAGAGCTTTTGGTACCGGTGTTCCACCTGCTTTTAGAAGTTCAGTCGTAATTCCATCATCACCCGGTGCCTTGTTGTTCTTGAGCTGTTTGAGAGCCATTCTAATCTCGTACAGGCTGACGTCCGGGATATCTTCGGTATAGTGTCGGGTTAGTCTGGCTCTTGGGTCTTTAGCCAGATCGCTGACAGGCAAACGTGAGGTCTTGTACAATTGTTCATAGAACTTCTCAACTTCTTCCAGCAACTCAGTCTTACACGATATGGTCCTGCCATCCTCAGTCTTCAGCTTGGTCAGTTGGCTTTGTCCAACAGACAGATCTCTCGCGAACACTTTTGAGCCTTTGTTGTGCTCAATCGCCTCTTTAATACAATTTGTATTATAGTGGCGTAAATCGCGAGTTAGGGACTTAGAGATCTGCCTGTTTAGTTGCCGATACTGAGTAGCGTCTTCAGAGGACTGCAAAACCAGTCTGCGTCTTTCTTCCATGAGGTTGCTGGTGAAGTCGGAGATTTTTTTGGTTCTGTTTGAACGGCGAGTTTTAAAAATCTTAGACCCGACCGTTTGAACAATTTCCACGAACCTGTCATTATAATCGTCCACATGCCTAGGAGAGGCATTCGAAACGATTGTGCAACTCGAGCTGAAAGTTTTCGGGGTTTTGGAGCTGGATGGGCGCTGGTCGGAGCGTAGACTTCATCAGTCGACAACTTTCTAGCTTGGTCTTTAGATTCAATGTGCCTCTGACCATCCAGTGATCGCTTCCTGTTTTGACTGAATTGATCACGGAGACATCATTGAATATTTGCCTCCTTGTCGACAAGATGAAGTCTATCTCGTTTTTTGTTACGCCATTGGGATGCATCCACTTCCGCTGTTTTGACTTTTTAAAGAAGGAATTCATCATAAAGAGGCTCTCCTTCTCCATAAAGTCGGCCAGCATCTGGCCACGTGCATTTCTTACTCCATATCCAAATTGCCCCACTCTCAGCTCACCATCGCTTCGTTTGCCCAGTTTTGCGTTAAAGTCCCCCATAACAACTATACATTTGTTATTAAATCATAAAATAGTCTTTATTTAAAGTACGTAATCAACTATGCAAGGAACGGGTTCAAGTTTTGAATTGAGTTAACCGTGTCTTGTGCTCGTGCAAAGGGCTTCATTGGCACAAGCTTAAACAGATTTTTAATTATTTTTATGATCTATTAAAGTTCCTTATCCAGTATTATTTTTAAAGTTCCTTATCCAGAGATGTGGTGGTACAGAACCCTCGGTGAGCGAGTCCGACTCGCACTTGGCCGGTTTTTTGTTTACTAACCCTATCGTTTGGCATGCCCTTGAATAGATCTTTCACAACTACTGAGGGTTTTTTTATTCACTACTAGCTTTTGCCCGCGGCGTCGCCCGCGTGGACATCGTTTTTGTGATTGACTTAGAGAGTGCGCGGTGCGCGAGCCGCAAGCGGCTCGCGAGCGTGGACATACATTTTCTCCACATCCCTCGGGAACTATGTCAGGATATGCTTATTAGTAAATCGTGTCATTTTCCACCCCCTCAATCATCTCGGTGCAAAAAATCACACGATCCATTGTTCTGTTGCAATGTTATTTAACCAAAAAAGAGTATATTTTCAGTTCCCTCGGGAATTGCATCGGGCTATGCTATTTTCACGGGATAAAAAGTAACCTATGTCCTTCCTTGTGACACAGGCTACCTGCATGGCAAATTTCATTAAGATTGGTCAAGGCTTTGAAGTGTGAAAAGGTAACAAACAAACTAACCAACAAACACATTTTCACATTTATAATATTATTAGTAAGGATCGGTAAACCCTTGGCATCATCTCACCAGATGGTAAGTGACGATGATGCCGAAGATGGAAGCGGGCTTGCCAAGATTCCCCAACGCAATGGAGAACTGGCAATCTTATCTTCATGCCGGAACACATCAATGTTTTTAACACTGATGTTTGGCGGCAAGACTTAGATAAGATGGTGGTAGCTAGCCAGGCGGGCTTAGAAAATGCCCTACCACCAACCAAACCGAGTCTTACAAGGTGACCCCACCGGAAATCGAACCCGCGACCTCCTGTGTAAAGCCAGTAAACTTTGCCTCTGAGCTACGGAGGCGGTTTACTAAGATCTTCACAATCACGAAGGCGCGAGATTCACTTGTAAGGGTTCTGGCAGAATAACAGCGTCGTAGTTTGCTTTTTTTTTTGCTTCGTTTACGTTAATGTGTTTTTTTAATTTAGTTTAATTCAATATTGTTGTAACATATTAAGTAAATATTCTGTATGTGTCTGGAATAAAGCTTTATCTTATCTTATCATTTTTCCGTCTAATGATTTGTTTACTAATTATAAATTTTTAAAATAGTAATTTTTGTCCTCACCAAAACCGCTATTTCAGGAAATCCGAAAAGTATAGAAAATAGTAGGGCATATAATTAATTTAAAAGGATAATTATCACTATCAAGTAGGCTTTCTTAGTTTAGGAGTAGGGGAAGTACGGACAAAATGACATAGACGGACAAAATGACATAGTGGGCTTATTTGAAAATTGGCGCGGTTTGGAACATCAAAAACCAGCCAATCGCAGTCTTTGTGTCGCCATTACCAACCTAGGAAAATACTAGACCAATCCGGACGCGCGTCGTTTCGGCACAACTTCATGTTTGTTTTCACCAACCTCAAGTTTGTTTTGTGTTGTGACAACTTATAGGTTTTTGGTAAGTTTTTCTTTAAATCTTCGCTGTTTGTTGATTTTATTTCCATAAGTATATCACAAACTATGAGGGAATGATATTTAGTTTCGATTCTTTTATACATTTTAGAAAATACGAAGTTAAAAATATTCAATCTCATTGGTGGACAAAATGACATACCCAGGATATGGACAAAATGACATAGGTATGTCATTTTGTCCGTAGTCTTTTTTTGTTAATATATAAAGTACTTAGGTAATTTGAACGGGTGATATAACATCTATGACTATCCCCATAGATGTTATATCACCCGTTCCACAAGGCGCATACGTAGCAGGGCAAGGAAAACGCAAACCGAGGAAGCGCCAAGTCAATCTATTGTTGACCTCTACTCCGAATATGGAAGATGTTAAAGCAAAGATAGAGATGAAGAAACCCTTGCGTGAAAGAAAAAGGAAAGCATCCAAGGTTCTCTTTGATAGCGATTCTGAAGAAGAAAACATTAATTCTCAGGTAGAGGATGATGAGGACGATTGCGCTTGCATTTATTGCAATGATTTGTACTCCCGATCAAAACCCGGAGAAGGTTGGCTTAGATGTATGCAGTGCTTCCGTTGGGTGCATGCTGCCTGTGCTGATCTACCGAAGAAAACAAAGAAATTTGTTTGTGAACTATGCATTTAATTGCACTTTATTTAGTATGTCATTTTGTCCATATAGGGTATGTCATTTTGTCCATGAGTATGGACAAAATGAATTTTCTGTGATCTAATTTTGAAAGAAGATTTTTTTTTTCTATAAGAGTTAAGTGTTACTGCTCTAGTTGATTTTGTAGCTGATACATCAAAGAAGTTACTGATATGTAAATTTTGTTCCTGAAGCTTTTAAATAAATGTTTATAGTGAAAAAACGGGAGGGTATGTCATTTTGTCCGTACTTCCCCTAATAGTCGACCAAATTAAGATGTGCAGTTGGACTGTAAAGTTAATAGATTTTCCATACAAGTCATTATAATATAATGACTTTTGCAGATAGTATAATATACTATCTGCAAAAATAACTTTGTTTTTAAAAATAATATTTAATTTAAAAAAATACGGAACTTTGCATTGCGCGTTACTTTACATTTTTTGTATGACACCGGGGATCTAGTTTTTTTGTATGTAATCTAAGGAACAAAATGTTGTTTTTGATTTATTGACAGATGCTAAAAAGTAAGTCAAATGACTATAGCAGTCAACTACCCTATTTATGTAACTTTATGAGGCTTCATTGATACTATTGTTTACTTTCATTATTGGTTCACAGCAAATCCAGCTCTGATTGAGGACAGAGAAACCCTGAATGTGACACTTGATAAATGGATAAAGGCAGAGCGATTTGGATTATTCCCCAAGATCACAAGGTTCAATATAAATGAACTAATGGAGATTGAAAAGTATATTGTAATTGCTGTTGTGTCTGAGAACAAACTCAGCGAAATCACACAGACTGAGAAAGACTTCCGGGATATGATTGAGGGGATTATCAAGTTAGTAGTCTATTTAAGGGCATCCCCCTAGCTAACTAGCGTAGCCATTAGTTAAAAAATAATTATTCTAAATAAACTATAGTTACATACCTGTTCTTAAAATTCATCTTTTCACATCACATTTTAACCGCCTCCGTGGCGTAATGGTTAGTCCAGTCGCTTCACACCTGGAGGTCGCGGGTTCGATTCCCAGTGGGGTCAACTTGTAAGACTCGGTTTGGTTGGTGGTAGGGCATTTTCTAAGCCCGCCTGGCTAGCTACCACCATCTTATCTAAGTCTTGAACGCCAAACATCAGTGTTAACAGCATTGATGTGTTCCGGCTTGAAGATAAGATAGCCAGTTTCCCCATTGCGTTGGGGATCTTGGTAAGCCCGCTTCCATCTTCGGCATCATCGTCACTTACCATCAGGTGAGACAATGCCAATTGTGAATAATAAAAAAACTTTTTTTTTCTAAATTATGTATGTATTCAGCGCGTAATTATTTTTATACTGATGGTGGCGCTATAGTTATCTAGGGGGTTGCCCATATATATATGATCTGTTGTGAATCCAGACAAAATAACAAAAACATTTGTGTCTGGTATTTCAAATGTTCAAGACAGAAAAAAACTTAAGAGGGAAGAATAGCACACACTGTCCATCATCATATCAGCTCATATACGTCCCCACCGAGGGTCCCGAGCCTACCCTGAATTAGGGCGATCGGGCCTTAGTCGACCACGCGGGCCCAGTGCGGGTTGGTCGACTTCACACACAACCTTCGAGTTTCTTCGCAGGTGTGTGCAGGTTTCCTCACGATACACTCTCCATACAAAAAGAGAAAACTTTTTTCCACCTCTGAATATTATCCGATCGTAATGATTTTTATTATGATATTGACACAATAAGAAGCTAGGTTTATAGGTTTCGTTTTTTAAAATTATTGATTGAAATAAATAATATCAAAAATTACTTTTGTATGAAAACACTGAACAACAAATAAAATTGTAATTATTAATTGTATTGAAAAAAGAAATACCTATAAACTTAGTTTTTATTGTGTCAATAACATATTAAAAATAATTATGATAGAATAATATTCAGATGTGGAAAAACAATTTCTTTTTTTTGTATGGAGAGTGTGTGCTATTCTTCCATCTTGATTAATTTTTATAAAATAGAAAAAAAACTAAGCATTATATTATTATTCCTAGTTTTTCAAATATTATTTACCTCTTACAGAACAAGGAAAAAGGAACTCCATCCACATTTCCAGTTTGGCTGGCTGGGCACTCCAGACCTAGCAAACTCCATAGCCATGTCCGAGCTGAGTGTGCCCCATCTGATAGTCCTGAACTCCACCACCAGCCACCATCACATGCCTGATGATGACCCAGTTCTCATGACTCCAGAAGCAGTTACACTGTTCCTTGATCAGATTCATAAGCAACAGGCCCCTGTGAGTAAACTTACAAGTTTCATTTACCATTGATGCTCGAGTGAGTCCAGTATAACAGAGAAGCTTAGTAGACTGGGTTGAGCATCTTTGATTTAACAGATTTTCAAAGTTCTGTAAAACTTTTGTTTCTTCTAAGAATTTTTGTTGACTAGCTGTGCCCGCGACTTCGTCCGCGTGGAGGTTTTGATATTTTCCTACGGGAGCTCTTGAATTTTCCGGGATAAAAAGTATTTTATATGTTAACCCGGGCTATAAGGAACCACCATTCAAAATTTTATCAAAATCGGCCTGGTAGGTATATCGTGATGCGCGAACATACAGACAGACAGACCAAAATTCCAAAAGTTATTGTTTTGACCTCTATATCGTTAGTAATGTCCACCACAGTTATTATTTTCCAAAAATATTTCATGTACAGACATGGCCCCGTTACAGTTTTATTATATGTATAGATTTATGGTTTTTGTGATTATTAATGCTGCAAAACTTTTATCCAGACTTACGGAGGTAACAGCTGGTCTGTGCGAGTCTACAGGAATCTTTACGAAGCCAAGAGCACACTGATAAGCATGTGGCAGGGCAACCCCGTGCTGACAGCCCTGGTGTTTGGGCTGCCTCTGGGCTTTCTGTCCCTTATCTGCTACTCTGTCTGCTGTGTTGATATATTGGATGCCGAGGAAGAAGAAGTTGAAGGTATAATTTGGGAATTATTCCTTAAGTTTGCTATTGAACAACAATATTCGTAACAACACAAGATTTCATTGCCGGTTGCACAGATAACCTACCTCCACGAGATATGAAATACTAGCGATGAATTGGAAAGAGCGAAAACAAATCAAACTCTTCTCTAAACCAGTAGTGACCAAGTCATCGATCTGTGAAGTGTTTTTCCGAAAAAATATGTAATACTAGCTGTCCCGGCAAATTCGTGTCACCTTACTCTACACTACACTACACTAACCTACCCTACTCTACACTACCCTATCCTACACTACACTACCCTAAAACCAATAATTTTTGTTTGATAATATATTTTTTTTATTGATGAATATCATATTTTAATACTTATTATCCTATTATTATTCGGGCAAAGACAAATGAAAAACACAAAAAACATAAAAATTGGTTCAACCGTTCTTGAGTTATGGTGTAACTAACACGACTTTCTATATATATATAGATGGTCTTATCCTTGCTTGATTACCTGTCTCATATGGGTGGTCTGTGGCTGGCTGTTAGAACACATAGGTACAATCCGCAGCGTATAAGTTGAACACAAAGGCGGTCGTTCGGGCAGGTTACGTCCGCGGGGGCTGCCGTCCTTCGGTGCGCGCGCCCTCGCGTCGCTTCCTCGTACAGCAATTCGATGCAACGAACGTTCGGCGACTATTTGGTATTCGGCCTATTCCGGCATTTTTTTTCAGTATTCGGCCGAACACCGAATGTCTAATATAAGGAAATAAAAACGCAGTTTAAATAAAAACATATTTATTTATCTACAATAATATGGTAAAGAGGTAGTTTGAAAGTTTGTTTGTAGAAGGTAATATCTAGAACTACTGAACCAATTTAGAAAATTCTTTAACCAGTTAAAAAGTTACATTATTCCTGAGTGACATACGCTACATCTACGTTCGCGAGCCGCTCATTACTCACCCTCAGACAGTCATAAAAACGATACCCACGCGAGCTATGCCGCGAGCAAAAGCTAGTTAAGTATACATATTTAAAATCGTCTTTCCTTTTCATTTATTAACAACTAGTAGGTGCCCGCGACTTCGCCCGAATTTCAGCCCATCCGTCCAGTGGTTTCGGCTGTGCGTTGATATACCAGTCAGTCACCTTTTCCTTTTATATATTTAGATAAAAATAAAATATTAAAAAGTCGTCAGTAGGTATTTGATTTACTCACGAACAACTCTACGTCACACTGCTTTGTCACACTGGTGTGACGTCACTTGTTTGTTTTCCTGGTCTGCCACGCGAAATCTTGACTTAACTTGAAATCTTCCTTGAAAATTTAGAAACATTTCCAAAAAAGGAGACTTTTTGTTCATAACTGAAGCTATTTTAATTATATGATTAAATTTTTATCTGTGATTATGACACGACTTGCCGGCTAATGAGCCAAATCCTCCCCGCCACGTCACCCGCGCAAGCACTGCACCAAGACCTGTAACCTGTTTGCGTGAAATACACTGGATCTCCCGCCGAATATACGCAGACGAAATTCGGTATTCGGCCAACTCACTATTCGTTACATCTCTAATGCGCCTTATTCAAACTTTGATGGTCTTTGTATTAAAATGGTTTTTTTTTGTTCCAGATACTCACGAAAAGAAGGATTAATGTATTAAGAGTAATAATAATAGTTAATCAAGCATTTCAAATTAAATTAAACATGTTAAGTTCAGTTCTTTAATTTCTAAAACATAATAATTTAAATAATATTAAAGTAAAATAATAAGTAACAAAACATCTAGTCATTTAGAACTTGAACAAAATATTCCGATTTGATAGAATTTGTTGTATTGTATTGGTAATAGTATTATTTCTTACGTCATAACATTATATGTATGTATTTTATATGACTCTCATGTATGTGGTTTTATAATTATGATTTATAATAATGCAATAAAACATTGTAATTGGTTATACTGTTTATTTTTGTTACATTGTATTTAAGATTTACAACTTAGAAATTAAAACTTTGACATTTCATCAAAATAAACAGCAAGTTCTATTTGCTTTGCTGTATATTTTAATTGGTTATACCAGTCTGTGTAATTTTGATATAGTTCTTTCGAAAATTGGTCAGGTGGTTGAGAGTCACAGTTCAAACTTTTTTGTCTTGGACTGTTGATGTTTCCATAGTGTTTCATATATTTTGCTTGAGTTCCAAATTGTTGATGAGAAAGTGAATGATAGCCATAATCATCATCTGAAGAACCTGAGTCTCTTTCTTTTTCATCATTTATTTTTGTACAATATTTGTTACTTTTAGTGCTTCTTCTAGGCTTGGAATGTTTCAAAGTTTCTTTTGTTATACAACTTTGATCTTCGTTATTATATGCTTCCTTACAGTTCATATTTTTATTCGATTTTGGCTTCCATTCAAAATTTATAGGAGCTTCAGAACTTTTATGAGAGATAAGTTCTTTATTATAGCTCCTTCTATTTTTATCTTTATAACTGCAAAAAGCTGTTGGTAAACCAGCCTTTCTTAGTTCCTCTATTGCAGGATCAGGGTCATTTGTAACACTTGACAAACAGCTTTTTTGAGTAACATCAGATATATTTATATTCATTTTTGCTGGTCCTTTATTATTCTCAAAATTATTTTTCAGTGACATCGCTTGGGATTTAAGAACACTAAAAGAATTATTTGACTCGTTGAAATTATTTTCATCAATATTTTGTTTTTCATCCCTAGGTTCTTCTTGCTTGTGAGTTTCAAATGAAGTCAACAAGTCATCAAAAGTTTCAGTATTCACAATGATACATTTTTCATATGATTTACATAACTTTTCAAAATCTTCTATGTCATCACAAGATTCTTTGTTATCACAGGTCAGTATGTTCCACATAACATCATGATTTGTTTTTTCATACTTTTTTATTTGTTCTACAACAATGTTTGAGTTGTCTTGGACTTCCTTATTTTCATTACTATTAAATGATTCACCATCCCAATAATTGTTTAAAGATAATTTGAGGGTTTTCAATATTTCTCTAAAATCATTTTCTTCTTTTCCTTCACCAAGTATTGTGATTGCTAAGCCATAGGACCCAAATCTGCCAGCTCTCCCAATTCTATGTAAATATGTTTGCCATTCTATTGGAGGTTCAAAATTGATGACCAAATCTACATTAGAGGCATCAATACCTCTTGCTGCCAAATCAGTGGATATAAGTATCCTACACTTATATTCTTGTAAATTTTTGATTGCATCTAGTCTGTCCGTTTGTTCTTGCAATCCATACAGCTGCTCTGCAGGCCACTTTTCTCTCGTTAACAATTTGTGCAAATCCCGCACTCTCACTTGATAGTTACAAAATATTAAACATTGTTTGAATTGCTTTTTTGTTAGAATTTTGATTAGTTCTTCAAATCTGTATTGAGTTTGTTTTACTACATTACTATTGTATTTGACTTTTGTGACTTTCTGATCAATTCCCAGCAGGATACTGTTAGTATCAGGGCATATGTGTTGTGAGTTTTGCATGTATTTATCAATAAAAGGTTTTGTGTTTTCTGGGTAGGTTGCACTACTCATGATGACTTGCTTTTCATTTGGAATTGCGGAAAAAATGTAGTTTATATCAGGCAAGAAGCTCTTCTCCATCAATTTATCAGCTTCATCTATGACTAAGAGTCTCACGGACGATGTCTTTATGTGATTATCTTGAATCAGGTGTCGAAGCCTCCCTGGACTGGCTACCACAATGTGAACATTCTTGTCTTTGAATTTACTTATATCACTTTGTACTGGCAAACCTCCCATTACAACTTCAACTTTCAAACCTGTGACAAAAATTCAGTTGTAATACACACAGTCATAAAAATCAAAAAGAGCTGCTGAGGACTTCTGAGAATAGATTAGATTATATGGACCGATGACCCGGTGAAGGTCGCGGGAAGCCGCTGGATGCGGGCAGTGCAGGACCGGTCGTCGTGGAAATCCTTGGGGGAAGCCTATGTCCAGCAGTGGACGTCGACTGGCTGATATGATATATTGACAAGAACAACACTACTGCTCAGATCAAGAATAAAAGATAGATTGTTAGCACTTTGAAAACGGGGTATTAATAATATAATAATAATAATCCAATCATGACGGAGCAGTGTTGCTTACAGTCACGGGTAGGCAGACTCACTGTCAACATGCCGAAATGTGCTGTGACGTCTCAAATGCACCTGTTTCAACTACAGAGAAGGATAGGACCTATCATGTGTGGAAACATTATTCAAGGTCACCACTTAAGGTAAAGATCCATACATCCTTACTAATATTATAAATGTGAAAATGTGTTTTTTGGTTTGTTTTTTAGTTTGTTACCTTTTCACGCTTCAACACCTTGACCAGTCTTAATGAAATTTGGCATGCAGATAGACACAAGGAAGGACATAGGCTACTTTTTATCCCGTGAAAATAGCATAGCCCGATGCAATTCCCGAGGGAACTGAAAATATACTCTTTTTTGGTTAATTAACATCGCAACGGAATAATGGATTGTGTGATTTTTTGCACCGAGATGGTTGAGGGGTAGGGAAATGACACGATTTACTAATAAGCATATCCTGACATAGTTTCCGAGGGATGCAGTGAAAATTAATGTCCACGCTCGCGAGCCGCTGGCGGCTCGCGAACCGCGCACCCTCTAAGTCGGTCACAAAAACGATAAACAATCATTTGTTATGATAGTTGTGTGAAACTCATTATCTACAATATTTTTTAATCTGAGCTCTACTGTCATAAAGGTGGGTAATTGAAAATAACATGAGGTAAGAATAACAGATTAATTATGATTACCTTCATATGCAGATCCAATATGTTTTATAACGTCACATATCTGCGCAGCTATCTCCCTAGTTGGGGCTAACATGATGCACTGCAAGCCTTTCTTCAAATCAAGCTTCTCCAGGGCAATGATTGTGAAGACTGCAGTTTTACCGGTGCCCGATTTAGCTTCCAGTAACAGATCTAAATAATACGATTTTATATTGTAGGGATTGAACCAAATAGCAAAACGTATACCTAGTAGAAAGTACCTAGTTCTTTATATTCTTACCAAATCCACACTTCCCTAGAGGAATACCATGCAGCTGTATCGGTGAAGGTTTGTAGAATCCTGATTTTTTCAAACCCGCTAGGGTGTTGGATGAAAGTAGCATAGTATCAAAAGTAACGTCTTGTCCAATAAGCACATCTTGAGTTCTTTGTCCACTGGTAATATTGTGAGCTAAGGACATTATGTATGTATTGTAAATTTCTATCCTGTTTTATTATGTATGTATATTATGTGTGTATATAATATCATTTTATTTATGTTTACCAAAGCAGATACAAATGTTATTGATTTTAGTTTTAGGTTAGAATGCAAAACAGTCTTCGCCCGCAATCTTTCACGTTCCCGTGACGGTTCCGAATAGACTATAGTTATCACGAAAATGCTTTTGTTTCCATATTATTTATTATATTAGCTTTTATAACTTTGATAGACCGATGAAAAAGTTATTTATAGTTTTTTTATGCCTTTTTACAACATCACTGTTGATGTTTTGATTTCTGAAACTATTAATGATGATAGTAATATTGGAAATTTTGAATATGTACCATGTTATTTTTCACGGTTTGTTACTCCTTGTAAAGTTTGGAATGCGCAACATGCTTAGACGTTTATGTGTACGTTTAAAAATAAAAGAACCACACACAACACATCACAAGAGCTAAAATAGGTAATCTTTGATCAGTTTTCAAATAAGTAATGTAGTGAAATTTGTTTCATAGAAAGTAAAATAAACAATATGTATCATTTCAGTTTAGACATACAACATATGTAATCTTACAGTTTTAAAAAACTTCATTTTTATAATTTATATTATACTTTTTTGTTCTGAGACATGCATGAAATAAAATAATTATTTATTTATGGACGAAAGACGAAATTTTCTGAAATGGCGAAGCGAAACTGTGATTCTTGAATCCATTTATTTTTACGTTCGTTTAACAATTATAAATAAAATAATGTTATTTTGTATGTATTCGTAAAATATTTATCATTATTTCGTTACAGAGTATATTTGTGCTGTATATTAAAATACGATACTATGAAACCAGTGAAGTGCATCTACCTCAGTGCTATAATTTTCTCTGCTGAGTACTGAATTTAGAAGATTTTCTTATTAGGTAAGCGATAAAACTTTACGTATCCTTTTTATTAATTTGCACCCATTTGATCTATCCGTATATTGTCAAACTTGTATTTTTGTGTAACAATATCCTGTACAATGTAGGTCATGAAATTGTAAATAAGCATTTTGTTGAGTACCTAACTATCTGTATAAAATAGTTAGGTATATAGCATGTTAGATAGTTTATGATATGTAGATTATCGTTAAAATAGGGAGATTAATCTCTGTGAAGTGTCAATACAGATTTTCCTTATTTTTCATGTTAATTGCTAAACTGAAGCAGTCTAAACAATAGTGCATTTTCTATGCATTAGAACGAACATAATATCTTAGAATTACCTTAACCCGGCCATCGGAATCGTCTGCTTAACTGGGGCGCCTGCCAATTTGCCTAAATTTGTCAAATTTGAATTTAAAACTAAAAAAATAAATATTGTTAGAAAGGAAATTTTATCAGCTTTTTAAGTAACTCTTAAAAATAATTAAAAAACATAAATTTACTCAATTAAATATGCAATGCGGATGAACTAAATTTGAATTAAATTAAATTAAATTAGACATTTTTTTATTTTTCAAATTATTACTTTTTTTCATTAGCGAGAGGTATTTTTAAATGTAAATAATGTAGTATATATATAAATAGATATAGTATATTACATGAAAGAGGAATGGAAAAAAAGAAATATAATGATTTGTATTTAATTTGTTTTTAACCTAATACACATGTAAAACATTTTTTTTGATAGGAAATTACGTCAGCTTTTTAGATCAGTAATTAACTTTTATAGTTTTCATACAAAAATACTGAGAAACCATTGGATATCTGCAACGCCCCAAAGGGACTCCCATGCAATGAAATTACTCTACAGGGTTATTGGTAATTAGACCGGATCCTCTTAAGAGGGTATAGGGGCGGTTATTTGGAATAATTTTGACCCCATATTGCATTATCCGAAACTCAACCGTTTTTGAGATATTTGCTTTTTAAGTTTTTTTGGAAAAATCAGATTTTCTCCTTCAAAAATTTATAAAAAAATAACTATTCATCCAGATTTCATTTTGTTTACATTTTTAGATAGAGTACATTTTAATTCTTAATATTCAATCATAAAATCATAATATTCTGTATTAATACAGAAAGTACAGGCCACTTCGTAAAAAACAAATCAGATTTTTTGTTAAACTGTCTACTTAAATGTGATTTTTCTCGAAGAAAACCCCTATTAATTGAGTCTGCATGTTATTTGAAAAACATCTACACATTTCTAGCTATCTAACGAGGTAAAAATCATTGCATTTCGTGGCATGGTTTCAGAGAAAATGTGACAAAACCAAAACTGGGTAGTAGAAACTAAAGGTGTGAGGTTGAAATAATAATTTAAGGAAGTTTTTAGAATCAAAGTATTTCTTTCAATTTTTTTTCTAGTGACTTACAATTCATTCTCAAAGTGCGTGCCCCTATTCCTTATGCAAAGACGCATCCGTTTGCGTAACTCACTTTTGACTACTCTAGTTGTCAAGTTTGTTTTCATTTCTTCGACTGCACTTATTATGCGACGTCTTAATTCGTCAATCGATGGCACAGGTGAAGGAGAAACGTCATAAACGAGGGTTTTCATGTGACCCCATATGTAGTAATCGACAGGGGTGAGGTCTGGACTCCTCGCTGGCCACGGAATAGGTCCTCCTCTGCCAATCCATCTGTTCGGAAAATGTTCGTTAAGCCATTCACGAACACTCATTCTGAAGTGTGCGGGGCAGCCATCATGTTGGTACATCATATTTTGTCGTGTTGCTAGTGGTACCTCACTAAGAAGGTCAAAAACTTCATTTCTTAGGAAGTTTTCATAGGCTTCGCCATTTAAGTGGTGGGGCAGGAAATAGGGATCAATTAAATTGTCGTCAATAATTCCCATCCACACATTAAGTGAAAAACGTCTTTGCGATCCTTCTGGCCTTTTCTTATTTGGGTTACGGTCAGCTTTTGGTGCCCAATAGTGGATATTATGATAGTTTATAATGCCATCCTGGTCAAATCTCGCCTCATCTGTCCACAGAATTTTTTTTAAGTAACTAGGGTCCTCTGTATCCGCGTTGAGCATAAATCGGCAAAAATCAATCCTCCTTGCCGGATCTCCTTCTTCTATCACTTGTACAGGAGTATAATGGTATGGGTAGAGTCCTGCCCCATGCACTGTATGCCAAACTTTCCATTGGGTTATACCAAGACGTCGTGCTACCATGTTGGTCGAGGTGGTTGGATCCTCTTCAAAGTAACGAAGAATGTCTTCTTCTTCCTCCACACGATAAACACGAGGTCTGCCAGCATCGATTTGTCTTCTCTGAACGCTACCGGTTTCTCGTAGTCGCCGATACACTCCGTCAAACACACTCTCATCGGGTAAACGGCGGTTAGGAAATCGAGACTGATACTCCGTACGAGCACGAGTAGAGATACTGTTGGCATATCCATAGCAAAACATTATGTCCGCATATTCCTCATTTGAAAACTCTCGAGGACGAGGTTGGACGCGGGGATCTGCAGCCATAATTTGATCGTCAATCAAGTCCTATAATACACGCCAAGTCGTCGGGAATGCAATCAGTCACAAAACGTTTACAAGCCAAGTCACAAAGTAAAGATACCGAAGTCCAAAGATAGTGGAAAGCGTCTACACAGTACGAATCGCACGAGCAAACTGGACTTAACAACAACACAAATCTGCTAGCAACGTGAGCGAGAGCGAGACAGAGCATACGGAGCATTGAAGTAGTATCGCTTATTGACCTCGGATCAAAAACCACATTCTTGGAATTCACTACCTGGGCCTATTTTTTTCACATTTTCTTTGAAATTTTGTAACTAAATGCAATGTTTTTTACCTCGTTGGATAGCTAGAAATGTGTAGATGTTTTTCAAATAACATGCAGACTCAATTAATAGGGGTTTTCTTCGAGAAAAATCACATTTAAGTAGACAGTTTAACAAAAAATCTGATTTGTTTTTTACGAAGTGGCCTGTACTTTCTGTATTAATACAGAATATTATGATTTTATGATTGAATATTAAGAATTAAATGTACTCTATCTAAAAATGTAAACAAAATGAAATCTGGATGAATAGTTAATTTTTTATAAATTTTTGAAGGAGAAAATCTGATTTTTCCAAAAAAACTCTTAAAAAGCAAATATCTCAAAAACGGTTGAGTTTCGGATAATGCAATATGGGGTCAAAATTATTCCAAATAACCGCCCCTATACCCTCTTAAGAGGATCCGGTCTAATTACCAATAACCCTGTATACACTCGAGACGAAAATTGGAGACTTCCTTACTTCAATATTTTTTCTGGGATATGTGTCCCGGGATGTGGGATATGACTTAAGTACATTAAAAATTAATGTTATTCTGTTTAATTGGTTTAAGTTTACCTAAAGTTTGCGACTATAAATAATTGTTACAACCACTAAATTTTTTAACTGCATCTTAAGCAATGTTTAATATCAACATTGAGTGCTTTGAAGAGTGTTGTATCTATCCATAACTTAATCAGTAATATAATATAAAACTAGTATTCCCGGCGAACTTTGTAGCACCTTAAACTACACTACACTACCCTACCCTACACTACACTAAACTCTTTTTTTCCTTACTTGTCTTATGTTGTCAACAAACACCGCTCGAACAAAAAACACCACTTTCCGAATACACCATACACATTATGAGACTAAAAAACATTGTAAATGGTAACTACGACGTGGAAGTATAAATTAACACTGAAATCTGCTATTATTTTATACATTTTTTAACACTTTTTCCATAAAATTGCGTAATTGATAAAAGATTTTGTCACAGATTAAAAATCGACATGATTGTTTTGTTACTTTGGTGTAGAGATGGGATGAAGTGAATGACTGAATGAATGATTTTGAACTGTTGTTGCGAGCTAAAAATTAGGTCATCTTTGATAGTTTTGAGATTAAGAAACATTGTAAATGGTAAGTACGACGTGGACGTATGAATTAACACTGAAAACTGCTATTATTTTATACATTTTTTAACACTTTTTCCATAAAATTGCGTAATTGATAAAGGATTTTGTCACAGATTAAAAATCGACATGATTGTTTTGTTGCTTTGGTGTAGAGAAGGGATGAAGTGAATGACTGAATGAATGATTTTGAACTGTTGTTGCGAGCTAAAAATTAGGTCATCTTTGATAGTTTTTAAGCATTTTATTACATTAAGTTTAGTAATTTTTATTTTATTACTCTAGACAGCTAGGGAAATAGAAAAATGACGGAAATAGAAGCTTTTTAAACTCTTGACTATATATCGTTTATTAAATTAGGTCATCTTTGATAGTTTTTATTCAAAGTTTAGCAAATTTAATTACTCGCATCAGCCAGAGAAATAAAAATCACAGAAACACTATTTATTTATAGTCTATAAAATTGGCAAAAGTCTGCCATCCGCGGGAGTGTAATTATCTAGCAGTAGACGTCTCACGGCTGATATACAGCCTATGTACTCAAACAGAAAGTGATGGCAAGCATTATTGGCGATGCAAAGATTTTCCGCGCGCCTCTAGCGGCGACATGAAGAAGTTTCTAAGAACGACACTTTGCTTTAAGTTGAGGATAAGGTGAGGTTAATTTTAGATATAATCAGATGGCTCACGATTACATTAAGAAACCTGTTAATAATAAAAACAGAAAAACGAAATATTGTTGCGTTCCTGAATTTAGTACTTACGGAGATTCGGGAATAAGTTTTCATTTGTTTCCAAAATACAAAATTATCAGGAAAAAATGGTAGACTGCAAAGCAATTTTACCAGCAATGAGAGTTTCTTATCATCTTTTTTCAAGCTTCAAACTATTTTCCAAACAGTAAATATAATTATGTTTTAATTATTTTATGGTACTTATATTCACATGTATTTTATAAGTTATTTATTTAGTTTAGGCTTAGGCGAGTTTCTCGTCGGATAACGAGATTATGTTCCAAATTCTAAAAAACATAAGTTGTTTCCTAAATAATGTCGTACTGTCTCAGAATATTCCTAAGACCCTATTACTGAGACTTCGCTGTCCGTCCGTCCGTCTGTCACCAGGCTGTGATTTATGAACTGTGAAATGTGTCCCATGGTTCCCAACCCTACGCCACATTAAATGTGGCGTAGGGTTGGGAACCATTGGATGAACTAACTCTTATTCTTGGTTGATTCAATGATTAAATGAAGTACAAATTTTGTTGATGAGATAAGACAAGTAAGAAAAAAAACTTTAACTTCATTGAATCAACCACGACTAACATTCATTTCATTCAATGGTTTCCATTCAGTTCATTCAATTGTTTCCCACCCTATGAAAAGCTATTTCCAGTGACATTGACATAGGGACGCCATATATGTTTACGAGATAAGACAAGTAAGGAAAAAAAGAGTTTACACTACACTACACTACACTACACTACACTACACTACCCTACTCTACCCTACCCTACACTACACTACCCTACCCTACCCTACACTACACTACACTACCCTACACTACACTACACTACCCTACACTACCCTACCCAACCTACCCAACCCTACCCTACCCTACCCTACACTACCCTACACTACACTACACTAAACAACACTACCCTACCCTACGCTTCCCTACCCTACCTTACATAAGAACCTTCTCCTGACAATAACAAACACAAAAAAAAAGAATAAGCGAAATTGGTCCAGCCGTTCACGGGTGATGCCGTGACGAAGCGAAATAGGGATTCATTTTTATATATATACTAGCTGTCCCGGCGAACTATGTACCGCCTTACATTACATTACACTGCCCTACCCTACCCTACCCTACACTACACTACCCTACCCTACACTACCCTACCCTACACTACTCTACCCTACACTACACTACCCTACCCTACACTACTCTACCCTACACTACACTACCCTACCCTACACTACCCTACCCTACATAAAAACCTTCTCCTGACAATAACGAACTCGACAAAAAAAGAATTAGCGAAATCGGTCCAGCCATTTAGGAGGAGTTAAATGACTAACACACGGACAGAAGATTTATATATATATTATTATATTATATTATATTATATATATAGATATAGATGGTAAAAGAAAATAAAACTAAGTGAATATTGTCAACATATAATATGAAAGCAGTAAATAAAAGGTATAGTTAGAATAACTTAAGTTACAAAGTCTACTCTACGTCTTATGTTAAGTCATGTCCCACATCCCGGGACACATTTCCTGGAAAAAAATATTGTAGTAAGGAAGTCTCTAATTTTCGTCCCTGTTCCTCGAAGTTTAGGTAAATAAGCCCTACCTATTCCTATCTCTGGACTAATATGGTGTATGTATGTACGACTTTAAAATGAAAAACAGTCAAATATGAAATATTTTTGAATTAGTAATTTGAATAAACATTTATCAGTAAATGTTTGAAACCAAAACATAGGCTCTTTCAAATTAGCCATAAAATCAAAAAAACACATGTAACTATAGAAAACTTTAAATTATTGAAAAATACACTCTAATTAATTAGATTACTCAAAAAAATATATAGTTTTTATTTTGGAATACCAGAAATTTAGAAGTCAATTTGCAGTGTCTGGTTCAATATCAAGGTTACATTCGTCAGAAGAATCATTCAAAAAGTCCTGGACCTTAGTTGCCTTTTTGCTCTTTCCGTATCCCTTTTCAACCAATAACTACGATAAAAACCGAAAGTATGCAAACAAAACTTAAACAGCACTTTACGTGTTTTGCACAAATTGTATACACCAGCTGTGTGGCGGGTATGAGATGCCCCAACCATAACTAAAATATGTCCTACTCAAACGGTGGTTAACCTGTCAGGCCATAACGGAACCTAATGGCTCCGAGGTAAATGCTAACCCGCTCAGGGCCTAACGGAATCCATTGGCTCTGGAAGGGTGCACGCCACTTTAAGCCTTCACAGTGCATAAATACGTATCAAAGAAGGGTCGGCGCGCGCGGGCCGGTGGTGCCTGAGGGAGTATTTGCTAACATAGTAAGGTGCTTGACAGGTTAAGTTATGACTGCAAACACTTCACTACTCTCTGGAAACTCATTAACTCCAGCTACTCAAAGCCACAAATAGTCTGGGTGATGATTTTGTAATGTACCCTCACTTAAATAATTGGGTGGGTATGACATACCAGGCTAGAGTCTCGCCGGGTTAATCAGTCCTATAAAAAAATCTTGCTAATATTATACTATATGGTTTGTAATTCAGGGTGAAAATGAATGATTGCGGTGGAAGCGTCGTGGGCGGTGGAATGAGCGTAGCGGGGGCGCCCTATGATGCCAAGATAGCCGGCCTCTATGACCTGCTGGACAGTATTTGCTAACATAGTAAGGTGCTTGACAGGTTAAGTTATGACTGCAAACACTTCACTACTCTCTGGAAACTCATTAACTCCAGCTACTCAAAGCCACAAATAGTCTGGGTGATGATTTTGTAATGTACCCTCACTTAAATAATTGGGTGGGTATGACATACCAGGCTAGAGTCTCGCCGGGTTAATCAGTCCTATAAAAAAATCTTGCTAATATTATACTATATGGTTTGTAATTCAGGGTGAAAATGAATAATTGCGGTGGAAGCGTCGTGGGCGGTGGAATGAGCGTAGCGGGGGCGCCCTATGATGCCAAGATAGCCGGCCTCTATGACCTGCTGGACACCCTCGGCTCAGGGCACTTTGCTGTTGTCAAACTGGCGCGTCACGTGTTCACGGGTGAAAAAGTAGCAGTGAAAGTTATTGACAAGAGCAAATTGGATGATGTCTCAAAATCACATTTATTTCAAGAGGTATGCTGTAATAATACTTTATCTATTGTAAGATTGCTTTCACAATTCAGTAATGATAAGTATCTATTTTGTTTCTCAGGTGCGATGTATGAAGCTGGTGCAACATCCCAATGTAGTCAGACTTTATGAAGTAATAGACACACAAACTAAACTCTATTTAATATTAGAATTAGGTGACGGTGGTGACTTGTATGATTACATTATGAGACATGAGTGTGGGCTCTCAGAATCACTGGCTCGTGATTATTTTCGCCAAATAGTTCGTGCAATCTCATATTGTCACAGGTATTGAAACAATCCCTTTTTTTGTTTCAAATAGTCTTTTGTTGTATTTCTATACTAAACAAACCTTCCTTTCTAGATTACATGTGGTGCACCGAGATCTAAAACCGGAAAATGTAGTGTTTTTCGAAAAATTAGGAGTGGTGAAGTTGACTGACTTTGGTTTTAGCAATAAATTCTGCCCAGGTCAAAAACTAGAGACTTCTTGTGGATCCTTGGCTTATTCCGCTCCTGAGATTCTTTTAGGTGACTCCTATGACGCTCCCGCAGTAGACGTATGGTCGCTTGGTGTCATTTTGTACATGTTAGTTTGTGGACAAGCACCGTTCCAGGAAGCAAATGATAGTGAAACCTTAACAATGATTATGGACTGTAAATATACTATACCACCGCATATATCAAATTCTTGTAAAAGGTATAAATATTTCTGTAATTTCTCTGTAATTTTGATTTATTAGTTTACTCAGTATTAATATTTATTTCGTCTTAAGGCTTATAGGTAGAATGTTGGTGAGAGAACCAGAAAAACGCGCGACGCTGTCGGAAATAGCTACTGATCCCTGGGTGACCGCTGGGGAAGGCATTGCTATTGAAGACTTTGACACGCCCCTTGTGGCCAAAGAACAACTGACTGAGGAAGACCGTAATGCTATAATCCAAAGAATGGTCAACGGTGCCATTGCAACAAAGGAACAAATCCAAGAAGCTTTAGAGAAAAATGAATACAATCACCTAACAGCAACTTATTATTTATTAGCCGAAAGAAAGTTAAGGGCAAAGAGGTAAGGAACAGCATCAATTTTTTATTTTATCCACTATCATTTTCTAGTTCATGATCAAAGTATCAGCAAGAGGTTACCAATCTATTCTGACTAGAATTAAAATATTTAATCTATGGTGTCAGCAAATAGGGCATTGACTTAGCAAAATATAAATACTGTTTTCGTTCATCATCAAGTATTCAATTTTTAATTAATCAAAAACATAAAATAAGTACATCAATGATGCTGAAATGATTTTAGTGCGCCCTACTATTTTAAGTACTTTTAGAACAAAAAATATTTTTTAACCAGATAAAAAGTAACTCAAATGTTTAGTAGTCAACTACCCTATTATTCCTTCAAGAGATGGCTTATAAAATAAGTTGTTTCAACGATGCAGGCAAGAGGAACGCGCGACGGCGCGTCGGCCGGAGGCTCTCAGCGTGCCGCGGGGTGGAACGGCGCGCGCGCTGCTGGCGCCGCCGCCCACGCTCGCCGCACCGCGCACGCCGCAGGACGCGCCGCCGGTGAGTCAATGAGGTGTTAACATAAAAAAATAAAAGTTAAAAAACTTAAACCCTACTACGGAATAGTATGAAAACAAGAGTTTCTCGCTTAAAATCATAGTTTCCCTTCATCTGAGCTAATGGCCGTGAACGCAAGCCATAATAATAGCTACTTATGAAAAAAAAAAGATTACGATAGGGCTTGCAACTATGTCTATTACCCCATCAGATGAAGGAAAAAATAAAGGCTACAATTTCAGATAAGAAACTCTTGTTTTCATACTTGTCTCTAGTCGGGTTTTAGTTTTTTTAACTTTTATTATATTTCTTTATTTTTTGTGCTCAGAGTATAACGCCACCCCACCTCGCTATCCACGGCCACGTGTCGTGTCGCTTGATTGTAGACTGTAGTCTGTAGTCGTCTCATACTATCGCTTGTGAGACCATTTGCTAAGAAATTTAAAATATTTGCATATTTATATGTAGAATGTGCTCGTCAAGACCTTTCTTTTGATACCATACATGAAATGAATAGCTAAAAAACTTTTTGTTGGTTGTTTAATTCACCTATAATCCGCCGTATTGTTTTTTTAAATGCTATGTATCCTATGACACGCATAGTGATGGTACGAATCCAAAGACTCCACATTTGTTAAGATTGGTTAAGTGGTTTAGGACTAATCTCACGAACTCGCCCCGTTGTGGCGGCACTCTAATCCGAAAGATATCCGTAAAGCAGTGTCCGTAACACCGATTTGCACATAAATTGTTCAATTTTTATGAATACTATGTAACAAAAACACGCCCATCCGACCGGCGGCTCCTGCGCACCATCGCGCTTCACGCGGCCGTTCCGCGGATTGTCTCTGGCTGACTCGACGTGCCCGTCGCGCGTGTGGCTCATAAGCATACTGGCCAGCTCGCCAGTCCTTGTGGCTTTACGACAGATTTCGGCACTCGTACCTGCCCCCTAAATGAGGTCAGGCGGCTAGAAACAGCTCATCGCGTCATCGTGTGCCAATGAATGCGATTTTAACAATATTTAACTGATTGATTTCGCTGCATGCATTTTGCCTTGATTGAAATCAAACATGTATAATTGTCTGTAGAACTTCTTAACTTCTTCAACTCAGTCTTAGACGAAATGATCCTGCCATCCTCAAGTGTTCAGCTTGGTCAGTTCAGTTGGCTCTGTTCAACAGACACAGACAGATCTTTGGCAAATACTTTTGAACTTTGTTGTGCTTGATCGCCTCTTTTTAAAAATATTTTCTTTAATATAATTCATATTAAACTGGCGCATATTGTGAGTAAGGGACTTGGAGATCTGCCTGTTTAGTTGCCGATACTGAGTAGCGTCTACAGAGGACTACAAACCCAAACTACGTCTTTCTTCCATTAGTTTGTTGGTGAAGTAAGAGATCTTTTTGGTTCCAGTATAATAATGTTCTAATGTCTACCAACCCGCACTGCTAGGCCCGCGTGGTTAACTAAGGCCTGATCGCTCTAATTCATCAGGGTAAGCTCAAACCCCTCGGTGGGGACATATATGAGTAATCATGTTCATGTCAAAGAAAAGACATCAACGCAATGGGAAACTGGCCATCTTATCTTCAAGCCAGAATACATTGAAGTTGAAGTTGAAGTTAGGGGCGGGCTGATTTCCGCAACCAGGCGACCACTGCGCCCATTTTGCGTGATTGGCCGGCATCACTGCCAGCCCAGCTCGACCAAGAAGCCCAGTAGCCCCCGTAGGTTGCCGACGACTTCCTGGAGTGACCTTGGGTCACCGAGGTGCACGACCCTGTACTGTGCTAGCCCCTCGCAATCCAGTAGGATGTGGGCAGCAGTCTCCTCAGCCTCCATACACGCTCTGCATAGGGGGCTGTCGGTGATACCTAGAGCGAATAGGTGTTTGTTAAAATGGCCATGTCCAGTAATAACGGCTGTTACCTTGCGGAGCTGAGCTCTCCCAAGTCTCAGAAGCTCTCTGGACAGACCAAGGTTAGTAGCCGGAAGGGCCATCCTCGCTTGCATGCAGGTTTCCAGACCGGACCAGTACAAATTGTGTTCATTTCTTGTGCGATTCCTCAGGGTGGACCGTAGCCAGCCATATGGGAGGGTATTATAGGTTCCGGTCCCACGGCCATTAGCTCTGACCCTCTCCTGGCAAGCTCATCCGCACAATCGTTGCCGCTTGAGTTGCTGTGCCCTTTAATCCACTGCAGAGTTACGCCGCCGCGGTCATGCTGCTCTGCAGGGCCTGTAATACGGCTCTGCTGTCAGAGAGGATGCGGATGGGGTACTCACGCACCTCCCTTGCAGCAATCGCCTCAGCTGCCTTGATGATGCCCATACACTCAGCCAGAATACATTGGTTAATATTAGACTTAAGACTGGACTTAGGTAAGATAGTGGTAACTAGCCAGGCGGGCTTAGAAACAAGTTTTCGTAGATAAAAATAATTAAATGTAAAAAACTTATCAAAGAAACTATTAAACACTTTTCACATAACCATCCGGCTGCCCTAAATTACTCCATTCCAATGATAAAGTATTTTGTTCTGTTCTGACTAATCACATAAACGCTTCATATTAACATTTGAAACTGAAATTTAGCAAAGATTATTAATCCATTAAAAAAATTAGACTTATACAGTTATTTGCCTGGACGTTTTTTAAGAGCTGACATTCCTTCTTAACTCCACTCCCTACATCGCCAATAATGTTTTTCCATTTGCCACGACACTCAGCGGTCTCGAAAGTGCAGCATAGTGCGCGAGGAGGAGGACGACGAGGAGGCGGGCAGCGGGGGGTCGCGGGCGGGTGACGCGCGTCGCGGGTCGCGCTCCGAGGGGCGTCTGCACGTGGCCGCGCGCGCGCACGTTGCCGCCGCCCCCGTCCCGCACGCCAGGCCCGCGCAACTTGCCGACAACCTCACCAAGGTAACACCCTGTTCAGTTATAAACCAGCAAGTTATTGTATGTACTCGTATGTATACAGGGTACAATTTTATTGGTTTCGTTCCCGCAGTGTAGTGACTCTCTTTCAGTTCAGTAGAATAGAATAGAATAAATGTTTATTCAGTGATAGGTACACACAAGTGAAATATTGATTGATTGATTGAAAACACTTATTGCACAACATTAGAGAAGAAAAAAAAAAGATACAATGATTAACCTCCTAAGACCCCGCGTACACAATTTTGTACAAAATAAAAATCTTTTATCAGGCCCAGCTTTGTAATATAGTGTATAGTAGTAACCGCCCACTGTACAATATTTTGTACTTATTCTTTTAGCACCTGTATTTTTTTTCAAATCTTCCCGCGATTAGTTTCACATGTCTGAATTACTTGATTAGTCTATATTGTCTATGATATCAATGCTGCTAATGAAAAAAAAAGTAAACTGTCAAAACCAGCTGTGATGAAAGACGAAACATGCCGCTCCCTCGTGCTAAGAGTAAGTTTAATCTGAAAATACTTATATAATCACTACTTTTCCCACGTCACTGTTGATTTTATTTTATACTATAAGGTGTAAATATTACACACTATTAATAATTTTTGTGGCTGTATTGAATATAGATGATTTACAGAGTCATTAATTATTTTGTCAAATTTTTTGTACCTTGGTTCTCAGTATCAAACGTTAGTTATCTGCTTATAATTGAGAATATTTTTGTTTTTACTTTTAGATCTTCATGAAAATCAGATTTTTGAGTGTCTGAATGAGTCAGAAAACGAAGAGGACCCTTTTGAAGATAATGGGACAGATGATGAGTACAGGCCTGATGAAAGAGAGGAATCTTCATCCTCAAGTTCTTCAAGTGAAGATGAACAGCCGCTTGATGAAGATGACAATGATGATATGCCGCTGCATGAACACGAGGTCGCCCACGTGGGACACGTGGTTGTAGTCGGGGAAGAAATACAAGCACTCGCGGAAGAAGTGGTCGTGGGAGTAGAAGTCAGAACAAAAAAATGTACCATTCGCTTCATTTCCCACATGTTGGACTTATCGGCATCAAACGCTTGGATTCAATTTCGAAATGACAAATTGGAACAACAAATCCCACTCAAAAAAATACAATCTTTAAGGCAATGGAAGATGCAGTTGGCCGAAGACATTATTGAAGAAAATACTTACTATGAAGATGCATTAGAAGAAGAGGATAGTTCAGAGCCCGAAATTCTAAAAAGAGGAAGAGGAAGGCCAGCAATAGTTCCTATTCCCTCAAAGATTCGTAGACAGCAAGGAGCATTGCACCTGCCTGTCTTTGAAGGCATAACAAACAGATGCCGTTTGCCTGGCTGCAAGAAGAGAACTACCGCCAAATGCAGTACCTGCCTGGTAGCTCTTTGCCTAACATCCACTCGTAATTGCTACAAAGCATTTCATGAGTAATATAACTAATTTCTAAGAGTTTGATTAAAGTTCCTAAAACTAATGTTAAAAAATATTTTTTGTTACTTATTTTTGTTATAAGTGAGTCTGAATTATTCCAAAGATGATTAAATATTGTAATTTTAGTATTGTGAAAACTGGTCAAAGTGCCTTAAAGTGCCTTATTAGAATTTAAGCTTAAAGATAGCAGACTGAAAGATTCTGTCCTCTGTTTATTTTCTATAATATCTATAATAAAGCTTATTTTTTGTAATTTTTATTTATTATTTTCTCTGCAACATTAAGACCCACTGTACAATATTTTGTACAAAAGATAGAACGACATAAGGTGACCCAAAATGTCCCGTAGACACCTGGTATTACGGTAAAAATACTCTTGAAACCCTAAAAGGCATAACTTCAAAATTACGATGTTTTATATCTCTGGGTCTGACAGCAATAAATTAATTTGTGCATAATTTTGTACAGTGGGTTTTTACGACTACCTAGGATAATTCTGATCTGGGTCTTAGGAGGTTAAGGAAGTTGTACATATAGGCGGTCTTATCGCTAACAAGCGATCTCTTCCAGACAACCTTTAGGTGAAGGAAATATGAAATATGAATATTGCGTAGTTTTTAAAATACAATAGTTTGTACCTATCACTGAAAAGGTAGCAGCTCAGCATATGCTGTCATCACAAAGATCACCGCGCAGATTTTTAGCTACTACCCCTTCAGTAGTTGGTACTATGGAAAAATAGATCGCCATTAAATTTTTTTCGGACTATACACATCGCCATTAAACATTTTTTCGGACTAAACATTTTATTTCACACCAGGTGAATCTGGACGACGGCTTAACCGTGGAGGTGCCCGCCATCACACTCCGACCCGCCACAGCGGCGGCCCGCGCCGTTAGCGTCGTGGCCGCGATCATTGACCCCGCGCGGTCCGTACCCGCGGTCATCGACCCGATGCGCCCTGCGCCTGCGCGTCGCCAGCGCATCGACTGCCGACGGCGGCGACCTGGCTCGTGCTCCTCCTCCGATCTCTCGGACGACGACTCGGAGAAGAAGAAACGCGCGGCCGAACAGCCGCCCACGCCCGGCGAGAGGGCGAGGCGCGACTCGTACGACGACTCGAGCGATAGTCAGGAGCGCGGCGCGGGGGGGCGCGGGGCGCGGCCGCCTGCTATTGAGGTAAGCGCCTTTTTTATACACAATTGATTAGCCCTTATACCTGGGACAAACAGTCCAGTTAGGTAGGTCCAACTTCGAGAAAGAGTTTAATCGTCGAATCCAACTCGGCTGGGCAGCGTTCGGGAAGCTTCGCAATATCTTTACGTCCCAGATACCGCAGTGTCTTAAGACCAAGGTCTTCGACCAATGTGTGTTGCCAGTGATGACGTACGGAACTGAGACATGGTCGCTTACTATGGGCCTCATAAGAAGGCTCAAGGTCACCCAAAGGGCAATGGAGCGTGCTATGCTCGGAGTTTCTCTGCGTGATCGAATCAGAAACGAGGAGATCCGTAAGAGAACCAAAGTAACCGACATAGCTCTCAGAATTGCTAAACTTAAGTGGCAGTGGGCGGGGCACATTGCTCGTAGAACAGATGGCCGTTGGGGCAGTAAAGTTCTCGAGTAGCGACCACGCACCGGAAAGCGTAGTGTAGGCAGGCCTCCCACTCGGTGGACCGATGACCTGGTGAAGGTCGCGGGAAGCCGCTGGATGCGGGCAGCGCAGAACCGGTCGTCGTGGAGATCCTTGGGGGAGGCCTATGTCCAGCAGTGGACTTCCTTCGGCTGATATGATGATGATTAGCCCTTGGCATCATCTCACCTGATGGTAAGTGACGATGATGCCAAAGATGGGAACAAGCTTATCAAAATTCCTCAATGCAATGGGGCACTTGCTATCTTATCTTCATGTCGGAACAAATAAACGCTTTTAAAGTTGATTTTTGGCGGTAAGACTTAGATCATATGGTAGTAGCTAGCCAGGCGAGGCCCTTCCACCAACGAAACCGAGTCTTAAAAAGTTCGTCCTCGCCGGGAATCAAACGCGCTACCTCGTGGTGTGAATCGAAGGGGTGTTTAGTAGGACCTCTATAAGTCGAACATCAAGGGAGACGCCAAAGAATTCGAGTCATAGAGTTTTTGACTTATGGAGGATTTCGACTTAGACGGATTTTGATTCGACATATAGAGGTTGCGATTCATTCTTATAAATTTTGAGTTAGAGAAGTAAAATAAATAAAAAAAGTTGCGGAGGTGACACACATACACACACATGCAGAAATAAAAATGTATTTTTATTTACATAGTATAAATCAACAGTTTACGTTACACAGCACTCATGTTTTAACAATTTTATTTGTAAACTGGTGTACAAATTGATGTGTATTGCAGTAGAACCAAACTACTTTTGGCAATATTTCAGTCGACAACTAATGACTTGAGTTATGGTTTAGGCCGCAGGTGGAGGGTTTTTAAAAATACTTTAATATAAGAAAGTGAGTTTAATAGTAGATAATGTGATTAACAGCTGATTATAAATACTAATTATATAAATTATGTCCAAGCGCTACCGCGAGCGGCGGGTCTCGGTGCGCGTCCCTTAAATGAACTTTGTTTCGCAATCATCATTGCATTGAGTCATTGTGTGATCCAGAAGCTTCCATGATGATGGTGTACGAGGTGACAGACTCGTAACTCCTCCGCCACTAGATGAAAGACTATTGGCCAAGCTTGAGAGAAAATGTTGCAGCTTTTCTTTCTTCTAGAGTCGTCGCGTTGCGTGAAGATTGGTCAGAATGTCTTTCTTCGTTGAATTTTATTAGGTTTCTTAGCGTGTGGCGGCGTCCGTACAATATAGCAAGTGCAACTGTACCAAATATGATGATTACGTAAACTGGTATTGCGTATGGAATATGCGTATGGAATATGCTCGCTGTTGGGTCCGGTGAGTCAACTGTAGTCGGAATCTCCATTAGTACTTGGTGTTGAATATTGTGTAATTTATTCAGGTCGATGGATGTCAGGTTATAACGAATTGAATTCTTTGTCGATTTTGCTGAAAACTTGGGAATGTTATGATTTCGACAGCATGTCCGTGAATTTTTCATCGATGTTGATGATTGTGAATGATGGCGTTTTGAGGTGGCATTTCTGAGGGATGGTTGCTAGAAAACTGCCCTGTAGTATATGGTGTTCTTCTTGTCCGCAGGATATTTGTATTTTTGTAGGCTTCGGGAACGATAAGATGCAATGCTGGTTATCTAATTCCAGTAGGGCTTAATTGATTAGGGTAACTCGGGTAGAGTGACATGAACTGTCTATTTCTTGCTCGTAGATGAGTCGGTGGATACAGTCTTGCTGCATGCGGGTCTGATAGTTTATTTGCTGTTTGCAAATATGCCAGGTTGCGATCTTCGGGCATTCAGCCTCCATGTACACAAACTCCTGGGAGTTGGTTGCCATAAAGGGGAAAGGGGGAAGAATTATTTCCAGGTTTTTATTCGGAACTGGACAAAGTTGGAACAGGTCGTAGGTAGGTAAGGACAATATAGGAAATTTAAGGACAATAACTAGTATTTTTATCTAGAAATTAGGATCCTAAGCTAAGTAAATTGTAGTAATATCTAGTATCTAAGTCTAAAACTGAGTGAGTGCCATAAATGTTTTTTATTTTGTGCAACATAGATGTTATATCTTCCACAGATAGCAGGGAGTGGTGCACAGAGCTAGATCGACTAAAAGCTAATATATTACTTAACCTAGTTATTTCATTATTTAGGTCTTGGATATTTTCACCGATTACGGTAAATAACTAAGACAGCTGAGCATATAGAGATATACGTTCTCTATCCTGATTAGTCATGTTAACCATATAAGACATAGCTTTTTCTAATTGTCTTTGATTATTGGTCAGATTTTGTAAAATTTGGGTTTGCTGGGATGTCATGTCTTTATATAGACTTATATGATTGTTTAAGCTTATAGAAATGTCTTTTTCATTCTTTTGAAGAATTTTGAGGGCATTTTCGAATCGTATAGCGTCGTCATTGTCTAAGTTTCCGGATATGCTTTTTATGATGGTTTCTAAGGGGTTGAGTAGGCCACGTTTTACTCTTTTGGGTTCAAATGTCGCTAGAAGGCGTGAAGGTTCGTTCAATTTCTTAAAAAGGTAGAGTATTTGATACTTAAAAAGTATGAAGTTGTTATTAGGAATTTTACTAACGGCATCAGATAGGTCGTTTTCTAGAAGATTAATAGCTTGTTCGATTTTGTCAAAGTCGATTTCATTCAAAAAGGTGTGGTCATGGGAAGTTATTTTAGTGGGTCCTAATTTAAATGGTAGGAGTCCAGGTCCTTCTGTTAGATTGTCAAGTTTGACGTTGGTCTGAAAGTCGGCTCGAGCTGGCGACAGGGTCACCACGAGTGTCATGGTCAAAAACAGCGTGATTTTGCAAACGAGACCCATCGATGTTTGGATTGATCACGTAGACTCCTTCCAGCGGTCAACCGTAGTAGGTTCCTGATAGCCAACGATTCGACGAAGCGGCGATTCGATTTTTGGAAACGCGTCGCGTCTAGTTAGACTACCTCAACAACGACTGCGCCAGTTATGGTTTAGGCCGCAGGTGGAGGGTTTTTAAAAATACTTTAATATAAGAAAGTGAGTTTAATAGTAGATAATGTGATTAACAGCTAATTATAAATACTAATTATATAATATATGTCCAAGCGCTACCGCGATGGTGCAATAGAAAGGCGGCGGGTCTCGGTGCGCGTCCCTTAAATTAACTTTGTTTCGCAATCATCATTGCATTGAGTCATTGTGTGATCCAGAAGCTTCCATGATGATGGTGTACGAGGTGACAGACTCGTAACTCTTGCTTCAAAAATAATAAGATCAAAAATAATAAGATCAAAAATAATAAGATCAAAATAATAAAATTAAACACCTGACACCAAGCAAGCAAACACGTGTTATCGTGAGTCATAAATTCGTGGTAAGGATCCAGCGGGTAGTAAGACCTAGCTAAGTGTTAATCATTACTTTAATACATTTTCTATAAAATAGTAAACAAAAAATGCTAATTTTTACCATAAAAAAAAACTTTTAAAAAACCTCACAAGTAGGCCTTATTTTACTATGGTAGGGTAAGAAGGCCTACTTCACCATAATTAAATATGTACATATGTAGTTATACTATTGTTTAAATATCTTTGATTATTGAAGATCATTAATCACAGTATTGTTGTTTCATCCATGTGACTATTGATCTCAAATCCCCTATTACCGGACAGGCCTTATTACCCGAAGGTACTTTAATCCTATTTATTGTAAACTTCTTGGTTTTCTTACCACGAATGGTGTACTTGCATTGTCGGCAAATTCTTAAAGGTTACTTAACTTACTTATTTTTCTTCGAACTACACAGGTAATAAGTTTCAAATAATCGAGTTGTAAAGGTTGTAAAATAAAACATTGCTATGTTCGAGATACAGAGGTCCAATTTAAATTTTCGAGTTATGGAGGGAAAATATGTACCAAAATGGCTTGCAGGGACTCACTGATTATTTCGATTAATAGAGGGTTGAGATTTCGAATAATGGAGGTTTTGGTGTTTGAGGGGAAGGGAACAAAACATTTCTTCGAGATTTGGAGGTTTTTAACTTATCGAGGTTCGACTTAACGAGGTTCTACTGTATAAAGTAGCCCAGTAAGTAGACGGTAAAAGTCCGAGACGTGAAGCCCAATATGTAGGTTAGACCAGATCTGCACCACGCTAGATACTACCGCCGCAGACGGGGCAACATGGCGAAATATAGTCCATGAAAAAGTTATTTAGCGTGATCGCAGAAGCAAGGAGGGAGGGAGTATGTAATTGTGACGTAGTTGACTATTTAGGTAATATTGATGTAACGAATATTCGCATTCGAATTTGAGATTCTCATAACGAACCCTTTCATTTGATATATGTATGACACAGCAAGGTTTGCAAAACTTTTTTTTATTTTGCTGTCATATACATCGACAATAAACTGTCTGATTCTAGAGCTAAAAAGTTTGGTTTCTTCGGAATAAGTGCCTGTAAAAATGTATTCGAACTTATTGGAAACGGGTTATATGAACTGATATGATGAACTCCAGCCATTTTTCAAGCGACTTTCAAAAAGGAGGAGGTTCTCAATTCGTATGTATGTTTTTTTTAATTTTTTTTATGTATGTTACCTCATAACTTTAGACTGGGTGAACCGATTTTTATGATTCTTTTTTTATTTGAAATCTAGTGCTTCCCGTGTGGTCCCATATAAATTTTATCAAAATCGGTGTAGTACTTTATTAAAAAATTAACAAAAACCAATAATAATAATGCAAAAATGTACTAAGTTGTTGCGCTGGAAGTCGGTTTTTTAACGTGTTTAGCGTTTTCAATTATTAATGCACTAATGCAACTTTGTATGTTACTGTTTCTTTATAATATGGTCTACTGTTTAAGGTAGGTCGTTTTTCCAGAAAAAAACATCAAGTAAGGTACTTCCCATGCAAACCCAGGTTGTTTATTTTTCTCAAAAGTGGCTTTAAAGATTTTGTTGAAACTTTTTAAATTACAAGAACTTAATAAGGCACTGGGTAGTTGAAGTTTCTATGAAAAGTAAATACTAAATTCTACAACACATATTGTTTATTTATTTTATTTCAGTGAACAAAACATGAGAACACAATGATTTTTAACAATTAAAAACACATGATAAAAAAAATAGTTTATTTTCACTAAAGGTATTACATATTGCATGGCTAAGACCTCCTTTTAGGTACGGCAGAACCTGTGTTAGGGGATCTCGCTCCTCCATTACTTAATCTATGGTATATTAAAGGTAAAAACAAAACATTAAGACACACGATGACTAACATTAAAAATTAAAGAAATTAAATTACAGAGGAAATACCTATTTAATTAAAGTTATGAGCAGTATGACTGTCTACTGTAGTGATTGTTTGCGCGTATGCGTGTGTGTGTTTGGGGGGTGTAAGTGTATCTTTATAGTTATTTTTAAGATACCACCTCAAGAAGTCGTTCAGTTTCGTCATAGCTAATGGGTTCTAGCCATTATAGAGTTTTTCTGCATTCATTGGATAAATAAGAAGTACTTTATTTTGTTATAGAGGAAAGATGAGCGTATAATAAATTGGTGTGAGGCAAATGTAGTTCTATGCAAAGATTTTCCGCTACCAATACTACCATTTTATTCCTCTTTTGTTGTATATTGGGATTCTTGACATATTGTATGACCTTTGTGCAGAGCCAACAGCGGGCCGCATGCACAGGCAGCAGCGCGGGCGGCACGGCGGGCGGCGGTAGCGGCGCGGGCGGCGGGCCGGGGGGCGGGGGCGCCGCGGGGGACGGGCGCGCTGCGCGGAGCGCGGGCGGCCGGCGCCGGCGGCAGGCGCGCAACGACACCAGGCTGCGGGAGTCGCGCTCGCTCAACCGGATTGCTGAGGTACGTGGGGCCTTCTCTTTTCCTTGTTTGCATAATAAATGATTTGCTCTTTACGATGCAACATTTGCTAATATTGTGTTGTTTGCGGATGATACTTCTCTTATTTTTAAGGTGAATAGCAAAATAAAATTAACGAAGTAAGGAATACTCTTTTAGAGATGCTAAACTGGTTTAATACGTGCTACGAAAGATGAGACTTGACGAAGCTTGACGGCAATTCAGCACCGGTGTAGAGACTGTAGCACAGCCCAGGTTTCGACCGAATCAAAGGCTTTCTCATAGTCCACAAACGGCGAGCATAGTGACTGATTGTACTCTTCAGTCTTCTGTATAATCTGCCGCAGCGTATGTATGTGGTGTGTGGTACTAAAGCCTCTTCGGAAGCCGGCTTCATCGGGAGGCTGGAACTCGAGAAACCTGCGTGCGAAACGATTGGTAATGACTCTCGAAAACGGCTTTTAAACATGGTTCAGAGGTGAGATGGGTCTATTCTTTAGTTCTTCAGCAGGGTGTTGTCGCCCTTGAAGAAGAGCACCACCACACTTTTGTGCCATGCCTTAAGCGTTTGTCCCTCGAGTATAATGGAATTGAAAAACAATAGTCTCGTTACTACATTTGTTAACTAAGTCTTTTCCTAATTGCATAAGCAGCTGAACCATGTCTTCCCGCTTAAATTTCATTGTGTGGTCCCCATTGAAGTGAACCATCCAGAGCAAAACCAAGAAACACCGTAGTTTTTACAAATTCAAAAATATTACTATCTGACATTACACTACTGCCTGTCAGCGATCTGGCTAAAGACCCAAGAGCCAGACTAACCCGACACTAAACCGCAGATATCCCGGACGTCAGACTGTACGAGATTAGATTGGCTCTAAAAACAGCTCAAAAACAACAAGGCACCGGGTGATGATGGAATAACGGCTGAACTTTTTGAAAGCAGGTGGTTAACCGGTACTAAAAACTCTTCAGAAATTATTTAATTCCGTTATACTCGAGGAACAAACGGCTAAGGCATGTCACAGAGTGTGGTCGTGCTATTCTTCAAAAAGGGTGTCAACACCCTGCTGAAGAACTACAGACCCGCCTCACTTCTGAGCCATGTCTACAAGCTGTTTTCGAGAGTCATTACGAATCATCTCGCACGCAGGTTTGACGACTTCCAGCCTCCCGAACAAGCCGGTTTCCGAAATGGCTTTAGTACCTTAGACCACATGCATACGCTGCGGCATATTATACAGAAGACTCAAGAGTACAATCAGCCACTATGCTTGGCGTTCGTGGACTATGAGAAAACCATTGCTTCGGTGGAAACTTGGGCTGTGCTACAGTCTCTCCAGCGGTGCCAAATTGACCATCGAGGTACAGAAGTGTTTGTATGAAAACGCCACCATGTCGGTTCGCCTCCTGGTTCAAAACTTGAAACCTATCCAGTTGCAGCGAGGGGTGGACAGGGAGACGTTATATCTCCGAAACTGTTCACCGCCGCCCTGGAAGATGTTTTCAAGTTTCTTGACTGGGGTGGACTTGGCATCAATATCAACGGCGAGTACATAACCCACCTCCGATTCGCTAACGATATCGTGTTCATGGCTGAGACTATGGGAGACCTAAGCACAATGCTCGATGGCCTCAGTAAAGTCTCTCAACAAGTGGACAAGACAAGATCCGTGTCGCACCCACCCCCCTCTAAAGATTGGAGACTACACTGGAAGTTGTTGACGAATATGTGTACCTGGGACGAACAGTCCAGCTTGGTAGGTCCAACTTCAAGACAGAGATCCATCGAAGAATCCAACTCGGCTGGAAAGCGTTCGGGAAGCTTCTCAATATCTTCACGTCCGAAATACCACAGTGTCTCAAGACTAAGGTCTTTGACCGGTGTGTATTGCCAGTGATGACTGACGGAACTGAGACATGGTCGCTTACTATGGCCCGCATAAGAAGGCTCAAGGTCACCCAAAGGGCAATGGAGCGAGCTATGCTCGGAATTTCCCTACGCGATCGAATCAGAAAAGTAACCGACATAGCTCACAGAATCGTTACAGAATTTCTTGATTCGGTCGCCGCGCTCAAAGCCCGCGATAAAAGCTATGCAAAGCTTAAAATCTTTTTGTTATGATCCTACTGCAAAAACGAGGTCATTAACGTCTTGTTGTTTTTCGATTGATTTTGAGCTAAGCTACAAAACGACACCAAATTATGTAACATGAGATTATTTCTTTGTGTGCCAGTTTCTCGTTAATACTCGTACGTGGTTTGTTACTTGGAAATAGTCAGACGGGCCTCACAGCAGATTGTAGTGAGAGCAACAGCGAATGGATGCAGTCACTTTGAGTAATTGTTTTAAGTAATGTTTCACTTAAAAACGTGAAAATGTTAAAAAGTTGTAAAATTACAATTAAAGGATTGTCACAAGTCACAACCCTGAACAAGGGTCTCTTAACCATCAGTTCGCATCATTAAAAATTGGCCCACATCGGTTAACATTTAAGAGGTAAAAATCGTTATCGCCGTTTTCTATGAAAAGTCACAGACAGCTTCACAATCCTCTTAAAATAAATATTGTATTTTGAGTTCGTGTTCCGGAATTCGTGGCTGCGTGTGAAGTGCTGAAAAGAACCGTCTAGCCACTTTGTCCGATTGATCGGACACAAAAAAGTTAGGTTATAAATGACCCCAAACATATGATAAGCTTTTTATCTACACATATCATAAGTCCTCTAAAATGCGTTCAAAATTCGTAGGCAATGACCAGCATTATGACAACCAATTTTACTATGAAAGTGTTCCAAATTTAAACTCATAACGTTACAAAAATCGATACTGTAATAATATTAAAGACTAAAGTAGATTTTACCTACTACCACAGACAAGAAATTTCTCATAGTAAAATTGGTTGTCTTAATGCTGGTCATTTCCCTACGGCTTCTGAACCCATCTTAGAGTTCTTATAAAATGTATGTGGATAAAATAATGTATGCAACTATTGCAACTAGGCCTTAAAACACTCGTGTAATTCTATTAGGAAATTCGGCTTCGCCTCATTTCGTTAAAACACACTCATGTTTTAAGACCTGTCATTATGTAATGTCAGTGTGTACATAAACTACTGTTAACCTACTTAAAAAAGGAGGTTTTCAATTCGACTCAATTTATTTTTATATTTATTTATTTTAGGAAGACTAACAGCTAAATATTGATAGCATATAAAACTTATAAATAAATACAGCTCTATATATAAGTCTCCGCCGATGTTAGGTGATATCTTCACCAGTCTTATAACAAAAGTGTATTAGTGATTGATGTCGACTGTTTTTAACGCTATAAGAGTTGTCAGTTATAATGTGACCAGATCACACAAATATTGTCGCCAACAGCTTTCAACCCTACTGAACTTACCGGTTTCTCGATATAAAGTAAAGCAAGCGGTTGTCGATTACAATTTGAAAGTCCCCGAGAGAACTCTGTGCAAACTTGTCGGTCTCTGATGTGGAATTTCCCTTGTAGGTGGAGGAGGCGGCTGCGGCGCGGTGGGGTGGCGGTGCGGGGCTAGTAGCGCTGTGCGGGCGCCCCTTCATGCGGCTGCTGGCCGCCGCGCGCCCCGCGCCCTCTGCGCGCCGCCTGCACGGCCTGTGCTAGCGCACGCCGCACCGCGCGCAGTGAGCGGCCGCGGTACAGCGCCATCTGTCGACGCCTCCTCTAACTGTTTGAGTTGCCCTCCGCACGCCGCCTGCACGACCTGTGCTAGCGCACGTCGCACCGCGCTCAGTGAGCAGCCGCGGTACAGCGCCACCTTACGACGTCTCTTGGAACTAGTCGCGTTGCCTGCTCAAGCTTGCACCACCAGCCGCTCTGTAACGTATTGCGGCATCTATCTGCATGGAACTACCCTGTACAGGATTTTGTGACGCGCAAACAGGTTTGGATACATGGACCAGGGAAATTAAACGGTCGATACCCCAGCCTGTGTATAGCACAAGACTAACCAATGACCCCGAATGTGAGAAATATAAATAGAAAAATACTAACTCCATTTACTTAAAGAATCCCATTACCCTGTCGTCCCATTACGCGACGTCCTCTGGAACACAATAAAATTCTGATACTGAACCCACTCAACTCTAAGGCGCAGAGAGTTTAATGGTGCCCTTCTTGCCTGACGTGAGACGGACGAAACGGGAAATAGGTTATCATTCCAAATCGCATTCGATGGTAGCTCAATAAAGGGAAAGAGTAGCTCCACGTTGACTTTCCCTTGTTCGATGTTGAACTGCGCATTGCGCTTCCAAGCTCTGCGTAATAACGATAACTTTATATCTCTAGTAAAGAGTAGGAAAATGTCTGATAAGAATCGCCCGGTTCGTTTTCAAAGGATATGATTAGTATTGGTGCGACCCTTAAAGTTCCTTGATGATTCCTTCCTGACCCACAATTTTTTTTACAAACTTATAGATACGTACGTACCAAATCGATATTCTTTGAAAATGAAAATTGTATATTTATTGATATATTGTTAAAATTATTCAGTGACGTCGCCCCATATGCCGCCTCCAAAATAATGTTTTATTAATGGGAGAGCTCTGCAGTAATGAGTCAATAATGTATCTGCTCCTTTTCCAGACGAGTCTACACAATAGTGTAGATAAACGTGATTTTGAACTTTAAGAGGCGTTTTAAGGTTTTTTAAATTTTATCAAATGTTATTTTTAAGGATGTTAGTAAAGTTTATTTATAATTGGGTTTTTGTTTAAGGTCTGCCCGGAAAGGGATAAAGGTCATTGTGGCAAAACGTCCCTACCCTTGTAGCACTTTCTGACCTATCACAGTAAAAAGGTCTTATTGAGACCTCCATGTAACTACATGGCAGCATAATTGTAATGTCTGTAAATTAAAAAAATCCTTTGTAAGGCGAAATAGGTCAATATCGTGTTACTGTAACTTTTTTACCACTATTCGCTGGGTGCGAAGTACTAGGTGGGGGTAATATAATCGATCGTAGCGCTCATAGTGACCAAAAGTAAAAATAACGTTGACGCTGTCATCTGACATATCTCATAATAATCTGTTTAGACTTGGTCACCTAATTTTAATAAAACCCGGTCCTCAAAATAGTACTCATTTCGATCTGAAAACGATATTTAATTTATCACTAGCGATACAGGAACAATTATATATGTTTATTATTGTTAAATGAAACTATTAAAAGTAGCTTTATCTTCTTGTTTTACAGTAAAACTACAACTAAAAATTAAGTAAACAAACCCTGACATGTTCAAAATAAAACACACTTTTTGAATGAATTTTACATACCTCATTTGATTTGAATGTCCATAAATTATTTTACAACCCTTTCTCCACCCAAATCAAGGTATCACAGTTATTTTGGAAATAAATTAATAGATAATTTTGGATTATAATAATATTTGTAACAATGCCGTGATTAAATGTCAAAACGTCAGAGCCAACAAAGTTGCGGACGCTAGGTGGCGCTGACCTCGTGCACAGAGCCAATATGCGACACTTGAGATAATTACTCCATCAAAAATAAATAATATAAACTAAATTGTCCTAATCGATGACTAAATTGCCTCTATTCTGAAATTTCATTAAACGTTACAAGCTTTGTTTTCGATCGCCTTTTATTTTTAAAAGCTTTTATTATTATTACAAGCTTTTATTTATCTTGCAATGTTCGTATGTTGTCCGCTTCAAATGTTGCGATCGATTTTAGAGTGAATTCGTTCAATTTGGATGACAAATGACAATGCATGGTTAGCTGAGTAACGTTATTCTAAATCAAATATGGCGGACCAGTTTATTTTAATGCACCCACATGACGAATATTCCCAGTTGTCACCACTGGCTTTGTTACCACTAGGGATGAACGGGATTTTTTGGACGAATAGCGGTGACCAATATAGGTATCAAATGAAAGGTTTAATAATTCAAATTATTTTCATATAAAATCTTGTACCTAAACGTTTTTAAGTTAAAAAAATAATAGTTGCTCACTTACGGTATGCGTACATAAATGACGCTTAGTAAAATAAACTACACGAATTAATAAAAAAAATAAAACCTGACTGCATAAAAACTTAACTCATCTTTTTTTTGGCAAGTCCGGTGAAATGTATCCTATGTCGCTCACGGGATCAAGACGAATCTGAAGATACCTCGCACTCCAAAATTCATCAAGCCGTTTATGCTACAGAGCGTGCCAAAGAAATAAATTAATATAAACGTAACCCTCCTACTGGCACAGTCTAGTAAAAATATGACGTCACGTCTGTGTTTCAAACATTTTTAGAACAAAATATAATTAAAGTGCTACAAAATGGTGGGGACGGCGTCCATACATATTTGCACTGTCTTTTATACTTCTACAGGTTCGTTTGACGAATTTGCGTGAGGCGATTGCCTTTGAAAATTTATCATATTCACCTGCATCAGTTTCAACCAAATAATCAATCGCATTTATCAAAATAATTATAGGTAAACAGGGTTTTATACAGAATTCATTTGAGTGTATTGATTGATATACTGGGCGGCAAACATCTCAAACATTTTGTTTGAGACAAAACATTTAGCGGTGGCACACAGTGTAATCGGTTGAGCAGCTATGTCACAATGTGTCGCAATGATGACCCCAACCGTTGCGTTGGTCTCTGTGTCTACTACTAAACTTTTGCCGCCCAGTATATCGATTATAGATTTACTTATTGACCAAATTAAAAAAAGGGTATGATTTTATCGATCACCAATTAAATAGAATCGATCATAGTTTGTACTCAAAATAGTAGATCTGTCTCCATTCGCCCAAGTCATCAAACAACACCAAAATAATACTCAAATGGATAAGATTTATCATCAAGCATCGTTCGCTCGGCTCGCGCGTTGTCTTTCAAGTCAAACCTAACAGCTCGTCGCTTCGCTCCTCGCTGCCTAACCCTAAAATAACCTGACCTAACCATAATCTCCATGTTGACATTCATCTTGACCAAAATTTTATTCGATGACAGATCTATTAATTTGAGAACGAAAATATTGAATAGAGATGAATCCATTTGATTGATGACGAAAAATATGAATCCCATTTAAAAATAGGTAATGTTAAACTCAAACATGTACTGAAAATTTGTTACTGATATAATTAACATGTATTTTCAAACTTAAACATGTACTGAAAGTTTGTTATGGATATAATTAACATGTATTTTCAAACTTAAATATGTACTGAAAATTTGTTATTGATATAATTAACAGGTATTTTCTATATTTATGTAGGGCGGCGCGCACCTTGTGAGTAGATCATGTTGTTGCCAAAATTAAAATGTAGATACTTATGATGATACGTAAAGTTACATAGCAAGTATACCTATCTAAAAACATAAAGCGCAATTTTGGATAAATGCATGCATTGCTGTGTACTGTAAGTATATATGGAAGTTATTTCAAGTATTTAAACATTGTTTCTTGCCTTTATAATAAATTATTCTAAACGTTTATCTTATTTATCAGATTTAATACTAAATTGTTATGTTCTCAAAAAAAGCATGTAATATCTACTTACTCTATATTATCTTCGATATAAAAACGTTTGTTGTGTGTGCTTGCAAGTGGCATGTGATTAGAAAACCTGTTTTATTCTCAGCACGTTTTTTTTAAATTATTTATTGTTTTTAGAAAGTAGTAGCCGGGTCTAGATCATAATTTTATAAATGTTAGCCCAATAAATGTGTAGCAAGCATCTGAACGTTTTGTATGATTTGTATAAAAGCTAAATACCTAGTATGCACAACTTTTAAATGTTGTGTATTCTTTATCTATGTACATATTTTAGAATGTTGTAAATAAAATAGTCTATCTCAAATAAATGCATTAAAACAAGCAATAAGTACATGTTTTTTTTATTAAATAGGCGTTGTTTGAATGGAGATGTAAACTGCTCAAGATTTCTCATATTTTGAGATTTTTCATACAAAACATGGTTTTTAAGACTTATGTTCGATTTCAATCTATTTAAATCGAATATAGCTAATTCGTACAAAATGTATGCTTCCTAAGTACAGGTTAAACTATCATTACTTTTGCACACGATTGAGTAAATCGAGGCTCTTATCAGTAAAACCGCATTCCTTACCCGCCGAGAACATTAAGCGATGGCTCGACGAGATGCGGAGGCGGGTATTTCCTAGTCGCCAGCGCTGGCCCGCGATCGGAATGCGACACACTGACACAGTCGTTTACTCAGAGGTGCTAGCGACGGTCGGCCGCGCTAGCCGAAGTCATCGAAAAAGGCTCACGGAGTTTGTCCGCGTTTACATAATTGTCACCGACAGGTGTGTGATATCGACGACCGCGCCTGCTGACGGGCGCTGGCCCGACCGTGTAGAAACAGGACCGCAGAAATTTGTACGGATAAGCAAGTGTCGCGAGATTTGATAATTTAGCGCGGCAAGGCCGCCACGGTACCACGGATTCCTAGTTGTTATTTTTTAAGCTGTGCGTGTTTTGGATACCGCATGTTTTGCTATTAACGGCGTGAACCGGCAGCCAGAACGGATAATAGCCACGTGGACCAACGGCGTGGACACAGCGGTGCGCGATAGCCACGTGGCTTGCTCAGATAGGCGAGTTTGTTATAAGTGAACAACTGTTCAGTGTTACGGAGAACAGTTTATTAGTGACGCGACGGCGCGGTCATCTAGTTAAACATTTGTGCCTAAGAAGGGAGGTACTTGTATGCGATAAAGAATTTGGTCCTCGCATGAATAAGCGCTACTTACGGAAGTGAAAAATAACTATACCTATCGAGCTAGGTTTGTGTTTTAGTGTAAAACCGATAGATACGGACGGATACCTATACAACGAAACAATCTATACACGAGGTAGCGTGACCTTATTTGTGGTGAAGAACTTTGGTTATTGTATAATATACCTACGAGCTTGACTTGCGTTGGGCAAGTCGCGGAATACGCTCGGCCGGAAGTAGGGAAGAACTTAGCGGAGGGCATCGGCTATCCTACAACGGAGCTGGGGTATCTCACACACTACTCGATACACATACATGTTACATAATAATTAACATTTAGACAAAGTACACACCTCCCCCTCCTAGCGAGCAGGATATCGGGAGTCTGCTAACGGACGATTGGAGCTGCGATTGTTAAGTCCTAATTCAATATATATATATATATATATATATATATACTAGCGTACAGTATGGACACTCCCTGCCGCTCTCTAGATTCGACCTCACTCCCTCGTCACTCAGATTGTTTACTAGACTGGTTAGCGAACGTAAGGGTTGTCACACACGGGAAAGATCTAACCAGATATCTTACAATGTCGCTCTTCATAGAAATCAATGAATGTACACGGAGACGTTTTTCCCGTGTTTTTCGGTGCGGATGGGCATTTTCTAACACGAGTAATTGGTACTTGGGCATTGGGCATTTGACCAAATAATTGAGGCATCGGACCCATTGCTCGTATATTATTTGCCTATTAGTATTAGCCTTCGTTTAATGTCCTAGTGTCAGAATGCCTGTCCTTGGTTACAGACATCGGGCATTGTACGAAATTTAGTTTTAAGTGTCTGACGTGGCAATCGGAGTGGGTGTCCTGTGGTGATTTGTCATCCCCCCCCATATTTTTCCACTCGCTTGTTACTTCGGACTGGTTGCATAGACTGTTAGGGACTTTGTAGATTAAGTTGCGCTGTGTTACTGCTTGCGCTTCGATGAGCTTCCCTCTGTCCCGGGGACGTAATTCTAACAACTTAAGACATGTGGAGAATAGAATCTTTCAAGATAGGCAAGTGTTATATTTCATCATCATCATCATATCAGCCGTTAAACGTCCACTTCTGGACCAAGGCCTCCCCCAAGGACTTCCACGACGACCGGTCCTGCGCTGCCCGCATCCAGTGGCTTCCCGCGATCTTTACCAGTTCTATATTTATCCTTTTAGTTCTCCTAAAATATGTACAATCGTATACAGGGTCCAAATTCTTTTTTATGCTTTATAATAAGGGATCTCTGCGGTTACTCCCAGTTATTATTATATCCCATTTTTCCCATTCGTCCCCAGTGGTAACAAGTGGGATTTTTTATTTTTAGACGCCGCACAGTAGAGTGGTGAGAAGAGTAGAGTGGCGTGGAGTGGAGAGGAGTCACTAAGAGGAAAGTCGAGTAGAGTGGAGTAGTGAAGAGTAAACTGGAGAGAAGAGTAGTGTTGGATAGTAAAATGGAGAGAAGAGTGGAGTGGACAGTATAGAATGATGGAGAGTAGAGTAGAGTGAAGAGTTGTCTCAATACTTGACAATTTGGTTAAATGCCGTCACATAGGAAAATGACTTAATTGGTGTAATCGATATATGAAGGTCCCTGTGGTCTCTGATCATGAATCCGTTGACACAATTGAAAAAAGTGGCCGTCATTTTGATATTTTTATTTACTGGATCGATTGTTTCCAAAATCGATATATATATATATATGAAGGTCCCTGTGGTCTCTGATCATGAATCTGTTGACAGACTTTAAAAAAAAACCACAAATGATAAGCCCTTGGCATCATCTCACCTGATGGTAAGTGACTATGATGCCGAAGATGGAGGCGGGCTTATAAAGATTCCCCAACGAAATGGGGATCTGGCTATCTTCAAGCCGGAACACATCAATGCTGTTAACACTGATATTTGGCGGCATGACTTAGATAAGATGGTGGTAGCTAGCCAGGTGGACTATGAAAATGCCCTACCTATTAAAAAGTTGACCCCGCCGGGAATCGAACCCGCGACCTCCTAGTGTGAAGCGAATGGACAAACCATTACGCCACGGAGGCAGTTAAAAAATTGACAAAAGTGGCCGCCATTTTGATTTTTTTTAATGACTGGACCGACTGCTTACAAAATCGATATCTGACTGAAAGTCCCTGTGGGTGGTATCTGATCATGAATCCGTTAACATCATTGAAAAAATAGCAGTCATTTTGAACTTTTTAGTTACTCGACCGATTGCTTCCAAAATCGGTATATGAAGGTTCCTGTGGTCTCACATTATGAATCCGTTGTCAGAATTGAAAAAAGTGGATCAGAGATGGCGGATCATATATTTTAAAATATATCGTTTTCGTAATCAGTGCCCGAGGAAACTTAAAAAATCGGCCAAGTGCAAGTCAGAACCGCACACATAGGGTTCTGTACCATCATACTAGATGGCGCTAGTTTCTTCATGTTTAAAAAAACACGGTTTTTTTTGTATGGATGTTATTTATTCAATTTTTCTATTTTTTTGTGTTTTTTGTTATAGCGGCAACAGAAACACATCATCTGTGAAAATTTTAACTGTTATAGCTATCACGGTTCATGAAATACAGCCTGGCTGGTGACAGACGGACAGCGAAGTCTAAGTAATAACACCAACCTATATCGATATTTAAAAACCGCGCGTGTACTCAAGTACATGCGTTGAATTTTTAATAAATTTGAAAGCAATCGGTCCATTATCTAAAAAGTTCAAAATGGCGGCTTCTTTTTTAATTCTAACAACGTATTCATGATCACTGATTAGAGACCACAGGGACGTTCGGATATCGATTTCGGAAGCACTCGGTCTAGTAAATAAAAAGTTGAAAATGGCAGCCACTTTTTTCAACGGACAACGGAGTCATGATCAGAGACCACGGGGACCTTCAGATATCGATTTCACACTATTGAAGTAGTTTTTCTATGTGATGGCGTTTTTATCTACTCGTAGTAAATTTGTCAAGTATTGTGACAACTCTCCACTCTACACTGTGCTCTACCATTCTATACTGTCCACTCCACTCTACTCTCTACCAGTCTTAAGAATGGATTCTTAGACTGTCACTCTACTCTCCATTTTACTATCCACCATATATCCTGTATAGGTATACGCTACGGTAGCTACATTAGTTTCGTTTCGCTTATTCCCAGTCGTCACGTCTGGCCTGTTCCCACTGGTAAATAATGGGAAAAAATCTCCATTCGTCTTTTGGTTGACGAAATAAATCATATTATTAGTATTTTTTTTTGCGATAAATTAGATACCTTTTTTTTTCAATTTATCATCCTAATAACAAAATCATTAGATTGAAGATTGAATTCTGTATGTTGTTTTTAAAGGTTCTTGTGCTTACAGTTACAGGCCGTGGTGTACTAATATATATACTTTGCCGTGGTGATAATATCCATGGTGTAACAAAACATCATACTGAAAAACTTTTCCTGAAGAACACAAACCATCGCGTCGTCAATTCTAAAATGAAAATGGGAATCCATGCGAAATTGGCTATATATAACTCGATTTTCATGAAGTTAAATCTGTAGGCACTAGTAGTGACCACGCCAAGACAAGATAATGGACGAACGGGGCACTAGGTATTTTCGAAACCGTCAGCTGCGGTCCAGATGGTACTGGAAAGCTAAAATTTTCAGGTTATGATGTCCTCGGCAAACTTATCAAACATGCCAAGTAACAATTATCTAGTTTTTATCGTTTCATATTTATTGACATCTTTACGTCGATTTCGTGACTCACTCACTGATGATCATCAAAACTTCTAGGGTAGTTCCTGAAGTCCTAGAAAACTGAAATTTGGTATGTAGGCTAGGAATTACATATACACAACAGAAAAATTAAGAGCTTTGAAACTTTCCCCCTCCAAAGGAGTGTATATCTGTACATAAGGAAACATGTGCAAAGGAATAGCTGAAATGCAAGAAATAAAACCTAAAAAGAAAAAAATCTAGGGCGCCTGTCGAAAAAAAAGGAATCCCAACAAAAACATTTCATATCAAGTTGTCTTGGCAGACGTTCGTAATGCTTTCACTGTTAAAAAGTTATGAGATCTCCAGTAGAGCCAATCCCTAGCTGAGTTTCGATTTGTGCTAAATATATAGCTCTACATATGTGATCTTGGCTGCACCACATTCATAGCAATACCAATTTGTAAATAAAAATAACTCTATCTATAAGTCCTGACTTTGACCTTGTTAAAAAGGTATGGTTGGGCCTTTATTGATCGTGGAACTATTATGTAACTTATGACATAAGAAATAGCTTGTACGACAATCACGAAACGGTCAAGCCATACCTTTTTACCAAGATGTAGAGTTATTTATTGTTATGAATGTGGTACAGTCAAGAGCACTTAGAGCTATATATTTGGACTGGGGATGGCCCGGTAGCTAGCTATGATGCACAGCAAAAATCGGAGCTCAGCTAGGGGCTTGGCTCTACTACAGATCTCATAAATTTTTAATAGCGAAAGCATTGTTAACTAGTGCCTTGGCAACAAATTTTACATGAAATGTTTTTTGTGTATTTATTAAGGAAAGTTGTTCGGTATGAGTTATAGCTCCGTTGTCGGGTCCTACATCAATTTTGTTACAACCCAAAGATAGTTATAATATTCTTGTTCTTTATTAAAAAATCTTGTCTCAGGTCCGTACGTCATCACTGGCAATACACACTGGTCGAAGACCTTAAACTTGAGACACTGCGGTTTTTAAGACGTGAAGGTATTGTGGAGCTTCCCGAACGCGGCCCAGGTGATTTGGATTCGACGATTGATCTCTCTATCGTAAGTGACAATGGGCGGGGCACATAGCTTATAGAATAAAGATGGCCGTTGGGGTAGTAAAGATCTCGAGTGGAACGGAAGATTGATCTACAATTTATGATTACTTAGCTGAAAAAAAATCGGACAAGTACGTGTTCCTACACAACGGAATCCTTTCCTGTCCGGAGTCATTACTTGAAAACTATTTGATACCCTTTTAGGAACGGTGCGTTCCTACTCGACGAGAGCAAAGGGAGATATCTCCGCCAGGCGAGGTGGTATGCCTGGGGTCCGGCCGTGGACCAATCGTTGATGATCGGTATCTGTATATATACTCAGCGCTGAAGAAATTCTAATAGCGCGTTCTAGATGTCGTATATCTTTTGTTATCTCGTCGCTTGTGTTAATGTTCAGTGGCGGGATGCTGCATTTACCGCCACACCCTAAATCGTTTCATAGGAGATAGTATGACATAGTTTAAAAAATTTTAAATATCATAGATGAGGTGCAGTGAAAAATAATTTTCACTTTGGATTGGATGGGTGAGTTTTTTTAAATATAATGTTCGTTCGCTTATTATCTTTAATTTTTTTCCGAATTTTAAGTCCTATAGTGTAAAAGTCAGAGGGGGAAAGTGTCACTTTGGAGGTTAACATTTTGTAAATGCTACTTTAATTAAAAACATTAAAATTTATTTTATGAGATCCACTAAATGACACCCCACTCGAAAGAGTACACTAAAAAATGCATCCCCTCTTACATGTTAGTTTTTTTATACATTGTCTCCTTATAGTTACATTAAATTTGCATTAAATGTGGATTTCAAAATAGTGTATGTACCTAACTACTTGGAATAAAAATGTTCAACTAGTTTGTAACTACAATGCAACTAGTTAGAACAGACGTTTTTTGGAGTTTACTCCTTAAGAATCGATTTGCATATATAAGGGGCCCGGTATGAGAAAAATGTGAGGATCGATGAATGACATCGATGAATGACTATCGATGAATGACAGCGTTACGAAAAAGTTTCGATACCAAAAAGGTCGTGTTCAATAGTAGAAATGAAGTGAGTTATAGTTTTTTTTCAAGCGCGAGTAAACTCCAGTCGTGCGTCGGAGCTGACACACACAATTTTTTTTTTTACTTTTTGACTTAATTTTCCATTTCGTGTCATAATTTTACATCTGTGTAGGTGGTACTTAATTTCATTACTAAAAGTCTAATTTTGGCAGAGAAATGTCCAGTTGAGCGAAGTGTAGAGAGGGACTAAGAAAGCAGACCCCACCACCATGTGGGATTAAATGTACAGGAGAGAGGTCTAATAGTGGCAAAGAAAATTGATTGTGACTGACTAAATCGTGGGTCCGCAATGCTAACGGACATGACGAAACTATAAGGGTTCAGATTTTTGCTATTTTGGCTTCGAAAAAAAAATAAATCATGGACCTACTTAAATATATCAAGCGGTAAAATTTACACGGACCAAATAAATATCTTGATTTTTTTTGCATTGTAATACACAATTTTTTTGGACGAAGACTAAAAGACAAATGATAAGCCCTTGACATCATCTCACCTGATTGGTGACAATGATGCCGAAGATGGAAGCAGGCTAATCAACATTCCCCAACGCAATGGGGAACCGGCTACCTTATATTCATACCGGAACACATCAATGCTGATGTTTGGCGGCAAGACTTAGATAAGATGGTGGTAGCTAGCCAGGCGGGTTTGGAAAATGACGTACCACCAACAAAACCGAGTCTTACAAAGCTTACGCCGGGTATCGAATCCGCGACCTCCAAGTGTGAAGCCAATGGACTAACCATTACGCCACAGAGGCAGTTAAAAATCAGTGGTAATGACGTGTTTGATCAGCGATTTATGATCAGCGGAAAAAAGGAAATAAGACCACCCTCACCTCTTCTACTCCACTACACACCACTACCAAAGAGTAGGGAATACTCTCGCCCCTTCGTCCTGCCTCCAACCCCCTCATTCCCCCTCGGCCTCTTGCCCCTCAATAAATAAATAAGTCTGCTTAATATCCCTTGCCCCTCAATAAGTAAAATAAGTCTATGCCTAATGCCTAAAATGCCTAAAATCTGGTAAAATGAGAGATTTATGAGGCGGTTACAAATAAAATAGTAACTGCCTATTATATCTGAACAAAACATTAAATAGGTACCTTGAGTAAAATCCGGTAAAATGAGAGATTTATGAGGCGGTTACAAATAAAATAAGAACTGCCTATTACATCTGAACTAAACATTAAAAACCTTGAGTAAAATCCGGTAAACGAGAGACTTAAGAGGCGGTTATAAATAAAATAGAAGTTAAGACAGTGTTATTTGATTTATTTACCTTTGCTAGTTATACATTGGTAAAAATATTATGAATGCTATGAAACAATAATTGTTATTTGACTTAGCATTTGGATTGTAACAATAAATTCACGCATGCATGGTGGTTAATGGGACGACTGTGAGACACCCACCGCGGGCCTGCGGCGTGGAGCATACTCTCCGTTCAGAGCAAGCCACCAGCCATTGCATTATATGCATTGTTCGAACTTCGAGTGTGAAAGAAACATAATGATGCAAAGCGTCATATTGAACCAGTAGTACTTTATCTTATGTGCCTAAGAAATAAAGATTTCCTAAAATATTTTACAATTGATCATGAAACTATTTAAGAAAAGTAAGCAAATTTCACATAAATTCAGTACATTTAAAATCAATATAAACTTCATACAAATAAAGTTTTCTCAACTAACCCTTAAATTTTTAAATGTGGTATTAGATAAAAGATTTGCAAATAAATATGCCTATATTTATAAACAACCAAAAAGTAGATCTTTGTCAACAGTGTACTTAATCTATGTCTGTAAGGTTATCTTGAAGTTGTTCATGATACAGGCATATGTGTATTATATCACTTACTTACCTAAAATAAAGATGTGGGTAACACAAATACTAAAAGCGAGTTCAACTTTTAAAGGCCACAATAATTTAGGTAATATGATAAATAAACAAATGTTACCCTATAATTGGGTAAGGGCTATTTGCAAACAATTCTTACAAGTTACAAAGTCACCCAATCTACCCTTTACATAGATATATGCAGATCTGTCCTGTTGTATAAATATTTATTGTTATGCGCCCACGTCTTAGTCTAGACAATTTCAATCGCAGATAACTGATGGCCTTCATTTACTCTAGACTTTCCTTATTCCGCTGTGCGGCATTCATTCTCAAGGTCTGGACTCACAGCACCAGCTCGCTATTTCTCTCTCCGAGATCTCTAATTTTATCCTCAAGATTTGCTAATACATAACAAGTTATTTTAGTTTCTGGGGCACCAACCAAAAACAATAAAGGCATAGTAATCATCTCGGTGTCTGCTTCTAATACTGCGATAAATTATAAGATTCTCGGCTTGGGATATGAGTAAGGAAAGGAAAGCAAAAAAATAATATTTTTTTAAAAAAAATCAGTTTTTGCCAGTTTTGATTTGATTGATTACTTTTGGCATTCAAGATTCCTACCAAGTGCGCCTAAGAAGTGGTGGCGTTTTATTTATACAACAGTCCAACGAACTAAACAGTAAATAAATGCATTACAAAAACATTAATTATACCACCAAAGCCACAGTATTTCTACAGGATAAAAAAACATTATGTTTAAAGTTTAGAGCAACAGTTAATTACCTTAAGTAAACGGTACCAATATTTGAGGGTAAGCAAGTAGATTGGGTAATAAGATGTGAGAAACCTAGAAGGTGCTTCCTTCTGGGGGCTGCGACAGCTTCATGTTTTCCTTGAGCGTCATGAGGCGTCGCAACTCTTGCAGAACTGTCTTAATGGTATAATCGCGCTGCCATCTCGCCAAAATGGGGACAAGTCTATTATCCACCTAAGAACAAACAACAAACTTGGTGAGTCAAATTATTTGACAGTTGTCAGCCAGCTATGTTTCTAACTTTAAAGAAGGTTTAGATTCCAAAAGCACATAACTATATGAGGGGTGTAAAAGCAAAGTGACCTCAGTCCATATTTGGTGGTTTTTAATCTGTGAATGTCAAGTTTTTCTTTGTGTCTATGGCTATATGTCAGCAAAAAATTTTAGGTGCAAATACGCTTCAGTCTCGAGTAAATCTATTTTCTAAAACGACTTTAGCAGCAAACCCGCCTCATTCCAATACAAACTGTATTCATGTAAAACAAAAATGATGGATTCTCGATTTTCAGTGACATAGGACTGAGGTCACTTTGCTTCTATACCCCCTCATATGGGACGCGCAGGTCCGAAGTCTTTTGAGGAGAGCTTTGTCCAGTAGTAAATGTCTTTAGATATGGAAAGTTGTATCGCAGTTGACGAAAATAAAGGTAGAAAAGCACTTACAAGTCCAGTCTGACTGTTGACACAGTTCATGTTGATCCTAGATATAAACCTTGCAGTTGGAGGTTCATCAGGGTACCGAGTGCCGCATTCAACTTTAAGAGAATACATCCTATTTTCATATGGAGTCTGGAATAAAATAAGATTCAGTTAAATTATTTTAAACAAATTGTTATTTTTCATTTTTTGTGTAATTAAGTAGCTTTGTGATCCTGGTGGATAGCACAGTGGCTTTACAGTGGGGTTCACCGCTAGCCCTACAACCTCCACCAATCCAGACTTTGCCCACATGTGTTGAGCATCACTTAACCTTCTTGGGTTTGAGAAAAGCCCGTGCCCCAGCAGTTGAAAGGTTATGGGATGATGACAAGTACAGGGGGTTGTCACCTTCAGTCACATTTGCAGGTTCACGCCTGTAGATGTGAGCCACACAACCAGTCGTGCACAAGTGCAACTATCTATCTTAGAAGGTTCCTCACAATGTTTTCCTTTACCATTTGAATTCGAAATGATGAAAATAATACCACAGTATAACATAGATTATTAGTTTAAATAATCTATCTCATACCAGCAGAATAAACAGACAACGATGTGACCATGGCAATATTAAAAAAACCGGCCAAGTGCGAGTCAGAACCGCACACATAGGGTTTCGTACCATCATACTAGATGGCGCTAGTATCTTCATGTTTTAGAAAAACACATTTTTCACTTTTTTTTATATTTCAGGTCATTGAATGAAAGGTAAATTGCGGTTTATGATTTATGACGTATTAAAAAAACATTTATTACTTTTTTATACATTTCAGTTCATTGAATGAAAGGTATATTGCGGTTTGCTTGATTTAAATTAAAGCTTAAGACAACGGGAAAGTCACAACTCTTTCATTAGTACATCAAAATATTCAAAGCTTTTCCGGCAAAGAACTACAAATCGAAATGTTTTTGGATAAATATTTGGTTAATATACTTTGTATCACCAAAGACTGGCTAAAGAAAATCAAATGATGTTCAGCTTTGATAATTATTATATGGCCAGTTCCTTCAATCGAAAGGTTGCCCAATGTGGATGCTCACTTATTTTTCTTCGTAATAACTTAAAAGCCAAAGAACGTAAAGACATGGTCAAGCTTTCGGTTGAGAGAAATATTGAATTATCCTGTGTTGAATTGGAGAAACATGTCATATTATGTGTGTACAGACCCCCAAAGGATGAAAATTTCTTAGTTTTCGAAAATGTATTAGAAGATGCCTTAAGTATATTAAGCAAAGGTGACAAATCTATCATTGTTTGCGGAGATTTTAATGTAGATATCCTTGAAAAAACAAGTTTAACAACAAGATTAATAAGCTTATTTAAGTCGTTTGATCTAGATTTTTTGTTTAACGAGCCTACTAGAGTGACAGCAACATCAGCTACATGTTTAGATAATGTTTTCTGTAATTGCGAACACAGACAAAAAAGTATCATAAACTGTTTAAAATCTGACCACAGTGGTCAGCTTGTACTATTTCCAAGTGAAAGAAGTAGAGAAATAATTACAGTTCAAACCAGAGATTTGTTACCATAGATGGGTTATGCACTAACAAACAACATTTAAAAATCGAATCCATTTACACACACAATTTAATAGGTTGTTCACTTCCTTTGCACCGAATGCTACTAAGAAAAGAGATGCCAATTGGCATCTTTTTATTGCTTCACTTTTTGGACGCATGTAACCTATCTACCTCCCCTTATATATAGCATATCTCTGGTTCAAACGAGACCTGTCACTACTCAAAGATTAGAGATGTACAAAGATGTATAACTTATACTTGTCCAAAAGCTACCAAACTCAATGTTAGATCAACTAGACCCAAATAGTTTTTTCAACTTATTTTTTGTAATGCTCAGTACAGAGTTTTAAAATATATTCAAATTGAAAACAATTAACGTAAATCAAAAATTCAAGTTTAGTGACTGGGCAACTGTAGGTATATACAAGAGTAGAGAAAATTTGTTTTCGCTTTACGAACAAAAGACATACAACTTTGATCTTAAGTTTGTTGAGAACGTTAAAAATTATTCAAAATTATTTAAAAGAGTTTGTTTGGCAGCTAAAGCCAACTTCATCTCTAAGAAAATTAAATATTCTGAAAATAAAGCTGTTTGGAACGTACCTAATTAATAAAGAGACAGAGAAAACGAAGCCGCGAGAGAAACAATATGTGTTGCAAACTGATCCTGGTCTCATTTCTGAAACCTCGGAGGTAACAGAAGAATTTGAATCTTTATTTACAAATGTTCCACTCAAAATAACCGAGAGCCTCGACTCGTCGCCTATTCTCGCAAATCAATTACTTTTTGAAAATGTACCAAAGTGCGAAGAAGACTTCACATTTCGAAAAGTTAATCCACACACAATTGTAAAAGCTTTTAAGATGTTGAAACTAAATAAAAAACGGTAATTTGAAGAACTAAAAAACCCGACTGCGTTTCTGTGTAATTTGGAAATGAAAAACCATAAAACAAGAAAGTCGTCATACCCGATTGCACTTAACTTAAGAAAAATTGTAGCAGTCGGGACCCATTCTAGAAATGGAGGCATAGTGAATTGAGAACACATACCTATATTACATGGCAGATTACTCCAATATACTGACTAGACGGCTGACTTTCTAGAATGGGTCCCGACTGCTACAATTTTTTTAAGTTAAGTGCAATCGGGTATGACGACTTTCTTGTTTTATGGTTTTTCATTTCCAAATTACACAGAAACGCAGTCGGGTTTTTTAGTTTTTTAAATTACCGTTTTTTATTTTATACATTTTTTAGTTTTATTATTGAATGAGTTTGTATAGTAACCTATACACACATGACACACATTAAGATTACGCAGATTATTAACTTATCAGTTGATAGAATAATATTGCAGAGCGTGCCAAACATTTGAATTTGGCGCCAAAAGTCCGCCATTTTTTTTTCCTTTTGATATACCCAGTGTCACACACACAGTAAATACGTATCTAACGACACCTCTCAAACTAAAATCTATCGAGCCGTTCAGGCTGCAGTGCGTGCCTAACATTGGAATTTGGCGCCAAAAATCCGCCATTTTGTTTTTTTTTCATTTTGATATACCCAGTGTCAATCTCACAGTAAAAACGGATATAACGACAACCCTCAAGCTATAATTCATGGAGCCGTTCAGGCTGCAGAGCGTGTCAAACATTTGAATTTGGCGCCAAAAATCCGCCATTTTGTTTTTTTATTTTGATATACCCAGTGTCACTCTCACAGTAAATACGAATCTAACGACACCGCTCAAGCCAAAATGCATCTAGCCGTTCAGGCTGCAGAGCGTGCCAAACAATTATACATACATACATACCCTCGAAAAACAACCCTCCTTCTGGCGCAGTCGGGTAAAAATACTGAGGATCTTTGGGGATGTCTGTTAATTTAATAAAGTCCGTAATTGAAACTTTAGCCCCTTACTTGGCCGATCTATTCAACATTTGTATTGATTAGGGAGTAGTCCCGGAAAATCCCGGTCCCGAAAGCTCCGGGATTTCCCGGGAAATAGCGTACACCAAAGCACCGGGACTAAAATTCTCTATCCCGGTAATTTTCGTTACTTTCGGGACTGAGTTTAAAATTTTGCATTATTGCTCATGTCCTTCAACTGGCGGGTAATAATGTGTTCTATAAAAAAAAACGGCCAAGTGCGAGTCGGACTCGCGCAAAGTAGGGTTCCGTAGTCTTTTAAAAAATAAATGTTTTTTAAAAAAAACATTTTACATATCGAACTGCACATCTTAAGTTGGTCGACTATTTCTCTTATACTAAGAAAGCCTACTTAGCCGTGATAGTTTTCCTTTTAAATTCATTATATAGAATACTTTCATAATTTATTTCAAATTTCCAAATATAGCGGTTATAGCCCGACAATTACAATAATTCTAGACTAAATTCTACGAAGAAAACTATCGAAACTAAAAAAACTCTAAAAGTGCTTAATATATAGGCTATGATTGTTAACATAAATAAAAATACTTAATTTTATAGTTATTTACAAAACTTGGTTACCAAAGCTGTTTATGTATGAAAGTTAAAGAGAAATATATCTTAAAACAACTGCCCTAATAATGTTGTCATTTTCCGTTTCAATACTTTACTTAGGGACCGTCGAAATATTTGCCTTTAACCTGGGCACATTTAAAAAAATAAAAAACGCCGTCTTATAGAAAATTTAATGCCTAAATATTTGCAATGTCTAGAAATTCACTATACAACTGCGCAGGATCACAATTTCCGCCGACCACATAGCAGTGAAATGCTTCGCATGATAGCCAAAATTTTAAAGCGCACTGGTTGTGGTGCGTTCGTAAACTAACCTGAAGGAGTAGAAACATCTCAATTCTCACAATCCGTTGACAGTGAACTGCAACCTGAAGCTGAGTTAAGTAAGAAAGAGGAGCTCAACGCTGAAATACTAAAAGTTTCTCATAGAGCTCGAGTTGGACATGCTCAACAAGAAGACTTAGATAATGAAATGGCTTTGTTTGAAAACGGTGGTGATGGTGGTTGCCATTTAGGTATGGCTTCTGATTACATCCAAACGATCCCTTCCACCAGCATAAAAACAGAACGAATATTTGTGCAATAAAATTAGATCACGTCTAAACGGTAAAAGCGTTCTTTAATTATCTCCTAATTACTTCAGATAGTTGTTATTTCTACGTTATATCTACGTCTAACAAGCAGCTTTGATGTAGTTCATATGTTTCATTTGTAAGAAGAATTATAATTTTGATACTATTATTATGTTAATATTTAATTCCTTTATTCTTGCTTTTCCACTTTAGTTAATGTTAAAACTTTATTTGATTTCGAAACTGTTGATTACTGGAAAAAAATTAAACAATAAAGCTTTAAGAAAGATTAATTTAAATTTATTTGAATGTTATTTTCCTTGAGCTTTTATATTTATTAAAAAAAAGTCTGTTAAAAGTAATTATAGTTTTTGGCTAGTTTGATTGCGATAATAGGGATGACGACAGCATCAGAAATAAATTATGAACTCTTGATCACTAAATTGCCCTCCTACTTAAGTTTAAACTTAGAAAAACCTCACTCGTTTTGTTTTTTTTCATCAGGTCTTCGATTTTTAACTCACCAAAATCACAAAATGAGTACACAAATGACGTTGCAAAAATATTTTTTTGTAAAGTTTTTATTGACAATTTTGAATACAGAACATAAAACAGATATGTATGGTATAAAGGCGTACTTATCCCTTACGGGATCTCTTCCAGTCAATCAGATGACTACTTGACTAGCTTTTGTCATCCCTATTTTGTAGAATACTGTTTCTACTAATAAAAAAAATTAGTTTACTTTCAGTGGTGTTTTGAAGCGCTCTAAGCAGTTTTAATAATCGGCGATTATTAGATACATGAGAAAAAAGCAACAGTTACCGAAAGTCCCGAAAATCCCGGGTGTCCCGGTTCCTTTAAGAGCTAATCCCGAAAGTCCCGGGACTCAGTTATAGAACCGGGACTTCATTCCCTAGTATTGATACTGGAGTGCTTCCGGATCTCATGAAATTTAGTAAAGTTGTTCCACTCTTCAAGTCCGGAGAAAAGAAAGACCCTAGTAATTATAGGCCTGTTTCTGTGCTACCAGTTTTGAAAAAGGTTTTTGAAAAAAAATATATTAAATCAAATGTTGACTACTCACTTTAACATCAATAAATTGCTACATAACCTGCAGTTTGGCTTTACAAAAGGGCGGACAACAACGGACGCGGCAGTTGAACTCATTAAAAACATATATGATGCTTTTGAGGAATCCCAAAACGCGATAGGGATCTTCTGCGACTTGTCAAAGGCATTCGATTGTGTGGAACATAAAAATCTGCTTGTAAAACTGGACCATTACGGTGTTAAAAATAAGGCTCTAGATCTTTTAGAATCATATTTAGTAAATAGGACACAAAAAGTACAAACAAATGGTACGAAATCAATGGGTTCTCAGGTTAAGATAGGTGTGCCTCAAGGTTCTATTTTAGGACCTTTCCTTATTTTAGTTTATATTAATGATCTACCATTCATATAAACTATATATGAATCATATAATCATTATCTTCTCATTATATATGAATCATATCATCAGATAATCATTGTCGAAAATTGTGTTGTTTGCGGATGATACATCACTAGTTGACAGAAAAACTGATATGTCTGACGAAGTAAGCGACACTCTTTCAAAAGAATACAATTGTTTTACCATAAATAACTTAGTCTTAAACGCAAAAAAGACCAAATGTATTAAATTCACATTACTTAATGTTATTGAAGTAAACAACAATGTATCCTTAGCTGGTAATGTATTAGAATTTGTAAATCTAAGTGTGTTTTTAGGATTAACTGTAGATTCAAGGCTTCAATGGGGCCCGCATATAGAAAAACTAGCTGGCAGGCTTAGCTTATCTTAGTATTGACATGAGTGGTGCATGCTCGCTTAAATGTTTGTGCGGATGGTGGCGCCTCGGGAGCCGGGTCGTTCCCTTCCCTCTAATATGGTTGATGGGAGCGATGGCTGATTCTCGCGTTATACTCGTGACCGGGTGCTGTCCGTGTGAACTGGCCTACTCTTGTCAAAGGTTTCAATGACATTCAATAATTGTGTATATAACTTTTCGTGTCATATTGTTTTCATGTTTTAATGACATAATCTGGTTTATTTCTAGGATTTAATTTTGACATTATAAACTAATTAATTATTGTTTATTTCTTGATTTTTCACAAATGAAATTATGTTATTATTAATTTATGACTATCAGAAAGAGTGTAACTTGCACCTATTTTGAATAAATATCTTGAATCTTGATGATTTATGACGTATTAAAAAAACTACTTACTTAAACTACAATTTTCGCTGGAAGTTTGCATGGAAAAGTACATCATATATTTTTTTTTGTTTTATTATAAAAGTTAGGGGGGGACGGACACATTTTACCATTTTGGAAGTGTCTCTCGCGCAAACTATTCAGTTTAGAAAAAAATGATATTAGAAACCTCAATATCATTTTTGAAGACTTATCCATAGATACCCCACACGTATGGGTTTCATGAAAAAACATTTTTGAGTTTCAGTTCTAAGTATGGGGAAACCCCAAAATTTATTGGTTTTTTTTCTATTTTTGTGTGAAAATCTTAATGCGGTGTACAGAATACATCTACTTACTTTCAACAGTATAGTTTTTATAGTTCCGGGAAAAACTGGCTATGACATACGGTCAGACAGACAGACAGACAGACATGACGAATCCATAAGGGTTCCGTTTTTTGCCATTTGGCTACGGAACCCTAAAAACAGACTGCATAAAAACTTAACCCCATTTGGCCAGTCAGTTAAAAATGTTTCCTATGTCAAAAGACGAACCTAACCTTGTACACCAAAATCGAAAATGTACAGAAAATATGCAATAAAATGATTTATTAAAGGATACCACGTAATAAAAAAATATGGCATATCTAAATATTATTCAGATTCATTTCAAACAAAAAAAAACTATTTTTTACAAAATACATATTACTTAATACTTTAATCATCTTAGCAGCTCATATTATATATACAGAGTGTAACAAAATTGGTGTAGGTCCCGTTAACTGGGGCTTCTACTCATCAAACTGAACAACTTTTGTTCTACGACTTTACAAAAATCGCAAAAAAAAAACTTTACTCTTCATAGAAATCGATCAGCTGATCGACCAATTTTGTGCATGGAGGAACCAATTTTTTTGAGAATTAACTATGGGTCCTAGGGATAGGGAAAGTTGTTCAGTATGATGAGTAGAACCCCCAGTTAACGGGTCCTACACCAATTTTTTTACACCCTGTATAAATATAAATATAAAAAAATATTAAAATGTTTATTTCTGTACCAAAATATTTGTGTCATAGAACAATGTTGGGAACACCAAGTATTGTATTGTATTAGGTGAACCCGCTCTTCCATATCAAGTTAATTTAATATACTGGAACAAATAAACAAATAACTATCTACAAACTATACTATACGGCGGTCCTAGCTCTTACCCCACTGACAATACTTTAATACAAAAATTTAGAACTAAACAACATACTCTTATTCTGAAATTAAAACACCAAAGAATAAAATACGAAATATATGGGTTTAATTTATTACAACAGATCTAATATAATATAAAACTCAACTACTTTCCGAGTAAAAAAATATAGACTTTTAATATGATAATTACTTCCTGGCTCTTTCATACTCAACACATTTACATATTCCTGTCTCACTCACGCACCAATACACAATGCTTAATGCCATTCTAACCTGTTGCATTCGATGTTTTGAATCAAAAACACTAACATCCCAACATCAACACTTTTCTCAAACACGACGGGTGACGACCAGCCAGTCAGTGAGGTTATTCATACTACAAATACTCTACTTGTGATAACTATGAGACCTCTTCTCAAGTAATATGATATTTACTCCTCAACCCTTCAAGCAGGGCATCATCCAATCAGAATGGTTACTTTACACTGCTCAAGTGGGTCGTCATCCGATTCAGATGAAAAATGATAAATTTTAGCATACTTACACTGTTCTGATCTCTGTCAAACTATACCATAATACTGTGGAAGGACTGATACATCAATATTTTTTGTTTACTAGCTGTTTCCCGCATCTTCACCGTGTGGACAACGTTTCTATGACTATTCGAGGTGCGCAGTATGTGAGACGCAAGTGGCTCGCGAGCGTGAAAAAAGTAGCCTATGTGTTAATCCAGGTCCTAATCTGTCGAACTACCAAATTTCAGGCAAATCCGTTCAGTAGTTTTTGCGAGAAAGAGTAACAAACATACATCCATACATCCTTACAAACCTTCGCATTTATAATATTTGTAGGATTTGAATAATTCTATAGATTTTATTTCCAAAATAAAGGTTTCTATATTTTTTTGTGTCAGATTTCATACAAACGTCACAAAAAGTTGTTTGCAAAAAAATTGAATCTTGCTTAAATTGATATACATAGAAAGAAGATTTCTTTACCTAACACAAACAGTATTTAGTTTTTATAGATTTGATACAAAAATACAGAGAAAACCTTGGATATCGGCAAAGCACCAAACAGACTACTGTGCACCCAATTTACTCTCCCCGCGTGAGCTCTGGTTTGGTTTGGTTTTTTCTTCCTACCAATCAGAACTTGTATGCTTGACATTATAAGAAAGTCAAAAGATATCATTTCAGACAACAGCATCCAAAGAAAACAAAGAAAGGTAAACAAATTTAGGTTCACTACTACTTGTCACTTTTAATGATTCACCACTGCCTAATTTGGTATGATTCCAATGTTGTAATGACGTTTATATTATTGACAAAATATATAAATTTGGGCTCGTTTTCAAAAACTCCATAGTACTTACTTTGGTCACGATGGGAATCGAACTTTGCACCTCTGGATTGGTAACAGGGACTTTATGGCTGAGCTATTGATGCCATTTATTATTGAAATGGACAAAAATCTTACCCTTGGGGGCCCAATTATCATGCCAGTCCAGTGAGTGAGAGTCATATCATCGTCACTTTCCAAGCCCCAAGATATAGTGCCATCACCCACTCCCTTTTGGCCTTGTTCAAGCTCTTCTAGGAGACGAAAGTTTCGGGGTACCACTGTTAAACAACAATAACATAAAAAGCATTGCCTAGATTCAAATAAAACGTACTGAGAAACGATTGCAGAATATCCTTTTAATTAGCAAATCAACTCACCAACGCCTGATGACGGATTTGCCATGATTAGTTTTACCGGCGCGCACTACTTGGTACTGAAAAAATAAACTTTCTTGAAAGCGTCTGACACACGGTATTTACTAAAAAAAAATATTATTTCAGTTTCTTTCTACAAACTTTCAATCACATAAATATTTTGCCGATGTAATTTATTTCCATTTATTTTATTAATAAAACGCAAAGGCAGGTTAGCAGTTTTTTTTGCTGACAGAAAACCTACTGTCATGTCATGCCACTCTATATAGTCTATAATTTAGTTTATGATGTTTAGCCACACCACACTCTTGTTTAAGAAGGTTTGTTGAGGTAACGCCAAAGATGACGGAGCGAGTGTGTGTACCAAAGATCTAATTAGGTACGCACTGTATTAGTCATCTTTGGAACTATTATCGTACTGAAGACATTGCTGTCCATCTTTGAAACGGACACTAGTATAATATAATAGTAAATATAGGTCATCTTTGGCACGGTAGCAGAATGGATCTTTGGTATCTTCCTTTGAGTATACATTCTGTAAGTATAGAGCGCGTATTTCATAGTGACAACAGTAGGCACGTGTGAGAACAAGGCGATGTTCCGCCTATTAGCGCTATTGGTCATAATCGACTGCTTGCGGTGCGTGGAAAATTCCTAGCAGTGTCCAGTTCCTAAATGGTCAAATGTGCAGCAAAATCGTGTAAAAACGATACTGGAAAACACACTAAATATAAATCCAGTGTAATATTTCATCGAAACGTCATTTTTTTATAATTTTAAGCTTAAAAATAAACAAACAATCGGGGGTGAAGGAGTCGTGAGGGACGGGAGCGAAGTGTTCCGCGCGCACTACCCCGCACCTCCACTTTTACGCAAAAGGTAAACAAAAGTACATGGAATTAACATTTGAAACTGTCAAATCCATACTAAGTTTGTTTACTTTGTGCTTTTTTTGGTTGATATAAGGTATAAATAGTGATCTGACGCATTCGGTAGTAGTATAAATACTATCGATATTTATGTGAAAGTTTAATCTCTTTAAAAAAATAAATTTTATTGAAGATATTAATATAAGTATTGAGTGTTTATTTCTTTTTAAATTGATTCATTTTTTTTCATCCTTTTGTTTCGTAATTTTTAGTTTTAAGTAAAAACTGGAATATTTGTTTGTAACAATTGTAAAACAAACTTGAAAAATTACTTAATTGTTTTGTTAGGCTGTAACTGTACATAAGTTTTTCCTTTGTCACCTTACAATGTACCTCGTATCAATAAGCTGAGCCGTCACATATACACGTATCTTGAAAATTACTCTAACCTATTTTGATACACTGTTCCTTAAGTTGAATTAAATGTAAGCCAATACAAAAGAATGGTCACATCCGATTATAAGTTTCAGAAATATGCGTGGACAAACATGCATACTCTATAATTGTATATGTGTTTGGAAATTATAGAACCAGACCGTTACAATGTGTCATTATCCTCACCTTTGGGTACATCTGACCATTGTCTGGTGAAATCTGTACTTTCTTATTCACCTCCCGATCTCAGCCCTAAGGGCACCAGACGGGTATGGCGGTACAAGTCAGCAGATTGGGATGAGAGCCACTTTTTTGCATCTTATCCTTGGCGGCAGGCATGTTTTTCTTGTAGGGATCCGTCGAGCTGTGCGAACGAAATCTCAAAGGTAATATGTCAGGCGATGGAATATTATATTCCATTTTCTGACATTCCTTTAGAGAGTAAAGCTCGCCCGTGGTTTAGTGCCGAATGTTCAGTTGCTGAGGCACAAAAGCATTCGGCTTATCAGACGTGGGCCCACGCTCGGAATCTTAAAGCTCCGGACACGCGTGTCAAGAAGAAGCCATTTAACAAAGCCGCCAAGTCCTACAAAAAGACGCCGCGCAGGGCTCGTTTCGACCATAATAGCCACATAGGATCAAAACTAGCTTCATATCCTTCTGGGAGTAAGGCGTTTTGGTCCTTGGCTAAGTCGGTCGAGGCGAACTTTTGGCGCTCGTCTTTGCCTCCACTGCTGAAACTCGATGGAACGCTGGCTCATACGGCAACTGACAAGGCAAACCTGTTTGCCTCCATGTTTACCGAAAACTCACGTCTAGATACAGCGAATAGTATACTACTACAGTTACCTCCTTGCGGATCTACTATGCCCCCTATTCGTATCCGCCATAAGGAGGTACTCAAAACACTTCGTAATCTAGACGTGAACAAAGCCAGTGGACCTGACGGTATACCAGCTATAGTGCTAAAGAACTGCACTCCTGAGTTGTCTCCTATTCTGACACGTCTGTACCGCCTCTCTCTTAAAACAGGTATAGTCCCAAAGTCCTGGAAACTCGCCAACGTGCAGCCTGTGCCCAAAAAAGGGAGTCGTGCATACCCGGAAAATTACCGTCCCATAGCAATCACCTCTGTAATCTTTAAGATTATGGAGCGTGTATTGAACACCCGCATTTTGGCATACCTAGAAGACAATGACCTCCTAAGTGATCGACAATACGGTTTTCGTCAAGTTCGGTCTACTGGAGATCTTCTAGTGTATGCTACGCATATATGGAGTGAGGCCATCGAGAAACACGGTGAGGCTCTCGCCGTGTCTCTTGACATCTCGAAGGCTTTTGACCGAGTCTGGCACGCTAGCCTTATTGGCAAACTTCTTTCATACGGACTGCCTATGGGCTTGTGTAACTGGGTATCTGATTTCCTGAGGGAACGGTCTATTCGAGTAGTCATTGATGGCTGCTCCTCTGACCTATTGGCAATCGATGCCGGGGTACCTCAGGGGTCTGTTCTTTCCGCCACTCTTTTCTTGCTACACATAAACTATCTGCTGACACCGGGTATTATTGGGTATGCAGACGATAGCACAGTTGTGGAAAGATACCTATCCAGTGCACGAGCGAACAGCGCTGAGACGCTGTCTTTGAGAGAGGCCATGATCGAGCGCATGAACCTATCGCTTCAGGCAGTGTCTGATTGGGGTGATTCCAACCTCATAAGGTTCAATGCCTCTAAGACACAGGCGTGACTCTTTTCCGCTAAAAGGAGTCCTTTCAACTTGACTCCTACTTTCCGGAATGAATTCGTTCAGATATCTGACCATCTTGAGCTTCTTGGCGTGGAAATAACACCTAATCTCAATTTCGGTAGATACATTGAGTCCAAGGCCAAAGTTGCTGCAATGAAGCTGGGTATTCTCTCTAAGGTGAGACGGTACTTCACACCTGGAAGGCTTCTATCTTTATATCAAGCACAAGTCCGTTCTTGTATGGAGTACTGTTCTCACCTTTGGAATGGATCAGCCCGCTATCAGCTGGATACCTTGGACGATATCGACCGGCGCGCTCAGAGACTCATTGGTGACGATGAGCTTGTCAAAAACAAGCTCCAAAGCCTTGAGCATCGCCGCAAAGTTGCCTGTCTTTCGGTTTTCTATCGAATTCATTTCGGAGAGTGTGCTCAAGAACTTCACGACCTCATTCTCCCAGCTCCATTCCACCTTCGGTCAACGAGGCGCAGGGGGAGGTTCCACCCCTTTGTTGTTGATGTTCAGCCTATGCGCACGAAGCGTTACGCTTTCTCATTTATTATGCGGACAGCGATGGAGTGGAACTCCTTGCCTGCGTCTGTGTTTCCCGACTCCTACAATTTGGGGATCTTCAAGGCGAGAGTGAATAGGCATTATTTGAGTTTGCGTGTACCATCATCGACTACATCGTCACTTACCATCAGGTGAGATATAGTCAAACGCACTCAATTTTTTAATAAAAAAAAAAGAAAAAAAACATCTTATAGGGACTTGATCTCAATAAACGAGCGAACGTTAGATAACTCATGAATAATGATACAGACTAGTCTGGTAATATCAAGTACTTATCACTTTTTTACTCGACTACTTACAAGAAGTAATGGGAAGAAACGCCAGACTGGATGGGTAGATAGATAAATAACTTGCACTAATATAGTAGGAACAGGTGTGATCCAGTGCTCCAGGTCCAATTATTGTTCAGAGTGAGGGGGATTTCTTGATAAACTTTTTTTCTGTTTCACAAACAGAGAGCACTTAAAAGTTTCAGCAGGAATCAAATAAAACTTTCCCATAATATAGACAAACGCACTCAAATTTTTAATAATAAAAAAAAACTGACTCCCACTAACCCACAGTACAATGTTGTACCAAAGGGGTCTGGTTTCTGAAATACAGGGTTACCCTAGCTTAGAAACCAGCGCAACAAATTGATGCAAGCAAGTATTTTATTTTTAAAATTCCATAGCTATCCTAAGTGTTATCCTATTCAATGTGTAAAGTACTTAGAGATTGATATAACTCAATAAAAAATAATTCTTATTCTTACTTAAAAGCCAGTTTAGTAGCAAATATTAAAAAAATATTTACAGTTATTAACTAACATAACAACATTATCAAATAGATAACCAGTTGACCATTATCCAAAACAAAAGCATTGCAACAGGTATATAACGGGCATAAAAACTAGCAAAGCATCCGTAAATAGAGGGAAAGGGAGAAAACAGGGAAGGGGAGAAGACAAAGATCATTATAATTTAAGTTACTGTTAAAGAAGGTAAGATCGATACAGTGTTTTAAAATTACCTAGCGAATCGGCGCTACGAATAGGTGGAGGGAGGTCGTTCCAGCATTTCGTGGCTAGATATTTGAAACTACCCCGAAATGCTGCAGAAGCATGTCTCGGACAACAAAGTAGATTTGCAGATGCTCTGGTTCCATAGCTATTAATTTGGCTAGACCATACAAGTTTATTATATACACTCAGGCTTTTTATATTTAACTACGCCAAAAGAAAAGTTGCAAAGAACAATTTATGTCGTTTATCCATTTTTCAATGATTTGCCTTATTTTAAAAAGGTGTTATATGCGTTCTAGTCGGAATATGGAAACAAAAACGCGCACAGGCATTCTGGACGCGTTGAATCAATCGTCTACCTTTGCCTGTTAAGCAATATCCATACACAGATATACAGTAGTTTAGTTTTGATAGTACTAGTGTTTTTCATTTCTTTATATATGAAACTGTAATTAAATTTTTTGGTTAATTAACTTACGTACCCCAAACTGTACATCTAGGTGTGAGTAGCAATGTTTATTTTTATATGTAGGTATTAGGAAGTAAACAATATCTCAACATAGCTCGTAGAACAGATGGCCCTGGGGGCAATAAAGTTCTCGAGTGGCAACCGCGCACCGGAAAACGTAGCGTAGGCAGGACTCTCACTCGATGGACCGATGACCTGGTGAAGTTCGTGGAAAGCCGCTGGATACGGGCAGCGCAAAACCGGTTGTCGTGAAAATCTTTGGGTAAGGCCTATGACCAGCAGTGAACGCCCTTGGACTGATATGATAATTATCCCATCAAAACATAAATGTGAAAAGTAGCCAAGTTCGGTACAAAAAACAGAGATCTAAATGGGTAGGTACCAAATCTGCAGTGGTTTCTTAAACCATAGCTACGGTATCTCAAATTGAAATATTTATCTTAGACTTCTCCAAACATAAGAGAATTTACAGCGGATTTCAATTGTTTAAAAGAACTTTTGGTATGTTCTGTGCTACTAATGATGTAACTTTGCAAGTTTTCACAATCCAATTACATTATATTATATTAAAGTTTATTTTAAAAAGTAAGCTTTACTTGCTTGGTGGCTTGACTATTTTAACATGCTAAGTTACACCATTAAGTGGCACAGGACATAACAAATATTCTTTTAAACAACTGAAAACCGTTGTACGTTCTTTAATATTTGGAGAAGTCTAAAATAAATATTTCAGTTTGAGGTGCCGTAGCTATGATTTAAGAAACCACTGTCGTCTGTAGTACCTACTTTGGTACCTTCCCATTTAGATCTCTGTATTTTTGTATCCAACTTGGCTCGCCCTTTCCCATTTATGTTTTGTTGGGATATCTTTATTTTTTGTAGACTTATCATTTTATTTCCTCTATTCAAGTAACATACACATACATATAATATATTTTTGGTGGTGTGAAACCTTTAGTGCGCAGCCCGACTCGCAAATAGCCGTTTTTTGAATTTTTCGTTTGTATACGTTCAATAAACTACCTTGATGCCAATTTTCAAGTTTCTAAGTCACTTGAAAGTGGTCTATAATGTTGATGAGTCAGTCAGTCAGTCATAAAATAGTGATTTTCGGACATCTATATCTCAGAAATGGTAAAAGAAATATTTATGAAAATTGGTATTCTTGGTGATCGAGAGGATCTTACTAGACACACAAAATTGCAAGTGTGTAGTACAACCAGATTTTGAAATACTGTTAGGTCGAATGGCGCCTGAAATAGTTCGGGTAATAAAACCCACGAACAGTGTCGCCCTTTTCTTCTCAAACTTGGCTGACACACTGCCGTGTGCCTAGACAACTCATAAAACACATATAAATTCTTATAAGTAACTACGTACTATATTATGCTGCTGTAAAAACTTGGCTATCGATAATCCACTAAGGCAGTAGTGCACAGCAGCCCATCCTTATTTGTCACATATGCATCTATAAATAACTACAGCTCACTTGCCTTCGATGGTCATAAAGTAACCGATGTGATATGCGCACTCTATACCTACAGAATGCATACTCAAAGGTATCTCATATTATGTAAAGTGTGTTTTTAACTTTTCATTCAACAGAATTGTGATTTATGCCTCTTACTTTTTACCTGACCGCCTCAGAAAGAGGGTTACGTTTTTAGAGTGTATGTATGTATATAGATTTCTATGTTCCCTGCTACAGCCTGAACGGCTTGAAGGAAATGTAACGTATGAGGTACCGTTAGATTCGTCTTGATCTCATGAGTGGCATATGAGTAGGATACAGTTTTGCCGACTCGCCAATAAAAGGGGTTAACTTTTTACGCAGTCGGGTTTTTAATTTTTAATGAATTCCTAAAGTTATTGGAGTTTACTCCTTATGAATCGCTTTTCACATATACTATTCACCTTTATTTTAACTGCATTACATGATTACATCTTTAAACCATTTACTGTCTTCAGACATTGTTAAAAAACATTTAGTTTATCTAATTGATTGATAACGATTAGGTAAGTGAAGGGAAGTCAACAAATGTGTGCATCAAACCAAATTACGGAGACACGTCACGATCTTACGAGTTTACTCCTTTAGAATCCTTACTAATTTACAAATGTGAAAATGTGTTTGTTTGTTTGTTACCTTTTCACACTTCAACACCTCAAGGCTCAACCAATCTTGACGAATTTTGACAAGCAGGTAGCCTGTGTCACAGGGAAGGACATAGGCTACTTTTCATCTCGTAAAAATTGCATAGTCAGATTCCAACTGTACCAGGAACTCATGTCAGGAACTCCTGAGGGAACTAAAAAAATATATTTTTGGTTAATTTTATTAAACTTTTCAATGAACCAACGGTTTGCCTTCAAATATTCCTCCTCAAAGCAGAGTTCGGCTAAGGCGGCGAAGATTTCGGCGGGCTCAGTGGTCAATGGGAGGCCACGTATGGCCTGCAGCATGTTCAGGTACTGCTGCACTGTACGGTACTCGTCGCCGACTGCGGGGGTGAATCGTAACAAATTAGTAAAGGGGCGGGCATTGGGAGCTCGCCCGAAGTTCCTGGGCAAGCTTTTTATTGGCTGGTTGGGAAGGGTCTCCACTACCAAGGGCGGGTAACGGGCCTTCTTTGCCTGGCTGACGGCAGCAGTGGGGGCGGTGACCGGCTCCGTTATCTGCCACCACAACGGAGCCGGTCACTGCTGCCGTGGCTGGGGCCGGACCAGGCGGCATTGTGCGGGCTGCAAGGGTAGGCGGGCACTTTGACCTGGTCCGCATACGTCGGCTGAGCAGGAGGCACGACGGTGGTGGTGGTGGCTGGTGGCACGGCGCTGGGGGCAAGCTTCGCCAGGTCAAAGTATATATGTATATATATTACTACTAACGTACAGTAGGAACCGGGAATCGAACCCGCGACCCCCTGGTGGGAAGCGAATTGAGTAATCATTGATTTTTAACCGCCTCCGTTGCGTAATAATTAGTCCATTCGTTTCCCACCAGGAGGTCGCGGGTTTGATTCCCAACGGGGACAACTTTGTAAGACTCAGTCCATTCTACGGTCGGTAACTCGAGGTAAATGCTTTCCGAGTTCACGTCAACGGTTACGTGATTTGATTATACGTCTTCATTTTCCGTGGTGTAATGGTTAGTCCATTCGCTTCACACCAGGAGGTCGCGGGTTCGATTCCCAACGGGGACAACTTTGTAAGACTCAGTCCATTCTACGCTCGGTAACTCGAGGTCAATGCTCTCCGGGTTCACGTCAAAGGTTACGTGATTTGATTACGTCTTCATTTTTAAAGTATATCACATCATTCTTGATAATTATTATCAACGGTCGGTACCTCGAGATCAATGCTCTCTAGATCACGTCAAAGCTTACGTGTTTTTTTTATTTTGCGCGGAAATACGGTTTAACCGTACGGGGATCATTGAACTATTACTAGCGGGGGATGCGGGTTAGTTGGTTGCATGCACACCACATAAGCTATGTTTGAAGAACAATTTTATTCATGTAAGCTACCCACCAAGTATCCACTGTTGATTGTTACATGCAGTAAATATCTAACAAACATTTCGTGACCAATGCCGCCGGTGTGATTCAACCCTACCAGTATTCATGCCTGTAGATACGTCAGTTGTTTACATGTAAATCATTTTTCGCTCGTTTGTATGAAGTATCCGCTGTGTGGCCAGGTGTTCGAGTTGCCGGGCTAGGTCAGTGAACCAGACCGTGGCCGGGCGCCTCGGGGTTGGTGCGGGCGGTGGCGTTCGCGACTGCAGGCGCGGATCGCGTTACGACCAATGCGGCAAGGGGGTCACCAAACCCGCTGCAGCGGCGTGTCGCCAACTGCTCGGGCCAGTCCTCCGATCCAGTGCTGCGAAGCCGTCTGCTGGTCTTTAGCTGGAAGCCTGGTACCATGTCTCTGCGCAGACTTCTAGGTCTGTGGGTATCTGCAGGAGCTACGTATTTGCTGCTTCGAGGCAGGCAACGGTGAAGCTCTCCTCGGCAAATGGTGGCTCGGCAGGGGTCTCCAGTAGATGGCACTCGCGCTCCATCAGGTGCGCCGCGAACACTCTCAGCAGCTCTTTCAACCCGATCCGTGATTGGCACCGACGCGCGACAACCACGGTCGCTCCAACGCCGCGCCGATCTAGGCGAGAGTGGCTGCGGTGGGTGAGTACTCGCGCTCGCTGTGGGGGCGATGTCCTCCGCCGGGGCTTCATGTGAGGGGTGCCATCATGCGATATCCAGGCAGTCCCAGCTCCTCAGCTGCGGCTTAAGGTGGCGATTGGCCAACTGACCGACACTATATCGGAATAATGACTGAGATGATATGCAATCTTTGTGGTAATCAAGAGAATAAATTGGTATAGTGTCAACTGTGATAAAATGTCAAATAATGTCTACAAAATAACTCGTGTAATTTTTATGTTAAATAAAGCCTAATATCAAAGGTTTATCTGTATAGTTACTTCGATTTATTTAACATAAAATGGAAAAATTCCTAAGACCACATAGGTTTGATGTCGACCCTACCACGAACTTTCGACTCGACAGCGCAAAAGAATGGCAGCACTGGAAAATAACGTTCCATAACTTCTTAGCTGCACAGCAACCAGCGGATGCCGCAGCTCAACAGGAAGCAATATGGAACTCAACCAAGCTTCGACTCCTGGTCAACCATATCACACCGAGAGTGTACGCCAGCGTAAGTGAATACTCAACTTTCGACTCAATGAGACAAGCTATACTTGAAGCCGAAGAACATAATATACGCACGGCATTTACTCTACTAGACGACAGCACGCGGGCGAAACAATCGACGTTTACCTTCAGGCTTTAAAGCTATTAGCCAAAGACTGTGAGTATGTCAGCGTCGACGCTGAAACTAACAAGAACGATAGTATTCGAGGAGCGTTCATAGCGGGGATCTCATCTAAGAAGATACGCGAACGATTGTTAGAAAATTTGACGCTGACATTGGACGAGTCTTATAACAAGGCTCTTTCCATGGGACTTGCGGAAACTAACTGTGAAAACTTCGTATCAGCCCCAGAAGTATATTCCATCGTAAAAACTGATAATCCTACTGCGCCCCGAACTATCGATGAAGATGCGGACACTACTGCTGCTTCTGCATCAACCCCTAAACGGAAATGATTTTTTTGCGGTGGATCTATACATCTACGCAAGAACTGCCCAGCTGGAGATGTAACCTGTTCAAAATGTAACAGAAAAGGGCACTATGGCAAGGTATGTCGCAGCAAGAACCAGACTATCGCCTCGACAACACCATCAGAAGAGTGTGGCCACTGCGGTTGCATAACAGCTGCAGCACCGACGTCACTACGAAAAGCCATGGTCTCAGCATTCATCAAGGGCATTCGGGCTGAAGCGCTGATAGACACAGGGAGCTCTTTAAGCTTCATCAATGAAGACTTTGCAAATCTTTGCCAACTCAGGAAGAAACGATGCGATCAAACAATTTAAATGGCTTCTCTCTCTCACAAATCTCAGGTCAACGGTCTCACATGTCAAAATATCAAAATTGGCGATAACTTGTACGAGAATGTAAATCTTTTAATAGTGAGGAATCTCTGCGCTGACCTTATTATAGGGCACGACGTACTTGAATCACACTCAACGCTCGAATTTGCTTTTGGTGGTCCTAAAGATACCTTGAAGGTATGCAGTGTGGCTGCAGCCTCTGTTCCAGCTGTACCTCTATTTCCAAATGTCACTGCAGATTGCAAGCCGATAGCCATCAGATCGAGAAAGTATAGCACGGATGACCACGCGTTTATAAGGAGAGAAGTCGTGAAGTTACTAAAAAAAGGTATTGTGGAAGAAAGTCAATCTCCGTGGCGAGCACAAGTTCTGATTACTAAGAATGCGAATCACAAGAAGCGACTCGTTATTGAATATTCTCAGACTATAAACAAATATACTCAGTTGGATGCGTACCCGTTACCGAACATAGAAGAAATGGTAACAAAGGTGGCCAAATATGTAATTTTTAGTGCAATAGACTTACAGAGTGCCTATCATCAGGTGCCAATCCTGCCTCACGAAAAAATTTATACAGCTTTTGAGGCGTGTGGAAACCTATATCAGTTTCGTCATATTCCGTTCGGTGTCACTAATGGCGTCTCCAGCTTTCAAACAACGATCGACTGGCTTATAAGGACCGAAAATCTAAACGGGACTTATGCCTACCTAGATGACATTACTGTTTGTGGCAACACAAAAGAGGAGCATGATAAGAACCTTAATCGATTCCTTAAAGCCGCGGAAAAGTACAACCTAACACTGAACAAAGAAAAGAGCAAGTTTATGCAAAACACTATTAACATATTTCCAATCACGTGATCAAACCAGATAGTGAGCGACTTAAGCCATTGCTGAATATGCCTCCGCCGAACGATACTACCTGTCTTAGAAGGATTCTAGGAATGTTTGCCCACTACTCTAAGTAGATCCCAAACTTTTCCGAAAACATACATCCTCTGGCTCATGCGAATGTTTTTCCTTTGAAATCAATAGCAGTGAAATGTTTCGAAGAACTTAAATCTACAATTGCAAAGTCAGCAGTACATGCAATCGATGACAATATGCCTTTTACTGTTGAGACCGATGCCTCAGAGCACTCCATCGCTGCTACTCTGTCGCAAGATTTGAGACCAGTTGCTTTCTACTCTAGGACACTCAATCAAAGCGAGCGGAATCACTCTGCGATTGAAAAAGAAGCCTATGCCATAGTAGAAGCTCTAAAGAAATGGTGACATTTTCTTATAGGAAGACCATTTAAACTTATTACTGACCAGAGATCAGTGTCGTTTATGTTTGATGCCAAGCATACGAGCAAAATCAAAAATGAAAAGATTCAAAGGTGGTGACTTGAGCTCGCATCTTATAAATATGATATAATATACCGACCAGGTAAAGAAAATTACGCAGCCGACGCCCTTTCTAGAGTATGCGCCACTATGGAATCTCGAAGAAGCAGACTCCAGTCGCTCCACGAAACCATGTGTCACCCAGGCGTTACTCGAATGTATCATTGGTTGAAGATAAAAAAACTTGCCATACACTGTCGACGAAGTGAGGACGATGACTGCTAACTGTCGTATATGCTCCGAAATCAAGCCCAGGTACTACAAGAGCCCTGATCCGCTTCCTAAACTGATAAAGGTTACCTCTCCTATGGAACGCCTGAGCATTGACTTTAAAGGACCTGTTCCATCACGGACCCATAATCGGTACATTTTACCTTTTTGTTAATAACTGTACGATGATGTGGTGTGAAAATAAACTGATATTTTTTATTTTTTTTTTATTTTTACCGTTATTGACGCGTACTCTAGATTCCCGTTTGCATTCCCTTGTTCGGATCTCAGTGCCCAGACGGTAATCAAACATTTAAACAGCATCTTCATGATATTCGGATTTCCGTCGTACATTCACTCCGATCGGGGAACTTCGTTTTTATCATCTTTTTACACTCACGTGGAATAGCAACAAGCAGAACGACGGCCTATAACCCCCAAGGAAATGGCCAGGTTGAGAAATTGAACTCCACTCTATGGAAAACAGTCCAACTTGCTCTGCGTTCGCACAATATGCCCACTGAGAATTGGGAACATGTTCTAAATGTGGCCCTCCACTCCATTCGATCGCTCTTATGCACAGCCGCTAACTCTACGCCGCATGAGAGAATGTTCACGCACCCACGTAGGTCGCTGAATGGTCACAGCATCCCGACATGGCTCACTAATTCAGACCAAGTTCTGATGCGCCGATTCAACCGGACCAATAAGTATCGACCTGTCGTAGAAGAAGTTGAACTGCTGCAGGCTAAACCTGACTATTCTTTTGTTAGATTAAGAGACGGACGAGAGACCACTGTATCGAATCGGCATCTTGCACCCGTCGAAGGTCAAGGAGAGGCAATAGCTGAATGTGAGGATACCCTGGCACAGAATAACGCAAACGAGAATACTCTGACAGAGAATCACGCAAACGAGAATACTCTGACAGAGAAACACGCAAACGAGAATACTCTAACAGAGAATCACGCAAGCGGGACCGACTCGGAGGCCGAAAGCCCGCCTATCAATGCTCCCGAGTCTGACCTACAGACTAGTAATCACCCCGAACCAACGCCTTCTTTTGTAGAGATCAGAAGATCAGGCAGGAACAGAAGATTACCACTATATCTAGAAGACTATGAGTTGCAGTTAACAAAAGAGCATGGGAGAATGAGATGATATGCAATCTTTGTGGTAATCAAGAGAATAAATTGGTATAGTGTCAACTGTGATAAAATGTCAAATAATGTCTACAAAATAACTCGTGTAATTTTTATGTTAAATAAAGCCTAATATCAAAGGTTTATCTGTATAGTTACTTCAATGACTTAGCAAAAAAGATGCGACTCGGAGCGCAGAGTAAACTCCGAGCAGTCGCTTTATTTTTCTCCGTTTTTATCCGAGGAGAGGCGTGCGAGGGAGGTGTTTGTAGTTGTATAGAGTGTGCAGTCGATGTGGAAGCTATTAGCCGATAGATATAAACACTTATTTAGAATAAAACAGACTTTTATTTATCATGCTATGTCTCAGTTCATTTCGTTATTTTTCATCGAGATGACACAAACAACACGTTGCTAAGTAACGTTGTTTTTTTATATCATAGACAAACACTACGCAGATTGCACTAGCTTGGTTTGCCGTCTTCTGTAACACGCCCTCTAAAACAAGGCTAATGCAGACCTCATCTTCACAAAGGTGGGCTTCGGTAGTCCTTTGGTCATGACGTCTGCGATCTGGTCTCTAGTTCCAATTCTATTGACGAAGATAGCTCCTTCAGACACAAGTTCTCGGACGTAGAAATGTCTGATGCGAATATGCTTCGTTCGTTTGTGGAACTCGGGGTTGTGAGCCAATCTAACTGCTGCTTCATTATCAACATGTAGATTCGGCACTCTCTTAATCTTTATTAGATCCTCAAAGATTCTCGTTAGCCAAACTAACTCTCTGGCTCCTTCACTGGCAGCCACTAATTCAGCTTCAGTTGTAGACAGCGCTACTGAAGTTTGTCTTCTGCTCATCCATGATACTGGGCCTCCGGCGTAAAAGCATACAATTCCAGTAGTGGATCGTCCGGTAGTAGCATCACCACCATAATCGGCGTCGGTATATCCTTCCAGTTCTGGTTCTTGTTGAGTCTTCGGTTTAAATTTTATCCCAAGAGACATAGTTCCCTTTAGGTAACGAAGTATTCGTTTGACTCTATTCCAGTCACTTCTGATTGGCTTTTCCAAGTTGCGTGAAACTACACCAACTGCGTAAGCGATATCAGGACGAGTTGCGACCATAAGGTAAGCTAGCGCACCAACAGCTTCACGGTAGGGAAAAATAATCTCCTCGGTTTTGAAACTCTCTTCATCAGATTGTGTTGCAGACGATTTTTCTGCAGCATCAATCGGCGTCGAGACTGGATTACTGTTGGCCATATTAAAGCGTTCGAGTACCTTCTTGGCGTACGCTTCCTGGTCGATTACAATCGTGCCGTCTTTATACTGATTGATCTCCATTCCTAAGTAGTAGGATGCTGGTTTTGTCGTAATTTTAAGTTTTCTTTCCAGGCTTTCGAGAAATTCATCAGCAAGCTGTTTGTCCGAAGCAGCCACTAATCCGTCGTCGACATATAAAGTAAGTAAGATCTGTTTCCCCCCTACTTTCTTTGTGTATAGACACGGATCTGCAATACTCTGTGTGAATCCAAGTTCAGCTAGTATTTTGTGGAAACGATGATTCCAGCAGCGGGGCGCTTGCTTCAGTCCATACAAGCTCCTGTTAAGATGACATACACGAGTCGTGCCGTCATGAAAACCTTCGGGTTGTTGCATGTACAACTCTTCATCCAGCTCGCCATAGAGAAAGGCTGTAGTGACATCAAACTGTGTTAAGTACATCATTTCACTCGCAGCAACACTTAGCAGTGACCGTATGGTTGCAAATCTCGCTACAGGACTGTATGTTTCCTCGTAGTCGATTCCTTTGCGTTGTTTGAATCCTTTCGCAACCAAACGCGCTTTGTATTTTTCGATAGAGCCATCGGGGTTTCTTTTTATCTTAAATACCCACTTGCACGGTATGGCTTTACGGTCTTGAGGTAGTTCTTGAAGGGACCACGTGTTGTTCTCTTTCAAAGAATCTATCTCTTTCAACATTGCTTTTATCCACTCGTCTTTGTGTGGGGTCTTCATAGCTTCTTTGAACGTATTGGGTTCAGCTTCTACATCGGTGAGCGCACAACAGTCTCTGAACTTCATTGGAGGACGAATGGTGCTTCTATTTCTTAGGTTGTATCTAGGTTCCGTCACTTCATCTTCGGAGTCAGATGAAATACCTAGATCGGCATCGTACCACGTTGTGCTCGGTTCAGCAGGGACGGGTATTTCCTCATTAAATCCACAAGATGTGTTTTCTTCTTCTAACTGCGATGTACATCCTTGATCATCTAGCTCAGGATCCGATTGTTCGATATGATGACTTGGACTCAAGTCTCGATGATCTTCATTGCGTTGCTGATTAAAAGTCACTTTCAATTCGACTTCGTTGAACGATGTGTCTTTTCTAGTTGTCGTAGGTACAACGTCATCACAATGAGTTCTGTCAAGCGGTTTCTCGTCGAAGATTACGTCTCGCGATCGAATCAACGTATTGTTATCGCACCAGATACGATAACCATCATCATTGTCGTATCCGATTAATCTTCCTTTGAGGGCTTTCATGGAGAGTTTCTTCCGTTTCTGTTTGGGGACATGGACGTAGGTTATGCAGCCTAAGATGCGTAAATGAGCAACTTTTGGTTTCTTTCCATGCCATAGTTCGTAGGGTGCTTTGTTCTCCGTACGGGATGGACCGGTTCTGTTGAGAACGTAGGTGACCGCATTAACTAATTCTGCCCAAAGCTTCTCTTGGAAACCTCCGCTGTGCATAATAGTCCTTGCAGCTTCTACTAAAGTTCTATTATCTCTCTCGCTGCATCCGTTTTGCTCGGGAGTATATGGCATAGTCAGCCGCTGTTTGATTCCGTGCATGGCGAGGATCTCACGCACTTCCTTGTTGTCAAACTCACCACCATTATCGCTCAGGATAGTTTCGACTGAATGGCCTATATTACGTGCTTCGGAGATGAACTCTTGCATCTTCTGTTTAACTTCCGACTTTAATTTCAGAAAGTAAACGTAACGATAGCCGGTGAAATCATCTTTGAATAATACGAAATACCGTAGATTTGTAAACGAGTTAGGGAACGGTCCACATACATCGCTGTGTATAAGTTCGCCGGGTCTTGAAGCTCTCGGTCGGGTACCAAACTTCAATCTATGCGACTTGCCGAATATGCAGCTTTCACAGATGCTTTCATCTGTAGGAAGTTGTACTCCTAACTCCCGTTTTACAAATTGTCGTACATGACGTTTATTCTGATGTACGAGTCTCTCATGGTAAAGTTGAGTTTTCGTTAAAGTTAAATTAACTTCTAAATTTCTTTTAGGAATGACGCTCTTGACATTCAGCTTGTATAGGCCACCGCTTATGCTGCGTACACCGGTTAGTTTCACTTCGCCACGCGTTGACATAGTGCAGCTCGTTGGTGTCGACTCAAACTTACTTATTGAGTTGCAGTCATGAGCAGCTAGGACAGAAAACAAGTTTTTCGTGATCTGTGGCACGTACCATACGTCCGTCAAAGTGATCTCGTATACTTTTCCTTTTACCTCCGATATGATAACGACATTTCCTTTGCCTTTGGCTTGAAGTCCGTCGCCATTAGCGGTAGAGATGGTGTGTATTTGGTCAAAAGGTTGAAAGGTCTGAAATATATCTCCTTGATTGCTGACGTGACATGTTGCGCCGTTATCAACGTACCAGTTGACTGTACTCGATGAAGTTGACGATACTTCATTTTCTGATGTCAGTAGTTCATTACATAAGTGCATCAATTCCGCGACTTGAGATTCTTGTTTCTGAGACGAAGAAGAGGAAGGCGGGTTACTGCTTTTTGGAGGTTTGCCATCTTGAAGCCATCTTTTGCAATCCTTCACGCGGTGACCTCTGACAGAGCAGTAGTTGCACTTTATCTTTGCATCCTTACTCTTTTTGTTTGTCCCTTTCTTTGTGTTTATAGTCGGTAAAGCCTCTTGCTGCGATGTCACGGTAGGCACCATCAAGTTCCTTTCGAAAACACATAGACGATCGGTTAGGTTGTCAATAGTTCGTTCAGACGTTGGACACATTAACCATCCACTCTTAAATTGAACGTATTCTTCTCCCAGTGTGTCGAGAGTTTTGCAAATGAGAAGAAGGTCCGGAAGCTTCTTATCTTCGCCCAGCTCTTTGTTCAACGAGGTCCAAATATTTTTCAATTTTGACATATGAGTTGCTGCGTCATCAACTGGATCCTTTTTCAATCCAAAGAAACTCATACATAGTTGGAAGGTCTTGTCTTCGTTCGTTCCTTCGAACATTCGATGAAGTTCTAACCAGATTTCTCGAGCGGATGTGAATCTCATCACTTTTCGTAGCATTTCGTCGGATAAATTGTTGGTGATAAAGAAAAGAGCACTGGAGTCAGCCTTCGTGAACTCGGACACGGAGGTGGCGGCGGACTCTCCGGTCCCACTGGCTTCACTTTCTTTATCTGCAGAAAGCCTGCCTTCGATTACGTCGAGAGCGCGAGGTATGCTCTTGAGTACGATAAGTATTTTGTACTTCCAAGTATCCCAGTTGCTTTTGCCTTCGAGAGGTGCAATTTTGTACTTGATAGTCGAAGTCTCCATCTTTTAGCTAAATTGCAGCAAAGCACATAACCTGTAGTTGTATAGAGTGTGCAGTCGATGTGGAAGCTATTAGCCGATAGATATAAACACTTATTTAGAATAAAACAGACTTTTATTTATCATGTTAAGTCTCAGTTCATTTCGTTATTTTTCATCGAGATGACACAAACAACACGTTGCTAAGTAACGTTGTTTTTTTATATCATAGACAAACACTACGCAGATTGCACTAGCTTGGTTTGCCGTCTTCTGTAACAGTGTTTATCGTGTTTATCTGTCTAGTCTATGGTTTTGTTTTTCTTTTCAGCTTTTTCTTTTCTCGGGGTTTGTGGTTCGTGCCAACAAAGAGAATGCCTCAATAGATTTTAGTTCATGCGTGGACTGAACTGAAAGCTGAGCGCGGTCTGACCGATAAATTTTCCTACAAGTTAGTAATAGATACACATGGTTACGAGATTTTCAATAGTTATCATTGTTTTTCGTCATCAAAAGCAGCAGTGAAGTGGTTAAATAATGAGTGGTGCTGTGATTTGATAGCGTGAAAGTGTAGTTTTGGAGGTAAAATGCCCGCTTCCATTTGTGATCCAGTATCAAACGCATTGCGTTTATCACTAACTGCAGACGAATCTCAGAACTCATCGTTGTTAGAGAGCAGACTGTATTCCTCGGCAAAGAGCGCTCTTTTGTCGAAGATAGAGTTTGAAGAATCTGGGGATTATCAGAGCAATGTTCTCGACGGGCTCAAGTCAAAGTACGTGGTAATTCGACCTAAAAAGCCAGTGCTAGAAAGTAAAATACTGAAAAAGGAAAGCATTTCTACGAGTCAAGCCACAGGTAAATAATCACTAACACTGTTTTTTGCATAAAAACAACATATTTACTCTAGATGATATTGTGATATGTGGTTATGTTATTTGGAGGTTATATTAGATTGTCATCATTACTATCAGATAAGTAGACTAAGTTAGAAGGTAAACATTGTTGATTATCATTTAAAACCCTGTATTTCAGACCTGCTAAGACATTCATAACAAATGAACATTCTATACTAGAGATGCACCAAATATTAGTTTTTTATTTGGTATTCAGCATATTTGGCATCTTTTTCACTATTTGTATTCGGCCGAATTGTTCGGTTTTGGTACCGAATATATTCGGTTCAAGTACTTCTATTTTATTGGCTACACGACATGGTATAGTACTAAAAGACAACACTTAAGTCAAAGAAAGCCTATGAAGAATGTGTTGAGTAAATATAATAAATTAAAGCAATTAAACTTCAAATCAACATTTAATTTGAAACCTTAATAAAGTCAACATATTTATTTCTTAACCTATAGTTAGCATAGTCAACATTTATTTTAAACCCTAAATCAGCATTTATTTTTAAACCTCAAAAAATATTTTAAACGAAATGTCTGAAATGTAAAGCAAAATTGCACGTTTTTGTTCAACAATTCCTTACAACATATAATAGGTGCTGTTCCACCTCGTTGTGACGTCCTGTACATGCTGATCCTGAGCTAGATTGTTCTTTCTGGATATTTTTCAGTTTGCTTTTCAGTGTGCTGGAGTGTTTAAAGTATTGTAGGTAAAGTGTCTGAGCTATGTTCAGAAGCACTTACAGAAGGAGATGTGGTTTCTGGCAGTTGTTCTTTATGCTTCAGCTTCAAATGATTTGTCATACCACTTTTCGTAGCACTGTGCCCTGTTCCACTGCGAGAATAACAAAAGTACACAAAGTTTTTTTTTGCCATCTCCCATTTTGTCAAAAAAGTTCCAAGCATGTGATCTTATACTCATATTTCAAAAACAATAAAGTTATTATTATCAATATTTATGTAGTAAGCACCTTTGTTTTTATTTGTAACTTAATCGTGCTATGTTTTGAAACGGAAGTGACTGAGTGGTGTGCGCTGATGGCCAGCGGTGAGGTATGGCTCGCTCATCATCTAGCCAGCAGCGACACGTAGCATACATGTTAAAACCTGTTTAAGAGACAAAACAATGAAATGGTAAACAGAATAATTCGGCCAAATATCCAGTTTGGTAAAGGATAAACCAAATAGTATTTGGTATTATGTTATTCTGTGAAACCACTATTTGGCGCATCTCAAGTCTATACCATTTTTTAAATTCAGACTCCAGTAAAAATGTTGAAGATGGATTACCAAGGCCGAAACGGTTGCTGTTTCCACTGGACAAGGTGCAGCTGGGCTGGAAGAGTTCATGGTCTGTGGGGGCTGGCATGCAGAATGTCGGAAATACCTGTTACCTGAACTCCACACTGCAGGCTTTATTCCATGTACCAGCCTTTGCTAACTGGCTAGTTTCTGAGGCAGCTCACTCAGAAAAATGTCATCAACAAGGTAAGACTAATATGACTGTTGTGGCCACTATACCACTATGTTCCGAGTAGGCTGATTTTTGCTACCTGTAATGTGTTGTCATAGTATGGATATAGCTACTTTAAATTTAATTTTCAACCAACTTCAGAAAAGGAGGAGGTTCTTGAGTAAACTTGTTTAGTATTTAAAAAAAAATTATGTCCACACAAAACTTTTTACAGAGTAGTCCAATTTCGGTAATTCTTTTTTCATTCGATAGGATATACTTCTAAGTTGGTCCAATATAAATTTTATCAAAATTGGTTCAGTCCTTTTCCATAAAATTAACACACAATCAAAAAGATAGTAAAACTGTAGTTGCTGCGATTGAAGTTGGTTGTTTTTTTACAAGTCTGACAAAATAATTATATTTTATGTATGTGAACGAATATATATTAAATGTTTCATCATACCAGCCGAAGGACATCCACTGCTGGATATAGGCCATCCCAAGGATTTCCATAATGACCGGTTCTGCGCTACCCGCATCCAGTGACTTCCCACGACCTTCACCAGGTCATGTTTACAATAAAGGTTTATGTGAAATATTTAAATTGTGAATAAAGTAATATTATCAAAACTGTTTTTGACTAGCTCTAGCTAGCTGCACATAGCACGATTCTCGCTTGCTTTCATCACAAAATGTTTTTTCCACTAAACAAAACACAAAGTCCTGTGAAAAAAGGGCCGCCATTTGTGTTCAACTTATACACCGCGAATTATAACAATTGTTGATGAAAAAACACAAATTGCCTATTTTACAAGCTTCAAGGTTTTTTAAATTTTTTTATTATTAAAAATTATGTACAAAAATTCCCTTTACAAGTACAGTTGAGTCTATAATAAGAACTAACAGAAACACGCCTCAGTTCGGATTCACAGAGCATTCGGATTATGGCATGTTCATCATTATCATCATCATATCAGCCGAAGGACGTCCACTGCTGGACATAGGTCTCCCCCAAGGATCTCCACAATGACCGGTTCTGCGCTGCCCGCATCCAGCAGCTTCCCGCGACCTTCACCAGGTCATCGGTCCACCGAGTTGGGAGGCCTGCCTACTCTACGCTTTCCGGTGCGTGGTCGCCACTCGAGAACTTTACTGCACCATCGGCCATCTGTTCTACGAGCAATGTGCCCCGCCCACTCCCACTTAAGTTTAGCAATTCTGAGAGCTATGTCGGTTACTTTGGTTCTCCTAGGGATCTCCTCATTTCTGATTCGATCACATAGAGAAACTCCGAGCATAGTAGGCTCCATTGCCCTTTGGGTGACCTTATAAGGCCCATAGTAAGCGACCATGTCTCAGTTCCATATGTCATCATTGGCAACACACACTGGTCAAAGACCTTGGTCTTAAGACACTGCGGTATCTGGGACGTAAAGATATTGCGAAGCTTCCTGAACACTGGCCAGCCGAATTGGATTTAACAATTGATCTCTTTCTGGAAGTTGGACCTACCTAACTGGACTGTTTGTCCCAGGTATACATATTCGGTAAAAACTTTGAGTGTAGAGCCTCCAACCTTCAGAGGAGTAGGTATAACACGGAAGTTTGACATAATTTTCATCTTGTCTATGTTCATTCTAAGACCCACTTGTTGAGAGGCTCTACTGAGGCCATCGAGCATTGGCATGTTAAACACAAAAATTTAAATAAAACTTAGAAAAATTTGGAAAATCATGTTTGTTTAATTACAAAAAAGTTCACTTATTCAAATACTGATCTATTTTACTCTAGCAGATTTTAATTATAGACCAAGAAAAAGCTTTACCTCTCAATTTGCGATATTTCGGACAACAAGAGTACATACGATTGTACATTTCCTTTTTTTTTTAACCATCTGCCATCAGCCCTCTTGGCTATAATCAGATTTTGTGTTGGGGAGGGAAGTCGTTTGGAGGGCTCACATCCATTGATGCTTCACCCTATTTGGCAAATTATAAAGAAGCGAGTCAAGATCTTTTGAGCCTATAGTGAGACTCAGATGTGTCATGTCAGATTGTGTGCCAAGATATTGGTGTGGTTTTCAAGCCGGTTTCTGTATTTTTCACAGAATTTTTCTATTTTCTCTTTCACGGTGGGCATCTCATGCACTTCTTGATTTCCTAACACCATATTTATGAGAAAGTGATTTTGCAGACATTCCAGCTTTTAAACTATCCAATATGGCACACTTCTGCTCTATAAAATGCAAAAGTTCTCTCATAACTAAAGAAATTGGGTTTGGTTGAGCAGTTTGGCTTATAGCAGCATTCGGATTAGCCTGGGTATGGATTATCAAGGCTCTACTATATGTAATAAAAACATTTATTGTGTTTTGCAGAAGCGTGTGTGATTTGTGGCATGAGGGCCACATTGATGGCCACACAGAAAAGTGGTGGCGCCCCTATCAAGCCATGGCAGGTGTATTCCAAACTAAGACTGATATGCCGGCACCTGACACCAGGTCGTCAGGAGGATGCCCATGAGTTTCTAAGGTACACAGCTTATAGTAAATTTGCCAAATGATGAATGATCTCAATGAGATAAATACAAGTGTTAATATATGTATGCACTATAGGCAGTCTCGACGAGTGTGAGATGGTGTACTTTGGGGAATATTCTTATGATGTTATTCAGGCTGCTTATATCATATCGTCCAAAAAACTTCTGCTGGTCTTAAGTTCAATTTACGGGATAATGACGTCACATAACGGGACACTTTTTCGTGCATGCAGCCCGTGTCATCAATTTATAAGACGTTATCACGTCAAAAATTGTGCAGTCCGGGGGGCCCCGTCAGGAACAAAGTTTTTTTTAGGTACTTGATGCATCTTATGATGTATATTACTATAATTTAAAAAGTTTAGAATAATGATTTTCGATTGATTTAATGTTGCATTATTTTACAGTAAATTTTTCAAATGTGACTTTTGTTTTTATCCAGATACCTTGTAGAAGCAATGGAGAAATGTTACCTATCCCGCATCATGAATTTGGACAAGTTAGACCAGTACAGCAAGGAAACCACTCCACTAAATCAAATCTTGGGTGGATATTTAAGATCTACCGTTCGCTGTCTTGCATGCCACCACCTCTCAACCACTTATCAACACTTCCAGGTGATAATTATGAACTATAACTATATTGTATCAACACTTCCAGGTTATTATTGTTATGTATTGGTCCGAAAAGGCTTTAGTACCATAGACCACATACATACGCTGCGGCAGATTATACAGAAGACCGAAGAGTACAATCAGCCACTATGCTTGGCGTTTGTGGACTATGAGAAGGCCTTTGATTCAGTCGAAACCTGGGCTGTGCTACAGTCTCTCCAGCGGTGCCAAATTGACCATCGATACATCGAGGTGTTGAAGTGTCTGTATGAAAACGCCACCATGTCGGTTCGCCTCCAAGACCAGAACTCGAAACCTATCCAGTTGCAGCGAGGGGTGAGACAGGGAGACGTTATATCTCCGAAACTGTTCACCGCCGCCCTGGAAGATGTTTTTAAGCTTCTGGACTGGGGTGGACTCGGCATCAATATCAACGGCGAGTACATATCCCACCTCCGATTCGCTGATGATATCGTGGTCATGGCTGAGACTATGGAAGACCTAAGCACAATGCTCGATGGCCTCAGTAAGGTCTCTCAACAAGTGGGTCTTAAAATGAACATGGACAAGACGAAAATAATGTTAAATGTCCGTGTCGCACCCACTCCTCTAAAGGTTGGAGACTCTACACTGGAAGTTCTTGACGAATATGTATACCTGGGACAAACAGTCCAGTTAGGTAGGTCCAACTTCAAGAAAGAGATCAATCGACGAATCCAACTCGGCTGGGCAGCGTTCGGGAAGCTTCGCAATATCTTCACGTCCCAAATACCGCAGTGTCTCAAGACTAAGGTCTTTGACCAGTGTGTGTTGCCAGTGATGACTTACGGAACTGAGACATGGTCGCTTACTATGGGCCTCATAAGAAGGCTCAAGGTCACCCAAAGGGCAATGGAGCGTGCTATGCTCGGAGTTTCTCTGCGTGATCGAATCAGAAACGAGGAGATCCGCAGGAGAACTAAAGTAACCGACATAGCTCACAGAATCGCTAAACTGAAGTGGCAGTGGGCAGGGCACATAGCTCGTAGAACAGATGGCCGATGGGGCAGTAAAGTTCTCGAGTGGCGACCGCGCACCGGAAAACGTAGCGTAGGCAGGCCTCCCACGCGGTGGACCGATGACCTGGTGAAGGTCGCGGGAAGCCGATGGATGCGGGCAGCGCAGGACCGGTCGTCGTGGAAATCCTTGGGGGAGGCCTTTGTCCAGCAGTGGACGATTTGTGGCTGATATGATGATGATGATGATGATGATTGGGTTACTTGTAATTCGACAGCATCCCTTTAGGGGTAAACTGAGTAATTCATCATGTCAGCTCATATACGTCCCCACCGAGGGGCTCGAGCCTACCCTGAATTAGGGCGATCGGGCCTTAGTCGACCACGCGGGCCCAGTGCGAGTTGGTCGACTTCACACACAACCTTCGAGTTTCTTCGCAGTTGTGTTGTGCAGGTTTCCTCACGATGTTTTCCTTCAACGTTAAAGCAATCTGAGAGTATATGTACGTAAGTTACGAAAAACTCATTGGTACATTAGCCGTCCGGATTTGAACCCGGCACCTCTGGTTAGGACGACCGAGTCGTTACCGGTTGAGCCACCGACGCTTAAACTAAGTAATTATATAAGTAAAAAGATTAGCAGCAAGCTTTCAAAAAATATAAAATAGAGAAAAATTAACAATGATAAGAATAAAAGATCAAAAAAATAAACATAAACTAAAGAACAATACAAATAAATATCAAATGTAAAACTAATAACTTAAATAAGTTGATATGAGTGTGTTGCATGGCCACAGCTCAGTGAATAGCTTATTTGCAACAAAATAGTACATTGTGGTACAAGGGTGGAAAGTAGATTATTGTAAACAAGCTGTCATTAACAAGCCCGAGCCAAAGGTGAGGGTTTTAATGTCATGAGTTTGCAGTAACCTACATACCTGTGTATCACACACGTTTTTAAATACAGTTGTAGAAAATAGTAAAAAACTAATCAAAGAATTAAATTTTTATTGAGAATTCAATACCAAGACGTATGGAGTCATTCATTTTTCGTCATAAAATCTATCCGATTTTATTGTATGTATGAAAACTTGTCGCATTCCGTTCCCAAATCGCAAATCTACAATGTTCCTGAACAGCTCTGCTACCAGGCCGAGGAGACTATGAGGGGGGACACTCACACATCAACAAGTAACAACCACCCCGCTCGTCCCGTCAGCCAAGTTAAAACTGAACTCGTCAATAGGGACCAATCCGCGACAACGTCAATGTAAGACTAGGGCACTGTACGACCGCCACCTCACAACAGGTGGGTGAATATACAATTAATGGACCCGATGCCGCACGTATGTGGTCGAATACCCAAATGTCCCAGTGCCAGATACTCGGGGTCGAAAATGCCCACAGGTAGTCAAGGGGTTTAAACTCCAAACAAACCGAAAAAACACAATTCGCTTACCAAAAGCAGCTCCCTTGCCGTCCTCAACAGACTGCCGGCGTGCAATTTGCCAGAGGTGGGGTTCAATGTACCTAGGTAAATGTGTAGTGTAATATGTGACAATTAAATGTTACATGTGTCCCTTTTTTGTTTACAATTGGTCAGCCCTTGGCATCATCTCACCATTCTCACTTGATGGTAAGTGATGATGATGCCGAAGATGGAAGCGGGCTTAACAAGATTCCCCAACGCAATGGAGATCTGGCTATTATATCTTCAAGCCGGAACACTTCAATGTTGTAAGCACTGTTGTTTGGCGGCAAGGCGTGAGATAAGATGGTGGTAGCTAGCCAGGCAGGTTTAGAAAATGTCCAACCACAAACCTATCCCGAGTCTTACAAGTTGACCCCACTGGGAATCGAACCCGCGAGCTCCTGGTGTAAAGCGTATGGACTAACCATTACGAAACGGAGGCGGTCAATAAGTAAATACCCCAACTCCGCTGCAGGATTCTTTGATGTCCTTCGTTAGGGTCTTCCGTATTTATTCTGGCCTTCCAAGAACTGCTTTCTTGCTGCTCAACAGCAATCCGTTATGACGTCACGCAGATGCGTAGATCGTACCCAGTCTTAACAAAGTCCGTACATGCGACTCAAAAATGCTAGCTTAGCAAGTTACAACACTTCCGTAGCGTTTATTTCAATTACTCACAACGCCCGTTATGGCGGCAGCCAAGATCCGAAAAATATCCGTAAGTTCAAGTACCTTCCGTAGGTACACAAATTGAGACACTATCGCGCCACTGCGGCACTCCGTCGCAAAATGGCCCCATAGTGGTTTTTACAATAAATCACAGCCAGTCCGTAACACACCAGTACATATGTATTAGGTTCGCCCATGCGCTGACCTCTTAATCAAAACGCGTCGAATCTTTACGTGTATCGCGATCGCTCCCTGCGAGTGTCGGGAGACCGTAATCCGTAATTTATACTCGCGTGAAAAATGTATACTCCATGTAAATGAATACTGAAATGGTTCGAAAGGGCTCAAATCGAAACCGTTGATTTTCATTATTATTATCCCCTTGAAGTAGCCAGCGAAATTAAAGTAACCCTGTCTAAACACAATAAAAAAACCGAAATAGCAATAAACACGTTTTCTAACAAGTGGTTTTTATTTATTTCAGGACCTACTACTGGACATTAGGAAACATTCTACATTAGATGAAGCTTTAGACTCCTTTTTCTCAAGAGAAAGGCTAGAAGACCTTGGGTACAAATGTGAAGCATGTAACAAAAAGGTGAATAAATATGAAAATTATTGTTTATTTAGTCCCCAACCACCTCGGTGACGCTACGGGGGCTACTGGAGTGGGGCTGGCAGTGTTGGTCGCCTGTTTGCGGAAACCAGCCCGCCCCTAATTAAATCCCCAACCCCAGATAGTCATTTAAAAAGATGGCTGGTAATTATTTATTATTTTTCCCAGGTGTCGGCTACCAAGCAGTTCTTTGTGGAACGAGCCCCCATGGTGCTCTGTATTGCACTGAAGAGATTCTCCCTGGCTGGAGGAAAACTCTCCAAACATGTGCAATTTCGCAAAAAGATTTCCCTTAACAAATATATGTATCACAAAACTATTCACCAGCAGTTGGTAAGTTTAGTTGTATGCAATATCATTTTATCTTTAAAGTACATTCAACATCATATCAGCCGAAAGATGATCACCGGTGAAAAAAGGCCTCCCCAAGAATTTCCACAACGACTGGTCCGGTGCTGCCCAGCGACATCCAGCGGTTTCGTTTCGCTGCGTCTTCCGTTGCGCGGTCGCCACTCGAGAACTTTACTGTCACAGCGGCCCTCTGTTCTATGAGCTGGGCACATAGCTTACACCACTTGAGTTTAGCAATTCTGTAAACTTGTAGCGCGGTAACGCTGTTATTAGTTCTTTCATTCGACCTTTTTTTCATTCCATTTATTTGTTCTTTTTCGCATGCGCTGTCATCTATGTGACTTAATTCAAAAAACCAAAATTGTTTCTAAATTATTTATTATTAATAGTAAATAACTATTTATAATAAATACCTTGATTCTATCTTATAAGACCCATTTTGGGTCTTTTACTCCATCATTCAATTCTATTCATCTTGTAACCCACGCCATTACCGTACCTACTTACCTGTCGTGCTACAAACTATGTCAGTTGCTTTAGTTCGTCTACTTAAAGTTTCTTATATGTAATATCTTTTCAGTCGTACAAACTGGTGAGTTTAGTGACGCACTTGGGTCCCTCGCAAAACTGCGGGCACTACACGGCGATAGGCCAGGCGCCCAACAGCAACTACTATCAGTTCGATGACAGCTGTGTGCGCCCTCTGCCGCTGTCTGCCGTGCTCGGCACCAACGCCTACATCATGTTCTTCGAGAAAGACAACTCAGAGGAAATGTCCATACCGACGGCGTCAACTTCCAGCGCCGTCTACGGGCCGCAGCTGCCAGACAGAATGATCAATAACAGAGATAAAAGCCCCATAAAGTTAACTTTCTACAGAAGTGATGAGAAGAAACCGTTTCTCAGTAGCACCTCCACGGAAGCAGCAAAATCTGAAGTCAAACCTATAATATTAAACAGTACACTGAGCAAATCCTCAGAGTCGTGGAACTCCAACTCGGTGCCGTGGGTAGTCAAACAGAACGGGGAGATAGAGAAAGTGACGCCAAAGCTTGTGAATGGGGACAAGTCATACCTCAAAGCGGACGACGACAAAAAAGTAAGCTTCATTGTTAAGAGACAGAATGGCGATGAAAACCACAGTAAAAATAAGCTGTCGAAGAGCGACTCAGATTTACGACCAGTGGGCAACAATGTGCGCACTCCTGAAAAATCCGTGTCGACGAGCAAACTGATTAAAGTCAAGTCGCCGCTTGAGAGACTCGAAGAGCAGATGAACAGAGGAGACTCTAGCCACTCGCAGCACAACGGGAACGGTACCAGTAACGGGACAAAGCTGGTGCCGTACGACTCTGAGTCCGAGGAGGGTGAGACTGGGGGCGCGCAGCCGGCGCGCCGCCCCGCGCTCGCCACCACCCACGCGTGGACCGTCTGCAGCGAGGCCAGCGCGCCGCTGCTCAGCCCCAGCTTGAACGGCGTCGCCAACAACAAGTGAGTTTCCTTTGCATTATATATTTTTTGTGTCTTTTTGTAAAGAAATAGAATCTTTATCATCATGTCAGCATATATACGTCCCCACTGAGGGGCTCAAGCCTACTCGAGGGCGATCGGGTCTTAGTCGATAACGCGGGCCCAGTGCGTGTGCAGGTTTCCTCACGATGTTTCCCTACACCTTCACCAATCACCTTTTTATTTTCGAGCGATGAAGGAGTGAAGAAGGTATTGGGTTGGCAAAAAAAATCGAAGTTGAAATTTTGATGGGGAACAATTGTCTTACACTAATAGAGAAAAATAAACAAAAAATATAAAATGTGTGTGTGAATGTGAGTCTGTACGTCCGTCCAGTGCTCTAGTTCCCAAACTACTGGACGGATTTAGGCGAAACTTGGGTTTGGGCAATATTATTTTTATATATCCAGGCGTTTTTTTTTTAATTTCTCCTATCTTGATTTTTTAGGGTTCCCATCATAGTAAAAAAAACACTTATTTTTTTACTCAAAAATGGCTCTAAAGATTTTGATGAAACTCGGAATGTTACTATAACTGTATATGGCCTACAGTATGTTGTAGTTTGTTGTTCTAAGAAAAATCTGAATAAAACCTCCCATACAAATCCAGGGTGTTTGTTACTTTTTGTCTTAAATAGCTGTAACGTTTTTGATGAAACTATGAATAAATAGGACTTAAACAGACCTACTGCACTGGGTACTTAATTGTTCCAGAAAAAATCTTAGCAAGGTACCTCCCACAAAAACCCAAATTATTTGTAATTTTTTTATCAAGTTTGATATATTTAGCTTTATTGTTGATTTGTGTATGCCCGACTGCGACAGACGGTGAAAGCTTCCCGAGAAAGTATGCACATCGTGGCTGTACAATTTATTTAATATTTTCAATCAGTCTTCTTAGCTTGTTGCATATCAGTATGTTGTGAAAAGGTTCGCAGTGTACATGATGCACTTTGTACCACTTTACCCTGAGCAATGGTTCAAAGGTATATAACATACTAGCTTTTTCCCGCGGCTTCACCCGCGTGGACATCGTTTTAATGACTGTCTTTAAGGGTGATTAGTAAATTATGTAGTTTCCCACCTACTCAACCATCTCTGTGCAAAAAAATCACAACAATCGAGTGTCTGCATCTGATCATGCTATTTTCCCGGGATAAAAAGTAGCCTATGTCCTTCCCCGTGACACAGGCTACCTGCATGCCAAATTTCATAAAGATTGGTCAAGGTGTTGAAGCGTGAAAAGGAAACAAACAAACAAACAAAGACATTTATAATATTAGTTAGGATTTAAAAAAACACTGAATTCCCAATTGATAAGGTAACAGAGGTGCCGGGTTCAAATCCGGACGGCCAATGTTCCAATGAGTTTTTCGAAACTTACGTACATATACTCACCGATTGCTTTAACGGTGAAGGAAAAAATCGTGAGGAAACCTGTACACACCTGCGAAGAAACTCGAAGGTTGTGTGTGAAGTCGACTAACCCGCACTGGGCCCGCGTGGTCGACTATGGCCCGATCGCCCTAATTCAGGGTAGGCTCGAGCCCCTCGGTGGGGACGTATATGAGCTCACATGATGAAGGTAACTATTGTGTATATCGTGTTGTGCTGCAGAGTAAAAGAGAAAGCAGAACGTCGTGGCGATGAGCAGAGTCCGAACACGAGCGTTAGCAGCATGTCGCCGCTCAGCGACCGCAGCGAGCACGCCCCGGCGGCGCCTGTGTCCGCTCCCGCCCCCGCGCCCGCCCCAGTCTCCACAACGGGCCCTATAGAGATCGCGCGCCACCTGCAGGCCGTGTCGCACCGCGGCTACGGCGCGCCCGTGCAATCCTGGAGCGGCTCGCACAGCAACATGTCGCGACAGGTACTGACTATCGTGAGCCGTCTATCTAATCAGCCCACATTAGCCCACTATTGGGTATGCTGCTCCCCGAGGCTTCTAGTGCACGCAATTTGTCGGTAGTATAATACGACCAGCTTTTATACCAGTCTGGTCTCAATGGTGTAGGTTAGAAAGCGACGCTATAAGAACGTCCTCGTTATTCAACTTGGCTCTGTCCCTCGTGAGAGACCATAGTGAACCTGTCTGTGGGCCAACCTTCTTAGTGGATATTTGTCATCATTATCATATTAACCAAATCAACTGATAAACAAGGGCTTCTCCCAAGGATTTCCACAACGACTGGTCCTGCGGTGCCCACATCCAGGTTGTGTGGCCACCGGTGCCACTCGTGAACTTACTGCCCCAACGGCGTGGTTCTCTTCCACGAGGCACTCGCCTTGCAGAGTACCGGGACAAGCGTCTTGGCGGCAAGACCTACCGTAACTGGTCCTTGTCTTCACCTTATGGTGTTGGCAGGAATAGCGGCCCCCACTGTTATGCCCTAGGGTAGGTAAGTGGGGACGCTATATCATAAACCTGGTAGTTTTAGCGTATCTGGTAGATATACGAGAGGGAATGGCCCCAACGGCCGTCCACTCTACAAGCTATGTGCCCTGCACACTGCCGGTTGAGTTTAGCGATTCTGTGAGCTATGTCGGTTACTTCCGTTCTCCTACGGGTCTTCTCATTTCTAATTTGATCATGTTGGGAAACTCCGAGCATAGCTTGCTCCTTCGTCCTTTATTATCATCGTCATATTTGTATTTATTTATTTAAGCTGCTGGATGCGGGTAGCGCAGGACCGGTCGACGTGGAAATCCTTGGGGGAGGCCTTTGTCCAGCAGTGGATAAAGTCTTTTGGCTCATATGATGATGATGATTTAACAGTTTATTGTGAACGGAATAAAAGAAAATGATACAATAATTTGTATTCCTTATTTCTATTAAGAAAGAACCCCCGCACAAAATGCTCGGTAAAAGCCATTCAGTCGATTTGGCTGAAATTTTGTGAAAATATAGCCTCTAATACATACTCAGATCAGCTGTGTGAAGCAACGAGTACAACTTTAATTAATGACTAGTTTTTAAAATATAACTATTTTAAAATATAGTTATTTACGTAGTATTGACGTATGTAACTACACAGTTGCATATCCTCTCTTATCTATGAGTTAGCAAGACCAATAGGGATGACGAATGCTAGTCATCTATTTTACTTTTTATCATCTGTCAAAAACGACATGTTGTTCTAAAAATGTTTGAAATACCTAGGCGTAACGTCATAGTTTTGCAGCGTCATTTATGTACTCATTTGGTGATTTTGGTGAATTAAAAATCGAAGACTTGATGGAAAACAAAACGAGTACGGTTTTCCGAAGTTTAAGTACGAGGGAAATTTAGTGATCAAGAGTTCATAATTTATTTCTGATGCTGTCGTCATCCCTATTCAAATAAAAAACTCGTGTGATATGTCATAATTAATAAATTAGTGTCAAGCTGTAATTCACTACAGACTATCTATTATTCACAATAATAATAAAATAATATGTTTTTTGCACTTCGCCCTATAAAATAGCTTTTCGAAATAGGATTCGTTGCTATATATGCGACGATGCCTTAGTGCCCCGAGCAATGCTGCGATTGCTTAGAGAAGACGGCGATATTTTACTTGAATTAGCAATATAAAGGCGGGATGAAGCTGGTGGATTACCTGTCGACATTAATTAGGCTGACACTCGTATTTGCAATAATTGTAACTTTTTAATTATTACTCGGGATATTCACACACTGAATGATGATCCCCAGTGTTTACGGTTAAATGTTCTTCGGCAAACGACTACGCATACTTGTTTTAGCGTTTTTTAGAAATATATGAAAACTTCAATGAGTCAGGATTTATTAAAATAAGGGCTACATCAAGATTCCGCAACGCAACAGTTTATTATGCGTGGATTGCATTTGATGCAGAACATAATAACGGGTGTGGTGAATTGCACGTGTAAAAGCGGAGCAAGAACATGCGGTCATGTTTCAGCAATCTTATGGTTTTTAGGTTTTTTCCTTATAAGAACAAAATGTGAATTATCCATCACTAAGAACGTTTTAAACCATACTTAACGCATTCAGTGCACAAAGGTAGCCTTGTAAAACCAATTAGATATCATTTAATTATTACTAGTACAGTTTAGCATCGTAATGTACGTACATACCTACGAGTTTGTTACTTCTTCACACTCACGCTCGGATGGAACTCGACGAAATTTATCGTGAAGATAGCTTGAACCTTCGAATGATGTTTTTTTGTCCCGATATTACGCAGGAAATAATGATAAACCAGGTAAAAAATATTGAATATAAAATTAGTTATACTTTAAAAATTAATCATTAATTAAAGTTGATCAGTTGATCAGAGTATTAGAGGCTATATTTCCACAAAATTTTAGCCAAATCGACGAACGGCTTTTATCGAAATTTTGTGCGGGGTTCCAGCAAACCCTGGAAAGAGTGAGTTCCAATTGAGATGACAAACATGTACACAAATAAAGAAGTTATCATACATTTATGTCAGGACACATAGTGTAAAATACATATAATTTGTATAAATACTTTTCTACTAGTATAGGTCAAATTATATAATGTACTGTGTGTATCGGATAGGGTTACCGAAATTTTAAGGGCTTGTGATACAGCACATTTCATGGACGAACACCCCCCCCCCCCCCCCCCCCCTCCTGAGAGGGTCGCATCCTTCTCCGCTCTGAATAGCAGCCATTTTTAACTTTTTTGTTTTTTTTCTACAGATTTTTCGGTTAATTTTAGGCGTGGATCACCGGTGAAATTAAATTACCTTTCAGATGAGGCCATTTACAAGTCCGTACTGCTTTTAATTCAAGAAAAAACATGTTTAACGTGAACAGCTACAAAAAAATAAATTAAAAATTGCTACCATTTAGAGGGGAGAAGGATGCGACCCCCTCATGGGGGGTTCTTCGTCGATAAAGTGTGGTGTACTACACGCCCTTAAAATATTGTTAACCCTTTCCGATACAAACTGTATATTATATACTTACATGGCTTACCAACCTCAAGAGAGAGAGAGAGGGAGAGAGAGGTATTGCTCCTTGAGCTTCTTTATTTGGTGAGGAAGAAAATTCCACAAGTTGTTAGAAAAGTTGTTAAAGAAGTTGTTAGAGTAAAGTCATTCGTCGCTTCGTAGATGCAAGAGAGCAGTATAGGCAAGTTACTGTATTTTCTGCAATTTCTTAAAAGCATTCGACGTGGCGGCGGATCATTTACTACTTGAGCAAAAACTGAGACATTATGGCATAGACGGACCCGCACTCTCCCTGCTAATATACTTTCTATTTGATAGGTCACAAGCTACTGTAGGTGTCATTGGTAAAAACTACTGTGGGAGTACCACAAGGATCTTCGATATCCAACATACTGTTCTCTCTGCTAATGGATGACCTTCCCTCATGCGATATCACACGCAGCGGCGTAGCGTGGGTGTCGGCCGCCCGGGGCGGAAGACAATTTTGCCGCCCTCTTATTTAGATATTTCAATTTAACGTATACTACACATTACATACATTAATTCTAGAGAAAGTTTCGGCAGAACAGTCATAATTTTTTTGTATTATACCTATCTAGGTTGTTACGAAAGTTGTTAGCCACAGAATAAATACAATCACTTTTTTCTTGAAACTATTTGAATTGACGGCTAATTTCAATACACATCGCCTTGGTGAAAAGCTTTGGCAATTTTTTAAAAATATTTTTAAAGTTTATCTGTCACTCTTCTTTAGTTTGCATTAATGGACGTCTCGCGGGACGCTTCTCGTGCTATGATTTTTTGTGATTATAAATGAGGGTTTACCTTCAAGGAATCTCACGAAAATTTACAAGGTGCTTCTGAGGAGTCTGCTCCTGCGTTTGCAGCAGTTACTTATTGGTGTCGTGAATTTAAACGTGGTCGAGAGAACCTAAACGATGACCCCAGACCCGGCCGACCACCAACTGCAGTAACTCATGAAAATGTCATCAGGGTAGAGTGGCTATTGCGGAAGAATAGACACATAATGACACATTGGGAGATTGAAGCTGTACTGACGATTGGATCACAGGCAGTTTCCGCCATCCTGCATGAACAACTTAAAGTTAGGAAGCTTGCTTCGCGATGGATACCTCAATCTCGTTGTGTTGATCAGTGAAAATTTATGCTGGAAAAGTTCAAAGGAGGGACTTCGCAAAACGTATCCTACATCGTTACAACTGATGAATCTTGGATCTACAGCTACGATCCTCTCACGAATCAGAAACCCACGCAATGGGTGTTTGAAGAGGACCAGTTGCCCACAAAAGTTGTTCGCGATCGGAGCGTTAATAAAAAAATGATAGCGGTTTTTATTCGATGCAGTGGACCAGTAGCAATAATTCCGCTAGAAGACCGTAGAACCGTTACTAGTGAATGGTACTGCAAAGTTAGCCTGCCTCAAGCTTTCGGGGAGTTGAATAGCGAGCGCCCAAGGAGCGGCGTCCGTGGCATTCTTTTACACCAAGATAACGCGCCCGCTCACACAGCTGTTAGAACCATGGACTATTTGACAACTTCGGGGGTACAAATGTTACCCCATCCTCCGTACAGTCCAGATTTGCTCTATGCATTTTTATTTTATTTACCACGGTAAAAAAAAATGTTTCGTGGGCGAAAATTCAACACTGCAGTCAAAGAATTTCGGCGGTTTTTAAATGTTACGCTACAGACGCTCTCTTTTGACGTAATAATATTGAATGATCAATAGATGAGTTCTGAGTCAAAAATGCCATCATCATCATATCAGCCGAAAATCGTCCACTGCTGGACAAAGGCCTCCGCCAAAGATTTTCACGACGACCGGTCCTGCGCTGCCTGCATCCAGTGGCTTCCCGCGATCATCACCAGGTCTTCGGTCCACCGCGTGGGAGGTCTGCCTACGCTACGTTTTCCGGTGCGCGGTCGCCACTCGAGATCTTTATTGCCCCAACGGCCATCTGTTCTACGAGCTTTGTGCCCTGCCCACTGCCACTTCAGTTTAGCGATTCTGTGGGCTATGTCGGTTACTTTGGTTCACCAGCGGATCTCCTCATTTCTGGCATTATGTACTAATTGTGAATTTAATCTGTATTTACTAGCATTTAGCTAAATATTAAACAATTGTAACCGCCATTAGCTTCACATCGGGAGGTTGCGGGTTCGATTCCCGGCGGAGTCTATCCTTGTGTGACTCGGTCAGGTTGGTGGAAGGGCATTTTCTAAGCCCGTCTGGCTAGCTACCACCATCTTATCTAAGTCTTGCCGCCAAACATCAATGTTAACAACATTGATTGTTCTGGCTTGAATATAAGATAGTCAGTTCCCCATTGCGTTGGCGAATCTTGGTAAGCCCGCTTCCATTTTCGGCATCATCGTCACTCACCATCTGGTCAGATGATGTCAAGGGCTACAACGCTACAAGGGGATACAACGCCATATGAATTAATAAAAATGCTATGGAGGGTAAAGTTCAGGAGCTTTATTTTGGTCTCCAGGTTATGGACGAGCGTCGCGAGTCTATGAAGCGCGCGCGGGAAGCCGCCGAGGAGATGGACCGCGGCCGCGTCAAGAAAATCAAGAAGTACCACCCGTACCACCGCTTCAACAACCGACCCAACAACTACAACCCGTTCCAGGTACACTAGTAATCCCATTACTTATCCGCGAAGTCAACGGTAAAGATAGAAGTACTTTCGTGCACCAGTGCTGCCCGATTTTGTTTTACGATTTGAGGACCTTTAAAGTAAGAGTGAAAAACACTTTAAACTTTCACGATTATTCATAATGACAAATTGAAAGCGGGACTTGACGTGATTAGTATAGTGTGATAAGTGTAATTCACGTGCTGTGAGTGCGACTGCACATTCTCAGCAAAAATTGGCTACGACAGTCGTCAGTCGTACAAGAACGCGCGAACGTCGCTCCAACCCATGATTGCAGTTCGGCCTGGACTGATTGATGGACTGTCACCTAAATCATATATTATGGCCTACCTACTGTCACAGTATTATGAATATTTCGAAATAATCTTAATACTGTAAGTACTATTGTTTTAGTAAAACAGTAGCACGAGTAACGTGTTAATCCCGTGCCGCCGTCACGCGGTAGTCAGAGCTCGATATGTTAGAAAGAGAAGCACTTATATGGTTTACGTATAACGTTGTCCTTTTTCTATCAGTATCTTAGCGAGTCGATCCTTCGGTTAAACATTTTCTAGGCCAGTACTCTGCCACAAAGACTGCATTGTCTGTTGCATTGTACAGGTGCTCGCGCGTACCGGCGCTAGGACACGCAGGGCAAGACAAAAGATGTGTTACAGTCTGGGGAGAGGCACCACACTCGCTTGCACTATCCCAGCTTTGCCCCACCTGCACATGTTTTCCTTGCTCCGGCCAACTTCAGTTTAGACTCTGTTTAAGACTTCCAAGTCGGCCAGGGAAGGTCGTGTCCAGGCGGGCGTCTTTCGGACAGTGGGATATGTATTGCTGCGGAATACCTCTCCTGCAAGACACGCTTGAATCTTCGTGGCGTCACCAAAGCTGATGATTAAAAGCCACCCCTGCAATAGTTATGCAGACACACAAAATGGGTGAGAACTGGCTGGTGTTCCTGTAATAGTAGTATGAACAGCCCGTTCGCTTAAATCAAAGTGTCAAAGAACGCTGATACATTTGTATTACTTGATTTGTATTTGTAATCTGTAAATTGTCTGTTAAAGTAAATTTGATTCTTGCATTTTGTTTACACGAATGACACTATCTGAGCAAATCGACTTTAATTGTAGGTAGGTTGCCTGTAGCTTGTAGAAAACTACTAACGTCGCCTCGAGCGAGATAAACTTGCGTGACCAAGTAATTTAGAATACATTCCTGTTGCAGGAGAGACAAAGCAAGCCACAGTGGGGCGGGCACTTCAAGTACCGCGGCGACCATCGCCCGCAACACCACTTCAACAAACATCACAACAAGTACAAGAGATTCAATAACAACAGGTAACCATCATCTTAGCCTTGTTGGCTTTAGATGTTTTTGTCTCCATTCTGGTCTTTTTTTCTCTTAGTTTCTGAGTTACTCCACATTCTTCTTTAATTTAAGGCGGTAGGCACACTAGCGCCGCCAATATAAATAAATAATTTACTAATTCTTATGGACTTTAATCGAAATCATTGAGTATTTTGCGCAAGTATTGTTTAAAACAATTTAAAGCAAAAAAATCTTCTTGCTAATATTTAAAGTTACAAGATAACAATTAATAGTTTTGCGTAAAATACTCAATGATTTGGATTAAAGTCCATAAGAATGAGTGATTTTTTATCTCTGTTGGCGGCGCGAGTGTGCTAATCGAAACGCCTAAACTCCATCTAACCATCGCTACTTTGGTCTTCGTATAAAATTCGAATATTATTTGTTCAATATTGGTTCCTATTGCGAATCAAAAATTACACATTAGGGGCATTCCACGTGAAGCGGACAGATAAAAAAATGTTGATGCTTCCGATTTTAGTAATATTTGATTAAGTTATACCTATATGTCTTCGACCGAGATATACAATATTTTTTCAGTACAATACATAGTTAACGAGGGCATTGAAGTTTTGACTAATTAACTAATTATCTGATTTGGAACACACCCTAATTAAACTTTCTAAACCTCCACCCTCATGTCCATAACCCTATGTCACTTGTCAATAACAACGGTAATGTCACAGCTTAATCTTTGAACTGCAGCTTGTGACACTTGTCTGTAGTGACTACGTATTCCGAACAGAAATCACGAAATTTTGTGTAGGAAGATTGCTTTATTTCGTACTTTGTATCACTTCTGTCTTAGAGCCATTTACACGGTCGATTACTACTGGAACAGTTCTGTCGGATATACCCATACCTTCACATGAGATTCAGGAACGACCGAACCATACTGTCTTCGCCACCTTTATCACTTTCGAGCCGCTATTCATCTCTTTTTTCTTATCCTTGTCTATGGTCAGCTAGTCTAGCGCTAAAGTGTCGTGTCGGCTCAGTGTCAACGCTCCCATAATACACTCATACATATTTAGACGTCCTATCAAAGAGTCAGACGACAGACTATATACCGTGTAGGTGAGGCCTTAAGGTACAAGTTCTAAGTCTCAAAATCCAAAATTTCAGGTACAACAATGGTCACCACTACCCGCGACACCGTTGACCCCGGTTCCAGCAGGAGCGTCCATTTAACTGTATATATAGATAGCACACGGACTTAGTTAACTTTTTAGTGAATACTTTAGTGTCGCTCGCGAGAAGATACCTCGCGCATCTGCCAGTAACAAATTAGCAAAATAAATACCTTCGAATATGCATCTATCGTATTGAAGATGTTTGGCATTTGGCGTAGCTTAAGGAATGAAAGGCACATAAAACCCCGCCCGCCCGCACTCCACTTGCGATGCCTCTCACTCTAACATTTTATCTGACACTAAGAGAAAAAGAGAGATAGTTAAAAAAAAAATACGCCGTTTTCTAATCATTGTTATTAATCAAACCATACCTAGTGTCGATTTGGGTGAGCGTTGATAAATACGTTTAGAAAACTGCATTTCGGACCACACGCAAAGTAGGGTTTCGTAGTCATTTAAATAAATATAGTTTGAAAAAACCCTTTAAACAGTCGTTTTTGCAGTTGGTTTCGGAAATTTTGTATGGAACTTTTTCGTGTTCAACTTCATGTAATAATTTGGTCTACTATTCCACGTTGATTAAGAAAGCCTACTTAGCTGTGATATTTTTTCTTTTACGTTTATTGTATTACGCGCGCTCGACTTGGGGATTAAGCTGGTGAATGCGTTACGCGAACGGTAATGTCTAGCGGTATCAAAAGTGTGATCGGGCGAGGCGAACGGCACACTTGACTTAGGGAGTAAGCTGGTGATTCGCGTTACGCAAACGGTGATTAAGTTTTACTTCAGTCGTGTAGTCTAAAGCACACTCGTTTTTTAATTTTCTGTATCAATAGTTTTTTTGGTGGGCACATGTAACATAATATTATGGAAACGTATTCGTTTCAAAATTGATTATGGAAAAAAATACAAACCTGCAATAATTTACCCGCAAAGTAGGGTTCCATAGTATTGTATATTTTAAAACTAAGTTTTTTGCAGTTGGTATAGAAATTTTGTATGAAAATTCTACTAAGATTATTACGAATCCAACTGCATATCTAAGTTTGTCAACTTTGACTCCTAAAATAAGAAAAACGTGATAATTTTCCTTTTAAATTGCCCTTCTATAGTTAGTTTACATGCAACTGTAACAAAAATCACCACTTTTAAACTTTATATTTAGGAAACGAATAATTCATAGGAAAAATGTTCTTAGAAAACCCTACAGTACTTTTGAACGACCTATTTAAAGATTCCCACACAATTAGTAAGTGAACAAAAATATCACTCCTACTCTACATGTAGGTGAGTCTATTTAAGTCTTTGAGAAAAACAGCTGTTGTGACATACCGACGAGACGGACAGACAAACGGACTTGTCCCACTTTACATTGTACACTTATTAAAGCTCCACCAAAACCATGCCAAATTTTAGCATAGCGGTAATAGTTTTTTTTGAGTAAAACGACTTGCCGAACGGACAGACGAAACGTAGTTACTTAGTTTGACAACGGAACCCTAAAGAAGCGACAATAATTGTGCAGGAAGCGTAAAAAAAAACATTCGCCGTGGTCGGCGCAACTAATTAGAACATTACTACCAGCCAGCCTTTATTACATAGACGCGAATAGTTCAAAAGTTTTGAACTGGGAATATGAATTCAACCAGTAATGTTAGTGGTTGGTCCTTAATAAAGTATGATTTGACGTTTTATTCAAGTTATTTTTAAGTGCGAGTCTGTTACCATAATGAGAGTATGGTTTATTACGTATAGGGTAGGATTATACGGACATAAAAAGCAATTTTATCTCCTGTGGGTCACTTGAGAACATAATTTATTAAGGCTATGTAAGCGGAACTTACTGTTTATTTGGTAATAAAAAGGGAAGTATTATACTCAAACTTGAGTAAGCATGTCTTTTTGATTTATGTGTAGTCTTTCTTTGAAAATCCTTTTAGAATTTGTAAATAAATAATTTTCTTAACGCGTACTTCTTCGATTGTATGTAAATATTTAGAAGCACGTATGATTGTGGACGTTTTTCGGCTGATATGATGATTATTGTATGTTTTATTAGAATCTTGTGGATTTAAAAAATGTTTAACTGATTTGTGAGATGACAAGATATTGGATTAAGCGAAAATTGGGTTAAAAATTCTATTGAATTACTAATACATGTATTCATAATTTATTTAATTTTGTGGACTGTATACATTATTCGAAATTAAAAAATTAATACCTTTTTTTTTAAATAAAAGTTGTATCTTGTCTGTATATTTAAGAGTTCTTCTGAAATACATAAAAAAATCCCTTGGAACTGAACAACTTTCCAAACCTCCACTCAGTTTTTTAGACTTGTCCATATTAAATTGATCACTAACCGAACTTTGTATGTGATGTCTATTTAAAAAAAAATGAGTATACGTTCCTTAGGGAAAGTTGTTCAGTTTCATGTGCTGCAGCCACCCTTGAGATTTTTTCGGGTATTTCAGAAGCACTCTGTATTATAAATGTTCCTTATGATATGAACGTATCCCTTGGACTGGATTTAAGTTTAATTAGTAGTAAAACACACTTTTTTGTTTCTATAGGTTCAAGACAAGAATGGTTTTAACAACATATGTTTGAGTAAATAAAGTCTTTACGCTTTGTTAGTGTAGATTAAACATTGTATCCATGTTTTTTTCTTAAGATTTTAGTTCCTCTGTGGCGTGACACAAAACTATTTGTGACCATTTTACTTTTATTTGAACTAAGTTTTGAGAAAGTAATGAACATTTAGTAGGGATATTATGTATGATATAACCTACATTTTAGGAAAATGTATTATATTTAAATAAGGCATTTGTAAGTAAAGGCACAACATGGATAAAACTATGCTGTAATGTCAACTGAAACAAGTAAACAAGCGATAACATCCTATACCAAACTTCGTTTTATTTCAATTGATTTTCTTAGTTCCAAAACTTCCAATACATCTGCGATGTTCAGAAAAATAACAAAATATTACTGTACAATCCTTGGTTTAATCTAAAAGCAATAGTGGTTTTAAGCGTATGTAGGTACCTAATGTAAGCAAACACCCGCAAAAGAAAATTGATATAATTATACCACACAAAATACCAATGAGATTTTATATCTCCAGAAGAGATTATGTGTCAAGTAAATAGCCCAACGTCGGAGTATGCCTTACGGTTAACTCCTCTTAAGCTGCTGTAGTAAGAGAAATAATTATAATTAAATTTTCATACAATTCATTTTCCTCAGCTACGTCGTAGAATCGTTAACTTGAAACCACTTTTTCGTCGATCTGTGAAAAGACATTGCTCCTCTAGATATAGAACCTCATTGCAAAATACAAACACAAGTGGTAAGTAACTTTTCAGACTCAACCTTGAAATTATTTACTAACAAGGCTTCCATAAATATAGTAAGTACAATTCGTCAACAAAATATTTGGCGTTGTACATACGCAGATACCATTACTTGCGGTTCGCGCACCGTGCACCCTCTATATCCACGGGGGGCGAAGCTGCGGGCAACAAGTAATGTAATAAAATCCTTACGTGCTACGACTTGACATTTTTGATATCCACTCGCCAGCATTAAAACCCAGCACTTCTTTGCAATACTCCAAATTTTAATACAATTCTTGCTTTTACTTTATTTAATTAATGTTTGGTTTACCATTTATTACCTTGTAAATAATGATTTAATTTCTATCTAAAGTTAGGCCTTCCAAATTACTCTGCCCGGTTTTAACGCTCACGAGTGTATTTTTTGATATAGTGGTGACATAAAATAAATGTTGGTTATAGTATAAACAGAATTGGTCGATCAATAAGAAAATGTAGTTCATGTGGATTTCGCGGTATCGTCGTGACCAGTCGAGCGGCGCCATCTTGTCAGACAGACATACGATTGCACAGCAAATGCTTGAAACAGAAATATACTGCTTGTACATAAAGTTCAATATACAGCGTGTTAGGTAAAATAAGCATATTTTAGCTCCAATTTTTTTTACGATTTATCTGTTCTGGAATAAATGTTCAATTTCCTGAGTAGAACCCACCCCTTCAAAAATATTTTCTAAATTCAACCGACTTCCAAAATTGTGTATTTTTTTAAAAATGTTTGTTACCTCAGAACTTTCGACTGGGTGAACCGATTTTGATGATTATTATTTTATTTGTAAGCTGGTGCTTCCCGTGTGGTCCCATATAAATTTTATAAAAATCGGTGTAGTACTTTTTTTTTTAAATTAACAAAAACCAAAAATACTAATGCAAAATTGTACTTATGTTGTTGCGATGGAAGTCGATTCTTTAACGTGTTCAGCGTTTTGTATTATAAGTACCTAAAACCCTCTACATTGCATACTGGTGTCTGAAATCAGTCGGCACTTTCTGCGCTAACGGAGCTGCCTATCGGAATTATTTTTCCGTTGTACACCTAAGATCTAAGGTACCTCCAGTCCGATATGGCCCTATCTAAAGTGGTTTGCAGGTCGTCCGGGCGCTGGTGAACCAAAATGCAAATCGAAACGTTACCATCGTTTCGGTATTCGGTCGCATTTCGGATAGAGTCATATTGGACTGTATACATACGTATAATTAATAAAATAATAGTTACGCAGTGTTCTTTACAACATTTTTATCATGATGTAAATAATCGAAAGTTCCTACATTAATAATAAACAATGAGGACTTAAGCCCCAACTGGCCGTAAAAATGCTCAAATTTAATTATTTTTTAATATTTTTTCCAACTAAGGCGAATTATAACAAGCACATGCAATTATAAAAATATATATATCAGAGTTAACTGAATGAACAAGACACATATCTACATGGCTTAGGGTACTAGCGTAACACTGGGAAATTATGTGACTAACCTTAATGAATTATTTTAAAAAATGATTTACATTGAAAGTATTTACATTAGTATGCGCGTTAAAATTATTCTGACAATATGCATGACAAAAAAAAACAATAACTAGACATATAGCACATAAAATGAATTCATTAATATAATGAATTATCATTTATTAGGAAGTAATCAGATTAGAACCGGTCTTCGTGGAGATCCTTGGGGGAGGCCTACGTCCAGCAGTGGACTTCCTTCGGCTGATATGATGATGATGATGATGAGGAAATAATCAGTCAAATGTGTCGGACTGACGGTACACCCACAGTGTAGAGTTCCGGAGTCACTTCTGAAATGTGTTTGTCAGATGATACCCTAAATAATTTTGCTTAGAGTTTCCTAAGGCCCATTCTTTTGTTCTCATATCAGAGATACCAAGTTTCTACGTTTACAATTTTAGGATAGGAACGCAGGACTTCAAATTACTGACGAGCTGAACGGAACCTTAATTGATGCGTATCATTAATGACACCCCTCGACACAATTATTCTTTCCACCCAATTTTCCATGTACGCCTCGCATACAAATATATTCTTGAAAGTTAACACCTACGTACATAATTATAGACGAGGAATAGCAGTATAAAATATCTTTCATTTGTATGACAGGGTTTTTTTTTACATCTGTTTCTTAGTAGTCTTTGACATATTGATTTTATTTTAAATTTTAGGTCATATTGTAGGTCTAATAGTGGCAAAAAATTGACTATGGCATACGAAAGACAAACAGACAGGCTGGCTACTATGACGAAATTTTAAGGGTATTTTGCATCCGGAACCCTAAAAGGGCAAAACTGGCATTGTTCAGTTTTTTGTAAAGCATGTAATTGAAAAAAAAACGGGATACTACACGATTCTACTGTAAAATGTAATTTAATAAATAACTAAATTAGTTAGGCCGTTTTCTTATTAGTATTTGGGCCTGTGACGTCATCACTTTTTGACATTGGAAAATTCATAGAAAATTGACTAGCTCAGAAGAAAAAATATTGAAGTTAGTTTCTTTAAATAACCTATATTAATATATTTCAATTTAAACAAATACCTTAATTTTTTGAACAGTGCCAATTATATTTAATGGAGTCTAATAATTACAAGCACCTCTCTTTCGCTGTGCTGTTTTAGGAAGTTTTTAGCCATAAATTATGATGGCCAATTATTTTTAACTTATACGAGCACCATGACTTCATCTGAGCGAATGTTGACTTCATTTAATTGGTCACCAATGCATTTCCTCTAATCCTCAACCAAAGTACTAAGTGTTGAGAAGTTTGGTTCAATTATAGTTAACAACTAACTAACACACTACATTTTGTTATAATTAATATAGTAATCTGTAACAAAATTAGCGCATTTGAACGTGTACTATGTATAACACAACCACAACGATATCTCAGTTAAGTCCTTGGACTTTCATATGTCACATACTTTAGTATTTCTTCGTGAGAAATTTTTCCCGCCGAAGGACTTTGGCACATTTTGTTCGGGAGCATCTTGTACAGCTTGCGCCGCTGCGCGTCCTCCACTAGCGTACGCCACTGTTGGTTTTTCTGAAAAAAGGAGCATTGTTTGTCCAAGGAAAAGTTTCAAGAAACCTAAACATTAGCTGAATAACCGGTGGCCTAGTGGTCAGCACTCTTCGTTTGCTAGGCCGAGCGTCGCGGGTTCGATTTCCACTCAGGGCAAACATTCGTCTCTCGAGAGTGATATATTACTTATTGTGTATAGGATACAAGGAGATTTGAAACACCCAGACATAGAGCAAATAATCGGTTAGTAAGAAGAATGTTGGAACTAGTTCCCATAGTACAGGAATTCCTAGTTTTGGGCCAGATGACCGTGTGTCATTTGTCCCTGTATAGTGAATGTTTATGAAGGTGGGTTTTGTAAGGAAAAAGGGTAGCTAAGCCATGTTCGATTATAGCTGTAGGTATGTATAAAAGTAGTATTAATTGGACGCGTCGATTGAGTGTCTCGATACCTCGAGCCTCGGCTCTTATCAGTAAATCCGCATTCTAAAGTAGAACGTGGTACGGCGTGATTTTTTTCCGCGACTGGAAGCTCGGCCGCGAGCGAAGCGGGCAAATAAGTCACTCAGACGCAGCTACGTGGGTCGGTTGCAGGCCATTTCGCACTGCGCATATCGGTTTTTTAAGCACGATTATCGCGAAATAAGTGACCCACTGTCGGGAACGCGTGGCGGACCCGAGACATTCGGAGTAGTCACATAGGAACTGCTGAACGGGCAGCCGGATACGGTCGCGAAGAGTTGCCGAGTGAAGATAAAACTGTCGCTGGGACAGTGTAAAACAAATGTGAAAATAGTAACCGATAATTATGTGCGCTGGCAGCCCGCATACGGCGCGATTTGTCGCGAAAATAGGTGCATGAGGGCGAATTTTTGTACACAGACGGACAAGTCCGAGAGAATTTAGTGCGGTGAGGCCGCCACGGCGACGTGAGGGTCATGAATTTGATTGTGCCCCTCTCGGAGCTAGCCTAGAACCATTTTCGGGGTTCTATTTTCACGGACTACTCTTTGGGGAGTGTTATTTAATAGATATGGATCACGGACTTCTAGTTTTTGTGAGCCATAGTTAGTTGAGTCGATCGTCCGCGCTGCTGTGGGTCGAAAACTAGTACTAACCTAACCGCGAGAAAACGGGACCGCGGAATATTTCACAAGGAGTTGAACCACGCGTGAACCAAGCCGGAACGCGATAATCGCCACTCGGACCGGCGAAGTTGAACAATTGTGATAAGTTCTGTGTTCAAAGTTACGGACTGCCGTATAAAAGTAGTACGGTTTTTCAGTGTCGCGACGGCGCGGTCATAATGCCATAGTCGAATAATTGTGCCTTGGGAGGTACCTACGGACTAACGGATATAATAAGTACTTGCACGGAAGTGAAAACATAGAATGAACGATTTGTTTCGTCTCGTATGGGCGTGACATCAGGACGTTTTGCATCAGCAATGAGGAAGTGCTGTGACGAGATTGCCCTGGCATTGCAAGACAGAAAGTACAGAAGAACCCAGCGGAGGACATCGGACATCCTGCTAAGGAGCTTGGGTATTTCTCAGACAATACACGATACACACACTCGTCATATAATACTACACATTTAGATAGGTACACACTTTCCCCCTCTGGAAAGTCGGACATCAGGAGTCTACTAAGGGCGACCGAAAGCTGCTTAGTAAGTGTGTTCGTGTGCCATATAATGGTTTACCAAAACTCGGAGTTTTGATCTTTCATCAGGCGTGTGGGCGTTTTCTACCACGAGTACCTGGTGCTCGGACATTGGGTTTTTGACCGATAAGTGCGGTATCGAGGTCTGCTAATTGTTTGTAGTTTATTTACTTACCTATGTTGTAGTAACCTTCATATAATGTCCTAGTCTCATTTTGACCAAGTATCAATGTCCTTTTGTTAGAGACATTGGGCATCGTACGAAATTAGTTGTGTCTGACGTGTCAATCGGGGTGGGTGTCCTGTGGTAATTTGCCAATCTCCCCCTCTTTTCCCCTTGGTTGTTACTTCAGACTGGTAGCAGAAACTTAGGGACTTTTATAGATTAAGTTGCGCGGTGTACCGCTTGCGCTTCGATGAGCCTCCCTCTGTCCCGGGGACGTAAATCGAACAGCTTCCGGTCGCCTTTAGTACTCCTGATGTCCGACTTGCCAGAAGGAGGCAGGTGTGTACCTATCTTAATGTAGTATTATATGACGAGTGTTTTTATAGTGTATTGTATGAGAAATACCCCAGCTGCTTGGCAGGATGTCCGATGTCCTACGGATTATTTTGTACACGCAATTGGAGCAAGCAAGAAAAATGAAGCATAAATCATAATAGTGTGTGATACGTGCCCCACAATCGCCAGAATGTCATGTATTTCTCATAAATGCTGGTCTCACCAGGTCCCTTTCATGCAGCCGGCATTTCGTGAGGAAGCCGCCGTCCTAGGCAAATAATAAAAGTGTTTAGCACTGACCAACGTGGCGTGCGGGTTGAGGCAGACGAGCAACGCGTGGCGCGCGCGCGTCAGCATCACGTTCATGCGGCCTGCGTCCGTGAGAAATCCGACGCCCTGGCTGCGCGCCAGTGATACCACCACCACGTCGCGCTCCTGCCCTTGGAAGCTGTCGACTGTGTTCACCTCCACCTGTGGCTCCGTGCTGCACAGACAAATTAATACGCTTTGAATACATATTTGATTTGCAATGATAAAAGGTGTAGTAATAACTAAACGAATTAATTAAAAACCCGTCTGCATAAAAACTTTTTTGGTCAGTCGTGTAAAAATGTATTCTATGTCACCCACGGGATCAAGACGAATCTAGGGACATCTCACACTCCAAAACCCATCAAGCCGTTTAGGCTGCATAGCGTGCCAAAGAACCATACATACAAACCTACACTCGAAAAACATAACCCTAATTCTGGCTAAAATAATGGTGTCACAACGGATAAAATTGTTTGGTGGTCACACATAGACTGGTGTGACGACGAATCGGGCTTGCATTCATTTTTGCAAGTTTTCTTGGAAAGCAAACTCTGAATCTTAAAAAGGTCACATGATGAGCGTCATTGTCATACCACATGCCAGCAACCAGCATGCAATGGTTCTTGAATAAAGTTTTTAACGCCGTTACTAGTATTACTATTCTTCTTTGATAGTACAGTTCAAAGCTGAAGTGAACTCTAATAATCACACTTTGGGATCTTACGAAATTCTTCTGAGGTCATTATTTGCATATTAAAATTAGTTTCACGTTAAGGTTGACCATGCGTGTACAAAGGAGGTCATGTTGGACGCTAAAACTGCGAAAGAAGGTCTTGGGCACATTCCTTTTTGCAATTTTCCTCGGAAACCAAATTTAAAAAAAATCACAAAATGAGCGTCATTGTCATACCAAGTGTCAGTAACCAGCATGCAATGGTTCTCGAATGAAGTTTTTAGCGCCGTTATTTTTCTTCTTTGATATTACAGTTCAAAGTTCCAGTGAAATTTCATAATAACACGTTGGGATCTTACGGCATTTTCTTCTATGGTCCTTACATGCATAGTAAAATTAGGTGGATCGCAAGGTTGACCATGCGCGTACAACGGAGGTCTTAGTGCTTTGCACCGGAGACAAAATTCAGCTCTGGTTTTTTAAAACCGGTTTTATGAAAAAACCGGAGAATCTCCGGAGAAATGTCAAGTTTGTGTACCTTTTTGATTTTAAATTTTTTGAGTATAATGGAGAGCAATAACGTCATTATAGATTATATATCGTCCAACAGATCGTCTAGCGTCTCGTCAAAAAAAAATTGTCTTACAAATAATGTCACGAATTAAAACTACACTCTCAGGTTTTGGTGTTTGCTGAAAGATCAATACATAACTATATATTCTTTTCCTTTGCATAATCTATTATTTTGATATCTTCTAGAGCATACACATTTTCAACATACTTACTTACTTCACTGACTCAGTGACCCAAAGAGGATCTTAGCCTCCTACACCAAAAGTCACCACTCGTTTTGACATGAGTCTTGAATTTATTCTTCGGCAAACTAGTTACATTTTCTGGAATTATATTGTAGAATCCTATGCACAGCCCCACAAATGACTTATTAACTTTCCACAGTCTCAAATAGGCACATCTATTTCATTTGAATTTCTCAAATTGAAATAAGTAAACTTAGTACTAAAAGAAAGCTAAATTTAGTTTTTATGTGACCTTTTATCCTAAATATACAAATTTTTATTTGTCAGATAATCAGTTCTCGTAATTTCGTCCAGTTTCATATACTGGCCACTATAATTATTACATAATATGATTCTAAACCAAAAACCCGAAATAATTATAGAACTATGTCACTCATTTCACATGCCAGCAAAGTTCTTTTACGCATCCTGATCAAGCGGCTTGAAGCCTACATCAATAAACAAATACCCAAAGAGCAGGCGAGATTCGTAAGAGGCTGCGGTACGAGAGAGTAGATTCTGAACATAATACAATTGATGAAAAAAGGCAGGAAGCATAACATCGCTATATTTTATTTTATATATTTTATTCACTACTCCAAGGCCTTCGATCGCATTGACTGACAGAAAATACTCAATGTTATGAGTGAAATGGGAATACCGCAACATCGAACTTTTCTTTTGCAAAACCTGTAACCTGAACAGCAAGTCAAGAGTGAGACAGCGTGTCACATCCCTTCAACCCTGAAAGAGAAGTATATTAGGGATGCATCCTGTCACCGTTACTGTACAGTCTCATAGGTGAAAACATAATGAGGATGGTTGATGCGAATACCTTTCTGAACAAACTCCGATTTGCACATAACACCACTATCATAAGCGCCTCTGAGTCTGAATTGGCTGAACTCTTATTAACAATGGAGCACTTCAGCATTATAATTTTCTGGAACCGGTCGTTTACATAAAAACCGGTTTTCAAAATCTCCGGTTTTTCCAGAACTGGAGCAATGCACTAGAGGTCATGTTGCGCGCTAAAGCTGCGAACCATGTTCTTGGGCGCATCCATTTTTGCAAGTTTTCCTCGGGAACCACAAACTGAATTTTAAAAAGGTTACATAATGAGCGTCATTGTCATGTCATTTGTCAGCAATCACAATGCCATGGTTCTTGAATGTAGTTTTTAGCGCCGTTATTAATCTTCTTTGATATTACAGTTCAAAGCTCAAGTGAAATTTCATAATCACGTTGGGATCTTACGCTATTTTCTTCTGTCCTTATCTGCATAGTAAAATTAAGTGGACGGTAAGGTTGACCAATGACCATGCGCGTACAACGGAGGTCATGTAACATTTTAGGCGCTAAAATTGAAAAACAAGGTCTTAGGTCGAGAATGTTCTTTTATTCGAGGCCCGTTGGGACTCATCCCAGCCTGTGCTTATCACATCAGCCAAAAGACTTCCACTGCTGGACATAGGCCTCCTCCAAATCGGTGGACTGCCATAATCGCCACGCTTGAATGGTGGGTAGGCGATCACAGTGTAGTAGCACAATACGTGGAAAGGAAGCTGCTACCCATCCTCCAGTTTGTTTCCTTAGTCGCCTCACCCTCGGGAAAAGATGGGGTGGTCCTTCTTTCTAGATCTGCAACCACAGACGACTTGGTTGACCTTGTAGTCCTTATCAGCATAATAATATAAGAAATTATAACTATAGTAAGGCTGCTCATGCGCGTTACTGAATTTGCTCTCCCTCCATTGGGTGTTTAATCCCACATGGTGGTGGGGTCTGCCTTTCAGGAAACGTCGATAGCGGCCATATTGCAAGAACGTAGGTCTTTTATTAATAAAATTTGTACCGCTCGGTTTAGAATTTCGGTCTTCCTCTTTTTTGGGCTCCTGGATTCGGGAACATATAAACTAAAAGTTTTATTAAAACTGTAAGTTAGAGCGCATGGGGACAGACGGGACTATCCCGAATTTTCAGATTGATCACTATGTTCCCTGAACATTTAGGTCTTCTGCATACATGTCTGAACCATCGGAGCCTTCTTTATGTAGCTTGTCGGCGATGTCACTTACGCGTAGATTAACATTAGCACAGACCACGATTTCTGTGGTCGAGTCTTGTTGATCCGCACATCCGCTGCAGCTACCTGACGTTACTTTGCGTTACGGCCCATGGTCGCTCCCTTAAGTTAGAACTGGTCATCAAGTAATTCGTGTATGAGACCTTTTTCTTTGACAGTCATTTTCCGGTCACGATCACTCCAAATCATTCCCGCCACTTTAGCCAGGCTGGCTGCTGCTCCCTGAACTATGTCACATGGTTACTATATATTCATATTCATTACACCAAGTCATTTATTGTCCATCGATAACGAGAGGGTTTTCTTGTAGATCTAGTTAGTTACACACCATGTATTGGATCTATATGCGATACTCAGCACTAAACCACCTGTTTGTAGCTGTCGCTTCTACTCTCCGCGGGCTTGCTACAACCATGCTCGGGACGTTCAGCTAGTCTGGGTAGCTAGACAAGATAGCAAGAGTTTTAAGTATTTTCGGTGGAGCATCTATCACCAAGAAAAAAGAACTGAACCTTGGTGAATCTCTTCTTTAACAGCTATTGGCTTTGGTTACCCCTCCGTAGTTCTTATAAATGTCGATATTGTGCCGATGAACGCTTCTGGAATATTTTTCCGAAGACTCCACCAGATAGTCGAACGGGGTAAACGGTTGAATGCTTTTGCTATGTCTATATTAGCAACGTACAGTGGTTGGTGTTTAATTAACCGCCTCCGTGGCGTAATGATTAGTCCATTAGCTTCACACCAAAAGGTCGCGGGTTTGATTCCCGGCGGGGTCAACTTTGTAAGACTCAGTTTCGTTGGTGGTAGGGCATTTTCATAGGCCATCTGGCTAGATACCACAATTTTATCTAAGTCTTGCCGCCAAACATCAGTGTTAACAGCATTGATGTGCTCCAGATTGAAGGTAAGATAGCCAGATCCCCATTGCGTTGGGGAATCTTGGTAAGCCCGCTTCCATATTCGGCATCATCGTCACTTACCCTCAGGCGAGATGATGCCAAGGGCTTACCAATTGTGAATAATAAAAAAATGTCTCGGAACTACTTTGATCATGATGCCATAAACATCGGGTTGATCGTGGACAGGCCAGCGATGAAACCAGTATGCACTCGGTACCTTAATAGAGTGGTACAAGCCTTTACGCGTCCGGTATGCAAGAGAAGTTTCAAAGGTTTTGGTAAACAGATCTATTAGGAGACCTCTCCGAAATACTTCCAGGCGTCAATAAGGATATTTCTTCAGGTCCTGGTGATTTTCTGTCAGATATATTTTTAAACGCAGTTTTAACTTCCTGTGGCCGTATCGTTGGTGAAAGATCAAGCTTTTGCTTCATTTCAGGTAGAATAAGATGCTGACGTGAAATTTAAAAGCTGGTAGTAATATTAATGCTATACTTGTACGTTGTCTTTATCTTAGTACAATAGTGTCCCTTCTTTATTCTTGATAACCCCTGTCTTGACTGCATCATGTGATGCTTTATTTCAAGCTTTGGCGAGTTTGAAGATATATTTTTGCCCCTCATTACTTTTTAAAGCAGAATACATTATTTTTTACTCTTTTTTTCAATTCGTTGTAAATGTGTATGTTCTTTTGTCTCCGTGGCTTCTTTCTCTCGAAAGCTGTTTTCCTTTCATGTAAGGCTGCTTGAATCGTTAAAAATTCTACCACAACGGCCCTCGGTGAACTTTGTGACTTCAGACTTTGTGCGGTCCAAGATCTTCTTTGCTGGACTCATAATATGAGAATGTAGTTGTAACCATATCGTATTTATGCCATGATTCATGTTAATAGTCACATCATCTAGTTCTTTCCTTAACTCTTAAGGCTTTCGCTAGTTCTTCATATTGAGGTTTTTATGAGCATTGTCCTTACAATGACGATGACAGCGAAGCCGACACTCCACGTATGCGCATGCAACGTCCCACTCAGCGAAGTAAAGGTCCTGTGACGGGACGCAAAATAACCATGCCAAGGTTATTCTTAGATGTTTTGGTAAGCTATATACAGCATCTTGTTAGAGGACTAAGCCCGAATGCAAACATAAGTGTGTTATGCGAGCGAAGCAAATGTCATATTTAGAGTCACATTTTGGGCGCCAAAATGTACAAATTGAAATACAAATCTTAAGGCATGCCAGAATTATTTTAAAATGAGGATCTTGCGAGCAATATAAGGCATGATCAAGCCGTAAGCCGAGCGAAACAGAGTGCAGATCACATTCAGTCACACATTGGGCGCCAAAAATTATTAAACAAATGACCTTGCAGCAGAAGACTCTATTTTTTATAAATAATATATTTTGATAACAGCGAGGTTCTGAGCATTAAACATAGCGCAGCAGTTCATATTTTAGTCACAGAGTCGGCGCCAACAATTACTTATACTCATGGGTCTTGCAGCGTGCAGATGTTTTGTGAGAATTATATTGCGTTATAATTGCAAGAGTAACCGACGCGAGCATGCGCGCATACCGAATAAGAAATTTCATTCTGTGCATCTAGAATATTTGAAAACTCACGGGTCTTGCAGCAAGCGGAGGTTCTTCTTAATTAGATCTTTGTGAGCATTATACGGCGTTATAACGGCGAGGCTAAGACCTTGCGCGCGCATCATTGCGCCCAGGGCTGCTGCTAGCCGCGCGACTCCCCATGCCTCGATCTCATTTGCTCCGGACACACCTGATTCGGGGGAAGTTACAAATACGTTAATACGTTTACTAGGACAAAAACTAGCTTACCTCAGAATACGGCATAAATCAGAAGCCGCGATCAAACGTTATTATGGCGTGCAATAAAGCCAAAAATAGGTCGAACTTCTTTCGTTTCTGCGTTTCCCTTCCGCCCCCGTTGTATGTTTTCTATTGAAAGGTGAGGGATTATCTGATATCGAGTAAAATGAAACTGAACTCCACATTGAAAACATATCACATTTTTTAATTTGTATGGGAGGTAGGTAGGTACATTTTAAAAATATTCTAATACATATTTATAACATATTATAAACGCTAGTAACATGTTTTTTGTATGGGAGACACAGACATTTTTTGTAACTTCTCACTTTTATGAATAGTCTGATTTGTTCTATATTTTGAGTTTGCATAATTTCAGTGAAATGGGAATTTAATTAAATGTGGATTCTGGAAGTTGTAATAAAATCAAAAAGAAAGTGGCGCTAAATACAAAGCTATTCTAATTAGTACTATATTCTATAGCTAGTGGTAGGGTCTTTGATGCAAGGTAATTCAATGCAAAATGAAACTGTATTTAACCTCCCCTGTGTTACGTTAGTACTAATATATATATACTGTGCCTGTGTTAACTTCACATTAGGATGTCGTGGGTTCGTTTCCTAGCGGAGTCAAACTTTGCAAGACTTTGTCGGTGGAAGGGCATTTTTGAAGCCCGCCTGACTAGCTACTACTATCTTATCTAAGTTTTACCGCCAAACATCAATGTTAAAAGCCGTGATGTGTTCCAGATAGCCAGTTCTCCAATGCGTTTGAGAATATTGGCACTCGTAAGGCTCTCCTATCAGGTGAGATGATGCCAAAAGCTTACCAGTTATGGATAAAAAAAAGTCCGTGTAGGTGAGTACTACCGTTTGCCCCAGCGGCGAATCCCACCGGGAGTCAAACGCGCGACCGCCTGATGTGAAGGTAATGGACTAACAATTACGCCACGGAGGCGGTAAAAGAAACAGTTTTTTAAACTAAAAGTTTTTGCCGCTGCAGTTTATTAAAGCCCTCTTAGATTTTGTTATGATAATTCACTTTTTGTATTTATTTCTTTTGTGGGTTCTGATAAAACCTTTATTTATCCCCATAGTCAGTGGTAGAATTTCATTTTCAGATTTTTCACGAAATCCTTGCGCTTTTTGCGCGACATGGTTTAAATTATAACTTGATCGCTTTACTGTGAAGTTGTTTGATAATAAGTTTTACATAGCTTAACAGCCTCTTTTCCAAGCTTTTCAGCGGTACGAGTATATTGCATGTTTGTAGGTTGGTTCAAGTTTTCTTAAAATTATTTTGTAGCGGCACCTAATTTTTAGACGTCGCTTTCGCGGTCTTTGGCGTCCTCGGCGGGTTTAAATATACAGGGTGTAACGAAATTGGTGTAGGGCCCGTTAACTGTCTGTGGCTTCTACTCATTATACTGAACAACTTTTGTTTTTTGACTTTGCTGAAATCTCAAAAAAAAGAAATCATTTTTAATACAAATCAATTAGCTGATCAACTCATTTTGTAAATTTTTTGTACGAATGGTTCAAATTGTTTTTTGAGTATTGACTCCATAGTCCAACCCATGTTCCTTAGGGAAATTTCTTAAGTATGATGAGTAGAACCCCCAGTTAACGGGTCCTAGAACAATTTTGTTACACCTGTATATTATTATACCGCCACCGGATAGATCTAAAAGGCGGTATAATTATTATTTTTCTATACGAAGACCGCGCACTGCAAAACGTAGCGTAGGTAGGCCACCCACTCGGTTGACCGATTACCTAGTGAAGGTCGCGGGAAGCCGCTGGATGCGGGCAGCGCAAAACAGGTTGTCATGGAAATCCTTGGGGGAGGCAGTTGACGGTCCGTCGGCTCATATGATGATGATGATGTTACGAAGCCCTCGAAAGTAGACGCTTTTGGTTACGCTTTCTGGAATGGCCGTTGGGATGTCGAGGAAGACGTTCATCGAATTTACGTTAAAAAAAAACGACGGCTTGCACTCCGGGAGTGCCGGCAGAAGTGAAAACTTGAATATTAACGTTGTGCATTTTTGATATTTTGGAATGGTTAGGGAATAATTTTGCACGAATTGCTTTGATTATCAGTATAAAAGTACTATCATTTATGTGGTAGAATACAATATTTATTTATTGCGCTATCGTACAAAAACATGACAATTTATATTACATTAAAAAGTTTATATCTCAGAAAAATCAACATAAAATCAACTCCATCCGTCTTACGAATTTTCGATCAGGTCACGTGTCCTGACGCAAGTTTAACATTTTTTACCCATTACAAAACAAGTGCACAACGCCGCTAAAGAAGTTTTCACTACTCCATCCGTCTTACGAATTTTCGATCAGGTCACATGTCCTGACGCGAGTTTAAAATTTTTTACCCATTACAAAAAAAGTGCACAACGCCGCTAAAGAAGTTTTCACTTCAAAAAGGTCCAGTGGTACCACAGGTGTTGCGTTTCGGCAGATGGGGCCAATAGTCAACGCGTTTACCGGCACACGAGGGCAGATTGATAAGTATCCGAAATGAACAAGAAAAAAACAAATTAACATTGTGACAACCATTTATTTTTCTACGAAATTTCCTTCTACCTCGATGCACTACTACCACCGTTTCTCCAGGGCCAGGATAACGTTCTGGAAGAAGGTTTTTTCCAGGTTATCAAAAGAGTCATTTACGACGAACTCCGCTTCGGAGTTGGTGGAAAATTTCTGTCAACCTAGCCACTTTTTCAGATTTGGGAATGGAAGTAGCAGGGGGGCCAAGTCTGGCGAATAAGGTGGGTGGTGTAATAGTTCAAAGTGCAGTTCATGCAATTTGGCCACTGTAATCAATTACAGATCGTCAACGCTGTATGAAATGGGGCGTTGTCGTGATGGAATATTTTTTTTGAAAAATGCGGCCGGTTAACCTTGATTTCATCGCTTAATTTTTGCAGCAAATTCGCATAATATGGCACGTTTATCGTTCTTCCCTTGTAGAGGTAATACAGAAATATTATTCCACGAGCATCCCAGAAAACGGTTAACATCACTTTGCCGACCGATAATTTTGTCTTAGCTTTCTTTGGACAGGGTTCACCACTTTTTGCCCACTGTTTAGACTGCTCTTTGGTCTCTGGTGTATAGAGGTGAATCCAGGTCTCGTCGACCGTTATGAAAAGTCACAAAAAGTAGCTTGAATTGCGCGTAAAGAGTCTCAAACACTCCTCTAAAACGTTTACTCGATGTTGTTTTGGTTTGCAGTGAGCAAACGCGGCACCTAACGGGCCATAGCTTTTTCTTGCCCAAATGTTCCTGTAAAATGTTAAAAACATGTTCAGAAGAAATGTATAACATCTCTGATGTCTCCCTCAACTTCAAACGGCAACGATTTTATGGATATTTCCGGGGTGGTTCCTTCTTTTGACCGTCCACAGCAATGATCATCTTCACAGCTCTGTCGCCAGCGTTTGAAATCGGTTACCTATGTGTGGACAGTGCTCAATGACGGAGAAGATTCCCCTAAAACAGCGTATCGCTTATTTTTTATTTGAGTTGCAGTTTTCTCTTTCAATACGTAAAACTTTATGACAGCACGAATTTCTGTTTTCTCCATTTTAATGCCTGTATGTATTAGGTCGGGGAAAATGTTTTTTTCGTATTTTTAATGTATGCAAATTCAAACAGGGCGAACAAATCGAGCTGCATCTAGAACGTTCAAATTTCCAAACTAGAAACTTTTGAACCAAGCTTGTGATACTGCATTAGGTCAATCATCATATCAGCTCATATACGTCCCCACCGAGGGGCTCGAGCCAACCCTGAATTAGGTCAATAAACAGCACAAATTTTATTCGCGGCCTGTGTTGCACTTTTACCTTTTTTTACATAAAATTTCAAAATGTAGAGAATTTTTCGTTACTTACACTCATTTTCATAGGCAGAAAAAAATATTTTAAAATAGCGAGATTTTTTTGTAAATTTCGAAAGTTAACTAATTTAATTTTATTATAACCAATCAGGTACAAATAATACAAGCAAAGAGATTTGACTACAAATTTACAGTTACAATATACGAAGAAACTTTTCCCCCGACCTATTATTACCGTTTTTACGATAGAGTAGAAACAAAAAAAAAATCTGTGAAAATTTCAGCTGGCTACCTATTACCGTTTTATAAGATACAGCGTTTGAAAGGTCGGACAGACCGACGGATGGACAGGCGCGGCGTGTCCGTCCGTCAGTCTGTTTCATTTTGTAACGATAAATACTCCATTGCGTTGGGGAATCTTGGCAAGCCCGCTTCCATCTTCGGCATCATCGTCACTTACCATCTGGTGAGTTGATGCCAAGGGCTTACCAATAGTAAATAAAAAAAAAAAAAATTAGGCTTAGTAATAGGGTTTACGGGACCCTAAAAACGAGAATTCTTAACATTTAAATCTTAGTTTCCTAACAATGCGGAAAGCTCAGAATTAATTGACGTACACAGTTCAGTGTATTGCTTGTGATGGCTGGCCCCAGCCCTTATAAAACCTGTACTTGGTATTGTGGGTTTTGATGGGTAATAGGGTCAGTTTATCTAACGAATTTACTGCTGTTAGGAGACACATACTTGAAATTAACAACTTGACTTTTGTAACCCCATAAAATAAGTTATACTAATTTTGAAAGATTAAACAAACCATTCCTAGTCGTTCTGCTGATTTCTTTAACTAACTCGGGTTTTTTGTGGATATCAATAAATTTGTACATCACTTAGTTAAAACACTGTTAAACAAGGTGTTTTCTCAACAATATTGAGTAGTACATATTTACTACTCATCAACATATTCATTTTATAGCCTGCTTAGCTCGACTTTATACAGCAATGCTTGTTGGAACTTTGTACCTTTTACAAATACAATTAATTTATGTTCAATTTCAACCTATTTAAATCGGGTGTAGCTCATTTGTACAGCTATATTATTCGCATAATAACGCGGCCGCCGTAAGTAAGTCATAAGTACATGCTAAACTGTTGTAAATTCGCGCACTGGCTTGAGTCAGTCGAGTTTCTTATCAGTGAAACTGTATTCCTGGGTGGTGTGATTGCCGAGAACAATAGATCGCCTTCGCGTACGGACGCGCCCAGTACTACGAAGCAGTGAAACGGAATCCTACGCCAATAGTCTCTCAGACGCAACGACGCCGGGATTTGCCGCGTTTTTGATTTGGAGGCAGTGAAACGGAATCCTTTACTAACATTCGCGAGTTGTAACCCAATAATTCAGATACCAAATAAGTAGTACATGACGGATCGTGACCTTTTTTGCGGTGAAGAACTTTATTTATTTGTGTAATATACCTACGTGTTCGACTTGCGTTGGGCAAGTCGCGGAGTACGGTCGGCCGGAGGTACCGCAAGAACCCAGCCGAGACTGACGGACGGAGTTGGGGTATTTCTCACACACTACTATACATACATGTCACACATAATACTGCACAATTAGATTGGGCACACATCCCCACCCCCTGGCGAGCAAGAAATCGGCGTCTGCTGAAACGAGCGGAGCTGGCATCGGTGAGTAGTTATCTATTACCTTACGGTTGTAATTTGTTTCTGTGATCTTGCCGTGTATTAGTTTTGTGGCGGTAGGAATCTTAACCCTTCGGCGACTGTGGGTATTTGGTGACCACGAGTAGTCAGTATTTGGGAATTGCGCATTTGACCAAATAATTGAGGCATCGGGCTCATTACTCGTGGATTATTTACTTATTAGTATTAGCCTTCGTATAGTCCTAGTGTTATTTGGACCAAGTGTCAGAATGTCTGTCCTTGGTTAGAGACATAGGGCATTGTACGAAATATAGTTTTAAGTGTCTGACGTGGCAACCGGGGTGGGTGTCCTGTGGTGGTTTGTCATTTCCCCCCTCTTTCCCCCATCTGCTTTAGACTGGTAGCACAGATTGTTATTAAGTTTTTTGACATTTGTAGATTAAGTTTGTGCGGTGATACTGCTTGCGCTTCGGTGAGCCTCCCGCTGTCCCAGGGACGTAAACTGAACAATTTATTTAAATAGAAATTTACATAGTCTCTGTACATATCGGTCCCAAACCAGGCACAGCCTGTGTCTTGGGCACCAATAGTAGATTAGACATACTGTTTGTTGAACTAACTACCTATTTAATTTTAAAATACTATTTATAAAAAACTGTTTACACAATAATTGATTTAATGCAACAAATAATAAGTAAGGTATAGCATATGTGGTATGTGTGCGTGTGTGAGTGAGTTTATGTGTCAGTTTGTAAAGTGTGCTTGTATGTGGGAGGGGTTTAAGAGGATCCGTGTTATATAATGGGCTTGAGAAGGTTTTCTGTATCCGCGTACCAGAGTTTCTGCAATCAGTCTCTGATAAGTCGCTTAGATTCCCTTACGCTATTTTCCCTAATATCGCAGGATAATACTGAATGAATAAGTTGTCACTTCGATTTTCAAAAATCGAGTTTTCGTCAGATCTCGATGTTTTGAGGTCCTACAAAACCATTTTGAGTATCCCGCGATGATGTCCATAATGCTGCATTCTTCATTCTTCTGTTCGTTTCTGACATTAAGGTTTTTAGGTTTGTTATTAAATATTCATTCATAGAGTACAAAGTTGTAACAAGCATTCCTCTGTAAATTTGTAAATATGGTTGATGAGTAGTAAATATATTATGTACTTCTCGATAATACTACTCATAATTGTTGCGGAAAAACCTTGTTGAACAGTGTAATCATACACGCGCGGTCAATAGAAGAATATGGTGGCTACAAAAAAAACTGTGTAAGAGAATTCTATTCCCGCTTACATGGGTGCACGATTGAGAAAAAAATCTTTCTTTTTCGATTGTACACCCGACCAAAATGAACGTCAGAAAAATAATTGACAACGTTAAAAACAACCGTCTTCAATTGAGACATTTGCCATATTTTTTTGTTTTTGTTAATTATGTAAAAAAGTACTAAACTGATTTTATAACAATTTATATGGGACTACAGATCGAAAAAAAGATTTACAAAAATGGCTTCAAAATCAATCTCGTGACATAAAAAAACATACAGTCGAAATAAGAAGGCTCAAAATACTCGTAGTTGGGTAATGCGGTAAGTAGTGGGAATAGACGTTATTTTCGTAGTTTGGTGGAAACGGCCTGGTGAAGTCGCAGGAAACCGCTGGATGCGGACAGCGATATGTGAGGGAGGCCTTTGTCCTTCTGTGATGATGATCGTAGTTTCCTGCCGGTCGCCATGTCAACTAAGTTTCGCAACTACTTGTGAAGGAGGATTTTTTTATTCTTTGTTAAAATCCTCTTTCACAATTGGTTGCGAAACTTAGTTGCTATGGCGCCCGGAAAGCGTAGTTTGACAGAATACCATACCTTGTCCTTTATCCCCACTGGTGATGCTGATGATGGAGTAGGGTGCCAGGTTGATATCCGGCCTCGGCAGCGGCACTGTGCGGATGAGCCCCGCGTAGAAAGCGCGGTTGGGGTAGTCCGCGATGTCCGGGTGCATGCGGTACTGCTGGTTCAGCAAGATGACCGGCGAGCCACTCGCCCACTGCTCGGAGGCGGAAGTGAGGCGGGAGAATAGGCTTTCGCCTAAGCCGTGTTTCTTTGCACGCTGTTAGGAAACGTGATGCAATCAATTCTTTGGCATCGTGATAGACATGGAAGTAGTAAATTTATTCAAGATTTCAGTGTATGGGCAAAAGGACAAAACTTATACATATTAAGGTTCCATACACCCAAAGTACCCAACGGGACCCTAATAATAACTCTCCGCTGTCTGTCAGCGGGCTGTATTTCATGAACCGTAATAGGTAGAATATTGTAATTATCACAAAATGTGTGTTTCTGTTGCCGCTATAACAAAAAATAATAAAATCCATTAAGCCGTTTAAGCTACAGGCTCAACCAAAGAAACAGTCAGGGTTCGAAAAAATCAAGATAATTACGCTTCTTGATAATTATCCGATAATAACCCGATAGTTATCACCAGTGTAAGAAATTCATTTGTTATATTGTTTCATAACAAATGCATTATAATTTGGGCTATTCTAACAAAAAAAATAGTTTATAATTTTTATTTCCTTGCATCTCTGCTACATTTTTTGCACCCAGCCTAAAGCCCAGTATTTTTTGTTTTCATGCAAATAAAATATGACCATATTGGGTCTTTCTCACGAGGCATTTCTCAAATTCAACTCAATAAACAATATTTAACTTAAAAAACTAATGACACTCAAGTTCACTTAACTTTGCATAATCCCATAATCCGAACTGAATTTTTCTTGTAAGGATAATCCCCACAGCGCGGCACGTTTACACTTTGTGCGTTCGGATAGTCGCAAGTTCGGAAATACACGTTCGAATACAGTTCACTTTCACGAACGCAATCTTTTGTTATTATCAGTCGATAATTATCCATTTGTTATTATCTAGATAATTATCATTGATAATTATCCTTTCGAACCCTGCCCGAAACATATCCCTCTTTTTTGGGAAGTCGGCTAAAAGAAGGTAGTGTCTTATGCGTAGCGTTACCTGTGAGCAGATGTACCCCGGCAGCTGCTGCGGGTCGCCGACGAGCGTCAGCTTGGTCACGTCCAGGGTCAGCGGAATTAGGGTCTCTGGTTCGATCGCCTGCCCCGCCTCGTCCACTATACACAGGGCTATGCGTCCTTTTAGCCTGCAACAAAAGTAAACGTTTTACGGCGTTTTCACAAAATAGTTTCCCGTACAAACTTACAGCGAGGTATTGATTGGAACAGTTGTCTCTGTCTTTTTCTTTACGTGTAAAGAGTAAAGAAAATAACCATACTTTGTCACTTTTTAATGGTTTTTCGTTTCAAAACTACAATGAAAGTATAAACATTACTCACTTTGTATTATCATGACCAATATAGTTTTAATTTGAATTTTGCATGTATTTATTTTTGATGTACAATAAAGAGTTATTGGAATTTGAAGTTGAATTATTGTTATATATTTTTCAAAAATTATACTTCAAAATATTAGTCATAACTACTAGATTTGAAACCATCTTTGGGATTTTTTTCTATCGAGCCAAAACTGTTCAATCGTGTTTCTAATAGCTTTTGATTTTAAGAAACATCATCAACAATAAGGGTTTTTTTTCAACCGTGGGTTTTCTATCGTTTAGGAGTAATTGACGTCAAAAATAACAAAAATCTGTAATATTAACGCTTTAAAATTACTACTTCCTGAAAATAGATGGGCCGATTCTAATTAAACTATGTACACATAAGCAGTTCACAAAATTATAGTTGGTGAATAGATTACATTTTCAAAAAAAAAAGTGTTGTTACTAAATAATAGTGATTTAAATCTATATGCGAACGGCATAAGAACGGTACAAAGTCCAAACTATCTAGCCTTTAAATAATAAGTGTCAGCCAAGCAAGCCACTCTATTTTGAATAAGCTTGTTCTAACTAAATACGAAAATTACTAAAGCGAATAGTTTTATCTCTGAGTTTGTAGTTTGCTGTGAAAACAAAAAATGCAATAACTTTAATGCTTATTTAACTTGAACCTGAATAACCCGTTAATAGTGTTCCGTACCCAAAGGTGTAATAGTACGGAACCTTTGATACGAGAGTGTGATTAAGGGTTCCGTACCGAAAGGGTGCCAACGGGACCCTATTACTAAGCGTCCGTTGTCTGTCACATGTTTACACACTCGCCTCGCCACTCGCGCGATTGTAAATGAGCTATGAAGCACTGACCCGCGCATCTTGGGGTTGCAGGCGCTGGCAAGGGTGGTGACGACGATGTCGGCGCCCTCGATGAAGCGCCGCTCGACCTGCGCCAGCCGCTCGCCGCGCATGCGCTCCACCGCGCCGCCCGCGCCCCCCACGCCACCGCTTCGCAACTGGACCATTTACAAGAAGAATGTAACCCAATAATTAAGCGACTGTCATGAATTTTGGAAACTAAATATTGGATTTCTGTATATTTTAACTCAAATGTCATAATAATACAGTTTCAAGGCACTGTTTAGTTTTGAGTAGAAAACTGATTATTTATTAGAGAAATCCTTTTTTTATCTACAACTGGTAAGCCCTTGACATCATTTGATTACCAATGATATTATGTGTTGTAGGTGAGAGATCCAAGTCTGGCATTAGGCTATTTAAAAATAACAATGATAATCTGTGTTGTAGGTGAGAGATCCGAATCTGGCAATAGACTACTTAAAAATAATTAACAATGGAATATCACAAAATAACACAGAAGGTGAGAGATCCAAGTCTGGCAGTAGGCTACTTTAAAATAATTACCAATGATAAGAATATCACACAACAACACAGAATATCAATAACACAGAAGGTGTAAAGATCCAAGTCTGGCAGTAGGCTACTTACTTAAAAAATAATTACCAATGATATTCTGTTTTGTAAATCAGAGATCCGAGTCTGGCACTAGGCAACTTAAAAATAATTACCAATGATATTCTGTTTTGTAAGTGAGAGATCCGAGTCTGGCATTAGGCAAATTAAAAATAATTACCAATGATATTCTGTTTTGTAAGTGAGAGATCCGAGTCTGGCATTAGGCAAATTAAAAATAATTACCAATGATATTCTGTTTTGTAAGTGAGAGATCTGAGTCTGGCATTAGGCAAATTAAAAATAATTACCAATGATATTCTGTTTTGTAAGTGAGAGATCCGAGTCTGGCATTAGGCAAATTAAAAATAATTACCAATGATATTCTGTTTTGTAAGTGAGAGATCCGAGTCTGGCATTAGGCAAATAAAAAATAATTACCCATGATATTCTGTTTTGTAAGTGAGAGATCCGAGTCTGGCATTAGGCAAATAAAAAATAATTACCAGAGATATTCTGTTTTGTAAGTGAGAGATCCGAGTCTGGCATTAGGCAAATTAAAAATAATTACTCATGATATTCTGTTTAGTAAGTGAGAGATCCGAGTCTGGCATTAGGGAAATTAAAAATAATTACCAATGATATTCTGTTTTGTAAGTGAGAGATCCGAGTCTGGCAGTAGGCTACTCGCACGGGGTCCTTGGCGTCTGCCATTTGAGTTTTCCACATGTTTACTTTCGCTTCCAAGTGAGATATCTGGAACTAAACACTTTTTTACTAATCATGGCTGACTGAACAATAATTATAGTTTTAAATACATCATATTATGCTTAAAAGTTACCACCGGTTTAATTAGACTTTGATCTCATGCAGCGGATGTCCAATGGAGATAGATAAACAAGCAAGCAGCAGCTTTCCTTCAAAAACGAGATAACAAGAAACCTGGTTGATAATAATATATAAATGAACCCCTATTTCGTCTGGTCACGCTGTAACTTGAGAACGGCTTTACCGATTTCGCTAATTCTTTTTTTGCTGATTTCGTTATTGTCAGGAGGTTCTTATGTAGGGTAGTGTAGTGTAAGGTAGGGTAGGATAGGGTACTGTAATGTAGGTATGAGGCGGAACGAAGTTCGCCGGGACAGCTAGTATTTTTATAAAGTTAATTAAGTTAAATAATCCTTATACTAATTTATACCTAAATCTGAAATGTGACGGTCTGCCGGTCTGTTGTTACTCTTTTACACTTTAAACTACTGAAACAAATTTGCTGAAATTTCGCATAATACCTAAGTATACGGCGGAAAACATAGGATACTTTTTATCCCAAAAAATGCACGAAAAATCTTAGAAAAATTTAATAACACGCTTGCGAGCTGTTACGGCTAGCTCACCATGCACCCTCGAATATAGGCATAATATACTAACAACTAGATACTAACATGCCTAATAATGTATTTTATTTATAGTATCTATGACATGTTATTTTTATAAGTTTTTATATATCTATGGGCCTGTACTTTAGTACTAAGTTGCCTGAAAATAAATGACTAATAATAATAATAAGCGTAGGGATGTGACGACCCCATCGCCACTGAGGAAGTAGCTGTAGTGACAGTGTAGCTACTTCATCAGTGTAGTCAGTCAGTACCCCTTGGACTCAGTGTTGACCGTGCTGAGCCCCTAGTTGACCCCGGGTACCAAAATATTGGGGTCCGTAACGGTTACTTGTACAAGATGATGGAAAGTTACTATAATGAAGAGCGAATAGGGTCGCTACCCGGGGGTCGCCGGGGCGCGTCTGGTCGCGCTGATGCCAGACGTGACAGAATGCGAGTCGGCGCACCACGACCGGCCCGAACATCTGGCCGGTCACTTCCATCATCGCCACCAGTGCGCTTGGCGCCGGCAGAGTCTTTACAGGCTCAGCAAGCGGCGCCCGCCGCTGGTGGAGTACGCCGCATGAGATGGACTAGATCACAAAACGAAAACATCATGCGTGCGTACTACGGTGCGACGGGGGGAGAAACTCGTCGGACGGGCTACCGAGCGAGGCTGCACCAAGCATTCATGCATTTGGAGCCTGCATTGTCTGTCTCGGAGCAAAACCTAGCGGATCGAGTTCGGTACATATTGCGCTCGAACATCTTTAGTGTGTCCGAACTCGAAGGACTACGACGCGAGGTCGTTCCCGCCTCAAGATCCTCATTAAATGGCTCGCGCCGATTATCAGCGCATGTGCCGCAAGTGGAGCCAATTTCAGACCCACCACCTCCACCGTCACTTGACGAGGATAATGAGGCGGCAACGATATCCCAGGAATTAGAGCAAATCAGGAGTATACTAGAGGAGGCAATTCGGGAATTCCGCACTTTGCCTCCCGAGGAGAGGCCACGGCTTCCACGATTGCCCCTTAGCGTCCGCAATCGGGATGTCATTGAGGCCGTAAATCGCATGCTGCCAGAATATTTGGCAAACAGCAGCGATCTCAGTGATACGAACTCAATCCTCTTTGGCTCCGCAATGGCAGTCTGCCGTTTTATCGGTGCCAACTTGCCGGAGTCGGCTCGCACACCCCTTTCGTGGGAAAAGCCGGCATGGCAGAAAAGGATTGAGCGTCGTATTGCTGAGGCTAGAGTCCTCATTGGCAAACTGATTGCTTTCAGGTCGGGCAACAGTAGGCCCCGAGTGATGCGCTTTGTCAGGCTCGCATTTGCGGGATCGGACTTTGATCCTGCAGGACGCAATGCCATGCGATTGGTGACGGAGCGCATCGATGACCTGAAGCAACGGATAGCTGCGTGGGCAAATCGTATTCGGCGATACTCGGAGCGAGTAGACCGGTTTCGCCAGAATCGCCTCTTCATGAGTGATCAAAAGAAGTTCTACAGATCACTGGACCGACCTGCTGTGTTAAACACAGGCGAGAGACCGGAGCATGAGGGTATTGTTGCCTTTTGGCGTAACCTGTGGTCCCGGCCTGTGCAACACGACGAGGGGCAATGGACAGCTGAGCTGGAGGAAGCATGTGCTCGCTTCGAGCCTATGAACCCCGTGACCATTAGTGCCGATGATGTGCTTCATGCGGTCCGTAAAGCTCCGAACTGGAAAACTCCAGGGAGCGACGGACTGCACCACTATTGGCTCAAGGGGTTTTATGCGAGTCACGAGACCCTAGCCAGCCAGTTCCAGCAAGCTCTCGAGCAGCGTCAGGTCCCGAGCTTCTTGACTACTGGGATCACTCATTTAGCTCCCAAGTCGAGTAACTCCGCTGACCCTAGTCAATACCGCCCCATCACGTGTCTTTCTACCACCTACAAGACACTAACATCCATTCTGAAGGCCAAAATTGACGCCTTTATTGAGGCGAATGATATTATGGCAATTACTCAGAATGGATGTCGGGGCGGAAGTCGCGGTACGAAGGAGCTACTCCTGATTGATGCGGTCGTGGGCAAATTGGTGCACCGCAATCGACGCAATTTCTCCGCTGCCTGGATTGATTATAAGAAGGCGTTCGACTCGGTCCCTCATTCATGGTTAAAGAGGGTCCTCGAACTGTACAAGATAGATGAGACAGTTCGAGACTTCCTCGGATCGTGTATGGGGCAATGGAGTACGATCCTTAGTCTCCATGGTCAGCGGTTGTCGAATGCGGAGGACCGGATTTGGATTAAGAGGGGTATATTCCAGGGTGACTGTCTGAGTCCACTTTGGTTTTGCCTGTCCCTGAATCCACTCAGCTTTCTGCTTGAGAAGTCAGGGACGGGATTTCAGTTTCGGAGAGGTGATTCACGCATGACCCACCTTTTCTACATGGACGATCTCAAACTGTTCGCTCCAAATGCCACGCGGTTGGAGGAACTGTTGAAAATCACTTGTGATTTCAGCAGTTCCATCAACATGGAGCTAGGAGTGGATAAGTGTGCGATCCTTCATGTAGACAGGGGTAGGGTGGTACATTCAGATGGAGTCGAAATCGATTCCATGAACATCCGTACCCTCTCTGGAACTGATACATACCGGTATCTGGGTATGTCGCAGAGTATTGGTGTTCACGAAGCGGGAGTGAAACAGGCGGTTTGTGACGTGTTTTGGGAGCGCCTGACAAAAGTTCTTGAAAGCTATTTGTCGGGCGTTAACAAGATACGAGCATTCAACGCCTGGGTCATGCCTGTTCTTTTGTACACCTTCGGCATACTCAGATGGTCACAGACCGAACTGGACGCCCTGGATCGAAAAGTCCGCACCACTATGACACTCTATAGGATGCATCACCCGAGGTCGTCAGTGATGAGGCTGTATATCCCGCGGAAGAGTGGCGGTCGTGGCCTTCTAAGTGCCAAACAAATGCACAACCGCGAGATATGCAGCCTTCGAAGTTACTTCCTGACAAAAGTCGATAGTGACTTGCATAGAGTTGTCATAGCTTGTGATAAAGGACTAACCCCTCTATCCATGGCCCAAGAGAACTGGCAGGCGCCGGCTGTACTTAGCACTGCTGAGCGAGAGGCCATCTGGAAAGACAAAGAGCTGCATGGTAGGTTCTTTAAGGCCCTTTGTGGGTCCTTCGTAGATCAGAAGACCTCCGTGCACTGGCTGCGCTTCGGAGATCTTTTTGCAGAGACCGAGGGTTTTGTCTGTGCAATACAGGATCAGGTGGTCAAGACGAACAACTATAGGAGGTTTATAATAAAAGACGGCACCTTGGACGTCTGTCGGTTGTGTCGTCAACCAGGGGAGACCCTACGTCATATAACCTCCGGTTGTTCCATGCTTGCCAACACTGAGTATTTGCACAGGCACAACCAAGCAGCCAGGATCCTACACCAAGAGATCGCTCTAAAGTATGGCCTCATATCTCGGCGGTTGCCGTATTACAAGTACACGCCGGAGCCGGTTCTCGAAAACGACCGCGCTAAGCTCTACTGGGACCGACCCATCATCACGGACAGGACTATTCCTTCGAATAAGCCTGATATCGTGCTGATGGATCGGACGCAGTCAAGGGTGTTTTTGGTTGATATCACTATCCCATATGATGAAAACCTCGTGCAGGCTGTGCCGATAAAAGGACCAAGTACCTGGACCTGGCGCACGAGGTTACTGATATGTGGCGAGTGGAATCTACCGAAATCATCCCCGTAGTCCTATCCGTGAACGGGTTAATTTCAGCCGACCTTGAACGTCACCTGAGGCGGCTGGATCTCCGAGGCAGACCAATAATTGCAGCAATGCAGAAAGCAGTCCTCCTCGATAATGCCCGGATAGTTCGACGCTTTCTCTCCCCGTCGCACTGAACTCCAGCCGACTGTGCTTCCGCTGGAGGTGCTCCTGCCACTTTGCCTAGTGCCAAGTGAGCAGAGTAGCTTAAATTTGATATCTAGAAATAATAATAATAATATCCACCCGTCAATAGCTTGTAACAAAATATGTACCATTTTGATCAACAGCTTGTTGCCATCTTGTACATGATCCTTTGAGGCAGAAATTTTAGTCACAAGCGAAATATAGATAGTTTGTTTGGTAAATCACTCTTGAAGTCAACCTTACGCATTAAAAAAACTACACGTCAAAAAACATGGTCGTGTTGCAGTGCCGAGGCAGTGCCATATGTTTATGAAAGGCCATTTTTAAAATATTTTAAAATGGGACCTATTTGTCTATGACTTTAACGAGATTCTCAATTGACTGTGTATTTTTACCCGACTGCGTCAGAAGGAAGGATATTTTTTTGAGTATATGTATGGATTGTAAATTTATTTCTTTGGCTCGCTCTTTAGCCTTAACGGCTTGATGGATTTTGGAGTGCGAGGTGTCATTAAATTCGCCTTGATCCCGTGAGTGACATAGGACACATTTTTACCCGGCTGGCCGAAAAAGAGGGGGTTAAGTTTTTATGCAGTCGGGTTTTTAATAAATTCGTGTAGTTATTTGTATGTATATTACGCGATTTCTTCGCCGATTGTGAACCGATTTTAACTACTTAGTTTTTTTTTATTCGACAGATTTATACCTCCAGGGTGGTCTCATATAAATTGTATCAAAATAGGTTTACTACTGTTTAAGCAAATTACTAAAACAAACAAAAAAATGTAAAATTGTACTTAGTTGTTGCGATTCAAGTGTTTTTAAATGTTTAGCGTTGTCAATTATGTCTCAATGTCTCATGGTAGCCTAGTAACTGCCGAGGATTCTACGTGCCCCCCAGCCCTCCGTTACGGTAACTGCAATCAGAGCCTGGAATAGCGGGGACGCTATACACCTGCCAAACGCCACATTCAGTGTGGTTGCAAGTATGCGGAAAGGACGCTGATGCCCATCCTCCGGTTTTATTTTTCTAAGTCACCAAGAACGACACCCTCGGCAAGAGATGGGAAGACGTAGCGTAGACAGGCCTCTCACTCGGTGGACCGAAGCCCTGGTGATAGTTTCCGTTGCTCCAGCGGCTGCGAGCTGACAGCATGTCCCACCCAGACTACAGTGACATTCCTAGTTAACACTCTCCAGCAATCCTGTATGTGGATGACACTGACCTCATTAATAAAGCTGTGCAGCGCGTTATCGGCGCCCGTTTGGAGGCGCGCCGCTTCCCATTGCGCCATATTCTGCGAGCTGTCATCGTGCGGGTGTATCGTATCAGCATGTCCCACCCAGACTACAGTGACATCCCTACTGTGAACTCTTCTAGCAACCCTGTAGATAACACTGACCTCCTCAACGAGGCCAGGCAGCGCATCACCAGCGGCCGACTGGAGGCGCGCCGCATCCCGTTGCGCCAAACTCTGCGAGCTGACATCAAACGCGCGCGGGTGCATCGCTTCAGTACGTCCCACACGCACCATGCGGAAACGCTCATCTGTGCGCAGAAACATTGTTTTATGATATTTAAATGCACCAGTCTAAATACTTATTAAAAACTTACACAAAGTATTGAGTAAGTCTTAAGCCAAAAGTCCAAACTTTATTTATTACTAGCTTTTGCCCGCGGCTTCGCCCGCGTGGACGTCGTTTTACTCAGATTCCTCAGGAACGATATCGGGCTATTCTGATTAAAAGTCTATGTTACTTCCCACCCCCTCAACCAATTCTATACAAAAAACCACTTCAGTCCGTAGCTCCGTTGCGACGCTGACGTGCGCGAGCGAGGAAATGAGTTTTCCCCAGATACCTCGGGAACCATGTCACGATATGCTAATTAATAAATTATGTAATTTCCCACCCCCTCAGCCATCTATGTGCAAAAAATCACAGCAATCCATTATTCAGTTGCAATGTAAAAGAAACTAACCAAAAAAAGAGTATATTTTCAGTTCCCTCAGGAACTGCACCGGACAATGCTATTTTCACGGGATAAAAAGTAGCCTATGTCCTTCCCAGTGACACAGGCTAGCTGCATGCCAAATTTGATCAAGATTGATTAAGTTTTTGAAGCGTGAAAAGGTAACAAACAAACACATTTTCACATTCATAATATTAAGTAAGGATTTACTTCCATCTATTTAAATAGCTCACATTTATTTAATGTAGGCTTCTTTTACACACCATTTTCCGCTCTCGTTTTTAACCGCCTCCATGGGGTAATGGTTAAGTCCGTTAGCTTAACTTGAGGAGGTCGCGGGTTTAGTTCCCGGCAGAGTCTAACCTTGTAAGACTCGGTTTGATTGTTGGACGGGCATTTTCTAAGCCCACCTGGCTAACTACTACCATCTTGTCTAAGTCTTGCCGGCAAAAATCAATGTTAACAGCATTGATGTGTTCCGGCTTGAAGATAAGATAGCCAGATCCGCATTGCGTTGGGGAATCTTGGTAAGCTCGCTCTCATCTTCGCCATCACCATCACTTATCAACAGGTGAGATGATGCCAAGGGCTTACCAATTGTGAATAATAAAAAAAGCCCGTTAATATTTGCCTGACTTCTGTCATCTGTAGAGTCGTGCATGTGTGTGTTGTGGAGAGATACGTTCGAGAGATATGTTTGAAGAACAATATTTAGGCGTCGCAGATTATGATGCCTTCTCGTTTCTTAGAAAAAGAGCGAAAATACTAGAAAAGGAATGTTATAAAATGTACATAAAACACACCGAGGAGTCCATTGTAAGCAATTAAAAATGTTTTTGGTCTTATGTCAAATCTATTAGAAAGGGATCTAATTCACTTCTCGCGATCCTTACTTATGATGGTCAGACTCTGGAGAAGGTGTGTCCAATCTCTTTGCCAGATATTTTCAGACAACGTTCCTGTCAGTTTCCTCTTATCAGAACCCTTCGGATTACAATGTCAACCAGCGAAACGATCCTAACTCTATCGACCATGTTGAGATAGATCCTAACGAATTCCATAAGTTGTTAGTGACTCTTGATCTGAAGAACGGAGTCGGTCCTTATAACTTAGCCCCTATTTTTATTGTGAAGTGTGCAGATTGTCTTACATATCCCCTTACAATCTTATTAAAGAGGTCGATTAAAGAAGGTATTGTACATAATGTTTGGAAATCTGCATTTATTACGCCAGTTTTTAAAAGTGGTAATAAAAATGACATCAAAAACTATAGACCTATCTCAAAGTTATGCGTGTTTGCGAAGGTGTTTGAAAGAGTAGTCTATAGACAGGTGTACTGTGCAATGTCATCTAGCTTCATTGACCAGCAACATGTTTTTTTAAGGAAGAGATCAACTACGACCAACCTAATATCTTTCGTAGATTATACAACTTCGTCTATGGATAACGGTAGACAAGTAGATACTATTTTTACTGACTATAGTAAAGCTTTCGACCGTATAGATCACAAAATGCTGTTACAGAAACTTATGTATGCTGGTATTCACGGTAATTTATTTAGATGGTTTAAGTCACATATCGAAAACCGTTCGGAAGCTTTTGTTGTAAATGGCTACACTTCTGAATGGAAAAAAGTACCCTTAGGGGTTCCCCAGGGGTGTTTGTTAGGGCCCCTGCTGTTTAATATTTTTATAAACGACGTTATTACTTGTTTTAAACACTCCAGCTTCATATTACACGCTGATGATATGAAAATTTATAAGCGAATAAGCAATAATATATTAACGATTGTCTACTTTTGCAAGATTTAGATAGATTTGAACAGTTTTGCTCTCAAAACTTATTGGACCTTAATGTATCTAAGTGTTATATGTCTACATTTACCCGGAAACCCTATCATTATAAGTTCAGTTATAAACTGAAGGGATTAATTATTAAACGCGTTGAAGAGATTCGTGATTTAGGTATAATACATGACAGCAAATTGTTTTATGATAAGCATATTAACAACAATGTCACTAAAGCAAATAAAACCTTGGGTTTTATTATGAGGTGTAGCTCTCAATTCACTAATATAAAAGCCATCAAAGTGTTCTACTGTACATATGTGCGTAGTACTCTTGAGTACTGTTCCCAGGTTTGGAATCCTCAATACCATGTTTACATTAACAGAATTGAAATCTATCCAAAAACGTTTCATGCGGTTTCTTCAGTATAAGGGCAGGCAAAACGACGTGTGCTACGAAGTGAGATGTAAGAGACACCACATACTGCAAGTCAGATGTACAATAGCTGATATTGCATTATTAGTCAAAATTTCGCAACCTTTGGTTGATACCTCCGAGCTTCTATCCAAAGTTAATATTCGCGTCCCATCAAGACTAAATATCCGACACCCGATCTATCTATCGATACCTAAAACAAACACAAATTACAGGCGCAACTCCTTTTTGATACGTGCTCCCAATGAATTCAACAAATTAACAGATTTTCCCCAAATTGATTTGTTTAATTACACGGTCCATACAATAAAAGCTCTACTTTCTAAACATTGGTTCGATATGGTTCCCTAATTGTTAAAATTCATCGTTTTTTTTATCTTTATGTTTTGACTCCCTCTTACATTTTGTTTAAGTTTATTTCTACTTATTGATATTTATTTTTCAAGTTTAGCTAGCGTGTAGATTTTTACATGTGAAAACATATAAATAGTACTTAGTTTATTAATTAGCTTTTTAAATAGTCATAAAATACTGTTTGTTTTCCAAATAAGATAAAAATAAAATAATCAGTCAATATTATGGAGATTTCCATGACATTGACAACTATTTAACAGGGTCGTTAAAAATGTTTTTTCTCTATCACACTCTTTTTTCTCTCTCTACAATTCCGAGTGAATTATGACCCGACCGTTAACTGTTTTGCACACAGAGTTCTATAATATCTCTTGAGAGACGCAATGTCTTTTCACGGTTCTACAGAGAAGCGGAATCAAGTAACAGATTTAAAGACGTAGTTGCGAATTTTCTTGTCTTTTCTCTATTTTCTTAGAATCTTCTTGATTCAAATGTGGGGGGCCATTACGTGACATAGAAATACCCTCAGGAGATATTATAGAAACTCAATGGTTTTATATTACATACTTACCATACTCTGCTTTTTCTTGACACTTACCCTTAGGTAAATCCTGTCTAATTTTGAGCAGCCGCAAAACCAGCTCGTCGACGGCGGCGTTGCTCGTGGCACAGATCAGCACCTTGCCTCTGTTCTGCAGCTTGCGCCCTTGTGAATCGTAGAAGTAAGTCATCACGATAGAACTGATCACGCACGACTTTCCTGCGAGAACGAAATACTTAAACTTGTATCATTCGTTAAATATTTCTGATGTTTGTAGATTTCACACATCATAGCCTGTAGAACGGAAGGCCATTGGGCCAGTAACGTACTCAAGTGGCGACCGCGCACCGGCAGACGTAGCTTGGGAAGACCTATCTACTCGGTGGAGCAACGACCTGGAGAAGGTCTCGGGAAGCCGCTGGACCGCTAATTGTGGAAATCTTTTGTTCAGCAGTGGACTTTTGGCTGATATGATGATGAAGATTGCAGATTCTAACTGTTCAAACATAGGCGACGAGATAGGCCGCAGCTGGTCCTTGCCTTCGCCTTATGGTGCTGGCAGGAATAGCGGCCCCCACTATATGACCTAGCTGGCGGTGAGTGGGGACGCTATATCATAAACCTGGTAGTTTAGAGTATCTGGTAGATATACGAGAGGGGTATGTTCAAACATGGGCAAAGATATAATTTAGTTCAAGCAAATAGAGTTCAAAATATTAGTTTGGAGTAACTAATTATCAAGGATTAAACTTTTCACCACTGCTGTTGGAGCATTTATTTTATTTATTTTTATTTATTTAATTACGTTACAAAAATTACACGGTAACACAACACTATGAGGTATTGTTAAACATTAAGACGGTTTGTCTCATTACCATTTAAGAATCTAGTACAAATAGATAGTTGTCAAAAGTTATAGCAGTTTGATTCAAGCAAAACACGATATTTTAGCTAAATTAAAATCTTATTATTACCCGCGACGGAACGGAGACGGTATATGCGTTTGGGGTGAGAAGGTGTTTGTGCAAACGAATGTTGCCATTTTCTCCTAAACTACTAGTCCGATTTTGATGTGGTTTTCAGTGATGGGTTCGGATTTGATGGGTGCATGTTCTTACATAGGTGTTACGGTGACAGTTCACGAGGTGGCGCTGCAGTAAACATTTTTATAAAAACCAATGTCACCATTTATCTCCAAAACTACTAGTCCAATTTTGATGCAGTTTTCAGTGATGGGTCTGGTTTGATTGGTGCATGTTCTTAGATAGGTTTTAGAGTGACAACTCACCAGGGGGCGCTGCAGGTAAACATTTGTTTGTACAAACCAATGTTGCTATTTGTCTCCAAAACTACTAGTACAATTTGGATGCGGTTTTCAGTGATGGGTTTGGATTTGATTGGTGCATGTTCTTATATATGTTGTGATAAAAAACCAGGAGGTGCTGCAGTTAACATTTTTTTGTGCAAAACCAAAATTACTACTCCGATTTGGACAAATATACGTCCCCGCCGAGGGGCTCTAGCCTACCCTATATCTATAGTATATACCTATGCTCTTTAAAAAGTTTGAAATAAAAACCAAAATGAAAAATTTTGATAAAACCCACGACGTTTAAAATGAAATTGAAAAAGGATAAAATAATTAAAAACCCCGACTTAAAGAATTTATGTAACAAGTGATAATTAACGTAAAAACCTTTTATAAGAAGATTATTTTGATCTCTCGCAGAGTCGGACATATGAACAACAGAGTATCAGTTTTCATAGTACTTCCCTACGTACCTATTTGGTTCCGCAAGATGTAGATGCGGCAATTAAATATTCAACGAACTTAATAAAAACCCCAGAAAATTCGTCCGGGCTGCCATAACTCTTTTAAATTTTAACATAATATAAATAAGTAGGGCAATAAAATAACTCCAAATTATTCACGTTACTATAAATCAACCAAAACCAGTTAATGGCATGGTAATGGAACACCTACGAGACATAGAAATCAAAACATGCAAGATTCGGCAGACCAACCCATTAACAAATAAAATAACTCCCCTGCAGAAATCTTTCAAATTCATGAAACTACAAACCAAAGCCAGAAAACTACGAAGCTTCCATGGGCATTAGAATAGAATTTGACGTGACTCCGATTCTTTGCGAACACAGTTTTCCTTTATAAATTTGATAGTGTTTTCAAAAATATAGTTCCTCTTGCCTGTCGATGAATCTAAACGCAAGTTGCGTGCATTATTTCTTTGAACCATAGGTATCTACAGTCGACACTATTGTTCTAGCTTTCTTTTGTTTCCGGGGGTTGTGAGAATATTGCACTTCCGTTGTCTTGTAAAAGCTTTATAAAACTGACCTGCTTAATTCTTTTAATATTTGTGATGTGCGTGCTTTTTGTTCATACACCAAAATTTCTAGTTCCAGCCTTAGTCATAAAACCATTTTGTTTGGTCAAAATTTTTAATTTGTTTATCAACGGGTGATGCGCTCGCGCAAGCAACAACGACGCGGCGGCCGGCGGGCGGTATTTCAGAGCAACGCGCGCCAGGGAGCCGGGATTAGGGGTTCCAGGGAAGCGCATCCGGTGCGCGTCCACTCGCGACGGCAGTCCGAACAGCACTCAAAATGCGGCAGAAATCAAAATTTACAAAAAAAGACGTGTGGCACTCGGGGACTGCCGTGGTAAATTTATTTATCAACTTATGCAATTATAATTATTTATTTATTTTTCATTTATGCAGTATTTACCAGTACCATATAGTCCTTGGAGCACGGGATGTTTATGTAATAAATTAACACTAAGAAAGTTCATCATCATCATCAATCGCCATCGCCATATTTTTTTTTTGGGTGTCAGGTTTTATTTTTGTAACGAAATTTCTTGATTCGGTCCCCTCAAAGCCCGCGATAAAAGCTATACAATAGCTTAAAAATCATCTCGGCCCCATTTCACATGTACACGGTTGCCATCCTTAGGGCACGGCGCCGCGCCGTGCTAGCTTACACGCGGTTCACGCACAACCCGGCAGCAGCGATCGGCCCATCGATGGATCGGCCACTCCTGTGGTGGTATCATGGCACGCGCGGAGCTACGCAGTGCGTCGTGTCGTGTGCGGGCCGTGTTCATGTGAACGCTTCTATGCTAGCCAATACATTACTGTAGATACAGGTGCCGCGCCGCAACCTTTACTGTAGTGGACGCGACGGCCGACACACGGTCGCGGTACGGTTGTCGCGCCATGTTAAAGCTCTCATTATAGCTCATACATCACATCAGCGAGGTATCATCATCATCATAGTCTCCACCGAGGGGCGCAAGCCTACCCTGAATCAGGGCGATTATATACATTAATTCCGGTACGGCGACAGTAACGTGACCGGATGCGTGTGAAAAGGGCCTATTGAGTCACTTGCAGCGCCCTCGTGACCTGACAAACCAAGTTTGAACAATTTACGGGTGTGTTTCAAGTATCACCTGATAGTTACCCGACAGCGTTTCAAAACCACCCGAGCGAATCCAAGGGTAACTCAACAAGTTACAAGAACCGTTCGAAAACACTTAAACATCAGATTATTTACTGATATTACTTAAAATCTGTCATCGGTGGAATTGGGAATTTGTGTGTTATGGAGTGGAATATGTTAACGATCAATCTTGTGCCTTAAAATGAGATAGCAACTTTGGACACCAGATTACTTTTACCTATCGAGAACTCACTGACATTGACAGTTGTAATTGGATGGTTAAAAAATAATGTTCTTTATCACACTTTTCAATTTCTTCTCTAAAATTGCCTGACGGTTAACTAAATATATATTAATTTTTCTTATTACACATTATATTCTTATTATACATTGGTTAAATATATTTTAAATTAAAACATCAATTCAAAGCTTTAATCAAAAATCCTGCCTCGAATCAAGAACGTGTGTGTGTGCAGATGCAGTTCCTGATCCACACACATACGCACACGCTCACACAAAGGTTGGCACACTAGGATTATAAGAGAGTGACAGTTACCGGTCCCCGGCGGCCCCTGCACCATTTGTATAGCGGGAACATCGGACAACGCCGCCGCCACCGACGAGCCCACCGCCTTCAGTTGGCTTGGATTCAGGGTTTTTGTCCACTAAAATAATAACAATTATCAATATTAATATTTATTATATAAGCATAGGCTAACTAGCTGACCCGCGCGAATGTTTCGCACAGCCCGAACGATCGTCATTTACTTGGAATGCGGGTTACCACTTGCCTAAGTGGCTAAATGAAAATCGTATCTATTCCGTAAAAGAACATTATAGATGTATAATAGTAACATAAACGTAGTAAAGATATAGTATAATAGTAACATTTGCATGACTTGGATAAGGTGGAATTCATCAACTACCCGTATTATTAATAACTGAATATATTATTTTCTTCGCAAATAAATGAATCTTTATCTTACAATACCAAGAAAAACTTGTAGTATAAGTATATTGATCAGTTTAGGTGTCCCTCATTCTGTAATACTCACCTATAAATTTAAGTATTCTGACTATTGCAAAAAAATGATAAAAAATAGTCGAAATTAGTCGCACAATTTAAACAAATAGTCGCTTCTTATTTTCAAAGTTACAGACATACGTTGATGAGTATTACAGGCATAACCTCATTCCATAATACTCACCTCATTACTAGTAAACCGTGAAAGCTCAGACCTTGTTTTATACTTCTAAAAATTGACAATAATTAGTCGATGCTACCAAATCTTAGAATCAGGCATCAAGGGAACCATTAGATATTAACATGGCCTGATGAGTATTATGGAATGAGGTTCAGCCTGTAATACTCATCTCCCATTTTTAATAAATGTCCGTAGCTTTTGATCTGCTTTCTGTCTCAAAAATTTGACGTGAAATAGTCGACTTCATTGATATAAGTTTAAACCTGGTTAATGGTGTAGAAGACAATCAAAAATACATTGTCATTTATTACATACATTTGGCAGCAGTACAGTCGGGCACACAATCACAGCGCTAGTATAGGTTTAAGGGCTATACGATGCTAGTTATTTTACATAATCGTTGCATAAAACCTTTTACTACCTTTAACCCACAGCAATTATACTTACTTATTTAATAAATCTTTTATTGTTTTTTTTTGTTTTTGAATAAAAAAATATCCAAGCATAGCTCGATTACCCATGTATTAATCTCTTAAGAGCTTAGACAAATATATTTCGTTTGAGAGGCAAAGTTAAAGTTTAATAAAATAAAATTAGATGCCAGAACGGCCGGAGCGAATATTATTACCTATGTATTTATTTATATGTCAAAACCACAGATTAGATACTACTACTCTGTACAGATCGATTACTTTGCAGTTATTAAAAAAAATACCAAATGTCGTCAACTATAATATGGTGTAACTTGGCTCGCTTCAGAGTTTAGCATTGAAACCATTGAAATACTACTACTACGTATAGAACAGCTAGTCAAAAAAAATATCTTGCTATGCTCGGGGGTCGCGAGGAGTGCACGGAGGCGGGACTCGCGTGAAATTTATGCGAAATTCACTGTAATGGAGTTATCTGCCTATTATTAGCTAATGCACTAACACTTGAGCACCCCAACTGCTCACCAAGAACATTTTCGGGTACGTATGTGTGTGTTGTCCGTTTCATTGTTACCGCATGTGGTCAAAACGGCTTGTTGGATTATGGAAAGCGACGTGTCGTTAGATTTGTACAGATTAACAAGGATTTTTCCAAGGATACATGGGTAACCGAGCTATGCTTGGATAATTTTTTATTCAAAAACAAAAAAAATTGCAATAAAAGATTTATTAAATAAGTAAGTATAATTGCTGTGGGTTAAAGGTAGTAAGGTTTTACGCAACGATTATGTAAAATAACTAGCATCGTATAGCCCTTAAACCTATACTAGCGCTGTGATTGTGTGCATGACTGTACTGCTGCCAAATGTATGTAAAAAATAACAATGTATTTTTGATTGTCTTCTACACCATTAACCAGGTTTAAACTTATATTAATGAAGTCGACTATTTCACGTCAAATTTTTAAGACATAAAGCAGATCAAAAGCTACGGACATTTATGGGAAATGGGAGATGAGTATTACAGGCTGAACCTCATTCCATAATACTCATCAGGCCATGTTAATATCTAATGGTTCCCTTGATGCCTGATTCTGAGAGTTGTTATGTAGCATCGACTAATTATTGTCAATTTTTAGAATTATAAAACAAGGTCTTAGCTTTCACCGTTTACTAGTAATGAGGTGAGTATTATGGGATGAGGTTATGCCTGTAATACTCATCAACCTATGTCTGTAACGTTGAAAATAAGAAGCGACTATATTTTTTGATTGTGCGACTAATTTCGACAATTATTTGTATTTTTTTTGCAATAGTCAGAATACTTAAATTTATAGGTGAGTATTACAGGACGAGGGACACCAGTTTAATGCAAAACTAGCTTTTTGACCAGCTTACTTACCGGTTGACAGGTTACCGGTCCGCCCAGTGAGTAAAGAACGTAAAAACCGACAGTACACAACAGACGGCGCCTTCTACACCAAGTGTGGGGCAACGCTAAAATCGACAATTTTTATGCAAATACTGTTTTCAAGAGTTCCTTACCTCAAAGGGAAAAAAATACCCCCTTTTAGGAGCACTTCGTTGTCCGTCTGTCTGTCTGCAAAGACCCTTTTTCTCAGAAGCGGTGAAGGTATCAAGTAGAAATTAATATTAAATACTAAGGTCTACGGTCTCTTGAAGCTGTAAAAAATTGTGTTTCTAAAACAAAGCGATAAAAAGATATGTCCATTTGACGGCCAGTTATGTCACATATTTTGATTTTCGCAAGTAAATCAGAACCTACATAGAACCATGAAATTTAGCAAGAAGCAAGGTCTCACAACAGAAGCAAAGGTAAAATCCGAAAATTATAAATTATCACTTTTTTACGATTACAAATTTACGTTAATTGCAGTTGGAGAATTGACAATGACGTATACCGATGTATGGGAGAACATTTTTTCAACTATAAATTAAAGATTGTCCTCAAATTCAATCGTTGTTGTACAGAATAAATAATAAAAAGAATAAAAACGTTTATTTGCCAAAAATAGATACATGAGATTAGTTTACTTGCGACCCCTACACTAGGCAAAGCCTGTCCTTTGAAAGACAGTTTACCAGCTACGCGAACATCAAACTTAACTCAAAAAAAGGAAAAAGAAAAATTATGTAAGTATTAGATACGAATATAGATTATTAAATATACGTATTTATTTATGAGCTAATATGATGATGAACCGTAAAAATCATCATCATCATATCAGCCGAAAGATTTCCACTGCTAGACAAAAGGCCTCCTCCAAGGATTTCCACAACGACCGGTCCTGCGCTGCCCGCATCCAGCGGCTTCCCGCGGCCTTCACTAGGTTGTTGGTCCACCTAGTGAGAGGCCTGCCTACGCTACGTCTTTCGGTGCGCGGTCGCCACTCGAACCGTAAAAGATATCAGGTACGCAATCGTCACTCTGGAACACTCGCAAAGCATACTATTCCCAGACTTACACGAGAATTCATGGTTAACGAGGGATCCGCTCCATTCTTTACAAAATGCCGCGGCTCTGGTCTCAGAATCGCATCACTAAGCGGAGAGCCAGCCAGGTAGTCCATGGCCCCGAACAGAGCCAACTCGTTGTTTATATAGGCCAGAACCTGCCCTGTTACTAACTCTCCTTGCTTCAAACACTTCATTTTTTCCGTGTAACAGGTGTGCAGTGATACACTGAAGAACGAATATTTGTTATCTGAAATACAAAACAAATAGTGTCAAAGAGAGAAAAGTTTCTGATTATATCGTTTCTTTCTATAGTCGGTACTAACTAGGTGGTGATGGAAGACATCTGATATTATTAACAAAAAAAAATCTCCGTATTCTCTCTGGTCCAAAAGCAATTGTCATTACTTCGCCCACTTTCGGTGTCGTTCTTATTTCACTGTTTAGCACTGACACTGAAATAAATAAAAAAATAAAAATAAATAAATCACCAAAGCCTGTGACGATAAAATAATATTAAAAACTATAATAATTAGTGAAATTAATGATATCCCGACCAAGTTTTAGCCAAGTCAGAGCAACTTCAGTCTCGGCGGCCATATATTTCCGCCATTTTGCTTTTTTATTGCACATAAAATCTGCCCAGGGGATACATTATTTTAGATGGCACCACTCCTATCTTAGTTTTGGCGGGCAGTTGACCACCTCCATGAACGGCTGAATGATGTTATACAGGGTGAGTTTTTTCAAGGGTCAGTATGGGGAAATTATAAACTATAAGACATAGACAAAAACGCTCTTAGGAACCGTGATCTCAATTTTGGAGAAAACCAAAATGGCGTTTTAAAAAATAAAAAATCTTGATGGGATCGGAGATATAGCTTTAAAAAAAATTCGATTGTATATACGAACCAAAAATTGTTTGGAGACCATAGGTCTAAAGTTGCTAGAAGTTGTTGAAATTAAAATTTTATTATCCAATTGATAGGATGGATAAATAAATGAAACAAAATCAAAAATCTGCTAATTTATTTAAAAAATTGATCGAAATGTTCTCCTCTTTTGCTAAGCACAGTCGACTTCGGCGAAGCACTCCCCGAGTTGCATTTCTCAATGAAATGTATGGTATTACGTTTAGCATTTGACGGACTGAATATTTTAAATCATCAACAGTGCCATAGCGATTTCGGCTTCATCTTGTTGGAACCTCATGTTCTGTATTGATGCCAAAGGCAAATCATCTAAATCATCATTAAGATTTCTAAGAATATCTAGGTATGTTGGACCTCGAAGGGTCCCACCGTAAAACTGAATGGACACAACTTTATTGTCCAAAATCCCGCACCAATAATTAAATGATAATCTAATTTGGTTGTTGCTTTAAGTGGTTCGCAAAAGATTTTCTGTGGACCAGTAATGTTCGTTGCGCCCTAAAATGATACGTGGAATTATAAGTTTACGTCACAAAAACGCTTAAAAAAGAAATGAATAAATCGGAGAAGTAATCTCAGTTTACCATTATTTGAAAAGTCTCGTCTCGGTCAAAATAATTCGGCTCAAAAAATTTGTGTCCCGTAGGGGGGCGTCCATTAATTACGTGAGGTGATTTCGGCGATTTTTCGACCCTCCCTCCCCCCATGGTGAGATGTCGTGAGTTTTGGATCGACTCCCTCCCTTCCCCTCTAATATTACGTGAGATTTTTCAAAATGCATATTTTTCATTGCGTTAGCTTTATTTAAAAAATAATTGCTTTAATATTCTTATTTAAGACTACCTAAGTACATAGGCTAGCTAGAATCATAGTGAGAAAATCAAAGAACAAAATACTTAAATAGGTAGGCACTACTAAAACTCGTAAAAGGATAATAATTCTAATTAAGTTCAAATACGGGGACTCCTGTGATGGTCTCAAGAGTGATTGCTGGAAACTAGATTTCTTGCTATTTTACAGTGTTTCTTGCGGAAATAAAAATTATGTGATATTTGCCGAGACCTCCCCTCTCCCCCACGTGAGATTGGGTAAGATTCGGCTCGACCCCCTCCCCCCCTTAAACGCCTCACGTAATTAATGGACGCCCCCTAGGTGGATAACACAATTACAGAATGCTGATCTTCTCTATCTTCTTTCGAGAAGTTTCTGAACATACATCCTTGTCGATATGGATTGTATATTTTAAACTTTTTAAGTATCCTCATTACAATTCGCTGTGCAATAGCCATTTCCGTAGCGATATCTCTCGACGAAATATCCGGACAACTCCCGGAAAAACACTAAACATTCATTTCCTTTTACATTACATCTCGACTGATGATGTAGGAAAGTTTTTTTGTGAGGCTTCGTGAAGCTTCCGTACCTCAGTAAATTATTCAACATTGTAGTCAAAGTATGGCGACTTGGCGTTTCTCTCAGGGGGAATTCATTACTATACCAGTCAACTGCCAATGTTTGGTTCCTGTTACTTAAAAGAAATAAATAAATAAATAATCTCAATAAATTCATTTTTTCGGAATTTGACAACGAAGAATTCGGCTCAAAAAAATTGTGTGCTGTTACACGCTGGATAATCCAATTACAGAATGCTGATCGTCTCGCATGATCGCTTTCGAGAAGTTTCTGAACAATACATCCTTGTCGATATGGTTTTTATTTATACTTTTTAAGTATCCTCATTACAGTACGCTGTGCAATAGCCGTTTCCGTAGCGATATCTCTTGACGAAATATCCGGAAAACTCTCGACAACACACTAAACATTTATTTCGATATCTCGACTGACGATGTAGGAAAACATTCCTATGGTCTCTTGGCGTTTCTCTCAGGGGAAATTCATTACGATACCAGTCAATTGCCAACGTTTGGTTCCCGTTACTTAAATGATACCCTCTCAATAAATCATTTTTTTCCGAATTTGACAACGGTTGAGGTATTTTACCTATTTAGTTCACCATTGAATTCACAACACAACTAATTAATTGACTAAATTATACATTTAATGAATGACAGAAACACACAACTTGTTTTTTTATCATTGTCGAAAGTTTTTTTTTCCTTTTTCATTTGAAAATCGGCCAGTAAGTTTAGTTTCCACATAATTATTAAAGAAAACTAAAACGTTAATTTCAACAACTTCTAGCAACTTTAGACTTATGGTCTCCATACAATTTTTGGTTTGCATAGTGATATACCACCGAAATAACAAAAAAAAATGTTTTTCTTCAAAAGCCATATCTGAACCTATCAAGATATTTATATTTTATTTTTTAAAGCCATTTTTATTTTCTCTAAAGTTGAGTTCATGGTTTCTAAGAGCGTTTTTCTCTATCTCTTATAGTTTAGAATTTCCCCATACTGACCCTTGAAAAAACTCACCTGTATATGAGTAAGGACCATCTCGGTCAATCTAGCTTTAAAAAAAAAAGGATTAAAATCGGTCCACCCGTTTAAGAACTGCGACGACGTGTACAGAGATTTTATAAGGTATGTAAATAAAAACCATTTTGAGCGATATAGCGATTTTATACTGTACTAGCTGTTTCTCGCGGCTTCACCCGCGTGGACAACGTTTCTATGACTTTTTGAGGGTGCGCAAGCGGCTCGCGAGCGTGGAAAAAAGTAGCCTATGTGTAATCTGTCTACCTACTGAATGTCAATTTCATCCGTTCAGTAGTTTTTGCGTGAAAGAATAACTAACAGACATACATCCATACATTCTTACAAACTTTCGCGTTTATATTAGTAGGATAATCTATGAGGATTGTGAACCTGCGTTTTTTGATAAAAACAGAGATAGCGATTTTTATCTCATAAAAGTAAACCGATTTTGTCAAATTTTTGATAAGTTGTCAGTCAGAACAAAAGCTAGGTTAAAAGTATTTTTTAATATAATTAATAAGTTCAAATGCATTTGTATGTTTTCATACAAAACTAATTTCGGCCATATTTTTTTATTTTTAATCAATAATTTAAAAAACGAAACCTATGTACTTAGCTTTTGTTCTGACTGACAACCTATCAAAAATTTGTCAAAATCGGTTAATTTTTAAGAGGTGAAAATCGCTATCGCTGTTTGTATTTAATTTTCGCCGTAAGTTCACAATCCTCTTAATAACACTAAAAATTTAATTACTTCCATAATCATCACTTGAAATTAGTACTGGGGCCGTTTTTTTCTTAGTATTTTGGATTGTGACGTCAACACCTTTTATCATTGGAAAAATCATAAAAAAAAACCAGTGATTAAATAACCGACCAAATGCGAGTCAGATGCCATCATACTATATGGCGCTAGTAAAAGAAGTTCCGTACTATCATGCTAGATAGCGCTAGTTTCTTCATGTTTAAAAAAACACGTTTTTGTATGGAGACCACCCCCATTTTTTTACTTTTTCTAATTTTTAGTATTTGTCGTTACAGCGGCAACAGAAATACATCAAACGTAAAAATTTCAACTATCTAGCTATCACGGTTCATGAACGGCTTGAGTACGGAGGTAGACTATTATAATGTACCTTTGTTACCCATAAGTTTAAGTAGATTAGTAATTCATAATTAAGTATACTTTAATACGCATTATGGCTTCAGCCTGGTGACAGACGGACGGACAGCAAAGTCTTAATAGGGTACCGTTTTTACCCTTTGGGTATGGAACCCTAAAAATTATAAAAATACCTTAATATTTTTAACAATGTCAGTAGCTCACAAGCAATAAGATATCTGAAAAATACTGACAATTAACGCTAAAACTGAACAACTCCCAGTGTCGATCTTGAGTGGGCGCCGGCGGAAAGGATTCGATTCTCATTTGTAGATGCGCAGTTTGGCCACGTATCCTCATGTGACCTTGAGTCAAACACTCCCAGATTTCCATAAGAAGCAGGTCGCCAACGAATCTGGAAAAGGACATAAAGAATAATTCATTTTAACCAATAAACGTTAAGAAAACATAAGTAAACGTTTATAGTGGTAAAACCGAGTAGCAATTTCATGCCACAGAAACGTTGACTTATCTGCGAACTGAATACGATAACCAATTCTGCATTCTTTTTTTTTCATTTATTACTTCATTTTTTTTGTCAAGCGATAGATATTAATTTTATTGAGAACCATAAACATTTGATATCGGTTTTTCACTAAACGCCGAAACCAGCAAGAGAGCCAGCCCTGATGATGGTGTTTGTAATGGGATCACCACACAATATTTACTTACTGAACATATTGTTTATGGCTGCCAAAGGAGTGGAAGATTCCCATTGGTGGATTGTTGTGGCCCAAGATTGGTGGCGGTTCGTTGTTATTAATTTGTTCGTCTAGCCATTGTGGGTTCCAGCGGAGAATCGTCAAAAGGGTAATCTTTTCCAGAGAGTAAGCTGGCTTTTGTCGAACATCTACTAAATTAGTCCTGCACAAACTAGTCTTTTTAAGTTTGTTTCCGTCTTCAATTTCAAAAATGTACACTGTAGGGCCGGCTTCAGAAAATCTGACAGACTTTTTAGGTTTCTTCATTTCAAAAGGTTCCAATTGTGAAATAAGTTTGGCTGACTTGGAAGATTCTTCACTGCCAGTTAATAGCTTTAAACTCTTGAAAGGCACTCTTGTATCTTTCGCAGACGTTTTGTGTGATTTTGAATGTACTGATTTTATTTCCTCGTCAAAATTAATTATGTCTGTCTCAGAATGGCGTTTATCTTTGACTTTAGAACTTTTGTTCTTTTCCAATTTCGTTTTCTCTTGTTTTTTTTTGTTTTCAATATCTTCTACATGTTCGTTTGAATTAACTTCTTTAACTTTTGAACTTTCGTTCTCATCCAATTTCGTTTTCCCTTGTTTCTTTTTGTTTTCAATATCTTTCACATTTTTGTTCGATTTAACCTGTTTCTTTTTATTTTCAATATTATCAACATGTTCAAGACCTCTAGCCTTCATTGATTCTTTTAAAGCTCCTTTATTGTGGTTTTGTTTGCTCTTAGATGATTTGTGAGGACTTTCTTTTCTTTTTGGTTTCACTATTTCATATTCATCAGTCAAAAATGCTCCGCGATTTGATGTACTTATTTTAGCATTGACTGAAGCTTTGTCTTGTTTCGTTGTACTACTAGAAGCTTTATTTTTACTCTCTTTTTTATCTTTTGTTGCAATTTCTTTTAATTTTTTCTTACGCTCTTCTTTTTGTGAATTACTTATATGCCTTTTACATGATGAATGTTTCTTCTCTTTTCCATGCTTGTGTTTACCTTAAATAAAATAAGTTAATGAGCTGAATGAGTAGTTATATATATAAGGACTAACAAAATAGCTGAAACTATTTTAACTGGTGGTTCTACCCATGAAACTGAACAACTTTCCCCATAAAACCCATAGTCAAATCGCAAAAAAAAATTGGCTCCCATACTAACTCGATCAGCTGATCAGCCAACTTAGTATGGGACATTTTTTTTTTGAGATTTGACTATGGGTTTCATGGAGAAAGTTGTTCAGTTTCATTGGTAGAAGCACCACTTAAAATAGTTTCAGCTAATTTTGTTGGACCTTATATACATATATATATCTTTTTTAAATAAAAAATTGAGTATGCAACGCTTCATGCGGTTAGGTGGAACATCAAAAACAAAGCAACCTTTCCCTGCATCTCGTTGACCATTGGTGGAATGTAGCGGGGGAATAAAGTTGAGAAGTTCATGCACACACTCTCCGAAACGAAATCGATAGAATACCGATAGATAGGTGACTTTGCCGCGATGTTCAAGGCTTTGGAGCTTGATGTTGACAAGCTCGTCGCCACCAATGAGTCTCCGGGTGCGTCGGTCGATAGCGTCCAAGGTATCGAGCTAATAGCAAGCTGACCCATCCCATAAGTGTAAACAGCACTCCATACATGATCGGCCCTGTGCTTGATATACAGTAATGAGCTGTCCAGGTGTGAAGTACCGCATCACCTTACAGAGAATGCCCAGCTTCATTGCTAATTTTGGGTCTCAATTACTTGCTTTTTGTGAAGAACAAGAACTTGTTTGTGCCGACATTGACGTTTTGGGGATTGACTCGGACACGCATACTTTTGTGAGTGAAGCGCATGGCACTCGCAGATGGTTGGATCATTGTGTAACGAATAAGATAGCGCGTGACACTATTGTGTCCGTTAATGTGATGTACGACGTGTACACATCAGATCATCTACCATTGTGCGTAGAGTGCAATGTAGACCTATGTTATGTATAATAGTAGAAAAGCGTTTAAGAATAAAGTTAAATGGTGTATTAGGAACGAAGAGACGATTAAGTTAGATATGTTGACTGTTTATAGAAAAGACAAAAATTTTCCTAAATTTTGGAATGCCACGAAAAATTTCAACCCCAAACAAAGTCTGTCTGTCTCTGTGGACGGCTTGCAGGAGCCCGGAGGGATAGCTGAGTTGTTCGCGTCAAAGTTTAAAATGGATCCATTGCCTGCAGAACATTCGGGGAAGGATGTTCGCCCTGGTTCTGAGCAACCAGTGTTACAATTTACAATTGAGGATGTATCCAGGGCAGTACGCGCGATGAAGCGGGGCAAGTCTCCTGGGCACGACAATCTTAGTATATAGCACGTACTGTACGCGGGGGAGGTCTTATGGTCGAGGCTATGTGTACTTTACAACTTATGTGTTAAGTGCACATACCTTCCTGATCCTCTTATGAAGACGGTTGTCGTGCCTATCGTCAAATGCAAAACGGGGGACTTGGCCTCTTCCAACAACTACAGACCTATCTCTCTGGGCACTGTGATAGGAAAGGTGTTGGAACGGCTCTTGCATCCTGAACTGCTAAAGAATGTAAAAATTGATGAGGCGCAGTTTGGATTTCGACCCGGTGTCTCGACAGACTCGGCAATCGTCAGTCTCAAGCATACGGTTGATTACTATGTCGATCGTGACACTTCAGTGTATGATTGCTTCCTGGATCTGAGCCGCGCTTTTGATCTTGTGAATTATGAAATTCTATGGAACAAATTGCGCGGTTCAGGGGTCCCAGAATCGGTTGTCGGTTTGTTGGGGTACTGGTACAGTGGTCAAACGAACCAAGTCAGATGGGGCGACACGACCTCTAATGCATATAGGTTAGAGTGCGGGGTACGTCAGGGTGGGCTGACCTCTCCGGATCTCTTTAACGTTTATGTAAATGACCTGATCGGTGAGCTCAGGAGCACAGGCGTCGGTTGTCATATAGACGGTGTTTGTTTTAACAACTTAAGTTACGCGGATGACATGGTGCTCCTCAGCCCATCGATCAGTGGACTCAGAAAATTGCTTTCGGTTTGTGAGAGTTATGCTAACTCTCATGGCCTCAAGTACAATGTCTCGAAAACAGAAATGTTAGTTTTCAGAGCAGGAAGGGGTCCGGAGAGGATTCCCAAAGTATATTTAAATGGATTGGCGGTTCGAGTTGTGAAGAGTTTCAAATACCTTGGCCACATCGTTACCGAAGATCGCAAGGATGACCTCGACATGGAGCGGGAGAGGCGGGCATTGTCGGTTCGGTGCAATATGCTTGCGCGCAGATTTGCTAAATGCAGTAAAGATGCGAAGGGCACCCTCTTCAGAGCCTTTTGCCAGTGTTTTTACACCTGCCAGTTGTGGTACCGGTACAAGAGGGTGTCCTTCAGCACGTTAAGGGTGCAGTATAACGACGCGTATCGTATCCTTATGAACCATCCTAGGTGCTGCAGCGCGTCGGGTATGTTTGCCCAGGCGGGAATGCCCAACTTCTTTGCTGTTGTCAGGGAGCGTATATCTTCCTTTTGGGATAGATTGCGGCGCTCTGATAACAGCATTTTACAGATTGTGAGTCAGGACTTGACCAGTCCCATGACAAGACATTGGGTCTTGGTTCACCGAGACCCTAATAAAAAATGACGATCTATACTGATTTAATAGTGTACTATTATTATAATTTTGTTTATTTTAATATTGTATTTTAATGGGTTTATTGCCTAAATAAAGAAATTTTATTACTATTATTATTGCAGCAACTTTTGCCTTGGACTCAATGTATAATGACCAAAATTAGGATAATTGTTTAATCTATAGAGGATCACCAGGTAACTGAACATCCATTCGATTCATTCTTTCATTCATTCATTACAGTAAGATCAAGAATATTAAAAAGTGGCCAAGTGCCTGTCAGACCACGTGGTTTGACAGATAAAGTAGGTTTCTTAGCCAATTCAAAAAATAAATGCATATACATATTATATATGGAACAGGATTGTAAAATAATTTCAAGAATATTCAAATATAAATAAGACCAACAACCACTTACAACCTTTTAATTTCTTTCTCGGGAGTCAACAAGAACATTTTTGCAGAAGTCTCTCAGGTGCAATTGACACACCCCAGTATCTACTTCTACATCTGTTCTTTAAAAAGTGATACGACGAAATTGGTAAATTTTCTTGAGAGTCAACGAGACGAAGCCACTCGATCTGCACTACTAAGATCCTATACCAATCCCTCTTTTAATCTAAACCGCAAGTACCTACCAGTAACTCTTTCTTCAAGCTTTTTATTCTCCTCACACATGTGCAAGTGTGTAAAGCATACTCTCTTTTATATAGAGTCTAACAAAATTAGCTGAAACTATTTTAACTGGTGCTTCCACCCATGAAACTGAACAACTTTCCCCATGAAACCCATAGTCAAATCTCAAAAAAATTTTGGAACTTCCCATACTAAGTTGTCTGATCAGCTGATTGAGTAAGTATGGGAGAGCCAAATTTTTTTTTGCGATTTGACTATTGGTTCCATTGGGAAAGTTGTTCAGATTCATGGGTAGAAGCACCAGTTAAAAAATAGTTTCAGCTAATTTTGTTACACCTTATATACAATAGCAAAACCTCAACTTGCCAACATGTAATGATGTTCATAGGAAAGTAGATTACAGGGGAATAATTTAAATGGAATGCAATGACCTATTAAAAAAATAGAGAAGTGAAGATAATCTCTAGCTAATCTTAGAGGCGTCACACTTGGAAAGTTGAATGATGTGGGGTCTTTTAGGTAGTTGTCGGTAGTTTCTATGTAGTTTTAGTCCTATTTCTAATTGCTGTGAGGAGCTCACTTGCTTGTTATCCGATTGGAGAGGTGGAGCTAGTTTGTTCAGAATAAATTAGAGTTATGGAACTAAGGTTTAAAGAGCGTCAATTTTGAAGTTTAGTATGTAAACAATGCTAATTGTAGTGTATGGAAAATTTATTAAATTATTAAAATTTTGTTTTAAAGATTAATTGTGAAGTTGTGCAGTGTTTAGGGATGGATTATAGTTATGTTGGTGTAGTGATATTAAGGTAAGTTTTAGCTAATTATTAGGAAATGTAACAATGGTGAAAGAAATTGTTACAAGTTTTAATAAAATTTTAATATCCTGGAAATTTTATGAAATCTTGGAAAATAATTTGAAGAGTGGAATACGGCCCTTAACTACCACCAGGTGAGATGATGCAAAGGGCTTACCACTAGTGAATAAAAAAATAATTAAATAAAACATTTAAACAAAATAAATACTTACTTCCACATGATTTTGTCACTTTGTCACTATGTCTTTTTTTAGGTGATTGTGTGAGTGGTTGTATCATCTGCGTTGTTCTGGCATCCTCATTTTTAGTTTTAACAGTTTCTTTTGGTTTTTGTAATAATGAAACATTGGCATTATTCATTCCATCAGCTACAACTAAAATATCATGGCCAACTTCATAAGCCGACAATGCTTTTGCTGGTTTTACACTATCAGTTACATCTTTATTATGTTCATTTTTCGAAGTGTGAATAGCTGATTTCTCATCTTGCACAGGTTCCATCAAAGATATTATATCATCAAAGAATTCCTCTTCAGGATCTTCTAGTGCATGATGTTTTCCAGCATTAATTTCAGTTTTGCTATTATTTTCTGCAGGCGGGTATAGTGGAATAGTTATCAAATCATCTTCATATTCTTCTTCACTGTTATTTTCATTATCTACATCAAAAATATCATCTAACTGACTGTATGAACTTTCCTCTAGCTTCTTACATGTTTTGTTTTGTTGTGTTAATTTCGTAATTGGTTTTCCAGGGGAAGATTGCGAGAGCCGCACCATCCAATGTTCTTTATCACTGTCTGTATCACTATCTAAGTCTATTGGTTCATCATTCAAATATTCTAAGTGCTCTTTTTTAACATTAAATGCTTCATACTCTAAATCTTCTTTTTCAATTTTTAATTGTTCTTCTTTAATAAAAAAATCATTTGGAGGTTCTATTTTGACTGTCTCTAGTTTTTGTCTCTTATTATCATTTTCTACATTTTTAGTTCCACTATCACTGTCTGACGATAAATTTATAATATCATCATCTATGGTTATTATTCTACTTCTTCGAATATCTGGAACTTCAGTCTTTATTTTTCGTTTCATCTGTGGTTTTGGATCTTCTAATGCAGGATTAGGTATGATATTTAACTTTTTACTTAACCTAAATATAAACTTATCTTTCTCGGCTATATCTGGTACTGGATCACCAATTGTCCATCCAAAACCAATTACATCATTGTCCTTTAAAACATATGGTGTGCTGGGAGGAATTTTTTTCTTACCAACATAAACACCATTAGAACTCTAAAAGAAAAAAAAAACTGGTCACTGTTACCGCTCATTTCTTAGCATGCGTTATTAATTATTGGCAATTTGTATAATTCAGGGATTTTATAGAATGTTTATAGAAAAAATGGAATTCTTAACTCACAACTAGCAATGTATAAAAAGTACCCCTCCTGCAGCTTCTAGATGTATAGATGGATGGAAGGGATAGAAGAATAGTCAACAGACAGATGAATCAATTTTAGGATGCAGTTGTCTCAGTTTTTTCGCTGGGGGTGCTACTGTTTTAATCAATTCTTTGGAGTATTTTTTGGTAATTTTCAAGGAATTTACAATAAGTATGACTGAGAGGGTAAACATCATGCCTGTTTATCATCATCTTATCAGCCGAAGCACGTCTACTGCTGGACAAAGGCCTCCCGCAAGGATTTCCATGATGACCGGGCATGCACTGCTCACACTAGTGGCTTCCCGCAACCTTCACCAGTTAAGAACTTTACTCCCTGTTTATACCACTGTCGTAATTTAAATAAGGAGATTAGTATGTATTAAGATTCAATATTCCCTCACTTCATGTCTGTGTAATGCTAACTAACAATGTAGTTAAAGCTACTCTCCATCACTGTCAAAACATATTGATAGTTAACATATATTACATTGCAAATCACTTGTATGTATTCTGTGACACCAACAAAGGTTCCCATCTCTATCACATTAGCAGACTACATTCAGTTCACCTCTGCCTCAGCAATCGCCATACATTTGCAATTTGGATGGTGTGTGCCGTGCTTTAATAAAGAACTGCAATTTTTTGTATTTTTTAGTTATAAAAGAAACAGCTAATAAGTTACAAGTGACAAGATACCTACTGCACTTTGTGTAGGAATGCACTTTAAAACCTGACCTGACTGGACCTTCTGCTGCGAAGACCATTGGATTCCAACCGATTTTTGTGACATAAACATTGCTTTGTTTACCTTTAAATCAGTGATCAGAACTTTATCTTTCTGTACATTGACCACGCAGTGATTTCTGGAAACCACTATGCTCTTCAATGTGATGATGTTGTCGATACCTCGTCCGATAGTCACTTCATCACCCTCTTTGATGTAGAATTCTTCTGATCCAAAGTATTGTCGACTCAGAATCCACCGTGCCATTTTAGGTAATGCGAGGTTATTATAATCTATTTTTCAGTAATTCCAACCCACAAAACAAGGTTAGTCTCATCAACAAAGCCACTATTTCAGAACTATGATACATATTTTTTTGATTTACTCTGTTTATCTGTGAAAAAGCCGTCCGTTTGAAAAACAAAAATAGTTCTAAAAATAACAGGTTTATTTATTTCGCTTTGGTGATTGGTGAAATTTTTGTTTGATAATATCTTTACGTCTCTAGGTACGGGCTCTTTTGAGACAGTCTTAAAATTATTGTTGATTTGTAATGCTGGTGTCGGTCCATAAGAAATAATCTATGGAGTTCTTGACAACATCTGCAGTGATCCCATTCTAAAGTGGATCACCCGGTTGAAGTCTATAAAATTGCACCCAGTACAAGTCGGCTGCTCAGGTCCTCCTTTTTGTTTTCTTGTTCTCCACATTGTTCACATGCACCAGACTATTTCCCCAATACACACCACATTTTGAAGCAAATAGCAGAAAACAATGCAAAAACACTAAAGTAAAACTGCAAAAATGATCACCACACATGAATACTCTACTAATAAGCTACAAACAAAGTATGCCGTTACCGTTACATTTGAAACGTAACGCTTTGTCGCGGGTGTGTTGTGCGGTTGAATGTTGCGTGGAGAAGATGAAAAGTGACCAGGTTTGCAGTTCACGAATATCCGGATTTATTTAAATTTACAAGAATGTATTACATAGAAAGGTTGTCCTTAGGTTGGGTCTATAGCGGGGCGCGGTTCGGGAGCGACTGCCGAGCCGAGCCAGTGCAATGGCAAGCTGCATACGCAGCGCAAATATAATAATAAAGTTATACGTGACTCCAATACCACGATAGATTTCAAAAGAAAACTTAAAACTTTTTTGACACATAAAGCGTACTACTCAATTAATGATTTTTTAAATGATAAATACTTTTTGACATAAGTATTATTTTATTTTTTTATATTAGAATTTGATATCTTTAATTATTAATTTATCAGTAGGTAGGTATATAAGGTTTGGACATGTTTTGCTTATTATAAAAAAAAATATATCTTATCTTTAACATTGACGTTATGATGAATGACTTGTTGTTTTTAGTTAAATAATATAGTAAAAAAAAGAATCAGATGTAATTTTAATTTTGAGGGCTTCATTGATTATGTTTTTATTACTATTTTATTATTATTTTTAATTTGTACGTCAAATGACAGATTATTTAATAGGACACAATTTTAACTTAACATCTATTGTAACATATAATCACAAATAAATAAATTATTATTATTATTATAATAGTACATGTCGTTACATTACACCCCTCCTAAAATTTGGTACACCTAAAGTTATACACACCAAATTTTAAGTAGATTACAGAACAAAAGTTAAGTATTTAAAACAGAGCTATACAATCAAACATTGGCTCTATAAACTAATGAAAAGAAACAAGCCTGAAATATGATATCTAGCGGAGTGAGCGTTGGTATAAACAACAGTTACAATTATATAGTAGTAGGTATTCTGACTAATACAATATTGCTTAGTTAGCTTAAATAATTAAGTACGAGCGTTGATGTACAAGGTTTAGATTTATAACTTATTTGAAAGGTTCATTATGCAGGTTGATGAAAAAGTTTCATTACCTTTATATACAGGTTGATGCAAAATAAAAGTTACAAAAAAAGTATGAGTACAAAATATTGTTAACAAAAAAAGTTTTTTTTTACATTCGTGAACTTTGCGAGATATCTAAAGCTAAAAAAGGATTGCTATTGCTAGTACCGAGGTGGTACTGTGTTAGGTTTTATATGTACCGTAACGTTGCTGAGCTTCCATGAAACGATTGGAGAATACCTCGGGGCTTCCACACACTATAGTCTAGATATTGTAGAACTGCCAGGAGCACGAGTCTGGTGCGTCGGTATGCAGCGATTGCGTTGGTATGAGTATGTACGGCAACTTGTAACTGCGTTCTCCAGATTCTCTTGCTGATTCAGCATCTGCTGACCACGCGGTGCGTTGTGTCGATTGGTGCGGTGTGTTGGTACTTGCATGTTGCTTGACTATATGTAGTCGTGTTAACACAACTGCAATTGATCGAGGATGAACATGTATTAACTTTTCATTTGATGTGTTAGTAATTTATTTTATGGTCTTGTTGGTCAATGAAACATTTTTATCAGGCAAATAACTTTTATTTCATATGAAAAATCTTATAAAATATACTTGATGTATCTAATGATTATTACTTATTACTTTACACAAACATTGAAAACCGAGTCTTACAAGTTGCCCCACCGGGAATCGAACCCGCGACCTCCTGGTGTGAAGCGAATGGACTATCCATTACGCCACGGAGGCGGTTAACATAACACTATAACATAAATAAAATATAACCTAAAGTTAAATTGGTTAAAAAATAAGTAAACATACAACATTATGTACCTACTTATTTATTTCATACATGCATAGATAGTATACACGTTACACCTTCATCAAAATCCACAAGAAATTTGCTTAGGTGGGAATCGAACTCACGACTCTGGTGTAGCAGTAGGACCACTGACAAGTTAATTTGTGTTTATGGACGGTATCATTTTATTTTTTCATTTATTAACCAATTTATAATAATAATAATATAATTTATTTTCAGACCAAAGATCTATATTTTTTTTAGTAAGAACACAACTTAACAAACATGTTATATAAATATAACATTAAATTAACTTGTTATATAAATCAACCTTAGTACTTAGCTAAGCAAAGTTCTATAGACATAAACAAAACAAAACAATATGACTTACCTGGGAACATCCTCGTCACTAGAGCCTGCTGAATCAGCCTTCATAGTACTTTTCTTTTCTTTCTTTTTTTTGATTTTGATTTGTTTGGATGAGCTGGAAACGAAAATTTGATCATGAGAAATCAGTGTTTAATTTTTAGAACAGATAAATTTAATAAAAAGATAGTTTACGTAAATTTGTTTTTTGAAATATCACATAATTTAAAGGGTGTTTGAACATAATCCCTATCCCTACTAATATTATAAATGTGAAAGTAACTCTGTCTGTCTGTTACGCTTTCCCGCAAAAACTACTGAACGGATTTGGCTGAAATTTGGTAGGTAGACAGATTAGGACCTGGATTCAGACATAGGCTACTTTTTACCACGCTCGCGAGCCGCTTGCGGCTCGCGCACTGCGCACCCTCGACAAGTCATAGAAACGTTGTCCACGCGGGTGAAACCGCGGGGAACAGCTAGTTTGTAAATAAAATAATTGAATAACATAAGTACCTTCGAACTTCCTCGTCACTAGAGCTTCCCGATTCAGCTTTTTTAGTAACCTTTTCTTTAATTTTTTTGGTCGCAGGTTGTTTCAATGAATTGAAAGTAAGAAAAAAATTGATCGTGATTTTTTTTCTTTTTTTAACATACATAGATAAGTATGTGTATAATTTAAATTGTTGAAATGATAAGTACGTAAAAAAATGTTTTTTAAAGACTTCGTCCATAGGTATAGGTCTTTGAACATCCCCCTCTCGTATATCTACCAGATACGCTAGACTACCAGGTTTATGATATAGCGTCCCCACTCACCGACAGCTAGGTCATAAAGTGAGAGCCGCTATTCCTGCCAACACCATAAGGTGAAGACAAGGACCAGTTACGGTAGGTCTTTGAACAGTAGCATTGATTTATTACTGAAAAAAATAGTATGATATATACAAACCATTGGACTTCCTCGTCACTGGTAGCGTCCGACTCAAGCGCCGCTGCAGCGAGCTGCGTTTTAGCGCTTGGCGTTTCTTGTACTCCGACTCAGACCTTTAAAGTAAGCATAAAGTCAATAACTAAACATAAATTAAAGTAATGAAAATTACTGGAATGAGAAAAAGTACTTATAAAAGCGTAAATTCGCTTCAGTATAGTAATGTCTAGAAAGTGGATTAACTTGTAAGAAAATACTACAAAAAATGATATTAACATTAGAAGAAGCAATAAAACAAGAAATTATGGTATAAGCTTTCGAACATTATAGAGGTACACTTGATGTTAATATTGTACTGTCAAACGTGATCTGGTGCGGTAGTGGCGGGCGCAGGTTGCAACTGGGCGGGGTACTGGATGCACACTTGACTGTCGCACTTCAGGTGGTAAAATGATTGAGCACCGATAATATGTGTCAGTATAAATACGATTTTCATGGATTGACTTTTACTCAACACTAATACAAAAATAACCCACACTAACACATATACAACGAAACTGTTGATTTTACGGAAATTGTGGAAAACAATTCTCTCAAATTACCAATTAGCCATCAATTTAATATAGGTACTAACCTTGAATGATGAATATCAGGTATTCTTTATCCGACTACCTCAAAAAAGAAGGGTAATGTTTTTTTTATATTATTTATTACTAGCTGTTGCTCGCGGTTTTACCCATGGATATCGATTATAAAGGATGTGAGCTTTTTTGTTATATAAACCTTTGCTGGTGTACGCAAAACAATTCATTATAGTTTCATCGTAATCGCTCTAGCCGTTTTTAAGTTCATAGAGAATATACATACACACATCGACTTTTGTATATACATATTGTATTGATGTATGTGGGTATGTACAATATTCACAAATGGTAAAGATGTGAATCTTGTACTGTATTACTTGTTCATTATTACTATTTCGCGGTACATAATAGAAAAGAGTGTTTTATATGCTACTTTATAATCATATTCTTTTGTAAGTACCTACTGGTTTTGTTTTTATATATTTAACTATGAACAAACCTACTTATTATTCAACGTTAATATAATATTCAGTCAATTAAATAAAAAAAAATGAATGAAGTCAGGTTTAAAAATCAGTATAGCTAAAATATCATGTATCAGTAACGCGAAATGAAATTTGTGAACATTTTTCTAACGTTCATGTGCCCTAACGCTGGGATACAACCTTAATGGTTGTAGTGAACATTTTTTTCTAACGTTCATGCGCCCTAACGCTGGGATACAACCTTAATGGTTTTAGTGAACATTTTTTCTAACGTTCATGCGCCCTAACGTTGGGATACAACCTTAATGGTTGTAGTGAACATTTTTTCTAACTTTCATGCGCCCTAATGCTGGGATACAACCATAATGGTTGTAGTGAATATTTTTCTAACGTTCATGCGCCCTAACGCTGGGATACAATCTTAATGGTTGTAGTGAACATTTTTTCTAACGTTCATGCGCCCTAACGCTGGGATACAACCTTAATGGTTGTAGTGAACATTTTTTCTAACGTTCATGCGCCCTAACGCTGGGATACAACCTTAAAGGTTGTAGTGAACATTTTTTCTAACGTTCATGCGCCCTAACGCTGGGATACAACCTTAATGATTGAGAGAATAAAAAATAGTATCTGTTGTTAAAATGAGTTTGTCCATCCAAGTTAAATATAAGTACTGGTACTTTAGCTATCTGTGATGGTTATAATGAAGTTAACTAAGTATTTATTTATGTTTTTCGATGAAGCCGTCCAGAGAAAACAGGAGTTATTTATGGTGAGTTTTCCATTATTTAAAAAAAATATAAGCTTCGTTCCACTTTGCTCATCGTGACCGTTGTGTGATCAAGACTTCCCAATAATATTACTACTGCGATGGAATCAGACATGAGGAGATCCGCAGGAGAACCAAAGTAACCGACATAGCTCACAAAATCGCTGAACTGAAGTGGCAGTGAGCAGGGGCACAGAGCTCGTTGAACAGGTAGCCGTTGAGGAAGTTAAGTTCTCGAGTGGCGACCACGTACCGGAAGACGTAGCGTAGGCAGGCCTTCCACGCAGTAGACCGACGGCCAGGAAGCCGCTGGATGTGGGCAGCGCAGGACCGGTCATCGTAGAAATTCTTGGGGGGACGCCTTTGTCCAGCAGTGGACGTCTTTCGGCTAATATTATAATATAGATGACACATATTTTTTTATAATTTCTGTGTTCATTTCAACTATCGTCCTGATAATAATAATTTAAAAGTTAAGGCCCTTTATTCAATTAAGAAACTTAAACTCATGTAACAATGGAGAACTTTTACCACGTCAGTTTATATTTACTTGCATTTTTTTACAAAAAAGAACTTTAACGGGTTCGAAAAAAGTCGGTGTACCTAGTACCTATCTGGTTAACTGGGGCTTCTTATCATAATACTAAACAACTTTTCCAAAGAGACCCATAGTCCATTTGCAAAAAAAAAGAAGTCTATACGAATCGATCAGCTGATTGACCAACTTTGTGCATTTTGACGAATATTCGAAGAACGTCTTGCCAAAAAATACTAAATGTTACGTCTTACGTTTAGTCCACCAGGAATTGTAGAAAAAATGATACATGAAAAATATGTATTTTATATTCCTTAAGTTTTTGTTATTTTATTTCTTTTTTATTTTATTTTATTTGTTTTAGGAAAACTTACAGACAAATTATAAACTATAAACAAACTTAAATAGATAAAAAACAATGCCATTAAAAAGTTTCCACCAATAAAAATTAACAAAGCGCATCACAAAAAACAGATATACAGGGTCTTCGGCAGATGGTTGAAAATACGAAAATGGGGGATAGGTGGGGTCGCCTCCCACCTATTTTGAGAATTAAAAAAAATCTAGGACTTGTAATTTTTTTTACAGGATTTTTTTTCCTTTTTTTAGAAATTTTGCCATTTTTATACCTTTGAACACATGTAACTTTTTGTTTTTTAAAGCTAGCTCCTAAATCTTTTTTTTAATAGACTTTTATAAGATTGTCGGCTCTAAAAAAAAATATGTTTGTTTCAAGTTATTGCTAAAAACAAAAATGTGGGCCCCCGAACTTAAAAAAAAGTTGAACAAAAATTTAAAAGTCAACTTTGCGATGCATTTAAAAAAAAAATAATGGGGCTGGAAGGCTTCTGTTTTTTTTAAAACATCTCTAAAGCTTAGGCTTTTGAATGGTATGTAATTTGTTTCGGTATCTTTTTTGTAACCGGAGTTGTTAATTTTTTTTTACTCAATTGGACCATGTTGACGAAATTCCACTAGTTACATGTTTTGTAAAATGTATCAAATGCAAAGTTGAAAATAATGTAAATACTTACTGTTGGGACGGTTACAAAGAGCAGGTACGTTTTTTTACATTCTTGCACACACATCATGGCTATCTTTTGTCATTTATTGGCATATTGGAGTTAGCACTTCCATATGCCAATAAAATGTCCGCATATTCCGCATTGGTAAATTGAGCCATTTTAAACCACAACAAAGTCTTAACAAAACATCTGATAATAACAAAAAGTGACAAACAACAAAAAAACTTAACAAAATCACAAACACAGCAAAGTGAAATTAACGAAAACAAAAAAAAAACGTTAACGTTATTAACGTTTGTGATTTTGTTAAGTTTTTTTGCGAGAAAACCGGTAAAAAAAAGGAACCGTATGACCTATGCGCTTCATGTGTCATCAATCATACCACGTTTTTCAATACAGTTGCGAGAAAACAGGTAAAACAAAAAAGGAACCGTATGACCTATGCGCTTCATGTGTCATCAATCATACCACGTTTTTCAATACAGTTGCGAGAAAACAGGTAAAACAAAAAAGGACCGTAACTACATTTTAAAGTAATAATATTTACTCTTTGTCGTTACTTACAAACAGAATACATAGGCACATACCTATCAAGGTTTCGGCAACCAAAGTTTATTTAACGAGTCTTGTGGCACATGTCCGTATATTTTTTATCACATATATACATATTAACTATTCATTAATTAAATAGGTTTTCGCAACTAAAACAACTCAATTCAGTTTAACGAGAATCATCGCCATATTTTAACTAGGTACCTACACATACGCATGCTTAATTTTTTTTAAATATTACCATACATAGATTACAATAAGGTTTGGGATAATTAATTATAAGCATTAAAACCTCCTCGGAAAGATGAACTATTCCTTGGTATGACCTATGCGCTTCATGTGTCATCAATCTATTTCCTTCTGACACATGCCTCCTTATTCTCCTTTCTTCAATAAGATCTAACCTAAAGAGAATGTAACTAACTAGCGATATGTAAACTCTCGAAGGAACAGCCTATCTTTTTTAAAATTATCCTGTCAAGTCTCAAAAAAGATTCCGTATCTTCGGTTTTTATATTTTACTATTTGCTAGAAATGTCTTGTTCCTCCGAGTTACATTTAAAAAAAATGGCAAAGTAAAAAGCAATCGTGCGATAAGGTCAATTTTGCGCACAGTAAATTGTTATTTAAAGAAGCTACCTTTTTTCGAGCAACTGTATTGATAAGTTATTTATGATAATAATAATATAATTCATTTAACCGGTGATGGCGACTGCCACAGATCAGTACATAATAAGGGATCGGTTATACAGTTTATTTGTGATGCAAGGGTGGAAAACAGGTAAATGTCAGACGAGTGATCGTCATCATGAAAATGAAATTGGTCTCCATAGCAGCTGGACAAGTTCTCAACTGGACCGACAGCCTTTCTTTCGTAACTGTCAGATCCACCACCATTCGCGAGGCTCTTCAACAGTATCATCATCAAAGTTAACGCCCCTATAAGCGCTCGCTTCGCTCGCTCGTTCGTACGGAGCGGTACGCTCCCCGATTTCTGCCCACCCTAATCCTTTTTGTATGGAGCGTTAACATACACAGAACATCTTATAACATTTTTAACATTCATCTTTGTTAACTTTGAACTAACATAGTTTTAGTGGCTTTTATAAAGATACCTAAGCTAGGTATCAAAAACCATTTTAACCACAACATTTTGAACTTTTAACATTCACGCGCATATTCCCGCAACATTCTATTGCTTCTCATTTATAGACGCTCCACGGAAATATATGTACAATACCTCAGTGTGTCACCCTTTATTAACATTAGTGATAATTAGAGACATAAAACTTACTCCCTCCCAACCAATTACGTCACAGCATTTTAAATTTTCAGAGTTTCAGTGACAGCAGGGAAAGCAGCGTTTGCGTTGCGCAGAGAAAGCTCTAGGCGTGCGGGGCGGGCGGCGAGCGGGCGCAAATAGCGGCAGCGCGCAGGCAGTCGGCGCTCGGCCGGCAGTCTGGGGCAGACTCGGCCGCCTGCCGCACGCCGCGCCGTTACCACGCACGCCCGCGCCGCCGCGTGATCCTCCCGGCAGCGACCTCACCGACCACATATCAGCCGTTCCTCGATACCCTTGCACCTCCAGCTGCGCTGCCGAGCCCACTATCGGGCGAGAGCACGTGCCTCCTGAATCAACCGAGGATCCCCTTCGTGGCCGCACTTACCCCAAGGTCGCGCCTGCACCAACGGACACCACCTTTACTCATAACATTGAAATTTAAAGCAATAATATACGATACACACCCATTAAATGAGGACGAGAGCGCGTTAAGTTGTCATCCGCTGACTAAAATAGTGTTTAAAAAAATTTACGAAGCTGCTCTGTGATTAACTGTGATAGAGAAACATAAAGAATATCAATAATTTGGATTCCTCAAAAAACGGTTGCAGACAATAGTGGTGTGTGAGTTTAAATCGATTTGTGCGAGTAGGTACATGACATCCAGTGACCCATTTTCGCAACTTCGACAATCGGCAACTCTACAACGTTTGGCAATAGGTGAGACTATTTAACTATTCACATTTCTTTGAAGATTATTTCAGCATATGTTAATTGTTAACAGCAGACTAGCTAAGAGCATTTGAAAGTACTAACTATAGTGTAGGTCTTCATAACTTTGTGTCAAAAGATGGTTGTGAATGACTCTTTCATATTATTAGCAAAAGTAAGTTCATACATTCTAGCGAAGCCTTCACCGTCTGTCGTGTTCGGGCATACACACATCAACAATAATCATTACACTTACTTAGTAGCAAAAAATAAAGATATGTATGTATATCAGACTTGATGATAATTTACAAATAATTTGGGTGTGTGGGTGGTACCTTACTCTGATTGTTCCTTGAATAATTAACTTCCAGTATGTCTTGTTCAGTTCTAATTATTATTCACATAGTTTCAATAAAATCATTATTAATAAAAAAAAGTAACAAACAACCTGGAATTGTATGGGAGGTACCTTATTCTGTTTTTCTTTGTAATAACGAACTCCACGTGCTGCAGGCCATGTCAAGTTAGTGTAACGAACCAAGTGTCATCAGAAATCGCAATGGTTAGAGCCATTTTTGTTAAAAAAAATAATTGTTCACTATGGTTTCAACCCTAACAAATCCAAGATAAAGGATAAAAATAAACATCTGGAGGTTTAAAAACTAAACCAAATTTGACCCAGATCCGTCCAGTAGTTTGGGAACTAGAGCACCGGATGGACGCACACACACACACTCATTTTTTTAGACTATTAGTGTAAGATAATCGATCACCATCAAAATCTTAACTTTGATTTGTTTGCCATCACACTACCTTCTTCACTCCTTCGTCACTCGCTAAAGTTCGCTCCTCTGTGGCTCGAAAGTAAAAATAGGGATAGAGAGAAATTAACACAGAATATCCATTAACTATATAATTATAATATTTTTTACTCCACTTCATTTGCAACTTAACTTAGGTAAAATATTTACTGTATAGACAGACGGTCTGCAGGCCAGCTGCAAGTTTGCAGTTTGGATGTAGTTTAAGCGCAGTTCAGTTGAACTTTTGCGCTTAAACTGCATCCAAACTGCAGCTGGTTTGCAGTCTAAATGCAGACCGTCTGTGAACCTTAGTGACCAAATTGATCTTGCAAAATATTACTTAGGTTAGAGGGGTTTCTAACATAATTTGGTGGAGGGCCATGTTTAGGATTTTTATAGCCGCAGCGGGACAAAGGAAATGTCCAATAGTAAAGTGTTTTTAATAAAACGAATAACAAATAGTGCAGTCGAAGTGGCTAAGTTCTGGGCCGGAATGATTTAATTTGTCATCGACACGCAAAGAAGAAGAAGAAGAATAAAACGAAACAGAAATTTTTATTTATACTTATGTTGGGAGGAAGAGTCACTTTTACAAAACCTACTTTAATGCGATGTCTGATCTATTGTTTATATCTTTGTTCAACTTATGTGTCGCGGAATAAAGGTAGGTAGCTTCGCACAATAACTATATATTAGATGGCATAAAATTTAACTAGTTCCCGGGCCCGATAAAGTGCTTTCGCGGGCCGGATGGTGGCAAAATATTACAGACATACGAGTATATCGTGTATGGAATACATAGAATTTGGCTCGTAACATTGGTAGTAGAAGCCAAAATTCTTTATTTATTACATAAATTAGTTTGTTTTTGGCAAGTTTGGCAGATTAGGTTTTAGTTTAAAGTCAAACGACTATTTTTAGTAGAATCTCTGTAGAATTATCTTGAAATACTTTTTTTATCCAAAATTCGTAGAATTTTAGAGTTACCAGAACTACTTACATGAATTCATTATTTGCTCCATAGTACATTTAGATGTGTAGGTACTTTATAAAGAATATAAAGAAAAGAAAAAAAGAATAAAGAATAGTCAGTTATTTCATTTATTTTTTGTCATTTGTCAAAAAAAAAAGTGAAATCTACAGCGAGTCCGTTTGGCTGTTCTATCCAACCGATTTGCTTATTTTTTATATAAAATCTATTTACATATATTGGTTATCAAACATTGGAAAGAGCCGCTTGCGGCTCACGCACTGTGTTACCTCTTGTTACTGAGGTATGCACATTGTTTTGGTCCAAGAATACTAGTTGGAATGAACTCTTTCATTTGAGCTATTGCCCACTTAAATTGGTAGATTTGGTGGGAAGCTAGGTGTGGATATTCAACGCGCATACCACGCAGCATCGAATCCGAGCCGCTAGCGGCTCGCCCATCGCGCACCCTCAATGTTCATAGATTGTTTCGTTTTAAAAAAAGGTTTTAAATAGCAAAGCGTGACGTCATAGTTTTTCAGCGTCATTTTGTGATTTTGATTAAATAAAATTGATGAAGCGATGAAAGAAAACGAGTGTAGTTTTTTGTGAAAAATATTTCTTAATTGATTTTTGTGCGGTCAATTACCTTAAAGAGGTAATTGACCGCACTAATAAATATAATATGTATAGACTTTAGGAGACAATAAAGAGAATATGTATAGACTTTAGGAGACAAAAGATAGCATGGTTAATTGTGCGAGTGGTAAGAGAGAGAAAGAGAGAGTAGAAGAAAGACCTTTTACCGGCCGAAAAGAGCCGCCGTCTGCTCGACCATAATTATCTGTACTTACAAAAGGATTTAATCTCAGATTTAAAATAGGATATTGAAATCTTAGCTTTTTTAAAAAAAATAACGTGTAAATGCCCCTTCGTCCGTACAAAAAACTTTCATACAAAAAACGAGCTCTTTTCATAGCGGAAACGGTTTCACCCTGTTTGTCGTAAAGCGAAGTTTATGTGTAGTTTTATTATTGTTAGAACACTGCACGTAACAAAGTAAATCCTTCAATTTCGGTAAATACAAAATCGCTGCAATTGAGTTTAAATTTAAATTCGCAAAAAATCATGAAGTTTTTGAGGTTCTGTACACCCAAAGGGGACCCTATTACCAAAGTATAAATATTAATACTAACATACAGTATGGCCACTCCCTGCCGCTCTCTAGATTGCGACCTCACCCCCTCGTCACCTAGATTGATACAGATTGGTTATAGTTTATTTCTGGAACGTATAGGATTTCACTGTGATTTTGTTTGCTCCGTCATTTGTTTTTAGTAATTTCTGGCCCGTTGTATGAAGTGTCCGGGATGTGCTATTACTAAGCCTCCGTATTCCGTCCGGCGGGCTGTATTTCATAAAGAGTTATAGGTAAACGGGGAAGCCTTTGTCCAGCAGTGGACGTTTTCCGGCTGGTAATTATGATGATGATGATGATGATGAATAAGTAGACAGTTGAAATTTTCACAGAGTGTGTATTGCTATTACCTATAAAAAAAAGACAAATTTAAAAATCGACGAAAAACGTGTTTTTATAGGTAGTTTAGAGGTTTATTAAGCATTATCGTAGAAACACAAGCAATAAATACAAGTGTGAAACTTAGAGTAATTATGGTAATAATCCTGAAGTAAAACAATAATGAAAAAATGGCCAAGTCTGAGTCGTAGTCACACTAAGGAGTCCGAATTGAATGAGTAAAAAGCATATTTCTGTGATTCGAATTGATGTCTTTTGTATGTGAATAGGGATCATTGTCATATTTGTGTGGAGAGGTTGTGGTGGTACGGAACCCTCGGAGCGCGACTCCAACTCGCACTTGGACTGTTTTAAATAGTGGATACGAACAACACCACGTTATTACTTTTTTATTTTATTTTTTTATTCTCAGTTGGTAAGCCCTTGGCATCATCTCACCTGATGGTAAGTGACGATGATGCCGAAGATGGAAGCGGGCTTACCAAGATTCCCCAATGCAATGGGGATCTGGCTATCTTATTCTTATTGTTGGCTATGTGGATGAAATGTGACATCTTTTGCTCTACTTCTTTTTATATAAAAGTTTTTTTTTGGATCATATCAGTCGAAAATTGTCCACTGCTGGACAAATGCCTCCCCCCACTGGTCCTGCGCTGCCCGCATCCATCGGCTTCCCGCGATCTTCACCAGGTCGTCGGTTCACCGCGTGGGAGGCCTGCTTACGCTACGTGTTCCGGTGCGCGGTCGCCACTCGAGAACTTTACTACCCCAACGACCATCTGTTCTACGAGATATGTGCACTGCCCACTGCCACTTCAGTTTAGCGATTCTGTGAGCTATGTCGGTTACTTTGGTTCTCCTGCGGATCTCCTCATTTCTGATTCGATCGCGTAGGGAAATTCCGAGCATAGCTCGCTCCATTGCCCTTTGGGTGACCTTGAGCCATCTTATGAGGCCCATAGTAAGCGACCATATCTCAGTTCCGTAAGTCATCACTGGCAACTAATTTTTTTTGGATACTCCATACGACGTAGATGATCAATTCTATATGGAAAGTCCAAAAAATCGACTACAACGATTACAACGAGTTGAATCGGTCACAACTTAATATAAATTATGCCTAAATCGTCGACAACCCATAAATGCCCCCCACTTCTGGGGCACGGGTCTGCTCCCAAAGTTGGGAAGGTTAGGCCATACTCTACACAAGGGGGCCAAATTTGGGTTGGTGGAGGTTGCAGGACTAGTGGCTAACACCAAGTGCCAGAAGTTTCAAGCCGCCTATAAGGCATTTCAAACGGCTTAACGACTGCCATCTAGTGACCAACGGCTTGACGTGCCATCGCGAAGCACGGAAACGGTCAGGAAAAATAATGCCACTAACAGTCAAACCCATCCAGGTAATGATCGCGTTTCAGGACAGTTAACCTGCGTGATCGACGCAACCACGCGAGTCTCACTGAGCTACGAATGCATAGCTGAATGCATGATTTTTTTAAATATTAAAAATGTTTGGAATTCTTATTATAGCCAATATCTTTTGGCTAAGAACCAAAAAATTACACAACATAATATAAGATATGCATTTATTAAGAGCCCACACAAGCAAAAAAACATTAAAAGTACTTATTTTAAAAGCTTCAGAACTATTAAATATAAGGTGGACAAAGAAAATGATCAGGCTCAGCTTGAAAGCTGCAAAACCTAAAAAAAAATCGCAGCGCTAATGATTCTGCCAGGCCATTAAGAAAAAGCGAATGCGTGCACCATTGTGAGACAGCCTGTAAATATAATGCGTAGCGACTACGGCGTAGTCTGGACTGCTACGCGTAGCGTCCTAGGCAACGAGCATCCGACTACGGCATTGATAAAAAAAAAAAGATAAAATACTGTACCGATTTCAACAAATAAGTGTCCCTAAAATTCGTGATAATAATAAATCGGCTACATTAATTTATAAAACATAACAATAAATTAATAAATAATAAAGAAAAATGTTCTCAATATGAATCGGGCTTTAATAAATAAATAAAATAATAAATATCTTTATTTTTTTCAGACAGTTTCAGTCCATTTTTGTAAGTACACACAACTTTAATAAACTATGTTAGTAATTAATAAATATAATAAAAACACACAGAAAAATAAAAATAAAAACATAATTAACATTTATTGATAAGTATATTGACCCAATGCTTAACATTGGGACAATCATACTTGTCGGAAAACACTTTCAGGACGCCGCTGTTGTATTACGTCGTAGCGATATCATAAAATTGGCGAAATGATTGACCATTTCATGAAATCGTCAACTAAAACTAACTATACCATTTCAACTTCAACGTTTAATGATATTTCAATCTATGATTGGCCAGATTATGAAATGCACGACCATTTTATGAAATGGTTGACCAGATCACGAAATGCACGACCATTTCATGACATGGATGACTGTTTCATGAAATCGTCAATTAAAACTGACTAAACCATTTCAACGTCAACGTTTCATGATATTTCAATCCATGGTTGGCCAGATCCTGAAATGCACGACCATTGATGAAATGGTTGACAAGATTATGAAATGGCCGAGCATATGAAAACGAACTTAATATTAAAAATGAATTCCATGACATATACAAGCTAATTATTTATTAATTTACTGTTATTTTTTATAAAGTAATGTAGTCTAGGACACACTGAGGATAATCACGAATTTTAGACACCTCATTTGTTGAAATCGGTACAGTATTTTAGGCTGCACTAAGTAAAAAGGAAACATACAGACATACATAGGCTCTGAGATTCATAAATCATAATCCTTCCGCTAGCAACGCCGTAGTCGGGTGCTCGTTGCCTAGGACGCTACGCATAGCAGACCAGACTACGCCGTAGTCGGGTGCTCGTTGCCTAGGACGCTACGCGTAGCAGACCAGACTACGCCGTAGTCGCTACGCATTATATTTACAGGCTGTCTCGCGTGTTGTGTTATATTTTGGTTTTTAGCCAAACGATTTGGCATGCAGGTAGCCTGTGTCATGGGGAAGGATATATACTTTTTATCCCGTGAAAATAGCATAGTCCGATACAGTTTCTAAGGAAACTGAAAAAAAAACTCTTGTTTTGGTTGATTTCTTTAATATTTCAACAGAGCAAGGTACTATTGTGATTTTTTGCACAGATATGGTTGAGGGGGTGAGAAATGACATATAGTACTAATAAACGTAACCCGAGATAGTTCGCGAGGTATCTGGGTAAACTCATTTCCAGCCTCGCGCACGTCAGCGTCGCAGCAAAAAAGATAGGTCAACGTAAGGCGGACAGTTTCTTACAATGATTTCGTATGAGACCCTTGGAATAAACCTTATTATATCAATGTTTATAACACTAACCACAGATGACACTGCTAGTTACCTTGTAAGTTACCGCAAAAAACAGCGATTTAATCAGGTATTTGTTCCTGAGTGAATTTCCTCTGCTGAGCTATGGCCTATTTACACTGCTGTAGCACACCCACAGTGCTTTTTTATTAAAGTGAAACTTTTATTACATCGTCTACCCACAGTGCTTTTTTATTAAAGTGAAACTTTTATTACATCGTCTCAAATTTTTTCGTCTAGGTGTTGCATGTCGCGTGACGGTCGCTTTCGTCTGACGGTATGATCGTTTCGTCCTCTGTACCGTAGCGAGAGCAGCCATGATCGTTTCGTCCTCTGTAAAGTTTCACTTTTACCGTGATTTCATAAAACCACACACTTACTTTTTATTTATTGTTTTTATTTTGTTAGGGTTCCGTAAATTCTATATTTCATATTTCTATTTTAAGTTTATCGTGTGTGTTATTTTTTCTTTTATTTTAATTTAAAAATTGAGTGCGTTTGGTTGCACCTCACCTTGGTAAGTGCCGATGCAGCCGAGGATGTAACACGCAAGCTCAAATAGTGTCTATTCACTCTCGCCTTGAAAATTCCTAAATTACACGAATCGGGGAATATAGACAATTCCACTCAAGATGTCTGCAGATACAAATAAAACAGTTTATCTATGTATCTAGTTATATAACTAAAATCTGACTACATATTGATAATATAACAACTGAATATATAAGAAATCAACTAAAAAAAAAACTAAGTGCGAGTAGGACTCGCGCAAAGTAGGGTTCCATAGTGTATTCAAACAATAAATGTTTATTAAAAAAAAAGTTGATAATAGGACATTTTGTTTTGAAAATCTATGAGCTTTTTTTCAAATCCAACTGCATATCTTAAGTTGGTCTACTATTATTCCTAAACTAAGAAAGCATACTTAGCCGTGATAGTTTTTAGATGTCCACAAATAGCGGTTTAGCTTGTAAGGGACTTGACTCTAAAAAAAAAAAACTTTTTACATGTACCCTAAATGGAAAAAAAATCCAGATTTTATTGTACCCCTTTGTCGGCGTGATTAATATGTATACCGATGCAAAATTACAGCTCTCTAATACTTATAGTCTTTGAACAAAGCCGCGGACAGACGGACAGACATGGAGAAACTTTAAGGGTTCCTTGTTGATTTCGGAACCCTAAAAATAGAACGTTCTTGAGTTTAACTACCTACTTGTAGAGTTAAATATTATTGATTGACTGGTTTAAGCAGTCAGTATATTCATCAACTGTACAGAGGCAGAGGTTTATGCATAAAAAATAAGGGATATTGACCGGCGGCATGTAACTTACAAGCATTCCGATATTGATCCAGCTACACAATTTAAGGCTTGATATATACTGGTTGTAACAAAATTGTTGTAGGTCCAGTTAAGGCGCTAAGATCACTCAATCCGAGCAGGTTGACACGTGTTTCAATAATATTTTATTCATTTTAAGTTCAAATCAATGCGGGCTTCAACGCGACTGTTACGCCTAATTCTCGATTTTTACATGTTTTTATTACTTTTCATCACTTTCAAATAAGTTTTAAAAAATGTGTTCAATGAAAATGAAAGGTATTAAAGTCACCGATTTTTGTGTGTTGGTGTCATTCAATATTAACTATTTGTTTTCGAGAAATTTTGCAATTACTGCCAAAAACAGGGTCTACAGTATTTTTTTTACATCAAAAGTGGTAATATTTTTAAAATTGTATTCATTTAAATCGATTTTTTATTACTTTAAGTATATTATATATCTTTTCCATGGTGATAGATTTACACAGTCTCACAATAATTTGAATTGAATATTGTCATTTGACCCATCTTAAGGCCTTAACTGAGGCTTCTACTCATCATACTGAACAACTTTTATGCTACGACTTTGCTGAAAATGTAACACTTTTTTACTATTCATACAAATCAGCTGATCGATCAGTTTTATGCATTTTTATATGAGGCTCCAAATTTTTTTTTGGATAACTGACTATGGGTTTCCTGGGGAAAGTTGTTTAGTATATTGAGTAGAACTGCCAATTAACGGGTCTTAAACCGATTTTGTTACACCCTGTATCATTGATCAAATCTTAACATGGCTGTAAAATATGTAAATAAAAGAACCAATGTTTTAAAAGGAGTGTATTCCTAGCGTGCTCCATACGAACGAAATTTGGTTCTTATAGTAGAACATTCCATCGAGCGGTGAAATTTTGTTAACACGTTCACGTGTTTTTAGCGGGTTGTCAGATTTCCGTTAAAAATTGGGACGATGACTGCATCAAAAATAAATTATCAACGATCGATCACTTAATTTCCCTCTAACTAAAATATCAAAAACCTTACTCGCTTTATTTTCTATCAAGTCTTCAACTTTCAATGCATGAAAATCACAAAATGAGTATTTAAATAATGCTGTTAAGCTATGACGTCACTTTTAGGTCTTTCGAACATTTGTAGTACAAAATGACGTTTTTTACAGATGGTAAAAAGTAACTCAAATTGACTAGCAGTTATTATCCCTATTGTTAGATTATAATCTTTATATAATTTTTATGGAATAATGTAAATTTTTACGGAAATCTAACAAAAGACAATTTCAAAATGTAAAAAAATGTTATAGATGGTACTGTAAAAGCAATGGCATATACTACGACAAGGTCGAGGCCGCTAAGATTGATCAGTAAATTTAAAGATTTATCATTATGAGTTGATAAAAACCAGAAATCAATGTGTTATCAAAGTTGATATCAACGGTATGTCACGGTAAGATACAGATGGGTAACACTCACTATGCTTGTCAGCCGCCCCTTTTAAGTGACCCCTCTCAAAAACCGTAAATTATCAAAAAAATATATATATCTTTGAAAATCTTTATGAAGAACGAAATAAATTATAATTGTTTTCAAAAAATAGAAAAATTATGTCTTACGGTTTTAGAAGGGGGCAACTTACAAGAAATACAATTGTGACCTTAGATTCTAAGTGATATGATAGGTATTTAATTTGACTTGAAAATTGCAAAAATATCTAAGTATATCCTTTGAAAACCAAGTTTTAATGTCTAAAGATCAAATTTCCGGTCATAGAGCTTAAAACAAATTAGTCCAAATAGGAAGTGGGGTACTTCAGGCTGGCGATCGTCCAAGAATGCTGCCGTGACCCACTCCCGGGGCAGTCTCGAACATGAAAGCCTTCTAGACCGATAGGGAAATAGACGAAGGTACGCTTCGCTGACATCACTGTACAAATTTTAGTTCAAAAAATGGTTCAGTTCAATAATTTCCAGTTTTTATCCACAATTGGTAAGCCCTTGTCATCATCTCACTTGACAGTAAGTGACTATGATGCCAAAGATGGTGGAGGGTTTACCAAATTTCCCCAATATAATGGGGAGAGGGGCTATTTTATCTTCATCTCAAAGCATTTCAATGCTGTTAACGTTGATTTTTGGGGACAAGAAATAGGTAAAATGGTGGTTGCTAGCCAGGCGGACTTAGGAAATGTTATACCACCAACCAAACCGAGTTATACTAAGTTAACCGGGAATCGAACCCGCGACCTCCTAGTGTGAAACGAGTGGACTAACCACAACGCTACAGATTGAGTTCAGAAAGTTTCCAAGTTGTAAGAAATAGGATTAAAATCTTACAAGGTTAGAACCCGCCGAGAAACAAACCCGCAACTTCAGGGAGTGAATCGAGTGGACTCACCACTGCGCCACGAAGGCGGTTCAGAAAGTTGCCAAGTTGTAAGAAACAGGATTAATTAAAGAGAAACAGAAACCAACCAAATCTACTAACACTTAATTAGAAACAGTATTTTATTTCCCCAGCGACTGTTTTATCCCCGGTTCTTTGACTCAAAGAAACGAATCAGCGTGCAAATAGATTTGCTGATGAAAACCAACCTTTTGTGTCTTTGCATCCAAATTTGGCTTTTGGCGGCGTTCCAAGAGGACGGGAAACGTGTTGGAATTGCCTTCGCAAACACATGAAATAAAAAAACGTGCCAAATGCGAATAGAAATGGCCAGTGACGGTTCCTTTCTACCACACCTTTCTACGAGAGTACAACAAAAATATCTATATCATTAAAATTAAAAGATATCAACGAGAGCGAGAGAAAAACGATTTTTTTTAAAATAATTTCGTGATTACGACTTATTTTTCACTTATAATTTTTACTAGCTGTTTTCCGCGGCTTCACCCGCGTGGACATCGTTACATTGACTTTTAAGCGGCTCGAGAGCGTGAAAATAGTAGCCTTTGTGTTAATCCAGGTCCTAATATGTCTATCTACCAAATTTCAGCCAGATCTGTTCAGTAGTTTTTGCGTGAAGAAGTTACAAACATACACACTCACATAATCACAAACTTTCGCCTTTTTAATATTATATAGTATGATTAGGTACTAGCTGTTGCCCGCGGCTTCGCCCGCGCAGTACCCGTTTTTGCCACTTTCTTATTTTTTTCTTTAATAAGAACTTTCTACTGACAATAATAAACACAACAATAAAATAATTAGCGAAATCGGTCCAGCCATTTATGCGTGATCCGATGACCAAGGGAAATACAGATTCATTATTATATATAAAATTTTTTTTTTACTTTAAGATCTGCACTATATACACCAAGTTTTACGCTTGTATTTATATGTATTACCGTTTTTACTATAGAGCAAAAACAAAACAAAAACCTTTAAAAAACACGTTTTTTTTCTTGTATTAGATAAACCGTTTAATTTTTGACTTTTTATTTTTTTTATTTTGTCCAATCTGGCGACTGGCGAGATACCGCACAAGACTGGGACAGTTCAGTTCAGTTCAGTTCATTTATTTAGAAACAATGTAACATTGTGTATGAAATTATGGAAATAAAACAGTAAAAAACAAACACAATTACAATCTTATGCCTAGCATGCAAGGATAAAAATTTCATAATCATAGTCAAAGATCCATACATTGAATATTTATATTACTAGACTAGCTGTCCCGGCGAACTACGTACCGCCTTACATTACATTACACTGCCCTACCCTACCCTACACTACACTACCCTACCCTACCCTACACTACCCTACCCTACCTTACCCTACACTACACCACAGATTACTAATTAACTACACTACCCTACACTACACTACCCTACCCTACACTACCCTACCCTACCCTAAATACACTACACTACACTACCCTACCCTACAATACACTACTCTACACTACACTACACTACCCTACCCTACACTACCCTACCCTACCCTACATACACTACACTACACTACACTACACTACACTACCCTACACTACACTACCCAACCCTACCCTACCCTACCCTACCCTACACTACGTTTAAACCTTCTCTGGACTTCCACAAATAATTCAATACCAATAGCCAAATCGGTCCAGCCGTTCTCGAGTTTTAGCGAGACTAACGAACAGCAATTCATTTTATATATAAAGATTACTAGATATTATCATCATATCAGCCACAAATCGTCCACTGCTGGACAAAGGTCTCCCCTAAGGATTTCCATGACGACCGGTCCTGCGCTGCCCGCATCCATCGGATTCCAGCGATCTTCACCAGGTCATCGGTCCACCGCGTGGAAGGCCTGCCTACGCTACGTTTTCCGGTGCGCGGTCGCCACTCGAGAACTTTACTGCCCCATCGGCCATCTGTTGTACGAGCTATGTGCCCTGCCCACTGCCACTTCAGTTTAGCGATTCTGTGAGCTATGTCGGTTACTATAGTTCTCCTGCGGATCTCCTCGTTTTTGATTCGATCACGCAGAGAAACTCCGAGCATAGCACGCTCCATTGCCCTTTGAGTGACCTTGAGACTAGATATTATTATTAAGATAAATTCAAAAAAGAAAAAGTAAAGCTATACATGTCAATAAATGAAATTATATTATGTCATTATAAGTAATGTTAAATAATATCATCAAAAATTCATGTGACAAATTATTGGGTCATCACCCGTGGCACGGTTGGGTTGTCCGGTTAACCGGACTATAGAAAAATCATTTTTTCCATGGTATCAAAGTCTCAAAAATAATAAACAATGTCCAAACAATCAAATACTTGACCTCAAAATTTATCATCCTCAAATTCGTCTATACTATAGTAACACTTTTCCAACAGAAAGTTTTTTAATTTAATTTTAAAAGTCGAATTGTTCCTTATTACTTTGAATTCTATAGGTAATCTACACTCGAGAGCGATGAATCCGGGTCACTTAAAGAATCCTAAAAATCTCGGAAACTAAGAAGGCTAGCTTCATGAAATAAATTGTGTTTAATAGACACTTTAATACCCCTTAAATGGAAGTAATAAAATTTACGAGTCACTACATATTATTTACAAAAATTTACATAAATAAAAAAAAAACTGCTGATCTCGCCTTAAAACAAAAATAGGAAACATGACATTTTTGAACAACATTACGATTTACTTGAATTTTAATACTTCGTATTGCCTCCTCGTGCTTCCATCGCTGTGTTTACGCGGTTTCGCATGCTGTACAACCAAGTTCCTTATACGATTTTGGGGAATATTCTCCCATTCCTCTGTGAGAGCAATTTTGAGCTCACGAAGCGTGATTGGGGGAGGGCTTCTTTGTTTTACGCATCTCCCTAGCTCGTCCCAAGCATGCTCGATCGGGTTGATATCCGGGCTGCGTGCTGGCCACTCCATACGAGTAATGTTCATCTCTTGAAGGTAGTAATTCACAATCCAACCCGTATGAGGCCGGGCATTGTCATGCATAAAAATAGCATCCTCACCCAAATTGACCATAAATGGACCAACGTGTTCATTGAGGATTTCTTCCACATATCTTTCGCTAGTTATAGAGCTGTTTTCTATGAACACCAGTTCTGTGCGACTCTCAGAAGAAATTCCGGCCCACACATGTACACCCACCACCGTAGGCTACTTTTTCTTCGATGCATGCTTGCTTGAATCTTTCCCCTGGTCTTCTATACACTCTGTGTCTTCCATCGTGCTTGTAGAGCATAAATTTTGATTCGTCGGAGAACATAACTTTTGACCAATCTCCAATACTCCAATTTAAGTGGTTCTGGGCATATCTTAGTCTTGAAATACGATGCCCACGCTCCAGTTTAGGGCCGTTTGCAGGTCTAAGTGGTTTCAAGTTAGCTTCAGCAAATCGTCACCTTACTGTAGGGTAGGGTAGGGTTGGGTAGTGTAGTGTAGGGTTGGGTAGGGTAGTGTAGTGTAGTGTAGGGTAGTGTACGGTAGGGTAGTGTAGAGTAGTGTATGTAGGGTAAGTTAGGGTAGTGTAGTGTTGGGTAGGGTAGTATAGGGTAGGGTAGTGTAGTGTAGGGTATTGTAGTATTGGGTAGGGTAGTGTAGGGTAGGGTAGTGTAGTGTAGGGTAGGGTAGTGTAGAGATGGGTAGTGTAGGGTAGGGTAGTGTAGGGTAGTGTACGGTAGGGTAGTGTAGAGTAGTGTATGTAGGGTAGGTTAGGGTAGTGTAGTGTAGGGTAGGGTAGTGTAGAGATGGGTAGTGTAGTGTAGGGTAGGGTAGTGTAGGGTAGGGTAGTATAGGGTAGGGTAGGGTAATGTAGTGTAGGTTAGGGCAGTGTAGTGTAGTGTAGGGTGGAACGAAGTTCGCCGGGACAGCTAGTTTGTTATAAAATCTTATACCTTTAAAATAAACACTATGTTTTACCATCTCTAAGGTTGGACAAGTGGCGAGTTCTTGTATCGAAGAGCAGGATACACTTTGGATAGCTGAGCCAGTGGAGTAAGTAAGTAAGTATTCGTCGTCACCATATCAGCCGGAAGACGTCCACTGCTGAACAAAGGCCTCCCCCAAGGATCCATCAGCTTCCCGCAGCCTTCACCCGGTCGTCGGTCCACAGAGTGGTTTGGTTGGTGGTAGGGCATTTTCTAAGCCCGTCTGGCTAGCTACCACCATCTTATCTAAGTCTTGCCGCCAAATATCAATGTTGATATCATTGGTGTGTTCCGGCATGAAGTTAAGATAGCCAGTTCCCCATTGGGTTGGGAATCTTGGTAAGCCTGCTTCCATCTTCGGCAACATCGTCACTTACTATCAGGTGAGATGTTGTCAAGGGTTTACCAATTGTGAATTAAAAAAAAAGCTTGCCTAGTTGCCTGCGCTACTTCTTCCGGTGCGCGGTCGCCACTTCAGTTTAGCAATTCTGTGAGCTATGTTGGTTACTTTGGTTCTCCTACGGATCTCCTCATTCCTGATTCGTTCGCGTAGGGAAATTCTGAGTATAGCTCGCTTCGTTGCCCTTTGGTTGACCCTAAGCCTTCCATTACGAGTACGGGCAGGAAAAAACACAGTTGTAGTACAGTTGAGCTCAGAATAGGTACCGACCAGTAATAATATCTACGTATCACGTTGTTCGAATCGAATTAGAAACGAGAAGATCCGTAGGAGAACCAAAGTAACCGGCGTAGCTCTCAGAATTGCTAAACTTAAGTGGCAGTGTGTGGGGCAGATTGCTCGTAGAATAGTTGGGCAGTAAAGTTCTCGAGTGGCGACCGCGCACCGGAAAAAGTAGTGTAGGCAGGCATCCCACTCGCTGGACCGATGACCTGGTGAAGGTCGCGGGAATCCGCTGGATGCGGGCAGCGCAGAACTGGTCGTCGTGGAAATCCTTGGGGGACGCCTATGTCCAGCAGTGGACGTCCTTCGGTTGATATGATGATGATGATGATTACGTTGTTTGAGTAACGTCAGAATCACATCTAACCCAATCCGTCGCTCCCTAAATGAATATGAAAAGAATAGTGACTATCATGGCTTGGAGAGAACGCCGAGTTGCATAAGCTTCGAGCTCTCTTCCCTTGCCCTCTATTGGTTTGGTTTTCGAGGCTGTTGTGTCGGCGTATGCAGTGTCCAAAAAAGGACACAGTGTCCATAGAAAAGATAGTTCCTTAAAAAATGATTTTTAATTTTAACAATCGTCGGTGGCGTAACGGCCTCCTGCCCGGTCGGTCGTGGTTCGAATCCTGCCACGTACCAATGTGATTTCGAATTTAGATTTCATATGTACGTTTATCCGACGCCCTTACGTTACAGGAAAACATCGTAAGGAAACCTACAAACGCTTGCGAAGAAACTCGCAGGTTGTGTGTGAAGGGCCCGGGTGGTCGACTAAGGCCCGATCCCTCTAATTCAGGGTAGGCTCCTGACCTTCGGTGGGGACGTATATGAGCTGACATGATGGTGAAATTATAACAGTAAATTTTGTACAACTCATCTTCTAAGTAGGTATCAATGCAACTAACTTAACTCACATTGTAATTAATTAATTGTAATTTGTACTTATACATTTAATCCAATATGGATTAACAGTTCACTGCGCGACTAATCGCTAAAAGTCTAGTCGATAGACATTTAATCAATGTATTGTTCATTGAGTGGCTTAATCTATGCCGCTGAAGTTAATTATAAGGCTTATGAGCGATGAGTGTTTAAGCGATATCGATCGCCGCGAGCGGTAAGAACAAAGGGCTGGCGGGCTTTGTTACGTGGCGTCAGATCCGCCCGCCCGCCGTCCACCCTACACTTGGTCAGACAAAACAAACGGATGGCACCATTCCTACTGGACAAAGCGCTACGGTAATAAATAGCTTGATGTCCTACACAAAGCTTGTCTATTATGCATGACGTTTCAAAAAAGGAATGACGGAACAAACAAAATGGCGGCGAAATCCTAAACGTACGACAACCAAACTGTAACCAATCTGTATCAATCCAGGTGACGAGGGGGTGAGGTCACAATCTAGAGAGCGGCAGGGAGTGTCCATACTGTAGGTTAGTACTAATATATATACTTTATATACGTTATGCCTATGTACAAAATCACGCAGAGAGCATAATTACACTATCTATTCTTAGTAATATTATAAATGTGAAAATGTGTTTCTATGTTACCTTTTCACGCTTCAACATCTTAACCAAACTTTGGCGAGGAAGTAGCCTGTGTCATGGGGAAGGAACGACATATATAAGCTAATTTTTATCTTGTGAAAATAACATAGACCGATACAGTTCCTGAGGGAATTGAAAAAAAATACTCTTTTTATTGTTTGTGTTCTTTAAGATTGCAACGGAGCAACAGATTGTAGTGTTTTTTTGCACAGATATGTTTAATAAGCATAGCCTGAGACAGTTCCCGAGGGATCTAGGAATATAACTCGTTTCCGACTCGCGCTCGTCGGCGTGGCAATGGAGCAACGGATTGTAGTGTTTTTTTGCACAGATATGTTTAATAAGCATAGCCTGAGACAGTTCCCGAGGGATCTAGGAATATAACTCGTTTCCGACTCGCGCTCGTCGGCGTGGCAACGGAGCAACGGATTGTAGTGTTTTTTTGCACAGATATGTTTAATAAGCATAGCCTGAGACAGTTCCCGAGGGATCTAGGAATATAACTCGTTTCCGACTCGCGCTCGTCGGCGTGGCAACGGAGCAACGGATTGTAGTGTTTTTTTGCACAGATATGTTTAATAAGCATAGCCTGAGACAGTTCCCGAGGGATCTAGGAATATAACTCGTTTCCGACTCGCGCTAGTCGGCGTGGCAACTGAGCAACGGATTGACATGGTTTTTTGCATAGAAATAGTTGAGGGGGTGGGAAGTGACATATAATACTAATCAGAATAGCCCGATATAGTTCCCAAGGGATCTGGAGTAAACCCCTGTCTACGCTCGCGAGCCGTTTGCAGCTCGCGCACCTTTAAAGACAGTCATAAAAAGGATTCACATGCGAGCGAAGGCGTGAGCAAAAGCTAGTCATCTCTAAGTTTTATTTTTTATTTTTTTATTCACAATTGGTAAGCCCTTGGCATCATCTCATCATCAAGTATAGGTAGATACGATATTATAGGAAGTTCCGTTTACACTGTGTTATAGAACTTAAAAAATGGATTTACAACAGCAGTAACATCTCGGTTCCGCGAATAGATGAGCACTAAACAAAAATTCTCGGCGATTCTACAATTTGTAAACAAATTAAACAAGCTTTAATTTAGTGACTGTGCGTGATAAAATTTACGATTAGGATTTCAGTGAAGCATTTGATTGGATGGAGTGTCTGTTATTGGAATCAAGCGCTACATTATAGAAGCTATAAAATCTATAGCTACTAATTTAATGAACACATCGTTTGAACCACTTCGAGGCTCGTTGTTATTATGATATAAGTAAGTAATAAATATATTATTTATTTGGTATTGTAAACATTTAACAGGACATTGTACATTAGTACAAGAGCGTCGGTGGCGTAACGGCTAGGGCAGCGGCAGGTCGTGGTTTGAATTCTGCCACGTACCAATGTGATTTCGAATTTAGATTTCATATGTAAGTTTATCCGACGCTCTTATGGTGAAGGAAAACATCGTGAGGAAACATGCACACGCCTGCGAAGAAATTCGAAGTTTGTGTGCGAAGTCGACCAACCCGCACTGGGCCCGCGTGGTCGTCTAAGGCCCGATCGCTCTAATTCAGGGTAGGCTCGAGCCCCTCAGTGGAGACGTATATGAGCTGATATGATGTACATTTGTGTGTATCTAGCTCTCTCACTAGGATTCCCTGTATCGGGAGGGTGAGTCTCTTTCATAGTTTACATAAAAAAAAGGTAATAACAATAAGCAACCGAATTGATTAAAATTAAAAACCTGACTGTATAAAAACTTAACCCCTCTTTTTTGGCCAGTCGAGTAAAAATGTATCATATCACTCACGGGTTTAAGATGAATCTAAAGACACCCTCCTCGCACTCCAAAATCCATCAAGCCGTTTAGGCTACAGAGCGTGCCAAAGAAACATAAATACATTCACTAGAAAAACATAACCCTCCTTCTGGCGCAGTCGGGTAATTAAGTGAAATTACTTAGTAAGTAAAAGGTATAAACAGTATGAAGACTAACAATATCTTATACCTTTAAACGAGCAATTATTGTATATATATTTCTGTGATCTCGGAAACGGCTCTAACGATTTCGCTGAAATTTGGGGGTAAACAATCGATCTAGATTAGTCTTATGTTTGGGAAAACGCGTGTTTTCGAGTTTTCATGCGTTTTTCTTTCCACGCAGGATATGGTCGCTAATTTCGTGATTATTGCCAGCTGTCCGTCTGGTCCAGCGGGTTAAGACGCGGACGGCAAGAAACGAGGGTTACGGCACACCCTGGACACTTCATACAACGGGCCAGAAATTTCATTTTAAACAAGAATGAAAGAACAAACAAAATGGCGGCGAAATCCTATACGTTCGACATCCAAACTGTAACCAATCTGTATCAATATGAATGACGAGGGGGTGAGGTCGCAATCTAGAGAGCGGCAGGGAGTGTCCATACTGTATGTTAGTTCTAATATATATACTTTGGTTACGGGTTTGAATCCCTCCCGGTGACTAACTTTTGTTTTTTTTTATATGTTCAAGTGTATATATTTTTTTTAATTTTTATTGTTTTTTGACAAGTTTAAAAAAATGTAGTTAATGTTTGAGATAAATATCCGAGCAAAGCTCGATCTCCCAGATACTTATTATTTATAAGAACAGTCGAAAATGGTACAACCAAGTGGTTGGTTAGTGGTAGGGCATTTTCTAAGCCCGCCTGGCTAGCTACCACCATCTTATCTAAGTCTTGCCGCCAAACATCAGTGTTAACCACATTGATGTGTTCCGGCTTGAAGATAAGATAGCCAGTTCTCCATTGCGTTGGAGAATCTTGGTAAGCCCGCTCCCATCTTTGGCATCATCGTCACTTACCATCAGGTGAGATGATGCCAAGGGCTTACCAATTGTGAATAAAAAAAAGTAGTAAAGCAGGCTCAGTGTTAGTGTATGAATGGATCAAAAAGCATATAAGTGAGTGTTAATAAGTAAATGATAAAGGATTCTGTTACTAAAAAGCTCGATGTGATATTGATTGTTGAGAATTCCGTGTTACACTAACCTTTCAACGCTCCGTGTGAGACTAACTCAAGGTTTCCCTTTCCGGAAGTGAGCGCGCTCGCTCGAACACGTAACAGATCCATTATAACCCCATCAGAAGCTCATCGACAGCCCCCATCACCCCAGACCGCCTCTTCGCCCTTTCTGAATAGCCCACTCCATCATTTCTAATTCGCTCATCGTAATTCAACAATAAAGACTCTTGAAAAATAAACAACCTTGCTACCGTTTATTTACGTTGTTTACTTCAACGGTGGGAGAAGATACATCAAACAGGTCGGGTAATTAATTTAACGGTGAAGGAAACGTGTTATAACTAGTTGTAAAATCGTAAAGCCGAATTTTGTGTCATTTTTCATTGTGTCCGATTCGCTTTCGTTCTGGTTGAATGCTCTCGCATAATGAATGTAAAGTATCTACACGTACCTATACAATTAGTAATCTGTGCCTATACCACAGATTACTAAGTAGTTACTACCTATACACCGGAACAGTACCGTTGCTTAGCGCTCAATAATTTTTAGTGTAAATTATAATTTTGTCACACCCCGGACACTGCATACAAATGGTCGTAAAATGACATTTCTAAAAACAAATGCCGAAGCAAACAAAATGACGGCGAAATCCCATACGTTCGAGAACTAAACTGTAAGCAATCTGTATCAATATGGGTGACGAGGGGGTGAGGTCACAATCTAGAGAGCGGCAGGGAGTGTCCATACTGTATGTTAGTACTAATATACTTTGATTTTCTATAGTACGAGTATGTATGGATACAGGCAGCGCAGGACCTGTCGTCGTGGAAATCCTCGGGGGAGGCCTTTGTCCGGCAGTGGACGACTTGCGTCTGATATGATGATGTATTTGTTTGTTTGAATCTTTATTGTACAAAATGTACACTTAAAATAATATTATCTGTATATATTTTTGTAATTGTACAATGAAGCATATTTGATTGATCGATTGATTGATTTTTTATTTATTTTTTATTTTAGTCATTTTATTTTAGGTCTAATTTGTAATTAGTGAGATTTTATTTTTAGTACCAACTGATTATTTTGTTACTAATATTTATAATAAGAGAAATGGGGACGGAAATTTTTAAAATAGTATTTTATTGTTTTAGAGTTGTCTAATTACAACTTTTTATGAATAATATTCAATTCAATTAACTTTCAATTCATTTAATTTTAATTAAATTAAGGAACTTGTATCAAATAGTCTCCAAAGCCTCGAGCATCGTCCAAAAATCGCCTGTCTATTGTTGTTCTACAGGATTCATTTCGGAGAGTGTGCCCTGGAGCTTCACGACCTCATTCCCCCCTCTCCATTTCATCATCGGACAACCACCCCATCGTCGTCAATGTTCCACCTTTTCGCACGAAGCGTTTTGCTTCTTCGTTCATCATGCGAACGGCCAAGGAGTGAAATTCCCTGCGGGCGTCTGAATTCCCCGATTCGTATAATTTAGGAATCTTCAAGACTATAATGAATAGGCACTATTTGAGCTTGCGTGTTACATCCTCGGCTGCATCGGCACTTACCATCAGGTGAGGTGCAGCCAAATGCACTCAAATTTATATATTTATATATTTTTTTGGTAAAGAAAATATAGGTCTCAGTTACCTGAAATAAACAAATCTAGACTAATATTTATAAAGAAGTAAAGTTTGTGAGTTTGTTTGTAGGAAGTAATCTTTGGAACTACTTAACCGATTTTGAAAATTCTTTCACCAATAGAAAGCTACATTATTTCTGAGGGACATAGGCTATTATAGTTCACCACTTACTCTCAAAGACAGTCATAAAAACGATAAGCACGCGAGCGAAGCCGCGGGCAAAATCTATTAATAAATAAATATATAACTCGTTATAAGTGAGAAATCGCACCGTGTCGCGGTACACCGTCGCGTCGTCCGTCCGCGACAAATAGCCACTCGGGCATCGTTTTATACTCGTCACGTAGTATACTATTTTACGACCAACACTGCTCCGCGCAGGCAACACACTGATCTTTTTAATTGACTATAATCTTCAACTCATGCCCTTTCATATGACATAATTAGTTTCTATCTTATTTATGTTTATAAGTCACAATTAAATAAAATGCAGAGAGGCACGGCGACGGCCATCTTGTTGCCAAACTTCGCCTGGCCCTAGGGTTGCCAATCTTATATGAGAATATTTTTATTTTTACCACAGGTAGGTACCATCACGTTTAACAGTGAAAACGATCAACGTTTTAACAGTTTAAAATATTTTTTGTTGACATTTCATGTGTATTTTTAGCGGATTGTTGTTCGAGTTTATCATGAATAATAGACATATCAATAAATTAAAATCTAAATAAAAGGTTATTTATAACTATACTAGCTGTCCCGGCGAACTACGTACCGCCTTACATTATACTACCCTACCCTACCCTACACTACCCTACCCTACACTACCCTACCCTACACTACACTACCTTACCCTACACTACCCTACCCTACACTACTCTACCCTACCCTACACTACACTACCCTACCCTACACTACCCTACACTACCCTACACTACCCTACACTACCCTACCCTACCCTATCCTACCCTACATACACTACACTACACTACCCTACACTATACTACCCTACCCTACACTACCCTACCCTACCCTACCCTACACTACCTTACCCTACATTACACTACACTACCCTACCCTACACTACCCTACCCTACCCTACATAAGAACCTTCTCCTGACAATAACGAACTCGACAAAAAAGAATTAGCCAAATCGGTCCAGCCGTTCTCGAGTTATGCGCTTACCAACACATTTTGCGATTAATTTTTATATTATAGATAACACATGAACGAATGTCACATTGGTGTTCAAAGGAGACTAAACCTACGTTAAACTAAAATTTTTAATAATAATAACTCTTCGGAGACTACTTATCATTTTTAGGGTTTCGTATCCAAAGGTAAAAGAACCCACCTTTTTTAAAATTTACAATTGGTAAGCCCTTGGCATCATCTCATCCGACAGTAAGTGACGATGGTGCCGACGATGGAAGCAGGCTTAGCAAGTTTCCCCAACGCAATGGGGATCTGGCTATCTTATCTTCAAAGCCATCTGGCTATCTTGTCTTCAAAGCCGGAACACATCAATGCTGTTAACACTGATGTTTGGTGGCAAGACTTAAATAAGATGGTGGTAGCTAGCCAGGCGGGCTATGAAAATGCCTTACCACCAACCAAACCGAGTCTTACAAAGTTAACCCCGCCGGGAATCGAACCCGCGATCTCCTGGTGTGAAGCGAATGGACTAACCATTACGCCAAGGAGGCGGTGAAATAATTAAGCCTACGCCATCGTCCGTCTATCTGTCTGTCCGACCTTTAAAGAGCTGTATCTTTTGCACCGTAATAGGTAGTCGGTTGAAGTTTTCCTGAGAACGTCTTATTATGGCGGATTTCCCACATAATAATGAAAATTACACATGAATAAAACCGGCGTTTCTCGTGGTCCCACTAATATATATCGTTTAGGTCCACCCCCTTCCCTGAAGGGGTAGTAGCTGAAAATCAACGCTGTGATCTTTGTGATGACAGCATAATATGCTAAGCTGCTTTAGTGATGGGTACAAATTATTGTATTTTAAAAACTACGCAATATTTCACTTGTGTGTACTTATCACTGAATAAACATTTATTCTATTCTATATATACATAATTAATTACGTATAATATAAGTAACCCCAAGGAATACTTGTTTCTTGTGGTCCCACTGCTTGATATACAAATAACACATTGAACTTTATGGGACAGAGCTATAAACAAAAAAACTTGAAAAAAAATATTTTTAAAGTTTTTTTGTTTACACTCTGTCGTAAAAACGGTAAAATTTACAAGCTTAAAACTTGGTGTGATTATGGTATAACGAAAAATAATAAAAACCAGCCAAGTGTGAGTCGTACTCGCGCTAAAGTTCTCGAACGGAATGAAAGACGAATCATTTTTTACTCGTAGATGTTTTTAAGGCTCCTTTTTTTATTGGTAAGCCCGTGGCATCATCTCACTTGATAGTAAGTGACGATGATGCTGGAGATGGAAGCGGGCTTACCAAGATTCCCCAACGCAATGGGGATCTGGCTATCTTATCTTGAAGCCGGAACACATCAATGTGTTCTGCTGTGTGTGTCAACACTGATGTTTGGCGGCAAGACTAAGATAAAATGGTGGTAGCTAGCCAGGTGAGCTATCAAAATGCCCTTATCCAAAGCGTGGTGGCAAAGTATATATATTAGTACTAACATAACATTCTCGCCGCTCTCTAGATTGCTACCTCACCCCCTCGTCACCCAGATTGATACGGATTGGATACAGTTTGGTTGTCGAACGTATAGGATTTCGCCGCCATTTTGTTTATTCCGTCATTCTTTTTTTGAAATGTCATTTCTGGCCCATTGTATGAAGTGTCCAGTGTGTGGTGGTGGTACGGAACCCTCGGTGCGCGGATGCGACTCGCGCTTGGCCGTTTTTTTATTTTACGTGGCGTGCGAGATTTTTCATAATGTTTTGGTTCTTTCCGCACAGGAGAAGTGCCAACAGAGCGGCCGCGTTTTTCATTGGATTACTACTACGTAGTAGCAATTCAATGGCGTTTATACGAATATTATCAAGGTTTAGAGGGACTAATCCTATACCACTGAGGAAGTAACGCGTTATTTTTACGTTGTTGATGATTAAAATAAACCCATTCTTAACCGCGACATTCTTGTATCACTGTTATTAATAACACCTTTGTGACGAGAAACGCTGCCCAGCCGTCGTAGCCGTGAGAACACGTGTTGCCGATATCTTCAAACGTGTTAGCATATGTTGTTCTTTCAGTGGATCAGACTCGGTACTACATAGTTTGTTTGTTTAATTTAAAATAATTATTACGTGGGTGGTATGACTTCACATATAATAAGCCTTGGTTTATTCAGATCAAGCGTGAAAGATGTGTTTTGAATCCCTTTAAATATGTTTCATGACATATTTTGTTAGGTATTTTTAATGCACAATTTTGACAGTATCCAAAATGAAAAATATTATTCTTAGGCCGGTCAAGTATCTATCTTGACGAAGAGTATGTAAACCTGGAAAGGTTAATGTACTGAAAATCCTTCAATGATTATGGGTCTGTCCCGAGCTAATAACGCTGCCATCAGATAGAAAATAAATATACTCGCTGAGTACAAAGGTATTTCAACGATAATTTTAAATGATGTAAATGAAGAATAGGTACTGCAGCGTAAGCCGGGAAGCCGCTTAGATGCGGGCAGCGCAGGACCGGTCGTCGTAGAAATCTTTGGGTGACGCCTTTGTCCAGCAGTGGACGTCTTTCGGCTGATATGATGATGTACTCAGTGTATAGTGATTTTTTAACTGATGTCGGCTCTAGCTAGGTAAGGGGATCCCCTCAAATAGGTTCTAAAAAAACACAAAAACTTACTCATTTGACGTGTTAAGATACAAAGTAACTTAAATGACTGACTAGTAGTAAAATAGCTTATTGATAAGCCCTTCGCGTAATCTCACCTGGTGGTAAGTGACGATGATGCCGAAGATGTAGATTGTATTAGATGGACAGTATTATTTGTCATTTCTTTATTATTTGACATTTATTTTTGATTTTCTTGTATTGTCTTCTAAACTAATAATTTACATTCACTAATGCCTTAAAAAGTTTATTTGCAATTGACATACCATCTAATTTACCCATGTATTGTGAACTTACTTTTGCAAATAATATATGTAAATAAATGATTATGATTATGATGTAAGCGGGCTTACCAAGATTTCCCAACGCAATTAATCGAAGTACTTAAGTCTGTACCTAATTAATTATAATGTGTTTCCCATGTCTAGATATATTATTTGCTTTATCATGAATAATAGAAAGTCCATCTATTTCCTATTATTCTACATTATTGTGGAGTCGATACCGATAAGGGACCACTGGAGCGAGATAGGCAGCTGCCGCTATCAGGCTATTAGAGCATTTATCAGATAATATGGACATAATATTTCCGATCACATACCCATCTATCTATATCGGTTAGAAATCATATCCTAAAGCTTTTCAAGCGAAATTTTTAGAAAAAGAAAATAATTATTTCAGAATTTTAAGACATGGCATGTATGAGCTATATAATTTTTAATTACCTACGTCTCCTCGTACAGCGTTTCCCAACCTGTGGACCGCGGAACCCCGCGGGTCCGCGAGTATATGTATGGGGGTTCGCAGTGGTTATCTCTGGACCATTTAACAATATTAAATGAATTTAACCAAAAGTCTCGTAATCACTACGCTTATTTACATTGGAATCCGATTGAGAGATTACGACTAAGTTACTACTTTTCGGTAACCCGAATATCACTAATTTAGTTGCAAAAAGCAACACTAACCTTCACATTAAAGTATTAAAAAACCGTATTTTTGTATTTGTAAATTTCAAATAAATGGTCCTTGAAAATTGTGCTTGATTTCCTAGGGGTCGGTGGCTGAAAAAGGTTAGGAAACGCTGTCGTACATGGACACGCTAACTAATATAAACACCACTACAGATGTTTTATCTCACGAGCGCGGGTTAGTCATACTTGTGTGTGTTAATGTACATGCAAATTGTCTTTGCGTGCGTAAGCTCGGGAGCTTACAATTGCGCACACAATAGACACAACTAACAATAGAGCACACAATAGCGCGTGTCTATACGCATTACACACACAAGTATGGCTAACCCGCGCTCGTGAGATAAAACATCTGTATAAGCTTTTGCGCGCGGTTTCACCTGAGTGGATAGATATCGTTTTTATGACCATAATTTAGGGTGCATCTTGAGTTTATACATAAATCCTACAAAAAAAATACTGAGTTTTTCACGAATTTTTCTTTTTGATTTCCTTAAAAACCTTAATCGGACTAGGACTACTAAGAAAATACTGTTTTTAACCAAATTGGTCTAGCCGTTCACAAATGATGCACTGGTGCGTTTCCCGTTTACCAACGAAAACAGTTTATTTATTATTTATACATGAGATAGATAGATTGCTATGCCACAGATGAGATACTAGTCTTGCGGAGCGTCACGTCATAATTAATAAGTTAAAATACGAAGTAACTAGTATCTCGTCTGTGGTTAAGATTTATATTTCCTACTCGTATGAATGTACATGATTGATTATGATACTGCAATAAACGTGAAATGAAATGATTTGTGGTATCTTTAAAAACCTTATTTGAACTATTACGAACATAAAAAAATCAATTGTGGGGACTGCTAACAGAAGTAAAAACTACAGGATAAGTGATTTTCATAGTATAATAGCTACATATATTATAACTGTTAACATTAGCATGTCGGTGACGCGAACCTTCGGATGTTAATTGTTTTAAAAATCGCTTAACGCACCTTAAGAAGTTTTCACTTCAAAAATTGCCAAATCAATCAGTCCAGCCGTTCTCAAGTAATGCGTTTACCAACGAACAGCATTTGGTTTTTTTTTGTATGCAGATAGATGGAGGTGGTATTAACTCGTAGTCAATTATTTAATTATTCCTTTATTTCGAATAACATTGATCCGTTAGTGTTGTGCAAAGGTCTTACAATTATGTTATTATAGAATAGGTATGTCAGAAGTATGAACTTAGCGAACATGCCCGGAGGTCATCTACAAGTGCTTTCGCAAACATTCCGGAAGCACTGCAGAAGCGGGGCAGCCCCACCAAATATCACCCTGAAAGCGTTATTATATAGGGCGCTTAGCTTTATGAGAGTACTAGCTTTTACCCGCGGCTTCGCCCGCGTGGACATCGTTTTTATGACCGTCTTTTAGGGTGAGTGGCGCGCGAGCCGCAAGCGGCTCGCCAGCGCGGACATGATTTTTCCTCAGTTCCCTCAGGAACGATATCGGGCTATTCTGATTAGTAGTCAATTAATTGATTAGAACTCAACCAATTCTATACAAAAACCACTTCAGTGCGTAGCTCCGTTTTGACGTTGATCTTCGCGAGCACGGAATGAGTTTCCCCAGATCCCTCGGGAACCATGTCAGGTTATGCTAATTAGTAAATTATGTCATTTCCCACTTCCTCTCATCTCTGTGCAAAAAATCACAGCAAACCATTATTGCGTTGCGATGTTTAAGAAACTAACAAAAAAAAAATATATTTTCAGTTCCCTCAGGAGCTGCATCGGACTATGCTATTTTCACTTGATAAAAAGTAGCCTATGTCCTTCCCAGTGACATATGCTACCTGAATGCCAAATTTCATCAAGATTGGTTAAGGTGATGCAGCGTGAAAAAGTAATAAACAAACAAACACTTTTTCACATTTATAATATTAATAAGGATTTACTCCAGAGGCTGCTCTAGTAAAATGATTGACAGTAAGCTCGGAAGAGTGATCTTGACGTCCTGTGTACAGCATGTTGCTTCTCACCGCCAACGCCATGCTCTCCCTTTCTATATCCTCGTCATCCTTGAGGTCCTCCACCATCACAATATGGCCTAGATATTTATATTTTGTAACCCCTTCTATCTCTGTACCGTTCAGGGTTAGAGATGGAATCACACGGAATTTCCTTGGATATATATACCACCTTGGAAAGGATAAATTTGTTCTTTTTAGCGTTATTTGGTGTGTAAAATCTTTTCTCTCGCTTTCCTGCAATTTGTGGGAGTAATTTTGAGAAATGGGGCGGAAGAGTGTAACAGGAAAACATTTTTAATTCACGAAGGCCAAGGTAACATGTGCATGCCGCCTAATGTGAGGCCGAAGTCAAAGATGACCTACTATCAGAAGGCCCGGCCCGTGAATTTACGTCTCGATAATTCATTAATTTCATAATTTTTTTGTCACATGTTACACATTATACACGTCTAAAGTAAAACTCGCTCGTTTTTTATTTATACCACAATATGATTCCGCGTAGGCCTCGCATTCGGCTATTTAGCCAGGAGAACGCCCACTGTCGGTCCCAGCAGCACCATGTCATCAGCATAGCTAATGTTGTTCGCTGAGACATTATCTATGTAGCACCTGACACACACACACACATCCACACACAGTTTATAAGGTCGCATTTGTCTAGTTAAGTATATCTCGTCTCAACGTCTGAATGGATGAATGGATTTAAGTACTTAATCTTGTATATTGGATTATTGTAGGCTGGTAACATTGTTATTAGCTATTGAAATATGAGTGAGTAACAAGCTAAAAATACAGAATAGAGACATTAAAATGTAACGTGTTCTACGTGGTAAGTAGCTACGTCAAATATACGACTATTGATTATGGTTTTTTTTATTCAGTTTTACTGTTCCATGTTTTATCGTAGCGGTAAGAGATCACCATATGTATTTTTTATTGACCATTCGTTACTAAGAGCAATAACATTATAATAAGAGTATCATAGATAAGTGCTCCGTGCTCCTCGTCAGTGGAGCAATGGTTAGTCCATTGGCTTCACATCAAGAGTTCGCGGGTTCGATTCCCTGCGAAGTCTAACTTTGCAAGACTCGGTTTGATTGGTGGTAGGTTAGGGTATTTTTTTAAGCCAGCTTGGCTAGCTAGTATCATTTTATCTAAGTCTTGCCGCGAAACATCAATGTTAACAGCACTGATGCGTTCCGGCTTGAAGATAATATAGCAAGTTCCTTATTGCGTTGAGGAATATTGAAAAGCCTGCTTACATTTCAGCATCACCGTCACTTACCATCAGATGAGATGATGCCAAGAACTTAATGATTGTGCATTTAAATCCACAAAGTTAGCTTTTTGTATGGTAGGTAACTCCATGAGTAGCTACCATGATAGGTAGGTATCTACTTACCGACGCAAGAATTTGAAGAGGATGTACCATCTACGGGCAGTTTCACCGGAACGGCTGGGAGAATTCGGATTAAAGTCCAGAATTAACACATTAGCTTAACTCACCGGTACTCTAGAGTCTCATTTTGTGACATGGACAGTCACAAATACTGAGTTCACTAATAAGTATGTATTTAGGACACAATTTTAATCTTTATTACAATAGGAAAAGGATATGTTTTAAATGCATCTCATTTAGTGACATGAGCAGTGGATAAAAGACCCAAAAGTTAAATGCGTTTTTTTATAAAGATAACTACATAAAATTTTTTAAAATAAATTTCAATTGTAATAAAATAATATTGAGATTACAAATATAGACAAAAAATATCTTCATATTAGTAGAAAAGAGATATGTATGTTCTAAATGCGTCTCATTTTGTGTGTAAGGGTCTAAAATACTTAAAAAAAGTAAAGAGTAAATGCGTTTTTCTCTATACGGGTATATCTCTACTCTCTAAACAAAGACAATTATATATTTTGTTATAAATTTAGTAGAAAGAGGATAATAAAACAACATTGAGATCACAAATATTTATGTATTCAGGTAACAATTTTATTCTACATCATAATCTATAGAAAAGAGATAGTCCAAGAGCCGCGAGCGAACTGGGTGGGGCGGGGTGTGCGGAAAGCCTATAATATGTCATCATAACAGCCGAAGGACGTCCATTTCTAAACAAAGGCCTATTATGTATAAGTAGTTGAGCGCGACCTTGCGTAGTAACCAATATTTAAAAAGTTACGGAAGAAGAAATAAGGTACTGGGACCGCGGCAGGTTAAGAACTTTTCATCGTGAAAAACCTAATTTCACACGACGAGGTCGCGGACGCCACAGAGTCGGTAACTAATCGAAGGGTAGGGTTACTAATATATATACTGTGGTAGGGTGGAGTAAATATGTACATTCGTATTCCCGTGCACTCCACCTACTTGTTATTTTACCGGCGCCCAATGAAGCCCTGACCTAGTTATGGGGCCTTCGGAGATGCTCGCGTCAGATATGACCGAATTGGACGATTTATTACCTCTTTCCGACCTGTGCCCACCCCTAAAGCTATTCAATGAGCAAATGACAGGCGACCTTTATGCTGTCATCCAAATTGACACGACAACCGATTGAAGTTCAATGACATTTACAGTTTTTACAGACTTTAAAAAGAAGAAGTTCTCAATTCGACACTTTGTTTCTTGATTTGCTGTATGTTACTCGATTTCTTCTCCGATTGTAAACCAATTTTGATGATTCTTTTTCGTTTGAACGTTTATGTCTTCATAGTGGACCCATATAAATTGTATCTAAATTGGTAATGTACTATAAGAGAAAATAACCAATAACATTAAAAATCATCATCATATCAGCTCATATACGTCCCCGCCCCGAGGGGCTCGAGCCTACCCTTAATTAGGGCGATCAGGCGTTAGTCGACCACGCGGGCCCAGTGCGGGTTGGTCGACTTCACACACAACCTTTGAGTTTCTTCGCAGGCGTGGGCAGGTTTCCTCACGATGTTTTCCTTCACCGTTAAAGCAATCGGTAAGTATATGTACGTAAGTTTTGAGAAACTCATTGGTACATTGGCAGTCCAGATTTGAACCCGGTACCTCTGGTTAGAAGGACCGAGTGAGTCGTCACCGGTTGAGCTATCGACGCTTTAAAAAAATAAATAATAAAATTGCATTGTAGGTACTTGTTGCGATAAAACTCAGTTGTTTTTAACGTGTTTAGCGTATATCCCTCCTCTCTAGCCCTTAAATAAAGTGAAGTAGTGTTAGGGGTCCTTGGTTAGGGGACCAGTTGCTTAAGGTTGCGTGGAATGTTCAATGAAAAGGATAGATTTCAGTTCACGAATGTTTCGCTTATATTGGTTGCAAAATAGGATTTACAAACTTAAGTGTTTGTACGTATGTCTATATCTGGACGCGAGTTCGGGACGACTGGCGAACAAAGCCGAGTCGAGCCACGATCGCTTACGCTGCGATATATGTGGTAGGTAGGTATGTACCCCTACAGTAGGTAGGTACAGGAAGACACAACGAATAAGTCTAGATATTTAACTTGTGAATAGGAACTAGCACTATCCAAAGTACAAGAAGTATAAAATAAAGCCTAGTAATTAGCAGTGGTATTTGACAGTATTAAAAATAAGTTATAAAATATCCTTACTAATATTATAAAAGTGAAAATGTGTTTGTTTGTTACCTTTTCACGCTTCAAAACCTCGACCAATCTTGATGAAACTTGGCATGCAGGTAGCCTGTGTCACTGGGGAGGAATTAGGTTATTTTTTGTCCCGTGAAAATAGCAAAGTCCGATGCAGTTCCTATCGGAAATGAAAAAAAGTTTTTTTTTGTTAATTTCTTTAATATGGCAACGGTACGATGAATTGTGTTGATTTTTTTGCACGGAGATGATTAAAGAGGTGGGATCTGGGAAAAACTCATTTCCACAATCGGATTGAAGTCATTTTTTGCATAGAGGTTCAGGGGATGGGAAGTGAGATAGACTGCTAATCAGAATAGCCCGATATAGTTCCTGAGGGATCTGAAGAAAACTCATGTACACGCTCGTGAGCCACTTGCGGCCCACTGACCCTCAAAGATAGAAATAAAAACGATGCCCACGGGGGTAAAGCTGCGGGCAAAAGCTAGTCAAAATTATAAAATATTATTTACTAAATAACATTTCTCCTGCAAAAGCACAAAAACTTAAATTTTATATATTTTAATACATTTGTCATTGTATTTTTATTCATCATCATATAAAGCAAAATACGTCCACTGCTGGACAAAGCTGGATTTTTATTAAAATCACTGAAATAGTTCGTTAAAAACAATGACGTCACCTGCTTGTATCACGAACCATTTTAAAACAAAATATCGTTTTTAGGTTTCCGTATTCCCAAGGAGTGACCAACGGTACCCTACTACCAATATCGTTATACTGTGCTACTACTAAGTCTCCGCTGTCTGTCCGTCCGTCCGTCAGCGGGCAAAATTTCATGAACCGTAATAGAAAGACAATTTAAATTTTCACATAATGTGTAAATCTATTGCCGCAATGAGAAAAATACAAAAAAATTGATAAAGTGAAAAACTACACACAGAAAAACTTGTTTTTTCATAGGTCTTCAGAAGTGTATTTGAAATGTCTATCGTAAAAACGGTAATACATACAAACGTGAAACTTTGGTGTGATTATAGTACTAACATTCAAGGAAAAAAAAAAAAAATGGCCAAGTGTGAGTCGTATTCGCGCTAAGAAGTTCGAACTGAATGACAAAAAGCATATTTTTGTCACTCGCGTTGATGTCTTTTGCTTGTAATGTGAATAAGTATCATTGTCATTACACTATGTAGTTGTGTGGAGAAGTGTGGTGGTACGGAACCCTCGGAGTGCTAGTCCGACTTGCACTTGGCCGGTTTTTTACAAGCTTTTAATCAACTTGCAATGTATGTATGTTTGTACGGGTGGAATCTTGCAAGTTAAATTTGACCCACTTCCCGGTTCCCGATTAAGCTGAAATTTTGCATGCATATGTATATCGCGTGACAATGCAATATTAAAAGCTGGCACGTAAAAGTTTTTAGGTTTTTAGACAATTTTATAGTTGATAAAGAGTACCTAACTCAAATGACTATAGTAACGAAATAAAATACCGTATCGCACTGTTACGTGAGGTTACTAGATCTAATGTACTTGTACGTACACAGAAGGTAATATACAATAAATCGATAAGACAGGCTGCCTACTCCACCCTGTTCGCACGCAGTCCGTCACTGGTAGACCCTCGGCAAAGTATATATATATTAGTACTAACATACAGTATGGACACTCCCTGCCACTCTCTAGATTGCGACCTCACCCCCTCGTCACCCAGATTGATACAGATTGGTTACAGTTTGATTGTCGAACGTATAGGATATCGCAGCCATTTTGTGTGTTCCGTCATTCGTTTTATGAAATGTCATTTCTGTGCCCTCGGGCTGGGTCGAACCATGTCATTGATATGTTAGCGCCAAGTGATGCGACCAACAACGGAGTAGGTAGTAGTTATCTGTAAACGATTTTATTTTAATACTAGCATTTGCCCGCGTCATCGCTTGCGTGGGCATAATTTTTATGACTGTCTTTGAGGGTGGGTGGTAGACAGGAGTTTACTCCAGATCCCTTCCCGTCCCCTCTACTATTTCAATGCAAAAAATCACAACAATCCGTTCCTCCGTTGCGATGTTATATAAATCACCAAAAAAAAGACGTGTGGCACTCGGGGACTGCCGCGGTAAAGCTATTGCATAGCATTTTGTATCAACTTATGCAATTATAATTATTTATTTATTTTATTCATGCAGTATTTCTGTTTCTTTGATATTAATTCAAGTTACACTTTTTGAGCGTGGTGACCGATAAGAAAACATTTTTTTCTTTTATTATATAAATAAAAAGTTAATATTGTTTAAAATATTTTTTTATTTTACAATACATGTGGGTTTTATTATCTTACAGTAGCTGTTGGTTATTCAGGAATATTTATTATTGAAACTATAGGTTTATGATAACTGAAAATTAATACTGCATTTGTGATAATAATAAAATATATGTATATAGATTACTCACTCATTTTCTTTCACTATTTTTTCGTGACTTTCTTCATTGATAATAAATGCTCTTTGTTCATTCATATTTATTATTTATTTTCGCTTAACCGCGCTTTTATTACTTCTTTGTTTTTTTAAGCAATGGTAGTTGGAACTATACAGCCAAATATGGAATAAAATCTTTTTGTACCTATCTCTATAAATACAAACAGCTGTGTCTTAAATAAAATCTTTTTGCATTTGATAAATAAAAAATAATCAAATCTTTTTTGTTGTTATATGGAGGTATATACAGTTTATGAAAAGAGTTTTATTATTCTCAGAAAATGATCAAATCTTCTTATATGTTTGTTTTGACAACCGATATTGTTGCCATGGCAACCGAGCGTCAGGTTTTTCTTCGTTACGGAATTTCTGGATTCGGTCCCCGCGCTCAAAGCCTGCGATAAAATCTATGCAATAGCTTAAAAAAGAGTATTTTTTCAGTTCCCTCAGGAACTGTATCGGACTATGCTTTTTTTCACGACATAAAAAGTAGCCTATGTCCTTCCTTATGACGAAGGCTACCTACACACCAAATTTCGTGAAGAATGGTCGAGGTGTTGAAGCGTGAAAAGGTAACAAAAAAAACACATTTTAAAATGTATAATAAGTTTTAGTAAGGATTAGTTACGTAATAAATAGTCTTTCTTCTTTGGTATTGGTAGCACAACAATTCAAACAGTAGTACCTACTTAAAATAATAAAAACCCACAAAATTCAAGATATTTCAAATTGTACACTTTGTACAAGGCAAAACGGATATACCCACTGCCAAATAGTATCATGATAAATTGTAGAGACACATTCTTTCTCTATTCCGGGAGATATGTATAACAATAATAAAAACTCATAAAAATTAAAGGTTTTACTAACCTTAAACTTTGTAAAATAAAGGCAATACGGATACACCCACTGCCAAATAGTGTCATGATAAAACCTAGAGAGTACATTCTTTCTCTATTCCGGGAGATAGGTATAACAAAATTAAAAATTTAAAAAAATTCAAGGTTTTTGAAACTTTCAACTTTGCGAAATAAAGGCAATACGGATACACCCACTGCCAAATATTGTCATGATTAAATGTAAAGACTACGTTCCTTCTCTACTCCGGGAGATAGATAAAATAATAAAAACTCACAAAAATTCAAGATTTTCCAAATTTTCAACTTTGTAAAATAAAAGCAATACGGATACACCCACTGCCAAATAGTGTCATGATAAAATCTTCAGACTATATTCTTTATCGGAGAGCGGGAGATATATAATAATAAAAACTCACAAAAATTCACCCATACACCCAGTGTCAAATAGTGTCATGATAAAATGTAAAGACTTCATCTTTCTCTACACCAGGAGATACTCTCAGGTTTGAAATGAAGCAGAAATGATGAATTTAATATTGGGAAAATTTTTAATGCCTCAAGCTCCTGTCGCGTCGGTGACTATCGAACAATAATTCAATAGTCACCAACGGGCGCTTGAATAAATTACTTGTTAAAAAGAGGATCAGCTACCAGTAATTTCAGACTTAATTATGAATATCAATCGATCGTGTAAGTGGAACATTAAGTATATTGTCATGCGTTACGAAGAAAGAGATATTATAGAAAATAGAAGGCATTACAACTCACCAGTTAGCCCAGCGGCCGGCGGTGGGAATCAGCATACATAAGGACTTTTAGTATACTTTTTTTCTGAGAGACAATATAATTTATTCGTACTTGTAGGACATTTTTTTTCCACTCAAAGCTCTTTATAAAAAACAAAAGAACTTAAGATCACATGAGATTACATTAACATTTGAGTAGTTCATCAATAAATAAGTATTCAGGAGCAAATCACACACAGTCATCTGGCCAAAAACTAGGATACCCTGTACTATGGGAACTATTGGGAACCAATAACTAATATAATAAATAATATACATTATGCATTTAACTACTTTTAACCCGAAGAGTAAATTCTTTATTATTTATATTTCGGTGCATGAGTTAAAGAATATTGGCTGAGTGTTTAAAATATTTATTTATTACTCATCACTAGCGAAATCATGAAATGATCATTACAATCTGGGTTGAGCGAGCGAAACGCGCGATAATAGCTTCGCTCGGTCGGTGGAAGGCAGCTTAGGCAAACTATATATATTAGTATTATCATACAGTATGGACACTCCCTTCCTCTCTTTCTCTCTCTCTCACCCTTTCATCACCCAGATTGATACAGATTGGTTATAGTTTGGTTCTCTAAATATAGTATAGTAACGTATAGGAATTCGCCGTGATTTTGCTTGCTTCTTCTTTGTTTTTAGAAATGTCATTTTACGAGCGTTGTATGCAGTGTCCGAGGTGTGGCTTAAGTTAGGTTCGTTTCGAATGATATGGCTCGCTTTTCAACGATCTTTCATGAAATGGTCACTTTTACGATATCGCTACGACACATACACAAACATTTTCTTTTGCATTTGACCTACAAACATTTACTGTACCCACCTAATCAGTTCCTTATCTCTATCATCGAATGCTAAACTTAGAAACACGCCAAGGAGGTCATCCGTTTCCAGTTACCACGCAACCACGGTTTGCGTGTAGCGAACTTCCCCTATATCTTCACTATCTTAGTTCTATCAGCTGTTCAAGTCGCATTACTAGGCGTCATCGGTGCCGGGTATTTATGTACGTCACCTGTTAACTGGTATGCAGTTACTCTAGGGCAGTGCTGTCACAGCCAGCCACGACGACGCTGCATTTGGCTCTGATGTCAGTTCTTGCGTCACTGCTCTTACTGTGTCACTGGCACTGGACTGCGAGCTATTAATGACTTGACATGCAAAGTGCATCGATTTATTAATAAAGCACTTAACGTAAAAGTCACTGTGTCGTGCCTTTGATCATAAGCGTGGAAAAGGGCAAAGCAATATTTCTGCCTACACTAAGCAGTAAGCTACTTGTTATAGGAGTAATAAGAAGCATTATAAAGGTTGCTTTTATAGCATCGTACGTGTCGTATACTTACATGTACAGAATGACTTCTTCAATCTGTATATTATGTAAGTATAGGTACGCATAGAGACATGTATGGTTAACATTAACTTAACCACGAGCGATGATTTTTCATGACAAGTTTATGTAAATTTTTGAGTGCTTCAAACAAAAACAATAAATTTTATTTGTATGTACGTGGGCTGTTCCAAAAATAGTTAGTGAAATAAAAAATAGAATATGAAAAAAGTTTATTTTGAGCTTTTCAAAATATTCTCCTCCAACCCCTATGCACTTATGCATTCGGGTGAACCAGCTTTCAAAACATTTAAAATACGTATCTTGCGGGAGATCGCAAAATAACCGTCGAAATTCTTTGACGGCCTCGTCTGCAGTGTTGAATTTTCGCCCACGAAGCATTTTTTTAACCGTGGGAAATAAAAATATATAGCAAGGAGCTAAATCTGGGCTGTACGGAGGATGAGGTAACATTTGTATCCCCGAAGTTGTCAAATAGTCCATGGTTCTAACAGCTGGGTGAGCGGGCGCGTTATCTTGGTGTAAAAGAATGCTACGGACGCCGCTCTTTGGGCGCTCGCTATTTAACTTCCCAAAAGCTTGAGACAGGCAAACTTCGCAGTACCATTCACTAGTAATGGTTCTACGGTCTTCTAGCGGAATTATTGCTACTGGTCTACTGCGTCGAATGAAAACCGCTATCATTTTGTTATTAAAGCTCCGACCGCGAACAACTTTTGCGGGCAACTGGTCCTCTTCAAACATTCGTTGCGTGGATTGCTGCTTCGTGAGAGGATCGTAGCTGTAGATCCAAGATTCGGCAGTTGTAAGGATGTAAGATACTTACGTTTTGAGAAGTCCCTCCTTTGAACATTTGCATTCTTTTTCAACTTTCAACACGACGGGATTTGTACTCGTTGGTTAGAGAATGCGGTATCCATCGCGAAGTAAACTTCTTAACTTTAATTTGTTCATGCAGGATGGCGGAAACTGCCCGTGATCCAATCTTCAGTTCAGCCTCAATCTCCCGATGTGTCATGTGTCTATTCCTCCGCAATAGCCACTCTACCCTGATAACATTTTCATGACTTACTGCAGTTGTTGGTCGGCCGGGTCTGGGGTCATCGTTTAGGTTCTCTCGACCACGTTTAAATACACGACACCAATCAGTAACTGCTGCAAACGCAGGAGCAGACTCCCCAAAAGCACCTTGTAAATTTTCGTGAGATTCCTTGAAGGCTAACCCTTGTTTATAGATCAATCATAGAAAATCATATTAAACAAGCGTCCCGCGAGACGTCCATTGTTGCAAACTAAAGAAGAGTGACAGATAATCTGTAAAAATATTTTAAAAAAGAACTACACATAGGTGGCCAATGATTTTCACCAAGGAGATGTGTATTAAAATTAGCCGTCAATTTAAAATAGTTTCAGGAAAAAAGAGATTGTATTTATTCTGTGACTAACAATTTTCGGAATAACCTAGGTATGTAGCGCTGTCGATAATTTTGTTTGTTGTGCAATATGGTAGTAATAAACTTTCCGTTTGGCAAGATATTAATCATCATAATTTTTACCCGTCTGCGCTAGAAGGCGGGTTATATTATTCGAGTGTATGTCTTTGTATGTATGTATATCTTTACGTCCCAGATACCGCAGTGTCTTAAGACCAAGGTCTTCGACCAGTGTATGTTGCCAGTGATGACATATGGAACTGAGACATGGTCGCTTACTATGGGCCTCATAAGAAGGCTCAAGGTTACCCAAAGGGCAATGGAGCGTATGTATGTTTGTTTATTTATTTATTTCTATGGCACGCTCAGTAGCCCAAACCGCTTGATGTATTTTGGAGTGCGAGTTGTCGTTAGATTCGTCTTGATCCTGTGAGTAATATCGGATACTTTTTTACCCGACTGGCCAAAAAGTAGGGGTAAAGTTTTTATGCACTAGGGTTTTTAATTTTTAAGTATTCCCTAAAGTTCATCACATCAGCTCATATATACGTCCCCACCGAGGTGCTTGAGCCTACCCTGAATTAGGGCGATCGGGCCTTAGTCGATCACGCGGGCCTAGTGCGGATTGGTCAACCTTACACAACCTTCGAGTTTCTTCGCAGATGTGTGCAAGTTTCCTCAAGATGTCTTCCTTCACCGTAAGAGCGTCGGATAAACGTACATATGAGTCGAAATTCGAAAACACATTGGTACGTGGCAGGACTCGAACCACGACTTCCCGGATAGGAGGTAGGGACCCTTGCCGTTGCGCCACCGACGCAAATTTCCTAAAGTTATTTATTTATACTCACCCCCTTACCGACTCATCAACGGCCAGCCCAAGTCTATAAAAACTGAAATTTTTGCAAACAGGTTCCTTTGTGCTTTAGTCAATGAATAAGGCCGGATTTTTCTAAATTTGTATGGGATAGGGAATAAAACGCAGGAGAAGCCGCAGGGTGGAAAGCCAGTCTTTTAAAAAGCTAATTGCGAGTTGAGCTGGCTAGGCCCGTGCACACAAAAAGGCGTGACTCACACTGCGATGTGCAAACACCCACGCACAAAGTGATGCTCCAAAAATCATTAACTGGCAACTATGAACACGACTACGTGTGCGTGTGAATAGGTGCAACGAATCATGTATTCAGCTGTTTACTGTAAATAACTATTCGCAACTATTGCTTAAGCGCCATAGTCTGTTTGTTTGTATATCCATACTCTTTACTGTACAAAATCCTAAAATAAAAATTTCGAGAATTACTTGAGTTTAAAGGTGAACTTATCCCTCAGAGAGAGATCTCTTCCAGTCAACTCGTAGACTTAACTAGGTCTAAGAAACAGGTAATTAAGTACAAGAGACTAAAAAGATCTACTATATAATACAAATCCTTATTTCTAAAATTATAATGCAATACAATTAATATTACCAAAGAATAAAGACTTTTTACTACGTTGTGCAACCAAATTTTTATAAATAAAATGACAGACCGTTGGTTGTGCGCGTAACATGCAAAAACTACTAGAAGGATATCGATATTTTTTTAGTGTAACACTTAGATACTTGGTCCCTAATTCCTTATCTAAAAAAAAAATATCACCCGTGAGCCGCGAAATCTCAGAAATCTTTTAAAACATTATTTTCTTCTTGGTTGTTTCCTTAATCTGAAATTGATTCCAATGGGCCTGGTATAGTTTTTTAAACGTAGTGGTTTTATATATTTTTTACAAAGTAGGCATGCTCAAAACTGTAACAAAAAATATTATATTAATTAAAAATAAAATAACGGCAGGTTGTTTAAGCAAGATACGTTACCGTCTAGTCAAGTTATAAAAGTATCATGCAATATAGCCTTCCGTACTTTTGTAAGATTTATAAAAATTAATAACTCGATCACATAAAAACTCCGGGAGTGCCGGCAGAAGTGAAAACTTGAATATTAACGTTGTGCATTTTTGATATTTTGGAATGGTTAGGAAATAATTTTGCACGAATTGCTTTGATTATCAGTATAAAAGTACTATCATTTATGTGGTAGAATACAATATTTATTTATTGCGCTATCGTACACAAACATGACAATTTATATTACATTAAAAAGTTTATATCTCAGAAAAATCAACAAAAAATCAACTCCATTCGTCTTACGAATTTTCGATCAGGTCACGTGTCCTGACGCGAGTTTAACATTTTTAGCCATTACAAAACAAGTGCACAACGCCGCTAAAGAAGTTTTCACTACTCCATCCGTCTTACGAATTTTCGATCAGGTCACGTGTCCTGACGCTAGTTTAACATTTTTTACCCATTACAAAAAAAGTGCACAACGCCGCTAAAGAAATTTTCACTTCAATAAACAACTTTAATTACTCTTTTGAGTATTAAAGAAAACTATTTTTTATATAAAATTAATATGATTAAAAATCTATACCAGGCCCTGCATCGATCGCCCTCCCAGTTTGAACATACACAAAAGGTATACCTTTTTGGTTTCACTGTAGCAAGTAGGCTTTGTCAGCACATCAAGCGATTGTGATCCATACGCATACGGCATAAGAACAGTACAAAGTCCAAAGTGTCTAGCTTGATGTGCTGGCCTCTGTACTTAAGACGATAAGAGTAAACACGGTCTGAGAGAATAGGTATTTGAATAAAATGTTGCTGTCTCGCTGCACGCGCTCGCTCTCTGTATACAACAAGAAAGGGACAACTGCATAATAGGTACATAAAATTTACCAAATCGGCATTTCGTAGACCCCTATTTCCTCCTTCTAGCTATGCCTCTGTTTTCGTTTTATTGTCAATAAGTGTATTTTTTGGTCATTGTCTGAAAATGACGTTGCAATTGGGTTTTTTTTTTAATTTTTGTAGCCTCCTACCTCCTGTTATAATTAGATTATGGATGGATGTCCATGGTAGATACAAGTTTTATGGACATTTTTATGTCATTATCTAGGGAGGAAACGGGAGACTACGTTTGTATGCAGAAATGGCGCCCGCGTTTCCTCTTAACAACTAAATTATACTTTTAAATGGAGTTGGTAGTCCACTCTGGTTTTCCGCTACAAATGAGCCGAGCCGTCCTGAAGCGCGCGCAGGGGAGGTCTCAATGACTCACCGGAAAGCGGCGCGAACGCTTTTCGCTTTGCCGCGCTTTTGTCTAGGAATTTCAAGCCTCTTCAGCATTTTTACACAAAGCCATAGTTAAAGGAAAGAGGCCTTTTACTATGACAAAGCTGTGTAGTTTGCGAGGATTAGCAAATTCTTTTGATAATAAACTGTTGAAAATATAGGTATAAACAATGCGATGCGGGCAGCGCAGGACCGATCGCCGTGGAAATCCTTGGGGGAGGCCTTTGTCCAGCAGTGGACGATTTCCGGCTGATATGATGATGATGATGAAACAATGCGAGTATTAGGTTAGGAACTTAGTAGGTATGACTCACCCACTCGAAACTTTTAAATTTTATTATTTGGTTGGGTAAAAAGTTTCCTTGTATTTTGTATTCTAATTAAAACAGGGCAACTTGTCGGGTATCTTGAACCTTAAGGCGAGGTATTTATTGGAACAGTTGTCTCTGTCTGTTTCTTTACGTGTAAAGAGTAAAGAAAATAACCACACTTTTTAACGTTTTTATTGGTTTTTCGTTTCAATCAAAAACTACAATGAAAGTATAAAAAATAATAACAGTACCTTCGTATTATCATAACAAATATTGCTGTATATTTTTTTGAAATTTATACTACAAAATATTAATCATAACTAGAGTTGAAAGCAACGGCGTAGACCTATCTATGGGTTTTTTTTTCTATCGAGCCAAAACTGCTCAATCGTGTTTCTAATAGCTTTTAACTTTAAGGAACATCATCAACGATGAGGGTATTTTTTTTCGACCTTGGGTTTTCGATCGTTAAGAAGTAATTGATGTCAAAAATAACAATAATCTCTAATGACTCGGTGGCTCAGTGGTTAGTGCCCTTGACTACTGATCCGATGGCTGTGGGTTCGATCCCCACCCAGGGCAAGCATTTGTGTGATGAGCAGATTTGTTTGTTCTGTGTCTGGGTGTTAAATATCTATATATGTATGTATTTAAACGTATATAAGTATGTATATCAGTCTCTGGTTCCTATAACACAGGGAATCCTACTTTGGGGCCAGATGACCATGTGTGATTTGTCCCAGAATATTTATTTATTTATTTATTACCGCCTTAAAATTTCCACTTCCAGACCGGTAACGCAGAACGCTTGAACTAAGTTTGTGCTACTCACTGATAATGCATTACTTCCATAAACAGCACATATTATTAGCAACCTGTGTTGCATTTTTACCTTTTTTAAATAAAATTTCAAAATGTAGCGAATTTCCTCATTATTTTCACAAATATTTGAAAATAGAAAAAAACAATTGAAAAATGGCGGTTTTTTTTACCTTTTTAATTTCATTATAACCATCCAGGTACAAGTAATACAAGCAAAGAGATTTGATTAGAAATTTACACTTACAAAATTGGAAGACACTTTTCCCCCGACCTTTTTTTTACAATTGGCATCATCTCAACTGATGGTAAGTGACGGTGATGCCGAAGATAGAAGCGGGCTTACCAAGATTCCCCAACGCAATGGAGATCTGGCTATTTTACCTTCAAGCTGGAACACATCAATGCTGTTAACACTGATGTTTGGCGGCAAGACTTAGATAAGATGGTGATAGCTAGCCAGGCGGGCTATAAGAATGCCCTACCACCAACCAAACCGAGTCTTACAAAGTTGACCCGCCGGGAATTGAACCCGTGACCTCCTGGTGTGAAGCGAAATGGACTAACCATTACGCCAGCCACGGAGGCGGTTAACCTATAACTATTTAGTCATTACTATAAGCTTTCACCATGCTGTCCCTCCGAACTTTTTAACGATGAAAGTGTGAGCGACGTGACAACACAACAAAGACGGAAATAGAATTCCTTGTTCCGTGAAATTTTCGCCCTGTTTGTGACAAAACGAGACGCGGAGAGTTGACTCAGAAAAGTTCCGCTCGTCGTCGTGGGCTTGGCCGCCCGCCAGGCGACTCTCTCCGCCGCCGACGCCCATAGATTGTAAAACGGTGGGTTATATATTCTCTTTGATAGATTGGTCCATTTCGATATCAAAACAATAAATAGGTCCAATAGTGTGCACGAACGGCAATCATCATATCAGCCGAAGAACGTCAACTGCTGGACATAGACCTCCCCCAAGGATTTCCACGACGACCGGTTCTGCGCTACCCGCATACAGCGGCTTCCCGCGACCTTCACTAGGTCATCGGCCCACCATTTTCCGGTGCGCGGTCGCCACTCGAGAACTTTACTGCCCCAACGGCCATCTTTTTTTTGCGAACGGCAATTGGTTGTATTAAATTATTCTTAACAAAATTCAAAACAGAACTTACAACACCAACAAACAGATTACCTTTGATTAATGTTCATTCCAATGGTAAAGCTCTCGAGTATCGACAGCGCACCGGAAGACGTTACGTAGGAAGGCCTCCCACTGGGTGGACCGACGACCTGGTGAAGGTCGCAGGAAGCCGCTGGATGCGGGCAGTGCAGTAGGGCCAGTCGTTGCGGAAATCCTTGTGGGAGGCCTGTGTCCAGCAGTGGGGACGTCTTTGGGCTCGTATGATGATGATGATAAATTGTGATACATGATCATTGTTGCAATAAGTAGGTATGTCCACTTGGTGTCAACTGGGCCCGCAGAGCACTGAGCCCGCAGGTTCAGTTACCCACTTCGTTTTTATTGGCTGACCGATAAAAACGAATGTATACAAACCTAGATATTGAGTTAGGTTTTGTACTTTGAAACATGAAGGACTTCCATGAACCACAGGTTAGGAAACTTCTATTTAACACTTTGGTTAGAAGTAAATTGGAAACCAGTGTGTGTGTATGTAACCCCATGAAGCAAGATATAGACTCTTAATTAGGAAGGTGCAGAAAGCTTTCTTCCGCTACTTGTATATATAAGAGGGAGTATGGATATTATCCATTTCTCTATCCAACCAAGTTCCTACCGGGCACGGTAGGCATGAACTCCCTCGAATGCAGAAGAACTATGAGAGAGTTATTCTGTGCTCTTAAAATATTGAGAGATGTAGACTGTCTCAATCTACACTAGCAGCTGTGTCGACTGTACGTCCCTGACAACTACGTAAGGCGGCGAAACACTCGTAATCGAAATTTATTTGCTGAGTCGCACACCAGCGCGTGCGCAGTCCCCGCCGCAATTTGCCGGATGATTACTGCTTTGAATGCATCTCATAACCATTGCCCTGAAATTGATTTGTTTGTGGATTATTATATCAGCTCATATACGTCCCCACCGAGGGGCTCGAGCCTACCCTGAATCAGGGCGATTAGGCCTTAGTCGACCACGCGGGCCCAGTGCGGGTTGGTCGACTTCACACACAACCTGCGAGTTTCTCCGCAGGCGTGTGCAGGTTTCCTCACGTTTGTGGATAGTTGGAATAAAATAGTGCGTGATTGTTTGAGTTTTTGTGAGCGTGACGTATGAATGATATTCTTTTTTTTCTGTCTTAAACCTGTGATAGATAATAATTATTTATTTTGTGTGTAAGTAGTGTAATAAATACATCGTCATCTAATCTAATCATCTAATCATCAAACTAATCTTAGTAGTGTAATGAATTAATTTTATGTTCAGAATGTATAATGTTAATAATTGTTATTGGGGTACACCCGTTGTTATTGAAAAAAATTTGGCATGCAGGTAGTCTGTGTCACAAGGAAGGACATAGGCTACTTTTTATCCCGGGAAAATAGCATAATCCGATGCAGTTCCTGAGGGAACTAAAAAAATACTCTTTTTTGGTTAATTTCTTTTACATCCCAACGGAACAATCTTGTTGTTTTTTTTTTGCACAGAGATGGTGGGAAACGACATAATTTACTAATCACCCTTAAAGAGAGTCATAAAAATGATGTCCACGCGGGCGAAGCCGCGGGAAAAAGCTAGTAATAATATAAATGTGAAAATGTGTTTGTTTCCTTTTCACGCTTTAACACCTTGACCAATCTTAATGAAATTTGGCATGCAGGTAGCCTGTGTCACGAGAAAGGACATACCAAGGCTACTTTTTATCCCATGAAAACAGCATCATCATCATCATTACAGCTCATATACGTCCCCACCGAGGGGCTCGAGCCTACCCTGAATCAGGGCGATTAGGCCTTTGTCGACCACGCGGGCCCAGTGCAAAAACAGCATAACATAAAACAGCATAGTCCGATGCAGTTCCTGAGGGAACTGAAAATATACTCTTTTTTGGATAATTTATTTACCATCGCAAATGGAACAATGGATTGTGTCATTTTTTGCACAGAGATGGTTGAGGGGGTGGGAAATGACATGATTTACTAATAAGCATATCCTGACATAGTTCCCGAGGGATTTGGAGAAAATTCATGTCCACGCTCGCGAGTCGCTTGCGGCTCGCGCACCGCGCACCCTCTGAGCCAGTCATAAAAACGATGTCCACGCGGGCGAAGCCGCGGGCAAAAGCTAGTGAATAATAAATAATGAATATTTTTTATTGTTCATAATCGGGAAACCGCTGGGTGCGGGCAGCGCAGGTCCGGTCGTTGTAGAAATTCTTGGGGGAGGCCTATTTCCAGCAGTGGACGTCTTTCGGCTGATATGATGATGATGACAATGAGGATGCTTTACTTGTAATATCCAGCTGTTTCCCACGCACGACCTTCACCAATATGTAATACTAGCGGTTGCCCACGGCTTCGCCCGACAAAATCCCATTTTTTGCCGTTCCCGTGGAAAATTCCCAAAATCGTTTCTTAGCTGATGCCTACGTTATAATTGCTATATACATGCCAACGTGCGTTGATAGATCGGTCAGTCAGTCATGGTTACCTTTTATATACAGGATGTAACAAAATTGGTGTAGTTCCCGTTAACCGGGGCTTCTACTTATCAAAATGAACAACTTTTGTTCTACAAGTTTGCAGAGTTCGCAAAAAAAATAATTAAATTCTATACAAAACGATCAGCTGGTAGACCAATTTTGTGCATTTTTGTACGGAGCGTCTAATTTTAATTGCCAACTGACTATGGGCTCCTTGGGAAAAGTTGTTCATTAAGATGAGGAGAAGCCCCAGTTAACGGGTCCTACACCAATTTTTTACACCCTGTATAGTTACAGACTGTGCTGGAGCGAATCAATCGTGTATTAGGTACTAGTTCAGTGTTTTCTGATATCGATGGTCAAAACACACGAAACTCCATTTTCTTAAGTCATCCCTAGTGGTTGTATGGATGTCTCATCAATCATCCATAAGTGATTGATTCCGTGTTTTTTGTGCACTTTTATGAATAAACTCGATACTTTTTAAGTTCTGGCTTTTATATTACTTTGATATGATACGAGTATAAGACCAAAGTATATATATTAGTACTTATATACAGTATGGACACTCCCTGCCGCTCTCTAGATTGCGACCTCACGCCCTCGTCACCCAATTTGGTACAGATTGGTTACAGTTTGGTGGTCGAACGTATAGGTTTTCGCCGCCATTTTGTTTGTTCCGACATTCCATTTTTGAAATGTCATTTCTGGCCCGTTGTATGAAGTGTCCAGGGTGTGATAAGACGTAATAGATTCTTGACGTGTATTTATTTTTGGTATGTGTTGATTTACTGACGTAGACCTCCCCTTATATATAGCATATCTCTGGACGTAGAGAAATTACTTGTATTAATTAACCACGAAAGTATCGGTCGAACTACTAGGAAAAATTAAATTTGTGTGATCGAATTAAGAGGATTTTACAAAGTCTCGTGGTTCGATCGATCGGACTATATGAACTTTAAAATTCCCGTTAGTCCGATAGTAGGACTACAAGACATTGAGAAGTACTTATTGTCCGATCAATCGAGCCAGCGGTAAAAAAAAAAAACGTAGTCCGATTGATCGAACAAGCCGATCGGAGCATGCGGTGTAAGGTTTTTTTTTATCTATTCTAATTTGATAATATTATTTTAATTTTTAAATTATAAAATTTTTAACGCAATGTATGTTGCTTAGAAATAAATGAACTTGAACTCTGGCTGCACGTCAAGTCGGGGCTGGTGGAAGTTGCAGGCATAGTGGAGAACCACAACTGTCAACGAATTGACGTGATTTTTTACATAAAAAAAAAACATTAAAGAAAGTAAAAAACAAGCTTTTAAAGCACATCAAACTAAAAAGTGAAAAAGATCATTATTGTTTTCAGCTTTTAAGAATTATTTTTCACTTTTTTGTTTGATGTGCTTTAAAAGCGTGTTTTTCAGTTGTTTTTACATACAATTTATTTTTAAATTGTTAGTTTAGGATAATGAGATAAACTTATAATATTGTATTGTCTTTTGATTATTGTTAAATGTACAAAGTTTGAATTAAATCTGTCCGTTTAAAGTGGATCAAAATCGAGTGCAAAGGAGTCGGTTACAAACATACATACATACATACAGGTGAAGCTAATAAAAGCGTGATAAAAAATTGTTGACGGGGTGGGAAGTGACTTAGAGTGCCAATCAGAATAGCCCGATAAAGTTATTCAGGGATATGAAGTAAACTCATGTCTACGCTCGCGAGCCGCTTGCGGTTGGCGCACCCTGAACCCTTAAAAACAGTCATAAAACAATGTACACGTGGGCGAAGCCGCGGACAAAAGCTAGTTAATAATAATACCCAGTTTACACCACTAGGTGCGCCCAATACAAGGATTGTAACATTATACCGCAACCCTTCCTACAAGCCGTGAAATTGGATGGCGTTAATCGATTAATACCGTCATTGGATCAGCGCTAGGGATTTTACGATACTGTTGTGGGAGCCTAGGCCCTAGGTAGATACTTACATGAAATGTAGGTATTTGAGTTTGTGCCGAAAGGTTTTTTATTGTAATAACTAGATTTTGCCAGCGGCTTCGCTCGCTTGAACATAGTTTCTATGACTGTCTTCGAGCGGCTCGCGAGCGTGGAAAAAAGTAGCCTATAATATGTTAATCCAGGTCGTAAGCTGTCTACCTACCAAATTTCAGCCAGATATGTTCAGTAGTTAGTTAGTTTTCGCGTGAACATAGTTTTTATGTCTGTCGTGCTGTCGAGCGTGGGAACTGAGTAAACTCTAGATCCCTTGGGAACTATGTTGGGCTATTCTAATAAGTAGTCAATTAGATAATCAGTATTAATTAGCACGTCAATCCTTCGCTTCATTTTGACGTGACATAAATTAAAAAAGAAGAGAGAGTTAATAGCTATCCCACGGGAACCACTTAAGAAATCGGGATAAAAAGTAGCATATATGTTAATCCAGGACCTAACCTATATGTGTGCCAAGTTTCATCCCGATCCGTCTAGTGGTTGAAGCGTGAAAGAGTAACAGCAGCGGGCGGGCAGGGGCGGATCCAGGATTTCAATTTGGAGGGGGGGGGGGCATTCTGACAATGTTCGGACGGAGCTAGGTTTACAATCACAAGTGAACAAAAATATATTTATACAAAGAATGTTTACAAAATAAAGTTAACGCGCCTGGTCCACCTCGCCACACTCCACCTCGAAAGAGTAACAAACATCCATCCATACATACAAACTTTCACATTTGTAATATTAGTAGGATAATAGGATATAATAGGATTCCGTTAGGATATAGCACCCGAAGAAGAATAGGCCTCAGTAACGTAAAATGATAGTAAAGATATAAAATTCGCCCGGTTGCGGTAATTTCAGTTTTTATACAATAAATTGTGTAACAAAATTTTTGCTTATCATCATAATGAACAATTTTTGCTGAAATAGCAAAAATAAAATTACTCTTCATTCAAATCGTTTAGGGTTCAATCAATTTTTTTTTTCGTTTTTTTTGTGCATGTTTAGTATGATGAGTAGAAGCCCCAGTTAACGGGACTTACACCAATTTTGTTACAGTAGTTTAGTTATTACGAGTAGTTCTACACATAGCATTTGTACATATTTTTGTGATCTCTAAAACCCTTTTCATTTTGATATCCCACTCGATGGGTTTGGAAGAAAATATGGCGCTCAAATAAAAAAAAACAAATTTACTAAGTGACACTCGAGCCTTAAGACGAATCTAACGACATATCTACAATTTATTAAAATTATTTCTTTCGTTTAGTATAGATACGAGGGAACATAGGAACGGGCCGACGACCTGGTGAAGATCTCGGGAAGCCGATGGATGCGGGCAGCGCAGGACCGGTTGTCGTGGAAATCCTTGGGGGAGGCCTTTGTCCAGCAGTGGACGATTTTTGGCTGATATGATGATGATGATGATAGGAACGGTCATACATACATACAAGTCAAATACATAACCCTCCTTTCGGACTTCATCGTATTCGGTTAAAAATAAAACATTGGTTTTTCGTAAATTTTATAATATTTAGAAGTGCCTGCGATGCCGGCGCCGGTAGTCGACTCAGGTGCCGGCGCGGCGGGCGCTGCTGTACTAGCAAGTAATATTAGGTATTCTTTGGTACTAGGTTCTAGCGGCTCAAGGGCGCAAGAGGCACGTGCCAAGAGATACTTATAAGAGTTATAAGTAAGACAAAAGAGAGAGAATATTAAGTAAGATAAAAGATTGGACTAGATATGAGCGAGCGATAATAGATTCGTTAGGTTTGATCATAATACTGTCGAGGGTGCGGCCCCTGGGTGGCGGGCAGGGGCGGATCCAGGATTTCAATTTGGGGGGGAGGGGGCATTCTGACAATGTTCGGACGGAGCTAGGTTTACAATCACAAGTGAACAAAAATATATTTTTACAAAGAATGTTTACAAAATAAAGTTAACGCGCCTGGTCCACCTCGCCACACTCCACCTCGCGCCACCCATCCATCATTTCCGCATCATTATTACTGACTTTATTAACTAATTTCAAGGTAATTCCATTAAAGATTAAGTGTTGTAAAGGATATATTTTTCTGTTATTTATATTTCTGTTTGGTCAGTTGCTCACTTAGTATTTCAGTCGCTTATTTAGTATTTTAAATTGTATTTTTGCACAATTGGTGAGCCCATAGCATCATCTCACTCGATGTAAGGGGCAATGATGCCAAAGATGGAAGCGGGCTTACCAAGATCCCCAACGCAATGGGGAACTGGCTGGCTATCGTATCTTCAAGCCGAAACACATCATAGTTGTTGGAATTGATGTTTGGCGGCAAGGCTTAGATAAGATGGTGGTAGCTAGCCAGGCGGACTTAGAAAATGCCATTCCACCAACCAAACCAAGTCTCACAGAGTTAGACTCCGCTGGGAATCGAATCCGCGACCTCTTGGTGTGAAGCTAATGGACTAAGCCATTACGCCACGGAGGTGGTTGTTTGCCGTTGTTTTAAATCTCGACTAGCGACAGTGTATCTACTGCCAATTTCCAAAGGCGATATTTTTGGGTTCCGGCGCCGGCAGCGGAGCTACTACCTACATATATATTTATAGTATCCTTTTAGAAGCTGTGATCGCTCCTCGAGTTATTGGGTGTGAATTGCGATCATAAATGAATCGAGAAATAACAGTATTCAGTTAGCGAAATTCAAATTTAATTTTAAACTAGGATTTCGCTAACTGAATACTGTTATTGTGCCGATCGATCGATATTGATTTCGAGTCTATTGATGCTTTACAAAAGCACTTCGAAGTGGACTCGTTGTTAGTTTAATGAAGAGCTCGCGTCGTCGTCATTGTGAAGGTGTTTCCTATAATTCGTGTACATCGTCGGAAAATAGACAATTGCTACATTGTAGTATATTCTTTTTATTATTATTGACCTACTAGAAGCAGAGTTGGAAAAAAAAAACAGTTTTTTATTCAAAAAGAACAAAACATTATTTTTAATTAACAAACCTAAGAAACTTGTTTTAAATCAATTCTTTGAAATTGTTTGTTTTAAGTGGTTTAAGCATGATTTAAACAATGTTTTTAACACATTTTACTATTTAATTGATGTTGTTTTTATGTTAAATAATTTGTTTTAAACAGGTCTGTATTTTTTCCACTGTTTTAAACAAATGTTTTAAATGGCCCATAAAAAATGTTATAAAAGAGTTGTTACATAACTGTATGGTCTGTGTACACTAAAAAAATTAATATATTTTTATGGCTAGTTTAAAACTTGTTTAATACAAAATGTTTTATTATTAGTTCTAAACAGGTCTGATTTTGTCCAGTGTTTTAAACACTTGTTTTAACCATTGCCAACCCTGACTAGAAAGTATGTATTTTGAGTGGTTTTTCTGTAAATTATTAAAATGTAAATAAGTGCGTTTTAAATTGAATAATTAAGCAAGCTAGCTAGCTTATTCGTTAACTAAAGGCAGTAACTTTGTTTCGATATAAGTAGATCTCCATTTTATATAATTAAAAAATGCAATTTTATTTTTAGGGGTACCTCCCATATTATGTGTCACTTCAATCAATAAACTTGTTTTTAAGGTAAAAGACGGAAAACAAGTTTATTGATTAATAATGGATTCCTGTTTCGTTTTTTAAAAAAAGTAATGCGATACCGACACAGATATACGTCATCCGATTATCGATATAAAACTATTTTAAAATCGGTTCTTTGGTTAACAAATGAATCAAATACTACGACTGTATGGGATTTATAAACTCCAGCGGGCTCATTAGGCGAGGTATTGATTGGAACAGGTGTCTCTGTCTTTTTCTTTACGTGTAAAGAGTAAAGAAAATAACCACACTTTTTCCCTTTTTAATAGTTTTTCGTTTCAATCAAAAACTACAATGAAAGTACAAAAAATAATAACATTACTCACTTTGTATTATCATAACAAATATTGTTCTATATTTTTTAAAATTTATATTTCAAAATATTAGTCAATACTAGAGTTGAAAGTAACGGTGTAGACCTTATCTTTGGGATTTTTTTCTATCATGCCAAAACTGTTCAATCGTGTATCTAATAGCTTTTGACTTTACGGAACATCATCTAAAATAATTGGTATTTTTTCAACCTTGGGTTTTCTATCGTTTAGGAGTAATTGACGTCAAAAATAACTAAAATCTGTAATATTACCACCTTAAACTAGTTCATCGTGGTATTTCTTCGTAGTCGTACTTCTCATTTTACGGTTTGTTTTGTACAGACTACGTTAATTATGATGTGTGCTTCGGTAATTTGTTCCTAGTGTAAATTCCGAGTATTTGTAGCTTTTCGGTCGCGACTAAAGGCGGTATAAATTCACTGCCTACAGACATAAGGCTGTCTGAATCTCTAAGCATCTACAAAAGCAGACTTCTGGATCATTATTTCAAAATCTGCAATTATTCCTAACCTTTCCTATTCTATTTTAGTGTAACTTGTGTTCCTCCTAGTTTATCTTTATGCATTCTTTGTGTGTATAAATATATTGATATACAGAATGTAACAAAATTGGTGTTGGTCCCGTTAACTGGCGCTCCAACTCCAACTCACCATACTGAACAACTTTTGATTTATCACTTTTCTGAAATCGCAAAAAAATGTTTACTTTACATAGAAATCGATCAGCTGATCGACTAATTATGTGCGTTTTAGTATGGAGGGAGGGTCTATTTTTTTGAGAATTGATTTATTTCCTTGGGGAAAGTTGTTCAGTATGATGAATAGAACCCCCAGTTAACGTGTCCTACACCAATTTTGTTACACCCTGTATATTGTCATAGTATATACAGTAGGACCTCTATAAGTCGAAACCCAAGGGAGGCGCCAAAAAATTCGAGTTATAGAGTTTTCGACTTATGGAGGATTTCGACTTAGGAGGATTTTAATTCGACATATAGAGGTTGAGATTCATTCGTATAAATTTTGAGTTAGAGAGGTAAAATATATAAAAATTCAAGTTGCAGAGGTGACACACATATTTTTATAAATCAACAGTTTACGTTTTACAGCACTCATGTTTTAACAATTTTATTTGTAAACTGTTGTACAAATTGATGTATGTGTATTGCAGTAGAACCAAACTACTTCTGTCAATATTTCAGTCGACAACAAATGACTTGCTTCGCCAAAGTTCAAATGAAATGAAAAATAATAAATTAAACACCTGACACCAATCAAGCAAACACGTGTTAACGTGAGTAATAAATTCGTGGTCAGGTTCCAGCGGTTAATAAGACCTAGCTGACGGATATTTGTAATGAAATGGAAAATATTCAATTTAATCAACAATTTTTAATGTTAATCATTAGTTTAATACATTTTCTATAAAATAATAAACAAAAAATGCATTTTTTTACCATAAACAAAAACAAAATTAACCTTTTAAAAAACGTTACAAGTAGGCCTTATTTTGCTATGGTAGGGTAATAAGGCCTACTTTACCATAATTAAAATAATATATTCGTTATATTATTGTTTAAATATCTTTGGTTATTTAAGATCATTAATCACAGAATTGTTGTTTCATCTATGTGATTTGATGTCAAATCCCTTATTACCGGACAGGGCTTATTACCTGAAGGTACCTTAATCCTATTTATTGTATACTCCTTTGTTTTCTAAGCAACAATGGTGTACTTACATTGTCGGCAAATTATTAAAGTCGGTAACTTATTTTTCTTAGAACTGTATAGGTAATAAGTTCCAAATAATCGAAATGTAAATGTTGTAAAATAAAACATTGCTATGTTCGAGATACAGAGGTCCAATTTAATTTTTCGAGTTATAGAGGGAAAATATGTACCATAAAGGCTTGCAGGGACTCACTAATTATTTCGACTAATAGAGGGTTGAGATTTCGAGTAATGGAGGTTTTGGTGTTTGAAGGGAAGGGAACAAGACATTATTTCGAGATCTGGAGGTTTTCAACTTATCGAGGTTCGACTTAACGAGGTTCTACTGTATATTTATATATGTCTGTATATATTTATTTATGTATTTGTAATTTATCTTTATTATTACGTATTAATTTTTAATTGCACATGCACCCACCCGCTATCGTTTCACTTTCTCGTCTCCTCCATTCACTAAAGGTTGCCTGGAAGAAATCGCTTAAAACGATAAGTCCGCCTTTGCATATCATTGTATATTTGGCTAGTTAATATATGTTTTTCATTTCTGTATATTTGGTGTGCAATAAAGGATATTTATCTTATCTTATTTTAAAGTTCTAACGACGCGAAGCACATTCGCATCCGCCGGAAACTCGCCTTTATTTTGTAAAATAATAATGTACTCGTAAGATGTATAAACTGACTGCCTATGTCCAGCAGTGGACATCCTTCGGCTGATGAAGATGTATCTTGTTTCAGGTACGTATAGACGTGTTAACTGTGCAACGAACTGAAGATGTGGCGCTATAAGGTCAAGTTATCAAGATTTGAAGGTAGGTTCGTAAGCTAACCTTAAAAGCGTATTCACAAAATCGTTTCCCATACACACTTAAAATTGTTACTTCTTGAAAATCGATGGGCCGATTCTAATCATGAAACATGTCACATTTTATACGCAAGTCATGAAATTCTAGTTTGTGGATAGATTGATGATAGATTCAAAAAATTTGTGTTGTCACTAAATAATAGAGGTTTATGGTTTAATTCGCTTATCTTTTTTAAATTTTATTTTAGATATTCGAAAATGTAATCTATACAACAACTAGAATTTTAGGACTTGCTTATGTGTATAGGTCCAGTGTTGCAGTTAGTTCAACTGCATTAGGGCTGCATCACAACTGCGCAGCTAGCTTGCAGTCAGTGTGCAGTTGATAGGACTGCACGCCGGCTGCAAGTGAACTGCGCTGTCGGTAGGCAGTTTCGATGCAGTTGGCCTAACTGCAACTGAACTGCATCCAAACTGCGAATTTGCAGTTGGCTTAATTGCAGTTGAAATGCAGTCCGCGTATCTGGACCCTAATCGATTAATCTAGCAGTAAACTAAATTGTAAAGGAAATTGTATCTTCTTACACCTGTACAAGTGTTACTCATCATATTTGGAGTAAAAACAATGAACATTTCAAATTTTGTTACATTTGTAAAAGGTTTTTTTACATTCTACAATTTCTTTAGAGCAGTATACCATTAATATGTTTTTTGCATGTCAGTCATTGTCCACAAACATGAAGGAACGTATTCTAAAAGCGTCATTAGGTTTTAATAGGTATAATTAAGCTCAGTAATTGCGCCTTTTTTATTGTAAGCCAGTAATTAAACAAAAGTATCTACTCAGCTGGTGTTACGTTGAAGATAGTTTGAATGCCTACACTATAGAGTTAAAAATATATCGACGCCCCCACCGAATAAAGGCGTAATCGAATAAAGTCAATTTTACAGGAGAGCCAAAAAACCGTAAAATTGATCTACCTACTTTTCTAATTACTTCTAGCATTAGTTATGTATATTGAAAGATGGGTAAAAAAATAATGTTTCTTTCTGTGTACTTGATAAATGCCGATTCTAATCAGAAAGAGAGATATTCAAGAAAAAACATATTACATTTTTATTCATCTACCATTTCAAAAATATTTTTTTTGTAAAAAAATTTACGCCTTTATTCGGCTACAAGAGCTTATGAAACAGAAACGCATCATTAGTTTGCATAACTTTATAAGCCAAATTTTTCATAGATACCTGACGTGCAAGAATACTTTACGCCTTTATTCGTCTATTTTTTTAATGAAACTCGATTCGTATTGTTACTTAACAACTTTGTTCGTTAACTTGATTGAAAAATATATATTGCGTAATAACTGTTTACGCTTATTGTGGAAGGTAAATAGTAACTGAAAAAAGACGCAGAAAAATGAAAATATATTTATTAATTATATTAAATCAATAGTTAATCAAACTATTTACTGATCTATGGCTACATAATAATCAAAAATAATGTGTTGTAGTGGTAAAAAGTTTAAATTTGTATCAACGGCGCTGATATTTATGAATTATTATGATTTTTATACACTTTTTATTCAGAAGTCGAAAATGACTAATAAATTTGATATTAAGTGATAAAACTAAGTAAAAGTGATATAATATTAATATTTAATAATAAAGCTAACTCAAAAAATCTCCTTTTCTGTTATTTTCATCTAAATAACAATATAATCTTCCCTTAACTTACACTATTTTTGGTATTTCTGATAGGAACTTAGTACTTTAAAATTGTTGGTTCTAAATCACAGTAAAATTATTAACTTAATAAAATCTCTCTATCAAAGTTTAGACATTACCATCAACTTAACAAAAAACATCAACTTCTCATACTTATCATGATTAACAAACAAATAAAATTTAAAAATCCAACCTCTTTGGAGCTATGATTCTTAAGAGTTGGCATTTACATAGTTTTTAATTATTGGTATTATTAATACTCACTATGATTAAAAATAAAATTGTTAATTTACTTAAAAATAAGTTTAGTTTAGATTTTGTTTATTATAGTAAACTTTTTAAAAATAAACGTTAATTATTAATGAACAGAAATAAAATTAGAAAATAAGTCAACCTCTTTGGTTGGAGCCATGGTTCTATAATTGATATTAGCATAGTTCTTAATTACTTTTTTGGTATTTATTAATATGATTAAAAATTAAACTGTAAATTAACTTAATAATAAGCAGTAGTTTAGATTAGACCGATGTTTATTCTGAGTCACCCGCATCATTTACCTGGTCAGTTTCCGCTGAATTTTGGGGATTCAGATTATTGTAAAAATAATGATATGCCGATGGTATTGCTCCAGCGCTGTAAAGTTCCATCAAATCGTTGTATAATGGCCTTGGAACCGGGATTGGATCTGTATATGCAGGGATCAATGTGACAACTTCTTGTGTGTTAGAGTTAGTACCCCTGCGACGGCGGCGAGAAGACACTTTGTTTGTGGTCAATGTTTTGGATTCGCTTCCAGCCAGAATACTGTACTTGTATGTTATTTGGTCTGGATTGGTGTGCTTAATGTTAACTTCTTTTACTCTAGACCAAAATACTTTCTGATTATCATCGTCTTGGAACCAGTTCACATCAGGCTTGTTGACCAATTGTTTAAAATCATAAAAGTCTGATTGCATCATTTCTTTGACTGAAAATTTGTCGCCTTCTACTTTAGCATTCGAAATGATGCAATACATTTGTTCCGGGGTGTAGATGACGTGGTTTTTTTTTTGCCCTTTCGACACAAGCATGCATTGTATCGCCCTCTGACTGACTGTGGCCTTTCTCGAAAAATCGGTGGCAAATATCTATCCCAAAAAGTCTGCTAGCATGCTGGAACATGGCAAACACAAACCTGTTTCTATTCTGTCCGGCACATGAGTCAGAATAGAAAGATGCTTCGACTTCGCCCTCTACCCCGCTATATCATAAACCTGGAAGTCTAGCGTATCTGGTAGATATACGAGAGGGGATGCCCCAACGGCCTACCGTAACTGGTCCTTGTCTTCACCTTATGGTGTTGGCAGGAATAGCAGCCCTCACTTTATGACCTAGCTGTCGGTGAGTGGGGACGCTATATCATAAACCTGGTAGTTTAGCGTATCTGGTAGATATACGAGAGGGAATGCCCCAACGGCCGTCTGTTCTAAGAGCTAAGTGCCCCGCACACTGCCATTTAAGTTTAGCAATTCTGAGATCTAAGTGTTACTTTGGTTCTTCTACGGATCTCCTCGTTTATGATTCGATCACGCAGAGAAATTCCGAGCACAGCCCGCTCCATTGCCCTTTGGGTGACCCTGAGCTTTCTTATGAGGCGCATAGTAAGCGACCATGTCTCAGTTCCGTATTCCATCACTGGTAACACACACTGGTCGAAGGCCTTGGTCCTAAGACGTATCTGGGACGTAAAGGTATTGCGAAGCTTCCCGAACGCTGCCCAGCCGAGTTGGATTCGACGATTAATCTCTTTCTCGCAGTAGGACCTACCCAACTGGAGTTTTTGTCCCAGGTACACATATTCGGTAAAAACTTCGAGTGTAGAGCCTCCAACCTTCAGAGGAGTAGGTATCGAGCATTGTGCCTAAGTCGTCCATAGTCTCAGCCATGACCACGATATCGTAAGCGAATCGAAGATTGGTGATGTTCTCGCCGTTGATATTGATGCCGAGTCCACCCCAGTCCAAAAGCTTAAAGACATCTTCCAGGGTGGCAGTGGACAGTTTCGGAGATATAACGTCTCTCTGTCTCACCCCTCGCTGCAGCCGGATAGGTTCCGAGTTTTGATCCTGAAGGCTAACCGACATAGTGGCGTTTTCATACAAACACTGTACCTCGATATATCGATAGTCAATTTGGCATCACTGGAGAGACTGTAATGTAACACAGCCCAAGTTTCGACCGAATCAAAGGCTTTCTCATAGTCCAGGAACGCCAAGAATAGTGGCCGATTGTAGTCTTCGGTCTTCTGTATAATCTGCCGCAGCGTATTTATGTGTTATATGGTACTAAAGCCTTTTCGGAAACCCGCTTGTTCGGGAGGCTGGAAGTCGTCAAACCTGCGTGCGAGACGATTCGTAATGACTCTCAAAAACAGCTTTGAGTAGGGTATTATCACCCTTTTTGAAGAAAAGCACGACCACACTTCTGTGTTATGCCTTTGGCGTTTTTCCCACAATTGTAACGGAATTAAATAACTTCTGAAGAGCTTTAAGTACCGGTGTTCCACCTGCTTACAGAAGTTCAGCCGTAATTCCATCATCACCCGGTGCCTTATTGTTTTTGAGCTGTTTGAGAGCCATTCTAATCTCGTACAGCCTGACGTCTGGGATATTTTCTGTATAGTTTCGGGTTAGTCTGGCTCTTGGGTCCTTAGCCAGATCGCTGACAGGCAGACGTGTGGTCGTGTTCAATTGTCCGTAGAAGTTCTCAACTTCTTCCAGCAACTCAGTCTTAGACGATATGATCCTGCCATCTTCAGTCTTCAGCTTGGTCAGTTGGCTTTGTCCAACAGACAGATCTTTCGGTACACTTTTAAGCGTTTGTTGTGCTCAATAGCCTCTTTAATACAATTTGTGTTATACTGTCGCAAATCGCGTGTTAGAGATTTAGAGATCGCCTGTTTAGTTGCCGAAACTGAGTAATAGTGTCTTCAGAGAACTGCAGAACTAATCTGCGTCTTTCTTCCATGAGGTTGCTGGTGAAGTCCGAGATTTTTTGGTTTTGTTTGAAAGGAGAGTTTTAAAAATCTTAGACCCGACTCTTTGGACAATTTCCACGAACATGTCATTATAATCGTCAATATTCTCGCAGTCTCTTAGGCACTCGAAGCGATTGTGTAGCTTGAGCTGAAAGCTCTCAGGGTCTTGGAGTTGGATGGGCGCTGGTCGGAGCGGAGACTTTATCAGTCGACATCTTTCCAGCTTGGTCTTTAGATTCAATGTGCCTCTTACCATTCGGTGATCGCTTCCTGTTTTTACTAAGTTGATCACAGAGACATCATTGTATATTCGTCTTCTCGTCGACAAGATGAAGTCAATCTCGTTCTTCGTTACGCCATTGGGATGCAACCATGTCCACTTCCGCTGTTTAGGCTTTTTTAAGAAGGAGTTCCCTCCATCTCCATAAAGTCGAATACATACTTGACCTATTTATTTGTAATATTGTTAACGTTAAGTACTCGTCACAATCACTGATTGATAAATAACATCGGAGATGACAATAAGGGAATCAATACCTAGACAATACCTACCTAACGTAGACGTATGGTGTTGGCTACTTCGGCACGTTTTGGGTACCCACGAAACTCTAAAGTACCTATGTACCTACCTACGAAATTATGCTGCAAAAAAACTTCTGTCATAGCACTAAACTTGTACAGTCAGCTGACGAATTACCTGACACCTCCCGCTCGAAGCCGAGGAAATTTTCTCAGTTGATTATTTATTTTTACATAAGATTTTATATACTTATACAGCTTGTTAACCTGCTAATTATACGAAATTTCATGATAAAACAAAAACAAAAAACCGCTCAAAACCGAGAAAACTTCACTGGTTTTGAGCGGGGGTGGTCAAGTAATTCGTCAGCTGACTGTACAACTATTTTAGGGCCAAATAAACATCTGAAATAAACATTACTTACCTTTTTTGTCAAGATCCTGATCATTTTGCTTTTCCATATTTAGTTTGCGACGACATTTTCGAGGTCTTTGCGAGCTACGCTTACGTTGAGTTGGTACTATTTCCGGAGAAAACATTATAGTTATTCCGCTGGTTCACTCACATTTATAGGCAACTAATCACTCCGCCGGCACGACGCAAACTGGCTGTGCGAGCAGCCAATCGAAACGTTAAGCGTGTGACCTTGATGCAACGTTATAGTGCTACCCACCGCGCCACCGCGCCGCTCCGCGCAATACTTTAATACCATTTCAACTATCAACTGCTTTGAACGTAATCGGTGAATACAAAATTATTTGGATGCTTGATGATTGGTAAGGTACTCTTACTACGTACAATATCTAAAAATGGTATGGTATTGACGTTTTGCTTTCTAACATGATATTTTTGTCAATAAGGTATAAAGCGGCAAAGAAGTTATATGCAAATAAGTAAGACATAATTTTATTGTAAAAAGCTTTGCCTTCTTAATTTATCTTATCTTACATACGAACAAAGGCGTGTAAATCTTTGCGTTACGACTGTGTTCACATTTAACCCGAATAAAGGCGTAAAGCCTCAATGCGTAGTACGAATAAAGTGTCAAAGTGGTTATACGTAACAAAATGAGATACAATTTTACTGTAAAAATTTTTGCTTTATAAGTATATCGCATTTTACATAAGAACAATCGCAAATAAATCTTTGCACCAAAATACTTCGTTCCAGTTTAACATGAATATAGACGTAAAGTATCTGTGCGTTAATGGTTACAAAATATTCAGACGAATAAGTAAGTGATACATGATTGCGCTTTTGTTCTGCTTTTTTCGAGACTTGGTAAAAGTGGTAAGGCTTTATAGCGCCGTTTTTCGTCCACAATAAACGTAGTAAATTTCGATAGAATAAAGTTGTGTTCCTTCCTATTTTAACCGAATTTACAGATAAAATTCCAAAAAAAAATTAGCATATGCGCCTCAGTCTCTGCCATCGAAAAATGCAATCAAATTTTTTTTCGGTAAAAAGCGTTACGTCTTTATTCAGTTGAGGCATCGATATGATAAAATTTTCCTTAAACATTTCTTAATCATCATCATATCAGCTTATATAGGTCCCCACCGAGGGGCTCGAGCCTACCCTGAATTAGGGCGATCGGACCTTAGTTGACCACGCAGGCCCAGTTCGGGTTGGTCGAATTCACACAGAAACTTCGAGTTTCTTGGCAGGCGTGTGCAGGTTTCCTCACGATGTTTTCCTCCACCGTAAGAGTGTCAGATAAACGTATATATGAAACCGAAATTCAACAACACATTGGTATCTACGTGGCAGGATTCGAACCATGACCTCCCGGAGAGGAGGTAGCGGTTTCTTAAAAATTCTCTTGTTTATTTCCAGTTCAAAAAGTGCGTTAATTTTCGGCCGTTAAGTGTAGATTATGTATTTCTATGTATCTTATCTACGAGTATGTGTGTCAACGATCTTCTCTATTGAAACTAAAGTTTCTTCTAACTGGAGGCTTAGAAAGAATCGTTGAAGATTTAAAGAGTTGTTCTGCTCGAATTGGAGAATCTTATCTATAGAAGTTGGCAATATCTCACCTGATGGTGACAGTGATGCCGAAGATAGAAGCGAGCTTATCAAGATTCCGGAACGCAATGGGGAACTTCCTATATCGCAATATCTTCATGCCGGAACACATAATGCTGTTAATATTGATGTTTAGCGGCAAGTCGTAGATAAGATGGTGGTAGCTGGCCAGGCGGGCTAAGAAAATGTTCTACCACGAACCAAACTAAGTTTTCAAAAACTAAACCCCGCTGGGAATTAATCCCGTCACAGATGAGATACTAGTTACTTCGTAATACCGTGAAGCGAGTGGACTAATCACTACGCCACGGAGGGAGTTAAATTGCCGAAACTTAAGTTATCAAAGTTAAGGCGTTGGTTTCAATGATTTCGGTATGTTGGTTATCATCATCATCATCATATCAGCCACAAATCGTCCACTGCTGGACAAAGGCCTCCCCCAAGGATTTCCACGACGACCGGTCCTGCGCTGCCCGCATCCATCGGCTTTCCGCGACCTTCACCAGGTCATCGGTCCACCGCGTGGGAGGCCTGCCTACGCTACGTTTTCCGGTGCGCGGTCGCCACTCGAGAACTTTACTGCCCCATCGGCCATCTGTTCTACGAGGTATGTGCCCTGCCCACTGCCACTTCAGTTTAGCGATTCTGTGAGCTATGTCGGTTACTTTAGTTCTCCTGCGGATCTCCTCGTTTCTGATTAGATCACGCAGAGAGACTCTGAGCATAGCACGCTCCATTGCCCTTTGGGTGACCTTGAGTCTTCTTATGAGGCCCATAGTAAGCGACCATGTCTCAGTTCCGTAATTCATCACTGGCAACATACACTGGTCAAAGACCTTGGTCTTGAAACACTGCGGTATTTGGGACGTGAAGATATTGCGAAGCTTCCCGAACGCTGCCCAGCCGAGTTGGATTCGTCGATTGATCTCTTTCTTGAAGTTGGAACTACCTAGCTGGACTGTTTGTCCCAGGTATACATATTCGTCAACAACTTCCAGTGTAGAGTCTCCAACCTTTAGAGGAGTGGGTGCGACATGTTGGTTACGTAGGTACAGAATTTGTTGATTTCTTTTGTATGGGCGGGCCACAGACTTACTTTGAAGTCTCTTAAATTTTTATTTGATTTTTTCTGCTGCATTGGCAACCTATAATTTAGTATATAGGTATGTAGGTAAATGCAATATTACCCTCTAGCGACAAAGAAGCAAATATAAGGTTATGTGATCGTCCAAAAAACCGACTACGAGATTTTGTCGAAAATACATTATCACTTATAGATACCAAAAAGTGGTCGATAAAAATGTGTGTGTGTGTGAGTGTGTGTCTGTACGTGTATCCTTGATTTGCGGAGACCGATTGGGTTGAAATTTTGAATATAGATTTTTTAATTATATGCCAGAGATAATTTATATTAAGTTTTTCAATTTAATAGTACCTCCCATACAAAAAAGAAAAACATATTTTTTCTCAAAACTTCTTCTTCTTGTCCTTGCCCATATTCCCAGTTCATCTGGGGTCGGGCCTCCTTGTGCAGCGGCGCCATGACCTTCTGTCCCGGGTTGTCATTGGCGAAATATCTTGGGCCTTTAGGTCCCTCTCAACAGTTGACCACCACGTAGCAGGTGGTCTGCCTCTTCCCTTGGGCTGTGTTTTGATGTTGAGCACAGTCTTTACAGAGTAGCTCTCCTCCCTTCTCATTACGTGGCCATACCAGCGGAGTCTCCCTTCTTTCATCTTGTCAGTTATTGGGGCTACCTTAAAGGATCCTCTGACATATTCATTACGTATTTTATCCAAGCGTGTTACCCCACCTGCCCACCTCAGCATTTTCATTTCTGCCGTATGCATTTGTTGTTCGTGCTTCTTTAGTGCAGTCCAACACTCTGAACCATATAACATTACCGGTCTTACGGCAGTCTTGTAGATTTTGCCCTTTGTTTTAATGGGCATCCTGGTATCGCAGAGTACTCCGGATAATGATCGCCATTTCATCCAAGCTGTGTTGATCCTGTGACTTACATCTTCATCGACTCGTGCATCAGTTGTCAGAACCGATCCAAGATACCTGAAGCGAGTGACTCTGGGTATTGCGGTATTTTCAATATTTATATTACAGCCAAGCTGTTCTGTTCCACCCAGGTCACACTCCATATATTCGGTTTTTGTGCGGCTGACACGCAGTCCGTGTCTCTCCAGTTCCCTGAGCCAAATGTCAAAGGTTCTCTGCAGCTCAGACGCTGTTTTCGCTATAAGCACGATATCGTCCGCATACAGCATACACCAAGGTATTTGTGCTTGAAGGCTTCTGGTGACGTAATCCATACTCAAATTAAAGAGAAGAGGACTCAATGCTGAACCCTGATGGACGCCAACTTTAACCTGGAATGGGTCTGTTATACCAGCAGGACTCTTAATCTGTGTGGTTACGCTGTGGTACATGTCTCGTACTAGCGAGACATAGGTCTCAGGTATGTTTTGGGCTCGCATAGCTTGCCACACCAGTTTCCGAGGGACTCTGTCAAAAGCCTTTTCCAGGTCTATAAAACTGAGGTATAGGTTCTCTCTATTTGTCCGGCATTTCTCCATCAGGATTCTGATGGTTTGTATGGCTTCCGTCGTAGACCTCCCAGCTGTGAAACCAAATTGGTTTTCAGTAGCACTGGCTAATAAACTGAGACGAGCGCCCATAACTCGCTCCCAGAGTTTGAGAGTGTGTGACGTTAGCTTGATTCCTCTGTAGTTGTTGCAGTCTGCTACGTCACCCTTGTTTTTGAACAGCGGGCATAGGAAGCTTCTTCGCCATGAGTTGGGTATTTTGGTTTCGAGAAGGATTCTGTTAAATAGTTCTGTGAGCCAGGGCAACGCGTCATCCCGCAGGAGCTTCCAGATATCGGCAGGTACGTTATCAGGGCCAGAAGCTTTATGGAACTCCATTTTACGGAGCGCATTTTTTATTTCTTGCGGATGAATCTGTTGGATAGGCCCCTCCGTAGACGATATTTCTGTAAGATTCTCGGTAGGGAATTCTTCGTTTAGCAAGCCATCAAAATACGTTTTCCACCTCCTTTTTATATCATTATCCGATGTTAATAGCCAACCCTGCTCATCTCTGATATATTTACTGGATTTTATATCAAGTGTTGCCTTGTGCCTCTGTTTGGCTATTTTAAATATTGCGTTTTCAGATAGCGCGTTTTCTAATTTTTCATAAAATTTGTGCCTGGAATGTGCTTTCGCTTGCGCTACGACTGACTTAACTATTGACTTCATTGATTTGTATTCAACGCGGTCTTCCTCAAGGCCAGTTTTCTGCCAGGTCTTAAATACTAGGCGTTTTGATGTTATTATTTGTTTGACGTCATCATTCCACCAGGTGGTGTCTTTTGGTGTCGGTAATCCGCCTCTAGAGACTCCCAAAACTGCCCTTGCCTGGGTTTGGCAGAAGTTTTCGAAATCGAGCCACATTTTGTCCACTGGTTTGTCACTAATGCTATCTCTGTTTAGGTACGCTTTGATAGTATTTAGGAGTTGGGAGCCTTTATTACTGTGAAGTTCCTTCCATTTTATATGCTCAGTACGATCAATGCGCATTTTAATTGGCTTCGGTAGTTGTATTATAGCCAACAGTAGTCTGTGCTGTGAGGTTATGGCCTCTCCCGGTATAACTTTACAGTCCTTGTAGTTCTTCCTCAATGAGCCTGTCGAGATAATGTAGTCTATTTGTGTACTGCATTTGGCGCTTTTGTATGTAATGATATGTTCTTCCTTTTTCCGAAAAAATGTATTAATAATTTTAAACTTGTATTTTGCCGCAAAATTTAAAATGTCCAGTCCCTCCTGGTTTCGTGTGCCATATCCATAGCCTCCGTGCACTTCTGGGTATGCTTCCTTGCTTGCCCCGACGTGCCCATTCAAGTCTGCCCCTATATGGATGAGTTCCTCGCATGGTATGTTTTGCAGCAATTCATCAAAGTCCTCCCAGAAGACTTCTTTTTCGAGTGTAGAGCAGCCTACTTGCGGCGCATATGCTGAGATGATGTTTAGGACCGGCTGGTTATCTAGTGCAATTTTAACTGAGATTAACCTATCGCTCTTCCTCTCAATATTTATAATTCTGTGCTTAAGGTCCCTGTCCAGTATGATTGCTACTCCATTACGTTTTTTGTCTTCTCCGTGGCAAATGAGTTGATACCCATGGCCAATGTCACGGGATTTAGACCCTTTCCATCTCGTCTCCTGAATACAGCAAATATTAATATTCCTATGGTAGAGTATGTCACTGAGTTCTGCACTGCGTCCAGTCATTGATCCAAGGTTCCATGTGCCTAGTCGTAGCCTATTAGCAGTTTTAGTTTGCGAATGGTTGTTCTTGTCAGAAACGTCGCTTTGGGGGAACGCCCTAGTATTGTACTCGCATCTTCTCAGGTTTCTTCTGTTCGCATTCGCATTCGGACTCTTTACGTCGCTTAAGGGGGACGCCCTAACTGTTATCGTTTCTTCTTTTCGTTTTACTGTCATATTGCACAAGGAGAAAAAGTTTTGACTGTAGTTTTACGGCCGGTTGTCACCTGACGCCAAGGCCTTCGTCTTTTCTTCTTAAGACGTGGGTGCCGCCGTTGACTCATTTTATAAAGTTCATCCGCCGCCTTCCCTACTGCGTACTCCAGCCCAAGCACGCAGCATAACTGCAGCCTCTGCTCCGAATATGTCAGAGAAGCCCACAGCCAGGGTTTGATAACGGAGTTTCCTTCTCCGGCCTGTTTGGTCCGCGGGAGGTATTTTATTTCCCTCCTACCCATCAGATATGATATACCCTCCGGGCATTCCCCTATCCGCCACCCGGGGACGTGTCCTTTGGGGTGAAAGGCTCCCCCGAGGAATTTTTTCTCAAAACTGACGCTAAGAATGTTTTTCAAATGTTTGTTATCGACATATTTTGGAAAACCTTAAAATAGTACCTGTCATATAAAAAAAGTTTTAATTTTTTTTCTCCTAAATGGCACTAAGTTTATTTATAAAATTTAAGCAATCGCGAAATCTTAGTCGCACCTATAATAACCTAGTCATTTCTATACTCTTTGCATAAAGTATATGTCTATTAAAACCTAAAAAAGGTACCTGCCATACAAATTGAATAATGTTAGATGCTTCTGCGAGAAGGTATTTACTCCGTGGGTAGTCCAGTTTATTTTTCACTAGCTTTTAAAAAAAGTCTTATAGAGGCTATAACAGCTATCCCACAGGAACACTTAAGAAATCGGGATAAAAAGTAGCCTATATGTTAATCTAGGCCCTAATTTAAATTTCATACAGTTCCGTTCAGCTGTTTTGGCGTGATTGACAAACATCCATCCATCCGAACATCGCTAATCCTACTAATATTATAAATGTGATAATATAATATTAGTAGGATTAGAGATGTAGTGTACCTACCTAACAGAGTTTGATGCCAAAACGAATGATTCATTAAATTAAAATTACCTAGAACTGGGGTGGTGGTAAATTAAATTTTATTTCTGTACCTATTATATTATCCTCTACGTCATTTGTGTTCTAAGAACAGAACACGTAGTTACCTATACTAAATGAAAAGCATTTTTCCCAAGTGAGGGGGTAATTTATCTCGAGAAGTGTCGATGAAGCAACATGTTCTGATGCGTCGTTGTGGTGTCGACGTCGAATCGACGTTTAATTAAGACGGGGCGGCAGACACGCGCTAATTTCGTTTAGTCAGTGTATTTACGTGAGAATTTCAGACTTAGCAGGAGTTACATCAAAAACAAACCAAAACGTGTAACCGGGTGTATTTACATGCAACGGAAACGTTTCCTTTGTTTTTTATTACAAAAGGCGGTAAAGTTTAAATAACTGAAAGCCCACCTAAAGGAAAGTGACCACCAAAGCCTGTAAAATGTTATTCGAAACGGTTAAACTTGACACAGGTCGACCATGTAAATAGTTACGTATACTAAATGAAAAGCATTTTTCCCGAGTGAGGGGGTAATTTATCTCGAGAAGTGTCGATGAAGCAACATGTTCTGGTGCGTCATCGTGGTGTCGACGTTGAATCGACGTTTAATTAAGACGGGGCGGCAGACACGCGCTAATTTCTTTCAGTCAGTGTACTCACGTGAGAATTTTAGACTTAGCAGCGGTTGCATCAAAAACAAGCCAAATCGAGTGTTTACATGCAACACACAAAACGTTTCCTTTGTTTTTTATTGCAAAAGGTGGCAAACTGAAAGCCCACCTAAAGGAAAGTGACCACCAGAGCCTGTAAAATATTATTCGAAACGGTTGAACTTGACACAGGTCGACCATGTCATTCAAATTTATGTGACATTAAAGACCCTTTAATTTTTTTTTATTTTTTTTTTATTCATAATTGGTAAACCCTTGACAACCATCTCACCTGGTGGTAAGTGACGATATTTGTATTGCTTTGACTTAGATTGATTGATACCTCCACGCAAAGGCATTGAATTTCCCTCCTAGGAGAATTTTTCAAAACTCTGTGCCTCCACGCGTTCCTGAGAAAAGGGTCTTGACAGACTGACAGACAGACGGATAACGAAGTGATCCTATTAAGGGTTCCGTACTCGCAAAAGGTGACCAACGGGACCCTATTACTAAGCCTCCGCCCGATGTCTGTCTGTCAGCGGGATGTATTTCATGAACGTATAGGTAGACAGTTGAAACTCTCACAGAGTATGTTTTCCTATTGTCGTTATAACAATAAATAGTAAAAATTAGAAGTAAAAAATTAAATAAAAGACGTATTTTTAAAGGTATTTTAGAGGTATTTTTGATTTAGCTCTATCGTAAAAACAATAAAACATATAAGCGTGAAATAATACAAGGTGTGATACTGAAGTAAGACAAAAATAGTAAAAATAGGCCAAATATGAGCCATACTCGCGCGAACTAAATAAAAAAAAGCATTTTCCTGGCGCTCGCGTTTATGTGTTTTGTTTATAATGTGACTAGGTAACATTGTCACAGTTGTGTTGAGATGTGTGGTGTCACGAAACCTTCAGAGTGCGATTCCAACTCGTACTTGGCCCGTTTTTTTATCTACTTTAAGCCTATTTACTTTTCGTTTTTCCTTTCAAGGAACGGAATCCTAAGAGCATCCTGTACAATATACTTCTCTATAGTGAATCACGTCTTGAACAACCCTGTTTCCCTACTAATGTTAATATTTTTCATTGGCATCAATCGACTACCTGTTTGTAACGCTAATTTCCATGCACGAAGGTGACACCCTATTTACTCTAAGCGAGTCACGCGACCCGGAAGCGCCGACGAAGCTTCCACCACGACTATGGCGATTGGCGTGACATGAAACACTTGCGACGTCGCCTCCACTAAAAATAACTATTTGTCAAGCTTTATCTTTATCACTGTTGAGTCGGAGCTGACATCGTATGGAGTGAAGTAGGGATAAAGTTCAGTGTACTGAAGTGTATGTTGTTGTGAATCGCGCGTATTAGAGTACTAAATATATCAGGGTTATTTAGAAGCTCTGCTCGATTTCTGCATTTTACTGACGAAAGCAATAGAGCGTAGTAAAGCGTCGGTGGCGTAACGGATAGGTCTGCTATCTCCTGTCCGGGAGGTCGTGGTTCGAATACTGCCACGTACCAATTTGTTTTCGAATTTCGATTTCATAGGTACATAGATACGTTTATCCGACGCTCTTACGGTGAAGGAAAACATCGTGAGGAAACCTGCACACGCCTGCGAAGAAACTCGAAGGTTGTGTGTGAAGTCAACCAACCCACAATGGGCCCGCGTGATCGATTAAGGCCCGATCGCCCTAATTCAGGGTAGGCTCAAGCCCCACGGTAGGGACGTATATGAGCTGATATGATGATGACTGATGAAAGCGGCCGTGGCTCAGTACAACTTGCTTTTTCGCATCGATTACCTGAAAATAAAGACGGTATTTACCTGGATGGGTTTGATTGATTGTTCTACCCGACCGTGTCAGAAGGAGGATTATATTTTTCGAGTGTATATATGTATATTTCTTTGGCTTGCTAAACGGCTTCATTGATTTTGGAGTAAAGAGGTGTCGTTAGATTCGTCGTGATCCTGTAAGTGGAATTTTTAACCGATTTCAAAAAAGGAGGAGGTTTCACAATTCGACCGTATATATTTTTTTTATGTGTGTTCGCTGATAACTTCGACGTTTATGAACCGATTTTGATGATTCTTGTTTTGTTGGAAAGGAGATATTCCAATGGTGGTGCCATGATAAGGAAACCAGAATCTGATGATGGCATCCCAGAGAAATCGACGGGAACCTTAGTTTCCTGTTTGAAGTCGGTTTTTTTTGTTCAAAATTATGAGTAATAATATAATAATATAATATAATATAATACGTAAATAATATGTTATTGACCGAGAAATTGTCAAGCGCCTCCATTTTAGCTTGGGTAAAAAATTCTTTCGTATGTCTGTCTGACTGTTCTCCTCTCCAGGTAGCATTTTGCAACCGATTCTCGTAAAATTTTGTGAGCAGGTTCGATAATTATACGGATGTTTTTTGTCAATTCAGTTTTTTTTAAATGGTTGAAAACGTAAAAAATATCATATTTCAGCCATTTTGAAAAACTCGCGAGGTCACAGAGACACTAGTTACTCAAAGGAGTGACATATATTTTTACCTGACTGGCCAAAAGAGAGAGGTTAAGTTTTTATGTAGTCACGTTTTTAATTTTGACTTAATTTTTTTTTTGACCGTTTTCGTGCTTTGTAAGGCACGTTAAGCCGTTGGTGCCAGGTGACACTAGATGACAGTCGTTGAGCGGTGTCAGAGGCCCTGAAGGCTTGACGATTTTTGGCAGGGGTCCACCACTGGCCTTTATACCTCCACGTATTAACCTTGATCACAGTGTGTAGAGTATGGTTTAGAAACTTCCCAAGTTTGGCGAAAGACCTGTGCCCCAGTAGTGGGGAGACGTTATGGTAAAGTATATATATTAGTACTAACATACAGTATGGACACTCCTTGCCACTCTCTAGATTGCGGCCTCACCCCCTCTTCACCCAGATTGATACAGATTGGTAACAGTTTGGTTGTCGAACGTATAGGATTTCGCCGTAATTGAGTTTGTACCGTGATTCAATTTTTGAAATGTAATTTCTCTCCCGTTGTATGAAGTGTCCGGGGTGTGGTTATGGGTTGTTAACGATGCTGACAATATTGATTTAATTTTTGCCCGACTGCACCAGAAGGAGGGTTATGTTTTTCGAGTGTATGTATATATGTATATGTATTTATTGCATAATATGTTATAAAATGGCATGTAGAATTTTGCTGTGCGAGATGCCGTTAGATTCGTCTTGATCCCGTGAGTGACATAGCTAGACCACAGATTACTAATTAGTTACTACGGCTAGACATAGGATACATTTTTACCCGACTGACCAAAAAAGGTTATGCCAAATAATTTTGGATCGCTCTGTAGCCTACCCGGCTTGATGGTGCAAGGTGTCGTCAGATTCGTGTTAATCCCGTGAGTGACATAGGATAAATTTTCACCCAACTGTACAAAAAAGAGGGTTTCATTTTTTATTTAGTCGGGTTTTTAATTTTTAATTAATTCCTGAAGTTATTTTAGAGGATACGATTCTTATATAGCCTTATAAGCATATGTTTCCGGATCACTTCAATCTGTTTCCGGAAATACGGATCACATATCTATACTAATATTATACAGAAATAAAGTATGTATGTTTGTATGTAGGAGGTATTCTTCAAAACTACTCATCCGATAAAAAAAAAAAAATCTTTAACCAATAGTGAGAATGGAATTTGAGGACGGACATAGGTTAAAAAAACCCCGCTCACTCTCGATATCCACGGGGGCGAAGCCGCGCTCAACAGCAAGTAATATAGATTTCTATTTCTGATCGCAAGCGCGAACCGCAAGCATTCTGAATTTCCGATCGTGCGGCTACTGGTATATCTGCACCAAAAAGATTGTTTACCAAGCAGATACCATGTGTTCTATTCGGTCGACATTAGTTCGGACTCGGGAGTCTCATCGTAAACATGTTATAAATATTGAGCACTGTCAAGGTCGACACTGTTGGCGTTGGATTAACTGGCATGGGTTAATTTGAGTGTGCGGAAGTGGTAAGCGGAGTCGGCAGAACTCGCGTTACCCGAACCAGCTGCGAGATGTGGGTATGTACAGAGGCCAGCACATCAAGCTAGATACTTTGGACTTTGTACCGTTCTTATGCCGTTCGCATATAGATTAGAAGCACACTAAGAGCACAGTATATATATTAGTACTAACGTACAGTATGGACACTCCCTGCCGCTCTCTAGTTTCGACCTCACCCCCCCGTCACTCAGATTGGGTGTAGATTGAGTACCAAACGTAAAGGACGAGCTACGGCTACGCAAGCACTTTTATTCACTATATTCACTTTGCGCGCCGCTGTGATTTCGTTCACAGGAATAAAAACCAACTAGTTACCGAACGTAAAGGCCCAACTGAACTCTTTTTTTTTCATACTTGTCTTATGTTGCAAACGAACACCGCTCGAACAAAAAACACCACTTTCCGAATACACCATACACATTATGAGACTATAAAACATTGTAAATGGTAACTGCGACGTGGACGTATGAATTAACACTGAAAACTGCTATTATTTTATACATCTTTTAACACATTTTCCATAAAATTGCGAAATTGATAAAGGGTTTTGTCACAGATTAAAAATCGACATGATAGTTTTGTTGCTTTGGTGTAGAGATGGGACGAAGTGAATGACTGAATGAATGATTTTGAACTGTTGTTGCGAGATTAAAATTGGGTCATCTTTGGGCTCAACTGTACAATAGGGTACATCGATTTGGCAGTCCGCGATTTTTTGGTAAGAGATAGGCTTTAGCTGAACATCTTTACCAAATTTCAAGGTTAGGAAACCAGCGGTTTTTGAGTTATGAATTTTTAAAAATTGTATTTTTAGGTACTCTTTGGTCTTTGTTTTGTGAGTTTATGTAGGACCAAAGATGACTTATTACTGATTGTATAATTTGATTCCAAAGATTCATAATATGGGGTTAAACCCCCAACAAACCTTCGGGATCCGAGGGGGATGTGGGAGTATCAGGGTGGGGAAAGCACGCGGGGCCCGGACCCCTAACGGGGGCGTAGACCCCGCCACCCATTTAAAACCCCCAACAAACCTTCGGGATCCGAGGGGGATGTGGGAGTATCAGGGCGGGGAAAGCACACGGGGCCCGGACCCCTAACGGGAGCGGGGCCCGGACGTTAGGGGTATGGGCCCCGCGTGCTTTCCCCGCCCTGATACTCCCACATCCCCCTCGGATCCCTAAGGTTTGTTGGGGGTTTTAAATGGATGGAGGGGGCTGGGCTTCTGGACCCCATATCATGAATCTTGGTAATCAAATTGACTTACACGTTTTTTGGAATAAGCGGTAGCGATTTTCGCCGTCAGAGAAGTGGATGACCTTTTTTTTTATTAAGCGCTAATTTTTTTTTATTTTTAGGCAGCGATTTTCGGCGTCATAGAAGTAGATGACCTTTTAGACTAACTAACAAAAAAGATTACCCCCTAGTTTTCGATTTGTCACCCCCAAGTTTGCCCGCCTTCAAGTCGGCCCCGCGTGCTTTTCCCGCTTCGCGGACCCCATATTATGAATCTTTGGAATCTAATTATACAATCAGTAATAAGTCATCTTTGGTCCTTTATAAACTCACAAAACAAAGACCAGCTCATCTTTAGAATCTGAAACACCTCAAATTGGATTGATATTGGGTGGGGGGAGGGGGGGACTGAAGTGGACCCCTATGAAGAAGGATGCGCGGAGCCTCCTCAATTTTGAGAAAAAAAAATTGAAGTTTTGTGGTTATGTACGAACAAAGATGACCTATAATTATACTGTTTATGGTTTTTGAACCCCTACAAACCTTCGGGAGCCGAGGAGGGTGTGGGAGTATGGGAAAAGCACGCGGGTCCGACTTGATGGCGGACAAACTTGACGGTAACAAATCGAAAACTAGGGGGACTCAACTGATTGTCAAGGTTAAAGTCAATTTGAACCCAAAGATTCATAATAAGGGCTTAGCCCCCGCCGCCCATATCGTAACCCAACAAACCTGAAAATGGAAGCGGGAGCGAGCGAAGCGAGCTCGGACTTTCGGAGCAACGCGACTCGGATGCGTTAGGTTCGGAGACTGTGCGGGGAGGCAAGCGTACGCTCGCCTCCCCGCACAGTCGTAGTGTTAGGTTGAACATGAGAACGCAGAAGTAGGAGCCCCGAAGGGGCTCCGTCGACTTAGAAACTTATCTCAACACTGGAAAGTAAATGAGCTTTAACTAGGGCGTAATCAGTCAAAATTAAAAGCGACTCCGAAACCTATCTTAAGACTGGAAAGTAGATGAGTCTTGTTTTTATTAAGCTGTAGCGATAATGGAATGGACACGCTCTGGAAAGAAGAAGAGCTTTTCGTAAGGCGTAAAAGTCGGTGAGCTTTTTTTCGTAACTCAATAAAGTCAGTGATAATAAGCGGTGGCGATTTTGCGACCAAAGACTACCTCACAAATCCCAATTTCAAAATTCATTTTCTCAAAAAGGAGGGGGCTCCGCAAGGGGGGAAGGGACACCAGAGTGTCCCCCTAACTCCCCTACCCTCCTCCCTCCAATCCCCACTTTTTGTGGTGTTGCATGGCGATTTTCCGACCATAGACTACCTCACAAATCCCAATTTCAAAATTCATTTTCTCAAAAAAGGGGGCTCCGCGGGGGGGAGTGACTCCATTGGGTCCCCCTAAACCCCCCTCCCCTCCCCTCCCAATCCCCCCTTTTTGTGGTGTTGCATGTTCTAAAGTGCTTCCCAAAGACCAAAGAGTACCTAAAAATACAATTTTTAAAAATTCATAACTCAAAAACCGCTGGTTTCCTAACCTATTGTACAGTTGAGCCAGAAATTATCAAATATGACCCAATTTTTACCTCGCAACAACAGTTCAAAATCATTTATTCAGTCATTCACTTCGTCCCATCTCTACACCAAAGAAACAAAACTATCATGTTGATTTTTAATCTGTGACAAAATCCTTTATCAATTTCGCAATTTTATGGAAAAAGTGTTTAAAGATGTACAAAATAATAGCAGTTTTTAGTGTTAATTCATACGTGCAAATCGCAGTTACCATTTACAATGTTTTTTAGTCTCATAATGTGTATGGTGTATTCGGAAAGTGGTGTTTTTTGTTCGAGCGGTGTTTGTTGACAACGAAAAGTATAAAAAAAAAGAGTTTAGTATTCACACTGTTGCATTCAATAAATAACTAACAAACATTTCGTGACCAATACCGCCGGTGTGATTCAACCCTACCTGCATTCTTGCCTATAGATACGTCAGTTATATATATGTATATCATTTCTCGCTCGTTTGTATGGAGTGTCCGGGGTGTGCTAAGAGTGTCTAGCTTTGGATTAATCGGCACGGGTTAATTTGAGTGTGCGGAAGTGGTAAGCGGAGTCGGCAGAGCTCGCGTTACCCGAACCAGCTGCGAGATGTGGGTATGTACAGAGGCCAGCACATCAAGCTAGATACTTTGGACTTTGTACCGTTCTTATGCCGTTCGCATGTAGATTAGAATCACACTAAGAGTGTCTAGCTTTGGATTAACCGACACGGGTTAATTTGAGTGTGCGGAAGTGGTGAGCGGAGTCGGCAGAATTCGCGTTACCCGAACCAGCTGCGAGATGTGTGGGTATGTACAGAGGCCAGCACATCAAGCTAGACACTTTGGACTTTGTACCGTTCTTATGCCGTTCGCATATAGATTAGAAGCACACTAAGAGTGTCTAGCTTTGGATTAACCGGCACAGGTTAATTTGAGTGTGCGGAAGTGGTAAGCGGAGTCGGCAGAGCTCGCGTTACCCGAACCAGCTGCGAGATGTGGGTATGTACAGAGGCCAGCACATCAAGCTAGATACTTTGGACTTTGTACCGTTCTTATGCCGTTCGCATGTAGATTAGAATCACACTAAGAGTGTCTAGCTTTGGATTAACCGGCACGGGTTAATTTGAGTGTGCGGAAGTGGTAAGCGGAGTCGGCAGAGCTCGCGTTACCCGAACCAGCTGCGAGATGTGTGGGTATGTACAGAGGCCAGCACGTCAAGCTAGACACTTTGGACTTTGTACCGTTCTTATGCCGTTCGCATATAGATTAGAACCACACTAAGAGTGTCTAGCTTGATGTGCTCGCCTCTGTACCTACGTTTGGAAGATCAGTTATTGTAAACCTAATGTAAAGCTTCTATTTCTATTGTTGATATCATAAAAATATACTTAACTTTCATCATCATATCAGTCGAAAATCATCCACTGCTGGACAAAGGCCTCCTCCAAGGATTTCCACGACGACCGGTCCTGCGCTGCCCGCATCCATCGGCTTCCCGCTATCTTCACCAGGTCGTCGGTCCACCGCGTCGGAGGCCTGCCTACGCTACGTTTTACAGTGCGCTGTCGCCACTCGAGAACTTTACTACCCCATCGGCCATCTGTTCTACAAGCTATGAGCCCTGCCCACTGCCACTACAGTTTAGCGATTCTGTGAGCTATGTTAGTTTGGTTCTCCTGCGGATCTCCTCGTTTCTGAATCGATCGCGCAACTTAACTTTAGGAAGAAATAAAAAAATAGTATCCAGTTGCATAAAAACTGTACCCCCTCTTTTTTTGGCTAGTCGGGTAAAAATATATTGTAGACCACTCACGGGATCAAGCCAAATGTAACGACACCTCGCGCTCCTAAATCCATCACAGAGCGTGATAAAGGAATAAATAAACTTACATTCATACATACACACACTCGTAAAACATAACCCTCCTTCTAGCGTAGTCGGGTAGTAAGGTGGGGCGACCTTACATCACATACAAAAGAATGAGATTCACGGTCACGTGGTCACAAAAGTTCGAAAAAAAAGTACCCCTTTTTTCACCGACTTCATAAAAGGAACTATCCAATAGGGATGACGACAACATCAGAAATAAATTATGAACTCTTGATCACTAAATTGCCCTCCTACTTAAACTTTGGAAAACCTAACTCGTGTTTTTCTTCATCGATTTTTAATTCACCGAAATCACAAAATGAGTACATAAATGACGCTGCGAATATATGACGTCACGCCTAGGTATTTCAAACATTTTTAGAACAAAATGTCATTTTTGACAGATGATAAAAAGCAAATCAGATGACTAGCATTTATCATCCCTATTGGACATGTATGTATATTATGTAATATTGTTGGAATTGCACAATGTTATGTTACGTTATTAAATGTGGGCTTCTTAATCATCATATAAGCTCATATACGGCCCCACCGTGGGGCTTGAGCCTATCCTGATTTAGGGCGATCGGGTCTTAGTCGACCACGCTGGCCCAGTGCGGGTTTGTCGACTTCACACACAACCTTCAAGTTTCTTCGCAGGCGTGTGCAGGTTTCCTCACGATTTATTGGTAGAGCTTCTAAATAGGTGTGCTAAATTGTATGTTCCCCCACGTATTTCTCTTTTAAAATTATTAAAGTGAAACTTTTATTACATCGTGTCAAATTTTTTCGTCTGTGTGTCGCATCACGGTCGGTATGATCGTTTCGTCCTCTGTACCGTAGCTCCAAGACGAGAGCAGCCATGATCGTTTCGTGCTCTGTAAATATCTATAATGTGAAAAAAAATATTATCACAGCAATTTTGTGATTAAGGTCGGTTGTTATTTATTTATTTTATTCACAATTGGTAAGCCCTTGGCATCATCTCACCTTATGGTAAGTAACGATGCCGAAAATAGAATACATACTTTAAGTGGGCGACCAGATAGCAAAAAAAACAGATTAAGCGATTTGTCCCACAAAGTTTAGGTACTTACAGTGAAATATTATTCTATGCCTAAACCCGATGCATCCCTTGAGACTTACTAACGTACCTACCGTTTAGACAGTGCAAGGGCGATAAATCAGTTTAATATACGCCTGTATATTCACAGATCGTGTGGCATATAAATCATCGCTCACACCAAACCGCGTCACACGCACATAACTCATAACATATCCGTGCTTTAATCGGACGAAGTAAAAATAACTAACAGGAATAGCTTTAATTTGTAATTAAGGCCACTGTCCCTGCGGGCCGCCTGCGCCCTCGCGCGCTGCACACAAACGTACTTAATTTGGTTATTATTTGAATACTAGCTATATCAAAAAACGAATTATAAAGCTTTTTTCAATATCAAGCATGAGAAAACAAAATAAATGCATCTATTTATCTAACACTTACAAAATGTTTGACGGCAAGTCTCTCGTTTTGAAAATTCCTCCAAAAAAGGAGGAAGTTCTCAATTGGGTTGTATTTTTGAAATGTTTGCTACCTCTCTAATTTTCTAACCGATTTGGAAAATATACTATATAAATTTTATCAAAATCGGTTTACTAGTTTTTTAGAAATTCAACAAAACATTTAAAAATGTAGCAAAATAGTACTTGGCTGTTGCTGAGATGGGTCTTTAAAAAAAATTCGAGCGAGACCTACAGTACTCGCATATGATGTGTAACATATGACAAAATACTTAAGGTTAGTTTGATTTGATGACGATATTGTACCTGGATGGCGGATCTGACAGTAACGAAAAAAACCGACCAAGTGCGAGTCGGACTCTCGTAAAGTAGAATTCCGCGCTTTCGCGACTTCCTGTTACACATTTCCGTCCCATTTCACGAAATCACTCCCACAAATTGCAGGAAAGCGAGAGCAAAGATGTTACACATCAAAAAGTATAAGTGTAAATTAATTAGTTTAGTTTAATCGTGAAAATTTAGTTTTTTAGTGAAACTGTCAGATGGAGTGAAAAAGAAATAGATGAAAAGAAAAGAAGATCGGATAAAAGAAGAATGAATTATACAACCTAGTGAGCCATGACCATGGATTACTTAGAAAGTTTTGAAAGAAGTTTAACGTCGTTCTAGGATATAGTAAATAACAGCATTGATGTGTACCGGCTTGAAGATAAAACTGCCAGTTCTCTATTGCGTTGGGGAATATTTTTAAGCCCGTTTTCATCTTTGGCACCATGTCGTCACTTGCATGTGAGATGATACCAAGGGCTTGCCAGTTCCCGTGGGAATTTCCCGAAAACCTTTCTTAGCGGATGTCCACGTCCTAATTGATAGCTGTATTCCAAATTTCAGCGAAATCCATTGAGTGGTTTCGGCTGTGCGTTAATGTACCAGTCAGTCATCTTTTCCTTTTATATATACAATTACATTTTGTCTTAATCACATTTCATTTTGGGCATCGAGCATGTTCTTATGAGCATTTTATATATTTAATCACCATGTTTAGTTCATTAAAGACCAAAACACTCCACGATTTGTTTACATATTTGGCCATTTCTAAACAACTAGACTGTAATTCTATTGAAAATATAAGTAAATTCTGGGACCTTGATTCCACGTTCAAATTTCATCAGCTTCAAAATACCAAAAGGATCTATTGTCATCGGGAATCCGGCTTCATTCCAAATTTCAGCTCAATTGGACCCCTGAAAGATTTGAACTAAACAAACAAAAATACATACAAACATTTCAAGTTAAATCAAACTTAAAAAAAAATGTTGTCAGTAAAGTTGGTTAAAAAAAATAGTTCTGAAACCTATTGTGTGTAGTATCAAATGAAAGGGCTTACTAAACCAATTCTAAAAATTTATCACATCGTTACATTTCAGTCACTAGTTTTAAATAGAAAAACTGGTTGTCTGTAAAGTCGGTTTACGGACGATAATTTTACGTGATAACGTGTCACAAGCCGAACGCTAAGGCCGATCGTGCCTCTCTTTCGCTTGCACGCTCGGCTCAGGCGGGACGTGACAAATGAGGACGTGAAAATGAGGACGTGACACTTTTCCATGTGTGCAGCCGGCGTTCATCGATTTATCACGTCAAAAACAATTTCAGCACAATTTCCAATTTTTGTTTTACATAAAATATGTTGTACAGTTGCTTTAGTATATAATCGTAAGAACTGTGTTTAGGTTGTCAAGTTGATAAACATCATATGCATACGTTAATAAGGTTCAATTTAATACCAACAGAAAGTGGTAAGATTTACGACTCTAAAAAAAAGATCGAGTACGGGTTCCATAGGAAAATTGTTCAGCGGGCATTTCAAGGCAGAACTTCGAAAAAAAAAGAAAAAAAAAGATTGAGCTTCATGATGAATGTGGTAGCCTTGCTGTCTTAGATACTTCCACACCCCTTCCAAGCTTCATATAAGAGAGTTTATATCAGAAATTCACGATCTGAAAATTATAATTGCAGTGATCAAAGCCAATTCGCGCATACCACTCCTCGATCGTAGAACGTAATATTAGGTGTGTTTGGCAAATTTCACGGCGAGTTAATTCCCGTAGTGGTGTAGTGGGTGATGTTGTGACTTCCATTCCACCAGAGGTGGCGGGTGGCCATGTGTCCATTGACACAAGCCGTTTACCATATTTTCCATAGTATTACTTCGTTATGTTTTCGCCATGTATACCGATTTCGATTGCTCAAGAAAGGAGTATTGTATGTGTATGTGTGATGTGTGTGTGTGTGTGTGTGTGTGTGTGTGTGTGTGTGTGAATGTGTGTGAAGGGTAGCCTGTGTACTTAGCATCACGCGAGAGCACGTTGAGGGCGTTACATTGTATGAACACAGACGTAGTTAATGAAAAAGTGATAATTAATTCAAACTTGGTTACCTACTACAGATTTAGATTTGCAGTTTTCTTTCCGTATTATCTCATGGGTCGATTTTCGAACTCTATGGGCAGGTAACCAATGGACTGGGATCAGAGTCCCCGACAAGGTGCTTTCTTGGGTTCTTCACGTGTAAGTTGTCTGACCGAAGGTGACCTACGTGTCGTGTCTGAGGGGTGGGCTGGGGTCGTTGTCGTTTGTGATCAATGGAACTTTTATAAATGGCAGTATACGAGTATTAAGTTGCTTGGAAGGCGCGTTCTCGGAATTGCTTTGTGAATTATGTTTTGAATTAAGTTCCTAATAGCTCAACCACATGAATAGGTACATTACCTACAATATACCTACCTAATTTACTGTTAACAATCTAGTTGAGTTATTAGGTTTCTTTGAAGACGTACTCTTTGTGCCTGGGAAGGTTTTTATCTTCATTTTCATACGCATTTATGTGTTCATTTCAGAGATACTTATTTACTCCATTTGTGGTTGAAACAGCGGGGAGCTGGAGTGTGAAGGCACGTCGATTTGTGACGGAGATAGGGAGATTTTAGGTAGTGTACTTAATGTGTTTGTATGACTTACCACAAATAATTTAGAAATTTATAATTGTTATTTTAAGGTATTTTAGGTATTTTATTTAAGGTTTGTAAGGCGTTTTATTTTAGGTATTTTTTTAGGTGTTTCAGTTTAGGTATTTTAAGCATTTAATTTTTATTTTAGGTGTTTTAGTTAGTTAATGTGTTTATATGACTTATCATATTATAAATAATTCAGAGAATTATAATTGTTTTTAGTAATTATTAAGAACGTAAAGCAAGTTCTTATAGTTAAAATCCTGTTGTGTATTGAAGATCCTAGTTTTGTCTTGTTACGTTTAGCTGAACTACCAAATTCACTAGCCGACTGCAAAAAGGAGAAGTTTCACATTTTCTCAATTTCCACTCCTTATGTCTGAGTACCTGTAGGAATTTGATGGTGTTGACTTTTTTTTAACTTTCGGGTACTTTTTACACGTCAATGATATCCTAGATAAACACAATGCAGACTAGAATTAATATCATGCTAACAAAACAAAATATGCAATTTTTTTATATTAAAAGAAACTTTTTAATTTAGTGCTCGGTTATAAATTGTGTGTAAATTAATGAACTATGGGCTATTTCTTATGGACAATATTCTTATATTTTTATATGCTATTTTATTCATAATTACGGGTTCTGTAGAGTAATCTAAGAAAATTGACAACGTTTTGTACTACAGCACTGGAAGACTGAAGTGATAAAAGTTAGGTATTACCCAAATACCACGATGTAAGCGAATTATCGTGTTGGGTTACTTGAATTTTTTTTTATAATGTGTTGTTCTGGTAATAAACTTTTTTTGCAAAAAAAAGTTAATTAATTTTTTTGACGTATGACAGTAAATTCACCGCGAAATTCAATGGGCACGCGCAACCGATCGGCCGCCTGCCAAAGCGCCGTAAACTGTGGGATGGCCCGTAAATTCGGTCATTATTGATAGTCATTAATTCGGACACTTTACGATGTGAGGTGACGCGGCCCGCGGGCTACGGCCCGGCGGGCGGTGAGGGCGCGTGCATCTATAAACTACATGACGTGAAAAAAACTCTTTCATGGTCTAAAAATTACATGACCTCAAAAGTGGTGCAATATTTTTTTTTATTCACAATTGGTAAGCATCATCTCACCTGATGGGAAACGACGATCGGGCCGAAAATGGAAGCGGGCTTACCAAGATTCCTCAACTTTGATTCGATCTGGCCATCTTATCTTCAAACTGGAACACATTAATGCTGGTAACATTGATGTTGGGCGGCAAGACTTAGATAAGATAGCGGCATATTTCGAGGCTGTTCATGTGACGGTCCCAGCTAGGGCGCTGAGATCCAACTCAGACTTGCATATTGTATGTTTGTATGTTTCGGGAACACGTACTATACAAGATAGTAGGCTAGACTGCGTTGTACAATTCTTAAACAGTCTTTATACTAAATACATAAATGACGACTTTTTAATAATCGGAGATTTTAACATGCGTTCCATTAATTGGGTCAGGGATTCTAGTGATATTTTACAGCCTTATGGGAAAATGTAACAATCAATATCAGCTTTTATAAATCTTATAAACGAGTCCGGATTAAATCAGCATAATCACATAGCAAATGGGAACGGTAACTTTTTAGACTTAGTTTTTAGTAACTTACACGTGACAGTTGAGCGCGCTGATGCTCTAATAGTTAAGGAAGACTTGCCTCATCATTATGCTCTTGTGCTGGAGCTCACTGATATTGGGATATTGCCAATATACGAACCGCCTAGAAAGTTGAAGGCGTTTAAAAAAGGTGATTATGCATCAATAAAATCATTTCTATCTGCTGCTGACTGGGAACCAATTTATATTAATAATTTAGAGGATAGTGTGAGTTACTTGTATGGCACAATTAATGAAGCTATAGAAAAATTTATTCCTACATTTACTGTAGTTTCTAATAAATATCCCCCTTGATACTCTAATAGCCTAGTTAAAATTATTAAAGAGAAACTCAAGTATCACAAACTCTGGAAAAAATACAAAAATGTTAGAGACTATGGACACTTTTGCTATGCTGCGTGTTCGACAAAAGAGGGTACAGAACCAGTGCTGGATAAGGTATGTATCGAGATGCCAGGAATCCATATCTACGAATCCCAAGTTCTTTTGGAAATACGCCAAGGACCTTAGGGGAACTAACAGCATTCCAAAACAAGTAACATTGAACAACAGAACAGCTACCACAATTTCTGACATTTGTAATAACTTCTTGGAATACTTTTGTTCGGTTTATCGTTCACCTAGTAAAACTTCATCTATGCCTTCTGTTTCTTCATCACCGTCAATTAATATTATTAATACAATCAATATTAACAATAATTTGGTCTTGAAATATTTAAAAACTCTTGACACCACCACCAAGGGCGCTGGAAGTGACGGTATACCTTCATACTTCGTTAGGATATGCGCAGAGGAATTAGCTGAACCATTAGCTGCAATCTATAATAGATCTATAAAAGAAGGAGTTTTTCCACGTGTCTGGGGAGAAGCGTTAATTGTACCTATTCATAAAAGTGGCTCTAAAACTGCTGTAGACAAGTACCGACCTGTCTCCATTTTACCTATTTTTAGTAAAATTTTCGAATTAATCATTCACAACCAAATTTATCCAATAATAAAACATATTATACCAGAATTTCAACATGGTTTTATGCGGGGCAGGTCTGTTGTCACAAATTTAGCTACTTTTACTTCTGTGATTGCTGAGTCACTTGATAAAGGGAGTCAGTTACATGCTATATACACAGACTATGCAAAATGTTCTGACAGGTTGGATCACAGCGTCCTTTTGAGTAAGTTACAAGCCGTAGGTATACACGGAGATCTCTTCCGATGGATGAAGTCTTATTTAGATGATCGCAGCCAGGCAGTTAGGCTCGGTCCATACTGCTCTCAGTTTAAAGACATCCCTTCGGGTGTTCCTCAAGGATCACATTTGGGTCCATTACTTTTTAATATTTATGTTTTTGATGTAGGAGTTTGTTTTCGGAATTCACTTTATTTGATGTATGCAGATGACATGAAGGTATTTTTACCCGTGACTGACATTCATGATTGTATTCAGTTGCAGGAAGACCTGGACAGATTGAGTTCATATTGTGATTACCAATATGTTAGATCTTAATGTATCAAAATGCCAAAGCATAATATTTTCACGAAAAAAGTCGTGGTGAATTTTGACTATGCTCTGAAGGGCTCGTCACTTGAAAGAGTAACCTCGATTAGGGATTTAGGAGTGATACTTGACGATAAGTTAACTTATTTATCATTATAATTACATTGTACAAAAGTCGTACAAAATGCTGGGCTTTATAATAAGAATAACGAAACTTTTCACTCAGATTGCTCCACTAAAGGCTTTATTATTATTTATTTATTTATTAATCGAAAAAATGAGTACACAGGTAAACATTAGACCCACAAAACTGAATGATCAGTTTGTCTGTGTCTGTTTATATTGCGCCTATGTCAGAAGCATCTTAGAATTTGCTTCACAGGTGTGGTCTCCTCATTACCAAGTTCACCGAGATAAAATAGAACAAATTCAAAGAAATTTTTTGAAATTGCTGGTGAGCCGTGTTTTGATACAGCGTTCTGAGCTTGATAACAAAGCTAAACTTCATAACTTATTACCACTAGAAGACAGGCGCTTAACAGCGGATGTAAGATTACTGCAGCAGATAATATCTGGTGAGATTGATTGTCCTGAGCTATTACAACGAATTCATCTTCGTGCAGTTCCACAACGCCTCCGAAGTCGTCTGATATTTATTATTCCATTCTCAAGAACAAAGCATGCTGACCAATCGATCATGGTTAGATGTCTTTCAGAATACAATATGTATTTCTCAAGTATTGACATAATTTACGAATAGCGCAACCAATTCAGGAAATCAGTTTTTGACGTTATTAAATCAAAATAATTAAAATAAACATACACTGAAAAAAAAAATCGGTAATACTAACCGAAATTTCATTAAAAAGAACTGTTTTGTCCAGTAAAACTGGAGCCAACTGAAAGAAACAGTGATTCTGACTGAAAGAAAACAGTTAAGTCCTTACGGTTAATTTAACTGTTAAAGTCAGTAAAGTGAAACAGTAAAAACACACAGTAAGAGGAAACAGTAAAAACACACAGTAAGAGGAAACAGTAGCGCTTACTGATCGGTAAGCAGTAACTACTACTATTTTAATCAGTAGCGCTTACTGATCGGTAAGCAGTAACTACTACTGTTTTAATCAGTAGCGCTTACTGATCGGTAAGCAGTAACTACTACTGTTTTATGAATACTTACTACTGCTTCTTAACAGTACTGGGCACTGCGTGGAGATGTGATTACTACTGTTGAAAACAGTGCCAGCTACTGTTGTTTAAGTAGGTAATACTGTTTGTCAACAGTAGTGGGTGCTGGATAGAAACGTTATTACTACTGTTGAAAACAGTGCCAGCTACTGTTGTTTAAGTAGGTACTACTGTTTGTCAACAGTATTGGGTGCTGGATGGAGACGTTATTACTACTGTTGAAAACAGTGCCAGCTACTGTGCCGTAAGTAGGTACTACTGTTGACGAACAGTAGCTGGCACTGTTTTAACGTTATTACTACTGTTGAAAACAGTGCCAGCTACTGTGCCGTAAGTAGGTACTACTGTTGACGAACAGTAGCTGGCACTGTTTTAACGTTATTACTACTGTTGAAAACAGTGCCAGCTACTGTGCCGTAAGTAGGTACTACTGTTGACGAACAGTAGCTGGCACTGTTTTAACGTTATTACTACTGTTGAAAACAGTGCCAGCTACTGTGCCGTAAGTAGGTACTACTGTTGACGAACAGTAGCTGGCACTGTTTTAACGTTATTACTACTGTTGAAAACAGTGCCAGCTACTGTGCCGTAAGTAGGTACTACTGTTGACGAACAGTAGCTGGCACTGTTTTAACGTTATTACTACTGTTGAAAACAGTGCCAGCTACTGTGCCGTAAGTAGGTACTACTGTTGACGAACAGTAGCTGGCACTGTTTTAACGTTATTACTACTGTTGAAAACAGTGCCAGCTACTGTGCCGTAAGTAGGTACTACTGTTGACGAACAGTAGCTGGCACTGTTTTAACGTTATTACTACTGTTGAAAACAGTGCCAGCTACTGTGCCGTAAGTAGGTACTACTGTTGACGAACAGTAGCTGGCACTGTTTTAACGTTATTACTACTGTTGAAAACAGTGCCAGCTACTGTGCCGTAAGTAGGTACTACTGTTGACGAACAGTAGCTGGCACTGTTTTAACGTTATTACTACTGTTGAAAACAGTGCCAGCTACTGTGCCGTAAGTAGGTACTACTGTTGACGAACAGTAGCTGGCACTGTTTTAACGTTATTACTACTGTTGAAAACAGTGCCAGCTACTGTGCCGTAAGTAGGTACTACTGTTGACGAACAGTAGCTGGCACTGTTTTAACGTTATTACTACTGTTGAAAACAGTGCCAGCTACTGTGCCGTAAGTAGGTACTACTGTTGACAAACAGTAGCTGGCACTGTTTTACCGTTATTACTACTGTTGAAAACAGTGCTAGCTACTGTTGCTTACGTAGGTACTACTGTTTGTCAACAGTAGTACCTACGTAAGCAACAGTAGCTGGCACTGTTTTCAACAGTAGTAATACTGTTTGTCAACAGTAGTGGATACTGCGTGGAAATGTAATTTCTACTGTTGAGGAACAGTACCACCTACTTACTACTCTTGGATAAGTAGAAGTTATTGTTTCTCAACTGTAGAAATGACATCCATGCAGTACCCACTATTTATGAGAAACAGTAATACTACTGTTCCCCATGAGTAGCATAAACTGCTTTTTAAGAGGCTGCACAGTGAGCTCTAGCGAAACTTCTAAAAAATAACTATTTGCTACTATCACAATTTATTTTAAATCTAATTACACGATTATTGCTTTATAGTTTATTGGTAAATCTCAATAAACTATACCACAAACTCAAAAACTGTATACAATTAAATAGGTTTTTGATAAATTGTGTTTATAGCGAATAAAATTTTATAAATTTTATTTTTACGTGGCGCTGGGGTCACAATGGAGCCTCTTAACAGTATCAGCTGAAAGTTAAATAACACGAAGCATGAAAAATGTGAAGGCCTTGTAAATAAAACCTTCATTTCGGTACTGCATTATATTTTTATTAGAAAAATACAAAAAAGACAGTGTCCCATATTGACTTCAAAGACTTATTTGTAGATAATAGGTGAAATAAAAATTAATGCTATCAACATTATAATAATAGGTACTTATCCTTAAAGTTACTTTTAAAATAATTTTATTTTACATGTAAATACTTACATGACAAGTAGGTACTATTGAAATTTTATTTACAAAATCGTTTCTATTCTATTTAAAAAAAATTTAATTATTATTTCTTGAAAATGGATGGGGCCGATTCTAATGAAACTGTATACACATAAGCAAGTGACTAAATTCTAGTTTATGGATAGATTACATTATCAAAAATATAATGTCACTAAATAATAGCAATTTCAGGTTTTTACTAATCTTAAAATTCGCTAAAAAATCTTTTAATAATAAAGTATTATGTAAATGTGACCTATCCACAAAATAGAATTTCGTGACTTGCTTATGTGTAAGTATAGTTCCATTAGAAACGGCTCATCCATTTTCAAAAATTGAAATTTAAAGTTTGTAAGGGATTTTGTGAATTCGCTCTTAACTAGAACTTAACATTAAAGTAAATGCTAAAGAGGACTAACCGACAAAAAGTACACAGTAAATAACATATTCAGAGTTATTTCAAACTAGCTAACACTACACAACCCTAACCTACACTACATTACCCAACCCTACCCTACACTACACTACCCTACCTTACCCTACCCTAACTACACTACACCTACACTACATTAGCCTACCCTACACTACACTACCCTACCTTATACTACACTATCCTACCCTACACTACACTACGCTACCCTACACTACCCTAACCTACACTACATTGCCCAACCCTACCCTACACCACCCTACCCTACACTACACTACCCTACCCTACACTACACTACACTACCCTACACTACACTACCCTACACTACACTACCCTACACTACACTACCCTACCCTAACTACACTACACTATCCTACCCTACCCTAACTACACTACACCTACACTACATTACCCTACCCTACACTACACTACCCTACCCTACCCTACACAACACTACCCAACCCTACACTACCCTACCCCACCCTATACTACACTGCCCTACCCTAACTACACTACACCTAAACTACACTACCCTACCCTAAAACCAATTAATATTTGACTGATATTTTTTTTTATTTAATTCCAAGCATTTTCATATTTATTCACCTTTTAAACCTTCTCTAGACTTCAACAAATAATTCAATACCAAAATAAGCCAAATCGGTCCAGCCGTTATCGAGTTTTAACGAGACTAACGAACAGCAATTCAACTTAACAAAATTGACAAAATACAAAAAAGATAGTTATTAAAAAAATACAAAGAGGCATTTTCTTGTAAATTTTTGACAGTTAAAGTAGTTGCGTAAAACTTGCAGCATAAAGGCAATAGGAGAACCGTAAGCTATCACCAAACATGAATAGATGCTATTTATTTATTAGAATCGTCGATAAAAAAACCGCAATAATTTTACTATGGCTTCTACTTATGAAACTGAATAAATTTCGTCAAGAAACCTATACCTAGTCAATTAAATTTATTAGTTGTTTTTTAAAGGAACCGCTTGTTGGAGTGGGATGATTCCGATTTGCAAATGGCGTGCATTGCATCAAGCGGGCGTGCATCGCATTTATGTTTGTGAGTCCGCCAACCGCTCAACTCTCAAGTCGCGCGTGATCAATTTCATTATTTTTTTCAAGAGATTTAAAAACCGTTTTAAAAAATTTTTACAATCCACAAGGTGCTCACTTGCAGGAAAGCTAGTGTACAATAAGTAGTGCGTGCAGGTAGTTTTTCTTTTAAATCTGCTGCCTTGGAAATATACACAGCTCTTTGCAAAAATTGCCAAACTGGCAAGCATTCACCTGCGTATTTCAGGTTTAATGCCCATATAATTTTAAAGCAAGTATCCACCGCATTACATATGTTTGGCAGTTCGTATATCAAGTTATCAACGATAACGTACCTTCCGGTATTTTTTTCCAGTGGACCGATGACAATGACGTACGGTTGAACTGTAATACCGAAAGTCTTGTATGTGTCGTGTCGTTTACGACATTCTTCGTTTATCAAGGTTTCCGTTTCAATGCGTGTAATGAAGCTTTCTCGGACTTCTGCCACAGAACATTTCTTCTTCCTGATTTGCACTGCTCCCAGAAGATGTGGAATAGTGAGAAGTGTAGCAATATTGCTCGTCTCTGGATCAGAGTCTGTTAAAAAAAAGATTATTAAGTCTAAACATTGTAACTGGTTATTGGACAACAATGAATGTTCTTTCATATACCTATCCTAAAATTTAGAGTTTTTTCTTTGGGGATTTTGTAACCCTGGCTATGAACTGCTTACACAAACAAATACAATAAACTTTATTTAATCTTTACTTTAATAAAAATTAATAAATTTTGGATTTTACGAAAGTACTCAAATCAAAGGTAGGTATTTTTTAAGGTTCCCCTCGATTTATATGGGATGCCATCATCAGATCCTCGTTTCCTTATCATGGTACCACCCTTGGGATATCTCCTTTCCAACAAAAAAAGAATCATCAAAATCGGTTCATAAACGAGGAAGTTATCCACGAACAAACAAATTATATATATATATATATATATATATATATATACGGTCGAATTGATAAACCTCCTCCTTAATTGAAATCGTTTAATAACTCATACTCGGTGAGTATGTTTATATATAAAAAACAATTACGGTCAATTATTTGTTACCTACTACTTACGAAAAGGTTTTAGCAAACAAATAATTATTTATAAAAAATATAAAAATCAGTTTCAGTACACCCCTTTCTGAATCAGGGGTTAAGTAGGTAAAATAAAAGAAAGCAAAATAAAACTTACTTTTCACGAGATTCTTTAGTTCCTGAACAAATAGACTTCTGTTTGAGACATTTCCTAACAGTTGAATCAACTTCTTCTTCAAAAGTGGAAACTTATTTTCGAAGCTATTTTCATTTCCAGGGTACCACTGGTCAAAATCTGCTGTAAGCTGAAAGAATTTTTACTTTTAAAAATAAAATGTATTAATTGATGTTTAAAGAATCGCTTAGCCATTAGCTGAACCCACTAAAATCAGAAAAGACAACATAATCTTATGGCACCAATCAATAGGGTCCATCATCATCTCAGCAGCATGAATATTAAGAAGTCAAACCTTCCTTCGTTAGCTCACCTGAATAACCTGAAAAAAATCGACTAACGGTCCATACCTACCTAAGTATCTACGTATAATATTTAAAGAATTATCCTCCAACTCATAACCGTTGAGGAGTTGCACCTTCCATCATCAGCTCATAAACATAAAATTATTATCAGATGTAAAAAATTGAACACTTTTAGAAAATACATGAAACACGTTATACATGCCTATAAAATTTAAGGGTGCCCTCGATTTCCCCAGGATCCCATCATCAGATCCTGACTTGGTGAAAATGGGACCACCTTGGAAGTATACTTTTTGAAAATCGGTCCACAATTGACGAAGTAATCGGTGAACATACATTAAAAAAAACATACAGTGGAACGGAACCTACTCCTTTTTTGAAGTCGGATCCTAGGGAAATCGAGGGTAACTCTCAAAATTTACAGGCACGTATTGAGTGTGTGTTTCCTAAAGCTAATTGATTTTCTGCTTCTGGTAGCCATCAATTCGTGTTGATGAGCTGATGATGGAAGGTACAACTCCTCAACAGTTAGGAGTTTGAGGATAATTCTTTAAATATTATATGTAGATACGTAGGTAGTTATAGACCGATTATTACTTTCGGCGTGACTAATATGTATACCCTTAGCAAATTACAACTTTCTAGTATTAATAGTCTCTGAGCTAAACCGCGGACAGACAGACATAGCAAAACTATAAGGGTTCCTTGTTGACTGACTATGGAACCTTAAAAATAACCCAATTCGGGTCTCCTTCTCGACCCTGTCACGTTAAAAATAAATTGCACAGCCAACCTGTGCATACTTTCTTGTCTTAACATAAAGCGAAGTCAGGCTTACACAAATCAACAATAAATTAAACATTACGCTTACTTAATGGCAAAGAATAAAGGCGTATCAGACTTGATGAAATATTTACAAATAATTTGGGTTTGTGTGGGAGGTACCATATTTATGTCATATATTAACTTACCAAAGAGTGCCCCCATGAACGCTTTAAACATGAAAACTCCAGGAGATAAGTGTGAGTTTCTTCCGATACGACACGCTGTAGTCGTCGTTTTCTTGTTTTAGACCACTTCTCAGTGCAAAGAGCTAAATTATCTGCAGAACAATGTAGCCACTCCAAACATTCCTCTACTTCAGCTGAATCGAGATCTTCTTCACTGGTTAAGGCAGAATCTTCTTCCGACAGCGAGGTTATCCTTTTGTTAGCATGTTCTTTGTTATGTGGTTCTGGAGTTAGTTTTTTCAAGAAGTGAACCGCGCGGCCTTGGCTGGTACACTTTGTTTCGGCGAAACTTTGCCTTTAGATTCGTTACTGCGTCATATAGCCGACCATGGGCTCGCCCGGGCCCTTCAGATGCTTTAGTGTAATAAATTGAGCAGTTTTCAGCAGGGAATACTTGTTCTGTTAAAATGACAGTTCTTTAAAATTGCTATAACATAGATTAACATAAAAGTAATTGCAGGTTAACTGACCCTAAGCATGGACACTGCTTGGATGGGTTTGAATGTTACTGGCATATTTCTCTAACATAGGCTTCAAAAGTTCTGACAGAGGGGTCCGCCACTACCCCTACAACTGCCACCAACCTGGACTTGGCCCCCGTGTTTGGAGTATGGCCTAGCCTTCTTGGGAAAAGACCCGTGCCCCAGCTGTGGGGACGTAATGGGGTAACGAAAATGTTTATTGTATAGATACTTTTAAACTAGCCAAATGTGTATCAGGCCTTATACTTGTATTAATCCCTACTTAATCCTACTTATTATAATTATAATAATAATATAATAATAATAATATAATAATAATAATATATAATATATATAATATAAATGTGAAAGTAACTCTGTCTGTCTGTTACGCTTTCCCGCAAAAACTACTGAACGGATTTGACTGAAATTTGGTAGGTAGACAGATTAGGACCTGGGTTAAGACATAGGCTACTATTTACCACGCTCGCGAGCCGCTTGCGGCTCGCGCACTGCACACCCTCGCAAAGTCATAGAAAAGTGGTCCACGCGGGTGAAGCCGCGGGAATCAGCTAGTATTTAATACTTACCAATTTGTTTAATCCAATGTAAATATATGTCATTTGTTACAGGTGCTTTGGGGTCATGTTTAACTATTTCTGAAGAAATTTCCTTTGTCAGTTTTTCTCAGACCTTCTCCTAAGGGTTCCGTACGCCGTTTAAGGAGCAGTCTACCTTCTTGAGTAGTTTTGAGAAGTTTTGTTAAGTCCTGAATTGTGTTCTGAAAAATACAAATGAATATATTTTTTGAAGATAAAAAAACTTAAAATTTAAAAACCCCCAACAGAAACCTCTAAAAAGGATAAAATAAAACGTACTGGTCCTTTAATTTTAATATAAGTAGTAACATTTTGATCCAAGAGTCGTCGCGCACGGGGACCGCTAAGTTGTGAAATTATAAGTAATTAGTTGTAGTAAAGTAAATCAGTTGTATTCTGTTTTTATTTTAATCACTTACATACATACTTACCGATTGCTTTAACGGTGAAGGAAAACATTGTGAGGAAACCTGCACACGCCTGCGAAGAAACTCGAAGATTGTGTGTGAAGTCGACCAACCCGCACTGGGCCAGCGTGGTCGACTAAGGCCTAATCGCCCTGATTCAGGGTAGGCTCGAGCCCCTCGGTGGGGACGTATATGAGATATTATAATAATAAATAACAGGACACCAAATTTCGAACCGTTCAGTCCGGTGGAAGGTGCCCACACCCCTTCAAGTCACCTATCAAATAAAAAAACTAATCAAAACTGTTTCATCCATTTGGGAGCTACGATGCCACAGACAGATACACAAACACTTGAAACTTATAACACCTCACCCCTCTTTTTGCATCCGGGTTTGAACTTTTAACATCACCCCTCTTTTTGCATACGGGGTTGTCTTAACAAACATATTTGTCCTTATCCATACTAATATCATAAATGCCAAAGTAACTGTCTGTCTCTCTGTTGCCTTTTCACACTTAATCCCCTTAACGGATTTAGATGAAATTTAGTATGGACTGGACAAATTTATGTATTTTGAATGACTCAACACAGTTTAAATAGAATAGAATAGAATAAACATTTATTTAGCAGACCATAAATGAGAATGTGTAAACCTGGGACAAACAGTCCAGCTAAGTAGGTAAAACTTCGAGAAAGAGATCAATCGACGAATAAAACTCGGCCTGGCAGTGTTCGGAAAGCTTCGAAATATCTTCACATCCCAAATACTGCAGTGTCTTAAGACCAAGGTTTTTGACCAGTGTGTGTTGCCAGTGATGACATACGGAACTGAGACATGGTCGCTTACTATGGGCCTCATAAGAAGGCTCAAGGTCACCCAAAGGGCAATGGAGCGTGCTATGCTCGGAGTTTCCCTGCATGATCGAATCATAAACGAGGAGATCCGTAGGAGAACCAAAGTAACCGACGTAGCTCACAGAATGGCTAAACTTAAATGGCAGTGGGCACATAGCTCGTAGAACAGATGGCCGTTGGGGCACTAAAGTTCTCGAGTGGCGACCTCGCATCGGAAGACGTAGAGTAGGCAGCCCTCCCACACAGTGGACTGACGACCTGGTGAAGGTAGCGTGAAGCAACGGATGCGAGCAGCGCAGGACAGGTTGTCGTGGAAATCCTTGGGGAGGCCTTTGTCCAGCAGTAGATGTGTTTCGGCTGATATGATGATGAAATGACAACATAGCTAAGTATACTCACCAATTTTTCTGTTGAGAAGTCAAGCGAGCAAGAAGAATCACATGATTTGCTCGATGTAGGTGTGGACACTGGAGAAATGATGGGTGAACTTTCACTTGGAGTGAGACCTCCTACGTCTTTACCATAAATTTCTACTAGGTTATTAATATCTTCATTTTCTTCTCCCTCTTTTATCTTAAGGCTTTTCCAGTCTGCAAGAGCCTTTTTAAACTTTGCTTGTGGGCCAATGGCAGGAATTAACTCTTTTATTTGTCCATCGTCTAATAGTGGCAACGCAACTAAGTCAACTTCGTTTTCTGGAAAAACGAAGATTATGTAAGTTATAGGTACCTATGAAAACAGTTTAGTGATATGTTAAATCAGTAACAGAAACAAGTAATAATAAATGTTAAAATGTAAATTACACTAGGTTAGTTTTGTGTTAACTCGAAGCGCTAACCGAAGATTAGTTCTACGACACAGTGACCCGCACCATAACCATCATGGGGCCTACACACGCTTGCCACAAGCCACAAGCGTCTACAAAAGCTCGGCAAACTGAGGCAAGCCTGTTTAGCCAAGTGCCTCGCTCTACATGCTTGTGCTTGTGGGCGCTAGCTGTGGCTTGGCAAGCATGTGGAGGGCACCTGTACAGCACAACACAAACATGCGCAAACACAAAATTACCGTCAGAATTCTGCTACAAATAGAAGAAGTAGACAGGTAGTCAGGTCAGGTCATGTAGCTTTACTCTCTAAAATTGTTTAGATAGGTAGTTTCTGAAATATACAAAGAACAAAGTAGGTTACCTAATTAGTAACATGTAAGTACTATGAGGTAATTCAGGATGCGGTACCTAGTACCTTAGATATGACCTAGTCCCCTCCCAAGCTTTGGGCTTTGAGGTTATGGAGCTTGTATGATACATAAATGTGCCAACTAGGTACTTACTTACCAATAAATTTTTCGATGTATTTATCGAGTTCCCATTTATGGAGAAGTTGCTCAATGTCTTCAGATGACATTGTTTTCGATTGTACCAGCACCCATCCACACCAATTAAATACACGCACTATTTATTTTACACTATTTTTCCTGCGAGTGAGCACCTTGTGGATTGTAAAAATATTTTAAAACGGTTTTTAAATCTCTGAAATAAGAAATGAAATTGATCACGCGCGATTGTGAGCCGCCACAAACATAAATGCGATGCACGGCACGCACGCATGATGCAATGCACGCCATTTGCAAATCGGAACAGTGTGACCATCTCGAAAATGATGAATCTGCCCGACACTGGCAAAAAATCCGCCAAAACCTGCCAGAATAAATATTCGCTTGTGTTTTCTACTTTGTTTTCTTGAAACCTTAACTTTTTTGTCACGGTTAGTTTTTTGTACTGGACCCAGAAGCTGATCAAGAGAGTGGTCCAACTTCAGACTTTGGAACCTACCTGCATCAAAGGACTCGTCAAGAAAAATAAAACAGGCCTAAATTCTAAGAAGATACTTATTGATTTGGCCCAGCCACATACTTCGTAGAACAGATATTATGGTCGTTAAGGTAGTAAAGTTCTTGAGTGGTGATCGCGTACTAAAACGCACCGCATTGAAAATGACCTGTCCTGCTCATTCGCATCTAGCGGCTTTGCGCAACCTTCACCAGGTCATCGGTCAACCGAGTGTGAAGCCTGTCTACGCTACGTTTTCCGGTGTGCGGTCGCCACTAGAGAACTTTACTGCCCTAACGCCCCAATGGTAGCTATTTGCCCCGGCCGTGAAGCTCGTAGAACAGATGGCCTTTGGGGTATTAAAGTTCTCGAGTGGCGACTACGCTCTAAAAGACTTATCGCAAAGAATGACCGGTCCTGCTCGTCCGCATCCAGCGGCTTTCCGCTTCCTACACCAGGTCATCGGTCCACCGAGTGGGGGCCTGCCTATGCTACGTCATCCAGTACGCGGTTACAACTTAAAAACTTTACTACCCAACAGTCACTTGTTCTACGAGCTATGAGGCCAGGGCACATATAGCTACCGTTGGGATAGTAAAGTTCTCTAGTGGGGACCGCGCACCCGAAGACGTGGCGTAGGAAGGCCTCACATTTGGTGGACCGATGACCTGGTGAAGGTCGCGGGAAGCCGCTGGATGTAGATGTGCAGGACCGTTAATTTCCAATGCGGTGTGCTGTGGGTCTTTTGGTGCGCGTTCACCACTCGGGAACTTTACTAACTTACTACGTGATATATGCGGGCCATATAGTTTGTAGAACAGATGATCGTTAGGGCAGTAAATTTCTCAGGTGTTGACCATGTACCGGCTGACGTAGCGTAGGCAGGCCTCCCATTTGGTGAAGGTCGCGGGAAGTCGCTGAATGTAGACAAGCAGGACCGGTTTTCAAAAGTAAATGAACTGAGAAGTTAAATTACGTAAATTTATCTTACTGGTAATAAATAAGTAACACAGCATCAGATCTTGGAAACTACCTGAGACCAAAGTTCTCACCAAGAAAAATCAAACGAGCTCAAATTCGAAGTGGATCGTTTTTAGAATTAAATAAATCTTTAAGATAAAACTAAAAACATATTTTAACTCTACCAATATTTTTATTACTGATATGATAACCGTTTTGCGGGCAGCTGGGAGTGGAGTCGCATATTGCGTATGAGTGTGTGAGCGCACACTTGCAAAAATGAAACCTACGCGCTGGCATAGAGCTTCATACGTGTTAAAATAATATCGAACGTAAGTCTATTCATTCTAAGTTCAAATCAATGCGGGCTTCAACGCGGCTATTACTTACTTTGAAGCCGAAGAACGTCCCATTCTCGTTTTTTTTTTAATTTTTCTTCATTTTCAAATAAGTTTAAAAAAAAGAGTTCAATTAAAATGGAAGGTCGAGAAATTTTGCAATCAATGCCAAACACAGGGTCTACATTATATTTTTTTACTTAAGTACATCCAAAGTGGTATTTTTTTTTATAATTGTATTCAATTAAATCGATTTTTTATTACTTTCAGTATATTATAATTTTTTTCCATGGTGATAGCTTTACACAATCTTTCAATAATTTGAATTCAATATTGTCATTTGACCCGTGTCACCGCGCGAGTGCGCGGCGCGAGCATGCGCTCTCTGCCCGCACCGCATGCATCCGGCCCGGCTCCATTACTGGCTTGCGCGTATTTTTAAATTAAATTTTCAATTTCATAAACGTCACATTAAGATGTTTAATTTTGATGAAAACAAGATTGTAGTGTACAAAAACATATTATTAAACGAAAATTTTACAGTTACGATTTTTAACTACTGAGAAATACATTATTATTAAAACATAAAAATTAAATGTTTAATTTTTGTCATAAATGACTAAAAAGACGCAATATAACTTAAAAAGATACAAACATTATAGTTACCATTTTTGCTTATCAAGATATTGCGATCAGATGAATACCGTGAAAAAAAACATACATGCGAAAGTGGTTTTAGTTTAATTTTGCTATTAGGTGACATCATTTGAATTCACCTCAAAATTATACTAACAAGGTATTTGGTTATCTATTTTGCTTTTAGGAAAAATTTAGGTAGTGTTCCAAATCTCATGTTTTTTATAAGAAACGGTTACCACCGCGAATTTTTTACATCATATATCTAATCAATATTTGATACTAATTATCAATATCCGATAAAATAATCAAAACAACTAGTTATCGAATTATGTCCAGGTTAAGCTAATTTGATGCGCCTATAGCACTAAAATTCTGTTCTGCTGTTTTCACTCTCTTTGAACTGAAATATCAAAAAACTGTTGCACCTGAAATAGTTGAATGAAATTAGTTTTTCAAAACTTACAATCTCCAGTAAAAAATGAATTAGAATAAAAAAACAAATAAGAACTAGGGAGGTAGGGAGCGCGCGGGTTACGCGGAGGGCTGGTAGTGTAGCGTAGATAGTAATTTTTATTTTCTTTGATACTGCACGCACGCATACACACAATTTGAGTTAAAATGACACGACAAATGTAGCCAGCTCAGTAAGTAAAATATTTTCCTAAATTTTCTTACCTAATATAATAACTAATAAGTCATGAAAATAAAGTAAGACATAGAAAATTATAAGTTTTCTCAATATCTATAAGGATTTCCTTGAAATCTGCCAAATTCTGCCCCTTTCTTTCTTGATATTTGCCAAATCGTGCCACTTTTTCTAAATCGTCCGCTTGTTCTGCCAGAGGTAAAATTTACAAGCCAAATCTGCCCAAATGGCAGAAATCTGCCATAAATGGTCACTCTGAATCGGAATCACCCCACTCCAACAAGCGGTTCCTATTGGTTGCCGGGCTCGCGCCGTGTCGGAGTCGCGGAAGATTCTAGAAATAACAGGTGTCCGGGGGGGTGAAGCCGGGGGGGTGTAGGAACTGATCGGTAGATATAACTGTTTGGAACATGTCTGAACATGTATATCTACCGATCAGTTTATATTATGTTTTATAGGGTACCGTACCCAAAGGGTAAAATGGGACCCTATTACTAAAGCTCCGCTGTCCGTCCGTCTATCTGTCTGTCCATCTGTCACCAGGCTGTATCTAATGAACTGTGATAGTAGTTGAAATTTTCACAGATGATGTATTTCTGTTGCCGCTATAACAACAAATACAAAAAAATTGCTAAAAACAATAAAATAAATATGTAATTAATTAGCCGTTCTAGTTACTACCAATCTTACTACCAGTTGTAATACCGTTACACCTATTATAATTAATCATGTGTGACGCATGCATCCACCGCCAAATTTTGGCGGTGGATGCATGCGTCACACATGATTAATTCATTTATTTATTATAATTAACTTGTAAGGAATTAACTTGTAATTAACCTTCAACTGGTGACGTGAATGTGAGTCACAGTATTGGAGAGGTGACGTCATTATGACGTATCAATAAAAAGCCATAAATACTGTAAATTAAGTGTAGAGGAAATAAAATAGATGATGTTATGTAAATGTAGGTTAGTTTGTTTCTAAAATTAAACACACTTTTGACATATTAAACGTAAACTTAACTTTATTCATACACTTGAACTTAATACTGAATTTTGGTCTGTGTTTTGGTAGACATGAGATCTATTGACATAAAATTAATGAAACTGAAAAGAAAAATAACAACCAGCCTTATTTTCTCATTAAGACTTAGGTAATTAATAAAAAAAATCAATTTTTGCATATTGATTACACACAAAAAATAATTTGATTCATTTTGAATGTAATTTTACAAGAACAGCTCACAAATAAAACATAACACTAAAGGTGACGTAACGTCAAAATGACGTCGGCTACCATCTAATACCTAAACTGTGCGCGTGCGACATCCGTTCTGTGTATCGGCCGACGCCAAACTGCACACGAGGCAGCTACTAGGGAGCGCGGTCGCGGGGAGCAAGCCGTTTCTGAGAAATACAGTGTTTTTGTCGTTGCGACGTCAAATTGACGGTACGTCACCAGTTGAAGGTTAACTTGTAAGGAATATACTCTGTCTACATTACGTAAAAAGTGCAATATGAAATAGACAAAAATAGGCAGCTTCTTCAGTCCTTTACAAATATAAGTACTAAGAGCTCGAAAATGCGTTGAATTGCTTCGAAAATTTGTTGAATTCGTGTGCAGCTGTGCTTGTCTGCTCGACTTGAAAAAGAGCACTGCCGTGCCCCCTGATACATAATATATTTTTTATGTTTAAAAGAGAACTATGGTGCAATTTGCTGAATATTCATAAAAAAAAAATACTGCCAGACTTGGCTCACCTTAGATCTCTCATATATTTTTAGGGGAGACTCACGAGTCTTGGCGAATTGGTACATAAAAATGATGTTTTTGATGGGACCTCATTTTTTGGTAGGATATCTCTTTTTTCCTTGTCATTTTTTTGTCTCACCATAATAGAAACCTATAAATATACATTAGGTATATTACAATGGTGGTGGTACGGAACCCCCAATGCGCGAGTCCGACTCGCACTTTGCTGTGTTTTTAATTATTTTTTTAACTGACTGGTTTTGGGTGCGGCAAAACGTTCGAATAACTACGAGTTTCAGTGAGTGCTACTGTTTCTTTTATTGTTCTAAAATTACAAAGAATTGTTACTAATCATTGAAACTAACTTTTTGGTATTGGGTGCGGCAAAACGTTCGAGTAACTGTGAGTTTCAGTGAGAGCTACTGTTTCGTTTAATGTTCTAACATTACAAAGAACTGTTTCTAATCATTAAAACTAACTTTTTGGTATTGGGTGCGGCAAAACGTTCGAGTAACTGTGAGTTTCAGTGAGAGCTACTGTTTCGTTTAATGTTCCAACATTACAAAAAACTGTTTCTAATCATTAAAACTAACTTTTTGGTATTGGGTGCGGCAAAACGTTCGAGTAACTGTGAGTTTCAGTGAGAGCTACTGTTTCGTTTAATGTTCTAACATTACAAAGAACTGTTTCTAATCATTAGAACAACTTTTTGGTATTAGGTGCGGCAAAACGTTCGAGTAACTGTGAGTTTCAGTGAGAGCTACTGTTTCGTTTAATGTTCTAACATTACAAAAAACTGTTTCTAATCATTAAAACTAACTTTTTGGTATTGGATGCGGCAAAACGTTCGAATAACTGAGAGTTTCAGTGAATGCTACTGTTTCGTTTAATGTTTCATTAGTAGAAATAATTGTTTCATCATTAAAACGTACTGTCGAGAAATCCGTGTAGGTAAAACGTTGTAGTTACTGAGCTTTTCAGTTACGACTAATGATTGGTCAGTTAAAATAACGTTTCAGCTTTTTACTGTTTTGGAACATTAATGGGCACTGTCTAAAACCGATAATTCTTACTGTAATTTACGTTAGACCAACTGTTTAAATTTTAACTGTGCTAAACATGCACACAGTAAGAAATTATTTTTTTCAGTGTACATTCACACACGCATACACACCCTCACACACTCTCACACACACATTAACACTAACAAACAACACATCTGATGTAGTCGATTGCACGCGGATAGATATATTAGAATAATTATGTTAATTTTAAGAATTTGAAATTTATTGGCATATGCATTTTCTAAAGTTTGATTACTGTAGATTTAAAGCTGTAATTTCAATAAATATATATAATATAATATAATATAATATAATATAATATAATATAATATAATATAATATAATATAATATAATATAATATAATATAATATAATATAATATAATATAATATAATATAATATAATATAATATAATATAATATAATATAATATAATATAATATAATATAATATAATATAATATAATATAATATAATATAATATAATATAATATAATATAATATAATATAATATAAGATGTAGTAGCTAGCCAGGCGGGCTTAGAAAAAGCCCTTCAACCAACCAAACCGAGTCTTACAAAGTTAGACTCCGCCGGGAATCGAATCCGCGACCCCCTGATGTGAAGGTAAAGGATTTAACCATTACGCCACGGAGATGTTTAAACCGTCAATGTAAGTAGTTTTTCTGAGTTATGAACATAATTTAGACGTCAAATCTAATGTCCGTTACGGCGCAATGACGATTAGCGGGTTATCCGTGATTTGCACAAACATCCAATTGCTTACACTTTAACACGTTCATGGTATAGCGTCCGTTTTTAAGGGTTTCGTCCGTTATAAAACTAGGGACCCTTATCAGTGACCCTGAAGTAACTAGTAACTAGTATCTCATCTGGGCCCTTATAATCTATCTGTCCGTCTCTCCGTCGATATGTCAAGCTATTTATAAAGCTGAAATTTGGTATGGTTATACAAATTTATGACAGCTATAAACGTATGGAATAAAATATGTAAAAACTACCAAAATATAAAATGGGGGTATTTTTATTTATTTACGTACTCCATCGTGTACACCTATAGAGTATCGAAACGATGGTCTTGCAAAGTAATTAATAGTTAGCGAATTTTTTTGGAGTTTACTCCTTTACAATAGGGATGACGGATGCTAGTCATCTGAGTTACTTTTTATCATCTGTCAAAAACGAAAATTTTATTCTAAAAATGTTAGAAATACCTAGGCGTGACGTCATAGTTTAGCAGCGTCATTTAAGTACTCATTTTGTGATTTTTGTGAATTAAAAATCGAAGATTTTATGGAAAACAAAACGAGTGAGGTTTTCCAAAGTTTAAGTAGGAGGGCAATTTAGTGATCAAAAGTTCATAATTTATTTCTGATGCTGTCGTCATCCCTATTGTTTTTTTACGCAAAACATACGAAAAATATATAGATGGGAAGTGTTAACTTCCTTAACTTACGTCTGTTTACTCACGTTTCATGGCAGTTACCTTTTATATCAGCAAGGCTAAAACTCCACAGCCATACAGCCCAAACCGCGAGGCCGCAAGCCCAGCTCCGTGTAGGATAAAATAATAATAATAAAAAAGTGCGCATGTCAGCTCCGACGCGCGACAGCCGTTTTCTCATGAAACATTTTTTTCGGCCTCGCACGGAACTCTCCAGGTTTCGCCCTACGCGGAGCTCGGCCTACGACCTTGTACGGAACGTTCCGGGCGTCGCCCCACGCGGAGCTCGCCGTTCGGCCTCGCAGGGCACGCTCCGGGTTACGCCCTACCGTTACATGTTATACTTGTGTCACACCCCGGACACTTCATACAACGAGCGCGAAATGACATTGCTAAAAACAAATGACGAAACAAATGAAATTACGGCGAAATTCTATATGTACGTTCGAGAAACAAACTATAACCAATCTGTATCAATCGGGGTGACGAGGGGCAATTTAGAGAGCGGCAGGGAGTGTCCATACTGTATGTTAGATACTAATATATATGCATATACACTTTGCTTGTGTAGAGAGGTGTGGTTGTACTTCAACTCGCATTTAACCGGTTTTTCATGCTTTAGTTGCAGCTCATTTTCGGTTTTCATTGCTATTTTGCCATAGAAACAATGAATTGATACGCTAATTTACAAGCTCGTGGTCGTAGTATTGTTAGAGAGTTCGATATTTATGACCGGATGACATAAAACGAGTGTTTATTAAGCTCTAAATAGAGACAGCTATTTTAATCATGCTACGCGATTATTATTAACGCTTGGAAAAAAATAATGATGATCGACATTACTGACGCGAGTGAATTGTCACAGCTTCGTAGAAGAATTTGCAGCTTTTACGTACCTAACCTTGAATAAAAAACTAACCAGAACCCGCGTAGAGTGAGAATCCAAAAACTCCGCGCCTACCCTCCTTCCCTTGGCTGTAAATATTGCTATTTTAGGTTGCGTTTTAAAGCTTACCCACAAAAATTAAACCACCTGCATGCAGGATTAAGAAGGGCCAGAACGTCATAAGTACTCTAAATTAGAGTAGTTTCATACAAGTACAAGTAGCTTAACACTGTTATTGTCGTACTCGGGTTCTGGATTTTGAATGAGATTATTTTAGAAAAATTCGTAAAGTTCAATTGTCTATATGAAGCAGGCAATTGTTCTCTTTTGAGTTCGTTACCTTACTAATAATCCATGCACACCAAAACGAGGTGAGCACTGAGGCACACCCTGGACACTTCATACAATGGGCCAGAAATGACATTTCAAAATACGAACGAATATTTTGAAATCGTCATGTTGAGTTTCTTCAACTTACTTCTAAAAAGGAGGAGGTTCTCAGTTAGACTTTTCACATATTTTTTGTGTATGTTACGCGATTTCTTCGCCGATTTTAATATATTTTATTAATGTTTCTTTTTATTTTTATCTAAGTCCGTTACTTAAAGAAAATAAACAAAACAAAAAACAGCAAAATTGTATTTGGTTGTTGCGATTGAAGTCGGCTTTTTAACGCGTTTCCAATTATTTTAAACATGCTAATAAAAGCACAATGCAGCCTTGCTCCTATTTTAGGAATATAACTACCTATTGACCAAATATCACGAGACCCCGAAGAACGTATAGGAACACTGACATAGAGATCGTGTGTTCTAATCCTACTGTGATGTCAGATGTGATGCAAAAGCGTGCCGAATGCCTATTGACGCGAACGCACGGACAGCTGCGCTCACAAAAATACCGCCACTCAACATCCTACTCACTGACGAAAGAGTTTACTAATGATTTTTTCATTTTTTTATTAAAAAATTGAGTGCGTTTGACTGCAACTCACCTGATGGTAAGTGATGATGCAGTCGAGGATGGTACACACAAACTCAAATAATGCCTATTCACTCTTGCCTTGAAGATCCCCAAATTATAGGAATCGGGAAACACTGACGCAGGCAAGGAGTTCCACTCCTGCGATCTACGCATAATAAATAAATAATAGAATTATGGCTACCGGCTCAGAATAGGGCCATCGCATCTATTCCTGTAAGTGCCATAAGAAAAGACCAAGTGACGATGAGGAAGAAGGATGGAAAGCAGCGTCCTTTCAACGTACCGTACCACCAATTCACACACAGCGATCGCCAATCCGCCTGCCAAGCGTAGCCATTACGGAAAAACCTTCCATCTCTGTGGAGGCCTAGGTCTAGCAGTAGATGTATTTTGACTGATTTCATGATGATGATCATCATCACTTGCCAAAAAAGGCTGATTAGTAATAGTAAGCAGGTTAGACGATAAGGGTCAAAGTCTTGTTGAAAACAACTGATTGATTTTGTGTTAGTAACTCTTGAAGTTTGTCTATTCTTCATTCTTTTGTACTACAATATTAGTATCGTTGGGTTTGGATATGGTTTTCGTCTTTTATGGGCAAAACATTTTCTTTCCTCACGTTTATTTATATTATTCAGTGCGTTCAAACCTCAGCTTGTTTTGCGATAGGTTGACTCACAAATATTTTTATACAGACTCAAAACAGAATAATAAACGATGACACTAAACATGTGCAGGGATTTTCCACCAACCAATATAAGTTACCCACCCAAAAAGAAATAGGCATCTCATCCTGTATCTGACACGGGAATGCGAAACGAAACGCGTGTGGGCATCGACATGGTATTCGAAGTTTGGAATGCCATAGACGTGAACTGACGAAAGAATTAATATTACACTGACGCGTATGATATGCGGTAGCCCTGTAGGTATCAAGGCGAGGACAGAAATACCCGTCTTGACTTGACCTACGCTGCGCCGGCGCCGCCCGGGTATTTTGGACGCGAGGTGCGCGCGCGCTTTCCGCGTCCCCGTGTCACTGGACGCCAGCGCCACTCTCGCAAATGTAGCTGTCAGTTCCCGCTGTTCCGTGTCGATGGCCTCGCGGTGTTGTGTTTTGATGAGTCCAGTTCATTTAGGATCCATGTTTTGGTGTCATGTTATGACATAACCACAGTGTAAAAATCTATACAGTGGTCAAACCCTTTTATGTTTGAAACCACTAACAATTGGTCACCGCTAAAGCTGCACGAATCGCTGTGCTGGCGTTTCTGAGGAATTATTTCAAGGTAACTACAGTGACTAGGGCAAGTGGAGCTTGACCTCCCGTTCTTGCCCATCGACCCTTTATTCGATTGCCTTGTATAGTCTAGACGTCTTTGTTGGACGACTGTATGGGTTCTTTAGACTGTGACATATCACTGGGTTAGCATCCAGACTAGTCGAAGTGCAAAAGTTTCATCAGCAGGTTCTATCTATATACCTCATATTAGGACGCGCAATTTAATGGGGCTTTATGTGTGCGATGAAAAACAAGTATCTTTACCATGTACCTACATAACCACATCCGTCATGAAATTATTAAGTAATAGAGATAATTTAATTAAAATAGAGCACGTCAGTTATGTGATCTATTTTAGCGGGTAATAATACATACATACGTGCATTGTAGCAAGCAATGACAGAGAGCAACATCCATAGGCATTGCTTTATAAACAAGTGTATCAGGCTCTGTACTACGAGTACAGGCATGTAATATTCGTTGGCTGAATTTATTATAGTACGTTCGGCGAATTAGCTGCAGTACACCCGAACGGAGTTCTGGAAATGTGTTGAAGGATAAAATAATTAAATATACATAAATTAATTCAGCAAACGCACTGCCGGCTCGTGTGAAATGTTTGCATCAAAGGGGCCGCCCTGAGTTCAATCGTGGTGCCGCCGATCTTACACCCGCATAGGGTCGCGCGAATCTTGTCCTGTCTTAAATTATTATTGTAGGCAATGATTTTGAAGATAATTCGTCCAGCAGTGAGTGTTTTTTTTTTAATTCATAATTGGTAAGCCTTTGACATCATCTCATCTGATTGAAATTAATAATAGATTCTGATAAAAAAATACCTATTTAATATATTTTTTAAATTGTTTTATCCTTCACACATTACCAGAACTCCGTTCGGGTGTACTGCAGCTAAAACCCGAACGTACTTTAACGACACTCAAAGTTGAGTATAAACACATTACAGCTGTCATAATGTCTCGCCCTGTCCATCACATTGGCGCAGTTGGCAGAGTCCTGAAGCGAAATCTTGTTTACCCGAGTTTGTCAGCAGAGTGTAACAAAATTGACATAGGATCTTTTAAGGCTATAACCAACCTTAAATTAGCAACTTGATTGGCGTCATTATAAATTTCAATCGAAATACACTAAAATAACGTTCATAATAGTGCGCACTGTTACTGGTTGGTTACGACTACCTTTGTGAGCACTATAGATACTTTTAGAGCAAAATTCTGTGTAACTCATGAAATACATAGTTGAATCACACAACACCAGCTTTGAGATATCAAGAAAACTACAAGAAATCTTTTTTTATAAAAAAAAAAATATATCACATGGGACTAAAATCGAAGATGTTAAAATTCTGTTTTTTTTTTAACCCACAATTGATAAGCCCTTGGCATTATCTCACCTGATGTCAGTCCATTCACTTCACACCAGGAGGTCGCGGGTTCGATTCCCGGTGGGGTCAACTTGTAAGACTCGGTTTGGTTAGTGGTAGGACATTTTCTATACCCGCCTGGCTAGCTACCACCGTCTTATCTAAGTCTTGCCGCCAAAACATCAGTGTTAACAGCATTGATGTGTTCCGGCTTAAAGATAAAATAGCCAGATCCCCATTGCGTTGGGGAATCTTGGCAAGCTCGCTTTCATCTTCAGCATCATCGTCACTTACCATCAGGTGAGATGATGCCAAGGGCTTACCAATTGTAAATAAAAAAAAAGGTTGTGTTACTTTTTCTGAAATAACTCTATGTATTTTAATTTAACTTTGTAAATGACTAGGAATTATTAAAGCTTTCTACACTGGGTAGTTCATTAATCCAGGAAAAAATCTGAATAAGGTACCTTCCATACAAATCCAAATTGTTTGTACATTTTTCATTATCTCTGATGTTACTTACTTTTTTTCTTAGCTAATAAGTAAGCGTGTTCATTGTTGATTTGTGTATGCTCGATTACGCTACGCCAGAAAGTATGCACAGCCTGGCTATACAGTTTAATTATTTCTGTACTCTGTGAGTATAGTTTCCATACTATGGTCACAGTCTAAGAATCTATCCAGTCGTCCAATACGCCTTTGATAATCGCGTCATCGCTGACCTGTGATCACAGTACCAAGGGTTGTCACAATACTTGACAATAAAATGAAAGAAAATGCAATCACGTACAAAAATGACTTCAATAGTTGAAGGTCCCTGAGGTCTCCGATCAAGAATTCGTTATCAGAATCAAAAAAGTGGCTACCATTTTAACTTTTTAGTTACTACACCGATTGCTTATAAAATCGATATCTGAGGGTCCCTGAAGTCCCTTATCACGAATCTGTTGTCAGAATTGAAAAAACTGACCGCCATTTTGAATATTTTAGTTACTGGATCGATTGCTTCCAAAATCAATATCTGAGGGTCAATGAACTTTATTTATATAGAAAATGGTTCCCTATTATAAAGATACTAGCTTTTGCCCGTAGTTTCGCCCGCATGGACATTGTTTTTATGACTTTGGTGGGTGGTGCGTGAGCGGTCCGCAAGCGTGGAAATTAATTTTCCTCAGATCTCTTGGGATCTACCGGGCTATCATAATTAGTAGTTTATGTCATATACTCATATCACACCCCTAACGTTGCGATGCATAAGAAATCAACCAAAAAAAGTCTTTTTTTCAAATGGATCTATGCTATTTTCACGGGATAAAGAATACCTAATTTATGTCCTTCTCCATGACACAGGCTACATGCATGCCAAATTTCGTCAAGATTGGTAGATGTGTTGAAGCGTGATGATGTAACAAACAATCAAACACATTTCACATTTAAAACATTACTAGCTGTTGCCCGTGGCTTCACCCGCGCGGAAATTATTTTTATAAGTGTCTTTGAGGGTGAGTGGTGCGCGAACTGCAAGTGGACATGAGTTTTCTTCAGATCCCTCAAGAACTATATCGGGATATTCTGATTAGCAGTATATGTCACTTTCCACTCCCTCAACCAATTCTATACATAAAATCACTTCAATCCGTTGCTCATTTGTGACGCCGACGTATGCGAGCGTGGAAATGAGTTTTCCCCAGATCCCTCAGAAACTATGTCAGGATATGCTAGTTAGTAAATTATGTCATTTCCCAACCCCTAAAACATCGCTGTGCTAAAAATCACAACAAACCATTGAAATCAACAATCCAAGAAATTAACCAACAAAAGTGTTTTTTCAGTTCCCTCAGGACTGCATCGAACCTTGCTATTTTCATGGGATAAAAAGAAATCTATGTTCTTCTCAGTAATACAGACTACGTGCGTGCCAAATTTGATCTAGATTGGTTGAAGAGTTGACGCGTAAAAAGGTTGCAAACAAACAAACACGTTTTCACATTTATAATTTTACTGGCTTTTTCTCGCGGCTTCACCCACGTAGACATTGTTTTTATGACTGCCTTTGAGGGTGAGTGATGCGCGGACCGGAAGTGAACATGAGTTTTCTCCAGATCCCTCAAAAACTATAAATAGGGCTATTCTGATTAGCAATCTATGTCACTTCCCACCCCCTCAACCAATTCTGTACAAAAAAACACTGCAATCCGTTGCTCCGTTGCGACGCCGACGTGCGCGAGCGTGGAAATAAGTTTTCCCCAGATCCCTCGGGAATTATGTCAGGATATGGTAATTAGTAAATGATGTACTTTCCCATCCCGTTAACCGAGATCACATTTACAAAAAATCACAACAATCCATTGTTCCGTTGCGATGTTAAAGAAATAAACCAAAAAAAGAGTATTTTTTTCAGTTCCCTTAGGACTGCATCGGACTAATGCTATTTTCACAGGATAAAAAGAAACCTATGTCCTTACTCGTGACACAGGCTACCTGCATGTTAAATTTCGTCAGGATTGTTCAAGGTTTTGAAGCGTGAAAAGGTAACAAACAAAAAAACTATTTAAATTTTCACATTTATAATATTAATAAGGACTAATTAAGGATACATAGTTAGGATAACATTAGGAAGTCCTCGTATTAAAATTCACAGCTTCTATCACATTTTTCCAGGCACTATTAGCATTGTTTAGTTTTTTATGGCATTTATAAATAAAAAAAAACAATTTGGAGATATAATTATTTCATACTCTATAAAGTAATTTAATAACACTAAATAACTTATTTCTTCATAATCGTCAGTTGAAAGTACTAGGGGCCTTTTTTTCGTAGTATTTGGGCCTGTGACGTCATCCGTTTTTAAAACTTGGAAATATGTAAAAAAAGCCAGTGATTAAAAATAATAAAAAAATTGTTTCCTAAAATGGTCTACATCTTCATTTAAAAAAATACTTTAGTTTTTTTAAACAATGCCAATTACAAATATTAAGCACCATAAATATACTAATCAATAAACTGGGTTTCCCTCAGAGATTTGTTACCATAGATGGGTTATGCACTAACAAACCACATTTGAAAATCGAATCCATTTACACACTCAATATAATAAGTACCTACCGAATGCTACTATGAAAAGAGATGCCAATTGGCATCTTTTTTTTGCTTCACTTTTAGGACGCATGTAACCTATCTACCTCCCCTTGTATATAACATATCTCTGGTTTCCCTAATAAAACAAATAAACACTAAATCAAATCTTAAAAATTCTTGAGGATCGTTTTTTTAGTGTCATCATAGGAAGCCGTATTAGAGGTAGAGACAAAATAATAAAAAAAAATAAGGACAAGCATTTTTTGATTTGAGTCTTGAATTTATTCTCTGACAAACTTGTTACATTTTCTGGAGTTTTGTTGTAGAATCTTATACAAATGACAAAAATGACTTTTTAACCTTACTCAGTCTCGAAAAGGCTATATCTATTTTATTTACATTTCTTAAATCCAAATTATGCCTGTCACTGTTTTTAGGAAATAAATACAAATTCTTAGGAAACCTTACCAACCCTACTGCAACACACCAATTTAGTTGCCCCCTGTACAATTTATATGCTAAAACTGATATCTTTAATAACTAATCTCTATAAGCAGAACACGCGAACTAAAAAACGCGCATTGCAAATTACAACTCGCTAACAAAGAATGTTTTCAGTGGAGCAACTCACGAAGTGGCCTCGAGCTTTTCCGGAGGAAATTCCGTGCAAGAGTATGCAAATACGAATCAACAGTTGCTTTGATCTAGTTTGGTACCTATACAAGATGTATATTAATAAGCTACTTATAAGACAGGCTTTCTATGTGATGTGATTCTACTCACGAAATCAAACATATTTTTCAATTGACTTCGATCTTCAAGGCGAGAGTGAATAGGCATTATTTGAGTTTGCGTGTACCATCTTTGAGTACATCGTCACTTACCATCAAGTGAGATGTAGTCAAACGCACTCAAAAAAAAAAAAAAAAAAAAAGACGAGAAGGTTCTTAATTTAACGTATGCTGTTTTTTTGCATATTGGTTACGCGATATATTCGTAGATTGTAACCCGATTATCTAAGTTCTTTTTTTTTCGATGGGGTGTGCTGCCAGGTTGGTTTCATATAAATTTTATCAAAATCGGTGAAGTACTTTTAAAAAATAATAATAAAAACAACAAAAAATGCTATATTGTACTAGTTGTTACGATGAAAGTTGATTTTTTTAAAACGTGCTTAGCGTTTCCAATATGTTTTAGCTTAGATTGAGTAAATAATTGAGTACCTACTTAATTTGTGGCTTATAAGGGCACTGTGGAAACATCACGTGGTAGTGTTGTTTTCCTTTTATTCCCGGATGATGTTGAAGTGTTAAGTTTGAAGATTAATTTTTTCGTTGTTTGTGTGAGAACCCTAGCCTGCATACAGGCTACATACCCAATTTTAGCTTTTTAGAGCTTTTGGTAGTACCTATGCGAAATTATTTTTAGTGGTAATACAGAACTGGACTCTCCTTTATGAGGGACTGGAGAGTGAAAGTTACATATTTTTATTTTTTTAATTGTTTACGTATTTACTAATCCTAGCTTTCGTAATTAATTTCAGCTTTTTAGGACTTCAGGAAGTACCCTAGAGTTTATGATGATCATGAGTGAATCAGTGACGAAATCGACGTATTTTAAGGTATTATCAAAATCTAAAGTTTAAATGCTTGATAAAATAAATAACTAAATTATATATCGTATTTACGAATGCCAATATACCAATGACATTTTCGAAAATTACGTACATATACTCACCGATTGCTTTAACGATGAAGGAAAACATCGTGAGGAAGCTTGCACACATCTGCTAAGAAACTCGAAGGTTGTGTGTGAAGTCGACCAACCCGCACTGGGCCCGCGTGGTCGACTAAGGCCAGATCGCCCTAATTCAGGGTAGGCTCGAGCCCCTCGGTGGCGAAGTATATGAGCTGATATGATGATGATGAAGTAAAATAGAACACATTTTGAGGGGGCTTCTACTCATGAAACTGAAGAACTTTTGTTCTACATCCACTTACAACTTAGCTGAAATTGTATTAAAATATTTGACTTCGCATACAAAGCTGGAGAATCAGCTGATAGATTTATGTGAGAAGTCCTTTTTTTACGATTTCAGCAAAGATGTAGAAGTTCACCTTATACCATAGTTTAACTAAAGATCAGGTATGAATAACTGGAATTCGACCTATAAGATCAATATTACCCAGAACTAAGAAAAACCAAAAATTCTAAAATACATAAATATTCTGGGACAAATCACACATGGTCATCTGGCCCCAAAGTAGGATTTCCTGTTTTATGGGAACCAGAGACTGAACTCGGTTACATACGCGGCCGAAAGGGATATACATACATATATACGTTGAAATACATACATATATAGATATTTAACACCCAGACACAGAACAAACAAATCTTCTCATCACACAAATATTTGCCCTGGGTGGGGATCGAACCCACACCCTCGAATCAGTAGTCAAGAGCACAAACCACTGAGCCACCGAGTCAATCAAATGATTTAGTATAAATTTTACAAAAACGAATATGCGATTATTTTTATATACGTTCTTTATGTAAGTCTATTGTGGACCGCAGCGAGCAATATTTTTTTTATTGTGTAATAAAATCTCCAAGTTGGGCAGAACTGGGACAGGCTTTAATATTTGAGGGTGCATGAACGTTCAGTTTGTGTGATGCCATGTAACGATTCCGCCTCGCTGGTTCAGCGGATTTACGAGTGCAGAGAATTAGGAAAAGGACTCATTGTCAGACGGCGATCAACATTTTGTTCCATTCCAACTGCTTTATAAATAAGTTGTAGAAAGCATATTTTAAATTTAAGTTATCAAATCTTTTACCAATAGGTGGCCGAGTTGTTCCTACATACATTAGGTATTGCCATGGATTCGTTTTACGTTACGTTTGTTTTCACATTAACATAATATCATACTTTGTATTTGTTTATGAATCTGGAGGCACGGTAGTGTCCCCGCCAAGTCGAGCCAAAGGAACCAGGACACTGCCTACTTTTTCACAAAGCGTTCCATCGTATTTACGAACCTGCATAGCTTCGGTCTGGATAATACTAGAAATTTTCTGGATACACACTAGTGATTTATAAGTTCATGACGATGTCAAATATAGTCTTTAACCCGGCCTCACTTTAGTACCTAATAGTGTAGTTACAAAACATAGAAAATAATAAAAATAAAGTTAGAGAAATCGGGAAGAGTCCAATGGCCGCTGCCAAGAGCGCGCTAAAAGCGGAGGGACACGTAAGGTGCCACGCGCGTTGTCATACTTGCGATTGCGCGGGCGCAAACTGCTCTAATTAGCGCAATAATTGTACATGGGCAATGGAGATCCAAGTTGCTAGACTTGTGTGAGTTGGTTGTTTTTTTACCCGACTGTTCCAGAAGAAGGGTTATGTTTTTCGAGTGTATGTATGAAGCGTCGGTGGCTCAACTGGTAACGACTCGGTCCATCTAACCAGAGGTACCGGGTTCAAATCTGGACGGCCAATGTACCAATGAGTTTTTCAAAAACTTACGTACATACTTACCGATTGCTTTAACGGTGAAGGAAAACATCGTGAGGAAACCTGCACACGCCTGCGAAAAAAACTCGAAGGTTGTGTGTGAAGTCGACCAACCCGCACTGGGCCCGCGTGGTCGACTAAGGCCTAATCGCCCTGATTCTGGGTAGGCTCGAGCCCCTCGGTGGGGACGTATATGAGCTGTAATGATGTATGTAAGTTTGCATGTATGTATATTTATTTATTTACTTACTAGCTTTTGCCCGCGGCTTCGCCCTCGAGGACATCGTTTTTATAACTGTCTTTCAGGGTGAGTGGTGCGCGAGCCGCAAGCGGCTCAATCGAGCATTTTTTTAGTTCCCTTAGGAACTGCATCAGATTATGCTACTTTCCCGGGATACAAAGTAGCCTATGTCCTTCCCCGTGATACAGGCTACCTGAATGCCAAATTTCATAAAGATTGGTCAAGGCGTTGAAGCGTGAAAAGGTAACAAATAAACAAACAAACACATTTTCAAATTTATAATTTAAGTAAGGATAGTAAGGATTTCTTTGGCACGCTCTGTAGCCTAAACGGCTTGATGAATTTTGGAGTGTCGTTAGTCGTCTTGGTCCCGTGAGTGACATAGGATACTTATTTACCCGACTAGCCAAAAAAAGAGGTAATTTAATTATTTAGTACAACTTTGTAGCCTACACGGCTTGATGGATTTTGAAGTGCAAGGTGTCGTTAGATTCGTCTTAATCGCGTGAGTGACATAGGATACATGTTTACCCGACTGTATAAAAATGGGGGGGGGGGGGGGAGTTCAGTGTCTATGCAGTCGGGTTTTTAATTATCACCTATTCACTTTACTTCATATTTGTAAGATCTATTTTAAATTCTCTTGTTTTTTTTATTATTTCGTACGTTCAGGAACGTCACATTATTATTTCTTGCGGAGGTGGGCGTTAGTAACTGCGACACAGTCCTCGACTCATGCAGTTGCTATCGTACACATTAAATTTGCACTCGTAGTCTAAGTTCCAAATAAATAAATTATGACTGTGTCGCAGTTACTAACGCCACCTCCATAAGAAAAAATAATGTGACGTTCCTTAACGTACGAAATATAAAATATCAACAAATTAAGAATTAAAAAACCGATTACATAACAACATAATCAACAGACATTCATAAATACATACATACTTATAAATATATACGTCGAAAAAACATTGGGCAGACGACAAAAAACGTAGCAGTCAGTGAAGTGACGAAGGAGAATGTTAATTAAAATATACGTATTTACAGATATATCACTGATTCTCCAGCTTTGTATGCGATGTCAAAAGTTCTTCAGTTTCAAGCCCCCTCAAAATGTGTTCTATTTTACTTCATCATCATCATATCAGCTCTTATACGTCCCCGCCTCGAGCCTACACTGAATTAGGACGATCGGGCCTTAGTCAACCACGCGGGCCCAGTGCGGGTTGTTCGACTTCAAGAATAGAATAGAATAGAAAATCTTTAATTTAGAGCACAGTACAACGATTTCCAGGTACAATTTATAAACGATAGAAATAAAGTATAAAAAAAATGTCGTAATAAAAAAACTATAAAAAAAAACCTTCAAGTTTCTTCGCAGGTGTGTGCAGGTTTCCTCACGATTTTTCTTCACCGTTAAAGCAATCGGTGAGTAATATGAACTCATTGGTACATTGGCCGTCCGGATTTGAACCCGGTACCTCTGGTTAGGAGGACCGGGTCGTTACCGGTTGAGCCACCGACGCTTCCGGTAACTGAAGACTTAAGAAAAAACTAACAGAATAACTAATGCAACACTGCTTCTATAGTATTAGTGAATATATGAACTTTAATAATAAAACTAATTTATCTTTATAATTTTATTAGCGTAGGTATAATATTTTAACCTGTAAAAATTTGCATGCCATCTTTATGACGGCTGAATACATTTTCCATTCTAACATTAAGATCTTGTATTCTGGCAAATAAACATTTCTTTCTTTCTTTCTTTCTAAACGAGTATGGCCAGCTTACAGATATAAAGAAGAAGAAGAAACTTTGTGCGCGTGGAGGTTTTGAATTTTCCCACGGGTAATTTTAAAATTTCCGGGATAAAAAGTATTCTATATATCTGTGCCTCCCGTGAAAAAGGGTCTAACTCGACTAAGACCTTTTTGTGTTTTTTTCATACCTAGAATCTGCAGGCAAAATCCTTTCGAACGGTCTAACTCACGAATCTCTATGACAAATTGATCGCGAGATACGCATTGTGTGAAATGGTTTAACTAACGAAAAAAAATGTGTATAATAATTTAATTTCAATTAGATTGTATGAAGTAATATTTTTAAGTCGTGCAAAAAGGTTTACTTTTATTTAGATCGTATCGATTTCTTATTATTTATTATTTGAAGGTTTAAGTCAAGTTGAAACGTTTTTCACAGGACAAAAATGTTACATACCTAATTAAACCAACGATTCAATTCAATTTAGATCATCTGGAATGGGGTCTAACTGAAATTGAACCTTTCTGTTCGTTGTAAATTGTTTCGTGAAAAACGGTTTAACTGTGTGTGCGAGTGAAAAGAATATAGAAAAATTCAACAAGTTAGAGAAGGAGAGAGCGGGGGCGGGGTGCGGGAGGTTGTAACAGACCGCGCGGCGCGCCCGCGCTCGTGCCGCTGCATTTAGTCCACAGTCGCACGCCGAAGCAAGAGCACGCGCATTTTGCTGCGACGGGGTGAGATGAACCGTTATGCACGAAATTTTGGTCTTTCCTAATGGTCTAACTTAAATTAAACCATTTGTTTGTAAACACTTCAACAGATTCAAATCAACTTGGACCATTATTCACCATTCAATTCTTGGTAAATAAATGCATCCAACTCTGTTTAGACCATTATTCACCATCAATTTCTTGGTAAATAAATTGATCTAACTCTTCTAAGCCCATTGTTCACTAAATGTTCGGGGCGAATTTTATGGTTTAATTTGAATTAAACGAAATATTTGTGAAATTAAAGACCATATTCCTTACGTTTACGTGTTTTACGGGCGTCCACTAAAACTTGCGCCGTTGCATGCGGCAAGCGTAGGTACTTATTGAAAACTTCGACCATAAAAGACGCGGTGCCGGTGCGTTACCTACAATAATTTTATTATTGATAAAACGAATACGCGAGCGTGAAACTACCCGAATTTTAGTGAACATTTTGTTTCTTACCAACTATAAAAAGAAGGTCAAAAACAAAAAAATAAAAAGAAGTCGGTTCGCAAAGTCCCAGAACTTTTGATACATGATACATATTTTGAAGAAATAGATTTAGAAGAGCAATCAGCTAAAAATAAACAGCCAAAAAGAAAAAATAAAAAGAAGTCTATAGTTATACCTGATTAAGATTCTGAAGAAACAGATTTAGAAGGACAAAACAATAGTCATTCCAAAAAGTTTTGGAACCGCGAAGGTATGAAAAATTTGAGAAAAAATAAGCCTCGGAATAGTGAAAAAGAGAGGAAAGAGAAGCAAAAAAGATATCAAGAAATACGGGTAAAGCATATGTTACTAAATTCGGAAAACAGGTTCCAGAAAGATCGCAAGAAGTGTTAGAACCTTGCAAAAGGTTTAAATGTTCTGATAAAGTTCCCGAAAGCTTTAGAAATAATGTTTTTGAATACTATTGGTCTTTAGGGACCTATGAAAAAAGAAGAAGATTTATTAGCAGCTGCATTGATTTAAACAAGAAGAAATCTGCACGATTAGAAATAACAGGAAATAGACAGAGGGAATTTTCAAACAAATACATATTAAGATACTTAGATAAACAGTACTCAGTTTGCAAGGCATGCTTCTTGAAAATTTTGAATGAAACCGCTAAATTTATTCAGATAGTGAGAGACTATGGCAAGAGAGCATATGGCAAAGACTGACTCCAAAATCTTAGATGATTCTTCTCGGGGACTCTACCAAAATGTCAATGCCGTAAGTGAAGAGCGATTGGAAGAAGCAAAAGAACATACCTATACTTTCTTTTCCAGCTTACGAGAGTCACTACGGTCGTTCTAAAACTAACAAAAAATTCTTACCAAGTAATTTGAACATCACGGTTATGTACGATTTATACAAGGAAAAGTCTGCCAATCCCATTAGCAAAACCTTATACACTGCGATCTTCAAGGCACAAAACTTATCTTTCAAAGTCCCTTGCGTTGATACTTGTTTTAAATGTGATGAGTTGCAAGCTAAACTTAAAGCTGAGACCACAGAAAGTGAACAAAATAAGATAAAAGGTGATATTAAAAGCCATCATAAAGCTGCTGAGGATGTTTATGACGCCAAAACAGAAGATAAAGAAAATGCTGAAGTCAAAAAAGACCTAATGGTTCTTACATTCGATTTACAGCAATGTTTACCCACCCCATATCTGACTACTGGTGCAGCCTTTTATAAACGCCAATTATGGACTTATAACCTAACAAACCACTATGTTGTGACAAACAAAGCGACATGCTACATGTGGCACGAAGCCGAAGGTGCACGTGGTGGTAATGAAATCGCATCCTGCATTTACCATTTTATTGCCAATAAAGTGCCCGACTGTATAAAACACATTATACTTTACTCAAACTGCTGCTCAGGGCAGAATAAGAACAGAATTGTCATTGTAATGTTCCTATTGCCGATCAAAAATACTCACATTGAAACGATTGAGCATAAATTTTTCATTCCCGGACATACCCATATGGAATGCGATACGGATCATGCGCTTATCGAAAAAGAGAAGAAAAAGACCAACATGAACATTCATCTCCCAAGGGACTGGTATCAACTAGTGAGAACTGTATCAAAGTCGAATAAAATTACCGTTCAAGAGATGACACAACAGTATTTTTTGGATTTTTCAAGCCTCCTGAAACGTCAAAACGCATTTGTTGCTCGTACGGCAAACTCGGACAAGATTCCTTATTACTGAAGTTCGAGTGTTTAAATACACTAAAGAACTTTTTCCAAAATTCATGTACCGGAGTGATGGCTGCAATGAATTCAAAACAGTAGACTATGGACGCAAAAAAGTAAGATACGGACTTCACACAAATTCCACTCGCGTACAATGGACCACTACCTATATCCAAGGAGAAGAAACAGGATTTATTGTCTCTTTTGCCTTTGATAGATATACACTCAAGGCAATTTTACCGTGACTTGACGAGCAGTGCTGATGTTCCTAACATTGATCCTGATCTAGAAAACTGGGAAGAAGACTAGAAAATAATTAACAATATATAATATTCGTAAGATTTAAACTGATTTTATGAGAGTGATGATAATGACGGAGCAGAATTTTATTTTTTTATTATTACACTATTTTAAAGTTTTTGTTCATGCTGATGTTTAAAAATAACGGCATTTTTTCATAGCTTATTCAAAGGAATGCTAAGATAATTTTTTATTCGTTTTTAATGTTACTTTTATGCCTATCATGGTTTATTTTAATAATGTCACATTTTAAGGTAATCACCTAATACTTAAAAAATATTAATTACTTTGATACCGTAGATGGTTGGCCTATTGATTTTGAGAATACTGTTCTGTTTGGTTTTATTTCACAATAAATATTCTTTACTTGTACATTAGTTAATTTTAATTACTTAAGAGTAACAAAATCCTAGGAAAATTTTGATACTATAAATACATTTATCTTGGGATTTAAGTAAACTAAGATCATTGCACACAACATTTTTGATATTAAAATTAGATTAAAATAGACTTAAACCCATTTAAACGAAATTTAATCTATTGAGGAGCGGTTCATGTGTAATTGAACCCTTTTTCACCGAACAAATATGGTAAAAATAGGAAGATCTAAGTTGTTTATTTTTTTAAATAAGCAAGATATAAAAAAAATGCACTGAATCAATGGAAAGAGCAAAAAAATTACACCTAGTGACAGGAAATTTTGTGTAACTTTCTAATTCTAAGATAATAATATTGGTGAAAAATGGTTCAAAAAACGGTTTTTTGGCTGCCCTGTAAAATGGCGATTTTGAATTGAACCGTTTTTCACTGGAGGCACAGATATTAACCCGGGCTTTAAGGAACCACCATACAAAATTTTATCAAAATCGGTAGTTTTTTGCGTGATGCGCGAAGATACAGACGCAGACAGACAGACAAAAACTGCAAAAGTTGTTGTTTTGGCCTCTATATCGTTAGTAATGTCCACCACAGTTATTATTTTCCAAAAACATTTCATGTACAGACACGGCCCCGTTACAGTTTTATTACACAGGGTGTTTGGTGCATCGTGTGCCAAATTGAAACGGCCGATAGATTGTGCCAAATTGAATGGCGACATCCAATAAAGAAGAATAAAGAATGAAGAATTGCAACAATAAAAAAGTCAGCAAAACTTAACAACAACACTAATGAAAAAACTTAATATTTGAGTTTACATGTCAAATGGTATTATAAACTAATTTATACCTAACTTTAATTAAAGGTACTAATCTAACAATAAAAATATTAATAAAAATCAAAACCCCGAGTCGAACCAGCCGCAAAGGAGCCCATGACACACATCGCGTTACCGCGCTGTATGGCAATAGACAACCTTTAAAGCAGGTAGGACCCGCAGCGGGCGTCACAGCCCCTCTCACGAAGGCGAGGGCCAATCTCCTTTATGAATCCCAATGCTTCTGAACCCCAGCAGCCAGTTGTCTCACACGCCAGCGCAGCGGCACAAAGCAGTAATTTACCTCCAATATCGAGTATTTAACATTATTCATGGCCGCCACGAATTCAGCAGCAGCCCCAGCCAAATGCACCGTGTGAGTGAGATGTGAGGCAGCATAAGTGCTAACGCACGTGGCCTCCCAAAGCAGGCACTTTCCTTTCTGCCATGGCACCCTTTTTCCATCAGAACGACTGAGTCCCGGCGGTTCCATCAAGGACGGAAGGCCAATAGGCCGATACCAGTGCCCTCCGGGTGATATCATTGAGGGCGTGGTGGCGTGGGAATCTTCCCAAACAACGACCGCAACTCAGTGCGTGATAACCAGTCACCTCCACCGTGGACCCGCAAATGCATTGATGAGGTTCACAGACATTATTTATTATTTCACGATGAAATAATAAACAGTAATAAAACTCAACGAACAAAAAACAGTAACAGAAGGTAAGAATCACGGGCGGGTGTAACGATGAAGTGACACGTTAAGCATCAGAGACAGTCAAATCTTGACCAAAACGAACTTCGGTCCAGTTTACGAATGCAATGTAAGAAAGAGATAGCAGACAGATTTCACTCTGAACAAGTCCAGCCTTGCTGCACTCATAACAAAGGCTAATATTTCGTATTATTATCTGTTTCGCACGTGTTATTTACGCAAAAAAATGGTTTCAACCTGAATTTTGATTACCAGCCTGATTTTGACCGATACACATTTGCGAGTTAGTGAAGTTCTTTTATGGCATGTGGCCTACCGTTGGAAAGAGAATAGACTACAGAACTCTCGAGGGAGTTGGAAGATCCCGATCGCTTTTAGTTTTTTTTTAAACTCATGTAAAATGTACTTTCAAGTTCATCTTTACCTCTTCCGAAAACTTTGAGAGTTATTAAAAAAAACTAAATGGTAACTGCCAGTAATTTTAAGTTTACTAGCACCATACTACAGTGCACATCAAAATAAAATTTAATGTTTGAGGCTACACCCAATATTTTTTAAAATTCAAGTTTAAATGCAGATTTTTTTTTTATAAAAATTGACTAAAAATTGATTTAAAAAAAGTCTGTAGGGCATAAAGAAGATTACGAGAGCTGAAAGGATACCTCTCCTATCGGCCATTTCAATTAGGCACACGATACACTAAACACCCTGTATATACAGGATGGAAAAAAATTGGTGTAGGTCCCGTTAACTGGGGCTTCTATTCATCATACTGAACAACTTTTGTTCTACAAGTTTGCTGAAATCAAGAAAAAAATGTTGAACTCTTCATACAAAACAATCAGCTGATCGACCAATTTTATGCATTTTTGTAGTGTTGCACCGAATGTGGGTTTTGCCGAATGTCGAATTCGGCCGAATGTTTGGTTTAAATATGTGCCGAAGCCGAAGTTCGGCCGAAGTTGACCGAAATTCGCTTAAATTACGCGCGCTTTTGCTCAGTCAACAGGTCAGAATGTGTTCCTTCTGTCGCTTGTAATTTCACTCACACGCGTCCCGCCCGCCACCCGCGGTCACCCCGCGGCCTCTCCCTTGTCATTCCGTGTTAACAAAACCACGTGCATTTGTTTATTTACTCCGTGTTTTTTCAGTTGTTTGGTTGAATAACCGGCATAATTAATTATCTAAAATAACTTATCAATAAGAAAGAATATTATGTTATGTTACCTTTCTAATAGATAATATTACAATTGATAACTTTATTAAAGCATATTTTGATACTTGATGTCGTTTCTTTTCTAAGGAAATAAATACAAACACGAACATGCACCATGTTACCAAATACTTACAAATCATCATTTGATCTAGATTTAATTTTAAAATAAATTTCTTTTCACTTTTCCATTTCTTATCTTAATTAATTTTAGCAACCGAATTTCGGCCGACATTCGGCAGATCTAACTGAAATTCGGCCGGAGACGAAGTTCGGTAAAAGTACCTAATGTAAACCGAATTTCGGTGCATCTCTACATTTTTGTATGGAGCGTCAAATTTTATTTTGAGAATTGACTATGGGTTCCTTGGGGAAAGTTGCTCAGTATGATAAGTAGAATCCCCAGTTAACGGGACCTACACCAATTTTGTTACACCCTGTATAGATATATACAGGCTGACTTTTAGTTAGTTCTTGATAACAATAGATATGCATGTACTCGTGATTACAAACAACTTTCCCAAAGAAATTATATGTCAAATCAAAAAAAAAATTTGATACTCGATACATACCTAATATAAGTTATCAAATCGGCAAAAATGTATAAAGGACCAAACATTTTTTTTCATCTTTGACATATAGTTTCTTTGGGAAAGTTGTTTGTAATCACGAGTACATTCATATCCTTTGCTATCAATAACTAATTAAAAGTCACCCTGTAGATAGGGGAAGGTCTACCACCCAACTTTGATTCACGTAAACTATTAACTAAACTATTGCGGACAGTGCTCTTATCACTGTTATCGATTTTTCTACAACATTCGTCTCACCGTTTACCTGACTGCACAAAAAGGAGGGTGATGTTTTCGAGTGTATGTATGTATGTATGTATCTCTGTTTCTTTGACTGAGCCTGTAGCTTAAACGATGGATTTTGAAGGTGTCGTTAGATATGTCTTGATCCCGTGAGTGACACAAGATTAATTTTTACGCGTCTCCTAAAAACGGGGGGGAAGGGGGGGAGGGGATGTTTTATGTAGACGGGTTTTTAAAATATTTTTTTTAGATTATGTATTAATTTTCCGGGTCTGCTGAAAGAAATTTCTTTAGAAATAAGCCTGACCCTTTGTGTGACCTTTCTTTTTAAAATTTGTAATTTATGTTTCCTGCGTACAATAAACTAAAGAAAGTAGTTTTAGGTTTTGAAATGTTTGTTTCGATGTCAATGCTTTATAAAGGTTTTGACACATAACTATACAGGATGTAACGATATTGGTGTAGGTCCCGTTAACTGGGGCTTCTACTGATCACACCGAACAAGTTTTGTTTTGCTGACATCGCAAATAAAATACTTCATACAAATTGATAAGCTGAATGAACAATTTTGTGTATTTTTGTATGGGTGGTTATTTTTTTTTTGAGAATTTACAATAGTTTCCTTGGGGAAAGTGGTTCAGAATGATGAGTTAACCAGTTAACGGGTTCTACACCAATTTTTTACAACCTGTATAGATATACACAACCGTTGATTGCCCTATTAGCTGGTCCCACTCGCTTTAATTCGGCTCAGTTTAATCACGTTTAATGTTTCGGAAAATTTATTCCATTGCCCTTATTTTCAATGCTGAATAGTTTCCACCCAAAACAGCTATTAAGCTCGTATTTATTACAGCTTTAGTTACCTTATAGACAATTCATGTAACTCTATTATAATTAGGTAAGTTAATGGAGGGGATAAGCGTCGGTGGCTCAACGGTGACGACTGATCTCCTCCTAACCAGAGGTCCCGGGTTCGAATCCGGTCCGGACGGCCAACGTACCCACGAGTTTTTCAAAACTTACGTGCATTTACTTACCGATTGCTTTTAGTGGTAAAGGAAAACATCGTGAGGAAATCTACACATCTAATTCCAATATGTGTATGAAGGTCGCGTTGCACATGTCCGTAGGTGTAAATCTGAATGTCCTATACGTGACTAGGGTTGCCAGGTCTTAAAACTAACTAGCCGGACATACCTGCCAGTTTAGCCGGACTTTTGGGTAAAAAAGCCGGACTCCCTAAATTATTAAAGCCCTCTTTAGACACCCCTAAACCAATCACTCATGTTTACTGGCCTTTAGCGAGGTCTTAATCAGACAAAGAAACGCCGCCATAGTCTCATAAATACGACAACGCTCACCCGAATGTCCAGGTGACTGGAAAAATCATTAAACCTAAAAAGCCGGACAGGCCGGACACCTTCTAATTTGGCCGGACACGCGTCCAAAAAGCCTAACACTGTCCGGCTTTATCCGGACGCCTGGCAACGCTATACGTGACTGAGGGTGATGCTAAGTGCAACACCAGGCAACCGGCGTCTGTCCCTTGGATAGCACGGTTAATTATGCCACACGATAAGAGAAAGAGAATGGTGGGGTGCGAAAACAATAAATTATAATGTTTTGTGTATCCTATTTTTTGTATTTTTAAGGTTCCGTAGACAAATTAGGAGCTCTCATACTTTTAGCCATGTCTATCCGTCGGTATATTACAGCTGTTTTACGAGTACTTGTTATTATTACAGCTACAAAATAAAAAATTGGCATGGTTATATCACTTACTACAAAGTTATACAATATAATCTGTAGATTTTTTTTTAGGATTACCTCTATCAATAAATATACTGTATAAACTGGGGTGGGGTAAATGTATGTATATGTATATATATTATAGAAATGAACTGTTATTTCTTCTGGTCATCGCATCACGCGTGAACGGCTGGACCGATTTCGTTAATTCTTTTTTGGTTGAGCTCGTTATTGTCAGGAGAAGGTTCTTTTGTAGTGTAGGGTAGGGTAGTGCAGTGGTGTAGTGTAGGGTAGTGCAGGGTTGGGTAGGGTAGGGTAGGGTAGTGTAGTGTAGGGTAGGGTAGGTTAGGTAGGGTAGTGTTGTGTAGGGTATGGTAGTGTAGTGTAGTGTAGTGTAGGGTAGTGTAGGGTAGAGTAGTGTAGTGTAGGGTAGGGTAGGGTAGTGTAGTATAGTGTAAGGTAGATCGAAGTTCGCTGGGACAGCTAGTAGTAAATAAAGTAGGGTTGAATATTTTTTTTTTATTTTCGCACTCTATCTTTCGTGGTAGGTATTATAAAATATCAGCTTTTGACCGCCTCCATGACGTAATGGTTAAGTCCATTAGATTCACATTGGTAGGTCGCGGGTTTAATATCCGGCGGAGTTTGTTTGGTGGAAGGGCATTTTTAAGTCCAACTGGCTAGTTACCACCATCTTTTTAATTCTTGCCCGCCAAACATCATCAACATTAATGACTCCGGCTTGAAGATAAGATAGTCAGTTCCCCATTGCGTTAGGGAATCTTGGTAAATCCGCTTACATCTTTGGCATTATCGTGATGTATCATCAGATGAGATGATGCGAAAAGTTTTACCAATTGTTAATAAAAAAATAGGTAGATCTTTCAAATCTATTGCAGGTTCATACAGAATTTTTTTTAGATAAATAATTCGTTTGCAAAATACCTATGAAGTTTCTTATTGGTTTTTTTTTTGGAGTTTAATTTCCCCACTAACCCTGCATATCATATCTAACAGCTAATGGCTTTTAAAGAAAACTAAGTTTGTTCCACGATGTACTCGTAAGTACGAGTATTTCAGCCATCACATAAACCAGGCTCTATATGGTCCGTAATTGCTTGCGGCTATTAAATACAAGCTTTAAACTTAGGCCTGAATCCTGAAATATATATGATAGCTAGGGTTGCCAACCCTAATGTATACCATAGTACTACAGGTATATTAGGTATCCTACTATAATTATAGTAGGTATAATATCCCATTATATGAGATGTTCCCATTATATGACTCGGTTTGGTTGGTGGTAGGGATTTTCTAAGCCCGCCTGGCTAGCTACCATCATCTTATCTAAGTCTTGCCGCCAAATATCAATGTTGATATCATTGGTGTGTTTCGACATGAAAATAAGATAGCCAGTTCCCCATTGCGTTGGGGAATCTTGGTAAGCCCGCTTCCATCTTCGGCAACATCGTCACTTACCACCAGGTGAGATGTGGTCAAGGGTTAACCAATTGTGAATAAAAAAAATAAAAAAAAAAAAGATGTCCTAATGCAATATTTGTGAAAAAAATCTTATAGTAGGCAAAACTGTTTACTTTTTTTTTACAAAGTTAGACCCCGCCGGAAATCAAACCCGCGACCTCCAAATGTGAAGCGAATGGACTGACCATTACGCCACGGAGGCGCTTAAACTACTATATTTTCACGAGAAAATTTGCGGAAGCGGAAATTTAAATACCGGCCAAAAAAGAGTAGAAAACGAACAATTGAATATTAATTTCAATGAATAGTCAACAATCTTCTTTTTCTTGTGTTTAATGCCAAGTCAGATTTATCTTTTCTTCTTTTATTTTAGACTAGCTGTGCCCTCGATTTCATCCGCGTGGAGTATGCGTGAATTTTCCGGGATGAAAAGTATCCTATATGTTAACCCGGACTATAAGTACCCAACATGCAAAATTTCATCAAAATCGGCCTGGTAGTTTTTGCGTGATGAGCGAACATACAGACAGACATACAGACTGAAAAAATTCCAAAAGTTGTTGTTTTGGCCTCTATATCGTTGGTAATGTCCACCACAGTTATTATTTTCTAAAAATTTTTCATGTATACTCGTACATACACGGCCCCGTTACAGTTTTAATAAATGTTTTAATAAATGTTTTAATAATAATCTTTGCTCTTGTCGGTGTAGTCGCCACCACCTGCCTCTTTTCTGTCATGCCCTTCATCTGTCCATATAAAACAAATTCATCATCATCATTACAGCTCATATACGTCCCCACCGAGGGGCTCGAGCCTACCCTGAATCAGGGTGATTAGGCCTTAGTCGACCACGCGGGCCCAGTGCGGGTTGGTCGACTTCACACACAACCTTCGAGTTTCTTCGCAGGCGTGTGCAGGTTTCCTCACGATGTTTTCCTTCACCGTTAAAGCAATCGATAAGTATGTACGTAAGTTTTTGAAAAACTCATTGGTACATTGGCCGTCCAGCTTTGAACCCGGTATCTCTGGTTAGATGGACCGAGTCGTTACCGGTTGAGCCACCGACGCTTTTTTATACATTATATTATACATTATACATATATATATATTAGATATATTATACATTGACTGAACTATTAATCAAGGTAAATTCATCTGTCTTCATTTTACTAGCTTTAATTTATCTTGCAGTGTTCGTATGTAAGTTGTCCATTTTGAATCTTGCGATCGATTTTAGAGCGACTTCCAGGTGTCCGATTGAGCTAAAATTTGGTATGGAGCCGTATTTTCAGTGACAATAGATCCTTTTGGTATTTTGAAGAGTATCTGATGATGAGCTTGAAACTACTAAGGGTTTGTTAAGATAATTTTTCTGTTAAATGTTTAGTTTGCTTAATGTAAGGTTTTTAATCGGTGATTATTGGTTAGAGTTACATGTACTACCCCCACCAGCTAAACTGCTTTTTCAGGGAATCTGAAAAGTATTGGAAATAGTAGGGCATATAACTAACTTAAAAGGAAAATTGTCATGTTCAAGTAGATTTTCTTAATTTAGGAGTAATAGTCGACTAACTTAGGACGTGAAGTTGGATATTTTAAAAGTTAATAGATTTTTCATACAAAACGTTTAATGAAAACAGGAAAAATAACTTTTTTTTTAAATATACAATGTTTTTAAAAAGTAGTCCGACACGCATTTTGTCACTTTTAAAAATATGCTAGCTTTTGCCCGCGGCTTCGCCCGCGCGGAAATCATTTTTATGACTGTTTATGAGGGCGAGTAGTGCGCGAGCCGCAAGCGGCTCGCGAGCGTGGACATGACTTTTTTTCAAGATCCCTCAGAAACTATATCGGGCTACTCTCATTAGCAGTCTGTCACTTCCCACCCCCTTAACCAATTCTATACAAATAATCACTACAAACCGTAGCTCGTTTGCAACACAGACGTGCGCGAGCGTGGAAATTAGTTTTCCCCAGATCCCATAGTTTGTCAGGATATGTTAATAGTAGATTATGTCATTTTCCACCCATTCAACCATATCCGTGCAAAAACTCACAACAATCCATTGTTCCGTTGAGATGTTAAAGAAATTAACCAAAAGAAGAGTATCGGACTATGCTATTTTCACGGGATAAAAAGAAGCCTATGTCTTTACCCAGGCTACCGGTATGGCAAATTTTATCAAGATTGGTTGAGGTGTTGAAGCGTGAAAACACATATACATTTTTCCAATTATAATATTTTATAGTAAGGATAACATTATGAAGTCCTCATATTACAATTCATACATTTTCAAATTTATAATATTAGTAAGGAAATATTACGGCTGTTGCGATCGTAAATACTATATCTGGCCTGAAAAAAGTTGGCAACCCTAATTACAGCGTGTAATTGGCGTTCGATCGCCCTCATCATTAACCGAACGTTCGCTGCAGAATTTTAATGGCATTATATAGTGCGAGCCGAGCGTCACACACACTTATTCCTTTTGACCACATCGACTTCATTTTAATTACGTAGCCTATCTATGAAGATGAATGAACAATGGGTATATAAATCATTTTAGGTAATAGTACATCCTAGGGATGTGAACTAAACGTTTAACCGCCCGTGAAACCGCCGTTTTAAAGTTTAACTGCCGCCGTGGCGTGTTGGTTGGTCCATTCGCTTCACACCAGGAGGTCGCGGGTTCGATTCCCTGCGGGTCAACTTTGTAAGACTCGGTTTGGTTGGTGGTAGGGCATTTGCAGAGCCCGCCTGGAAAGCTACCACCATATTTATCTAAGTCTTGCCGCCAAATATCATTGATGTGTTCCAGCTTGAAGATAAGATAGCCAGGTCTCCATTGCATTGGGGAATCTTGGTTAGCCCGCTTCCATCTTCGGCATCATCGTCACTTACTATCAGGTGAGATTATGTCAAGGCTTATTATCAATTGTGGATTTTAAAAAAAGTATGATGTTTTGTGTGACAACGCATTTTAAGAATAAATACATGGAAATAAACACAAACCCGAAAAATAAGTAAAAAATATACGAATCTAGTGAGGTTAATAATTTTTGAAAAAATTAAAAACTTTTAGGTATGTACAAGCTTTTAATATTGCATTTTCTCGCGATAAACATATGCATGCAAAATTTCAGCTCAATGTAAAAACGGGAAGTGGGTCAAAATTGAGTTGAAAGATTCCACCCCAACAAATATACATACATTACAAGTAAAATAAAAGCATTATTACTAAACCGCGGAGCTCAACAGCTGTTTCAATTAAACCGGTTTTTTTGTTATTTTTAACCACGGCGCTTGACTGGTACAATTCGCACCTTGACGAGGACAACACGGGCACTTTACCACGTGATACACCCAAGATTTTGTACAAAATATAATACATACTGCTCATCAACATACACATTGCGTATGACTTGAAAAAACGCGTTTTCCCAGAGATGAGACCTATCTAGATCGTTTTTTCACCCCCCAAAACCCGAGAAACCAATCCTATTTATAATAATATTATAAACGCGAAAGTCTGTAGGAATGTATGGGCGTATGTTTGTTACTCTTTCACGCTAAAACTACCAAACGGATCTGACTGAAATTTGGTAGGTAAACAGATTAGGACCTAACACATAGGCTACTTTTTTTTACCCTCACACTGCGCACCCTCGAAAACTCATAGAAACGTTGTCCACGCGGTCGAAGCCGCGGGAAACAGCTAGTTATATTATATTTATACAAGCATTGCTCGTTTAAAGCAATAAGGTGTAAGGAAACTCGTACGGAGTTGAAATAAAGGCACGATATTAAAAATTACCATTCATAGTTTTTGAGTTCCGCACTAACGTAACGGGACCATATTGCTTAGCCTACGCCGTCCGTCCGTCCGTCCGCCCTTTGAATGGCTGTATCTTTAGAACCGTAATAACAGTAGGTAGATCAAGAACTGAATTAACACTAAGACTATTTTTATAGTAGGTAGATCAAGAATTGAATGAACACTAAGACTATTTTTATACCGGAAAAATACATGGTTCCTATAGGATAGATATATAGGATTCCTATAGGATTATTAATATTATTATCATCATCAGCTCATATATATCCCCACCGAGGGGCTCGAGCCTACCCTGAATTAGGGCGATCGGGCCTTAGTCGACCACGCAGGCGCAGTGCGGGTTGGTATAATATTATTATACACTATAGATAACAGTAAAAGGCGGAGAATAACATAGGATACATTTTATTCCGGGGAATGGATGGTTCGTGAGGGACCTAGGAAAAACTTATTTCCACGTGAGCTGCTTGTAGCTTGCACACCAATCTTATATATAAAAATGAATCGCAAAATGTGTTGGTAAGCGCATAACTCGAGAACGGCTGGACCGATTTGGCTAATTCTTTTTTTGTCGAGTTCGTTATTGTCAGGAGAAGGTTCTTATGTAGAGTAGGGTAGGGTAGGGTTGTGTAGTGTAGTGTAGGGTAGGGTAGGGTAGTGTAGGGTAGGGTAGTGTAGGGTAGGGTAGGGTAGTGTAGTGTAGTGTAGTGTAGGGTAGGGTAGTGTAGGGTAGGGTAGGGTAGTGTAGGGTAGGGTAGGGTAGTGTAGTGTAGTGTAGGGTAGGGTAGTGTAGGGTAGGGTAGGGTAGTGTAGTGTAGTGTAGTGTAGGGTAGGGTAGTGTAGGGTAGGGTAGGGTAGTGTAGGGTAGGGTAGGGTAGTGTAGTGTAGTGTAGGGTAGTGTAGTGTAGTGTATGTAGGGTAGGGTAGTGTAGTGTAGGGTAGGGTAGTGTAGGGTAGTGTAGTGTAGGGTAGAGTAGTGGGGTAGAGTAGTGTAGGGTAGTGTAGTGTAGTGTAGGGTAGGGTAGGGTGGGGCAGTGTAATGTAATGTAAGGCGGTACGTAGTTCGCCGGGACAGCTAGTAACAATCATAAAAATAATGTCCACGCGAGTCCCTGAGGGAGAGAAAATTAATTGTAAGCTCACGAGGCGCTTGCAGCTCGCGCTCTATGTAAAAAACCGGTCAAGTGAGAATCGGACTCGCACAAAGTAGGATTCCGAAGTCTTTTTAAAAAATTAATGTTCATTTTAAAAGACAAAATTAGATTTACGGTTTGTAATAGATCATTTTGTATGGAAAATCTATAAACTTTGACACAGTCAAAGTCAAAGCATTTATTTGCCAGAACATAGTTGAATACATGGTGTTCTTAAATTTAAGGTATCTTATGTCCCACCATCAATGGCATGCAAATATACATATTATAATATAACCTAGGTTTTACAAATCATCAATTTTTGTCGCTGAGAAATTCTTTTACTGAATAGTAACATTTGTTTTGTAGCCATTCGGTCAATGTAGATTCAAAACAAAAATTTGAACAAGTTTTAATGTGGATAGGGAGGTTGTTGTAAACACATATTGCCATACAGAAGGAATTATGCTTGTGGACATTTACTCTTGAATAGGGAAGATAGAGTCGATCTTTATGACGCGTAGCCCTCTCGAGAACCTCTTCATGCGTTTTAAAATAACGCAAATCCAACTGCACATCTTAAGTTGGTCGACTATTACTCCTACATTAAGAAAGCCTACTTAGCCGTGATAGCTTTCATTTTAAATTGATTATATTTCCTACTATTTACAATTTTTTTCAGATGTCCCGAAACAGTGGTTTACGAGTAGCTTGTAAGGGGGGTGACGACACTTGACTCGAACAAAAATAACCAACCGCCAACCGATCCCCGAAACAAAAAATGATTGAAGCAAATCCTCAATTGTTTTAAAAGACCTATTCAACGTTATCCCACACGATAGGATAGGTACGTTAGCAAAATTCACCTCCTTTTTACATGTAGGAGAGGTACCATAATAAAAGTTTTTTCAAGATTTTATTGTACAAATTTACCGGCGTGATTAATATGTAATATACCCATTGTGAGGAAACCTGCACACGCCTGCGAAGAAACTCCGAAGGTTGTGTGTGAAGTTGACCAACCCGCACTGGGCCCGCGTGGTCGACTAAGGCCTAATCGCCCTGATTCAGGGTAGGCTCGAGCCCCTCGGTGGGGACGTGAATGAGCTGTAATGATGATACCCATGCTAAAATACAGCTTTCAAGTATTAATAGTCTCTGAGTTAAGCTGCGGACAGACATGGCGAAACTATAAGGGTTCTTTGTTGACTTCGGAACCCTAAAAACGATATCCAAGCTGGCTAAGCAGCGGGCAATAGCTAGTTAAACTATGACATAAGTATTAGAGCGAGTTAAAATCCATTACCCTATGTACTAGATTTGTGAAACCTTGTGAAATCGGACCAAGTTACATAATACTGCTGGCCCGTTGCCCCATATTTATACTACGGAGCGCCATTTAGTGCCAGACCTATTGCGAAAGGCGGGCTGAGGCTGCAACGAAAAGGTTAAAGGTTACGTAGCGAGAGCTACATTTACGCCGGGCCACGTAGGCGCCTACGTGCACCCGCTACGCTTTCGTAATGTAAGTAAGCACCAAGAGGTACAAGAAGAAAAATACTTATTTTTGGTGAGTTTACTCGCGAAGATAGCGGCAATAAGTAAGCAGAACGTATTTTCTAATTATTGTACTTTTAAACCGACAAAAAAAAAGGAGGAGGTTTCTCAATACGACCATATATATATATATATATATATAATTTAGTGTACTTTTGACGTTTTGGCTCTTATAAATTCTGCATGCAGGTGGTTTTTTTTATGGGTACATCAGCAGTGGTTCTTTCTAAATTACTTAACTCAAATATTAAAATCCGACCTAAAATAGCAATATCACATCCGAGGGAAGGTAGTTAGAGCGGATTTTTTGGCTTCAGCGCGCGCCACTCAGCATATTACCCAGTTTGAAGGTAATGTAAGGGCCCGAAAATATTATTTTTTACGATTTTATTACAAAACATTACTTTTTGCTACTTTCTATAAGTAAAATATGCATGTGTTGTACAAATAAAGCTTCCGAAAAAAAAATTATATAAATTATAGTGAAAACCGCATCAAAATCCGTTGCGTAGTTTAGCAGAACTATCGCACATACAGACATACGCGGAGAAATAGAAACTTTTTTAATACTATCTAGCGAAGAGTAACTAGCAAAAAACGTTAATTTTGTAGGAATTACTTACTTATCCAATAGAGTGGAACCCAAGACTTCGAAATGACAGGTCCATAGACTTTTGTTTATTTTAGGAGCAGGCTCAGTGGCCGGAAGAGATAGAATTATGACGATGATGAACCACAGAGTAAGAATGGAAAACGCTTTGATGTTTGCGTCAAAGCCGGCTTTACTAGTCAATGGTCAGGCAAGTCCTCATCGGCCGTCTCCTGGATGAATTTAATTGTCCCGAACGGTGACTAGGGCAGTTGGGGCTCGACCTTCCCCGTCTCGACCCTCAGCCCCCACACGAGCTCTGCCTAGTCGTCTCCGTTGGACGTCTGTATGGATTATTAAGAATGTGTTTAACTGTTCATAATAAGTCGCGGCCAATTAGAGTTAATTAAATTATAAATAAAAAAATAAACAATACTGATAAAAGTTCGTTCGTTCATTTAACCGCAGCTCTGACGGCTCCCCACAAACATTCTGTCAAATGTGCCGCCCAAAGTTTAATCGCGCAGGCGCGGCGCGGCACCTTTGACAGAGTGTTTGTCGGGCGCCGTCAAAAATGCGGTTAAATGAGCAAACGAACTATACTTTACGTCTTGTTTTTTAATTTTTTTGCTGTTCATTACCTATACAAAATTTACATGTTAAGAGTCTCCAGGAGGCTCGAGTTTCCATACAAACGTAGTTCTGCTTTAATACAAAAACTACATGCCAGATTGAATCCAAACTTTGTAAATATATTGAGTAGACACATATCGATGTTTGTAATTAGTTTTCATTGTAGTAAATTTTAACTTAACTAAACGAAGGCTTAATTTAGTTTTGTACTGAAAGTTTGAAACTGCTCTTATTTTTTTCTGTTTTATATTAGTACTTCGAAAACTAATTACAAACATCGATATGTGTCTCCTCAATATATTTGAAAAGTTTGGATTCAATCTGGCATGTAGTTTTTGTATTAAATCAGAACTACGTTTGTATGGAAACTCGAGCGTCCTGGCGGCCCTTAACATATTCGTAAAACCAATCAATACACATTAAAAATCACATTTGGTGTTAAAACAGTGAAAATTTCAAATGGTTTGTTTATATGTATATTAAAGTAAAGTGCTAGTGGCCCGACGACCTGGTGAAGCTGGACCGCTGGATGCAGGCAGCGCTAGGACCGGTCGTCGTGGAAATCCTTGGAGGAGGCCTTTGTCCAGCAGTGGACGTCTTTCGGCTGATATCATAATGATGATATTTGTATATTACTCTATTTGAAAACAGTTATCATCAGGAACATTCACAATATAGTAAGAATTAGAATAGCTTAGTGCGCCTTGCGGGGTTGGTTCGATCACGCAGATGAACTGATCTGAAGCACGGTCATAACCTGGATGGTTTTGACAGCCAGTGGTATTTATATCTCGCTTCTCAACCGTTTTCCTGCTTCGCAAGGTTCGCTAAGCCGTTAGTGCCAATTGCTTTTACTGGAGTGTGTCGTTAGGACATCTCAGATTCCTTATAGACCAGTCCTGCGCTGCCCGCATCCATAATCACCAGTCGTCGATCCACCGAGTGGGAGGCCTTCGTGTTTAAGTTACGACTTCAAATGCGCGGTCGCAACTCGAAAACTTTACTACCCAACGGCCATCGGTTCTACGAGCTATGTGCCCCGCCCACACGTAGTATACGAACTACTATTTAGTATTAAATCCTCGTAGGTATATATAACACGAATACAAAGCGGAAGCAGTTATTTCGCTTTATTAGCTCTAAATGAAGCTGTCAGAACGCCAAAAGGTGCTACAACTATTTTAACTGTAGCGGTGTTAAGAAACAATTTATAGCTAGTGTTTACTTTGTAAGTTGCCGACTAAAACGTTCGTTCGATGGAAAATATGGTCGGATCGTACAAATTGGGATAAATTACTATGTGGCGTGATGCCAAGTCTATGAGGTACTTACTAATGGCTTCGATGGTGACATCGTTCAGCTTTTAATGTTCGATTGCGACGCGATAAAAGCTGTAACGGAAAAAAAGAAAAAAAAAACATATACTTGTGTTAAATTATTTTGTATTTGGGCTACATTTTTATATACTGATGGTTAATTCCAATGAGAAAAAAACCAAGCATATACCTATGTTAAATTATTTTGTATTTGGGCTACATTTTTATATACTTATGGTTAATTGCAATGACAAAAAAACAGAATGTGTACTAACGATTTACAAACATTGTTAAATGTAATATTATGTGAAATATGTATGTCGACTATTTCTCCTAAACTAAGAAAACCTTCATCTTATCAGCTCATATACGTCCCCACCGAGGGGCCCGAGCCTACGCTGAATAAGTGCGGGTTGGTCGACTTCACACACAACCTTCGAGTTTCTTCGCAGGCGTGTGCAGGTTTCCTCACGATGGTTTCCTTCACCGTAGAAAAAAAAACAAAACAAAGCCTGCTCAGCCATGATAGTTTTCCTTTTAAATTCATTTCCTATAATAGATTACTTTCATCAATTTTTTCAAATTTCCAAATACAGCGGTGTAGTTGTTGGGCGGTGGGGACACTCGTCTCTCAAAATTTGGCACTTTGAAGCCTATTTTTTTGAAAAAGGAACCCTAAGTTATAAAATGGTCTTAGAAGAGTCACAACTACTTTCTAACCAACGATACTCCACAGGACTGGGTTCGACGAGAAAAAAAAACATCCCCACTTTACTTGTAGGGGAGGTACCCTTAAAAAGATTTTTTTCCATTTTTTTTACAGTTCTCTTCGCGTTATTATTATATTATATCATTTTCAGCTCGTAACTACTAATAGTCTAGGAGCTAGGCCGCGGACAGACGGACAGACAGACATGACGAAACTATAAGGGTTCCTTGTACTACGGAAGCCTAAAAAAGGTTACATGAGGATATTTTTTTATTTAGTTCTGTGTATTAAAAAAGAATTCGAGGAAATCGAAATCACTCCTCATATCCTGTAAATTACAAAACATATTTTTTCCGATAAAAAATCCTTAATTGAAGTAAAAAATGGTTACAAAGTTAGTCTATGGCGGCGGTATAAGCCTTAACATATATTTGCCTAACAAATTTAATTTAAAACTAAAAACACGACTGCTCCAATGTGTTCTATGTCACTCAGGGCATCTAGAATTCTAGACGGATCTTACGATGTAATACTAAATACTCCAAAATCCATGAAGCCGTTTAGGCTATAGAATCAGCCAAATAAACAGACATACATGTACCATAAAACATTACCTACTTTTGTTGGCACTCGGATAATATCATTGAGTTTTGTCATGTTTGTTTTGTTTAGTAGGTATAGGTGAAGCTAATGGCTTTAACCGTTTTAAGCACCTGCGTGGCGTAATGGTTAAGGCCATTAGCTTCACATCAAGAGGTCGCGGCTTCGATTCCCGGGGAGTCTAACTTTGTAGGACTCGGTTTGGTTGGTGGAAGGGCATTTTCTAAGCCCGCCTGACTAGCTACCGCCATCTTATATAGGTCTTGCCGCCAAACATCAATAAATAAATATTATGGGACAAATCACACATGGTCATCTGGCCCCAAAGTTGGTTTCCCTGTGTTATGGGAACCAGAGACTGATATACATACTTATATACGTTTAAATACATACATATATAGATATTTAACACCCAGATATAGAGCAAACAAATCTGCTCATCACACAAATGCTTGCCCTGGGTAGGGATCGAAACCACAACCCTCGGATCAGTAATCAAGAGCACTAACCACTGAGCCACCGAGTCAGTCAATTAATGCTAACAACATTGATGTGTTCCGGCTGGAAGATAAGATAGCCAGCCCCCCATTGCGTTGGGGAATCTTAGTAAGCCCGCTTCCATATTTGGCATCATCGTAACTTCCCATCAAGTGAGATGATGCCGAGAGCTTGGGTACTTGACAGCATCAAAAATAAATTATGAAATAAAATTCACGAAAACAGTCACAGTTTCCGGAAAAATTATGTATTTAGTTTTCTATGAACAATTTTTATTTTTAATTTATCAAAAACACATAATTAGTACATACGTCTACGGCCATGAAAAAATATGACGTCATAGTTCAATATTTCAAACATTTTTAGAACAATATCTCTTTTTTGACAGTTCATAAAAAGTATAGATGACTAGTAGGCAAGTATCGAATTTCTAATAAAAAAAAAATTCGAGCGAGACCTACAGTACTCGCATATGATGTGTAATATGTGACAAAATACTTTAGGTTAGTTAGATTTGATGACGTTATTGTACCTGGGTGGCGGATCTGACAGTAACGAAAAAAACCGACCAAGTGCGAGTCGGACTCTCGTAAAGTAGAATTCCGCGCTTTCGCGACTTCCTGTTACAAATTTCCGTCCCATTTCACGAAATCACTGTTACACATTTCCGTCCCATTTCACGAAATCACTCCCACAAATTGCAGGAAAGCGAGAGCAAAGCTCATTCGTCAGATCGAATAGCGCGCGCTTTCGCGACTTCCTGTTACACATTTCCGTCCCATGTTACACATTTCCGTCCCATTTCACGAAATCACTCCCACAAATTGCAGGAAAGCGAGAGCAAAGATGTTACACATCAAAAAAGGTAAGTATTTAAATGATGCAAAATCCTTTCGGCCGCGTGTGAAACTGGGATTTTGTTAAAAATTATCAAAAAACACACCAAGAGGTCGCGGGTTCGATTCCTGATGGCTGGGTCAACTTTGTAAGACTCGGTTTGGTTGGTAGTAGGTCATTTTCATAGCCCGCCTGGCTAGCTACCACCATCTTGTCGACATCTTGTCCACAGTCTTGCCGCCAAACATCAGTGTTAACAGCATTGATGTGTTCCAGCTTGAAGATAAGATAGCCTGATCCCCATTGCGTTGGGGAATCTTGGTAAGCCCGCTTCCATCTTCGGCACCATCGTCACTTACCATCAGGTGAGATAATGCCAAGGGCTTACCAATTGTGAATGAAAAAATAAAATAAAAAAAACCTATTCCTTCGAAGTAAAAATCCTTAAAAAGCAACTTAAAAACTTGTCTTAAGCTATAATATTCGTTCCACTACTTTGCCACACATTACTATTGCAGGAAGCGACCTTCCGCGCTCGGGAGACCAAAGGAAGAATATAATATTCGAATGAGAGTGGGGAATGCATGGTCTGAAAATTTGGGCAGCTGTCTAAAGGTCGCAGGTATAGATTAAACAGCATATTTTAGATGTTATGACGTGTTGTCGATGACGAAAATTAAAAAAAACACCACTTAATCATATAAAATGTATGCTAATTTAGCTATCTCTAAATTGTATCGGAGGTAACCTAAATATTTTGAAAATGTAAAAAGATACCCCTGGCAAGAGGCCCAATATAGTTTATTTTAAATTGTAGGTATATACAGAATTTCTTTAAAAGACGCCCAAAAGTTACTTTGCAAACACATACACACACATGTTTTTTAGAACACCTTTTGGTGTCATTTTGAAGTACATTTTCGTCAAAATCTCGAATTCGGTTTTTTGGACGATCACATCAACACTGGCCTCTACGTCTATTACAGACGATTCACTACAGTGTCCTGGACTAGAGGCAACGCTTTTGGTGGCTTAGCAACCCGATGCGCGAACGACAGACTCGCCCACACGCTTGGCAGGGAAAGTTTGCGGCAGATGGAGTATTGCCGCTCTGGTGGCGCTTTTCCCTCTTGGCAGCGAGCGCCCCAAACCAAGCCTCGTCGCACAGTTTGCGACCCTCCGAAATATGCTTTTGCCATTCCAGCCGCTTTTCTGCAAGCTTTTCCCAGTCGTGGTGGTCTATTTTAAAGGCAGCCATGTCCCGCTTGGCGCAGTCCTTAAAGCATAATATTCTCATAATCACATAATTTTCTCATAGTCATTCTTCGCTCGAAGGTAAATATACAGGCTAAACAAGAAAGGTGTACCTGTCCATTTCATTCCCAGAGGAAGTATTAATTAGCACATTCATGTCCATCGCAGGGCCAGTAAATTGTTTCCCCCTTGCCCTCATGCCTCTAAAGAATATGGTCCAGGACCATAACAATAACAGAAAACTCTTTGTATAGTTCGTTTGCTGAATTAGCTGCAGATTTGACGGCTGCCGACAAAGGAGTCGCCTTCAGTTCAATCGTGCCGCCCAATGTTCTTGAACTTAGGGCAGCTTCTTTGACTTCCCCTATGTCGGCAGCCGTCAAAGCTGCAGCTTATTTAGCAAACGAACTTTACAGCGGCTAGATATGTAGGGGCTGAATAATTGACGAGCTCACTTCGGCCAACCCTGCCGCTCTATTTCCCTGAATGTATTATGTATATAGAAGGCTGCACGAGCAGGGTTCCCAGAAGTTACCGCAACATGTTCCTATGAGCATGTACAAAAGGGATGATGACTCATTATTCATCTTGTCTGCGTACTTATTTAATTCATCAATATTCTATTTACTTATTTCACAGTAATTTAGATATCATACGATGTGGCATGACGTTGCCCCTTCTGCTCACCTGTCGCCCCACCACGAGGTTATAATAAAAAGGGCTGACAGGCTTCGCACTCACCCTCCCCCCCCATCTAGGGGGGGGGGGACATCGCTCTGATGTGCTTTCAAGGTGGCCCTGCTGCCAAAGCTTAGGGGGAGTTTAGTGGGTAGTGCGGTCTTGGGCCTGTGCATATTTATTTATATATACCTTACGTATATAATAGGTATGTATGCCATCAGGTGAGATGATGCCAAGGGCTTACCAATTGTGAATAAAAAAAAAAGTTCCTAAAACTTGGATCCAGTGGTTTTGGCCTATACTTGTGCTACTATTTGTCTTCTTTCAAAAAGTATTGGAAGTACAGAGACGTGACGTCATAGTTTTTCAGTGTCAATTTTGTACTCATGAGGCGGTTTCATTATCCTTGGGGGAGGCCTATGTCAAGCAGTGAACATCCTTCGGGTAATATGATGATGAATGCGGTTTCAATGAATTACAGATTGAAGACTAAGTTAAAAAACAGGGAAAGTAAAATTCATCATCATCGTATCAGCCGACGGACGTGCACTGCTGGACATAGGCCTTCCCCCAAGGATTTCCATGAGGACCGGTTCTACGCTGCCCGCATCCAGCGGTTTCCCGCGACCTTCAGCATGTTTTCCGGTGCGCGGTCGCCACTCGAGAACTTAACCGCCCCAACGGCCATCCGTTCTACAAGCTATGTAGCCCGCCCACTGCCACTTAAGGTTAAGTTCCCATAACGTCCCCATGCACTGCTGGCAATATTTTTTACCTTTTTTTTGGCCAACTTAAACTCTTGCGGGTCATGGTTAGGTTGTAATCAAACTTTTTTAATGTTTGACTTTAGTTAAAGTGGCAGATCTTCACAAAACAATTTCACTGATATTCCTTTTTATATTTATCCAATTCAATCCAATCAGTCGTTCCCCAATGCTTGGATCGTGACCGTCATGTCATCGAGGGGGCGCAGATTGAATTATAGAATTTTTATTTTTATTCAAAGAACACGAAAAAGTTTTGGAAAACCCTAGTAATGGGATGAGTGATTTTTAATTAGTTCTTGATAACAAAAGATATGCATATACTCGTGATTACAAACAACTTTGCCAAATAAACTATATACGTTAAATCAGAAAAAAAAGGTATAACAAGTTATCAAATCGGCAAAAATGTATGAAGCACCAAATTTTTGTTTCATATTTGACATATAGTTTGTTTAAGACAGTTTTTTGTAATCACCAGTACATTCATATCCTTTGCCAAAGTATATATATTAGTACTAACATACAGTATGGACACTCCCTGCCGCTCTCTAGATTGCGACCTCACCCCCTCGTCACCCAGATTGATACAGATTGGTTACAGTTTGGTTGTCGAACGTATAGGATTTCGCCGCCATTTTGTTTGTTCCGTCATTCCTTTTTTTAAATGTAATTTCTGGCCAGTTGTATGAAGTGTCCAGGGTGTGCCTTTGCTATCAAGAACTAATAAAAAGTCACCCTATATAAACACTAGCTTTTGCCAGCGGCTTTGCTCGCGTGAACATAGTTTCTATGACTGTTTTCGAGGGTGTGCAGTGCGCGCGTCGAAAAAAGTAGCCTATGTTAATCCAGGTCCTAATCTGTCTACCTACAGCATAGGTAAGAGTTACAAACATCCATACATATAAACTTTCACATTTATAATATTAGTAGGATAAAACTAGATGTGAATAAAAATGAACTGATATAGAGACCATGGAACAAAAAAGTAAAACTCGCAATATCTGTGATCATCTAATAAATATAAAATATTTAAGTTAGTATAGCTATTATGTACATATTATTGTATAAATATGTATTTTAACCCGATTTCCGTAATCTTATATATATAAATCTCGTGTCACAATGTTTGTCCCCAATGGACTCCTAAACCACTTAACCGATTATAATAAAATTCGCACACCATGTGCAGTTCGATCCAACTTGAGAGATAGGATAGTTTAAATCTCAAATTATAGTCGCAATTTTAATTAATCTTATATATATAAATCTCGTGTCACAATGTTTGTCCCCAATGGACTCCTAAACCACTTAACCGATTATAATAAAATTCGCACACCATGTGCAGTTCGATCCAACTTGATAGATAGGATAGTTTAAATCTCAAATTATAGTAGCAATTTTAATTAAGAATCAAGAAATTCCGTAACGAAGAAAAAAACTTCACGCTCGGTTGCCATGGCAACAATATCGGCTGTCAAAACAAACATATAAGAAGATTTGATCATTTTCGGAGAATAATAAAACTCTTTTCATAAACTGTATATACCTCCAGATGACAAAAAAGATTTGATTATTTTTTATTTATAAAATGCAAAAACATTTTTATTTAAGACACAGCTGTTTGTATATATAGAGATAGGTACAAAAAGATTGTATTCCATATAAATCTTCTGTCCGTGTGTTAGTCATTGAACTCCTCTATATATAAATCTCGTGTCACAATGTTTGTCCCCAATGGACTCCTAAACCACTTAACCGATTATAATAAAATTCGCACACCATGTGCAGTTCGATCCAACTTGATAGATAGGATAGTTTAAATCTCAAATTATAGTAGCAATTTTAATTAAGAATCAAGAAATTCCGTAACGAAGAAAAAAACTTCACGCTCGGTTGCCATGGCAACAATATCGGCTGTCAAAACAAACATATAAGAAGATTTGATCATTTTCGGAGAATAATAAAACTCTTTTCATAAACTGTATATACCTCCAGATGACAAAAAAGATTTGATTATTTTTTATTTATAAAATGCAAAAACATTTTTATTTAAGACACAGCTGTTTGTATATATAGAGATAGGTACAAAAAGATTGTATTCCATATAAATCTTCTGTCCGTGTGTTAGTCATTGAACTCCTCCTAAACGGCTGGACCGATTTCGCTAATTCTTTTTTTGTCGAGTTCGTTATTGTCAGGAGAAGGTTCTTATGTAGGGTAGGGTAGGGTAGGGTAGTGTAGTGTAGGGTAGGGTAGTGTAGTGTAGGGTAGTGTAGGGTAGTGTAGTGTAGGGTAGGGTAGTGTAGTGTAGGGTAGTGTAGTGTAGGGTAGTGTAGTGTAGTGTATGTAGTAGGGTAGGGTAGTGTAGTGTAGGGTAGGGCAGTGTAATGTAATGTTAGGCGGTACGAAGTTCGCCGGGACAGCTAGTCTTATATATATAAATCTCGTGTCACAATGTTTGTCCCCAATGGACTCCTAAACCACTTAACCGATTATAATAAAATTCGCACACCATGTGCAGTTCGATCCAACTTGAGAGATAGGATAGTTTAAATCTCAAATTATAGTCGCAATTTTAATTAAGAATCCAGAAATTCTGTAACGAAGAAAAAAACTTCACGCTCGGTTGCCATGGCAACAATATCGGCTGTCAAAACAAACATATAAGAAGATTTGATCATTTTCGGAGAATAATAAAACTCTTTTCATAAACTGTATATACCTCCAAATGACAAAAAAGATTTGATTATTTTTTATTTATAAAATGCAAAAACATTTTTATTTAAGACACAGCTGTTTGTATTTATAGAGATAGGTACAAAAAGATTTTATTCCATATAAATCTTCTGTCCGTGTGTTAGTCATTGAACTCCTCCTAAACGGCTGGACCGATTTCGCTAATTCTTTTTTTGTCGAGTTCGTTATTGTCAGGAGAAGGTTCTTATGTAGGGTAGGGTAGGGTAGGGTAGGGTAGTGTAGTGTAGTGTAGGGTAGGGTAGGGTAGTGTAGGGTAGGGTAGGGTAGTGTAGGGTAGGGTAGGGTAGTGTAGGGTAGGGTAGTGTAGTGTAGGGTAGTGTAGTGTAGGGTAGGGTAGTGTAGGGTAGGGTAGTGTAGGGTAGGGTAGGGTAGGGTAGTGTAGTGTAGGGTAGGGCAGTGTAATGTAATGTTAGGCGGTACGAAGTTCGCCGGGACAGCTAGTTGTTATATATAAACAAGATGGTCATACCATTTATGAACTTAGTAGGTAACTGACACCAATAAACTTCGTATTGCGATGACACACATAAGTTAACGAGAAAAGTTGAGGGGCGCGCAGGCAGACTTGGAAACAGTTCCGCCAGATCAATACGGACTTCCTCCGCCTTCTGAGCTTATTAGGACCTTGCCTCAATGCCGCAGTCAACCCTTTGAGAAAGGTTCCTAAGAAAATATTTGTCAATCCAGAACACACACGGCGAGATTTCAAACCGACGACTATCAACTCGTCAATCTCAACGTCGTCGCTCAATACGCTTTGTCATTCAAAGCATTGTTGAGTAGGTAGGTATGCTGTTTATTGCCGATACGAAGTTTATTTCGGTAACTGTTTTGTAACCGAAGTTCCCTTCAATACAATCTATAAACGAGTATATAAAAATGAACCCCTATTTCTTTTGGTCATCGCATCACGCATGAACGGCTGGACCGATGTCGCTAATTCTGTTTTTGTTGAGTTTGTTATTTGTCAGGAGAAGGTTCTTATGTAGGGTAGGGTAGGGTAGTGTAGTGTAGTGTAGCGTACTGTAGTGTAGAGTAGGTAGTGCAGTGTAGTGTATTATAGGGTAGGGTAGGTTAGGGTAGGGTAGGGTAGGGTAGTGTCACAGTATATATATTAGTACTAAGTAGTGTAGTGTAGTGTAGCGTACTGTAGTGTAGAGTAGGTAGTGCAGTGTAGTGTATTATAGGGTAGGGTAGGTTAGGGTAGGGTAGGGTAGGGTAGGGTGGGGTAGGATAGTGTAGTATAGTGTACTACAGGGTATTGTAGGGTAGGGTAGGGTAGTGTAGGGTATAGTAGGGTAGGGTAGTGTAGTGTAAGGTGATACAAAGTTCGCCGGGACAGCTAGTTTTGAATAAATACCTATCTAACTACCTAATTAAGTTAGGCTTTTGCCCGCAGCTTCATTCGGGTAGACATCTTTTGCTTCCTAAAATTCGTTCATGATTTATAGTATTTCCTATACCGTAGAAATAAAAAAAAACACAGACGAATTGAGAACCTCCTCCTTTTTGGAAGTCGCTTGAAAAAATCCATTCTTATTCCTTGTTTATCATCATCATCATGTCAGCTCACATACGTCCCTACCGGGGGGCTCGAGCCTACCCTGAATTAGGGCGATCAGGCCTTAGTCGACCACACGGGCCCAGTGCAGATTGGTCGACTTTACACACAACCTGTCTACACCTCCTTGTCTATGTCGGCGGCAAATCGCGATCAGCTCAGATATTCCCAGCCAGATCGTGAAAAGTCTAGGCATTTCATCGCAGGGCTCCGAAAAACAAGGCTAAGGCTCCTTTCTACGGTAGCAACAGATATGTTAACGAACCTAACCTAACCTCTAGTGTTTTTCGGAGCCCTGCGTTGAAATACCTGGGATTTTCACGATCTGCCTGGATATTTTTGGCAGATCGCGATCTACCGCCGACATCTAAGTACATCTTAAAGGGAACCTTCTGTGCGTCAGCTTTCTAGGTTTGGGTTAGGCGTTGATGAGTTAGACAGTAATTGAGAGGATCGGGACTTTCCTTTTTATACAGGTATATGACAGTAAGAAATCTATATCTATCTATATATTTAAAAGAAAGTCGTGTAATTCTATTTTGTTAAATTCGTAATTGTCAGGAGAAGGTTTTAGGGTAGGGTAGGGTAGAGTAGTGTATGATAGTGTAGGGTAGAGTAGGGTAGGGTAGGATAGGGTAGGGTAGGATAGTGTAGTGTAGGGTAGGTTAGGGTAGGGTATGGTAGTGTAGGGTAGTGTAGTGTAGTGTAGGTGGAACGAAGTTCGCCGGGACAGCTAGTATTATATAGAAAGACAAATAACGAGTACGTTTACTGAAAACAACAAAATAGCAATTAAATATCCTTATCCTTACTAATATTATAAAAATGTGAACATGTGTTTGTTTGTTACCGTTTCACGCTTCAACACCTCGACCAATCTTGATGAAATTTGGCAGGTCGCCGTTGTCACTGGAAAGGACATATGCTACTTTATCCTCTGAAAATAGCACTATCCGATGCAGTTCCGTAAGGAACTGAAAAAATACTATTTTTTTGGTTAATTTCGTAACGGATCCCCCAGGAGGATCGAGTTTCCATACAAACGTAGTTCCACTTTAACACAAAAACTAGGCCAGATTTAATCCTAACTGTGCGAATATATTGAGTAGACACATATCGATGTTTGTAATAAGTTTTCGATGTACTAATGCAAAATGGAAAAAAGAAGAGCAGTTTCAAATGGGGGATCCCCAGGAGGATCGAGTTTCCATACAAACGTAGTTCCACTTTAACACAAAAACTAGGCCAGATTTAATCCTAACTGTGCGAATATATTGAGTAGACACATATCGATGTTTATAATAAGTTTTCGATGTACTAATGCAAAATGGAAAAAAGAAGAGCAGTTTCAAACTTTCAGTACGAAACGAATTTAAGCCTTCGTTTAGTTTTTTTTAAAATTCACAATTGGTAAGCCCTTGGCATCATCTCACCTGATGGTAATTTAAGTGACGATGATGCCGATGACGGAAGTGGGCTTACCGAGATTCCCCAGCAATGGAGAACGGCTATCTTATCTTCAAGCCGAAACACATTAATGTTGTTAACACTGATGTTTAGCGGCAAGTCTTAGATAAGATGGTGGTAGCTAGCCAGGCGGGCTTAGAAAATGCTCTACCACCAACCAAACCGAGTCTTACAATTTGACACCACCGGGAATTGAACCTGTGACCTCCTAGTGTGAAGCGAATGGACTAATCATTACGACACGGAGGCGGTTTCAAGTGAAACATTTGAAACTGCTCTTATTTTTTCCGTTTTGCATTAGTACATCGAGAACTAATTACAAACATCGATATGTGTCTACTAAATCTATTCGCAAAGTTTGGATTCAATTCAGCATGTAGTTTTTATATTAAAGCGGAACAATGTTTGTATGGAGCCTCCTGGGTAATACCAATAACATCGCAACGAAACATTCCCCTCGTTCATCTACCAGATACGCTTAAATGCCAGGTTTATAATATAGCGCCCCCAGTTACTAACGCTTTGGGTATAAAGTGAGGGACACTATTCCTGCCAACACCATAAAGCGAAGGAAAGGACCAACTGCGGTAGGTCTTGCTGCCAAGGACAACCTGGTACTCTGCAAGGCGAGCGCCTCGTGGAAGAGACCACTATTTACGCAACGGAACAATGGATTGTTATGGTTTTTGAACAAGATGGTTAAGGGGGTGGGAAATAATATAATTTACTAATAAGCATATCCTGACATAGTTTCTGAGGGATCTGGAGAAAACTCATTTCCACCGTCGCAACAGAGCAACGGATTGAAGTGATTTAATTGGTTTTTGGTGGGAAGTGACATAGACTGCTAATCAGAATATCCCGATATAGTTCCTGAGGGATCTGGAGAAAACTGATGTCCACGCTCGAGAGCCGCTTGCGACTTTCGCACCCCTCACCCTCAAAGACAGTCATAAAAACGATGTCCACGCGGGTGAAACCGCAGGCAAGAACTAGTACTAAAGATAAAACACACTTTGCTTTGATAATTCGCGATTCTATTTCTAAGTATTCCTCAGATATTCACGAAGACTTAATGAGCATCAATTAGGAAGTAATTAACAGTTAATCAAAATGAATTTTCTTGTCAACGACGACGGCGCGAATAAGTCGCGAAAATATCCGTAAATGACGTCACAGAGTTTACTCTAATTTTAGACGCAGCTTGAGCTGTTCTCGTAAACAATGTTTGTTTTCGCTAAGTTTAGTTGGGGGATGGGGGAGACGTCCTGCTATTTGGTTGCAGTCGGATGGGGAAGGCTTCTGGATTTATGGGGAGGCTCGAATGGCGCCGGGACGTAGACCGAGTGGCGCCGCGGTAACGAGCTAGATTGTTACTTGGTGACGTGACCTACTTTCTTTTATTTACAGGGTGTAATTGACATCATTGATCATATTTTTAACCAAGCTTAAAAAAATAGCTTCTCAATTCGACTGTATGCATTGTTAATTTTTATTTTTTATTTTATAGGTTATGCCTAAAGGGTGGTTCAGTATCAATTGCATCAAAATTGGTTTGTGTACTTTTAAGCACATTAAAAAAACCGGCCAAGTTCAGAACCTCACACATAAGGTTCCGTGACATCATACTAGATGGCGCTAGTTCCTTTACGTTTAAAAAAACACGTTTTTTTTAATGGAGACTTTCATTTTTTCTTATTTATAATAGAATATATAATAATGTATTTGTTGTTATAGCGGCAACAGAAATACATCAACTGTCTAGCTATCACAGTGTCCATACTGTATGTTAGTACTAATATATGTATATACTTTACTTTGTTTAGTGTGTGTTTAGATTTGTCAGTTATTAACTTGATATTAAAATAAGTACCCTAAAGTAAACTGCTCTTGTTAAAGAACGTTTCTTAATCAAATCATCATCATATCAGGTCATATACGTCCCCATCGAAAGGGTCGAGCCGACCCTGAATTAGGGCGATCGGGTCTTAGTCGACCACGCGGGCCTAGTGCGGGTTGGTGGAAGTCACAAACAACCTTCCAGTGTTGTTCGCAGGCGTGTGTAGGTTTCTTTGCGATGTTTTCCTTCACCGTGAGAGTGTCTGATAAACGTACGTAAGAAATCGAAATTCGAAAACACATTGGTACGTGACAGGATTCGAACCATTAGCGGCCCTAGCCATTACGCCACCGAAGCTCTCGTTAATAAAAATACATTCATCTTATTGCAAAAAGATTTACCTTTTACTAAATTGGCCACCCAGTTTGATCAAATGATTTTAAATTCACTATGCACTTCGCACATACCGCAGTGTCTCAAGAGTAAGATCTTTTACCAGTGTGCGTTACCAGTGATGAATGATATATGGAATTGTGACATGGTCGCTTACTATGGGCCTCATAAGAAGCTTTAAGGTCACCCAAAGGGCAATAGAGCGTGCTTCTCGTATACTCGGAGTTTCGCTGCGTGATCGAATCAGAAACGAGGAGATCCGTAGGAAAACCAAAGTAACCGACATAGCTCTCAGAATTGTTAAACTTAAGTGGCAGTGGGCGGGGCACATAGCTCGTAGAAGCGATGGCCGTTGGGGTAGAAAATTTCTCCATTTGCGACCGCGTACCAGAAGACGTAGCGTAAGCAGGCCTCCCACTCGATGGTCACACGACCTGGTGAAGGTCGCGGAAAGCCGCTGGATGCGGGTAGCGCAAGAGCGGTCGTCGTGGAAATCCTGGGGGGAGGCCTTTTTGTCCAGCAGTGGACGTCTTTCGGCTGATATGATGATGATGTACTCGTATACTTACTAAACTATTAATTATAATTTCGGCGCTGAATTTGATAAACAAGGAAAGTACGTTCGCTCATTTAGCTGAGTTGGAGGCCTGCCGTTTCCAATGCGGGATCGCCACTAGAGAACTTTACTACCCTAACGGCCATGCGTTCTACGAGTTAAACCACACGGTCAGTCTTTAATTATTAATGTAGGCAACGATTCTGAAGATACTTTGTCCCGCAGTGAAAGTGATTAAATTTAATAATAAACTCTAAATGAAGATATAACTATTTTTTTGTAAAATTGTTTTATCCTTCCACACATTTCCAGAACTCCGTTCGCTGCAGTTTATTTCCCGAACATACTATATAAGACCTACCCTGAGAATCGCGACTCATATTCTGACGACATTAACTAGCTGTAATTAATTACTGCTAAATTAACTCGCAAATTATGATGTGCCTGTTACGTAACATTTTTATTAATTAACTTTACAAATGGAAGCAGTTGACGTCATATTTCTAAACATAGAACGAAAAGGTATTATTTGAGAGGTTTAGGAACTACATTGCGAAAGCTCAATTACGAGTATACTTCCCTTTTGGGATGTAGGCGTATTGGGTTTATAGGTTTACAGGCTTGGAGTAATCCACGGTAAATAATCCTAACATGCCTTTCAACCGACTTCAAAAATGAAGGAGATTATCAATTGGACTGTATGGTCAAAGTATATATATTAGTAGTAACATACAGTATGGACACTCCTGCCGCTCTCTAGATTGTGACCTCACCCCCTCGTCACCCAAATTGATACAGATTGGTTGTCGAACGTATAGGATTTCGCCGCTATTTTGTTTGTTCCGTCATTCCTTTTGTGAAATGTCATTTCTGGCCCGTTGTATGAAGTGTCCAGGGTGTGGTTACATGGAGCAACTCACCCTGAGAATACAATAAAGGTATAAGTACGTTAAGTAGGTTTTTGATATGGGCTTGGATTACCGACATTGCTCTTTTTATTAATAAATGTTGCTCATTCGTTTGTTCCGTCATTCCTTTTGTGAAATGTCATTTCTGGCCCGTTGTATGAAGTGTCCAGGGTGTGGTATGGTTTCGATTGTATGCGAAGGAATCGCGTATTCGGTACTTGTCACTAGTCATTTGACTTACTTTTTATGAACTGTCAAAAACGAGATTATGTTTTAAAAAATGTTAGAATTTTTGTACTATGACGTCATATTTTTCATTGCCGTTGACGTACCTATTATGTGTTTTTGATTATTAAAAAAATAAAAATGATGTGAAAACTCAAACGAGTAAGTTTTTCTGAAATTTGAGAAATAGACATATTTATTGAACTAAGAACTAAATTAACCTTTAAAAAAACTCAAACTAAAACTCAGATAACTCTTCATTGAACATAAGAATAAACAAATACATGTACAAATCAAAATTAATAACTAAGAGACGTACAATTTGGACCGTCTTATCGCCGAGAGCGATTTCTTACAGACAACCCAGTGCTCGGTGAAAAAGCGAGGAGGCAGTTAGTACGTGAGCAATAATAACAAAAAAAAATTTGATTACAATTAAAAATACAAAATAAGAGAAATACTAGTAGTAAAGTAAAAATGTAAAAAATACAGAATCTTCTTAAAGACTTTTGATACGAGAAATTTAAAAGAGATAGGTTGTTCCTCCGTTGTGGTTATTACATAACGCTAGCTGATTACAATCTCTTCGGGTTATATATTTGTGAAGAAAAGAGAATAAATATGACTGAAGCGCATAAGTTACACCAAATAGTAGTAATATACAGATAGCACTGCACCTAGTTTACAAGTTCACCATGTTTATACGGTAATATTACATTGTGTTACACGGGTGTGTAGGTTATTGTAAACTCGTGACAGTTGTGGAAAACAGTAAAAAAATATAAAAGAATTAAATATGTTTATTTCAACATAAAATACCTACAGGTAAATTAGGTAATTCGAAAATAGCGCGTTTTTGCAACTGAATATTTTTACACCAAAAATGGGCAACGGGCTCGTACGCGTATACAGCCTATTCGATTTTTGACAAATATTGTGAAAATAATTAAATTAAAACTAGTAATTAAATATAATAAACAAACGTTTAAAATAATTTTGAGAATTCATTGCTAAGACATACGGAGTCATTCATATCTATCCGATTTTATTTTAGGTACTTATGAAAACTCTTTGCCACAAAACTTTTAAATTGACTTATAAATTTAAAAAATAAACTGCAAAAGTAATGATCGAGCTCATAAAAGAAAGTCACGACCGCGTAAAAGTAAGATGCTTTTGCAAAAGATTTAATTTTCAGATCATAACTATAACCTCTGAAAGTGCGCCATGTTAAACAACTGTATTGAAAAAATATTTTTCAATAAATTTGCTCGAAAAGTGGTCCTGTATATGCCAGTCAAGTGTGCGCAAAATTGATTTTACCGCACTCGTGCTTTTACTTTACCACTTTTTTTTAAATTTCTATCTCGGAGGAACAAGACATTTCTAGCAAATAAAAAGTATAATAACCAAAAATACAGAATCTTCTTAAAGACTTTTGATACGAGAAATTTAAAAAAGATAGGTTGTTCCTCCGTTGAGGTTATTACATAACGCTAGCTGATTACAATCTCTTCGGGTTATATCTTTGTGAAGAAAAGAGAATAAATATGACTGAAGCGCATAAGTTACACCAAGCAATAGGTCATCTTTTCCAAGGAGGGTTTAAAGTTTATAATAATATTATCCCCAGCCTTATTAAAGTCTATTTATGATACCTAATATTAAAAAAAAAACTTACGCGTATGTGTGATAGCTTAAATATGGCGTAGTTTTCGTAAAACTGAATTGAGATGTTTTAGTTCTGAAAATGAAGAAAATTATGAGTAGTTAATATATCCCTACTAATATTATAAATGTGAAAGTAACTCTGTCTGTCTGTTACACTTTCCCGCAAAAACTACTGAACGGATTTGGCTGAAATTTGGTAGGTAGACAGATTAGGACCTGGATTCAGACATAGGCTACTTTTTACCACGCTCGCGAGCCGCTTGCGGCTCGCGCACTGCGCACCCTCGAAGAGTCATAGAAACGTTGTCCACGCGGGTGAAACCGCGGGAAACAGCTAGTGTGTAATAAAAATATACTTATGTGTACGAGTATGTATAAGAACAAACAAAATGAGATTACTCCCCGGACAATTAAAATGAGTTACAAGTCGCGTTAAATGAACTTTGGTTGCCGAAACCTTGATAGGTATGTAAACATGTATTTTGTTTTTCTATTACGGTCGTTTTTTTTTTAATTTTACCTGTTTTCTTACAACTGTATTGAAAAACGTTGTATGATACAAAGGCGTAAAAGACAATAACAAACTCGTGATGATGGTAAACCCTCGCCTGCGGCTCGAGCTCACAAATGTCATTCGTTTGTTATTGACGTTTTTACCACCCTAGTATCATAAATATCTTTAAAAGCTATTTCGCAAGTCTTCTTAATTCTCTTATTGTAGGTACTCGTACGTACCTACGTGTTTTGTTTTTGCATGAATAAATTTATTTTTCTTCTGGCTCTATCATAAAATATCAGCAATAGTGCATTCATATACAGGGTGTAACATAAAGGTGCAGTGATACTTTAAGGTGGGCTTGTAATCATCAAACTAAACAACTTTTGTTTTAGAACTCTGCTGAAATCGCGATATTTTTTTAAAATTTTTCATACAAGTGTCGGTCAGGTGATTGCCCGGTTTTGTATCAAAATAAAAAAAATCCTACACAAGTAAAAAGTTACATCCTGTATAAGGTACACAATCTGTTTTGCAAGTCTTCATAAGTTTCTTGTTCTAGGTACCTAAGTTTTTAGGGTCCCATACCCAAAGGGTAAAAACGGGACCCTTACTAAGATAAGAATTCGCTGTCCGTCTGTCACCAGGCTGTATTTCATGAACCGAGATAGCTAGACAGTTGACATTTTCACAGATGATGTATTTCTGTTGCCGCTATAATGACAAATAGAAAAAAATTGAAAAAGTGAAAAAATAAAGGGGGGTCTCCATACAAAAAAGGTATTTTTTTTAAAACATGATGAAACTAGCGCCGTCTAGTATGATGGTACGGAACCCTTTCTACCAGCGCCATCTAGTGACTCGCACGTGGACGTTTTTTTTGTACATTTGTTACGCGATATCTTCGCAGATTGTGAACCTGTTTTCAAGATTCTTTTTTATTACACTGCCAGGTTGGTCCCATATAAATTTTATCCAAATCGGTAAAGTACTTTTTTGAAAATTAACAAAAACCAAAGCTAATAATGCAAAATAACCAAAGTTGTCCTATGTCGAGCAGTGGACGTATTTCGGATGATATGATGATGATGATAAACCAAAATTGTTACGATGGAAGTTGGTATTTTTAAAGTGTTGGCGTTCCACTCGGTGGTCAACTGGGCCCACCGAGGGGCTCGAGCCTACCCCGAATTAGGGCGATCGGGCCTTAGTAGACCACGCGGGCCCAGTGCGGATTGGTCGACTTTACACACAACCTGAGAGTTTCTCCGCAGGCGTGTGCAGGTTTCCTGACGATGTTTTCCTTCACCGTAAGAACGTCGGATAAACGTACTTATGAAATCTTAATTCGAAATCACATTGGTACGTGGCAGGATTCGAAACACGACTTCCCGGAGAGGAGGCGGCGGCCCTAGCCGTTATAAGTAAGTAAGTATTATTTGTTTTATTATTGAACTTAAATATAATTTACGATAGTGGTCATCTAAAATAAAAATAAGTACCTATACTTGCAATATTTGACAACCCTGTGGATTACTTTGTGTGCGGGACACATAATAGATTTTTGCTTTAAACAAGTGGCATTTAGGTTGAATTTCACTCGTACGCATTAGGACTTATGACCATTTAGAATATAAATAACTATTGTAAAAAGTTTTATTGCTTTTGGCTCTTGGGCCGGCCGCCGTTTAGACTATACGCTCTTACGCTCTACGCTCTAACTAAACATTAGGTATAGATAATATTAAATCCAATACGTCACACTTACATTATAATGTAATTTACTTAAATACCTTCTTCGTAACAAGGAGTATGAACAACGGTTGGAGGAATTAAATCTTACTTCTCTCGAACAACGCAGGCGAAGCGGTAATCTCATTGAGATATACAAAATATTAAATGGTTTTTATAATGTGAGACCTAAGTGAGATCTACGTGAAGAGCAAAAATGTGCACCTTAGAGGACATTCGTTAAAACCATGGCGCTCTGTTAAGTGCAAGCAACCCACGCCGTCACTTCTTGCCGCTTCGCGTAGTGAACGAGTGGAACAAGTTACCAGAGACAGTTATAAGTGCTCCATCCGTGAATAGTTTTAAAAACAGACTAGACAAATATTTATTAACTACTTAAGTGCAGTGAAATACACGCATCAGCTTTTAAGCTGCTAGTATATAAACTATAAGAATAATATTAATTTTTCATTGAGAAAATACAGTTCATCTCTAATGTAGTATAGTTTGGTTGAAGGAAAGGCATTTTTTACGCCCGTCTGGCTAGCTACCACCATAATCTTATCTAAGTCTTGCCGCAAAACATCAATGCTAACAACGTAGAAGTGTTCCGGCTTGAAGATAAGATAGCCAGTTCCCTATTGCGTTAGGGAATCTTGGTAAGCCTGCTACCATCTTCGGTATCGTCGTCACTTACCATCAGGTGAGATGATGCCAAAGGTTTACCAACTGTAAAAAAAAAGAGTGTGTGGTTTTATGAAACCATGGTAAAAGTGAAACTTTTTTTCACATTATAGACATTTACAGAGCACGAAACGATCATGGCTGCTCTCGTCTTGGAGCTACGGTACAGAGGACGAAACGATCATGTAATAAAAGTTTCACTCCTCTTGGAGCTACGGTACAGAGAACGAAACGATCATGGCTGCTCTCGTCTTGGAGCTACGGTACAGAGAACGAAACGATCATGGCTGCTCTGACGAAAAAGTTTAAGACGATGTAATAATCTCTTTGCCGTCACGCATCACACAGACGAAAAAGCTTGAGACGATGTAATTAGTAATAAAAGTTTCACTTTAATGAATAAAAAAAACGATGTTTCCAATTATTTTAACGACTACACGAGCTACATACACCGTTGAAGGATGTTGTTGGCGTAAAGTGCATTGAATGCGCTATTATTAGATTAGGGTCGATACTCACGTCTGATATGATAAGGGCGGCGCGATCCACCCGCCATCGCAATCGATCCGGCGCGCCCGCCCTGTCCCGACTGCTTTACGTAACAACAAACTACAGTATAAACTCTATATAGCGACACTCAAGGGACCGGACATTTTGTGACGTTATTGAGAGTTTTCGTTATACAGAGAGAAATTTGCGTCAAAGTAAACCAACTGGAGCCAGAAAATTTTGACGTTTCAAAGAGTAAATAAATAAATAAATATTCTGGGACAAATCATACATCATCATGGGGTCATCTGGCCCCAAAGTAGGATTCCCTGTGTTATGGGAACCAGAGACTGATATACATACTTATATACGTTTAAATATATATATATATATATATATAGGGTGACTTTTAATTAGTTCTTGATAGCAAAGGATATGAATGTACTCGTGATTACAAACAACTTTCCCAAAGAAACTATATGTCAGATATGAAAAAAAAAATTTGGTCCTTGATACATTTTTGCCGATTTGATAACTTATTATGTATCGAGGGCGAAATTTTTTTTTTCATATTTCACATATAGTTTCTTTGGGAAAGTTGTTTGTAATCACTAGTACATTCATATCCTTTGCTATCAAGAACTAATTTGAGGTCACCCTGTATATATACCCACCCAGACACAGAGCAACCAAATCTGCTCATCGCACAAATGTTTGCCCTGGGTGGGGATCGAACCCACAACTCTCGGATCAGTAGTCAAAAGCACTAACCACTGAGCCACCGAGTCAGTCAAGTGAGTGAATCATTATATCGAGTGACGTTTTACAGAGTTTATACTGTACCTACCTACATTTCGATTCGAGCCACTTTGACCACGTTTGTTACTAACTAATCTTTATAGTCCTGGGATTGACTGTCGGTAGGCTCAGAGATCTAGTTAAATTTAAAATATTGCTAAGGCAATTGATTTTATATCTTACTCAGTCATTTCCCTTATCGTTTTTTTTTTGGTCACGATAACTATTTTTTCAATATTGTTACACCCTGTGTAGATTATTATCATCTATTCTGTTATCTCATTATCATCTATTCTGTCATTTTCTTAAAAACAAAAAGAGAGAAAGAGATAACAGAATAGATGATAATAATCTACACAGGGTGTAACAAAATTGAAAAAATATTTAAGAAAATAGTTTTTAAGAAAACAACAAGAGAGAAAGAGATAACAGAATAGATGATAATAATCTACACAGGGTGTAACAAAATTGAAAAAAATATTTAAGACATTTTTAAGAAAACAAAAAGAGAGAAAGAGATAACAGAATAGATGATAATAATCTACATAGGGTGTAACAAAATTGGTGTACTATAAGAGATCTCTTTCAGCCACCTTACCGGGTGTTACGAGAATTTAAAGGACGATTCTTCATCATTACAGCTCATATACGTCCCCACCGAGGGGCTCGAGCCTACCCTGAATCAGGGCGATTAGGCCTTAGTCGACCACGCGGGCCCAGTGCGGGTAGGTCGACTTCACACACAACCTTCGAGTTTCTTCGCAGGCGTGTGCAGGTTTCCTCACGATGTTTTCCACCGTTGTTTATGATTCTTACAAAACGTAAAGTTGCACTGTTTATTTTGTTTTGTAAGGAAATTCTGTATGTTTTCATAAATCCATAATTCATTAATGAAATCCTAACGAGATCATAACACGACACTTTCATAACCATTAGCGTTTTAAGTACAGCTAACTGTTCTCCACAACCACTTAATTATTCATGGGGAAAACCATCGAACCGTGAATATCGCGTTTTGGTAAGTATGGTAGGTATAATAAATAGGTCGGGGAAAAAAGACTTCGTATTTTGTAATAAAATCTCTTTGCTTGTATTATTTGTATCTGGCTGGTGAGAATAACATTAAAAGGAGAAAACTTGAAATTTTTCACCATTTTCAATTGGTTTTTTTTTCTGTCTACGAAAATGAGTGAAAGTAACGAATTCGCTACATTTTCAAATTTAATTTCAAAAAGGTAAAAATACAACACTGCGCGCGATTCAAATTTGTGCTGTTTATGGACCTAATGCAGTATCAGTCAGTAGCACAAACCTGATTCAAGCGTTACCATACCAGTCTGGAAATTTTAACATTCAAGATCAAGATGCAGCTCGCTCTGGTCGCCCTGTTTGAATTTGAATACAAAATACGAAGAAAATTTTTCTCCGACCTAATATAATGTACACAGAACAGGGAATGAAGTAAATTTTTGATGTGACGTCATGAGTGCTGATAACAGTGGCATTTGGAGGAAGATAGCCCGAGGGGGATACTATCCTATGTTACAACGAGCGGGGCGATATAAGGCCGCATTGATGTCTTGAGCAAAATAAGGAGTGTGTCTTATTATACAGGCTGTAACAAAATTGGTTTAGGACCCGTTAACTGGGGGTTCTACTCGTCATACTAAAAAAAAATCCCAAAGGAACCCATAGTCAATAGGGGTTCGGACTGCTAGTCATTTGAGTTACTTTTTATATGAAATTTTGTTCTAAAATTTCTGAAATACCCACAAGTGACGACATGGATTTTAACGAACTTATTTTGTGAATTTGATCAATTAAAAATTGAAGACGTAATGGAAAAACAAAACAAATAAGGTTTTTTTGAAACTTCAAGAGGAGAGCAATTTAGGAAATCATATTTTAGAATTTATTTTTGATGCAGTCTGATCCCCTAATCTCAATAAAAAAAATTGCACCCTCCACACAAAAATGCACAAACTTGGTCGATAGCTAATCGATTTGTATAGTAATTTTTTAACAAAAGTTGTTCAGTATGATGAGTAGAAGCAGCAGTGAGTGAGTAAGCAATTTTGTAACATCCTGTATATAAGCACGAACGTGCCTATGTACTCGTAGAGCAGAGCGAATTTCAATATCTTTATTTAAAGTAGGTAGGCACCTATCCAAGGGTTCCGTACCATCACACCTTTGGATAAAGAACAACAACTGTCAAGGGTTTACCAATTGTGAATTTAAAAAAAAAAACCTTAAAACATTAAAGTACAACAATGACACCTATTAATTTCAATCAAAAGACATCAATGAGAGTATAAGAAAAATAATGTTTCATCACACCTATTCGAAAAACAATGATTGGTTCCTCAATAAGTGCGAACAAAATTATATTTTGCTGATTGGTTCGCGTTCGTACGTGTCAGCTCCAACGCGCGACTAGAGTTTACTTATGAAACAATTTTTTCAGCCTGCGGTTTCCTATCCTTACCCAATGGGTAAAAACAGTACCCTATTACCAAAGTATATATATTAGTACTAACATACAGTATGGACACTCCCTGCCGCTCTCTAGATTCCGACCTCACCCCCTCGTCTCCTAGGTTGATTCAGATTGGTTACAGTTTGGCTGTTGAACGTATTGGATTTCGCCACCTATTTTGTTTGTTCCGTCTATTACTAAGACTTCGCTGTCCGTCTGTCTGTCTGTCTGTCTGTCTGTCCGTCCGTCTGTTACCAGGCTGTGTTTCATGAACCGTGATAGCTAGACATTTAACATTTTCACAGATGATGTATTTCTGTTGCCGCTATAACAACAAATACAAAAAATTAGAAAAAGTGAAAAAAATAAGAGGTTTCTTCATAAAAAAACCGTGTTTTTTTAAACATGAAGAAACTAGAAACGTCTAGTTTGATGGTACGGAACCCTTTGTGTACGGTTCTGACTCGCACTTGGCCAGTTTTTGTTTCCTAATTTTACTTTATTAATAAAAAAACCATAGAAATATCATTGTTGTAAATTAAAATAAGTATTGAGACCTTTCCTGAATTTTCAGATGGAGTTGTCTTACGTTAAAAGTTAATAATTTACGCGACTGCATAAAAAAATATCCCCTCTTTTTTGGCCAGTCGGGTAAAATGAATCCAGTGTCAAGATTCAAGATATTTATTAAAAAAAGGTGCAAATTACACTCTTTCTGATAGTAATAAAATAATAATTACATAATTTCATTTGTGAAAAATCAAGAAATAAACAATCATTAGTTAATAATGTGAAAATTCAATCCTTGAAATAAACCAGATTATGTCATTAGAACATGAAAACCACATGACACGAAAAGTTATAAGTACATAAAAATTAATGAATGTCATTGATACCTTTGACAAGAGTAGGCCAGTTCACACGGACAGCACCCGGTCACGAGTACCTATAACGCGAGAGTCAGCCATCGCTCCTATCAACCATATTAGAGGGAAAGGAATGACCCGGCTCCCGATGTGTCACTCACGGTATCAAGACGAATCTAACGACACCTCGCACAGCAAAATCCATCCAGTCGTTTAGGCTACAGAGCGTGCCAAAGAAATATACAAACACATACATACACACGAAAATCATAACCCTCCTTCTGACGCAGTCGGGTAAAAAACACTCAAATACCTGCGTCCTACATTCAAGCATTATTCCATTTCATTTTAATTTCATTTAACTACTTTATATAAAGTTACAAGTATATTACGTCATCATCATATCAGCTCATATACGTCCCCACCGAGGGGCTCGAGCCTATCCTGAATTAGGGCGATCGGGCCTTAGTTGACCACGCGGGCCCAGTTCGGGTTGGTCGACTTCACACACGACCTGCGAGTTTCTCCGCAGGCGTGTGCAGGTTTCCTCACGATGTTATCCTTCACCGCAAGAGCGTCGGATAAACGTAAATATGAAATCGAAATTCGAAAGGATTCGAACCGCGACCTCCCGGACAGGAGGCGGCGGCCCTAGCCGTTCCGCCACCAACAATCAACAAGCACTTAAAATAAATCGCGAATGTCGTTAGCAACATACAAAGAAAACCGAGATCCGTAAACTAACTAGTTATCCAAACTCACGTAAGGTTAGCTCCAATTTGTTTCGAGGAATTTGCCGCGAAACTTGTATGTGACCCTACAAACAAAATGCTGTGGTTGCTTACAATTTGCTCTTAACGTTGGATAATTAAATTTACGAGGGTAGGTATATGTCACCCATTGGTACCTACCCAAAAAAGGTTTGTTTTAGGTTGATTCAATGGTTGTATTCGAGAAGGAGGAAGATCAAACTGAAACGTTGTTGCTGTGGAACTCTCTTCCAACCGTCAAACTATCGATAAAAACACTCCAACAAAAAAACGGTTTGAAAGGATTCAAAGTAATCACATTGACGTCTATTGGTTTTCGCGTTTCGAAGAGTTTGGAATTAATCTATGAAAGGTCTTTTAATCGCCTTTGGTTATGAAGTTATCGAGTCTGTGTAAGTGAAGCTGACTAGTTTAAACTATTGTGTAAGCTGCGGTTTCCTGCTCTTTGTAGTTAGGAAGCTACATAATCTACACTTGTAAGGACAAATATAAGTAGGGGATTAATATATTTGAAGCGGTTTGACTTTTGTCGTATTTATTGCACAGAAATATATGAGGGGGTGGGAAGTGACACAGACTGCTAGTCAGAATAGCCTGATATAGTTTCCGAGGATCTGGAGAAAACACACATGTCTACGCTCGCGAGCCGTTTGCGGCTCGCGCACCACTCTCCCTCGCAGACTATCATAAAAACTATAACCACGCCGGCGAAGTAGTACCTGTGTAGTTGGAATGATGACTGCATCAAAAATAAATTTTATTATGAACTTGATCACTAATTTATCCTCCTACTGAAATTGTAAAAAAAACCTTACCAACTCGTTTCATTTTTCATCAAGACTTAAATTTTTGAATACATAAAAAAAACGTCGGCGGCTCAACGATTACGATACGGTCGTCCTAAACAGAGGTCCCGGGTTCAAATCTGGACGGCCATTAAACTAATGAGTTTTTCGAAACTAACGTACATATTAATGGTGAAGGAAAACAGCGTGAGGCAACCTGCAAATCTGATTCCAGAAATCCAGATGTGTATGAAGGTCGCATTAAACAAGTCCGTAGGTGTAAATCTAATTGCCCTACACGTGACCGCGGGTAATGCTAAGTGCAACACCAGGCAACCGCCGTCTATCCCTTGGATAGCACGGTTAATTGTGCCACACGTTAAGAAAGAAAGAAGATTACATCAAAACCACAAAATGTGTTTTTGATTATGTGACCTACATTAATGACGCTGATAACTGTGACGTCACGTCTAGGTATTGTCGTTTTTTACAAATGACAAAAAGTAACTCAAATGACTAGCAGTGATCATCCTTATATAGATGCGTTGCTTACCAATCTTTTCCATTTTTCCAGATCCAGCGGGCGGGCTCTGTGCTGAGACTATGAAGCGACGGCGCTGGTCGCCATGAGCTAGCGGGCATGGCGGGCGAGGGGGCGGGGCGCGGCGCGCGCTTCGACGGAGGCGACTCGCCCCCGCGCGCGCCCATGGGCTTCGCGGCGCCCGCGCACGATGCGCTCGAGCGCGGCCTGCCGGCGCCCGTGCCCGCCCTCGCGGCGGACGCGGCGCTGCTGCGGGCCCACTCCCGGTAAGCGACAGAAAGGGTTCTCTCAAAGAAATAGTCAGTTCACTATGTCACTATGTCTACGTCTCTCCTTGAAGCGCTAAGCGACAAATGTATACAAACAGAAAGATCACTGATACAAATAGACAGAGCATCAGGTTGCAAACACTTGGTAAGCTTTAGACATGGCGTTGCTGTGGGCGAGGGCGCACTCCTGGTAAGCGACCAAGGTGGGTTCTCGGTAAGCCTTGAAGCCAGCAAGCTTCCATATCTAAAGCCACTGAAATGAAAGTACAACTTTGTATTACGTACTGCCATAAATATAATTTCGTAATGATCTTGTTTTTTTTATCTGCATCCACCCGCATTCAGCCTTTTTACCTACCAACTCCTATCGTTTACTTTAAGGTTGCCTGAAATAAATTGCTAAAAGCGATAAGGCCGCATCTGCAATGTTTACATATTTTAATTAAGTTTCTGGTAACGTTTTTTCTGGTTTGCAATAAAGGATATTTACTTACTTACTGCTACGTGATATGTGGCGTAGTACTCGTAGCATGTAGAGTAGTGGGTAAGAAATTGTGTAAAAAAAACCGGTTGTCTGTAAAGTCAGTTCACGGACGATAATTTTACGTGATAAAAAGTACCCGTTCAACCGTCCGATTCCCCGTCCGAGTCGCCGTCCGAATCCCCGTCCCAATCCCTGTCCAAGTCCCCGTCCAATTCCCGTCCAAGTACCCGTCCAAGTCCCCGATCAAGTTCCCGACTAAGTACCCGTCAAAGTACACGTCCAAGTTCCCGTCCAAATACCCGTACAAGTCCCGGTCCAAGTTTAAGTAAAGTACAAGTACAGAATAAAATATAGCATAAATAAAGTCGCTTGTTTCGCGCTCTCGCTTGCACGCTCGGCTCAGGCGTAACGTGACCCTGTGACAATGACGTCACACTTTTTCGTGTATGCAGCCCGTATTCATCGATTTATAAGACGTTATCGCGTCAAAAAGTTTTGAAGTTTGTTCGATGAACTTTATTCATTTAAACTAATGCTCTAGTTTTGGCGTTCTAGAAGTGAAAAATCAAAACTTCACGGAAGAGCACAGATTCCAAATTTTAATCGCTATATTAACCAAATGCAGGTCGATGTCATCGCTCCCACCGGAGCCGTTCATGATGCTCCGCGCAAAGGCGCTCAGCAAGCGCGTTATCATCAACGTGGGCGGCGTGCGGCACGAGGTGCTGTGGCGTACGCTGGAGCGCCTCCCGCACACGCGGCTGGGGCGCCTGCGCGACTGCAACACGCACGAGGCCATCACGGAGCTGTGCGACGACTACTCGCTGCAGGACAACGAGTACTTCTTCGACAGGTGACTATCAGTGATGTCAGTGCAGTACGAGGTGCTGTGGTACAGGCTAAAGCCCCTCTCGCATACGTGGCTCGGGCGCCTGCGCCACTGCAACACGCACGAGGCCATCACCGAGCTGTGCGACGACTACTCGCTGCAGGACAACGAGTACTTCTTCGACAGGTGACTATCAGTGACGTTAGTGCAGCTCGCGGTGCTGTGGCGCACGCTAAAGCGCCTCTCGCATACATGGCTCGGGCGCCTGCACCACTGCAACACGCACGAGGCCATCACCGAGCTGTGCGACGACTACTCGCTGCAGAACAACGAGTACTTCTTCGACAGGTGACTATCAGTGACGTCAGTGCATCACGCGCTGCTGTGGCGCACTCTAAAGCGCCTCTCGCATACGTGGCTCGGGCGCCTGCGAGGCTGCAACGCACATGAGGCCATCACCGAGCTATTCGACGATTAGACGCTGCAGGACAAAGAGTACTCCTTCGATAGGTGATTACCTGTGATGTTAGTAGGGCAAGAGGTTCAATGGTGTACGCTGGAGTACCTCCTGAAAACGCGGAGATGGACGCGTCACTAGCCGATATTGGAAGCGTCTTATACGTGAACGAACGAAGAATTTACGTGTCTGGTATAGAACGCCTTCATAGTAAGTTGGGCAACAAAGTTATTGGGTATTATTATAGTCCATTAGTACATTGGTCGCGGGAAGCCGCTGGATGCGGGCAGCGCAGAATCGGTCGTCGTGGAAAACCTTGGGGGAGGCCTATGTCCAGCAGTGGACGTCCTTCAGCTGATATGATGAGTATGCACATAGAAACAGACTAAGAACACAATTTATAATTCAAAAATACTTTCCCATATCCTTTCCAGACACCCCAAAAGCTTCAGTTCAATACTCAACTTCTATCGGACTGGCAAGTTGCATTTAGTGGACGAAATGTGCGTTCTGTCGTTCAGTGATGATCTCGAATACTGGGGCGTGGACGAGCTGTACCTAGAGTCGTGTTGCCAGCACAAGTACCACCAGCGGAAGGAGCACGTGCACGAGGAGATGAGGAAGGAAGCCGAGAGCTTGAGACAGAGGGAAGAGGAAGAGTTTGGGCAAGGCACCTGCGCCCAGTACCAGAAGTGGTTGTGGGACCTCCTCGAGAAACCCACAACCAGTATCGCGGCCAGGGTAACGTATAGATTGATCTTGTAAACATTCTACCTTGTAAACACAATCGTGTCCTTAGAAAAGCTGCCAGTATTATATGTATTAATCGCAACATGAAAGGTACCGACGATCTTAATGACAATATTTCCCAATATAAGATACATTTAAATGCTTTTGTCAAGTGATGGTCGTTCTTGTGATTTTATGACTTACTAAGTTTTTTCAATGTGCACAGACCGTTTTTAGTGCTAGTAGATGCAAAACGTAGAAAATTTGGTGCATAAATTTACCTGTTATTTTAAGTATTCCTTAAACACTAATGTAGAATAGATTTAATACACTGCCATGATTAAACAGCTCTCCTAATTATGGTCGTTGCAACCTCAGGCCCGGTTCAATTTAAATTAGTTTGGTACGTCAAAGTCTATTTTGATTATACTTTCTTTTGTAAACAGTTTTTTCGTAAATATTTATTTTAATGTTTTTAAATAGCATTACGTTACGTCATTTAGGTTATTTATTTACACTATAAAGCTACAAAGCTCCAGAAAAAGCAATATAAAAAATATCCCTTTTTTAGTCAATAGGGTCATCTTTCCCACATAGGGGATAGTTGCCTAATCCATGTAAATTACGTTTAGGAAAGATGCACTGCCGAGAACCAGGACTTCTACCACACAAAAACTTATATCGCATTTTGCCTTCCCATGCAATCGCACAGAGACATGAGACACGGTCAACTTAGTGGTAGTTGGGGGATCTTTCGATTTATTAATAAAATAGCATGCGATTCATCTACGCAACTAGAGTAATTACAATCGGGGCAACTATACCCCTGGGGCAACTATCCTGGTTTTACCCTACACCAATCTAGAGTAGTTTCATACAAGCACAAGTTTCCTAACTTTTATCGCCGTATGCGTGTCCTGGTTTATTCTGTATTCTGAGGTGCAAGCAAAGTATTGTTCCATTTTTGGTATTATTTTGTTTATATATTTTTATAAGTAAGTAGGTAATTTACCTGACTAGTTTAAATTTGTAAAAATAATGTCTGTTTTTGTGTGTTGTACTTTTGTGGTGCATGAATAACATCTAAGTATCACCGCTACAACTTGTCCTGACTGTCTTTTGGTACTTCTGTCGTTGTTATTGTATGTTGTTGTTTCATGTTTGTAGCATGTGGTGTTGTGTTTTATTGTGATCACGGGTCATGGCGACATTGTGTCATTATTGTCGAGCATATTTATTATTTGTTGATATTTTCTTGTTTTGTATGGTTAAATATGTTTATTTGTAATGTTTTAAAGTTCGACAACAGCGGTGCAAATCTCGTACATATGTATCTGTCGCAAGGATTGATATAAAAAATGGCTAAGTGCGTGTCGGACCAAGTACAAAGTAGGCTTCCTTACCTACTCTTCTCATAAAATAACTCTATTTTTTATTAAAAAAAAGTTGCTTTGCAGTTGGTATAGAACATTTTATGTAGAACGTCTATAAACTTTCTACAAATCCAACTGCACATCTTAAGTTGGTCGACCCCTAATCCTAAAACAAGCCTACTTAGTCGTAATAATTTTCGGTTTGAATTCACTATATGCTCTTCTATTTCTAATACTTTCAGATTTTCTGAAATAGCTGTATGTCTGGTATTAGTGGGGACTATAACAAAATCGCCGCCTAAAAACTTAATATTTCCTAAAATATACTTCGCAAACCCTATGTAATTTTAAAGGACCTATTCAACGATAAACGGAGTAAGTGATTAAAAGAATCACAACCAAATTATATGTAGGGCAACCCTTAAGTTAAAAAGAAATACATTTTTTACACATTTTATTCTATATGTATACTAGCTGTCCCGGCGTACTTCGTTCCACCTCACACTACCCTACACTACCAGCGCCATCTGCCGGGCTGGTTTGTGAATCTAAACCATCCAGGGCGCCACCCAAACGCATACAAAAAAAATCATTCAAATCGGCCCAGCCGTTTAGGAGGAGTTCAATGACTAACACACGGACAGAAGATTTATATATATAAAGATAGGGCGTTACAAATTGATGCAACCATACCAAATATCAGCTTTACAGCTGTAATAGTCTTTGAGTAAAACAAAATACGGAGGCACATTCAAACGGATGAACTTAGTGAAACTATTAACAGTTACTGGTTTGAGTACGGAATCATAAAATAGGGATTTGGTCAAATACCAAAGGTATTTTGTCAAATAAGGAAGGATGTCAAAATGATAACTCAATTTTGTCATTTCTGTACGAGACCGTATACTTACCGTTACTTTAACTAGCTGTAATTATACCCACAGGATTTTACCTCTACCTTTACTACGCGACGTGAAAGCCACGAAAATTTCTCTTAAAAAAATCTAGTGATTTCATCATATCCCTAAACAAATCTAGGAATTTAATCGCATAATAAATATTAGTAAATAACTTTAAATAACTAGTAAGTAAAATGTTCATGTATTTTAGATCCAGCGATATCACCAAAGTTAACGAGTATCGAAGGGAATTATTCAGAAAAAAAGATACGTAGGCAACTCGAAAATATTCCGCCAGCAGAAAACGCGCTGCATCAGCATAATATGTTACGTGCAATGTATCAGGGTGTACATATTTGGCGCCAATTGACCACAACCAAACAAGATATTCCCGATCCCCAGGAATGGGGATGAACGAAAACTATTAAATTAATTAATTGGTCTATTAAACCCATAGCATTACAAGTTTGCCTCGAGCTTAAAAAGTGCGAATGAAAATAACTAAATGAATGAATTAAAAATCAAAAACACGATTGCATAAAAACTAACCCCTCTTTTTAGGTCAGTCAGGTAAAAAGGTATGTTGTGCTAATCCATCAAGCCGTTTAGGCTAAAGAGCGAGCCTGCCAAAGAAATATACATACACACACTCGAAAAACATAACCCTCCTTTTAGCAAACTGAGGTAAAAAAATTCATGAACAGCTGCAAATACAAAAAAAGAATTATAATAGTTTAATTTATAAAATAAATATGTATAATGTATACATATTTTAAAGTAGATAAATGAGGCTTTCTTTCAGTATTATTTTTATTCTTAAATATTTATCCATTTTCACCTAGAGCTCTTTGAACCCGAGAAAGATATTATTATATATTTTCATATTTTAATTAATTTCTCGATAATTTACTATAAAAGATGAAATTTAGAGCTATTAAATGAATTCCTTGTCATTTACTTACACGAAAACTATACCTTTATTGTCATAATAGTTTGTTTGGATCTTCTTGTAGAATTTTTTTCCGACGCCCGACGGGAGCGCTCTTTGAAGAGTCGTGGAACCGAGGATAACCGGGCTAAATCAATTTTGTTTTACATAATGAACATCTGTGCCAAGTTTCCTTCTTATCACGATGTGCAAGGTTTCCTTGAAAATTGACTCTTAGGGCCCCAATATAGGGCGAAGCGCGGGGCGTGCCCTGCGCGGTCGGAGGCTGAGCCCCGTGTTGGGCGAAGCCCGAAAATAAAATTGTTTCATGATTAAACTCCTGTCACGCTTCAGACCTGACACGCACACTTTTTTATTTACAATTGGTAGGCCCAAATTACTGTTTATTTGACAAATAAATTGTTTCAATAGCTTTGAAATTTTCATTTTATCATTTCACTGATACCAGTTGTGTAATTTGATCATATACTAGATTTATTTAGCGATTGATGACGTCACTAAATTTCATTAGAGAAATGAAAAATTGAGTAGTCATTTTGAAATCCACAGTGATTTGATTAGGGATTCAATCAAATCCCAGTTTTATCATATCCCTGCGACCGATCCAGTGTTAGTATAAAATGTGTCAAGTGTTATTTAAATGTGTATTTTACCTCCTTATATACATTATTTTCTAATATTCTTATAACTATTATTAATATATTATTATATTTCCCTACTCACGTGTTTCGTATTCTATGTAGATATTTCTAGGATATTAAGTTTATCTACCTTATAATGCACGCCACAATTATGTAAAATAATGCATTTAATATAAGTAAGATTTTCTAAAACGGGTACAAACATTATCCAAGGGTTGCAATCCACGACACGACATAACGCATACGAGTATAATTATTGAAAGTCAATCATTTTGTGAAATTTCTTTGATTTTTAGTATAAAAAGTCGTGGGTTACAAATAAATAAAGCTTCGAAACTGAGTTCACACTGTACTTTGGAAATAGGTTTATAGGTTGTAATTTTGACAAAATAAAAATGCTCACTTCCGAAGCTTAACTTGCACCTACGTGTATATATCTACTGTAATTATTAATTTGTTTTAATATTCCACGTTAGGTACTTAATACGAGTTATGTGAGAACACGGCATACCCGTGCCGAAACATACTTGTAACTTTCCTTTACTGTAATTTTTGTCAATGTTCACAGCCGCGTCGATCGTTCTCCATACAGCAAACAATATATATTACAAACAAAGCTTAATTGTTGTCGCAAGTTTTGCAAATATGGGATGGGCTTACGCGATGTGACCATCCGCCGCCGGAAGCGCTCGTCGGCCCGCGTGCGGGGTGGCACGGGACGGCGCCCGCGCCCTGTGCACGCGCGTGCCCAGTGCGCACGCCGCGCCCGCGCCGCCTCCCACTACGGCTGAGCGCAGTCCCGCCGGCGTACCCCCCCGCAATCCCGTCCCGCGCCCACTGGCTCGCCGCTCCCTCCCTTTCCCGACGTCCACCCTCCACCTATGCTTCGGCTTCGCGGTACTGATCCGACTAACCGAGCGACGCGAGCGATGGACGGACGCGCGTGCTCTACCCTCGTCTCGCTACATTTGCGTTCAAACGCACGTCCGTTCACCCGTCTGTTGTAATTAACTTCTGTCTACTTACACCTCGACCACACAACACTACTACTAACATAATTACACGAATAGATGTTATTTTTACACCAAAATTTAATATTAAGATTATCACTTAAGTAATTGGCTCCATTCCTACTGTAAATACATACCTCAACCTACATAATATACAAAGTAGCATAATGTCATGTACAATAGTGAGGATGAAATAGATGTGTACAAACACTGGCATACAATGTGATCCATTGGTTGTCGGGTGGTGGTGCGCGGTGCGAGGGCGGCCGCTCACTGGTGCGTGCTTGCAGGTGATCGCGGTGATTTCGATCCTCTTCATCGTGCTGTCCACGATAGGGCTCACTCTGAACACGATACCCCAGATGCAAGTGTACGACGAAAAGGGCACGCCCATGGACAACCCGCAGCTGGCCATGGTCGAAGCCGTCTGCATCACCTGGTTCACACTCGAGTACGTGCTGCGATTCAGTGCCTCGCCGGATAAGTGGAAATTCTTCAAAGGTGGACTCAACGTCATAGACTTGCTGGCTATATTGCCCTATTTCGTATCTCTATTCCTGCTCGAAACGAACAAAAACGCGACAGACCAATTCCAAGACGTGCGTCGTGTAGTGCAAATCTTCCGTATTATGCGAATATTGCGCATCCTCAAACTCGCCCGCCACTCCACCGGGCTGCAGTCGCTCGGGTTCACGCTCAGAAACTCGTACAAAGAGCTCGGCCTGCTAATGTTGTTCCTCGCAATGGGAGTGCTCATATTCTCCTCGCTAGCGTACTTCGCCGAGAAAGAAGAGCCAGGGACTAAATTCATTTCCATTCCGGAAACGTTCTGGTGGGCCGGCATCACCATGACCACAGTAGGATACGGTGACATTTACCCCACGACTCCGTTGGGCAAGGTCATCGGCTCAGTATGCTGTATTTGCGGCGTGTTGGTAATTGCGTTACCCATCCCCATTATCGTCAACAATTTCGCCGAGTTTTACAAGAACCAGATGCGGCGCGAGAAGGCACTCAAGCGGCGCGAGGCGCTGGAGCGCGCCAAGCGGGAGGGCTCCATTGTCTCCTTCCACCACATCAACCTGCGCGACGCCTTCGCCAAGAGCATGGACCTCATCGACGTCATCGTCGACACAGGTCAGTACCCTCACGCCTTCCGTTCTCATCGCTTACTTCATGTGATGTGTCCTCCGAGAATGTAACCCCTTTGCTCGTACATTTTGTTAGATCTCACTAACGCACGCATGCCCTTGTGCACGCTCATATTAATGTGCAGTGACTGTAATGAATAACTGTAAACCGATTGCACGACGCATAGTTAGCTCTCCGGACTCGCAGAAATCCCCAGACTAGACGAGTTCACGTAACATCGCAACTACCGCCATCTTCACTCGTGGTCCGACGAGGTGCACTCAGAGTGTTTTATTCCTTGTCTTCAGGTGACAAGTGCGTCCTCATTGAGACGAGAGACGACGCCAGATGAGCTCCTTTCTACTACCGCACGGTGGTCCCCTCGACTCCTTATTTTAAGTCCGTATCTTGGGGTCGGGCTCGCGACTTGCGTGTAGCTTGCGATGTGCAACGAAGACACTATAAATATAAGGTCGATCACATTGTCAGCGTAAGCCTAACGCTTCATAGAACTAATAACTGTGCCTGTGGATTGTCCTGTGTGTTTCCGGAGGACGCTGGATTTCTGAACTCTTCTGTGAAATAAGTGTTGTGTTGCTCGTGCTGCTATCGATGTCGTTTTTTTTCCAAATTTATTTAATGTCAATTCTTTAACTGTAATATAACTATAAAATAAGTGGGCAATAAAGGAGAGTATTATGGAAGATTTTGCTACTTACGATGGTGTGTGTCTTCAGGACACAACATGTCCCAGGCGGACGCTACCAGCCTGGACGGCGAAGCCCCGCCCACCACCGGGTGCTACAAGCAATATGAACACACGATCGCCAACAAAATACCACAGAGCCCCGATAACAGCCAGGTAAGCGGCGCTAGGTATCTTCCGGGTGCGTCCTCTCTGACCCAGTCCCACGGGAATGGTGAGAGGTTATCAATAGTCTTCTTAACACATATTACATTTTTTTTTAATCTGCAGCCACCCGCATTTAGCCTTTTACCTACCAACTCCTACCGGTTACCTTAAGGTTGCCTGGAAGAAATTGCTAAAAGCGATAAGGCCGCCTTTGCACTGTACATATTTAAATTAAGTTTATGTAATGCTTCTTTGGTATGCAATAAAGGATATTTATTATTATTATTTCAATGTATAAACTTAAGCTGCTCTGCTCACTTGGCACGAGGCAAAGTGGCAGGAGCACCTCCAGCGGAAGCACAGTCGGTTGGAGTTCAGTGCGACTATCCTCTACCCGTTCGTATTTAATTTCTTCCTCACTTACTGGTTTGTTGGCATAAAACTCTTACAGAGTTAAGCATACCAATTGTAAATCTTATGTTTTTTTACTTATGTATCTCTCATTTACTGTGTACAATAAACAATAAATAAATAAAGTATTATTATTATTACAATTTTGCTAATATTCCTTCTCGGCAATCTAGCACTTTCTTTTAGAAACATTTATGACCTTGCCATTACAGTTATAAGAAAATGTCATTTTAAATGGAGAAATAATAGCCTCCCCCGCAATTTCTACTGTACCAAAAATATGAAACGCTTCATAAAGCATGATATGTGAGGGACGCACCCGCCTGCATTTCGGCGCCACCAGGCTCGCTGTTAACCCCACAGTTGACAGTTTCAGATTAGCCCTCAGAAAGAGCGGCGCTACTCCACCGAGGGCCCCGAATCGCCCGAGAAGCGACTGCTGATTAACCCTGAGCCGACACCAGTAAGCCTACAACATAACTAATTCGACGTACTGAAAGTGTCTGCTTTTAAACGTATCGATTTGCACAGTACTATTGTTAATCACAGGCGATGTTATGTCGTGATGCTATAAATGGGCGTTTATTTTGCCAGTGTCAGCGTGCTGACTAAACATAACGGAAATAACAACTAAAACATTCGACTGCTCAGACGAGTAAGTAGTATTCACAGCTGATACTGTAATAAGTGGACGTTCGTTTTCTACGTGCCCTGAAACTCCCTGTACCCTCAGACTTCAATATGCTTGTACCTATGTCACAGTTGTATGACATCGTCGATGGTTACACCACAATATCCGCTTGTTTATTTAACTCGCTAGCTATCGGTCGTTCTATAACAATTAATGAATTCTCTTTTTCTAGGAAAAGAAGATGGCTGACAAACAGCTTGACTTGGATCAGCTGCCTTCTGAGTTTGAATGTTGTTTTTGCACGTTCAAGGTACTAAGATACTAACTACTTTAATATAATTATTTTTTTAATATCTAAGCGGTTTCTAAAATTCCTAACCATTTACGGAACTAAGTATTTATTAAGTAGAAAACATTAATTAACCCATAATATTTAATTACATCATTTTTCTTGAGACAACTATAAATTGGTTGGTTGGTTGCTGTACTTATGGTTTGGTTTAATTTAACATGATGGTTGATGGTGTTCTAGGTATGTATTAGAATACCAATTGCATACCACCGATATAAATAAACATTCTTAAAAGATAATACTTAGACAGGTACATAAATTCTAATTTCATACTTTCTTTATCGCAAATTAGAACTTCATTTAAATTCTAATCTCTAGTTACCTTTAAACTAATTTGAAATGCTGCTCATAAGTTGAAAAAACTAAGTAGGTACTAATAGGTAGGATAGATACTTCTACTTTTAAGGTTGTCACACACGGGCCCTATACTATAAGATATATTTAACGTAACAGATATCTTACAATATCGCTCTTCATAGAAATCAATGAGAGTACACACACGGGGCCGATAATATAATTATATTTCATCGCCGTCTATCTGCAGATACCGAGCGATAGCGCGCGAGCTCGTGCGTGCTCGCGATAATTATCTTAAGATAAATACAGCATGATCAAAAAGTTTTTAACCGCCTGCGTGGCGTAATGGTTAGTCCATTCGCTTCACACCAAGAGGTCGCGGAATCGATTCCCGGCGAGGTTAACTTTATAAGACTCGGTTTGGTTGGTGGCAGGGTATGTTCATAGCCCGGCTGGCTAGCTACGACCATCTTATCTAAGTGTTGTGTGACAGCTTTTAGTTTCATTTGATTGTATTGTTGTGTGTAAATACGAAGTATCAGGGCCTGGCCACAGCCACCTGCGGCGCAAAATGCGACGCGATCTGCGGCGTGGCGAGCGGCGAAAACAAATGTATAGGTAATTGTATGAAGTATGCCACAGATACCGCGGCGACGCGAATTTCGGAGCGGCGAGTTCCGAGCGATTCGCGGCGGCGGCGGTGAGCGAATGAAACAAATGTACAGGATCGAGGCGCCAGTGTTGTCAATTTAGCGACTTAGTAGCTAGATCCAACGTATTTTCGGAGCAGTCTAGCGACAAAAAAAATCGACGCTTCATACATTTTAGCGATTTTTCAAGCACAGTAACACCATACATCTAGCGACAGAATTGCCATTTTTATATTATTCTAGTGACTTTTTAAACATTATTTAGCTTCATTTAACAAAAGTCATCTGGCAACACTGATCGTGGCGGCCAAAGCTCAGAGCGGTGCCTGCGGCAGCAGCGGTGGACCTATTCGCCGCGGTCGCATATTCGAGCTGTGGCATACCATCGCGAATTACGCCTCTCAGAAGCTGTGGCCGGGCCCTCAAAGTGTAAAATCCCATAGCCTCAGAAAGTCAAAATTGTCTAGCATTATTTATGTCACGAACTGTCAAAGCAGTTACAATATTAAATTGCAAATCGGACAGTAGAGATACTCATGAAACTGAACTATTGTTCTTCAACTTTGCTGAAATCGTAAAAAATACTGACGTTCCATACAATATTGGGTAATCAACTGATCGATTTGTATGGAGTCTAAATATTTTTTGATCATCATCATATCAGCCCACCGAGGGGCCCGAGCCTACACTGCATCGGGCCTTAGTCGACCACGCGGGCCCCGTGCGTGTTGGTCGACTTTACACACAACCTTCGAGTTTCTTCGCAGGTGTTTGCAGGTTTCCTCACGATGTTTTCCTTTACCGTCAAAGCAATCGGTGGTTATATGTATGTAAGTTTCGAAAAACTTATTGGTACATTGGCCGTCTGGATTACAAACCGGCACCTCTGGTCGTTACCGGTTCAGCCACCGACGCTATTTTTTTGATATTTCAGCAAAAATTGTAAGAGTTGTTCGGTTTCATGAGTAAAAAGCCACCCTCAAAAATGTGTTCTATTTTTTTAAACACCCTGCGTAGGGCTACAAGGAGTTCATAGATGCGGAACAGCTGATGCCGATGCCGACGTCGGACCTGCGACAGCCGGTATGCGTAGAGCTGGCTTGCCTGCACCGGCACCCGGCACCGCGCGCGCTACCCGAGGCAACGCCTAACAGCCTCGACAGCCCCGGTAACTGGCCACATACACTTATATTTACTTGAATACCTACTGAGCAAGTGAAAACATGTCTCCACAAAATTTGTGACATTCCTTCAGAAATATACGTCTCAGCAAAGATACAAACTAATCAAAATAAATTGCAAAAGGATCATAGTTTTAACATGGCGTCAAGTAGGTTTAGGTCAATCAAAACTAGATGGCGCTATATTCTAATTAAGTTTTTTCTCAATATGTTATAGTACATAAATTTCGCCTCTAAACTGTGTAATAGACACTTTCTTATGTTAAAATGTCATTAAAATAATTAAAAGCTCAAGATTTACTGTCAAGTTAATTACGTTCCAAAATTCGTCATTAGATGTCGCTAAAAATCGAGTTCGAAAATTATTAACTACAACCAAGATAAGAACGGCATCATCTACAATCAAGTTAAGAAAGGTTTTTCAACCAAAACAAGTTAATAACTTAAATCTCAACTTGTCTTAGCTACTGTGGCGCATTGTTTACATTTGCTCAATGTTATAGTGCGGCCGTCGAGAGAATGCTGATTTGACAATTCAAGCCTGCAATAGAATGTAACATTCTAATAATTTTATAAATTGTAAATGAAATCAATCTTTAGTTTCTAAGCTCAAAAAACATAAAAAAAAACATGTTTTATACTTAATAATAGTAACAGAAAAAGTATTCAGTTTTATATTTACATAAAGGACAACAGAATGTGTATTTTGTAACTATATGAAACGTTAGTGAAACGGTTACGTTCTATGGTCATTTCTTATTAATAATAGTGATTTTACCTCATCTAACCGTTGATACCGTATATATTTGTTAAAAATATTAGGAGTGGGACTCGGTGGACAGATGACCTGGTGAAGGTCGCGGGAAGCCGCTGGATGCGGGTACCGCAGAACCGGTCGTCGTGGAAATCCTTGGGGGAGGCCTATGTCCAACAGTGGACGTCCTTCGGCTGATGCGATGAATTTATTACCATACAAACAATTGTTTCTTGTGGTCAAATCAAACAAAAAGTTTCAGGCATAAAAGTGATATGTTTAAGTAATAACAATAGTAGATTGTACACCAAGAGCATAAAACAAGCCATTTTACCCGAGACGTTCATTTAGCCACCAGAGCTGGTACGGCGAGGGTGGATGAATAGTCACGTCGAGGGTAAAATGGGTTTCATGCTCGAGTTTTACACTCTGATTTTCACTTCGATTGCAAGGAAATAATAAATATTCGAACGCAATACAACAAATTTGGCTAATTTTGACGAATAATTAGTTTCCCGCCACACAATTTTTCTTATTTTCCACCCCCTTCACCCATTAACGCTCCTTAAATCGACGGTCCACAAAGTACACTTAAGCTTCGGGCTTGGCAAAACTATTTTTGGCAATGGCTATTTTATTTCGTTATGTTACATAGACATGATAGGTAAATAGTATTTACTATGGGTGTATATGAGCACATTACTAGCTATGTCCAACTAGCGTATGTCAAATCAGCATTCTCTCGACGGCCGCACTATATGTGAATGTCACATTCTAAAATTTAGTTAGATTAGGATCTGCAGAAAGCTATACAGTAGCTGTTAGATATAGTTAGAATCTCACAGACGTACCTATGACAACGTAACAGAGACTGTCATTGAAGCTCCTGTAGACTTGTACCTTGTACTATACAGTCACTGTCTTCTCACCGTTTTCTGTCGCTGGGCACGTTGTGTGTTTCTTGTTGTGTATCTGACTGTGATCGGTCACCCGTCACAACCCAACACTCGACCAGTCATGCGCGACTCCATGTGCGTCTGTCTTACGTTGCAGATACATTTGCATCATGCCTTACGCACCCTTTTCCTTCAGAGGGCGACATCGCATGCGAGAGCGACTCGTCAAACTTGTATGTGAACCCTCTGGACGGTAGCGGCGGCGGTGGCGGGGGCGGGGGAACGACCGGGGGGCGCGGTGGAGACGGGGGCGGGGTCGCGGAGTATAGCGGGGTGCGGAAGAGCGCGTCGGGAGACGGGAGCGTGTTGTGCGCAAAGGGCTCGCAGGGCGAGGGCTCACCGCGCGGGTCGCGGGGCAGCTTGCCACCCGCGCGGCTCGACGCTTCGCGCACCAGCCTGCCACAGACTCTCGAAGAAGCTCCACTCTCCGCCGACGACACAAAACCCAAGCACAGAAAGGCGCGCTTCCAGCAACAGGTGAGCGACGAATAACTGGCGAGTGAAGAAGGGTCTGAGATGAGCACTACTTCATATTTATCTGCTTTTGTAAACGTCGTGGACTTCCTCATAGCCTTGGCACGAGTAAAGTCTAAGTGCATGCTCTCCTTTGTTCATTCCTTAATTTTGGAGGTTATTTGTGTGAAAAACATTGTCTAGCTTGTTTATTGGTTCCTGATTATGAATGAAAGAATCAACGTTTTTCAGGAATGGACGGAAGAAGAGAGGAAGCCTCCGAGGGGGATAGCAACGAGGATTATCAATCATCACATACTTTTTGGTAAATCTTTCAACTACGCCTTTCCACTGTTTCGGTGACTTCAATTGGGTATCTCTATCCACGAAACTAAGCACAAATCGACCGCTGCGCGTGGAATGGGTCTCACTTTCTTGCGATATAGCTCCGTTAGTGGATCGTTGATGACATCCCCAAACCACAGTATTTAGACCAAATTCGCCTAATAGTCATAATCATGTGCCCAAACTCTTTGCACTAGGCATTGGGAAAATTTGTAAACTAATCTTTGCAAAATCTTTATAAATACAAATAAAATGCGGTTCATTGGTAAGCGCATAAGTATAACTAGAGAACGGCTGGATCGATTTCGGTACTTTTTTGTTTTAAAGAAGAAGAAAAGCGGCTCGCGCACCGCGCTCCCTCGATATTGACGCTGGCGAAACCGCGGAAAACAGGTAGTAGTGTAATGAATTAAACTTTTTCACTTGCAGGTAAGAACGGGAACAAGCGTGGAGGCGGCTGGCCGCTAGAGGGCGACACGCGCGCGCGCTCCATATTAAAGAACAAGGAGTCGCGCGGCACAGACAGCGAGTGCCTGCTGCAGGAGACTACCTCGCTCGGCGCCAACGTGAGTGTTGCCAGCTTTATGTCGCCTGACGTAACTGTTCCATTGAAGGATGTATGCACCATACTCAAAAACAAGAAGTCGCACGGTACAGACAGCGAGTGCCTGTTACAGGAGACTGCCTCGCTTGGCACCGACGTAAGTGTTGCCAGCTTTATGTCGCCTGACGTCACTGTTCAATAATCATTGAAGGATGTATGCTCTTTACTCAAGAAAAAGGAGTCGCGCGGCACGGACAGCGAGTGCCAATTGCAGGAGACTACCTCGCTCGGCGCCTTATGAGTGTTGCCAGCTTTATGCCGCCTGACATCACTGTTCAGTAAGCAGTGAAGGACGTATGATCCATAGTTAAGAACAAGGAGTTGCGCGGTACGGACAGCGAGAGCCTGTTGCAGACCACCTCGCTCAGCGTCAACGTGAGTGTTGCCAGCTTTATGCTACCTGACGTTATTGTTAAGTAAGCAGTGAAGGATGTATGAACTATACTCAAGAATAAGGAGTCATGCGTGACAGCGAGTTCCTGCTGCAGGAGACCACCTCGCTCAGCGAAAACGTGAGTACCTTCATTTACTGATTCCCTTAGCTATATGCAATTCTGAATGTAAGTAAATCTTGCCCGCTTCCTTATTCTTCATTATCGTCTCATACCATCAGGTAAGATTTAAATCCGTTATTTCTCTGAATCGTGTCATAATGAGTACCTAGGTAAAGTAATGATAGTTTCACTAAGTATATTGTTAATTGTCCGACAAATCTGGCCCTTCCACCCGATCTACCTGTATGGCCCATATGGAAATGTCTGGGCCTTTGACCATACTAAATTACTTTTGTGTTTACTGCCACTCTTTAAATTTTCAGGGTGATTCAGGCAGCGAATCATCCCCGATCCGACTGAAAGATTTTAAAAGTCAAAATCACAAAGGAGGAGCGCCAGAGAGAGGCAACCTAGTCACGTAGAGTAGTGTGCAAGCGCCGCTGCCGCCGCCGCCTCCGTCCGAGCAAGCTCCTGCAACGTTGTGATTCGATAATACTCACTCACTAGCCGGTATAGCGCCCCGCCCAACGCTAGAATCGAATACTTTAAGTACATTGATAAGTACTTAGATCGCAATAAAAAAATAAAAATTAAAAAAAAATAATTTTAACATATCATTGGGCGATTGTGACTGCTTGTTGAATAGACAATTTTCCTTTCGTAGGATTATTATAATTAATTATAATATTATAAATATTGTAAAAATATATTACTAATGTAATAAATTGTTCATTCCAATCGAAGAGATGAAGATAATTTTTGTTAAGTTTTTTACGTGCAATTATTAATTGCTAAATTCTAATTTAAGCGATATAGTTTGTACAGCATAGTTGACAAAAAAGCAATTATTAAAAATAAAGATTTTTCTGAAATTGTTATGGATTTTTTTCATTGAATACCCTCTAGTCAACATTACAGAGAGATATTTTAAGATTTTTCATACAAAATGTGGTTTTTAGAAAAGCTATAAAAATTTAAGACATTGTAGGGTAGAAACTTTCAAAATAGGCAAACACTACCCTCTCAGTTCTTATAAATGAATTTTACTTTAAGTAGTTTTTGTAGGAACGTATAAAAATGAAAATTGAGTTCTACTTCAGAATTTCACACTATCTGCATACCACGCTTTTAAGAAAATATAAAAAACATATTTTAAAAACATCGTAAAAACAAATCATTACAACGAAATTAATTGAAGGAATTGAACTGAGAGGGTAATATATATAGCACTCGCCAATCTCAAGTTTCTACCCTACGCATGTCCTAAGTATTTTTATAGATTTCCAAAAAAACATGTTTGGTATGAAAGTTCTTAAAATATCTCCAGACAGTGTTGATTTCCAGCGAAGCGTCGGTGGCTCATCCGGTAACGACACGGCCCTCCTAATCAGAGGTGCCGGGTTCAAATCCGGACGGCCAATGTACCAATGAGTTTTTCGAAACTTACGTACATATACTCACCGATTGCTTTAACGGCGAAGGAAAACACCGTGAGGAAACCTGCACACACCTGCGAAGAAACTCAAAGGTTGTGTGTGAAGTCGATCAACCCGCACTGGGCCCGCGTGGTCGAATAAGGCCCGATCGCCCTAATTCAGGGTAGGCTCGAGCCCCTCGTTGGGGACGTATTTGAACTGATATGATGATGATGATGAGTGTTGATTAGTGTATTTGTAGTAAATAATATACATCGTCGTGGAAATCCTTGGGGAGGCCATGTCCAGCAATGGACGTCCTTCGGCTGATATGATGATGATGAATATACCTAAAACATACAGTCTAAGAATCCATACAGTCGACCAAAAAAGACGTCTAGACAGGGCAATCGTGTAGGGACCGAGGGGCGGGGCGGGGAGAAGTCAAGCCCCAAATTCCCTAGTCACCGTTGTTCAGAAAGTCGGGACACTGTCTGATGGTACCGGTTCAGCTGTTGTTCGTTATCAGTGACTATAGTCTATTCACGGAAACGAGCTAGTCGAGCGCTTTCTCTATCACACAATCGCTTACAAAAGATAAGGATGCAAAACCGCACTCCTCTAAACGTTGGAGACTCTACACTGGAAGTTGTTGACGAATATGTAAACGAAACATAAAAAATATTATAAACTATAACTTACCACTGAGAAGTAGAAAAGAGAAGAACAAGTCCGGTATAAACATGCCGAGTCGTCGGTAATGCAATCAATCTCAAAATCCAACACAAGCCAGGTCACACAGCAATAGAAGAAACAGTCAAAGTAATGCAAAAACTCAATATTTATCAATAATCGATCACAACGCAGTAGAGGTAGAGACGTCTGAAAAGCACAGAGTCCACGAACAGACTAAAAAGTAGCGTACTGTGAACACAGGCCTAGCGTCCTTACTCCAACCAATGATAGAGCAGCTTATTTCGTCGGTACTAGTTCGTTTCCGTGAATAGACTATAGTAATGTCGGAGTTAACGCAAACATCAGAGGCGTTGGAACAACTGTATTGATTCTCTAAGGTGGTTTGTTTGGGTTATGACGCAAATTACAAATTTTTCAAGTATTTTTTGTGAGTTATGACTCCATGTTAAATTTTTTAACAAGTTAACCTGATTGCGACAGTATTTATTATTTATTTGAAATAGGTAGAAAATAATGTACCTAAGATTTAAACAGGTTAAACTTGTTAAAAACTTATTCACAAATAAAAAGTCTTAATAAATAATAAAATAAAAAGTCATAATTCACAAAAAAAAGCTTGAAAAATTTGAGATTCGTGCCGAAACCAAAACGAACCACTACTTTTAAGTTTATTATGTTACGTCTGATAATAAGAGGCGAAAATTACACAAAACGGTGATAGCGATTTTCGCCTCAGATAACAGATTTTGATCAATTTTTGATAGATTGTCAGTCAGAACAAAAGCTGTGTTTATAGGTTTCGCTATTTAACTTATTCGTAAAAAATAAACAAATAATGGCCGTAATTAGTTTTGTATGAAAACACTGAGCGAAAAATATATTGAACTTCTGAATTTTATTGAAAAAATAAAACAAAAACTTTTAAAAACTGCCTTTTTTTTAACTGACAACCTAGCAAAAATTACGGTTAACTTTTAAGAGGTAAAAAATAGCTATCGCTGTTCGTATTGGAAGTAACAGGTTCACAATCCTCTTAAGCACTGACAAGCCAAGGAATTTTTCAAATTATCTAACAAAGTAAAAAAAAACAATAATTTGTCAACAATGATATTTATTTAGAAGTTAAAGTACTTCACAGTTATTAACTAAGGTTTAGACGTACGTAACACAAACCTGACATTAAATGTTAGGAACGTACAACTGTAAAAGTAATAAAAGGGCAGCCTCGGTTTAAGGCTTCGTGTTACAACATACAGAGAAACGCTTTAACTTCATCTTACATAAATAAACAGTACATATAGATATTATCGTAACATCAATTTCTCAATACTCGTCTATCAAACAATAATTCATCATTTAATTTTATACATTAACTTGGTACTCGAAATATCACAAATACCTTATAATTTTTTTAACCTATCGTCAAGTTCTAAAATAATACTTTCTTTCATACGTCAAGGATAATAATACTTACTTGTAAAAAAATAGAATTAACACATATCTAAATCATCGATCATAATAATCACGAATAACAAAAGAGCATATAAATGTTAAAATACTTTGGTTTAAATGAGTAACAATTATTTATGTATGTACCTAAATATGAGTTATCCACAAAATAACTTTCGTGTATTAAAATAATGTGCAAAGAACGTTAAAATAATGTGCAAAAAACGTGCTTATCTTTGTGAATGGTAGGTAATGGTTTTGTTCAGATTATAGCAAGGTTTCGTAATGTAGTGATTAATTGGAATAATAATTATATTATTTATTATTAATATTCAACATAATATGAACACACAGGCACCTTATTTTACTTTTGTTGGCAATAACCATGGCACTCGACACTGACGCCTCTTATTCGCATATCAAATCAATTTCTTTAAAATAGTCTGCACAAATGAAAAAAAAAAGAAAATTTAATTGGGTCATGAAGTTTGGATATGAACACACCGTTTTTTTTTTAATTTGAAGCTTTATACGTAAAAATTATCACAGTTTCTTTTTAATTTGAAGCTTCATACGTACATGTTATCACAAATAAATGTGTCTATTTTAAGCCATTCCCAGGAGCTCTATTCAATAATTATCATCTTTAAGTTTAATTAACAATATGCCAGTTATATATAACATACAAATAATGTAGATCAAATAACCTTGGCGGTTCGATGAGCACACTAGCGCCGCCAATAGAAATAAATAATTTATTAATTCTTATGAACTTTAATCGAAATCATTTAGTATTTTGCGCATATAGGGAGATAACAACTATTGTTTAATTGTTATTTTATAACCGTAAATATAAGCAACAGGTTTTTTTTTAGCAAAACTGCTAAAAGTGGCCACATTTAGCAGTTTTGCAAAAAATAACTTGTTGCTATTATTAACAGTTATAAAATAACAATTAAACAGTAGATACTGTCTCCGTATATGCGCAAAATACTAAATGATTTCAATTGAAGTCCATAAAAAAGGAGTAAATTATTTATTGCTATTGGCGGCGCTAGTGTGATCATCGAACCGCCTTAAGCTTAACCAGTTTTATTGCAGCCAATTTCACAAAGTGGAGGCAAAAAAGACGTGGAAATTACGTTGTGACTAAACTGTAAATCATGATCGGGTTATTTACTGCATTGAAGACCTTTTATTAGTAATCCGCATCATCATCACATCAGCCAAAGGACGTCCACTGCTGGACATAGGCCTCCCCCAAGGATTTCCACGACGACCGGTTCTGTGCTGCCCGCATCTAGCGGCTTCCCGTGACCTTCACCAGGTCATCGGTCCACCGAGTGGGAGTCCTGCCTACACTACCTTTTCCAGTGCGTGGTCGCCACTCGAGAAATTTACTGCCCCAACGGTTCTACGAGCAATGTGCCCCGCAATCAACAGCAAATATCAGATACTTTGATTAAGTCACCTTTAATCGAAAAATACAGCAAAGTGAAAAATCGTTTATTGGGGTTTATGAGGAATTCGAACAGTTACAGATTGGTTGTGTTTCTACCATTATAGATATGGAGTATTTTTTACATAATTTAAAGTTCATTAGGTCACAACGTAATTTACACATAGGTACAGTTATATTTCGACCGACACGACCGGTATGACGTACGACTCAGGACGACTGCGAGTAAATCCCAAAATCCCCTCTTCAGCTCCCCTTACTATAAAGTATCCGGTCAAAAAACGGCATGCGACGCTATTTTGAAAGAACTCGTTATAAAAATTTTTTTTGCAAACCAACTGTCAATGTAAGGCGGACAGTTTCTGTCATTAAAATATATGAACGTTTTCATCTAAGCAATAAATAAGAGACGAATGAGGAAAAGAGACGAATGCATTTTAGTTAGTGTGCCCCAATGCATTTTAGTTAGTGTGCCCAATCATGACGACTAAAAAGTGTAAAAAATCTATCTACTGCAGAGAGAATAATTTCCATAACTGTCTAAGAGAGACATTTTAATTTACAATACAAGTAAAAAATAACGCCTTGACGTTCCGTGTTGCGTAACATTTTTTTAAAATAATGTCAATTTATATACAATTTTAAAGTGCAGATTATAAATATTTACTTAAATAATTCACTCAAACTCAATTCAGCCACTGTCTTGTACGATTAAGTTTTGTGGGAACTTCAGAAAACGCAGCGAACAGTGGATACCTTAAAATTCGTTCAAAACCATTAGTTGGATACAGTCAGAGGCAAAAATATCAGTAGGTATAAAATATGTATGACATCTTAATTAGGAGTGTTAGGATTAAAATGTTAACACTTAAACCTGAAGATAGCAACACTTTCTCATACCATGCTGTGTCAAAATTATTTTTCCACCACAGAATTCCATGCTATATTCGACAACTATAAGAAAATAACAAATGCATTTGTTATAAAATAGGTTTGGTTGCATTACTAAATGGGTTATTTTAATGTCATGGCGCGAATGTAATATTTTTTTAGGTTTATTAGGAATTATGACTCCATGTAGATTTTTATGGGGATCGAATGTCTTACACTAATAGTCTAAAAAATTAAAAAATGTAATGTAACATTATCATGATTACGTTTACATATAGATATAGACATTTTTTTATACATTATTCATAAGCTATCCTTAATGCATCCATTTTGAATATAAACTTTACAACTTTACAATTTGAACTAAAATACTTGGAGTCATAATTCACAAATAATCTAAAAAGAAACAAGAAATTCGCACCATTTAAGAGAAGTGTATCCTTAGCGCGCTCCATACTAACTTAGTAAATAAGTTTTTAAAATTCACAATTGGTAAGCCCTTGGCATCATTTCACCTGATGGGATGATGCCGAAGATGAAAGCGGACTTACCAAGATTCTCCAACGCAATGGGAAACTGGATATCTTGGCGGCCAGACTTAGATAAGATGGTGGTAGCTAGTCAGGTAAGCTGGCTAGCTAGTAAATATACTTTTCAAGACAGGTTTTCTCACAACCGTTGTATGATACATGGATGTAAAAGAAAATTACCACCCTTGTATCATAAATAACATTTTCAATACAGTTGCTCGAAAAGGGGTCCTTTATATGCCAGTCAAGTGTGCGCAAAATTGATTTTACCGCACACGTGCTTATACTTTACCACTTTTTTTTAATTTCTAGCTCAGAGGAACAAGACATTTCTAGCAAATAAAAAATATAATTACCAAAGATACAGAATCTTCTTTAAGACTTTTGAAAGGAGAATTTTAAAAGACATAGGTAGTTCCTCCGTGAGGTTAATACATAACGCTAGCTGTTAAGATTATCTTTGGGTTATATCTTTGTGAAGAAAAGAAAAAATATGAATGAAGTGGAACCGGTTACAATAAGGAATAGATCATCATCTTTTCCAAAGAGGTTTAGTATCCCAAGCTTTATTGTAGTCTATTTATGATAATAAAAAAAAACATGCGAATGCGTACGTGTGCTAGCTAAAATATGGCGCAATTTTTGTAAAATTGAATCGAGTTGTTTTAGTTGTGAAAACTACTAAAATTGTGAATCCTTACTAATATTATAAATGTGAAAATATATTTGTTTGTTAGTTTGTTTGTTACCTTTTCACGCTTCAACGCCTTGACCAATCTTAATGAAATTTTGCATGCAGGTAGCCTGTGTCACAAGGAAGGACATAGGCTACTTTTTATCCCGTGAAAATAGCATAGCCCGATGTAATTCTCGAGGGAACTGAAAATATACTCTATTTTGGTTAATTAACATCGCAACGGAACAATGGATTGTGTGATTTTTTGCACCGAGATGGTTGAGGGGGTGGGAAATGACACGATTTACTAATAAGCATATCCTGACATAGTTTCTGAGGGATGTGGAGAAAATCTATGTCCACGCTCGCGAGCCGCTTGCGGCTCTCGCACCGCGCACCCTCTAAGTCAGTCACAAAAACGATGTCCACGTGGGCGAAGCCGCGAGCAAAAGCTAGTAGTTAATATATTTGTAATACAAAATATACTTATGTGTATATATAAGAAAAAACAAAGTGAGATTACTCCCCGGACATTTAAAATAAGCCACAAGTCGCGTAAAATGAACTTTGGTTGCTGAAACCTTGATAGGTATGTATCTACCCATGTATTTTGTTTTTCTGTCACGGTCGTTTTTTTTATTTTATCTGTTTTCTCACAACTTTATTGAAAAACCTCGTATGGGTGGGTTATTACCCTTGTATCATAAATAACTATTATCTACTCTCATATCGTAAAATTCGAATTATAAACTTATAAACGAGTTTATATTGACATACTTTATTGAACACCATACCGAAATTATATGATGTTTTTTTTAAAATTTTGGTATGGTGTTTATTTTTATATTATTTTTTATTTCCCTAGCTGTAAAAAAATGGAAAATAAAAATAAACACCATACCGAAATAAATAAAAACATATAACACTATTTCTATAAGAAAATAATGTATTGTATATTTTTTTACAAATCCAAGAAGTTAATATCACCAAGGAGATTCCATCAATTATTTTATTCTAATGGAACGCATATGCAGGGCGCGCCGTTTTTATAGCATTACTTCGGTGATGTGTTAGGTTTTGTTGTAGGTACTGAATTTCATGGGAAATTTGTTTTCTTGCTCTTTTAACTTTGATCGTTTATTTAGTAGGTTCAATTCCAATGTATGAGATTAGATAAATAAGTTTATGCAATTGCATATAACTAGGTATTAAAACTCTCGTACGATACTATTAAAATCTTCGCCAAGCTCGGTTTTTAAACTCATACTCGTGTTTTAATACTCCTCATTACGCAAGAGTCTCATAAACTACTATTATTGCACGCCAAAAAACAATACTCGACTTACGATTAATAGTATTCATAAAGTGCAAAGTAGTTTCAATTTTAAAGTCAATAAAAGTTTATTGAAATTTTAACACTCTAAAGATACTAATATCTGTGTTAAAGGTTTGGCAGATTTCTGTAAAAATTTGAAGTTTCAAAAATTTATATACCAATTGAATTAAATAAAGGAATACATAACATTTAACATTATATCATTATTTTCTTATAGAAATAGTTATATAGTTTTTTTTGCGGAAATCTGACAAACCACATGCACACGAATCAGTTTTTAGAACTTGTTTAAAATTTCAATTCCTTTGATTGATTAGTATTCAAATAAGAACGCGTAAGGATACACTCCTCTTAACGTATCCATACTCCACTAATCTAGTTGCTTACGTACTTCCGTTGATCTACGATTACGCACTAGTATGTACAAAATACACTATTCTTACAGAACTAGTGTAAGTAAGGCTGAAAGAAAACCAAACATATTGCTTTTATTTCGTTAGCAAACGAGAATTGATATGTAATTATTATTAAATTAACTAATTTATTTGTATATACAGCTACAATAATAAAAATAACACTGTTGTGAAAATACACAAATATAATGGTCCAAGAATGTATTGTTTTTTGGAATGGAATTTAGAATGTTAAAAATTAAAAGCCTTAAATATAAGCAAGCCATGGAAAAGGGATGATGACGGCTAATCATTTGAGTCACCTTTTAGTTTTTATCAGCTGTCAAAAAAAAATACAATTTTAAATATTTTTGAAATACATAGGTGTGAAGTCATAGTTTTTCAGCGGCACTTGTGATTTTATTTAATTAAAAATTGATGACTTGATGGAAAACAACGTAAGGTTTCTAAAATTTCAGTTGAAGAGCAATTTAGTGATACCAGTTCATAATTTACTTGTGACGCAGTCATCATCTTAATTTAGTGATAACAGTTCATAATTTATTTGTGATGCAGTCATAAACTTTATTTAGCGATAACAGTTCATAATTTATTTGTGACACAGCCATCCACTTAATTAAGTGATAACAGTTCATAATTTATTTGTGACGCAGTCATCAACTTAATTTAGTGATAACAGTTAATAATTAATATGTGACGTAGTCATCAACTAACTTGCCCCACTACTATTCTTCACTAAATTACAATTTTACTTAAGTTTCAAAACACCTAACTCGCTTTATTTATTAATTAGTTTTTTGTACACAGGATACATAAAATACAGATTTTAAACAGTAAGGTGGGTGACACAAAGGATTTGTTTTCCAACACGTTTTTCTTTTTTTCTTTCGAAAGAGAAAAAAAAGGTTATGTGATAGTCCGAATGTGTGTGTGTATCCTCTATTTTTGCAGAGAAACTGTTGGACCGATTTTGATGAAATTTGCACATAATTATTTTGTAGAGGTATTTTTTTTCGATTTTTTATTTTTAAAATATTTAGTGTACCTCCCATACCACAGATGAGATACTAATTACTTCGTAACAGATACTGTACTTCCTTATAAAACGAAAATACCTACGCATTTATTCACCTACTCGTTCCCACTGTCCGACAATACACGGAAACATGGGTATTAAGGCGCTGACTTAGCGGTCATAACTGCGTACACGGGCGGCGCGCGAATCGCGGCAGCGGGGAAAAACCCGACTGTACGTCGTTTTAGCGCTAGGGTTGTTGATTCATGAAAATGAAAATAAAAGTTTTACAAGTGATGGTTTTTATTTATTTGATTAGTTTAAGTAACAGTCGTACTAGTTGATCGTACTTAGAATGTGCGCCAGCCTAAAAGGAATTACAAGTTACCTTTAATTTTTGTTTGGTTAAAAAAAATATGCGCGGTACTAACTAGGTAAATCCTGATTTACGCGTTCTGATTGCGACCCGATAGTATTTTTTGTAATCCAAAATTGATAAGCCCTTACTTAGGATCATCTCAGCTGAAGGTAAGTGACGATGATGCCGAAGATAGAAGCGGGCTTACCTAGATTCCCCAACGCAATGGGGATCTGGCTATCTTATCTTCAAGCCAGAACACATCAATGCTGTTAACACTGATGTTTGGCGGCAAGACTTAGACAAGATGGTGGTAGCTAGCCAGACGGGCTAAAAAAATGCCATACCACCAACCAAACCGACTCTTACAAAGTTGACGCCCCGGGAATCGAACCCGCGACCTCCTGGTGTGCAGAGAATGGACTAATCATTACGGCACGGAGGCGGTTAAAATTTGCTTAACTTAGCTGTTTTTATCGGTACGTCGGTGATTTTTAAGGTTTTGTAGTCAAAGAACCTTTATAAATTCGCCATGTCCGTCAATAAATGATTAGTTTACGAAATATTAAGTTTTTTGTTAAATTTTCGAAACCGCTATTTCAGGAAATCTGAACATGATTTGAAATAGTAGGACACACAATGGATTAACAAGAAAAATTATCACGGCTAATTAGGCTTTCTTAGTTTAAGAGTGATAGTGGACTTACTTAAGACTTGCAGTTATATTTGTAAAAAGTTTAACTCCTTACAAAATGTCTAAATCTAAACTGCAAAATTAACTTAGTTTTTTTTTCTAATTTAATTTTTTTATCACTATGGAACCCTACTTTGTTCATGATCCGACACGCACTTAGCCAGTTTTATTAGATTTGTTTTTTAATATTTTTTATTACCTACATACCTAGCACATACATAGACTTCCACCACACCACAATAGACTTAAGTAACACACTTAGCACGATTCTGACACACAATAATAATGATTACCTACCTACGAGTATCTCGAGGTATCTATACCTACACAAGACACACGGTGGCGGCATGTGGCGGCCCGACTCGCGAGAGCCCGTCCGAGTGCGTGGACTTAAGTAACAGTTCCACTTAGCACGATTCTGACACAAAATAATAATGATTACCTACCTACGAGTATCTCGAGGTATCTATACCTACACAAGACACACGGTGGCGGCATGTGGCAGCCCGACTCGCGAGAGCCCGTCCGAGTGGGTCGCTAAGCGTAGTAGGTACATTTTGCGGTAGGTATAGGCGAGTGACGGAGCACTGCCCATACTTACAAAAACGTAAAAAAACATTTGAAAAATTACGCTAAAATTGTTTTCCAAATTTTTGGTATCGATATCACTTATTAATACGCAAAATATGTCACATGTGGCGAGCCTAAGTTCATTTATCAAATTTACGCAATCCCGATATAATGTACTATTAGTGGTACATTTAGAAAAACCCTAATAAAATATCAGTAATGATAGACGCTCATGCGAGGAGGTACGAGTATATTCACATTACAAGTACAATTTATTTGATTAATTAAAAACATAATATTAGTTAATGACGTTGAAAAACTATGATGTCACGCTTTGCTTACAAAAAGTTTTGGATCAAAATATTGTGTTTGACAGATGATACTAAGTAACTCAAATGATTAATAGTAAACTGCACTGAAAATTGTTTATTTCGGACAACTAGGATCCATAGTAGGTACTTGTATGTTAGTAAGGCTTTTAGTAGGTTAGTTATAATAAAAATAATACAGAAATATTAAATTAGAATAATTAGACACTGGTTTGGGCAAATGTGGTTAGTGTCTGTTGCAAACGAGTGTTTTCTTCCTCAAGAAGCGGTTCGTTTTGTCTTAAATAAAATTAATTACTACAGCAACGGTAACTACCATAGTATAAATACGATTATTAATTACTCTAAATTAGAACTTTACAACTAGGTTGCACTCAACGTCACTGTTTAAACACATAAATAACAAGAACACACTTAGACTTATAGAACACACAGCCCTTGCGACGCAAATCGAAAAAACCTGCCAAGTAAGAGTTGGACTCGCGCACCGATGGTTCCATTCTACCACACCTTTCTACACAATTATACCACTAATACCTATTTAAACAAAAGACATAGACGCGAGCGACAGAAAAATGTCGTTAGCACGAGTACGACTCACTCACACTTGGGCGGTTTTTTATTATTAATTTTACGCTAGTATATGTTACCGTTTTTAAGATAGAGAAAAAACAAAAAAACCTTTATAAAATCACGTTTCTTGTATGGGTGGCCCCCTTTAATTTTTATTATTTGGATTTATCGCGGCAATAGAAATACACTCTACGAGAAAATTTACACTGTCTACCTACTATGAAATACAGCCCGCTGACAAACAGATGGACGGACGGATAGCGGATGCTTAGTAATAGGGTTCCGTTGGCACCCTTTGGATACGCGACCCTAAAAATAACATTTTTTATTAAGTAGGTTTGTGAAAATTGCGTGCGATTGGCGGTGTTCTTTAACCCTTGGATTATACTATACTGTTACACACAGTTCATACTAAATAAAAATCATAAAATATGTTTTAGGCACTGATCATACAGGGTGTCCCAGCGCTCCGGGTCATGGAGGGAAAATACTTCAATTAATGAAATAAGAAATATTACGAGACTTTATTTTTCGAGATTCGATTTCTTTTTAAATTAAAATACAGTCTCCTTTAGGCAAAATTTCATATTTTCAATCTCATTTTTTACATTTTGCCTCTTCAATTTCCGCAAGTCAAGCGATTTTTCAATCATTGCATTGTTAATTTTTGTTATAAAACATGCAACCGATTTGGAGATTATACAGTAATAATAATTATTAATTATGTCAATAAGTGACAACCTTAAAAATAACCGACTTAAATTTTGCTGCCTTTTTTTATTGGCTAAAACATAACCAAATTGAATAAAATATATATATATATATATATATAGATCATGATTATTACTACTTTTATTGTGATTGTATAGTTATATTGAAGAAATAAATAAAATTTCGGTACAATAAATGATCCTATTTTTAAATATTCCCTCCATGTCATAGCAAAGCACTGATGTGACTCCCTTGTATTGTTAAGTCATAGACTTTAGAATCTACCAGGTATAAGTAATACTAAATAGTTAATTCTATCTCCATTGAATTTAGGTTGTTATTCTGCTGAGGGCCAACTCCTCCACAGCTTGTAAGTAATTATTTTAAAACAATTAGCTGTTTACGTAGCCTTTACTTTTCTGAGCCATGCGAGGGTTAAGTTAGTAAGCTAACGCTAGAGTTAATAGTCCGAATATTTATCACGCCAGCTACTACTATGATACAAACTCTACTTATCACACAAAAGTCACATGTTAATCACTAATACATTAGTAAGATCATTACACAGGATGTAAAAAGGTATGTTTGACACAGGGGAAAATTATTCTTATTGTTGAATACAAGGAAAAAATAAAAAAGTTCGTATGAAAGAAATTTTCAAGACCTTCCGTAAAAATGGGGCCTTCCCCTTGAGAACACACTTACTTTAGTTTTTTTGTAGACGTTATTCACCATTTTTAGGATTCCTTACCTCAAAAGGAAAAAAACGGTACCATTATAGGATCACTCGCGTGTCTGTCTGTCCGTCTGTCACAGCCAATTTTCTTCGAAACTACTGGACCGATTAGGTTGAAATTTGGTACATAATATGTAAGTCGGTGACCCAAATACGGACGTGTAACGTAAATAAATGAATTTCAAATATGATAGACACTTTTGGGGAGTAATTTTTTTTTTTAAAGTTTTGCAAACTATAGCGTATGACATATCAAATAAAAGAGCTTGTTGTGAGAATTTTATACATGTTTTTTTTTAATATAATTTTAAGATAGTTTTGAAGCTATTTAAAAAAATAGGCTTAATTTGACTATTCTCCACCAACGCCTTCTGAACTACTGGGTCTAATATTTTGAAAAAAAATTATCGAAAATAGTTCTTTACCTATAAATTACAGGAAGAGTCTATGGTATTTAAACTAACATAAGAAATTTCTCAATAAACGTACGGAACCCTCTCCACGCGAGTTGAACTCGCCCTTGTCCGACTTTTTTTTACTATTCTAGGCTAAAGTAACCGATGTAAATTCAAACAAGGAGGCCACAGGCGGTACCATTCCTAACCATCTCAAATGATATGGTGCTAAGGGCTTACTAATAATAACCTAGATATAGTCAGTTATAAATCACTCTCAATATCAAACATACTTTTTCACGTATAGTATTTATTACCTAATGATATAAAAAAACAGGACAGAATGCTGCAAATCATGAAAGTGGAGACATTAATAGAATATGCAGACTGCCAGTACTGTCATTTTCCCAGCTTTGGCCTTAATATATTTATATAAACGAGTGTTGTGGCGTGGTTTCAGCTCTATGCAGCATTCAGTCCTATATATTATACAGGATGTTAAAAATTCACGAGTGCTTACTACCCTTAGGGTTACTCAATATCGAGTTGAGTAAAACACAGGAAAAATATCTAAAAATTCACTCTCATACAAACTGAGAAATTACCAATACGAAAATCGGTAGGTAGATAGCACATTGCAAGGTCATTCTACTGCCGGTGCGCCTGATACCTTTGGTATACCTAAGTTTTTATCCTTCCGAGCTCGACTTTTATGCTTGCCTAGGGGTCTACGAACGGGCGGGCATTCACCTTTTCAGGCGGTATGGATTACGACAGTTTGTACGATAATCCCATTTTTTAAATATTTTCCTTAACCTACACTAGATAATCAAAATATCACTCGTTTTTTTAAACACTGTACATTTCGTCTAAGATACCTATGTAGTATGTATTTACAGAACGGTTATTTTACCAGATACGCTAAAACTACCAAGTTTATGGTGTAGCGTCCCCAACTCCCCGCTGACCGACCCTTAGGGTGTACAGTGAGGGCCGCTGTTCCTGCCAACACCACAAGGCGAAGGCAAGGACCAGTTGCGGTAGGTTACAGAACGGTTAGTAAAGTAGCCACACTACCTGTGCCAAGTGATGGTGAGCGCGGCGCGCAGCTTGCCCCACAGCCAGGGGTAGAGGCCGCCGCCGCGCCACGCCGCGCGCGCCGCGCACTTCACGTAGTCGTACAGCCCCCACGGCGCGTGCCCGCCGTTCACGTAGTACACATAAGTGAATCCGTCCTTGCACCGGCCCTTTATCGAGTAGTAGTACGGTAGGAACGAGTGCAGTCGGAATCTGGAAACAAAAGAAGAGTTGGATGTCACCAAAGATAATGGAAAGAATTATTGCAGCTTCGTTGCGACGTTTGCTGCCACAAGTAAATTATAAGACTTGGAAAACAGGGGTAGGGTTCCAGCTTTAGAATGAAAAACGTACCATACAAAAAGACCGGCGAAGTGCCCGAAAGGTTCCGCACCATTATCTATAATAAATGACTTATTAAAAAAATACTACTTACTAGATCTCGTTCAAACCAATTTTCGGTGAAAGTTTGAATGGTAATGTACATTATATGTTTTTTTAGTTTTATAATTCTCTTATTTTACAAGTTACGGAGGGGGGGGGGGGGTACACATTTTACCACTTTGGAAGTGTCTCTCGCGCAAACTATTCAGTTTAGATAAAAAATATATTAGAAACCTCAATATCATTTTCGAAGACCTAGCCATAGATACCCCACACGTATGGGTTTGATGAAATAAAATTTTTGAGTTTCGGTTCTGTATGGAGAACCTCCAAAATGATGTTTTTTCTCTATTTTTGTGTGAAAATCTTAACGCAGTTCACATAATACATCTACTTACCAAGTTTAAACAGTACAGTTCTTATAGTTTCGGAAAAAAAATGGCTGTGTTGTATTTTTTCACTTTTTCTAATTTTTAGTATTTGTTGTTATAGCGGCAACAGAAATACATTGTCTGTGAAAATTTCAACTGTTTAGCTATAACGGTTCATGAAATACAGTCTGGTGACAGACGGACAGAGAAGTCTTAGTAATAGGGTCCCGTTTTTACCCTTTGGGTACGGAACCCTAAATACCAGATTTGAAACAAACCGAAAATTATGACTTCGTCACAACCGGTTTACGGACGATAATTTTACGTGATAGATTACAAGTACCCGTCCGATTCCCCGTCCGAGTCCCCGCCCAAGTGCCCGTCTAAGTCTCCGTCCAAGTCCAAGCCCCCTTTTGTGTTTCCTCACAGAGAATCGACCGCATTGGAACACCTCTTGCAAGCTCCTGGAAGCCTACTACTTTTAATCCATTGACACACTTGTTTGACGGTTTGTCCGTCCGTCGAAGCCCAAGTACTATTACAGGCTCAGGCGTAACGTGACAATGACGTCACACTTTTTCTGTATGCACCTCGTATCATCAATTTATAAGACGTTAAACCGTCAAAAATAAAAGTGTGGAATGCCACACTATTAGTCAGAAATCAGAATGCTAACCTTTATACAGTTATTGACGTGATAACGTCTTATAATTCGATGGAGCCGGCTGCACGCACGAAAAAATGCGTCGTTACCATGCGTCGTTACCTCGCTCTGAGGCGTTCCGTCGTTACCTCGCTCTGAGGCGTTCCGTGAGGCGTTCCGTTTTCGATATTATGAAACCATTCCATCAGTATTTTCTTATGACGTTGTCACGTTCAACTATCGTCAGTAAACCGACTTTACAGACAACCGTTTTTTTTTTATGGAGGCCTGAGGCTCACTTCAGTCTGTAGTCCCAAATATGGTCTTAAAACTAGATGTCGGTAAGAATTATTGTTATTTTCCATAAACTAAATAATTTAATAATGATAATGGGTTTGATGCCCAACCAGGGCAAACATTCATGTGACGAAAGGGTTTGCTCCTCTGTGTCCCCTTCGGCCGTCTTCGAAACATGAGTTCACTTGATGGCGAATATACCGCAATTAAAATTAAAATAAAAATTGTAAATTTGAAGTATAAGATTTTTACTCTTTAACATTATGTATCATTTCTGACACCACACTATGTACCATATTTAGAGAGATATATAATATAAAAAAATAAATCGTAAGGAAACTCCAAAGAACCTCAAACTAAACTCTGCTAAATGCTAAGTTTGTAAATACTTCCCAACTACGGTTTCGTAGCCGGCCAAAGAAAATGTGATAATTACTTGATCGAAACTAATAACGTAAAAGTAAAAAAAAGTACTTGATCGAAGCCAGTTACGTACAAGTACTACAAAAGCCTCGTTCGAAGCCAGTTTCGAAACTCCGGTTTCGTAGACGGCCGAAGGGTCTGTGTCAAGTTGTTAAATATCTATAAATAAATAAAATTAAATAAATATTCTGGGACAAATCACACATGGTCATCTGGCCCCAAAGTAGGATTCCCTGTGTTATGGGTTACCAGAGACTGATATACATACTTATACGTTTAAATACATACATATATAGATATTTAACACCCAGAATATGTATATATCTATATATGTATTTATTTAAATGTACAATAAAATTAAATACAAGTACGTGTTTCAGTCTCTATGGGTCGTCCGCGCAAGTGGCGTCGGCATCGGTATCGGCTTCAAACCAACGACACTTGCGCGGACGGGCCACTGGTCCCGTGTAAAAACGATAGTTTGTTATATTCTCTTTGGTCCCATGTTGCACAGGGAATCCTAGTTTGGTGCCAGATGACCGTGTAGGATTTATCCCTGAATATTCGCCTCGAAACTGTGTAATAATAGTAGTTTATGAAACTGTTGCATAATTAGGGGTATTAAAACACGAGTATGAGTTTAAAAACCGACTCTTGGCGAGATTGGAAAGTTAAAAACCGAGCCTTGGAAAGTAGTTGTGGAAATCCTTGGGGTGGCCTTTGTCCAGCAGTGGACGTCTTTCGGCTAATGTAACGTGATACATTTGATTGCAGCTTCAAACTAGGGAGGCAAGCAACTTCCACGGGTGTGATCGATTCAAAATAGACAAGATTTCGTGTTTAGTCCCGGAAAGTATTTGTGTGTATGTGGGGATAGAGTTTCGTTTGTAGCGTGCCTACTAGTTATATGTAAAGTTTAAAAATATGAAATAAAAACTTGAATTAAAAATTTAAAAAACCCCCGACAAAAAACCTATAAAAAGTAAAAAATAATATATAACAGTCGTCGCGTAGGAGGACAGCTAAGTAAATAAAAAACAGTATATGTACAACTGATTTACTTTATTACAACTAATTACTTTACTACAACTAATCTATATCTATATATATAAAATTCTCATGTCACAGTGTTAGTTGCCACTTGCCATGCTCCTTTATAACGGCTGGACGTATTTCCGTGAAATTTTCTGTGTATATTCGGTAGGTCTGAGAATTGGTAGATAATTTTTTTCACCGGGATCTGAGCGGGTGAAGCCGCGGGAAGCAGCTAGTTGTATATAAAAATGAATCGCTATTTCCTTGGTCACGGCATCACGCGTGAACGGCTGGACCGATTTTGCTAATTCTTTTTTGTTGAGTTTCTTATTGTCAGGAGAAGGTTCTTATGTAGTGTAGGGTAGGATAGGGTAAGGTAGTGTAGTGTAGTGAGCGAAGTTCGCCAAGACAGCTAGTTACTAACAATTTTACAACTTAGCGGTCCTCCGACGCGACAACTCTTGGATCAAAATATTACTTCCAAAGTTAAACTTAAAGGGCCAATACATATAACTTTTTATTCGTTAGAGGTTCTTTTGTAGGGGGTACTATATAGAGATACATACACCCGAAAAATATTATCATAGAATAATAACATGGTATGTATTTAACTGTCGACCAACCCGCACTGGGCCCGTGTGGTCGACTAAGACCCGATCGCCCTGATTCAGGGTAGGTTCGAGCCCCTCGGTGGGGACGTATATGAGCTGATATGATGTATTTAACTGAGATAAAGTTTTCAGTGAGATTGCATTGTAAGCGACATCTCGTGACAAGTGTCCGAACTACTGAGTAAACATGAAAACAACATTAAGGCGCAACCCTTTCAGAAAATTGTGCAAACCCCTAAATCGAGGGTTGGAAAAAGTTATTTTTCTGCGGTTGAAACTGCAATACATTTATCATTTTTTTTTTTAATTGAAACAATATGTCTGCAAAAAGTGTAGCAGGCCAAAACACGATCTGATAAAATTTTCTCAATAGAAAAAAATAGCAAATTTCGATTTAATTTTGTTATTTTTTGTTGTTTTAGCCCACAAAAACCAGTTTTACTTCACTACAGTTAGACATCTTATTTTTTTTTCTCTTATGCCTCAAATCATCAATCATATTGCGCGAACAAGTCCAGTTGCGTAGAATCAATTTATTTTCAAATATATATTATGAAATCATAACGTAAAAACTTAATGAAATATTAAAAGTATAATTTTATATTTTAGAAATAGAGGAAAATCTCAATGTCTTGTGCCGCCATCTATCGAGAAATGTCAAAACTAAAAACCCTCGACTTCTTCTCGTACAAACAAAATGTTCTACTTTAAGTAGATAGCCCCTTAATATTACACTCCTTACCGGGCAATCGAGTAAAAATAAAAATAAAATCACCTCTGCTTCTCATAGAAGAGTATAGCTTCCGTGTTGGTAGTGAGCACGTGCAGGAAGATGGCCTTGACTCGGTGGCCGTGCGGCGGCTGAGGCACCGGCCCCGCCAGGTGGTTGATGAGCACCTCTAGTAGCATCGTCGCTACGCCCGAACGCCGGTACGACCGGACTACACCTGCACGAACACAATAATGATGTTGGTATTTTGTAGGGTTTGGTACCTCCTAAATGGTACCATTATAGGATCACCCACGTTTCTGTCTTTTCTATCCATCCGTCTGCCACAGCCGATTTGCTCCGAAACTATTGGACCGATTGAGTTGAAATTTGGTACACGTAAGTTGGTGAATCAAGGACGGACTCGTAACGTAAATAGGTAAATGAATTTTAAGCATTCCCATGTTTAAAATTTATTTATCTATCTAGTCTTGTCTATCCGTCCGTCTGTCACAGCCAATTTGGTCAGAAACTACTGGACCGATTGAGTTGAAATTTGGTACACATATGTAAGTCGGTGAACCAAAGACGGACGCGTAACGTAAATAAATGAAATTAAAACATGGGGCCCACTGGGGTAAGTTAGAAAATATTTTAAAAAATGCAAATTATATCATGTGACGTATCAAATTAAAGGGCTTGTTGTGAGAATCTCAAATATACATATTTTTATTATTTTTAAGATAAATAGTTTTGAAGTTAGTTAAGAAAATAGGCGAAAATTTACCATTCGCCCTCTTAGCTCCGACGAAAATTTACCATTCGCCCCCTTAGCTCCGACGAAAATTTACCATTCGCCCCCTTAGCTCCGACGAAAATTTACCATTCGCCCCCTTAGCTCCGACGAAAATTTACCATTCGCCCCCTTAGCTCCGACGAAAATTTACCATTCGCCCCCTTAGCTCCGAAGAAAATTTACCATTCGCCCCCTTAGCTCCGAAGAAAATTTACCATTCGCCCCCTTAGCTCCGAAACTACTGGGCCTGAATCATTTCACAGTATATGAGGTTGAATGCATAGATTACAGGAAAACCAATGAGAAAATCTAAAGTCTTCCGTTCTCACAGGAAAAATAAAATGTCCAAAGTCCAGAAAAAGTAGAGCCTATTTACCTAGAGCAAAGTATGTACTAAGAGATCTTGTTCTGTTGGTAGTTAAGTTTTGGTGCAGAACTCTGTTTGTGTGAACCGGAGTCGTACTTGGCCGGTTATATATATTTACAATTGGTAAACCCTTGACAACATCTCACCTGGTGGTAAGTGACGATGTTGCCGAAGATGGAAGCGGGCTTACCAAGATTCCCCAACGCAATGGGGAACTGGCTATCTTATCTTCATGCCGGAACACACCAATGATATAAACATTGATATTTGGTGGCAAGACTTAGATAAGATGGTGGTAGCTAGCCAGGCGGGCTTAGAAAATGCCCTACCACTAGGCACCAACCAAACCGAGTCTTACAATTGACCCCGCCGGGAATCGAACCCGCGACCTCCTGTGTAAAGCCAGTGAACTTTGCCTCTGAGCTACGGAGGCGGTTGAAAAATATTGGTCTTCTACCTCTGGGTTTGTTGGGCTCCATACCAGGTAACGGGACCTGTTACTAAACCTGCGTTAGTTAGAGATGTTATTAACGTACTTTGCACATTTAATTACTAGGAGATTTTTTACAGAAAATTGCCTTTTTTATCGAAAAAAATAGGAAACTGATAAATTTAAAAAGCGTAATTTGAAAACGTTTGAAGCTTTTCAAGATTTTATCACTTATTATGAACTATTGGAATGTCCGCTATACGACGATAGCAAGAAACTCAAAATCAGGCAAGTAGTTTTTTTTTATTCAAATTTTAACCATCTGAAACCGGAATTTAAAATAAAAAAAGTAAATTTGAAATAACTCGAAAACGGTTAACTTTCGGATAGCACATTATAGGACAAAATTGATTGCTTTTGACCTTATCTATCACCCCTTAACGGGAATACGTGACATTACAAATCACCCTGTATATATATATATATATATATATATATATATATATATATATATATATATATATATATATATATATATATATATATATATATATATATATATATATAAAAGAAAGTCGTGTTAGTTACACCATTTATAACTCAAGAACTACTGGACCAATTTTTATGATTTTTGTGTTTTTGCATTTGTCTTCGTCCGGAATAGGATAATAAGTATTAAAATATGATATTCATCAATAAAAAAAAATCATTCATAAAATAATTTGTTTTAGGGTAGGGTAGGGTAGTTTAGTGTAGGTGTAGTGTAGTTTGGGTAGGGTAGGTTAGGGTAGTGTAGTGTAGGGTAGGGTAGTGTTGTGTATGTAGGGTAGGGTAGGCTAGTGTAGGGTAGAGTAGGGTAGTGCAGGGTAGGGTAGGGTAGTGTAGGGTAGGGTAGGGTAGTGTAGTGTAAGGTGGAACGAAGTTCGCCGGGAGAGCTAGTAAATATAATAAAAAGCAGCCAAGTGCGAATCGTACTCGCTCCAAGGAGCCCGAACTTAACCACTTCCGTGGCGTAATTGTTAAGGCCATTAGCTTCACATCAGGAGGATGCAGTTTCGATTCCTGGCGGAGTCTAACTTTGTAGGACTCGATTTGTTTGGTGGAAGGGCATTTTCTAAAGCCCGCCTGTCTAGCTACCACCATCTTATCTATGTCTTGCCGCCAAACGTCAATGTTAACAACATTGATGTGTTCCGGCTTGAAGATAACATAGCCAGTTCCCCATTGCATTGGGGAATCTTGGTAAGCTTCCATCTTCGGCACCATCGTCACTTACCATCAGGTGAGATGGTGCAAAGGTCTTACCTATTGTGAATAAAAAAAACCTAACCACTCCGGGAGTGCCGACAGAAGTGAAAACTAAAAGGGCTTGTACCCAGAGACAATCCCTCTGTATATCTACCAGATATGCTAAACTACCAGGTTTATGATATAGCGTCCCCACTCAACGACAGCTACGTCATATAGTGAGGGCCGCTATTCCTACCAACGCCATGAGGCGAGGGCAAGGACTAACTACGGTAGGTCTTGCCGCCAAGACGCAGAGTACCCAGAGACAAATATTCCTTAAATTTCGGTTACAGTAATAGGTAACGGTAAGTGTCGCGAGTTCAATTCACGATGTTCTAAATTCAATTTACTTTATCCTCTAGCGAATAAAAACGGCTTTTGCACTCAGATTCAAGATTCAAGGTATTTATTCAAAATAGGTGCAAATTACACTCTTTCTGATAGTCATAAATTAATAATAAATAACATAATTTCATTTATGAAAAATCAAGAAATAAACAATCATTAATTAGTTAATAATGTCAAAATTAAATCCTAGAAACAAATCACATTGTCATTAAAACATGAAAACAATATGACACGAAAAGTTATATACACAATTATTGAATGTCATTGAAACCTTTGACAAGAGTAGGCCAGTTCACACGGACAGCACCCGGTCACGAGTATAACGCGAGAGTCAGCCATCGCTCCCATCAACCATATTAGAGGGAATAAAACGACCCGGCTCCCAATACGCCACCGTCCGCACAAACATTTAAGCGAACATGCACCACTCATGTCAATGCTAAGATAAAAATATTAATTAAAAGAAGTAATAGACTTATCTTGTCTTGTCGCTTCCATGTCAATTCTTAGGTTGTTTATCATTTTATTACTATTAAACATGATTAGTAGTGTTGATAGAAGAAACACTGTCAACCCATACATTTTTGTCATTAAAATATTCGGATGTCTTATATTAACCGCCTCCGTAGCTCAGAGGCAAAGTTCACTGGCTTTACACAGGAGGTCGCGGGTTCGATTCCCGGCGGGGTCAAAAGACTCGGTTTGGTTGGTGGTAGGGCATTTTCTAAGCCCGTCTGGCTAGCTACCACCATCTTATCTAAGTCTTGCCGCCAAATATCAATGTTAACAGTGTTCCGGCTTGAAGATAAGATAGCCAGTTCCCCCATTGCGTTGGGAAATATTGGTAAGCCCGCTTCCATTTTCGGCAACATCGTCACTTACCACCAGGTGAGATGTTGTCAAGGGTTTACCAATTGTGAATAAAAATAAAAAATAAACCTTTTTTACAAAGAGTTCTTTTGACACAATTTTTAAACTGTTTTTCTACGGACTTATTAATTTTGCTAAGTCTGGTATAAGTTACTAGAAGTTTATTCCTATTCCGAAGATTACGACTTTATATATATATTCAGATATTTACTTTATCCTCTAGCGAATAAAAACGGCTTTTGCATTCAGTTATCGAAGAGCAAAAATACAATTTCCGAGATGGGGTGATGAAAAATTGCTTTATAATATAATGGAATTCACTTTTTTATAGGGCGAATACTGCAAACCCAGTATTGGTAAATTTAGCGGTCCGTCTATAGAATACAATGTACAATACAATGAACTGCACCAACATCCATCTGTTCAACAAGCTTTGTGCTCCTTCCACCGTCATGTCACTTACATTTAGAAATCTTTTGAGCTATGTTGGTTACATTGGTTTTTCTACAGATCCCCCATTTCTGATTTGATCATGTGAGGAAACTCCGAGCATAGCATAACGATTGAGCCAAATGCCTTAATAATAATTCATACTTCATGCTTACCTAAAGAAAGTATGTATGCAACAAGAGTGTCCTTTGATGCAAACCACCTTGATAGTATGCCTCTGTCTTCCGCATTCAACTTTAGATATGGTTTAATTTCAGCCACTATGAGCCCTATTATTTGGGATTTATAAACAGCGGCCAAGGCAAAAAATCTGTCCGATGATGTGATGTCTTCATACCATGACTGCGGGTACTCTATTGGGAACCAGTCTCTGCACAGAATTCTTACCTAGAAATAATTAAATACACTTGATAAACAAGTCACAGTAAGTGGGGCACATAGTTCATAGAACAGATGGCCATTGGGGCTGTAAAGTTCTTAGTTGGGGACCGCACACCAGAAGACATAGCAAAGGCAGGCATTTCATTCAGCCCTCCCAATGGCCGGGTGAAGGCCGTGAGAAGCTACTGGATGCGGGCAGGACAGGACCGATTATCGTAAAAATATTTAGAGGAGGCTTTTGTATGATATGACGATGATAAACAAGAAGTCAGTCATGTTTCTTACACTTTAAATGTGTGTGAACAAAGAATTACTATAGAGAGAAATTCTATGACGTGTACAGTAGCACCTGGTTCCTTAAAGATCTGGTGGTGTACTGTATCTGTTTAGTGTTTGATTATGGCCTAGCATTGATGGAATATCAACCAAATAAAAAAAAAACTCCTTAAAGTCTAGGGAGAAATTTGAGTGCATTTGGCTGCACCTCACCTAATGGTAAGTGCAGATGCCGGGGATGTAACATGCGAGCTCAAATACTGTCGTCTTGAGGTTTCCTAAATTAAGTACACGAATTGGGGAATAAAGAAGTTGGTAGGGTATTCCACTCCTTATATGTTTGCATAATAATTGATGAAGCATAATGCCACGTATGTATAGGTGAGACATTAACGACAAAGGGATTGAATCATCTTACGTGCCTGGTCGTTCAATGATGAAATGGAAAAGGGAGAATGAGGTCATGAAGCTCCAGGGCACACTCTGCAAATAGAATCCTGTAGAACACCAATAAACAGGCAAATTTGCAGCGATGATGCTCGTGGCTTTAAAGCTTGTTTGTTACAAGTTCCTCATCGCCAATTTCACACAGTTGTCTTTGAATCTCTTACTTGACTCCAATTCTGTATCGAGCCATGAAAAGACATTTCGTCTGTGATATATAATAGAAACTCTGTGTGTTGTGAATGTTATAATAATCAAACATGAAATATTTTATTTTGAAAAGAGAAAGCAAATGAGGGAAGATCTTAATCCCAAAGTTTAATATAGTTATTTTTCTCAACCATGCTTAGAAATTTGAGCATTATTTTTTTACAACCTTCTTCGAGATAAATGGAAATTTCTGTACTGGCCAAATACATGCGAGCAGCAGCTGGCAAAAGTTGCAAAAAATCCATATCTGTTGTGTTTAGTGGCCAAATAATTTACAATGTAAACTAATTTCTGTTGTGTAATTTAAAAATGGAACACCAAAACATGGCAACCAAGGAGGTAACTTATCAAAGGTTTTATTTAAATTTCAAACTTGCAAATAGAACGCAGTTTATTGATTGGGGCGTGAATAATTATAGTTGTTCATTGTTCGTCATTGATTTTGAAGTTTTAATATCCGTGCATTATTTGAGAAAAGCCCTATATGGGCCACAACTAGGCATTGATGGACTTACGTATGTGTGCCTCGGCCCACATTTACATGTTCATCCATCAATGCCTCTTTTGCTGGCCGCTGCAGTAATGTACTAATACTCTTAATAAAATAACGTACTTAAACCTTGGAAATCTCTTCAAAATAAGTCAAAGTAATGTCAAGTTGTTGAAATACTTTAGAATTTAGATAAAGATTCAACTTCGAGTAAGCCTCTGGATACAGGCTGCTCAGGTGGAACAATTATTGTGGAAATCCTTGGGGAGGCCTTTGTCCAGCAGTGAACATCTTTCAAATGATGTAATGACAATTAATTAACAATACCTCTTCTAAATCATCAGGGCACAAGAAACGCAACTGTATATCCTTTAGAGAGCATTTTGCCTCTTTCGACTTCTCAATTATAACTTGGAAGCCCTCCGAAAGATACCTGAAAGAGAGAAATATGTTATACATTGAAACGCACAATCATACAAAGATAACATGTTACTGCAACCAAAAAGTATATTAAATTATGATGTAAGTAGGTAATAAAATAGTTTATAAACACCAGGTATCCATTAGGCAAATTGGATGTAGAGTTCACTGCACTGCACTACACATAGCTACTGCAATTCAAATGAAGTCTTTCATCTGCACTAAGATTATACATTTTATGTAGACACTATTTTATGTATATGCTAGTACTTAAAAACTGAATTTATGAGAAATATCCTCAAAGGTGAGTCAGTGTAGGTGTAGGTACATAAATAACTCACACATGCATATTACTTTTTTATTCATTCATTTATATTAGGCATTTGTCCAGCAGTGGACGTCTTTTGGCTGGGATGATGATGATGATTAGGTACCTATTTTTAATTACGAAATTGACAAATATTGCGTTTGCAATTTGCATGCATATTACTTTTAATTCATTTAGTATTTTTGTTGTTTACGAAATAGACAAATATTGCGTTTGTCATGTGTGCGTCACAGGATGGGCGCTCCTGCGAGGTCGGCGCTCGTTCAATTGGTAATTTCATCCAATTACAGAGCCCAAGGGAGACAATACATGCATAAAAACAATTATGTACCGCTTGTGGTGTCGATAGCTATTGAATTGCGAAAGAGGAATACTGTACTTACCAGCTAAACCCAGCCATTCGGTACTTTGGCCATTAATAACACCTTTAAACATTCCTCACAAGCGAATACGTTATCATATCTCTAGAATCTATAACACTAAAGAATCGTAATCAATTGACTGATAACATTTTCGACACTGAATTTACGAAAAAAACATCGAAAGAAAACACGAAATGAAGACGTCGCCTGACAGACAACCGTATACAACTGTCATTTAATTTTGATATGACAAGACAACGACCACAGAGAGCAATAAAATGATATATTCACACATGATCTCTTTCGTATGCGTTTTCCTTTTCAATGCGCATGCCTCTTCGTTGCTAAGTTAATAATAGGTCATCTTTGGTTAGGCAACTAGCGTAGCGTTTTGCTGCGTTACATCCGATCAAAAGGAAGCAGAACAGTTGAGATTACACCTAACTATGGACATGAGAGCGTCCATAAATGCGGTCTCTAATGAGCTTTTAGCATTAAATTCAAAGATCATGCTTATAGCATCGATTATAATAGAATTAGTACCCAGTTCTTTACACATCGTAAACGCGCACACCGGGCAAGTGTAGTGTAGGCAGGTGAATCGGTTGATTGGTTGGTAAAGTCAAGTTACGCGTATTGGGCGAATCACCATGTTATTTTCTACTTATACCTCGTGATGGTCGTATATCTACCTCCATCCATAGCGCAATGATTGGCCCATAGCGGGAGGTCGCAAGTTCGATGCCCAGCGGGGTCCAACATTACATAAAAAACTTGTAGCGTTTGTACGCCAGTTTAAATCTACCGCCCAAAGCGCTCGGCCTTATTAGCCTTTTCCTACGAACAATCATGTCACAGGGAGATCGCTAGAGAAACGGTTCACTCAAGCAGCCGTAAAACTAGTGTAATTCCGTGGCGTTGTAATTCAATAAACTATAGGAAGTATCCCAGACAATTCTAACTCAGCTTCATCATTATCATATTTGTCGAAAAACGTCCACAGCTGCACAAATGCCTCCCCCAAGGATTTCCACGACGACTGGTCCTGCGCTGCCCGCATCCAGTGGCTTCCCGCGATCTTCACCAGGTCGTTGGTCCACGCGTGGGAAGCCTCTCAGCTTCTCACTAACTCAGCTTGGTTCGACCAAAATGAGGTCGAAGATTGGCAGGATATTTTCTAAAATTTCTGAACTAATAAGTCTTGCCTCCAAACACCGGTTGCGTATTCTGCATGGCAACAATTATTAAACCAGCCATTAATGCGCGCGTTCGGATTCGTAGTATAAGTACGAATAAATACGTAAAAAAAGAGCGTTGTGGGCAGTCATGGGGATATGTTGCTGCATTACAGCTAAAATAGATTTTTCGCAGTCAAATACCAGCGCTCCTTTAACCCCCGATGTAAAATTGATGAGTTTTTTTGATTTAATTTCAGTGTATTCACTTCAGTTCACAAGTCGCTCATGTAAGGAAATTTATTAAGACCATAGCTAAAGACTCTCACTCACATCAGTTCATATACGTCCCCACCGAGGGGATCAAGCCTACCCTTATTTAGGGAGATCGGGCCTTAGTCGACCACGCGGGCCCAGTGCCGGTTGGTCAACTTCACACACAACCTTCCAGTTTCTTTGCAGATGTGTGCAGGTTTCCTCACGATGTTTTCCTTCACCGTAAGAGACTAACTAAAGATTATCTTAAATTAATAAAATTTTAAAAACTAAGAAAAGATTATTTTTCATACATGTTCATAAAATAACAATCTAAATAACACTAAGATTTACACGGAAAATACGAAAGCAACCAAATATTGAATATATCTTTCATATCGTCTAAACAATATCCAGTAAACCAATTAAAAAACCGGGTATCGAATTCGTGGCCATAGGGCTATTACATAGTCACCCACATCACGTGCATCCCTACATGGGGTCGCCGAGTCAACTCTATGACTCTACGGTCTCTATGGCTCTCAAACAGCTCAAGAACAACAAGGCACCGGGTGATGATGGAATTACGGCTGAACTTCTGAAAGCAGGTGGATCACCGGTACTAAAAGCTCTTCAGAAGTTATTTAATTCCGTTATACTCGAGGGACAAACGCCTAGGGCATGGCACAGAAGTGTGGTCGTGCTTTTCTTCAAAAAGGGTGACAAGTTGACAACACCCTGCTGAAGAACTACAGACCCATCTCACTTCTGAGCCATGTCTACAAGCTGTTTTCGAGAGTCATTACGAATCGTCTCGCACGCAGGTTTGACGACTTCCAGCCTCCCGAACAAGCCGGTTTCCGAAAAGGCTTTAGTACCATAGACCACATACATACGCTGCGGCAGATTATACAGAAGACCGAAGAGTACAATCAGCCACTATGCTTGGCGTTTGTGGACTATGAGAAGGCCTTTGATTCAGTCGAAACCTGGGCTGTGCTACAGTCTCTCCAGCGGTGCCAAATTGACCATCGATACATCGAGGTGTTGAAGTGTCTGTATGAAAACGCCACCATGTCGGTTCGCCTCCAGGACCAGAACTCGAAACCTATCCAGTTACAGCGAGGGGTGAGACAGGGAGACGTTATATCTCCGAAACTGTTCACCGCCGCCCTGGAAGATGTTTTTAAGCTTCTGGACTGGGGTGGACTCGGCATCAATATCAACGGCGAGTACATATCCCACCTCCGATTCGCTGACGATATCGTGGTCATGGCTGAGACTATGGAAGACCTAAGCACAATGCTCGATGGCCTCAGTAAGGTCTCTCAACAAGTGGGTCTTAAAATGAACATGGACAAGACGAAAATAATGTTAAATGTCCGTGTCGCACCCACTCCTCTAAAGGTTGGAGACTCTACACTGGAAGTTGTTGACGAATATGTATACCTGGGACAAACAGTCCAGCTAGGTAGTTCCAACTTCAAAAAAGAGATCAATCGACGAATCCAACTCGGCTGGGCAGCGTTCGGGAAGCTTCGCAATATCTTCACGTCCCAAATACCGCAGTGTCTCAAGACTAAGGTCTTTGACCAGTGTGTGTTGCCAGTGATGACTTACGGAACTGAGACATGGTCGCTTACTATGGGCCTCATAAGAAGGCTCAAGGTCACCCAAAGGGCAATGGAGCGTGCTATGCTCGGAGTTTCTCTGCGTGATCGAATCAGAAACGAGGAGATCCGCAGGAGAACTAAAGTAACCGACATAGCTCACAGAATCGCTAAACTGAAGTGGCAGTGGGCAGGGCACATAGCTCGTAGAACAGATGGCCGATGGGGCAGTAAAGTTCTCGAGTGGCGACCGCGCACCGGAAAACGTAGCGTAGGCAGGCCTGCCACGCAGTGGACCGATGACCTGGTGAAGGTCGCGGGAAGCCGATGGATGCGGGCAGCGCAGGACCGGTCGTCGTGGAAATCCTTGGGGGAGGCCTTTGTCCAGCAGTGGACGATTTGTGGCTGATATGATGATGATGATAAAACGAAGAAAGACTCAAAGCTGCAGGAAAATAAAAAAAAAACATGCTCCACAGTATACCTATAGACCATGTCTCCTCCACACAGCATGGATGGATCTAACATTAGAACGGTGTATTGGGTCCGGGAGCTATTGTGTAAAGCTCTACAGATATTCTCGTATAGGATCTCCACTTCGACGTCGGAGTTTATCTCGTTCGGTGCATAGCATATACCTGTATGACCTTCAGCGAATATCGTTTGGTGATTCTAAGTATAAGGTACGCTACCCTCGTCGAAACACTCTTGATCCGGGCTACATTGGTTATGAGGGACTAGTGGACTGAACCCGACATCGCCTTGGGACAGTTGGTCATCCCCACCGAAAATAGAGCAGGTTTCCTGATTTAATGATTATAGTGTTCTGTCCCTCTCTTCGGACTTCACACAATCCAATGATATCCCATCGTAACCTGCTCAATTCTTCCTCGAGTTCTGTCAGCTTCGCGTCGGTCCGCAGTGTGCACGTGTTGTAGGTTGCCAGGGCCAGAGGTCTATTGGTTTGGTAACCTGGCATCTGCCGGGAACCCCATGCCCCGCCGTTACCTTAACCGCTACCAGAACTAGGAATAGGGGACCGTTTTTTGTTGTGTATATCATTGGGGGGTGTTGCCGTAATCGCAACGCTTGGAAGGCAGGTTGGCGATGGCAGTATTGTTGCAGGTCGACTGCAAGTCAAGGAAAGGACGCTGCTGCCCGTCTTCCGGTTTAAGTCTCTTACGGCCGTTCCCAATAACCGATCGGACTGGCAAGATAGATCAGGTCCCATATAGACAATACGTTTAAGATCTATCCTCGCGCGTCCCATAAAAGCAGGTAGCTGCGTATGTATCCTGGATACACGGTACCCCCGAGCCCTCCCATACGTTCGATATCACGAATAACCATGACTAGAAAACGTCTTTAATTTATTGGTTTTTACAAATTTTCGATCATATCTAAGTAGTTCTGTCAATTAACCATCATAAGTGCGATTTAAGTCATTATGCAAATAGAAATAAATTGTTTTTTATATAAACGTACATTTTAATAGTTGCTTAGAGGCAGAACACAACGGAACGTAATGCGAGTGCCTTCCGTACTCGCCTCCCCTGCCCGCTGAAGTTGTAAAGGCCCCAATGGCCAACAACAAGCTTGTCCTTTCGAAAAAAAAAGAACATCATAAAGGCGTAGCGTCCAAAGAGAATATAATACACTACGTTTTAGTCGTCCGCGTCGTCCACCGTCGGTCATAAAATAAAGAGGATGTAAGTCAATCATATAAGTAAGTAGGTCACTTCTCTTAAAAGTTCAAAAGTTTGTAACCTAAGTTTTAGGTAAATTTAAATTCATGTAACAATAATCGTTTTTAAATAATATAGTTAACATACATATAGTTGAGAGGAAATTTTTAAATTATTCTAAATACTTTTGTTTAAATAAACCGATACATAAATTCGTGTTCTGCATATTTTTCTGCGTAATTCGCACTATACCTGCTGGGACCCCCTATCGATAACAAGCGAATGAAGTACCCCTATTGCACCCACTCGCTCGTAGGTACAAGCCCGCGCGCACACATTCATACTATATTGCACCCATGAGCCTCCATTACACAGCGAACCTTTCGCAAAAGAACACATGTACGTAACGTGAACGTGATCTGTCACGTAAGATTCCCATTCAGTGTTCCGTGGGTTTCTCCTTCGTAAAGTCTATCTGTATCTGGTTATCAGTTCTCACCTTAGAGAGAATCATCATCAAATCAGCTCTTAGAGAGAATGCCCAGCTTCATTGCAGCAACTTTTGCCTTAGACTCAATGTATAGAGAGAAATTGAGAATAGGTGTTGTTAATCCCACGCCAAGAAGCTCGAGGTGGTGAACAGGCGGTTTAGGATTTTAATAAAGGAACCTGAATTATAGTAACCTTTCCAAACAACCAGTGTGTTTTTTCAGTTCAGTTCAGTGTGTGTTATTGTAAAAAACTTAGGGTTATGAATTAAGCATTTCTTTTACTCAGTTCCGATTTTCTGTTTAAGTTGATTATCTCAACTAATAAATATATCTAAAAACTATTAACTTCGTTTGAAGGAGCGTTAATTATTCACTCGAAAAAAGGAAACATCAATTCGGAATTTGCTTGAAAACGTAAAAAAAAATTATATAAATGTCTTCTCACAACTTTCAATCGGCTCTTCTGAAAATTTGCCAAAACAGACTTATGAATCTTTTCACAGGACACACAGATATGTTTATTAGACTACAAGTAGGTATTTTTTTCACTAATTCTAATTGTGTGAAAAAGTTAAAACCGCACAAGTCAAGTTATGCATATTTTCACACGAGGCACAGAATTATGACCTCACGTAAAATGACTTTCTTTAAGTAAGCACTTACTTAACGCGTTCGATATGCCATAACTAACAGAGAATGTTTCATTTTAATTTATTGAGCCATCCTAGAGATACTGTTTCCTGTTTTTCTGTGCGTACCGTTAGATTATCCAGGATAAAAAACTGATGTTTACTCATAACATATTATACTTTTGTAGCGAAACAACTCGCTACCTCTTCCGCTCCGCTTGTGCATATTGCATCACAAATCCACATGACTACGTCACAGACAACTCGTTTGGACGGCGCAATCATAGATACCCTCAGAAGATCCAAAAAGGTGAATCGATGCGAAGACGAAGTGACCGACAGTACTTAGTTAGTGTCTCGATCGATTATTATGTACTATTTGTAAATTGTGTCAAATATCATAAATAATTTATTCATAAAATTTTACCTACTTGTCACTAAATTCAGTAGTTATTCAGTAAAAACAACTTTCAATCAAGTTCGACTCCTGTCCACCAGCAAGTAGAAACTACACCTTGCTTATTCCGTTTAATAATAATTTAAGAACTGTACCTGTAGGAGATTATGTCGGGGTCACCACTTTAGGAACGCTGTGTTCCTACTTTTCGAGAGCAAAGGGAGATATCTCCGCCAGGCGAGGTGGTATGCCTGGGTTCGGCCGTGGACCAACCATTGATGGTTGGTGTGCTTAAGAAATGTTAATAGTGAGTTCTAGATATCGTATTTCTTTTGTCCTCTTACGCCGCCACATCACTTCCCCTCTGAGAACAGTGTTTGATCCAGATTGGAGCTGGCAGTCAATGTCGCGGGTGCCGTCATGCTCGGTAAGTCGGGTCGATGTCCACGGTAAGTCGGAATGGAGGCAGGCGTCAGGTTTCATGGCAAGGAAAGCATGTGATGCGCTTAGAACTAGCGTGTGGCTGCCGACAACTTGCTTTTGCCTAAAGGTGAAGTAGCAGGCCAGGGAACTCGACGTCTCGGGATGCGATGGTCCTGATTAAACTTCGGTTCGATGCTGCTGAGGTTTTCTTTACCGGCTGGAGGCTGGGTGTTGGAGTATCGCGCTGATGGTTGAATTAAGGAGCATTGGTTGTGTTCAGCTCGGGGTCACCACTGATAGGGACGGTGAGATCGTTGAATGATAAATCTTGGTGTTGCTGGTGTCAATGCTATAGATGATAAAGAGGGCGGTGGGATAGCCGAAGAGAATGCTGCTTTAGATATAGTAGCTGCAGGGACTCTTTGGGCCCTAACCCTCAGTGTTCGAATTAGAATAGTAGGATTTGAAAACGACGATGGTGGTTTAGTGTTCTAGGGTGTGTGCAAATGGTCCACAGAACAATCTCTATATCGATATATATGGACTCCACAATTATTATTATAAAAAAATATTTTATGGACCTACATACACGGCCTCCGCAACCGCTGGTTGCCCTCCGATTGCGATTATAATAAAAAAGCTACCCGGGGTATCCACGGGAGAAGGGTGACCACATAAGTGCCTCCGCCAGGCCGAGCCAAAGGAAACGGGGCATTACAAGTCAACAAGGAACCCTTATAGTTTCGCCATGTCTGTCTGTCTGTCTAACCGTCTGTCCGCGGCTTAGCTCAGAGACTATTAATACTAGAAAGCTGTAATTTGGCACGGTTATACATAGTAATCACGCCGACAAAGTTGTGCAATAAAATATAGTTTTTTTATGGTTCCTAAATGGATGTAGTCATTTTAAGAAATGGTCATTTTAAGAACAGGAAATTCATAAAGTGGTCATTTTGAGAAGTGGTCATTTTAAGAAGTGGACATTTTTATTTGTGTTCCTTTTCAGTTGTGGTCATTATCCGCCGAAGGGGTAAAGAGGGGGTGATTTTTTTGCTAAAGTATAGGTATCGTTGAATAGGTCTTTCAAAACAACTGAGGGTTTAATAATGCTGATTTTTGTTCGAGTCGAGTCTCTTCCCCCCCCCCTACAAGCTAAACCGCTATTTCAGGACATCTGGAAAAAATATAAATAGTAAGATACGTAATCAATTTAAAAGGAAAACTGTCACGGCTAAGGGGACTTTCTTAGTTTAGGAGTAATAGTCGCCCAACTTAAGGTGTGCAGTTGGATTTGTAACAAGTTAATAATAGATTTTTCATACAAAATACCAACTGCAAATACAATTTAGTTTTTTAAAATAAACATTTATTTTTGGAAAAGTCTGGAGTCTAATGGAGTCCGACTTGCACTTTGCCGGTTTTTCTCGAAGCGCTTCGTCGTATTTTCGACTCATCATAGCTTCGGTTCGGATGGTGCTAGAAAACTGTATTTTTTTGGATAAATATCCACGGCAGACTTAGCAAACGTACCAAGTATCAATTATCTAGCTTTTATGTTTTCAGATTTATTGATATCTGAAATATCTCAGGGCCCTCACACTTGTAAAATCGGCCCTGTTTATCATAGTATGTATGCCGCCAAGGGCTACAGTGGTTCAAAAATAGATCTCGAAAAGACAAAGAAATTATATTCTATATATTGATATATATACCTACTGGTAGGTATCCTGTATGCGCCCAACCAACAGATGTTTTGCGCGTATCTACTTGGTTGATGCTGTATTCGGTATCACTATGCGTCTCAGACGCGCGGTGTCGACTTACAGGCTTGCTGTAAGCCAAGTATAAGCCTGAGACCACAATCTGCCATCAGCTGTGTACATTGTCCAGAGGCTGCGAGATTCAGTGTTCACACGATCGGGCCAGAACCACTTGAAGATCCTGATACCCTGGCGATGGCGATTTTGTTTTGTTCTGCTTCAGTTGTATCTACGTATGCATTGCGTACTTTACAGCGTTAGATTTATAAAAGAAAATGCGCATTCAGTACTTACATAGTACACAGCCCTACAAAAAAAAATTGTTGCCCTGGATATCTTAGCAAATTTTGATGTTTTCAAGTGCCCAGATTACGAATTTATTCATTAAATAGCTTTTGACTTTTCGAGGGTGCGCAGTGCGCAAGCCGCAAGCTAAGTAAAGCAAAGTAGCCTATCCAGGTCCTAATCTGTCTACCTACCAAATTTCAGCCAGACAGAAAGTTCAGCAATTTTTGCGTGAAGAAGTAACAAACATACACACTCACACACTTACAAACTTTCGCCTTTATAATATTAGTGTGATTTTCGAATGTGCTCTTGTTTTTATGATTAATGCATATCTTATATTTTGATTCAATTATCGGCTTTTTAGTAATAAAATTTATTTTCCCAGTCATGATTAGAGTAAAACGAGAACAATTCTTACAAAACCCTTAATAGTTTGATGAATTCTGAGCATAGATATATTCAAAATCGATCTTATATCTAGGGCAACAAAACCACTGTAGACCAGTGTTATTATTGACTGTGTTGGTGGTACCTACCTATTGAGTAGAATACTGTATTTTACTACTAGTCATTTGAGTAACTTTTTATCGACTGTAAAAAACTAAAGTTTGTTCTGCAATAGGGAATCGGACTGCATCAAAAATAAATTCTGAAATATGATTTCCTAAGTTGCTTTCCTCTCGAAGTTTCAAAAACCTTACTTGTGTTGTTTTTCCATCACGTATTCAATTTTAAATTGATGTAATTCACAAAATAAGTTCGTCAATGACGCTAAAAATCTATGACGTCACTTGTGGGTATTTCAAAAATTTTTAGAACAAAATTTCGTTTTTGACAGATCATAAAAAGTAAGTAAAATTGTTCGCGTTACTGACATAGTGACGTCATTAGTACCATAGAACCAGAGATATGCTAATAAGGGGAGGTAGATAGGTTACATGCGTCCAAAAAGTGAAGCAACTAAAATGATGGCAATTGGCATCTCTTTTCTTAGAATAGCATTCGGTGCAACGGAAGCGAACTACATACATATAATATTGTATGTGTAAATGTGTTTGATTTTCAAATGTTGCTTGTTAGTGCATAATACAAATCTCTGCATAGAACGAATTGTATGTTTTTAATAAAAGTAAAATAAATATTTAACATTTCAAATGAGCAAGTGTTTTTGCTCATTTGAAATGTTAAATAATTTTTAATTTTGAAAATTGCAATGGAAGCGAACTACATAAAATATTGAGTGTGTAAGGGTTCGATTTTCAAATGTTGTCACAAATCTCTGCACAGAATGAAATTTCTGTTGTTATTAAAAGTAAAATTTAAAATTATTTAACACTAGCTTTTGCCCGCGGCTTCGCCCACGTAGACATAGCTTTTATGACCCTTTTTGAGGGTGAGTGGTGCGCGAGCCGCAATCAGCTCGCAAGCGTGGACATGAGTTTTCTCCAGGTACCTCAGGAACTGTATCGGGCTATTCGGATTAGCAGTCTTTGTCACTTCCCACCCCCTCAACAAATTCTATACAAAAAATCACTTTAATCCGTTGCTCCGTTGCGACGCCACCGACGTGCGCGAGCGTAGAAAACAGTTGTCCCCAGATCTCTCGGGAACTATGTCAGGATATACTTATTAGTAAATTATATCATTTTCCACCTCATCTCTGTGCTAAAAATCACACCAATCTATTTTTTCGTTACGATTTTATATAAAACTAACAAAGAGTATTGTTTTAGTTTCCTCAGGAACTGTATCGGGCTATGATAATTTCCACAGATAAAAGGTTGACTATTTCATTCCCAGTGATACAGGCTACCTGCATGCCAAATTTCATCAAGATTGATAGAGGTGTTGAAGTGTGAATAGGTAACAAACAAACAAACACATTTTCACATTTATAATATTAAGTAAGGATTTCTAAATCTTAATTGAAATATAGAGCGTCAGTGGCGAAACGGTTAGGGCCACTACCTCCTGTCCGGAAGGCCGTGGTTCGAATCCTGCCACTTATCAATATCTATACGAATATCGAATGCATACTGGTATGTACGTTTATCCGACGCTCTTACGGTGAGAAAAACATCGTGAGGAAACCTGCACACGCCTTCGAAGAAATTCGAAGCTTATGTGTGAAGTCAATCAACCCGCAATGGGCCCGCGTGATCGTCTAAGGTCAGATCGCCCTAACTCAGGGCAGGTTGAGCCCCTTGGTGGGGACGTATATAAACTGATATGATGAAATAACATATATAGGTACCTATATTATCAAAAAACTAATTCAAATCATTATAGGTATCAATCTAGTAATAAAATTTCCTAAAAATATTAATATGGGTCAAATACTCGAGTCGTATTAGCTCCAAAGGAGCCCAAGACGCACTTCTCGTTGCCGCGCTGGATGGCAATAGACAACCTTAGCAGCAGGTAGGACCTCACGTCACATCTCCTCTCTCGAAGGCGAAGGCCAATCTCCTTTGTGAAGGCAAAGGCCTCTGAGGGTTCAGCAGCCGGTTGTCTCACAGACCAGCGGCACAAAGCAGTAATTTGCCTCCAAGACCGAGTACTTATTATGCTTCTTTCTCGCCGAAAATTGAGCAGCAGTACCGTACAGTGAGGCAGAAAAAGTGGCTTCCCAAAGCAGACACGTTCCTCTCTGCCATAGCACCTATTTAAACCCTCCAGCCTTTTGCCATCAGATCGACTAAAGCCCGGCCGGCGGCTGCATCAAAGATGGAATATTCCATCTGGCCGAGACCAGTGCCCTCCGAATGAGGTCATTAAGGAATTGGTGACGTGGGAATCTTCACAAACACGACTGCAACTCAGTGAGTGATGGCCAATTGCCTCCACCGTGGACCCGCAAATACATTGATGAGGTTCACAGATATTGATATTGCAGGCGGAGAGCAACTGCCACATGCAAATAGTCGCCGTCAGAAGAGTTCCCATATCTGTGCCTCCTGTTAAAAGAAGCTAAACTCGATTTATGTGTTTTTAATTTTTTTACACGATTGCAATCTATACAAAAAAAAATACCTATCTGTTCGTCTATAAAACACATCGCTACGTGCCATAGTTCCAGAGAGTTGTGTAAAAAGCGTATGCTGAAAAATACATAAAAGAAATCCACTCAAAAGTATGAAATAATATTTTAATGTTTTAACACAACTTAAGCGCGTTTTATTATTCCTGCAGTGCCATCTTTTGACATTTTGCTGCTATGATTATAATGTGTGGTATGTGTAGCTTATATGTTGAAAAAGTACTCTATATTTATTATTGTAAGTATCGATAAATATTTTCCCACGGGACCTCTTTAGTTTTCCGGGATAAAGAATACCCGACTATACAATGATGGTCAAAAAACCCCATCCTAATGTAAAGGTTTCATATTGTTACGTTGAGTCATTCTAAAGATACAATTTTTTGCATTCCTGTAGGAACCCTAATTTTTTTGGGATTCACAATGTCCCAGTTTTAGTTCGCGATAAGGGTATCAACGTGTAAAATTTGATTGTAATAGGTCAAGCCACATTTGCGAGGTGAGCCATACTATAAATTAATACTTTTGATTTTCCCGCGGGATCTCTTGAATTTTCCGGGATAAAAAGTATCCTATATGTTAACCCGGGCTATAAGGAACCACCATACAAAATTTCATCAAAATCGGCCCGGTAGTTTTTGCGTGATGCGCGAACATACAGACAGACAGACAGACAGACAGACAGACAAAAATTCCAAAAGTTGTTGTTTTGGCCTCTGTATCGTTAGTAATGTCCACCACAGTTATTATTTTCCAAAAATATTTCATGTACAGACACGGCCCCGTTACAGTTTTATTATATTAATAGATTTCAAATGAGCAAGTGTTTTTGCTATTCTAGAAGAAATGCTATTTATAGCCTAGCGTTTTTTAATTAATTTTTTATACGGTAAACTAGCCTATTGTGATCAAAAACTTTGTTGGGTGGTTAAATGAAAACGTTTTTAAAACGGCTTCCAGACTAAGTATGATAATGCGAACTTTACGATATGAGAGTAGATAAAAACTTTTATCTACTCTCATATCGTAAAGTTTGAAACTAGCCTTTGTCCTTCCCAGTGACATAGACTACCTGCATGCCAAATTTCATCAAGATTGGTCTAAGTGTTGAAGCGTGAAAAGGTAACAATATTAGTCATAACTCCGTAACGTAACGGAAATGGTTAAGTACACGAGTTATTTGTGAGTCGTCCTGTAGATATTGAGGTGATCTAAATAGTAAGTTAAGCAGAAAAAAAATCGAGTGAAAAAAGTTAAGTTGCGAGTGAAAAAGTTGTGCCGAGTGATACTTTACATAACGTTCTAAAGTTAACTTTTTTCTTTTATTATTTATACCTGGTAGTATAGGCAAAGTATTTATATTAGTACTAACTAGAGTTTTTGTCCCGGGAAATCCCGTCCCGGGACTCCCGGGACTTTGGAATGTCTCGATCTCGAGACTTTTAGCTCGAGACATTCGAGACATCGAGACGTGATTTGAAATACGTAAGAGTGCAAAGTAGGCGTGTGTCACTGCCGTCCCGTGGCATCGCCCGCGTATCCGCCGTGCCGATAAAGGACCCACAATAGAGGCGGCGTCCTATGAAGCGGTGCGAGTTACCGCCGCGCGCCACCAGGCCCTGCAACGGGAGTTTGTACTGTCCGCCGCCCGAGGTGGACGTGCGCTCTCGGGTCGTCTGTGCTTCGGAGGTGTATCGCGGCGATGAACAGAGCCAGCAGGATCGCTGCCGTGGGAGTCAAACCGCCCCTTCTGACCCCCGGGGAGTTAGTCGACCTGAAGCGAGCGTAACTCGGTCACCGTGCATGCCTCTATCGTCGGGAAGGCAGTGTGACCATACACGTCACGGCTGGCCTGTTTCGGACGATCGAGACCGTTGTGTCGTGTGCTTCTGTGGTGTCCCCCGGCGATGGATCTGCGGACGCAGGGGTCGCTGGCGTAAGAGTATACTCACCAGGCGTTCGTAATTCGACAATGCGCACGCCATTCATCGTCGGGGAGACATCGTCGGTCTGCGGCACTTACTTGTTTCGGGGCCGTCTTTTTCAAGGAAGTCTTTACGGTCACTTCCGTCACCACTCAACACTTAGATCTGTGCCATCCCCGTATGGCACAATCCCTGGGAGGGGCCGGCTATCTCCACGGTGCGTTTGGTGCAACCCCTCCTCTTACGCACCACCGGAGCAACCCACAGGGGGGGGCCCTTCCATAAGGGTGTGGGTTGCTCCGATGAAGGATTTTACAGGTTTTGGTTGACCTAAAATTCAGGATTTAGGTCCTAAATCCATGGGGGGAGTTTGAGTGGGTAGGTTCAGTCTTCCGCTGTAAGTCCCACAAAACCAGTACAGCCGGGCTGTATTGGTATGCATGATGCATCTCTCCCCCTCCTTCCGAATAAGGGGGAAAAAGCCCTGCTCCGCCGCGCCGCCCGTCATTTAAACATTCATTGTGCACGCGTACGGACTAGTCAGTGATTTTAGCGTTATTTTGCGGGTTTCGCACACATACCTATTATTTTTTTTGTTACAGATTGAGTAAAGTAATGTTACATTTCTTTATTTATCTTAAAAAATCGCACAATATTATAATGTTAAGTAAGTATGAAAGCAATTTCATTACTTTGAGTTGAGTATTAAGCTATTGCATAGATTCTATCGTGGGCCTTGAGCGCGGGCACCGAATCCAGAAATTCCGTAACGACAAAAACCTCACGCTCCCCACTCCGACGGGCACGGAGGTGTGGCTTGAAGGCCGTGCATATCCATCATGATGATGGTGATGATGGTGGTCGTGATGGCGGTCGTGATGGTGGTCGCGATGGTGGTCTGGTGGTCGCGATGGCGGTCGTGATGGTGGTCGCGATGGTGGTCGCGATGGTGGTTGCGATGGTGGTCGCGATGGTGGTCGCTATGGTGGTCGTGATTGTGGTCGCCATGTTGTTCGTGATTGTGGTCGCGATGGCGGTCGCGATGGTGGTTGCGATGGTGGTCGCGATGGTGGTCGCGATGGTGGTCGTGATTGTGATCGCGATGGTGGTCGCGATGGTGGTCGTGATGGTGGTCGCGATGGCGGTCGCGATGGTGGTTGCGATGGTGGTCACGATGGTGGTCGCGATGGTGGTCGTGATTGTGGTCGCGATGGTGGTCGTGATGGTGGTCGTGATGGTGGTCGCGATGGCGGTCGCGATGGTGGTTGCGATGGTGGTCGCGATGGTGGTCGCGATGGTGGTCGTGATTGCGGTCGCGATGGTGGTCGTGATGGTAGTCGCGATGGCGATCGCGATGGTGGTTGCGATGGTGGTTGCGATGGTGGTCGTGATGGTGGACGCGATGGTGGTCGTGATGGTGGTCGCGATGGCGGTCGCGATGGTGGTTGCGATGGTGGTCGCGATGGTGGTCGCGATGGTGGTCGTGATGGTGGTCGCGATGGCGGTCGCAATGGTGGTTGCGATGGTGGTCGCGATGGTGGTCGCGATGGTGGTCGTGATTGTGGTCGCAATGGTGGTCGTGATGGTGGTCGCGATGGCGGTCGCGATGGTGGTTGCGATGGTGGTCGCGATGGTGTTCGCGATGGTGGTCGCGATGGTGGTCGTGATGGTGGTCGCGATGGCGGTCGCGATGGTGGGTGCGATGGTGGTCGCGATGGTGGTCGTGATGGTGGTCGCTATGGTGGTCGTGATTGTGGTCGCGATGTTGTTCGTGATTGTGGTCGCGATGGCGGTCGCGATGGTGGTTGCGATGGTGGTCGCGATGGTGGTCGCGATGGTGGTCGTGATTGTGGTCGCGATGGTGGTCGCGATGGTGGTCGTGATGGTGGTCGCGATGGCGGTCGCGATGGTGGTTGCGATGGTGGTCACGATGGTGGTCGCGATGGTGGTCGTGATTGTGGTTGCGATGGTGGTCGTGATGGTGGTCGTGATGGTGGTCGTGATGGTGGTCGCGATGGCGGTCGCGATGGTGGTTGCGATGGTGGTCGCGATGGTGGTCGTGATTGCGGTCGCGATGGTGGTCGCGAATTCGCGATGGTGGTCGTGATGGTGGTCGCGATGGCGGTCGCGATGGTGGTCGCGATGGTGGTCGCGATGGTGGTCGTGATTGTGGTCGCGATGGTGGTTGCGATGGTGGTCGTGATGGTGGTCGCGATGGCGGTCGCGATGGTGGTTGAGATGGTGGTCGCGATGGGGGTCGCGATGGTGGTCGCGATGGTGGTCGCGATTGTGGTCGCGATGGTGGTCGCGATGGTGGTCGTGATGGTAGTCGCGATGGCGATCGCGATGGTGGTTGCGATGGTGGTTGCGATGGTGGTCGTGATGGTGGACGCGATGGTGGTCGTGATGGTGGTCGCGATGGCGGTCGCGATGGTGGTTGCGATGGTGGTCGCGATGGTGGTCGTGATGGTGGTCGCGATGGCGGTCGCGATGGTGGTTGCGATGGTGGTCGCGATGGTGGTCGCGATGGTGGTCGCGATGGTGGTCGTGATTGTGGTCGCAATGGTGGTCGTGATGGTGGTCGCGATGGCGGTCGCGATGGTGGTCGTCATGGTGGACGCGATGGTGGTCGTGATGGTGGTCGCGATGGCGGTCGCGATGGTGGTTGCGATGGTGGTCGCGATGGTGGTCGTGATGGTGGTCGCGATGGCGGTCGCGATGGTGGTTGCGATGGTGGTCGCGATGGTGGTCGCGATGGTGGTCGCGATGGTGGTCGTGATTGTGGTCGCAATGGTGGTCGTGATGGTGGTCGCGATGGCGGTCGCGATGGTGGTTGCGATGGTGGTCGCGATGGTGTTCGCGATGGTGGTCGCGATGGTGGTCGTGATGGTGGTCGCGATGGCGGTCGCGTTGGTGGGTGCGATGGTGGTCGCGATGGTGGTCGTGATGGTGGTCGTGATGGTGGTCGTGATGGTGGTCGCGATGGTGGTCGCGATGGTGGTTGCGATGTTGTTCGTGATTGTGGTCGCGATGGCGGTCGCGATGGTGGTTGCGATGGTGGTCGCGATTATGGTCACGATGGTGGTCGTGATTGTGGTCGCGATGTTGTTCGTGATTGTGGTCGCGATGGCGGCCGCGGTGGCGTACGCGGTGGCGGTCGCGATGACGGTCGCGATGGCGGGCGCGATGGTGGTCGCGATGGTAGACGATGACGCTGGCGATGATGATTTAACTTTCTTAGTGTTAATTTATTACATAAACATCCCGCGCTCCAAGGACTATTTGGTATTGTTAAATACGGCTTATATAAAAAATAATAATAATTATAATTGCATAAGTTGATAAAAAATGCTATACAATAGCTTTACCGCGGCAGTCCCCGAGTGCCACACGTCTTTTATTTTTCATGTTACCCTTTGACATGGATTGGAACTAACATTAAACAATTTTCAAGGCAGTTATTTATCTTACTAACTTTATAAAAGTATGATTGTTTGTTACTCAATCACGCTCTGAAAAATAAACGGATTTAGCAGAAATTTGGCACACATTAATACTTAATGTTGTAACTTTTTAGTATGGTAACGCGTTCAAAATTTACAATGAAGTCCACGCAGATGAAGACGCATGCGGTCGCTAGTTCAGTACGTAATATATCTACGCGATTGCTGGCCCTAAAAGAGTGGTTTCATAATGGGTTACATTATATTTAACCGCCTCCGTAGCTCAGAGGCAAAGTTCACTGGCTTAACACAGGAGGTCGCGGGTTCGATTCCCGGCGGGGTCACCTTGTAAGACTCGGTTTGGTTGGTGGTAGGGCATTTTCTAAGCCCGCCTGGCTAGCTACCACCATCTTATCTAAGTCTTGCCGCCAAACATCAGTGTTAAAAAAAAACATTGATGTGTTCCGGCATGAAGATAAGATAGCCAGTTCTCCATTGCGTTGGGGAATCTTGGCAAGCCCGCTTCCATCTTCGGCATCATCGTCACCTACCATCTGGTGAGATGATGCCAAGGGCTTACCAATAGAGAATACAAAAAAAAAATTAATATATGTTTTCAAGCACCCTTCCTTTCGGATGACTTTACATTACAGTATGTACAGTGTATCAATCACCTAATGTTTTTCACCTAATTTGTCAATTTCCGTGAACGGTTAAGTTAAGTATAATTTAGATTTACCATATAGGTACCTATTTTATATAAAATGTATCATGAAAAACGTCAAAATTAATTCTTTACTTTATTTTTCGAATGTCTCGAAAGTCCCGGGAAATTTAGCTCGAGACATCTCGAGGCCCGAGACATTCAAAACCTCGAGACTTGACAAACCCTAGTACTAACATACAGTATGTACACTCTCTGCTGCTCTCTAGATTGCGACCTCACCCCCTCGTCACCCAGATTGATACAGATTGGCTACAGTTTGGTTCTCGAACGTATGAAATTTCGCCCTGCTTTTGTTTGCTCCCTCATTTGTTTTTAGAAATGTCATTTCACGACTATTTTTATGCAGTGTCCGGGGTGTGGTATAGGTAGGTACCTATCTACTTTGTACTGGTAGTTTTTGTAAATAAAAAAAATATAAAAAAGTCCACATAAGATGTTTGCACTTTTCAAGCAAAAAATTACAGTTGTATAGCGATACTACCCAACCCGTTTTCTTTCATATCAGGAAAGTTTTGGGAAACAAGACTGACTCTAGGTCTAAAATTACATAGGTACCTATGATAATAATGGGTATGTATGTAAGTATATTTTTTCTTACTGAAGGTGTCCCAAAACTATTTCTTAATAATACTTACAGGTTGGTAAATATACAATACAATACAATACAATATTCTTTATTGCATCACAACATAAAAAAAGGAACGACGACCGAAGCAGTAGACCGACGACCTGGTGAAGATCACGGGAAGCCGATGGATGCGTCGTCGTAGGAGCTGTCCTCGTAGAAATCCTTGGGGGAGGCCTTTGTCCAGCAGTGGACGTGTTTCGGCTGATATGATGATGATAAAAAAAAAGAAATGAAGAATATAGAAGAAAGCCTTATATATACCTGTAAATAAGTAGTTATATAAAGATCAATTCACAAGGTATAAGACCATACCATCGTAGGTACTTAGTACAGTAGCAATTTAATTACTACATTAATAATTACTTTTCGTCCTCAATGAAAATGTTTATTTAATATTTTCGTTCTAAAATTGATAGATCTGTCATCAAATAAAATTTGGGTCAAGATGTAGATCAACATGGAGATTATGGTTAGCATGGGTTAGTGCTTAGGTTAGGTTAGGTTATTTTGTGTGATTAGGTAGCGAGAAGCGAAACGACTTGAAAGACAACGCACGAGCTTGCTGCGGCAGCAGCCGGCGAAGCGCCAGAAGCAACTTTGCTCATGTTGCAATTAATACATATTTATTTGTTTAAGTACTAGTTTTTTGCCAGCGGCTTCGCTCTCGTGAACATAGCCGGCATCTATACTCGCGAGCATGAAAAAAAGTAGCCTATATGGTAATGCAGGTCTTAATCTGTCTACCTACCAAATTTCATCCAGATACTTTCAGTAGTTTTTGCGTGAAAGAGTAACAATCATCCATACATACAAACTTTCGCGTTTAAATAATATTAGTAGGATTATTATGTAGAGGTTTGGTATTATTTTATTTGCGTGATAAATCTTATCCTTTTTGAATATTGTTTTTGTGTTGTTTGATGACTTTACTTTGGCGACAGATCTATCATTTTGAGTACAAACTAATTAATTAGGGAATTTCAAGTTTTGTGATCGAATCTATTTAATTGGTGATCGATAAAATTATACTTATCCTTTAACAATTGACTAGTAGTGATCCGATTCAGGGATGAGTCCGCTTTTGTGCAACTACTGATTTTTGTAAGTACTAGTATTTTTTTTGGTATTTTAAGTGCTAAGAACATGCCTTGCTTGTTTATAATCTCTTTATAAAGCAAGGCATGTTCTTTTCTAAACATGGCAGAGGCTCAAAAAGCAAGAACAGTCAATCCAAATTCAGCTCTGTGTTATTGAGATGCTGCGGGTTAAGTGCGACATCATTTCTATGAAATTCAACCTTTTATTCGTCCTCTGACTAATAGTAGAAACATGTTGCGAACATAAAAAAATGACCGAGATTAAAGCGTAAAATTGAGCGTGATGCGCTCCAGTCCAGTAATTAATATCTCATGTGTTTCCGCACAAAAAGCTCTATAAAGTATCGATGTCGAACCCGGTGCGGGCCGTTTGTGCCGTTTGTAACGCGAGCCGCGAAGCGCACGCGCCGGCAGCGCGCCATTTGCAAACATCTCAATATTGCAGCTAGAATGCACCATTAAGACTTCATAATGGCCCTTTTTGATACACTGTTTTGCTTCTATGAACGTCAAAAGTCCAAGAATTATGCATTAAGTTTTTTTTTATACACAAATGGGAATCTCTTCTGAGGTAAAGTAAATCGGGAATTTTGGCCATTTTTGGCTAAATAATTAGTGCTGGATTCTCACAGGCTACAGGACACTAGGATACGAGTATCATTTGTTTATTTGGAGCTACAATTTGCAATCCGTTGCAGCAGCTCATTTTGTTCGCGTTTTGGTATGCGTGGCCCAAGAGCACATGTCCAGTTGACGAGCCAGGGTCGCGGTTCGCAACAGAGGTCTACGCGACCGTAAGACAACATATGTCTTTGTGGAGTTCTTACAGCTGATTCTGGGATGCGTGGCCTAAGAGCACGTGTCCAGTTAAGGAGCCAGAGCCTCGGTGCGCATCAGAGGTCTACGCGACCGTAAAGAAACCCAGTGAGCTTGATACAAGGAAGCAATAGTAGATTGTAGATATATTGTCGAATGTCTATGTTGATAAACTAGGTTTGTGTACTCCAAAAAAGTAGTATTGGCATTTACCTTGACTTCATATGATTTGCGCAACCTGACACATAATAAAATAATAATCTGAGACTGAAATGAGCTGATTTCTTAATAATAATTTACTTAGAATTAACATTCATAGAAATATAATCTGGATAATTATTAGTTTTTGTATCTCCAGAAAATAACCTATGTGATATAATCGGAGTGTTAAGGCAGTCTCGATACAATGCACCGGTGAACATTGCCTATCACAATATCTGCCCGGTGCTTAATTTACATCCACAGAACGAAATCAATTAAAAACAAATAAATGTAGTTTAAAAAAGCTAAAAAACACGCTTTTAAAGCACATAAAATACAATACAATATAATACAATATATATACAATACTCGTAAAAAGTGAAAAATAATTCTCAATAGAAGCTGAAAACAATAATGAACCAAAAATACTTAGTATTATTGTGCCATATTTTTCGTATATCGAGCAACCCACGCTTTTTTCACAATAATACTAGTATTTTTCGTTCATTATTGTTTTCAGCTTATATTAAGAACTATTTTTCACTTTTTAGTTTGATGTGCTTTAAAAACGTGTTTTTTTAAAATACATTTATTTTTATTTTTTTTACTTTGATGCGCATTTATCCTTGGCGATTCTGGCGATCCTGATCAGCATGATGAGATAAACTTTTTAAATTATTGTATTGTTATGATTCTTGATAAATGTACAAAGTTTGAATTAAATCTGTCCGTTTAAAATGGGTCAAAATCGAGTGCAAAGGAGTCGGTTACAAACATACATACAGGTGAAGCTAATAAAAGCGTGATAAAAAATCAAATTCAAAACCAAGAAGTGAGTTACTGCGGACTATACCTTCAGCTTTAAGTTAGTTGCAAATGGACTCGAATGTTTATAGATTTGTACTACATCTAGAGAAATTTTTCGCACTCGCAACACTACGTTTAACGGGTTTTTTTAAAGAGTTGTAGCATGTCTAATATACATCGTCTTTCTGAGATAACTTACGATAGCTGAATTAAAGTGTTAACTAAGGAAGTTTCTGGACCCAGCTATATAGTCATAGAAACTATATCCATGCGGGCTAACCGCGGACCCAGCTAGTCTTATCGTGTGGTCGTGGTAAAGATCACAACCCGTATGTACTCGTACGTACATATCCAATAATTACACGATTGCCGGTATATTGATTGACCTCATTAGGTTCTGTCGCGAAAATGGGGAGGGATAAGATAAGGGGTAAGAACAAGGAGGCTTTGTGTCTGCGCGCGCGCTGCCCGTCGCCGGAAGCGCGGCCGAGGGGTCGCGCGTCTGACTCTGAACTCCGAACCGACTGATACCCAGGATAACGCTTCCAAGAACTTTCTTGATGGTTTCTCCTATACCTACTAACTGATATGTAGGTATATCCATTATGAAATATTTTGGCTTCAGTTATACCTACATTTATAGGCAATAAATTCGTTTTGTGACGATCTCAGACCAGTCGAAATTACCTCAAACTCGCCATAAGATATTCATAAGTCTAAGTGAGTGATTTTTTTTCTGTGGAGTTTCCTATTTATTTTTGTGAATAAGCTTTAAGTCTTTTGAGGCAAGTTTTTCAGTATGATGAGTAGAAGCCCCAGTTAACGGCTACTCCTATATAAACAATTTTTACTCCCTGTAAATGTCCTAGATTTGCAGAGAGACTGTTGTTAGACCGATTTTAATGAAATTTTGCTCACAGGTATTTTTTACCAAGCGTACGTTTCTATGGACTAAAAATATATTTTATTTAACAAAAATGGCACTGAAGATGTTTTCCGAAGGGGTTGGAACATTTTTGTATGGAGCGCGGCATAATGACAACATATACCTATATATATATATATCCAAAAAGATGAAAAACCAAACCCTTATTATTATTTCGTCATGTCCTTCCGTCTGTTTGTCTTTTTTTACGATGAAGTCTCTATTAATGGTTTAGAGTGACTTTTCATCAAAATCCCATCATCACTTACTTCTTCTTCTTTTTCGAATCGAGGGCTTGTATACGTGGTCACTTAATTATTTACACTAGCCGTTTCCCGCGGTTTTGCCGTCGTTTGAGGTGGTTAAGGGGATGGGAAATGACATAGACTAGCTACTACTTAGCATAGCCTGAGACAGTTCCCGAGGGATCTTGGGAAGAAAACTCATTTCCAGGCTCACGCACATCGGAATCGCATCAACGGAGTAACGGATTGACTTGATTTTATAGAAATTTATTTGATAGAAATAGTTGAGAGGGTGGGAAGTGACATAGACTGCTGATCACAATAGTAAATAAGTAAATATACTTTATTATTTTTATAGCCAAAAAAACAATAAAGGACTTATAATTTAATAGTCAGTTATAGTTTCCGAGGGATCTGGAGTAAACTCTTGCCTATACGCTTACGAGCCGCTTGCTTACATTCAGACAGTCATAAAAACGATGTCCATGCGAGCGAAAGCTCGTTTTAAATAAATTTAATTGTTATTTAAATGAATCACTATCTGGTCAGTCAGTGTTTTAGTCTTGTCTTAAATACGTTCTCAGTTAAAGCAGATGTTATGTTCTCGAATATCTTAGACCCCCCATGACATGTGTCAATCTTTCAGATTTAGCAAGTCTATGCGGCACAGATATTAGCTTCCCATTCCCAGCGCCACTGGTATTAAGATTTATGATTTTCCTACATCTTGGGTAATTATTAAGATTATCATTCACTAATAAGGTTCAAAAGAATTCTGAAAGTAAAAATTTCATGAATTACTGGAAACAATATTTATTTGAAAGAAATAACATTTATCTTACAGCTGGATTAACTAACACTTTAAGAACGTATTCACAAAATCGTTTCCCATACAATCTTAAAATTACTACTTCTAGAAAATGGATGTGCTGATTCTGACGAAAATTTATACACATAAGCAAGTCACGAAATTACATTTATTAATTACATTACAGTGTTAAAAATAGTTTTAAAAATAGTGTTGGCACTGAATGATAGTGATTTAAAGTTTTCATGGTACCTAATCTTAAAATTAAAATAAAGTATTTCGAAAATTTAAGCTATCCATAAACTAGTATTTCGTGACTTCCTTATGTGTATCATTAGAATCGGCCCATCCATTTACAAGTAGAAGTAGTAATTTAAAATTTGTATGGAAAACGGTTTTGTAATTACGCTCTTAATCACAACTATATAGAAAATACAACTACCTACTTAATGATAAATTATAACTTAGGAATTTACTTACAAATCACTTAAATTAACTTTGGAACATGTGAAAGGACATTGACAGGGTTTGGAACAAATATGCCGCCCAGAAGTGTAAATACCTTCAATGCATTTCTTAAATATATTTATTTGAAAAAATTGGTCTGATATAAAATAAGTGTTTAAATAAGTTTTGTTTTAAGTTTTTTTCTGGGAGCTATTATAATATTTTTTTATTAAATTACATTATGAGATATTAATGCTCAAAAATTTATAAAGCCACATTTTACAGCTCCATTTCGTCGTGTGTATATTTCTTATTCGATATAGCAATATTTTCTTTTTAAAAAAACCTTTTTAGGGTTCCGTCGCTCAAAACGTAAAAACGAAACCGTTATAGGATCACTCGTGTGTCTGTCCGTCTGTCACAGACAATTTGCTCGGAAACTACGGGACCGATTGAGTTGAAATTTGGTACACATATGTAAGTTGGTAACCCAAATACGGAAGTGTAACTTAATTAATGAATTTTAAGCATAATTTTATACATTTTAAGGGGTAAATTAGTATTTTAAAATGCATGCAAGTTTTTCAAAATGCATTTTGTTTGTGCTTTTGTCCAGCAGTGGACGATTTGTGGCTGATATGATGATGATGATATAAAATGAAAAGGCTTGTTTTGAGATTCTCAAATATATTTTTTTTATAATTTTAAGATAAATAGTTTAGAAGAAATTTTAGAAAATAGGCCAAAATTGAGCATTCGACCCTCTCCTTATCTTCAAAACTACTGGGCCTAAAATTTTGAATCATGAGGTTAAATGCATGTATTACAATAAAATGTATGAGAAAATCTAAAGTCCTTGCGATCCCACAGGAAAAAATAACTTTTTATTGTCCAGAATAAGTATGTCTTATTCTGTCTTATTCTGTTACTTGTTAAAGTTTTGGTGCGGAACCCTGTTTGTGTGACCCGAGTCGTACTTAGCCGGTTTTTCTCGTAACTCCTTAGATAGATTTTAAAGCGCTTTGGTTTCCAGACTAGTGTTAACATAAAGAACATAATAACATAATGTGTTCGTTCTGGGCAGCCCCTAGTCCAACGTCCATACATAGACTGTCAGTGTCCTTTTATAACATAAATTAACTAACATTTAACTTTACATCGACTAACTTGCAAATAAATTTTACATAATTATGTAGTACCTAATTACTAATATGTAAAATTTCCTTGCCTAAATGTAATCTTTAAATTAGGCATGCATTAGAAATAACAAGTGAGTGAGAATATGAATGACCCGGTGGTCCAGTGGTCAGCGCTCCTTCTTGCTACTGGGTCGATAGTCGCGGGTTCGATTCCCGCTCAGAGCAAACATTCATGTGATGAACAGGTTTATGTAATATGTACCAGAGCAAACACAGATGTTTAGGTGTTTATATTTTTATTAAATTTATACAGGGTGTAACATAAAGTTGCGGTTATACTTTAAGCTGGGTGTGTACTCATCAAACTGAACAACTTTTGTTCTACAATCGGTCAGCTTATTGGCTGGTTTTGTATGAAAAAAAATTGCGATTTCAGCAAATTTGTGGAACAACAGTCATACAGTTTGATAAGTAACTTATATCTACAGGTAAACAATAACTGAACAACTTTCTTTCACACTGAACAACTTTCCCTAATAAGTTGCATAGTCAATTGGCAAAAAAACTCTTCGTACAAATCGATCAGCTGATTGACTAATTTGTATGCAGGGACCAGAATTATAGGTAACTATCAGTTACTTGGGAAAGTTGTTTAGTTGGAAGCTCCGGTTAACGGCTCCTAGTGGCTCCTATACTAATTATGTTACATACTGTATAATTTTAACTAACGTACATATACTCTCCGATTGCTTTAACGGTGAAGGAAAACATCGTGAGGAAACCTGCACAACACACCTGCGAAGAAACTCGAAGGATGTGTGTGAAGTCGACCAATCCGCAATGGGCCCGCGTGGTCGACTAAGGCCCGATCGCTCTAATTCAGGGTAGGCTCGAGCCCCTCGGTGGGGACGTACATGAGCTGACATGATGATACTGTATAACTCCCATAGTACAGGGTGTACATGACCATCTGTAATTTGTCCTCTCCTCTTATCTTATTTTTTTTCAATATTTTGACATAATGTATTTAATATATTTTTACATATACTTGTTTTTAAAGAATATCGTAATGATCTTGTTTACTTTTGATCCGCAGACACCCGCATTTCTTTTTAGTTTTTACCTGCCAATTACTTACTTACTTACTCGCCGGTTACTTTAACGTCGCCTGGAAGAAATCGCTAAAAGCGACAAGGCCGCCGTTGCATTGTAAATATCTTTAACTAGCTGTGCCCGCGACTTCGTCCACGTGGGGGTTTTGAATTTTCCCAAGGGAACTCTTGAATTTTCCTGGATATTATGTATCCTATCTGTTGACCCGGGCTTTATGGCACCACCATTCAAAATTATATCAAAATCGGACTGGTAGTTTTTGCGTGGTGCGCGAACATACAGACAGACAGACAGACAAAAATTCCAAAAGCTGTTGTTTTGGCCTCTATATCGTTAGTAATGTCCACAACAGTTATTATTTTTCAAAAATATTTCATGTACATCCACGGCCCCGTTACAGTTTTATTATATGTATAGATTGAGTTTTTGTAATGATTTTTCTAGTATGCTATAAAGGATATTTACTTACTTAAACGCTTTCAGTAAGTCAATTGTCATTGTTCAGTTTTTGTGAACCCCACTTAATTCGGAAACCATTTCGCGGAATAGCTTCTGCTAGATCAGATCAGATCAGATTTCAGAAATTTCAAGTGATTTGATATATTTTATAAAAAATGTGATTTGCCCGTGATTGGCCTGCGATGACGTCACTGCCGGCATTACACCACTGGCACTGTTTAGATTTTTTACAAGGCACGGAAATAAACTAATTATTTATTAGAGAATATGAAGATTCTATACTGAAAATAAATACTAAATAACTAATTTATATTCTTAATGGTCAATTGAAAATAGTACTGGGGCATTTTTTTTTCATAGTGTTTGGGCTTGTGACATCATCACAAACATTTATGTTGTTGTAATCGTTCTAACGTATCAAATAAACTTTTATTTATTATTTCAACGTTTCACATTTAAAAATCTTAAATAAATAACCAATGGATAAAAAGAAAACATACTCAAATTAGTTTTCTAAAATAATCTATTTTGCTTAAAAAAATATAAAAGAAACACCACAATTTTTTTGAACGTCGCCAATTGTGTCATCATTAAAGATTTTGTATCATTGTCAGGATTACAAGAACTGGCTGAGCACAAAAAAAGATACTTGCACCAAGCAGAAACAGTGTCAGCTTTTAAAAAGTGTCCAAGCAAATAATGGCGTGCGCTTCGATCAATGTAGGCAACGGCGTGCGCCGGTATTTGAAACCAACTCCTTCTAAAAAATATTTTTTTTGCAAATTTAAACTCAAAACATAAATCGTTAATAGGTCAACACTTGGCACATTTTTACATAATGTTTTTATTGGAATTATTTTTGTACGAACTGTACTATTTTCTATACTTAGGGCTATTTTATTTTCTTGTTATTTTTTTGTTTTTGAAAAATTTCCTTAACAATGAACAACTTTTGCTATGGCGTCATTTCTTTATCTCCAATAGTTTAGCTGGTTCCACTTCAGATAAAAGAGAGATAAAATGGGGCTTATCCATTAATTTTTGTCTTTGTATGAGTACTAAAACCTATTCTCGTACCATATTCCATCATCATATCAGCTCATATACGTCCCCACCGAGGGGCTCAAGCCTACCCTGAATAAGGGCGATCGGGCCTTAGTCAACCACGCGGGCCCAGTGCGGGTTGGTCGACTTCACACACAACCTGCGAGTTACTTCGTAGGCGTGTGCAGGTTTCTTCACGATGTTTTCCTTCACCGTAAGAGCGTCGGATAAACGTACATATGAAATCTAAATTCGAAATCACATTGGTACGTGGCAGGATTCGAACCACGACCTCCGGGACAGGAGGCGGCGGTCCTAGCCGTAACGCCACCGACGCTCTTTACCGTACCATTTTTACCATATTCCAAGATTTAAGGTAATCTAGAAGTACTTTAGATTTTTGATGATCGGTGTGTGAGTCATGAAAAAATAAGGGAATATAATGCGTATGAGGTACAAACTTGTAATTTGAGGATAATAGGTTCAGTAAATTACTATTGGTACCTATAGTTCCGAATTTCACCTACGAGTACCTTTATCTAGAAAAGTATGTATATACATAATTACATACTATAAAAGTACTGTGAGTTGCTTCAAGAAAATGATAGTACGTACGGCCGTGCTCGACTTGGCGGGGGCACACCCGTGCACCCAAATACCGTCTGTGATATATTCCACTATACCTACTTAATATGTTTGTTTAATGCGAAGTTCGCTGATTGAACGCACGTGCGCCTAGCTCGCACAGGCCTCCCCACATGGTCTTATTTACACTGCCTGCTAGATAACTACACATGGCCTAATTTTATTTTATAACTTATAAAAGTCGTAACAATAAACATATAACATAACATATCCATACATAAATAACAGTTGAGCTTGAAAGCTTCATCGCACAAAATCCGACTCAACATTAGGACAGTCTTTTGCTTAGTTTATGGGTGCCCTGCAGCGTAATGCTGCCAATCTGCGCACGAAGGGTGGAGATGTGAAGGTACAGGCGCGTACAACGGGGGCGGATGATGAGCCAGGCCGTGTGAGTACCTTGGTTGGAGCTCGTGGTAGTCAAGCATGGGGGCGGGCTTGAGGTACTGGTCTAGCTCAGCGCCGTCCGGGGGGCCATCGCCTAGAAGCCCTGCACTGTCGACTTCGATCCTGGAGAAGTCAATCTGGGTCCGCTCGGGGGATGGCTCGCGCTTCAGCCGCGTGGCTGTGGCCTGCGGGGGCGGCTTACGTCTGCGTGGCTGGTACTTGTAGTCAGGGTATTCGCGTTTGTGTTGTGTTCGCAGCTTATCGGCCTCTCTCACAAACGGCAGCTTTTGCTCCTCACTGAGGTTCCTGGAAAGAAGTTGCATGTTGTGAATCTATTGTAGAGCAAGTTATCTAACTTTGCTTTCGTCAGTTTGACTATAAGGAATTATTAGCGTTACGTTTTTACGTTACGTTAGGTAGTTGATACTTTAGATTGTAGGTTCTTGGTGGAACTTTTTATCACACATATTGGTATATATCTATACACTAATTCCACATAAAATAAATAAAACTGCGGCGTTTTTAATTTGTCAGCGACCGGTTTCGAACACCATCTTCAGGCAGACTATTTATTTACACAATTTGTGGGTACATTTGAAATACATTTTAGGGTTACCAGGTAATTACGATGTCTACGGATTTGGTAAAAAATACTAATATCTGTACCCAATGCACACCCCGGACACTGCATACAAACGGTCGTGATATGACATTTCTAGAAACAAATGACGGAGCAAACAAAATCGCGGCGAAATCATATACGTTCGAGAACCAAACTGTTACCAATCTGTATCAATCTGGGTGACGAGGGGGTGAGGTAGCAATCTAGAGAGCGGCAGGGAGAGACCATACAGTATGTTAGTACTAATATATGTACTTTGCCCAAAGGTTGCCAATGGGACCCATTATTGAGTCTGCACCGCACCTCCGTCTGTTCTACCCTTATGCTTAGGGCTGTAACTTTTGTATCCTCATCCGTAGCTTTTTAAAGTTTTTATAGAAATGTGTTATTATGGCGGATGAATGTTTAAAATTTTAGGGGTGATTTTTTTTACAGGAAACGTATATTTTTCAACATTTTGTTGTTGCTATATCGTACAAACGATAATACATACAATCATCAAACTTGGTGTTATTATAGTGTCAACTCCAAAGTAAAATAACCAAATAGTATATTTTATCTACTCTCATATCGTAAAGTTTGAATTATAAACTTCAAAACGAATTTATATTGGTATTCTTTATAAACAAAATACCGAAATTAAAAAAAAAAAAACTATAACATTATTTCTCTTACAAAATAATGTTACAAAGTTTTTTTTCCATTACGATATAAGAAAATCCAAAAAGTTAATATCAATCACCAACGAAGTTCCATATAATTTTTTATATTGGAATGCACATGCGGTTCGCGCCATTTTTACAGCATTACAAAAAGTTTTCATTCCAATTTTTACTTGTCTGTGACAGCGCCCGCTTTAACGCATGCGCGGTAATGTGCTAGGTTTTGGTGCCATTCATTGAATACGTTTTGTTGTAGTTACTGAATTTCGTGGATAATTTTCATTCTTGCTTAAAAATGTCTGAGATCAGTGAAAGCATTGTTTTTGCCTGTCTGTGACAGCGTCCGCATCAGCGCAAGCGCGGTGATGTGCTGGGATTTGGTGCTATGACACGTTTTGTTGTAGGTACTGAATTTCGTGGGTTTTTTTTTCTCTTTTAACTTTGATCTTTGTTGTTTAATTGATTCAATTCCAATATGTGAGATAAAATAGTGTATGAAACTGGACACAACTAGGTATTAAAACACTCTTATGACACAATTAAAAACCTTTTCAATACAGTTGCTCGAAAAGTGTTCCTTTATATGCCAGTAAAGTGTGCGCAAAATTGATTTTACCGCACTCGTGCTTTTACTTTACCACTTTTTTTTTATTTCTAGCTCGGAGGAACAAGACATTTCTAGCAAATAAAAAATATAATAACCAAAAATACAGAATCTTCTTTAAGACTTTTGAAAGGAGAATTTTAAAAGAGTTAAGTAGTTCCTCCGAGGTTAGTACATAACGCTAGCTGTTTTGATTCTCTTTGGGTTACCTATATCTTTGTGAAGAAAAGAGAAAAAATATGAATGAAGTGGAACCGGTTACACCAAAACCCATCTTTTAAAATGAGGTTAATTATCCCAAGCCTTATTGTAGTCTATTTATGATAATAAAAAAAAACTTATGCATGCGTACGTGTGCTAGCTACATTAAGGCGCAATTTTCATAAAACTGAATTGAGATGTTTTAATTTTGAAAACTAATAAAATTAAGAATAGTATAAATAAATGTAATAAAAAATATACTTATGTGTATGTATAAGAAAAAACAAAGTGAGATTACTCCTCGGACATTTAAAATAAGCCACAAGTCGTGTAAAATGAACTTTGATTGCTGAAACCTTGATAGGTATGTAACTACCATCGATATTTATGTACCTACTAACTACCCATGTATTTTGTTTTTCTGTTACGGTCGTTTTTTTAATTTATCTATTTTCTCACAACTGTATTGAAAAACTACGTTTGAAATTTGAAAAACTTTACATGGGTGTAAAGGAAATAAAAAACTCGTGACGATGGTAAACCCTCGCCTGCGGCTCGGGCTCACAAATGTCACTCGTTTGTTACAGACCTTTTTACCACCCTTGTATCATAAATAACTATTATCCAACAGTTTCATAAACTACTATTTTTTTACGTAGATACACAACACAAATACTTATAATTGTATTCCGTAACCCTCCGCGCACAAGTTCGACTTACACTTTGGTGCCCTCAAACTAAAACTAGTTTGTTACGCCTATCGATACTACTTAATACGAGTAAGCAATAGATACTAGCGACATAGAACAGATGGCCGTTGAGGTAGTAAAGTTCTCGAATGGCGACCGCGCACCGGAAGACGTAGCGTAGGAAGGCCTCCCACACGGTGGACCGACGACCTGTTGAGGGTCGTGGAACGTTGCTGGATGCGGGAGCGCAGGACCTATCGTGGGAGGCCTTTGTTCAGCAGTGGACGTCTTTGGGCTGATATGATGATGATAACTATAGGTAATCTAGGATTGAATATTGATATTCAGCCTATACGCACGAAGCGTTACGCTTCCTCTTTTATTATGGCTATGCGGACAGCGATGGAGTGAAACTCCTTGCCTGCGTCGTGTTTCCTGACTCTTACAATTTGGGGATCTTTAAGGCGAGAGTGAATAGGCATTATTTGAGTTTACGTGTACCATTCTCGACTACATCGTCACTTACCATCAGGTGAGATATAGTCAAACGCACTCAAATTTTTAATAAAAAACACACACACAAGAACTAGCTTCCAAATGAAACTAATCTAACTAAACGTACCTACTTAAACTAGACCAAAGCGCTGACTCATGTAAGAATGTGCAGTTTCGTGGCTGGAAGTGGAGCCAGCGAGCGATAGCATCGATGAAACTATTTCCAGATGCCACCATCGCTATACGCTTTCAAATGTAAGTATAGATACAATTAACCGTTGAGATTTTCTGCTAATTATCTATCATACAATACATAGTTCCTACTGTATTATAGGTAATTCGATTCATTAAGTAGGTAGGTTTGAAATTTACTTTTGAAATTTAATGGATAGGTATAATCATATTAGCCGAAAAACGTCCACTGCTGGAAGGATTTCCACGACGACCGGTCCTGCGCTGCCCGCATCCATGGAAAGGTATATCTAATAATAATATTTTATTCTTTTGTCTCCAAACACTGGGTTTTCGGGAAGAAATTGCTTTGAGCGATAAGACCGCCTGATTTGTACCACATACATAAGATTTAGTTTTTATATTACGTTTTTTTTTAGTTTAAGTTTTTTTAAGTTTAATTTTATGTTTTTATGTTGTGTTTGGTTTTATTTAGTGTGTGCAATATACAGTATTTATATTACGTAATCTGATTTGCAACAAAAAAACAAACGAACAAAATCAACGGTTTTCAATTTATGGTCAATTTAATTTTCAATTTGTTTGTAAAAATACGCGTATTTGATTGTCGTGATTTTGTAATGAAAAATACGGACAAAGTTCTTTATTTTAACAGCTTTCTAACAAGTTATATTAAAGTTAAAAATAATAATACAATTTAGTTACTGATAAAATTAGGAACTTTATTCCGCATTTTGCACATTTACAGTAGTAACTATTTTTTGCAAAATCACGATGACTTCAATCAAATGCGTTGTTTTAAATTGTATTTTTTTTTCTATTTACAATTGGTAAGCCCTTGGCATCATCTCACCTGATGGTAAGTGACGATGATGCCGAAGATGGAAGCGGGCTTACCAAGATTACCCAACGCAATGGAGAACTGGCTATCTTATCTTCAAGCCGGAACACGTCAATGTTGATAACACTGATGTTTGGCGGCAAGACTTAGATAAGATGGTGGTAACTAGCCAGGCGGGCTTAGAAAATGCCCTTCCACCAACCAAACCGAGTTTTACAAGTTAAACCCCACCGCGGGAATCGATCCCGTGACCTCCTGGTGTGAAGCGAATGATCTAACCATTACGCCACGGAGGCGATAAATAATTAAAATAAACAGTAACGTTCATCTTCAATTTTACTTTTGATATGTGACCTCCAACCAAACCGCACTAGGCCCGCGTGATCGACTAAGGCTCGATCGCCCTAATTCAGGGTAGGCTTGAGCCCCTCGGTGGGGACGTATATGAGCTGATATGATGATGTGACCCCCAAGATTCCCAGAGATTTAACATTACCAGCAAATTCTTGCTGAAAATCACTTGCATTAACATACCTGAAGGCTGAGGCATCCTGTAGCTGTAACTTATGCTCTAAACAAAAATCACAATCACCTCGTCATGAGATTTTGGTTCTGGGAAGTAAGAAATATGCAATGCTGTACTAATTAGCCTCGCATTTCGATTACATACTTATTTAATTTTATGTCTTTGTCTAACCTCTATCGGATTTTTTCCGCCATCTATCTGCGCCCGCGTCGGAGATGTTTACGAGATGCGCAGTGACCGTAATGCTACCGTCTGGATCGTCGTCTGCTTCTTATAATTAGGACTTCAAAAGATAATTTATGATCGTCTGCGATTTGAATGTAGATGTTTAAAACTCGTTTAATTAGGTTAACAATGGGATTTTAGACTCTGTGGCTGAAACTTTGGTTGGCTTTCTCTCCAAGCTCATGAAAATTGGGTGGGACTTATAGGTATGGTACTCATGGGTATTATACGTTATTTCAACCAAAAAAAAGCACAATGTAAACAAACTTAGTACGGATTTGACAGTTTCAAATGTCAATTCCATATTAATTTTGTTTACCTTTTGATTTTTTGGTTGATATAGTTACATTGCCCGATTAATAGTGATGAATAGTGCATCAGAATAAATTATGAGATTAATTAAAATGTTGCCCTTCTAGTGAAATAAAAAAATAAAACGACTCGTTGTGTGTACTTAATATCAATTTTATTGTAATAATCAAATAAATAGATAAAATTTTAAGAACTTAAAATTTATTGACATATGTATTTTCTAAAGTTTGATTACTGTAGATTTAACGCTTTAAATTCAATAAATATAAAAAATAAAATAAAAGGCAGCGCTAGACCGGCCGTTGTGAAAATCCTCTAGGGAGGCTTTAATTCAGCACTGGATGTTTAGTTTTTGAGAAATTAACCTAACTCAAATCTTCAGGTTCATCTAGAGCAGTCAACAACAGGGGAGTTTCGAGTTATGGATGTTTGAGAGGTAACAATACAACCCATACAACAGGTACCTCCAACCCTATCCGTCGTTCCTTCAATGCTTAGGATCATGACCCTCATGGCATTGTGAGACCGGAGACTGCTCTTTACGCGGCTCTATCACTTGCTGCGTGATGCTCGATGAAGCTCCAGTTTGGTTAGTGACTTAGCTTTAAATCGCCTCTGTGGCGTAATGGTTAGTCCATTCGTTTCACACCATGAGGTCGCGGGTTCGATTCCCGGTGGGGTCAACTTGTAAGACTCGGTTTGGTTGGTGGTAGGGCATTTTTAAAGCCCGCCTGGCTAGCTACCACCATCTTATCTAAGTCTAGCCGCGTTGGGGAATCGTGGTGAGGCCGCTTCCATCTTCGGCATGATCGTCACTTACCATCAGGTGAGGGCTCACCAATTATGAATAAAAAAAATAAAAATACTATTTAGCAGGAGGTCTGCTTTTTGCTCTCTTGCCCTCCATCTTCCCCGTCAACATATGGTATTTGAGGCTATTTTGTCGTCGCACGCAATGTCCAAAGATGGAAATGATACGTTGTTGGCACACTATAGAAATAGGCGGGTGGTAACCTTAAGCTCCTTTATGATGGAGAGATTAGTCCTCTTAGCTGTCCGAGGAATGCTTAATAAATGACGCCAGCCCTATATTATTCCGATTTGTCTGACGCCAGCACACATCTCAAAAGCATCTATCACTTGCTGCTTGATGCTTGATGAAGCTGCAGTTTGGTGTTGCTGGTGACTCTGCTTTTAATTTAGCATTTAGCAGGAGATCTACCTCTTGCACTCTTGCCCTCCATCTTCCCCGTCAAACCTAAAAGTTTTTAGGTTTATCGAAAATATTTGAATGTTTGTTTTAATCGTCCAAGTCTCTAAACAATACGAAGATAGATGGATGATATCAAGATTTTGACTACTCCTAGGCCTATGTAAATAAAAAACCGGCCAATTGCGAGTCAAATATGTTTGACATGCCCTAGCAGGGCCTATATACCATGCTATAGTTACATTATTATAAGACCTTATTTTTGTACATGATTGCAAACGATAAATAAATGAAATAAACTAGCACTTCGAGGGTCCCGTACCGCCACACTTCTGGTACAACTAAAACTACATGGTAATATGATACCTATTCACATTACAAACAAAAGACATCAACGCGAGCTACAAAAAAATCCTTTTTTTGTCTTCATTTCGGACTCTTTAGCGCGAGTGCGACTCTCACTTGGCCGATTTTTGGTATTTGCTGTTTTATCTCCGTGTGAGAACTATAATAACACCTAGTTTCATGCATTTAGGTATGTTTTACTATAGAGCTAAATCAAAAATACTTTAAAAAAAACACGTTTTTTGTATGAAGACCCTCCTTATTTTTTAAATTTTTGTAATTTTTAGTATTTGTTGTTATAGTGGCAACAGAAATACATATTCTGTGAAAATATTAACTATCTACCTGTTACGGTTCATGAAATACAGCCTGCTGACAGACGGACAGGCGGACAGGCAGCTGAGGCTTATTAATAGGGTCCCATTGAAAACGGGTGTTTTGTGTACGTAACCCTAAAAAGGGTACTACATAAGACTAAGCTCTCCGCGTGGCACTAGCTGGCGAACAATCTAATCTTATATAATCTTATTGAATCAGCTTTACAGTTGAATTTCGCGTCTGTGCCATAATAACGCGACCTATGTCCTTTTACTTCGCATGTAAATGGACATTTTCTTTTATTGTAAACATTCTAGGAAAATTTCGTCTCTTTGTTCTCATGTGCTTACAATATTTATATAATTCTTCTAACTAAATGTAATGTAGGGTAAAAAATAAAAATCTCCCTGAAATTAAGCATTTTTGCAAAATAAAGAGTACCGAGCGAAAACCTTTTTCAATTTCACTGCCGATGACAGGGCTTAAACTTCAAACCATTATTCTAGGAATGGTACCAGCACCGCAGATTTACAGTTGAATTTCGCGTCTGTGCCATAATAACGCGACCTATGTCCTTTTACTTGGCACGTAAATGGACATTTTCTTTTATTGTAAACATTCTAGGAAAATTTCGTCTCTTTGTTCTCATGTGCTCATAATATTTATATCATTCTTCTAACTAAATGTAATGTAGGGTAAAAATCAAAAATATCTCTGAAATTAAGCATTTTTGCAAAATAAAGAGTACCGAGCGAAAACCTTTTTCAATTTCACTGCTGATGACGGGTCTTAAACTTCAAACCATTATAATTCTAGGAATGGTACCAGCACCGCGAGCGTTGTGGCACACCCTGGACACTTCATACAACGGGCCAGAAATGACATTTCAAAAAACGAATGACGGAAGAAACAAAATGGCGGCGAAATCCTATACGATCGACAACCAAACTGTATCAACCTGGGTAACGAGGGGGTGAGGTCGCAATCTAGAGAGCGCCAGGGAGTGTCCATACTGTATGTTAGTATGGTATAGTTTGGCTGTGGCCTGCGCGGGCGCACCATGACAGAGGACCGACGAATCACAACAGAGCAATCAGCCGCTCTTCAGCGCCTGTTATCTTTGATGAGTCGAGAGTTCGCCCGCGTGGCTCTGTCACAACACCGCCGCGGTATTGTCGGATGGAGTAGAGAGCGGTGCGGGTGGGCCGAGATCGCGATCGATCTAATCACCTCGTTTCGGTGTCTTTTGGATGGAATAGCAAGGTATAAAAATTAAGCAGTTCTAAGTTCCGCGTCGGTGGCGTAACGGCTAGGGCCGCCGCCTTCTGTCCGGGAGGTCGTGGTTCTTATCCCGCCACCTACCAATGTGATTTCGAATTTAGATATCATATGTACGTTTATCCGACGCTCTTAAAGTGAAAAAAAACATCGTGAGGAAACCTGCACACGTCTGCGGAGAAACTCGCAGGTTGTGTGTGAAGTTGACCAACCCACACTGGGCCGGCGTGGTCGACTAAGGCCCGATCGCCCTAATTCAGGGTAGACTCGAGCCCCTCGGTGGGGACGTATATGAGCTGATATGATGACTTAGTTCTTGTCAAGGATGTTATGAGTCATAAAATCCGGCCAAGTGAGAGTCGGACTCGAGCTCAGAGAGTTCCGTACTACCACACCTCTCCACACAACTTTAAGAAAATGATACAAACATAAGACATCAACGCGAGGCAAAGACAAATGCTTTTTTTAATTCAGTTCGGAGTCTTTAGCGCGAGTAAGACACACTTGGCCGGTTTTTTTTGTTTGACTGCAGTTTTAGTATTATAATCACACCAAGTTTCGCGCTTGTATGTATTATATACCGTTCAAGGATACCTCTAAAGTAAACACGTTTTTTGTACCTGGACTGACCTTAATTTTTCACTTTTTCTATTCTAATTTTTATTATTTGTCGTTATAGCGGAAATAAAAAAACAAACAGTGAAAATTACAAAAAAAAAATTAAAATAAATAAATAAATAAATAAATTACGGTTCATTAAATACAGCCCTCTGACAGACAGACAAGACAGACAGCGGAGGTTTTTTAATGGGGTCCCGTTGTTCAATTTTTGAGTGTACGGGACCCTAAAAGCCGACTATTTTTGTCTGGTTCTTGGCACACAACTGTAGTTTAGCTACCTAGTGTAGCATCTTTTTGCTTGCTGCATAATGGATCTCCTTGCTTTTCGGCACACCCCGGACACTGCATACAAATGGTCGTGAAATTACATTTCTAAAAACAAATGACGGAGCAAACAAAATCACGGCGAAATCCCTTACGTTCAAGAACCAAAGTGTAACCAATATGGGTGACGAAGGGGTGAGGTCGCAATCTAGAGAGCGGCAGGTAGTGTCCATACTGTATGTTAGTACTAATATAATATATACTTTGCTTTCCGTATTCACAGTTTGTGACTACATTTTCTTACCGAATTTACTCAAAATTTGAATATTTTGTCAGACAGGTGCAGTTGTTTGTTTTCGCATGATTGTCATCGCTAGGAATTTTGTTGATTCACAGCTAAATTTATTGGGAAAAATGGTTTTGTGACCTCTGTTTCAAATTACTATGTTTTAACGTTCTGCGTATTTTTAATTGAAGTAAGTTTTTGCTTACTCTTTTTTATCGTCTGACCTTTATGCGACATGGTGGTGTAAATTCCGTTCCTTTTCTACGTTTTAGGGTCGTCCTACACCACTCCCAGATGCAGCTCAGATTGTAACTGCTACATAGAGACCTCCCAAATACACCCGGGATACATCTGATACGCCATCAGAGTCTGCTGACCTTCGCCACCGTATATATAAGTTTTAGGGATTACTTTTTGATCCCAAAATGATATTCCAAAAATGATATTTTCCCCGTCGGACCCAGTTTTTTAAAATTTCTTATTTGTCATAAGCTTTTAACTTACTTTTAATTTTAAGTACTTTAAACATCTGCATCCCCGTACGTACGAGGTTGCCACCACAAGCTTACGAAATAAGTTAAAATTCATATAGGCTCGAAATTTATCTTTAAAAATCCTTTTTTTAACTCTAATGTCCTTTTAAATCACGTTCACTAAATATATTTTTACTTACCTCATTAATTTTTTCCTTTTTTATATTTCAACTTTTCGGCCTTAGATTCCAAATTATTGCGTATTCGTTTGGCAAAATAGGACATCATCTTTTTCTTAATTTTAACCATATTTTGCTACACTGGGTAACCAGTTACGTAGATACAGAGTTTACGAAGTTTGTACTCACACTATATCATGTTTGTCATGACATAAGGGTGACATGAACAATCTTTTTTTGTACGGATCGTAACCAAAGCCATCGTCTTTTCAAGCGACTTCAAAAAGAAGGGGGTTCTCAATTCGAATGTTCGATGTTTTTTTTGTATGATTTTTACGCGATGTCTTCGCAGATTGTGAAAAGATTTTCATGATTTTTATTTGATGGGGTATAGCTGCCAGGTTGGTCCCATATAAATTTAATCAAAATCGGCAAAGTACTTTTTTTAGGAAATCAACAAAAACCAAATAATGTACTTAATCGTTTTTGGTTGTTACGAATGAAGTGAGTTTTAAACTTTTTCAGCGTTTCCATGCAAGTATTTTTTATTTTAATCAAATCACAATTGGCAGATCTGACTACACTTAAACATGTCTACCTACCTTGCGAATAAGTTTCATTTCTTTTTCCAATTCCCTATCAAACCAGTCTGCGTCCCGCTCAAACTGAGACAGTTAGAGATGTTATCGCGGCAGTTAGCGGCGATAGCATTTTAATGAGTAAACAATCGATGCACGCCGCGCGGTTGGGCGCCGCACGCGCCTCCCTCCTCCCCTCCCCCCCCTCCCCCCCTATTATCGACTTTCACGGTATTTGGACTTGAGTTGTATTGTATGTGAAGACTCTCGTCTAGAGCTTCGAGCGCCTCTTGAGAGTATCAACATAACAAAGTTTGATTTTAATTTAGAAGGTTTAGTTTAGCTATATTGAGGTCTTATGAGAAAGTTATTAAGGAATTGGAATCGCCGGGTTTGCTGGGGAACTACAGATGTAGGAATATACTGCTTGCACTATTAAAGGTGTGCTCTCGGCTATAGTGCGAAATTATTATTTTTTTCAAGTTTTTTTCGCAGTTATGATCTGATCTCCTTTTTTTCGACGCCATAATATTATGCCGTAAGAATACATAATTTCTGTAAAATAAAATATAAAAATTAAGCAAAATTAAAAATTTTGAAAAAACCCACGACGGTAAAAATCTCATCGAAAAAGAATAAAATAACTCAAAACCCCCGACTTAACCCAATTATTACGTAACGAAATATCATAATAGACGTAAAAATACTTTCTAAAAAAGAGTTGATATCTCGAGAAATCGGTAATAGATATACTTAAGTACCTAAACAATGAATATCGATGTTTACAGTTTTTTCCTAACGTGTCTGTTTCTCGAAGATATACTTAGATGTAGCGATAATATTTTTACCATAATACATAACCGAGGAATATCCGTCGGGGGCTGCAATTAAACCAGCTAAAGTTTTTCTAGTGACGTGAATACAATTATTGAAGAATTGTAGATGTTTAACGACGACATAAAATACACTTATGAGATGATTAAATTTTTGTTGAAATTTCATATAGGAAAGGCAGCCCCCGACGGATATTCCTCGGTTATGTATTATGTTAAAATTATTATCGTTACATCTAAGTATATCTTCGAGAAACAGACACGTTAGGAAAAAAAATGCCCTACCACCAACCAAACCGAGTCTTAAAAAGTTGATCCCGCCGGGAATCGAACCCGCGACCTCCTGGTGTGAAGCGAATGTACTAACCAATACGCTACGAAGACGGTTATAAATGAAAAAAAAAGAAAAAAACCTATACCTGATTATATTTAAACATACACTACTTTTACAGCTGAATGTATTCTAAAATGATATTTTATATAAAACTAACAAGCTTGCAGTACACTCAGTTTCACATTTCACGTAAGACGTTTATTCATTCTTAGTCCGAGGCAATCTTCGTAGACTTTAAGCTTCGACCAAATATAATGGACCAGCCCTATCCATACATTAATCTCATAAAAATGAGTCAAATACAATTGACGCAAACACACACTCACAACAATATAGTCTAACTAATATCGTTCAAATATAAACACTAAACAGTGACAGACATAGAGAGACTTACTCGGAATGTAGCTTGAATGAGATAATTAATTTTACTATTTTCGACCTTCAACCCATTTGAGGAATACTGATCGACCAAGTCGAAACGAGCAAATGCGCTCATTTTGTAGGCATCAAAACCACTGTTCGCGTAGGCCGGTCCATAGCTGTTATATTGGTCGAAAACTTTAAGGTAAACTTCCAGATAATCTTCAAAGGACACTCACTTCCACCAGGCTCAAGGTCACCCAAAGGGCAATGGAGCGTGCTATGCTCGGAGTTTCTCTGCGTGATCGAATCAGAAACGAGGAGATCCGTAGGAGAACCAAAGTAACCGACATAGCTCTCAGAATTGCTAAACTTAAGTGGCAGTGGGCGGGGCACATTGCTCGTAGATTAGATGGCCGTTGGGGCAATAAAGTTCTGGAGTGGCGACCACGCACCGGAAAACGTAGTGTAGGCAGGCCCCCACTCGGTGGACCGATGACCTGGTGAAGGTCGCGGGAAGCCGCTGGATGCGTGCAGCGCAGAACTGGTCGTGGTCGTGGAAATCCTTGGCGGAGACCTATGTCCAGCAGTGGACGTCCTTTGGCTGATATGATGATGATTACTCACTTCCACATTGAGCCTAGCGATTTGCTGAGCTCGGCGTTGTGCAGCGAGGGCCGCTGCGCCGACAGTCGCCGGCGCATGGCCTGCGCGAACACCATGAATGCATTCATGGGCCGCTTCACGTGCGGCCGCCGCATGCAGCCGCCGCCCCTGTGGACAATAGGATGTATTACAATGACAAATTTAATCGACGAGATGATGGATGAGCAAAAGAAATTTCATTTTCTTCTAAACGCATCATTAAGTGTAAAACATTTATCCTACGAGCGAATATTTTGTTACCTACATTACCATCAGAAAGAGTGTATCTTTTTTTTAATTCACAATTGGTAAGACCTTGGCATGATGATGCCTTGGTGAGATGTCACCTGATGGTATAAAAGACTATGAAACTTTGGTCAACTATTTGGATCAGTGGATATTGGTGTCAATTCGATGTAACACGATTAATACTTTCTTTTTTTATTTACTCGTAACAGGGGAAAAACACTTTATACAGTTGTATTTTCAGCCTTTATTTCTCATGAATTAGCTTGTTTGAGACGGGTTATTATTATAAAGCTCCACGCTCCAACCTTGAATATCCGTCGATTCCTTGAATAGTTCCTGTCTCATCTTTGTAGGTATACCAATGATTTTTGAGTTATTTTGGTAAGTCCATAATTTTAAAATAATTTTACCACAAGCTGACCAAGCACAACGACCTGACCACACCGCACCAATTAATTAAGTGCGGCAACACCGCATGGTAGTTTTGGTTTTATTAGGACAATCTATCATGCCATGCCATGTATGAAGATACTGCAAAGACGGCTCCGCATAGGTGCTCCATTATTGGTCAGGTCGTATAGTGCATTTAGAAATTTTTACATCGGGCAGGTTTTAAAATATACTAATGAATGATATACATATGTACAACATACATACATACATGAATATGCCAAAAGTGACATCGCTTAACCCTCGGTTGGTCGCGTGGGTTCTTTAAAAGCCCAACGTTTGCCAAAACTGCTATATTTTGTTCCATATTAAAGATTCAAATTTGTACCTCAGGGTAGCTTCCTAAAACATACTTAACTATCAATTAGTGCAAAAATAATATATAAAAGTAATACATATTATTATTTGTTAAAAATAACTTCCTATCATTAAAATTATTTAAAACCACACTATGGGTTTTATTTAAAATTTTATTATGCTACAAAAATATAAAAATAAATAAATAATAATAAGTAATAAAAAATCTAAATATTTAAAATCTCCGGGCGTTTAAAGACCCTACGTGACCGACTGTGTCACAAAAAAAGCGCGACCACCCGAGGGTTAAGTAAAGAATAATTTATTTAAGGAACTTAATGGTAATCAATCCGCTTATCTGGTTAACTATTGGATCAGTGTATATTGTTGTCGATACAATGTAACGCGATTAAACTTATTTGACAGTGGTGTAAATTCGGTATTTTACTTTTCGACAGAACTAAACTAAATTACGGCATTCTGTCGTTATCTTTTCGATACAGAAAGAAAAAGACAGAATGCGTAAATTTAATTTAGTTAGTCCTGTCAAATAAGTTTAGTCGTGTTTCACCGAATCGACACCAGTACTAAACTAAATTTACACATTGTCTTTTTCTTTCTGTATCGAAAAGACAAGGACAGAATGCATACATTTTGTTTAGTCTTATCAAATAGGTAAGTTAAATTTTATAGAACGTCCAGAGTCCCGCTAGCAGGACTTTGCGTACTACCGGTAGGACGGAATAATTTTAGTTATAAGAGGCTTTCTAAGCCTGCCAGCCGGACGCAATGAACTCTAATGCATAGTGCGTCTCTTTCTGATTCAGCGAGTTTTTGAATCGTGTTTCTACGGTCAGTCTGGCCAAAATGATGGCGAGTATAAGACGTGGTGTCCGCGTTCGCGCCAAAGCCACATATTTCGACGAAAATGATGGCCAAAACACCTGGAGTCGTAAACATTTTGGTGATAACTACCATATTAGTTATTGTACTATGCGAGGGTATATTGGGAAATTGACAAAAAAAATTCGACCGTGCCCGTTGGAGTCCTAATTCCTGAAACCGAAAACGATAATTTATTTTAAGTAAATACCAATGAAGAACATTGTAAGTATTTGAAGCCTTGTCAAAATCAGATGACAGAAAGAGAGTTCAACGCAAATGTATAATTTGCTCAAGAGTCCACAAGAAACAGCAGAAAGCGAGCTATTTTTGCAAGACATGTGGACCGCGATGTGTTCTATGCTCTCCGCAGACAGGAAGAAACTGCTTCACCTACCACATCATGAATGGAATTCCAGCATAATTCTTTTTTATTTTTAATACTTATTTGTAATACTACTTTTTTATTTTTAATAAACACGATTTCTACTTACTTTTTTCATTTTCTTATTTATTTTTCTACCCTGTAGTCTCAAGAAGTGTCCGCGTCTATTTCTAGATACCTATACTAAAATGGAAATGTTTGTCACCCCTGCCTAATTTTATTACGCATGAAAATCAAGTACTGCTAGAAGGACAGCCTCTGATATTCATACAAAGTCCACAAAAAATTGCGTACTGCTGGCGGGACACACGTCCGTTGGATTGTCCTTCTGGAAGCTCCTTCCAGCAGGACAAGGGCTTGGACGTTCTATCATTAACAAAAATATTTAATTTCCTAAATAGTTTTACACCGAATCTACAAAATTGTGTAGAGTTGTGAAATGAACGGTTAAAGATTAACAAACATTGCCAAACCAAAGCGTTTTAAAACAAAGAAAGCTAATGTTGACATATTCAATACGGAATGCACACTCAAGCGCACGTATCACCACCACTCAAATTGGTTTAGCTTTCGGCACGCGTCCGATAATTAGAAGGTAGCCAAACCCATCAAGTGACTACTATACCTAAAGAAAATAAATTACGAGTGTAAGAAAGAGTACGAGCGGCTTTCATGTAGGTAGTACTCGAACTCGCTTGTCGCCGTAAACATGCGTTGACGCAGTGAAACTGTAAACAGCACTTATCAGAGGCGGATTAGGGGAAGAATTGAAGGTTGGTAGGATTGAAAGACTGTTGTTGTTCGCCAGGGCTGGTGTGCGAGTCAAGTTTTTGAAGATTATAAAACTTACATTAATTCTTGTGGTCTATGCTTACCTACATTATTCTTTTCTAGAACGCGTTTTGAGCAGGTAAAAAATATTAGGGAAAAATTGACCAGGATTGAATCGCACCTAAACTTTGATTGAATTGGCACCTACATTGCATCCATGAGGCATCCCGCCTAACACATACCCTTAGGAGAACTAAATGTCGGAGCGAACCGAGCCCGAAAATATTAACGTTTCTCAAGCTCTACGTATAGAACTCGTTCTTATAAGTAGGTATTTCTTCGAATCGACGTCAAAATTTGCGTAATACGAGGCTAAATTTATTAGGCCTATGTCAAGCGAAGCGATCTTGAATTTTGTTTGTCTATGGTCTTCCAGGGCTTTTTAGACGAAGTCGCGAACAACAAACTACTAGTATTTTAGTAGATAGCCTTTTTTAAACTTATATAAGGGCTCTTAAGGAGGTACCCTCAGCTAACAAGCGCCGCCATCAGTTAAAAAATAATTACTCGTTGAGTACACGTATAAACGAAAATTTTAAATGTTGTATTTTAAGAATAGATCTTGCAGTTATAACTACAGCGAACTATATTCACAGAGTTGATAGTTTTATATATAAACTGCAATACCAAAACACTAAATTTTTAGTGTTTGACCGCCTCCGTGGCGTAATGGTAATGTTCATTTTGAATTAGGAGTTCGCGGGTTCGATTCCCGGCGGATTCCAACTTTGTAAGACTCGGTTTGGTTTGTGGAAGGGCATTTTCTACGCCCGCCTGGCTAGCTACCACCATCTCATCTAGGTCTTACGGCCAAACATCAATGTTAACAACATTGATGTGTTCCGGTTTGAAGATAAGATAGCCAGTTCCTCATTGCGTTGTTTTTACATGTTTTTATTACTTTTCTTCACTTTCAAATAAGTTTAATAAATGTGTTCAATTAAAATGAAAGGTGTTAAAGTGACCGATTTTTGTGTGTTGGTTTCATTCAACATAAACCATTTGTTTTCGAGAAATTTTGCAATTAATGCAAAAAACGGGGTTATTTTACATCATATTTTTTTACATCAAACGTGGTAATATTTTTTAAAATTGTCTTCAATTCAATCGTTTTTTTTATTACTTTAAGTATATTGTATACTTCTTCCATAGTAATAGCTTTGCGAAGTCTTTCAATAATTTGAATTGAATATTGTGATTTGACCTATCTTAGGACCTTAGTATAATGTTGACTGCCCGCCTGTTACAAGTCCGTCACTGGCCGCTTCACGTCATTTTACACCCGTAAACTACTCTTGTTTTATTACTTTTTTTATTTTCTAGTGCCGTTCGGGTTTCCTCGCGATCTGAATGCTGTCAATAAATTATGCTTTTTTCAAACGCTGACACGGCACTAAAAGTCGATCGATTTCGAACGGATTACTCTCGGGAAGCAATATGAGGAGAAGTAATTACCTACTGGTTCGGCGAACTGCGCTCTACGGCTATGGTTTCCTTGTTTATTAGTGAGAAGTTGAGAACAAGTTCTAGAAACGAAATATGTTTTATGAGAATATTCAACCGACTTCAAAAAAAGAGGAGATTCTTAATTCTCAATTTCATTGTGTTTTTGCCCAACTGCGCCAGAAGGAGGGTTATGTTTTTCTAGTGTATGTTTGTATATTTCTCTGGCACGCCCTGTAGCCTAAACGGCTTGACGAATGAGGATCGGACTGCATCAAAAAGAAAATCTGAAATATGATTTCCTAAATTGCTCTCCTCTAGAAGTTTCAAAAAACCTTACTTGTTTTGTTTTTCCATCACGTCTTCAATTTTTTATTGATCAAATTCACTAAATAAGTTCGTCAATGACGCTTAAAATCTATGATTTCACTTGTGGGTATTTCAAACATTTTTAGAACGAAATTTAGTTTTTCACAGATCATAAAATAAAAAGTAACTCAAATGACTAGTAGTCCTATTTTGGAGTTCGAGGTGTTAGATTCGCCTTGATCCCATGCGTGACATTGAATTCATTTTTACCCGATTAGGCGAAAAAAGGTTATTTATTTCTATGGCACTCTCTGTAACCTAAACGGCTTGATGGATTTGGAGAACGAGGTGTCGTTAGAATTGTCTTAATCCTGTGAGTGAAATAGGAAAAAAAATACCGGACTGCCCAAAAAATAGGGGTTCAGTTTTTATGCGGTTGTGATTTTAATTTTTTGTTACGCAATTTATTCGCTGATTTCAATGATTCTGTATGCTTCGGTGGTGGTTTCATGTATCATTCATTTTTTTGGAAAATGAACAAAAAAAAAAAAAAAATGTAGCGAATTGTACTTAGTTGTTGCGATGGTTGTCGGTTTTTTAACGTGTTCAGAGATGTCAATTATTGTAACAGCCAAAGACATTGGATTTCCCTCCTCTAATTTTTAACTCTACGGTAACAGCTTGAGAGTAGGAAATTGGTTGGTGCTAGATTTCCACTGTGAATCAGTGCCGGAGTGGCTGAGATATGGATGAGAGTATCCAGTGCTCAGTTTTTGTAACGATACAGCTGACGGGACCCGCCGCGAGCCGACATCTGGATAGTAACACACTGACAATCACAGATCCCTTCTAGTACCTACATATATGTATATGTATGTAACTTTGCTCTTTGTTTTTTACCCGACTGCGCCAGAAGGAGAGATATGTTTTTCGAGTGTATGTGTATATTTCTTTGGCACGCTCTCTAGTCTAAACGGCTTGATGGATTTTGCTGTGCGAGGTATCGTTAGATTCGTCTTGATCCCGTGAGTGATATAGGATACATTTTTCCCGGTAGGCCAATAAAGAGGGGTTAAGTTTTTGTGCAGTAACCGCCTCCGTAGCTCAGAGGCAAAGTTCACTGGCTTTACACAGGAGGTCGCGGGTTCGATTCCCGGCGGGGTCAATTGTAAGACTCGGTTTGGTTGGTGGTAGGGCATTTTCTAAGCCCGCCTGGCTAGCTACCACCATCTTATCTAAGTCTTGCCGCCAAATATCAATGTTGATATCATTGGTGTGTTCCGGCATGAAGATAAGATAGCCAGTTTCCCATTGCGTTGGGGAATCTTGGTAAGCCCGCTTCCATCTTCGGCAACATCGTCACTTACCACCAGGTGAGATGTTGTCAAGGGTTTACCAATTGTGCATAAAAAATAAAATATAAAAAAAAGTTGGGTTTTTAATTTTAAGTTTTTTTTTTATTTGATTTACAAAACTTCGATCTCATTTTATAAACATTGAAAACACCGGCCAAGTCCGAGTCGGACTCGCACAGCGAGGGTTCCGTATCACCACATCTCTCGCATCACAGAAGTACAATGACACCTATTTATTTCAATCAAACGTTTTTAATTATTTGTTGTTTTATTTTACGATCCGATTATTTATTATCAATTCAATTCAATTCAATTTTATTCCATTAACAAAATACTTTGTGTAGGAAAACAATATTAAAAATTATCACACATAACGCAATATCACATTTCAATAAATCATAAAACAATCACAAAAGTATAAAATAACAATACAGTCACTTACTCTCACAAAACTCATCAATACTATAATAGCATTTTTCCAACAAAAAGCGCTTTAAAAGTCTTTGGAATACATGCACATTACTAATCGCCTTCAAGTTGGATGGGAGACAATTGAACATCTTTACCGCCTGATGTCGGGTACAGTGTGTTACTATTCTCAGTCTTGGAATTATTGTGTGGGGAATATCACATCGACGCGTCGCCAAACGAGATCGCCTATCACACCAAGTTTGACGCTTGTGTGTACTCAACTACCATTTTACGATAGATCAAATAAAAAAAACCACTTTTAGTACCCGTTTCATGTATGGGAAAACCCTCTTAATTTTTTAGTTTTTTTATTAATCTAAATATATATAACTCAAAGGTGACTGACTGACTGACATAGTGATCTATCAACGCACAGCCCAAACCACTAGACGGATCGGGCTGAAATTTGGCATGCAGGTAGATGTTATGACGTGGGCATCCGCTAAGACAGGATTTTGGGAAATTCCCACGGGAACCGCAAAAATCGGGATCTGCGCGGGCGAAACTGCGGGCATCCACTAGTTTTATATATATTTGTTAGTAAATCCGACATAATATTGCATATTCTGTGATAATTTTAGCTGGCTCCAACAAAGGTTCAAAAGATACATTTTTAAAGTTCGGATGAACAGACGGTACAGCATAAGCTTAGTAATAGGATCCCATTGGTAGCCTATGCTATGTATTTATTTAACATTTTTTTCTGGCCAGGCAGTGGCAGTTACCTTTTTGTTTTCAGTTGTGTTCTCAGTGTACTCATTTATTAATTACTTCCTTATAATGTTTTATCATTATCGCTTGCTTGCTCTATGGTGCTGTTTTGCTAGAAAAAGAAATGATTTATCTACCTATCTAACTATTAATGGATACAGAACACTAAAAACGAAGCCAGTAAAAAAGTTTACAATTTGAATGTTCATGTTTTTTATGTTTCAATAGAATGTGAAGAAATCATTAAAATAAGGCTGAAACTAATCTCCACTTCCAACTAATTCTCCAATTTTAATGTTAAAGGGTTCCGTCTGTCCGTAGAAGTAATTGCCAAGCCTCGTCATTCGTCGCGTCGCGACAAAAAGTTTTATAGTCGCGCACGGGTGATTTACCGCCAGATTTCACAGTCATCTTCGAGTTCTAATATAAAAAAAAAAAAGTTTCACTGTTATGAATACTTGCCTCGGTAGGAACATGTTACCTACACGCTAGCAATCATGATCACCACCATCATATCAGCCGAAAAACGTCCACTGCTGGACAAGGCCTCCCCCAAGGATTTCCACGACGATCGGTCTTACGCTGCCCGCATTCATCGGCTTCCCGCGATCTTCACCAGGTGGGAGGACTGCCTACGCTACGTTTTCCGGTGCGCGGTCACCACCCGAGAACTTTACTTCCCAACGGCCATCTGTTCTACGAGCTATGTGCCCTGCCCACTGCCACTTCAGTTTAGCGATTCTGTGAACTATGTCGGTTACTTTAGCAATATGAGTTACTAGTGGGTGCTCGCGGCTTCACCCGCACAGTTCCCATTTTTTTGTGTTCCCGTGGGAATTTCTCGAAATCCTTTCTTAGCGGACGCCTACGTCATAACATCTACCTGCATGCCAAATTTCAGCCCGATCCGTCCATTGGTTTGGGCTGTGCGTTGATAGATCACTATGTTAGTCAGTCAGTCAGTCACCTTTGAGTTATATATATATATTTAGATAAACCACGATAAACCGTATACTTAGTATACCTAATTAACTTTAAGTATTTTTCAGTTTTTGTCGTCATAATTATTAAATTCAATATTATTCATTGCATTAGAAACAACTTAAAAACATATAAGGAAAAAAAATATATAATGGGCGGCCTTATTACTAGGTAACAATTAAATTTCTTTCAGGCAACAATCGCTGTCAAAGTTTTGTGTAAGTACTTACCTGCTAATGCGTCATATATAATTCAAGTGATTCAAGCCGTATTAACCGCCTCCGTGGCGTAATGGTTACGACCATATTATATCGGGAGGTAGCGGGTTTGATTCCCAGCGGAGTCTAACTCTGTATGACTCAGGTTGGTTGGTGGAAGGGCATTTTATAAGCTCGCCTGGCTAGCTACAACCATCTTATCTAAGTCTTGCCGCCAAACATCAAAGTTAACAGCATTGATGTGTTTCAGCTTGAAGATAAGATAGCCAGTTCCCCCATTGCGTTGGGGAATCTTAGTAAGCCCACTTTCATCTTCGGTATCATCGTCACTTACCACCAGGTGAGATGATGTCAAAGAGCTTATCAATTGTGGATAAAAAAACAGCTTCTAGTCATTATTAGTTAGGTACAATAATGTAAAAAACAGCTTCTAGTCATTATTAGTTAGGTACAATAATGTAAAAAACAGCTTCTAGTCATTATTAGTTAGGTACAATAATGTAAAAAACAGCTTCTAGTCATTATTAGTTAGGTACAATAATGTAAAAAACAGCTTCTAGTCATTATTAGTTAGGTACAATAATGTAAAAAACAGCTTCTAGTCATTATTAGTTAGGTACAATAATGTAAAAAACAGCTTCTAGTCATTATTAGTTAGGTACAATAATGTAAAAAACAGCTTCTAGTCATTATTAGTTAGGTACAATAATGTAAAAAACAGCTTCTAGTCATTATTAGTTAGGTACAATAATGTAAAAAACAGCTTCTAGTCATTATTAGTTAGGTACAATAATGTAAAAAACAGCTTCTAGTCATTATTAGTTAGGTACAATAATGTACAAATGTACCTATAAAGGACTGGTCGTCGTTGAAATTCTTGGGGGAGGCCTTTGTCCAGCAATGGAAGTATTTCGACTGATATGATGATAATTATTAAACAAAGAAAGTTCTAATAATCCATGTTTAATTAAGTCCTTAATCTATATAGTCCTCATTCCCCCAGCTCCATTTCATCTTCGGTCAACGAGACGCTGGGGGAGGTTCCACCCCTTTGTTGTTGATATTCAGCCTATACGCACGAAGCGTTACGCTTCCTCATTTATTATGCGGATAGCGATTGAGTGGAACTCCTTGCCTGCGTCTGTGTTTCCGACTTCTACAATTTGGGGATCTTCAAGACGAGAGTGAATACGCATATATTGAGTTTGCGTGTACCATCCTCGACTACATCGTCACTTACCATCAGGTGAGATATAGTCAAACGCACTCAAATTTTTAATAAAAAAAAAGTTAAGAGAACTTTTATTTTCTGTAAAATAGTAAATTGAAGCTAACCACGCGGAAGTAACAAGGAATCTAAGTTATAAGTTATTACGAGATAACCGGTTTTCAAAGTTTGCAATTGTTCATAAATATTCGTTTAAATGTCCGGAAAATATTTATTTCGGTGTATTATTATCTAAACTTATTTTGTATTGCATTTTCATTATAAAATTACAATTCGTAATCGAAAAGCTCGCAAACCTACTAAAACAATAAATTGTTACTAGGTATGTCTGTGTTTTATTATCTTGGGATGATGCTGTTTTTACTACGATCTTATTATTCAACCAAAGTAAATTGACGTAGGTAACACTACAAGACTGCATTCAAAGTTGCTAGTTGCAAGAGTAAAAAAACCGGCCAAATGCGAGTCAGAACCGCACACAAAGGGTTCCTTACCATCATACTAGATGGCGCTAGTTACTTCATGTTAAAAAAACACGTTTCTTGTATGGAGATCCCCCTTATTTATTTATTTTTAGTATTGTTATAGCGGCAGTGGCAGATGCCAGGCTACCAAACCCAACGACCTTTGGCCCTGGCAACTTACAACACGCGCACACTGCGGACTGACGAGAAACTTGCAGAACTCGAAGAAGTATTGAGCAGGTTACGGTGGGATATCGTAGGTTTATGTGAAGTCCGAAGAGAGGGAGAGGACACCATGATCCTTAAATCCGGAAACCTGCTCTATTTCCGGGAGGGCGACCAACAGTCCCAGGGTGGTGTCGGGTTTCTCGTCCACAAGTCCCTCATTAACAATGTGGTCCAAATCGTGAGCGTTTCGACAAGGGTAGCATACCTTATACTCAGAATCACCAAACGGTATTCGATGAAGGTCATACAGGTATACGCGCCGACTACGGAACACTCCGACGACGAGGTAGAGACTATGTATGAGGACATCTCTACAGCCTTACATAGCACCAGGACCCATTATACCGTTGTTATGGGGGACTTTAACGCGAAACTGGGCAAACGAAGCGATGGTGAGCTGAGAGTGGGGCAATTTGGATATGGAGTAAGAAATGCACGTGGCCAGATGCTGGCCGACTTTATGGAGAAGGAGAGCCTCTTTATGATGAACTCCTTCTTTAAAAAGTCAAAACAGCGGAAGTGGACATGGTTGCATCCCAATGGCGTAACAAAAAACGAGATAGACTTCATCTTGTCGACAAGGAGGCAAATATTCAATGATGTCTCCGTGATCAATTCAGTCAAAACAGGAAGCGATCACCGGATGGTCAGAGGCACATTGAATCTAAAGACCGAGCTAGAAAGATGTCGACTGATGAAGTCTACGCTCCGACCAGCGCCCATCCAGCTCCAAAACCCCGAGAGCTTTCAGCTCGAGTTGCACAATCGTTTCGAATGCCTAGGAGACTGCGAGAATGTGGACGATTATAATGACAGGTTCGTGGAAATTGTTCAAACGGTCGGGTCTAAGATTTTTAAAACTCGCCGTTCAAACAGAACCAACAAAATCTCCGACTTCACCAGCAACCTCATGGAAGAAAGACGCAGATTGGTTTTGCAGTCCTCTGAAGACGCTACTCAGTATCGGCAACTAAACAGGCAGATCTCTAAGTCCCTAACTCGCGATTTACGCCAATATAATACAAATTGTATTAAAGAGGCGATCGAGCACAACAAAGGCTCAAAAGTGTTCGCGAGAGATCTGTCTGTTGGACAAAGCCAACTGACCAAGCTGAAGACTGAGGACGGCAGGACCATATCGTCTAAGACTGAGTTGCTGGAAGAAGTTGAGAAGTTCTATGGACAATTGTACAAGACCACACGTTTGCCTGTCAGCGATCTGGCTGAAGACCCAAGAGCCAGACTAACCCGACACTATACCGAAGATATCCCGGACGTCAGCCTGTACGAGATTAGAATGGCTCTCAAACAGCTCAAGAACAACAAGGCACCGGGTGATGATGGAATTACGGCTGAACTTCTGAAAGCAGGTGGATCACCGGTACTAAAAGCTCTTCAGAAGTTATTTAATTCCGTTATACTCGAGGGACAAACGCCTAAGGCATGGCATAGAAGTGTGGTCGTGCTTTTCTTCAAAAAGGGCGACAACACTCTGCTGAAGAACTACAGACCCATCTCACTTCTGAGCCATGTCTACAAGCTGTTTTCGAGAGTCATTACGAATCGTCTCGCACGCAGGTTTGACGACTTCCAGCCTCCCGAACAAGCCGGTTTCCGAAAAGGCTTTAGTACCATAGACCACATACATACGCTGCGGCAGATTATACAGAAGACCGAAGAGTACAATCAGCCACTATGCTTGGCGTTTGTGGACTATGAGAAGGCCTTTGATTCAGTCGAAACTTGGGCTGTGCTACAGTCTCTCCAGCGGTGCCAAATTGACCATCGATACATCGAGGTGTTGAAGTGTCTGTATGAAAACGCCACCATGTCGGTTCGCCTCCAGGACCAGAACTCGAAACCTATCCAGTTGCAGCGAGGGGTGAGACAAGGAGACGTTATATCTCCGAAACTGTTCACCGCCGCCCTGGAAGATGTTTTTAAGCTTCTGGACTGGGGTGGACTCGGCATCAATATCAACGGCGAGTACATATCCCACCTCCGATTCGCTGACGATATCGTGGTCATGGCTGAGACTATGGAAGACCTAAGCACAATGCTCGATGGCCTCAGTAAGGTCTCTCAACAAGTGGGTCTTAAAATGAACATGGACAAGACGAAAATAATGTTAAATGTCCGTGTCGCACCCACTCCTTTATAGGTTGGAGACTCGACACTGGAAGTTGTTGACGAATATGTATACCTGGGACAAACAGTCTAGCTAGGTAGTTCCAACTTCAAGAAAGAGATCAATCGACGAATCCAACTCGGCTGGGCAGCGTTCGGGAAGCTTCGCAATATCTTCACGTCCCAAATACCGCAGTGTCTCAAGACTAAGGTCTTTGACCAGTGTGTGTTGCCAGTGATGACTTACGGAACTGAGACATGGTCGCTTACTATGGGCCTCATAAGAAGGCTCAAGGTCACCCAAAGGGCAATGGAGCGTGCTATGCTCGGAGTTTCTCTGCGTGATCGAATCAGAAACGAGGAGATCCGCAGGAGAACTAAAGTAACCGACATAGCTCACAGAATCGCTAAACGGAAGTGGCAGTGGGCAGGGCACATAGCTCGTAGAACAGATGGCCGATGGGGCAGTAAAGTTCTCGAGTGGCGACCGCGCACCGGAAAACGTAGCGTAGGCAGGCCTCCCACGCGGTGGACCGATGACCTGGTGAAGGTCGCGGGAAGCCGATGGATGCGGGCAGCGCAGGACCGGTCGTCGTGGAAATCCTTGGGGGAGGCCTTTGTCCAGCAGTGGACGATTTGTGGCTGATATGATAGCGGCAACAGAAATACATAATCTGTAAAAATTTCAACTGTCTAGCTATCACAATTCATGAAATAGAGCCTGGTTACAGACGGACAAACAGACAGACAGACGGACGGACAGCGAAGTCTTAGTAATAGGGTCCCGTTTTACCCTTTGGGTAAGGAACCCAAAAAAGTTGATGTTGCTGACTTTGCTTCTGTACGACTCAATTCTTTAATAACAAGATTCATTTTGTAAAAAAAATATAGTTCCACAATGCTTGATAACGGTTTTGGTACTTGAATAATAGTCTCTGAGATAAGCCGCGGACATACAGACAGACTGACAGACATGGCTAAACTATAAGTGTTCTTTGATGACTACCGAGTTCTAAAAAAGAACTTTTGTTCAGTTTGATCCAGCACTACTACACTACGTTTATTTTATAGACTTGTTTTCAATTCTTAAAAAATCCGTTACACGTGCCACGAACTCGTTGAATAATTTCTTGGCTACATAATTATTATGTTGTAGAATATTTCATACTGCGTGCGTAGTTACTGAATTTACCTCAAAGTCAAAGTATAATTATTAGTACTAACATACAGAATGGACACTCCCTGCCTCTCGCTAGATTCCGACCTCACCCCTCGTCACCAAGATTGAAACAGATTGGTTACAGTTTGGTTATCGAACGTATAGGATTTCGCCGCCAATTTGTTTGTTCCGTCATTCGTTTTTTGAAATGTCATTTCTGGCCTGTTGTATGAAGTGTCCAGGGTGTGCTTACGTTCATTTTATTTCTCACAATTCGACTATTGTTTTGCTTACGTGGGCCTAGTTGCTCGTAATAGGATTTTTTGATTTATTATTATAAACATAGCTATTTTTGGTATTCAAGCACGGTCTCGATTTAATGTAAGTAGTCATTCTGTGTTACTTACGAGTTACGATTACTAGCCTAGGCGCCACAACAATAAGTGGGTAACACAAAACTGTAATTTATACCTCCTGTGACATTGATCCCATTATTCATCATTATTCAAAAAAAAGGAGTCTCAAGTCAACCTGTATATGTGATAGATAACCTTTTGAAGAGTAGTCCGATTTCTATAATATTTTTTTTATTAGATAGGTTATGTATGCCTCCAAGGTGGTCCCATATAAAGGCCAATGCCCGAAATTAGTGCCTTTTTTGTTGGCGTGGCCTTTGATTAAACCTTCTCATTTGAATACAGGATAAAGTAACAAACAAAACTTAATATGGCATCTTTATCGCTAAACTCAGTCCGAACCGAGTTATAAAGAGAGAAGTAAACACTTATTCATCACAATTTTTAACAAAAACTTTTTATTTAAATACAGGCATGACAAATAAGACATCTATCTATATCGCTAAACTCAGTCTGAAACTCTGAGTTGAGTTGTAAAGGTTAGAAACAAGGTTTGATTAGTGAACGTGCGATTTTTTTTTTTTTTTAACTTTCATAACTCAGCTCGGACTGAGTTTAGCGATACATATCCTATATCTAGTTTGTTTGTAACGTTAACATATATCCAAATACAAAGTATGGTTGATGGCCGCGTCAAGAAAAAAAAAGGCACTACCTTTCATACAGAATCCGGCATAGCCTTTTTATCAAAATCACTTAAGTACTTGATTAGAAAATTAGCAAAACAAAACAGTATTTGTTGCGACTGAAGTCTGTTAAGGGTTCCATAGTCAACAAGGAACCCTTATAGTTTTCCAATGTATGTCCGTCTGCCCGTCTGTCTGCGGCTTAACTTAGAGAATATACTTAAGTACTAACTAGTTTGGCATGAATATAAGTACGTATTAATTACTACACTTACCACCAGGTGAGATGATGCCAAGAGCTTACCAATTGAGATTTTTAAAAATCAGGCCGACAAAGTGGTACAATATAATCTTGAAAAAAAAAAAGATTTTAGGATACTTGCCATACATAAAGAGGGGGTGATTTTTTTCGCTGACGTACCCTATCGTGTGGGGTATCGTTGAATACGTCTCTTTCAAAACGGCGTGTTTCCAGCAGTTATATTGAATAGTCCTAGTTGAAATAATGGGAATTTCCTTCCCAATAGACTTAAATACTAGAAGCTTTCTTAGTTTAGGAGTCATAGTAGACGAACTTAATATTTGCAGTTCGATATGAAAAAAGTTTTCCATACAAAATTATTCTGTTTTTTAAAATATACCTAAATTTATATTTTAAAAAGATTACGGAACCGTACTTTGCGCAAGTCCGACTGGCGCTTGTCCGGTTTTTTTTAACGTGTTCAGCATGGTCAATTATGGGCAAAAAATACTTAATTATTTCCTCCTCTTCAATCTTCCTGACTGTACAGGAACGTAAACCCACTTCTTTTGTTTACAGCCCTTTGTACAAAATATGTACTACGGTTCTCCACCTGGTGCAGAGCATGGGGATATCCGTTGTTCGGAATTTCAGATACAGTAGGGCCTTGATAATTCGGACCCGCTGTAATCCGGACAGTCCGCGCGGCCGCTAGAGCCGCAGCGTGGGTGGAGAGAAGTTGCATACTGCCCGGGCCATTTTCTGATTAAAATGAGCTGAATATTACGGACTTTTTAAAACTTTTTCATTAACATACTTTTTTTTCTCTTAGTGCTTACTTAATGTCAGTCAATAGTTATTAAATCTATGATTCTGTATTCAAAAGTGTGCATTTTATTAGGAAAAAAATTTGCACTGTAATCCGTACGCCTCGATAATCCGCCAAAGCCTGGTATTTTTCCTGTCCGGATTATCGAGGCCCTCTACGTTATTTATACGTGTCATATATTTTTTTAACCACAATTGGTAAGCCCTTGGCATCATCTCACCAGATGGTAAGTGACGATGATGCCAAAGATGGAAGCGGGCTTACCAAGATTCCCCAACACAATGGGGATCTAGCTATCTTATCTTCAAGCTGGAATATATGAATGCTGTTAACACTGATGTTTGGTGGCAAGACTTAGATAAGATGGTGGTAGCTAGCCAGGCGGGCTATGAAAATGCCCTACCACCAACCAAACCGAGTCTTACAAAGTTGTTTTATATTTAAAAACATACTACCGCTTACTATTTGATTGGTCCACGGGGAAGTAAAATTGCCTTTGGTACAACCAGTTGGACATTGCAGTTGGACCATGGGAAAAACCGGTAAATTCTGCAATAGTGGAATTATTTTATTATTACATTTTTTCTATGGAATAGATACACTAGGCAGAATCAAAAACAGCTTCCTAGTTTCATCTCTGGTGACATCGGTCCAGCCCTAAGTTTGGCGGAGTCCATTGGCTGGGGAAGTCATAAACAGTGCAGATAGCTGTCATCCGCGACGCGCCCGCCCACGCTATTTCTGCCTTTCAGTAGTAGGTACTGCGCGCGCGCCGCCCAGGGATTTGCGCGCCACATAAATTTGAAAACTAAACATTACGTTGGACACTTTGTTGACCAAACACAACTTTAAAGGATTTAGACAGTTTGTACTTGTTGGAATTATATTGTCACAATAATCGTAGAAATACCTAAAAACTTGTAGGTACAAGCTTTAGTTTGAAAATAATTTTAATTATTTCGGATTCTTCTCCTTTCATTTGATACCCATATCATAAAAAATAACTGGTCTGCCATCTTTGGGATTTCGCCATATTGGATATAGAACGACGTCAATTTTAGTTAACAATGCATTGTGCTCCAAACTTAACGTTTATACAAAATTTCATCTCAATCGGAAACTGGGAAGTTGTTCTAATTTAGATTCCAAGATTTATCCCAAACTGACAAAAAACCGACTAACACGGCAACCTAATTTAAAGCTTAAAAAAAGGATGCGACAGATTTAAAATAAATAAAAACTTCATAATATTAAAATAAGAATTTTGTATTTTTTTTATTAACCATTTGAGTGTGTTTGACTATATCTCACCTGATGGTAAGTGACGATGTAGTCGAGGATGGTACACGCAAACTCAAATAATGCCTATTCACTTTCGCCTTGAAGATTCCCAAATTATAGGAGTCGGGAAAAATTTAGTGTGCTAAGTCTAGAAAAAGGTCTCAATTGCGGCGATCGGCGCACCCTTTACAACGTCGTAGTTGCACATACAATACGGTAATTTATAGAGGGAAGGGCAGGGTTCAAAAAAGTAATATATAAATCCACCAGGAAATAAATATGTATTAAAAAGTGATATTGAAAAAAGAAATATACGTGAAATATAGAAATAGACAATGTTTATGATCGGAGCCGGAATTAAATGTATGTGTCACAATATAAAAAGCCAACAAAATAACAAAAAGAAAAAATTGACAAAAAAGATGATATAAAAACAGGTTGAACGTAAAAATAACAAAAAAGATTGACTTCATCACAAAATTTCATGCTAGCAGCATGAGTCGTCAAGCATTTGGGGAAATCCACCACCTATAAATTACAAAAGTAGTAAAACTATCCCTGAGAGAATAAGTATATAAACAACCCCGCGAGTGCGAGACTATCTTAACGTCAGTAACTAGTGGCAACACGCATAAAACAAGTAATGGGCCTGTAAACTAAACAGTAGTTAAACCAGTACAGTCAGCAACAAACGGCGCTAAGTGTGTAAGTAGTGTAAGAATGTTTATAGTAAGTTTTGCTCACGATTCACACATTTTTAAAACTCACTTCAATATACTTACTGTAAAGGTTAGGTGGGTCGCATTTGTTCAGAATAACAATAACTTGCGTATTAAAAACCGTTTGTCTATCTGCCAGCGGGCTGTATTTCATGAACCGGAATAGGTGGATAGATAATTTTTTACAGTGTATATTACTTTTGCCGCTATAACAACAAATAATAAAAATAATAGGAAAAAAGGTTAAAGGGGGCTCCCACACAACAAACATGATTTTTTAGATACGTGAAGAAACTAGCGACATCTAAGTAGGATCTTATATATACTTATAAGGTGTAACAAAATTGGTGTATGTCCCGTTAATTGGGGCTTCTACTCATCATACTGAACAACTTTTATTCTAAGACTTTGCTGAAATCGCAGAAAAAAAAACTTCATACAAATCGATAGCCGATCGACCAATTTTGTACATCTTTGTATGGAGGGTCTAATTTTTTTTTTGAGAATTGACTATGGTGAAAGTTGTTCGGTATGATGAGTAGAACCCCCAGTAAACGGATTCTACACCAATTTTGTTACACCTTATATGTGAAGACGTTGTGGTGCGTGAATCCAACTCGCACTTAGCCGGTTTTCAAATTATTGTGTTAATTTCAAAATAGGAAACTGTAATTGTAACTAGAGGGGACTTTTTGGCGGGAATTTGTAGCGTTCAGTTTGTCATTTTTCTTTTATTATCCGAAAAATTACATTTAGTGGTTATCGATGTGTAATATTGATAGTGTATTTATCAGCGAAGTATCATTTATGTGTTTCTTGTGTAGGATAATGAAATAAAAGTGTGTATACTGTGTTTCGAGTTCCCACAAGAAGTCCGAGCAAGCTTTAGCAAAAGTGCTATCATTTTGCTAGAGTATGTAGGTTAGTTTAGTATATAGACAATGACATGATGTGAACGTGAAGAACAGTGACCTAGAAAACTGAAAAGGAGAAAATTACTACATAATCTGAAAAATATACTAAAAAATTACTGAAGACGTGAATTCTAAAAATTAAATACTACTGAATAACATATACTGAAGACTAGGCGGTATGGCCAATGAGCCTTAGCCTGCCCTAAAAGGGCGAAGTAAAAAAAAAAAAAAAAATTGTAACTAGAGTTTCAGATTTTACGGGATAACATTTCCATAACCTTGTAAAGCTTGTATATGGCGTATTTTCATTCAAGTTATTCGTGTCTCCATTAAAAAAATGTTTCGTTGACTGTACAATAATGATCACCCTACTCCAGTCGACAGAACTTTAATATCTATCAGTGAACGAGCTGATCAGTTATCAACGATTAGAGCTTCAGTGTAATGCGTAATCTCATCTGTGCTTCAGTCACCTGGCCCAAGCACTATGGGAAAGTTGGTGGTGGTCACGGGGGGGCAGAAAGGAAGGGTGGCGCTATCAAGTGTAGGAATCCTGATAAGTACGAATTTTTTATTGATTGTAGATGGATTTGGAAAGGGGATCGCTTTTCCCATCGAATATTTATATTTACTCTGTGATAACTTAATTTGCAGCTGTGTTTTTTTGAGTCTCAGCCTCTTCACGTTAGGCTTCATGCAATAACTACACGAATTACTTCATCATTATCATATCAGCCGAAGGACTTCCACTGCGTCCAAGGTTTTCCACGACGACCAGTTTTGCGCTGCCCGCATCCAGCGGCTTCCCGCGACATTCACCAGGTCATCGGTCCACCAAGTGAGAGGCTTGCCTACGCTACGCTTTTCGGTGCGCAGTCGATACTCGAGAACTTTACTGCAACTTTACACGAATTACTTAAATATTAAAAACCCGGCTGCATAAAAACTTAACTTCTCTTTTTTGGCCAGGCAGATAAAAGTGTATCCTATGTCACTCACGAGATACAGACGAATCTAACGTCACCTGCCACGAGCGTATAAAGAAAAGGTGGGGACACTCGACTCTAACAAAATTTAGCACTTTCAAGCCTATTATTTCGAAAACGGAACCCTAAATTATAAAATGGTCTTAGAAGACTCACAACTATTTTTTAAGCTTTAGAGCTTAAAAAATACGATACCCTACACGACTGGGTTTGAGGAGAAAAAAAATCATCCCCACTTTACTTGTAGGGGATACCCATAAAAAGTTTTTTTTTTTCCAAAAATTTTTTTACAGTAAAGTTCTGACTGCGATATTATTATATAATATATCTTTGCCAAACTTCAACTCTTAACTACTAATAGTCTAGGAGCTGGGCCACTGACAGACATGACGAAACTATAAGGGTTCCTTGTTTTACTACGGAACCCTAAAAACGAAACGTATAAACCTAGTTTTTGTTCTGACTGACAACCTGTCAAAAATTGGTCCAAATCAGTTAACATTTAAGAAGTGAAAATCGTTAACGGCGTTTGTATGAAAAGTCGCAGCTTCACAATCCTCTTAATGTGTTCCGGCTTGAAGATAAGATAGCCAGTTCTCTATTGCGTTGGGGAATCTTGGTAAGCCCGCTTCCATCTTCGGCATCATCGTCACTTACTGTGAGATGATGCCAATGAGATGCCAGTGAGATGATGCGATGGGCTTACCAATACCAAAAAAAAAAAACCAAATTAACAGAAAAGAAAACAACATCTGTCTACGTGTTTGCAGAAGAGTTACAAAAGTACAAAACAAAATATTAACTCTATAAATATAACTTATATCGATGATGGGAATGCATTTCGCGATAAAGCGGTAAATAAACAAAGCTGGGCGGAGCCAACTGCATCCAATCCGACTGTCCCGTGCATACAAGCACGTATTTAATCAATTAATTAGTGTAGGTATATTATGAGTGCAGTCAAGTGACCCTATATGAGATAACCTGTGCCATTACTACAAAATGAGCGGTATCTTCTTTAAAATTATTTACTCAGTAAAGTGTCGGTGGCTCAACCGGTAACGACTCGGTCCATCTAACCAGAGGTACCGGGTTCAAATCTGGACGGCCAATGTACCAGTGAGTTTTTCAAAAACTTACGTACATACTTACCGATTGCTTTAACGGTGAAGGAAAAACATCGTGAGGAAACCTGCACACACCTGCGAAGAAACTCGAAGGTTGTGTGTGAAGTCGACCAACCCGCACTGGGCCCGCGTGGTCGACTAAGGCCTAATCGCCCTGATTCAGGGTAGGCTCGAGCCCCTCGGTGGGGACGTATATGAGCTGTTATAATAAAAAATAAAAAAAATAAAAGTGAGAGATCAACTAGCCATTATAATTCTATTTTTTTAAACCGTATTCCAATTCCCGTGCAAAGATATGGAAAATAAACAAGGGAGTAAAACCTAACTGCGCAAAAAAACTTCCGCAAATGCTTTCATCATCAGTGGATTTAAGTTTGAATAAGAATGTACTTTAGGCAATCTTAGTGAGGAACCCCTTACGCTACGGGCTACGTAGAGCGATGATTTACGCAAGGTGCAATCCAACAGTAGACTAACATGGGCTGATTGTGATGAAGAATTCATCACATCAGCACATATACGTCCCCACCATGGTGCTCGAGCCTACCCTGAATTAGGGTGATCGGGCCTTAGTCGACCACGGGGGCCCAGTGCGGGTTGGTCGACTTTGCACACAACCTTCGAGTTTCTTCGCAGGCGTTTGCAGGTTTCCTCAAAATGTTTTCCTTCACCGTAAGAGCGTCGGATAAACATACATATGAAATCTAAATTCGAAATCACATTGATCAGTGGCAGGATTCGAACCACGACCTCCCGGACAGGAGGCGGCGGCCCAAGCCGTTACGCCACCGACGCTCCGACGACGCCAACGCGGGAAACATTTGGATTCGTAAGTCTAAAATTGGTTTAAAAGAAGTGGGCGCTACAAATGTTGCACATTGGGGGGATGCCTATGATATCCAACACTGGTTATGATGTTCATAAAATCACCAGGTACCTATACACTAGCCAGGCGGGCTGTAAGGACTCACCAGTGCGACTACACCACTAATACGCGAAGTAGGTAGGTATATACTTAGTGCACTGATAGCAATTGACCCGGCGGTGGTGATAAACTGCGCGGTTTCTGCGAATCGATCTCGATTCTTGATTCAACTGCAACCGTATCCCGGACGCCTGTGAGATAGGCCAGTGATCTCGACTTTTTTCTGATGAATTGAAAATGGAATAACGATCCGTAAGCTTCTCGCTCTTTGTAGTTAAGTACTAATTTTTTTTTAAATTGAGCGATAACTACTTGTATATAAAATTAGCTCTCTCAAGACAGGCTCGAACTCACAAAAACGTTTGCCATACAAACTTAAAATTTCTGCTTCTTGAAATAAATAGACCTATTTTAATGTAACTTCATACACCTAAGCGAGTCACAAAATCCTATTTTGCGTATAGATAACATAAAAAAAATGTGTTGTCACAATTGCTCATCTTTTTTAAAATAAAGTATTTCAAAAATGTAACCTATCCACAAACTACAATTTCAAGACTGCATAATTGTACAAAGTTTAATGAGAATCTTTGTAAGCCCGCTTCCATCTTCGGCATCATCGTCACTTACCATCAGGTGAAATGAAAAAAATAAAAAAAGGCCATCCATTTTCAAGAAGTTTAAATTTTAAGTTGACATGGGAATTTCGCTAATACGCTTCTAAGGTAGGGACCTGCGATGCGTGTTTTCTGATGATTTATCAAGGTTATTCATAGTACGATTCCTTAATTATGTAGGTACCCACATCTTATAGATCTCGGTTGGATGTAAAATTAACTAAGATGATCTGATTTTGAGAGTTTATAACATGACCATCGCAACTCACTGCGCGTTAAACACATTAACTAACAGCAATTGAAAAAGCAAGTCCTTGACTTACATGTTCTTGTTGTGATCAATTAGTGTGGACGTGATGTAGTATTGAAGGGTGCATGCATACGTCACATAGTGATGCATGGGAACCCATCTGTGTCCACATTACCACTGATAACGGACACCACTCGACCACCGCACCGCGAGTAAAGGGAGTAAACTCTACCACAGATGAGAATAATACTTTACTTACCTACCTACTATGCGTTCCCTTCCTATACCTACTTAGCGTAAAAATCACTATACTCACAGTATAAAATAGGTTAATCGATGACAGTAGTAATGAGGTAACGTGTCACTATAATATAAAATTTAGTTCGCTTCTATACTTTTAGTTAAAGAGTTTGTAGTTTGCTAGAATCTGCGGCGTCTACAAGTCTCTCCAACTACCCACAGTTTGTTCAAAACATGGAGCAAATAGACTAAAGTCTATTTGCTCCATGGTTCAAAATAACTACCCATCCTAACTATCCTGACTAATATTATTAATGTGAAAATGTGTTAGTTTGTTTGGGACCTTTTCACGCTTCAACACCTCAACCAATTGTGGCCAAATTTGGCATGGACGTAGCCTGTGTCACGGAGAAGGAAATATGCCACTTTTTATCCCATGAAAATAACATAGTGTATATGATACAATTCCTGAGAGAACTAATAAAATATTCTTTTATTCGTTGATTTCTTTAAGATCGCAACGGAGCAACAGATTGTTGTAATTATGTGTACAAAGATGGTTGAGGAGGTGGGAAATGACATAGAGTATACTAATTAGCATAGCCCGACATAGTTCCCGAGGGAACTGGGGAAAACTCATTTCCACGCTCGCCCACGTCGGCGTCGCAACGGATTGACGTGGTTCATAGAAATAGTTGAGGGGGTAGGGAGAGACTGCCAAAAAGAATAGCCTGAATTATAGTTCCCGAGGATCTAGAGAAAACTCATGTCTATGATCGAAAGCCGCTTGCGGCAGGCGCACCACTCACCCTCAAAGACAGTCATAAAAACGATGTCCACGCGAGCGAATCCGCGGGAAAATGCTAGTCTTAATATATATAAATCTCGTGTCACAATGTTTGTCCTCAATGGACTCCTAAACCACTTAACCGATTATAATAAAATTCGCACACCATGTGCAGTTCGATCCAACTTGAGAGATAGGATAGGGTAGGGTAGGGTAGTGTAGGGTAGGGTAGTGTAGGGTAGGGTAGGGTAGCGTAGAGTAGTGTAGGGTAGGGTAGTGTAGTGTAGTGTATGTAGGGTAGGGTAGTGTAGGGTAGGGTAGTGTAGTGTAGGGAAGTGTAGGATAGGGCAGGGCAGTGTAATGTAATGTAAGGCGGTACGAAGATCGCCGGGACAGCTAGTATCCTTATAAATGTGAACATGATTTTGTTTGTTACCACTTCATGCTTTAACACCTCAACCAATCTTGACGAAATTTGGTATACAGGTAGCATGTGTCATGGAAAAAGACAAAATAGGCTACATTTTTTTACCGTAAAAGTAGTATAGATCAAACAGTTCTTGATGGAACTGAAAAAATACTCTTTTTTGGTAGATTTCTTTAACGTCGCCGCAACGGAGCAACGGATTGTTATGATTTTTTGCACAGTGATGTTTTACGGGGTGGGAAATTATATCGCGTATCATATGTATATCGCGTGACAATGCAATATTTAAAAGCTTATATCTAAAAGTTTTTAGGTTTTTCGATAGTTATTTATTTTAGTTTACACTAGATAGATGTAGGTTATCCTAGTTACGGCTCTAACTATGTTAGACACATATACCTATTTACAGATATGTATCTTGGATACTTGAAACGTACAAATGGAAACGTCTCACATCGCGAATAACGTTTAGCATGTTGAACGTTCCAAATACATAGTAGGTATGCGGTAATGAAGAGCGGTGATGTGTTAACACGCCGCATTACCGCGCCGCCGCTGCCACAGTATTACAATATTGCGGCTTACAGTAGCACAACGAATGTACTTACGCAGAGCAACGGAAGGTTACTTGCGGGGCAGTGTGCGGCGGGGCACAGCCTGCCAAACTCCGCGAGTTTGCCTACAGGCTAGTATGGGCTTGTACCTACGCCGGTGGCGCATCGTGCGACATCAATGGCGTTGCGCTACTGTAAGCCATATCGAAATACTGTGCCGCTGCTAACGTGCGCGCGTGCGGGGGGAGGAGAGACTGGGCGATTACATCTCCATTAGGGGATGCAGTACCGGTTCCATCTCAAGAACCGGGACTGGATTTTCGGTACTGTACTTGGAACCGGGATTTACCGGGAATTTCGGTACTTTCGGTACTTGCTTAAATGTTGCTATTAATTTATTGTGTAAAGGGCACGAGTGCATGCAGTGAGCATATAATTAAGTAAACTGTAGAAAATGGGCTCATTAGAAATGGTTTTATTTTTTTTTCTATTCTGTGTCTTTTATTGACATTAATCATTAAAACACAATGAGTATCATTAAACATACAATTTTTGAAATCAAAATAGTAACAAATAATCAAATAGAACTAAATTCGAGTTACGTTTTGAATTAGAATAGTCTTTGTTCCTTCCACTATAAACTATAATCTCACTAAACATATTGAGCAAAGCAAAAATGAAACGCTTCTTCGAGATGAAAATATTAGAAAATATTAAAAATCAACAAAATTAGAGGTATCTACACACGGTAGCATCTAAAGCTATACAAAAGCAGTATACACGGGCCTCACGTATTTTGAAACGCACAGGCATCGCGGCCAGTTTATACTGGTTTTATATAGCTTGATGTGGCGCCGTGTGTATATTTCCAAGTTACAAATAATATTATAATTACAAACGTTATTATTATAAAAATAAAAAGTTTAAAAAACTAAAAATCGACCTCAAAACGAAATTCACCCAAAAGTATGAAATAATATTATTAAACTTTAATACACGATATTAACCAACAATAACGAAATCAAAGGTAAGTACGAATTAAATGAGCACACAGTTACTTACGGTCCAAATGTTTTAGATTTAATTGTTTGCTGACACTGACCTCAAAAAAAATTTTAGGCCCCTAATTTAGTTCTTACCCACCTTTATTTCGTTATTGTTGGTTAATATCGTGTATTTAAGTTTAATAATATTATTTCATACTTTTGAGTGTATTTCGTTTTGAAGTCGATTATTAGTTTTTTAAACTTTTATTTTTATTTCCTTTATTATATGTAATAGTGCTATCTATCTAACAACGTTAAACCCAATCACCTACTCGCCAATAGTAATAATAGTCATAATGCATGTTTCATCAAAATATACACAGACTTCTATCATCATCTCAGCAGCATGAAAGTTAAGGAGTTAAATCTTCCATCATCAGCTCATCTGAATAACCTGAAACAATACAACTATCGGTCTATGCGTACCTACGTATAATATTTCAAGAATTATCTTCCAACTCCAAACGATTAGGGAGTTGTACCATCCGTAATCACCTCATAAACATAAGATGATGACTAAAAGACGCTAATACTTTACCAGCTTTAGAAAACATGAATCACGTATTACGTGCCTATAAAATTTGAGGGTTTTCCCTTGATTTCCCTGGGATCCCATCATCAGATCCCAACTTGGTGACAATGGGACCCCCTCGGAAGTATACTCTTTCGAATAAAAAAGGAATTTTGAAAATCGGTTCACATTCTGCGGAGATATCGCGTAACAAACATACAAAAAAAAGCATACAGTCGAATTGAGAACCTCCTCCTTTTTGGAGTCTGTTGAAAAGTAGTTGCGGTAAATACAATTTAAAACTCAACTTTTGGAATAACTGATAAATAAACTCATCATTTACATTTAAGAATAGCTTTTCTATCTCGGTAATAAGTTCTAAGGAAACTTATAGCATTAACGCTTCTGTCACAAAACGATGTTCTGAGCTTATTACAAAATATACATTATTAATTAAAAATAATACTTAAATTTTAAATAAATGTTGGTGTGACTGTAAATGATGCAAGTAAAATTGTGTTACTTTATAACATTGTATAAAAAGGAGGTTTTTTTATTTGATTTTATCGTATATTGAAAGACAGATAGTGAGAAAATGATATGCACGTATGAAGTACCGAAAGTATCGAAAGAACCGGGATTCGTTCGCTCAAAACCCGGTACCGGGTTGTTTTAAAAATCCCGGGATTTCCCGGTATTTTCGAGACCGAGATTTCCCGGGAGCATGCCCTAATCTCCATCAATATTGCCTTGGGTGGCCTTTGCAAACTGTTTAAAAATAGGTACATCATGTATGGAGTACTGCTCACACTTAGGGGATGGATCAGCTGGATACCTTAGATGCCATCGATCGACGCGCCCAGAGACTCATTGGCGACGACGAGCTAGTCAAAAAAAAGCTCCAAGGCCTTGAGTATCGCCGCAAAATTGTCTGTCTCTCTATAGAAAAAATCACTTTAAGTTTCCCTCATTTTTCCAAATTTTTCATTCCCTAACAATCTTATTCGAACTATTACGAACATTTTAAAAAACCGGCCAAGTGCGAGTCGGACTCGCGCAAAGTAGGGTTGCGTAGTCTTTTCAAAAAATAAATGTATGTTTTTTAAAAAGAAAGTTTTATATTTAGTTGGTGATGGAACATTTTGTATGGAAAATCTATCAACTTTTTACAAATCCAACTGCACACCTTAAGGGTTAACTGGAGGGACGAAATCCCATACAAACGTACTTTCGTTTTAATTTCGAAACCATAAAACTCATCGTATTCAAATTTTTTACAAGCATTAAGATGATAAATATCTAGATCTGTAATTAGTTTTGGTTCGAAAATAATAAACAAAAAAAAAGTTACTTATATTACTCGATTTCGTCGATAAAAAGGGCAATTTTTTTAAGTTGCTATAACTTTTTTTTTGTTTATTATTTTCAAACCAAAACTAATTACAGATCTAGATATTTATCATCTTAATGCTTGTAAAAAATTTGAATACGATGAGTTTTATGGTTTCGAAATTAAAACGAAAGTACGTTTGTATGGGATTTCGTCCCTCCAGTTAACCCTTAAGTTAGTCGACAATTACTCCTAATCTAAGAAAGCCTACTAAGCCGTGATATTTTTCATTTTAAATTTTTTTTAAGTCCCACTATTTATTTTTTCTTAATTCCTAAAATAGCATTTTAGCTGACAGGGAACTTGACGGGGACACTAGACTCTTACAAAAAAAAAACTTTAAAGCTTAATACTTGGAAAAACCTATCCCTGATCCGAAAAATAGTTTTTTGCGAACCCTCATCAGTTTTGAAAGACCTATTCAACGATAGCCCACATGATAAGGTACGTCAAAGAAAAAAAAATTCGAGCGAGACCTACAGTACTCGCATATGATGTGTAACATGTGACAAAATACTTTAGGTTAGTTAGATTTGATGACGATATTGTACCTGGGTGGCGGATCTGACAGTAACGAAAAAAACCGACCAAGTGCGAGTCGGACTCTCGTAAAGTAGAATTCCGCGCTTTCGCGACTTCCTGTTACACATTTCCGTCCCATGTTACACATTTCCGTCCCATTTCACGAAATCACTCCCACAAATTGCAGGAAAGCGAGAGCAAAGATGTTACACATCAAAAAAACACCCCTCCTTAATGTAGGGGAGGTACCTTAATTGTTTTTTTAAGATTTTATTGTAACACTTTGTCAGCGTGATTAATATGTATACATATGCCAAATTACAGCTTTCTAGTAATTATAATCTCTGAGCTAAGATACGGACAGACAGACAAACACGGCAATACTATAAGGGTTCCATGTTAACTTCGAAACACTAAAAAGGCTACTTACTACTAGTTATTTTCATGAATTCGATGATCAATACTTTCCAAAGATCTCGTCGAAACTGTAGCCTGGGATAGAGTTTATATATTAGTACTAACATACAGTATGGACACTCCCTGCCGCTCTCTAGATTGCGACCTCACTCCCTCGTCACCCAGATTGATACAGATTGGTTACAGTTTGGTTGTCGAACCGAACGTATAGGATTTCGCCGCCATTTTGATTGTTCCGTCTATCCTTTTTTGAAAAGTCATTTCTGGCCCGTTGTATGAAGTGTCCAGGGTGTGCCTGGGATCAATAGTTTTTGACATATTATAGTCAATTTAGATAAGGTACGAAATGTTCTGTAAGACACGTAGAAACCAGCGTTGTAAAATTAAATGTCTATCTTTACAGTTAGCTTACGAATAGCTAGGCTAAGCGCGAAGTGGCGGTGTATAAACAAGGGCGCAACCTTCCTGCCGGCACCTGTGAGCCGTGTTTGCGCCCCCACTTACAGGGTAGGCTACAATGGGTGCGCAAACGCGTGTGTTTGCCCGCACCGGCGCACAGGCGGGAAATATTAATCTGGCGGGAGCTTTGAACTTCGAACGCATTGATTTGTTCTATCTACTGTGCTTTATTTATTGAGATTTGTGTAATTGGTAAAACAAATGGCTTGAGGATTTCAAGTGATGCTATTGGACGGTCTTCGTATTGTTTAGGTATAAAGGTTACTAAAATATAGTTTAAAAAAACTAAAAAAACACGCTTTTAAAGCACATCAAACTAAAATGTTAAAAATAATTCTTAATATAAGCTTATACAACAATGAACGAAAAATACTAGTATTATTGTGAAAAAAGCTTGGGTGCTTTGTGCCATATTTTTCGTATATCGAGCAACCCACGCTTTTTTCACAATAATACTAGTATTTTACTTTCATTATTGTTTTCAGCTTATATGTTTTAAGAATTATTTTTTTCTTTTTAGTTTGATGTGCTTTGAAAGCGTGTTTTTTAGTGTTTTTAAACTATATTTATTTTTAGTTTAAAATCTAAAAAATAAATATAGTTTAAAAAAACTAAAAAACACGCTTTTAAAGCACATCGATATAAAGTTCAGGATGATGAGATAAACTTACGAAATTATGTATATATGTCCATATAATGTGGGTCAAAATCGAGTGCAAAGGAGTCGGTTACAAACATACTTACATCAGGTGAAGCTAATATAAGCGTGTTAAAAAAATGAGTTCTTTGTTACCGATTTGCGGGACACGTTATTGGAATGTAATTAGTTATTTATAACCTAAAAATTTTCGTTACGTACTTATATTCTTACATTTCTGTTTGTGTACCTTCCGATTGTAAATAAAATAAAAAAATGAACGCGTTGAAGTATATTTAACGCAATTTACTTGCTACGAACGCTACGCTCTCAGAAACTTCAATCAACAAATCATCATCATCATCATTATATCAGCCTAAAGACGTCCACTTCTGGACAAGGGCCTCCTCCAAGGATTTCCACAACGACCGGTCCTGGGCTGCCCGCATCCAACGAATCATTACATTTTAATATTTTTCGTAATCCTTCCATGAGTCATACATTAAATTTTTTATTAATCATTTATTTTAGACATAGGTAGTCCATATTTAGGTTAATATATTACAAAAATCTTAAAATTAATATTAGTATACAAATTAAAAATGAATTAAATTACGGATTTACAAGATTAAATTAAATTAAATATATTAAAATTAAATAAACACTATTTAAATTTTAAAATTACTACGCTAGCACCCCAACTAACACAAATGGGTTGCACAAGAGCTTCATAGCGTATCCTATTACATCTTATGGCTGTAACCTGTTAGTTCCTTATCGCCACCGCTTATGCCTCTAGGGGGGCGCCAAATTTTGGCAGCCTACAGTTCTAGAGGACTTGTTTAACAGTGATTATAAAGTGCTTGAATAGCGAAAATTACGGATGAAAGCTGCACGGGGGTAACATTGGCTGCATAATTGAACGAATATGATTCTAAATCATTCTCTCGATCAAAATTATTCTTTTTATGCGGTTAGCAAACAAATCAACTATTTAGACCAGTGATTGTGGGGTTCGTTCAACAACACTGATGTGAATTCTATAAATTAACTTGAAGTTATAATGGCTGTGCAGTGTCTCGTGAGAACAAATAAAATGGCGAAAATAATATAAATATATTGATGTGATACGTGGCTTGCTCGGATGAAAAACATCGGCAAATTTAATTTACTGTGATACATTTATGGTGTTGGTAGGTAAAATACCGTATTGTGGTGAAATAAATATGAATACAGTTGAGCCCAAATTTTTGACTGAGTTTTGGTAAAATTAAAAACTATTTCTGTTTATTTGTTAAAAAGTAATATAACCATTATGTGCAAAGTGTCTCGAGTCCATCAAGACGAAGTATTTAACAAAATATAAAAGAAAAAGTACAGAATTGATTTAATAAAATGGCGTATTTGCTGTTGTAGTCTTAAGTTCTAATGTTTGCCACTATACACTCCTTTTGAAGAATATAGTGTTAAAATTCACCTTTTTAAAACTCTTGGTTCCAAGTTTGCTGTTAAATTCACTGTTATGGAACCTCAGGCTTTATATTAACTCCAAAAGAGTGAATAATGGAACCTGGGGTAACAATTTGGTATGATTTGAACCTAAAAGCTGCATGGCATTATTCTATATGTCACATTTTAGGGTTCTGTATTAAATGATAGAAACCCTAGCTCATGCAGGTAAGGGGATTTTTTTACTCGGACTTATTTTCAATAGTGATAAATTGGTGACCAGATAAGTGTTACCAACCAACCCTGAAATGTTTTTTCTTAATAGAAAGCTTCTTTCTACCTGCAAAATTATAAAACACAGATTTTTTAAAATTTTCTTTTATTTTTATTTCCTATTGTAGAAAAGCCAATTATTTTAGTGAGTTAAAGCATACAATTTATATTTAAAAAAAAATTAAATATTCAGTAGTGACGTAACACATTTTTTTATGGGTATTTCAAATAAGTACATTTAATTTTAAAAACATAGTTTTCGGTTTTATGGGTTTTTTTTGGGATGGAGCTTTGTGACATTTTTCCTGTTATGTATTAGTGGCATCTGAAAACACACATACTTTATTATTCAGTTTACATAAATAAAAAAAACTTTTCAAAAAATAAAATAAAATCATGCGCGGGTAAATAATTTTACGCTAGGAGATACGCAAGGAGGCGTTAATTTGTTTTGAGTTAAACAAATGTGATACTGACTCTTAAAAATTTGTTAAAAAACTAAACATACTGATGTGTAATATCCAAAAATTAGTCTCAAAAATGTATTTGGAATACGGAACAGCCCTTGCATCTTTTGACAGCCGATTTGTTTTGTTTAATTTTAAAAAATGCGTGTTCTCTACGATTAGCTTTGCATTAGCGCCGTATTAAGGTGGGTGCACAACGGTCCAACGAATGGTTTTTTTTGGCCTTCATTCTTTCTGTCTGAATTAAATGGTTTGTATGAAAAGTCAAAATATTTTTTGTAAATTCAATATTTAACACTTTTAAAAGAGTACCATGTATAGGGTTATCAAGAATATAGTAGATGAAATAACACAGTAACTGATAATGTAATACATTTCGACTATCTATAGGTAAATTTTATATTTTAAAAATATACATAAGTGGGACAAATTTTAATTACTGTATTATACGTTATAATGTTTGTTTCCTCCATCAAATTCGTCGCTGTAATTAGATCCTAAAAATACAGGTATGGAACCCTCATGTCCTATAGCGGCATTTCTTAATGACTTTTCCATGGTACCTAGTTGAAATTCTGAAATTATGAATAAAAATACTACGATAGGTACATTTTATTGTGTAAACTTGATATTGATATATAAATTAAATCATAAATAACACAATTTGACCGTGATTCGTATTATTTTTTAATAATTTTTGCGCATCATCAGTTTTGAAAGCTTTGCAACCTTTTTAGTGGTTCTACAAAAGGGATTTATATGAGCCGAAGACCCGATTTTACCTATTATGCAGACTAAATACTATAAGAAGTATAAGAGTTATAACTTTCTATCTAATGCTGCACTTCGTGGTATAATATTCTACACGAAACAGTCATACGACTTATAGTGCCCAAAGAGTGCTAGTTTTGACAACTGTGCAACCTTAGTATGGGTTGAAGGTGGTATACACTGAAATTACTTACAACAATCATAGAATAAAACTGATTCAAAACTGATTCATTGTATTCTCTGAAAATGATCAAATCTTTTGTATCTTATATGTTTGTTTTGACAACCGATATTTTTGCCTTAGCAACCGGTATTGTTGGTAAACAGAAATAAATAGTATCTCTCTTATTAAAAAAAAAAAAAGTTGGCAAAAATTACTATGGGTGACCGTCATGCGGCTGAAAGCAGTATAGGAGATATAATTCTAAATATTATGCAGTTAATGGTGCCATAACGTTCCACAAACAGGTCTTAGGTTCCCGCTGCAGTTTAAAGTTCTAATTTTCACTGTTATAGAATCAGGGGTTAATTCTAGACCCCTCATGCTACTCTTAAAGACCTTAGAGCTGCAAGGGAAGCTGCAAATTTCACTTATGTGATAGTTGGGACCCGTATGGGTAGATTCCCAGTGCTTAAGGAAGGGATTGTCCAACTTGTCTCGCATGATTTTAAGAAAACTGTTGGCGCTGCCACTCACGCGACTCAATACAATAGAAGGAATCAGTACCTACATTAAAGTATTTCCTTTATTTTTTTGTGAAAAAGTTGAAAATTAAGTTGTTTTATGTACGTTTATCCGACGCTTACGGCGTAGGAAAAAATCTTGAGGAAACCTGCACACGCCTGCGAAGAAACTCGAAAGTTCTGTATGAGTCGAGCAACCCGCACTGTGCCCGCGTGGTCTACTAAGATCCGATCGCCCTAATCAAAGTATATGTATTAGCATGTATTAGTAATAACACTGATTCAAGGTTGGCTCGAGCTCCTAGGTTAGGACGTACATGGGCTGATCCGATGATGATTATGAACAGGTTCATCGTACATTTATGTTCAAATCAGTGTTTTTTTTAATCAGTGCCGTTGTCAGTCAACATGTCTTTTTTAGCGTTCTGTATCAGGTAACCTATCTAAGCCTACGCTGTCTTTTTGTCTGTTTGTCTGCCCGACCTATGAAAGAATGGCTGACATTTTCACAGACTTTGTGTTATTATAGTGGATTTACTTACAAAAAATAATATAAAAAGTAAACACTAAAGAGGTTCCCATACAAGAAACGTGTTTTAGAAAGTTTTTTTGGTTTTTGCTGTATTGTAAAAACATTATATTATATTAAATACAAGCGTCAAACTTGGTGTGATTACAGTACTAGTCCTAAAGTAAAAAACCAGCCAACTGTGAGTCGTGCTTGCGCTAATAATCCCGAATTGACTATAAAAAAACATTTATTTGTCTCTCTTGATATCTTTTAAAAAAAATGAATATACATATAACTATTATTGCTAAACTCGTGCGGAGAGGTGTGATGGTACGGAATCCTCGTTGCGCGTTGTTTTTATTGGTTCGCTTTCTTCTAATGTTTCATCATCATCATATCAGCCGAAGGACGTCCTCTACTGGACGAAGACCTCTCCCAAGGATTTCCACGACGACCGGTTCTCTGTTTGTTCAGTCCAATTTTTGTTCCAAGTGTCTATAGTGATTCCTAAAACATGGCTACGGAACTTTAAATATAAATGTTTGTTTTAGACTTCTCCAAATAATAGAGAATGTACAACGGTTTTCAGTTGCATGAAAGAAAATTTGTTTATGTTCTGTGCCACTAAATGGTGTAACATGGCAAGTTTAAAAAGGCAAGTCGTCAAGCAAGCAAAGCTTATTTTTTCAAAGTAAATATCAATATAGAATACAATTTGATATAAAGAAAATGACAAGTTACACCATGTAGTAGCACAGTACATAACTATTTTTTTATAAGTGTTGCGCTTCTCACTAAAGTCGGGTGTAATGACTCACGTCGCGTATGAAATGAAAGTTCAGAACTTCAGGTGAAACTGATAACTGTATAATATCGTAAAACACAAAATATAACACGGAAAATACAAGTAGGTACAGAAATTCGGTATGCTAAGTTAATCCCTAGGAGAACGTCCGATCTATATCGTGGCTGAGAGTTGACTCCTTTTTGTGTGTCTCGTAACATTCAATAACGGCTAGTTACCGGAGATCGGGGGTGCTCCTAACGGTACTAAGATACAATGAAATATTAAGAATATTCGTGGGAAAACAGAGGTACAGTACAGCAATAACAAACAGGGATACAATACATAATAAAACTATAAACATTTAGCTAGACTCTAATAAACGACGGCGTGTCTTTTGCACAAATTACGTTCCCATAGCGACGTCGGGTAACATTATGTTGTCCTTATGTAGACCGTAATAACAGTTAGACCCGTGAGCAATTAGAAATCCCTTACAATGTGCAAGACCGCCGAAACGTAACCAGGATGTACCTCAATAAACTTTAGTTACATAAAGTCATATAAAAATATAAAATGTCCGTGTTTACGGCTTCAAAATCCAAGAACTGTTATTAGTTGTGTCTCGACAAAAAAATAAAACTTTTTAGGGTTCCGTGGGACCAGGAAATATGGTCGCCACATAAGCAACTGAAAACCGTCGCACATTCTCTTTTATCTACTAATATTTGGAGAAGTCAAAATTAAAAATTTCTATTAGAAGTTCCGTAGCTGCGATTTAGGAACCGCTATAGAACTTGGTACCAAACCCATTTACATCGCTGTATTTTTTTTAATATCGAACTTGGCTCCATATCACATTTAAGTTTTATTTGGATTATAATATCTCCAGCCGCTTTCTTAAAATTTTCGTAACTTGATTTTTAGGGTTGCCACTAAAATCACTTATCTTATCATTTTTTAATCAAAAGTCAATATCGACTTGAAAGTCTCAATTACCTTCACGTGCATTGGCGTGAATCGCCAAATAATAATGTGTCATCTCATCTCAATATAACCGTTTATTACTCAATTTCGACTAAAAGTCTCAATTACCTTCGCATGCATTGGCGTGAATCGCCAAATAATAATGTGTCATCTCATCTCAATATAACCGTTTATTACTCAATTTCGCTTAAAGTCTCAATTACCTTTGCGTGCATTGGCGTCAATCGCCTAATAATAATGTGTCATCTCATCTCATCTCAATATAACCGTTTATTACTCAATTTCGCTTAAAGTCTCAATTACCTTTGCGTGCATTGGCGTCAATCGCCTAATAATAATGTGTCATCTCATCTCATCTCAATATAACCGTTTATTACTCAATTTCGCTTAAAGTCTCAATTACCTTTGCGTGCATTGGCGTCAATCGCCTAATAATAATGTGTCATCTCATCTCATCTCAATATAACCGTTTATTACTCAATTTCGCTTAAAGTCTCAATTACCTTTGCGTGCATTGGCGTCAATCGCCTAATAATAATGTGTCATCTCATATGAGTATAACCGTTTATTACTTAATTTGGACTAAAAGTCTCAATTACCTTCGCGTGCATTGGCGTGAATCGCCAAATAATTATGTGTCATCTTATCTCAAGCGTGGTCGACTAAGGCCCGATCGCCCTAATTTAGGATAGGTTCGAGCCCCTCGGTGGGGACGTATATATGAGCTGTGATGATTACTCAATTTCGACTGAAAGTCTCAATTACCTTCGCGTGCGATGGCGTGAATCGCCAAATAATAATGTATCATCTCATCTTAATATCACCTTTATTAATCAATGGCAACTGAAAGTTTCAACGTCGCGTGTTGGCGTGAATTGACAAATAATTTAGTAATACATCATTTCATCTCAATATCACAGTTATTCGACTTCCTTTTACACTATTTAGACATTTGGATTTCAAGCCTGTGTAACGTCTGGAGATATTAAAATAATATTTCCCAAAATTAAATTAAATCCAAATCTTTTTTTTTTATCCACAACTGGTAAGCCCTTGGCATCATCTCACCTGATGGCAAGTGACGACGATGCCGAAGATGGAAGTGGGCTCAAGATTCCCCAACGCAATGGAGAACTGGCTATCTTATCTTCAAGTCAATGTCAATGTCAATGCCGGAACACATCAATGACTGAAAGTCACAATTAACTTCGCGTGTTGGCGTGAATCGCGGATAATTTAATAATATTATTATCAACCTCACCGTTTCCACCTTGTTTGTTTGCCATAAACGGCGCAGGCCGGATCCGTGTCCGGGGAGTTCCGCCCGGAGCCACGGAGATAAGCGGCGATACGCGCCCCTGCCCTGCCGCAGCGCATGGGAATGTTTGCGCAGGCGCATTGCCAAGCCCAAGCCACAACACGGAAATAAAGAATAAAAAGCTTGCGTTATGGTTTTAGACAGTATATAAGGTCTAACAATATTAGCTGAAACTATTTTAACTGGTGCTTCTACCCATGAAACTGAACAACTTTCCCCATGGAACCCGTATTCAAATCTCAAAAAAAAATTTGAACTTCCCATACTGATCGAGTTCGTATGGGAGAGCCAAATTTCTTTTTGCGATTTGACTATGGGTTCCATGGGGAAATTAGTTCAGCTTCATGGGTAGAAGCACCAGTTAAAATAGTTTCATCTAATTTTGTTACACCTTATATAGTGCAAATCATTTAAATTGATGGCAAAATATAGAAGGATAGGTTAGTGCAGGAGAAACTTTTAACAGCCTTCAATAACACCTTAATAACTTAAGTTCACTTTCATTACTTCAGTTATACCTTGGAATTCTTATTTTGTGTATGTCATCATATCAGCTCATATACGTCCCCACCGAGGGGCTCGAGCCAACCCTGAATTAGGACGAACGCGCCTTAGTCGACCACGCGGGCCAAGTGGGGGTTGGTTGACTTCACACATAACCTGCGAGTTTCTCCGCAGGCGTCGTGGGCAGGTTTCCTTCACCGTAAGAGCATCGGATAAACATACATATGAAATCTAAATTCGAAATCATATTGGGACGTAGCAAGATTCGAACCACAACCTGCCGGACAGAAGGCGGCGGCCCTAGCCGTTACGCCACCGACGCTGCAAATTTTGTGTATGTAGATTTCTGTTTTAGGTGTTTTATTTTAGGTATTTCAGGCGTTTTATTTTAAGTATTTTAGTTTAGGTGTTTTAGATATTGTAATTAGTGTTGTATGTATGTAAGTATAAATGCTTTATTGCACATTATTGCGGAGAAACTCGCAGGTTGTGTGTGAAGTCCACCAACCCGCACTGGGCCCGCGTGGTCGACTAAGGCCCGATCGCCCTAATTCAGGGTAGGCTCGAGCACCTCGGTGGGGACGTATATGAGCTGATATGATGATGATGATGATTAATATTTTTGTGATATTATTTTTAAAACTGATTAATTTCTTTATAGTTGTAAGTAAGTCATATCAGCCACAAATCGTCCACTGCTGGACAAAGGCCTCCCCCAAGGACTTCCACGACGACCGGTCCTGCGCTGCCCGCATCCATCGCCCGCCATGTAAGTAAGTACCCACCACTAATAGATAAAGAATAGATATCTTTAAGAGTAAACTATTAAGTCGTTTATTAACATCTAAATAAAAGTTGCATATATTAAGGCTAATGTTTTGAAATTTTAAACTTTTGAAATCCTTGTTTTCTTCATTCTGATATTATTCAAGCTATAGATAGAGCTTATCATTCTGCAAATTCACTTTCAAGTTTACATTTTATACTATCGCAGCTGCTTTTAAATAATGTTATTATCTATGTGACCTTAACATAAAGTCAATATCTTAGTGTCCCCCATTCCTTACTTTGAATCTTTTATGTAGACATTTAAAAATTTAAATAACTTAACACCACTGAAAGTATTAATTACAGTTTGTGATATTAAAAAATTCATCACAAGAAGATGCTTGAGGGTAGTGACTAGGGTTGCCAAATTTATAGGCCAGATATAGGTACTTAGTATGTTCGATCCCAGTGCCCCCTAAAAATATAGTAGCGCGGAGAAAATAATTATTTGTTTTTTTTTTCTTTTTTGACCTCTAATTTTGCACTTCCGTTTACAAATCATTCCATTTTAAACAATGAAAAGGTTGAGCCAGTTTTGGGCACAAAGATGCAGACACGATAGAAAAGAGAGAGTTAGTGTCAAAAACACCGATGTTCGGGAAGATAAAAACTCTTAAATGATAGAAGAAATATATAAATCTGCTAAAAATAGCACAAAATATTTTTAGCACTGAAATAAAGCATAATAACAAGAAAAAAAGTGTGTGGTTTTATGAAACCACGGTAAAAGTGAAACTTTACAGAGGACGAAACGATCATGGCTGCTCTCGCTACGGTACAGAGGACGAAATGATCATACCGTCAGACGAAAGCAACCGTCACGCGACATACAACACTCAGACGAAAAAATTTGAGACGATGTAATAAAAGTTCACTTTAAAAAAGTAAGTGTGTGGTTTTATGAAACCACAGTAAAAGTGAAACTTTACAGAGGACGAAACGATCATGGCTGCTCTCGCTACAGTACAGAGGACGAAACGATCATACCGTCAGACGAAAGCGACCGTCACGCGACATGCACCACACAGACGATATAATAAAAGTTTCACTTTAAAAAACATTTTGATTACGTACTTTTTTTTCCACTTCGACCTAATATAATGGACCGGCCCTATTCATACTTAAATCTCATAAAAATATCCGCCAAATACAACTACACTCACCCCGCAACAGAGATAGAAAGACGTACTCGGAATATAGTACGAATAAGATAACAAATTTCACTCTCTTTGAACTTCAACCGATTTGGGGAATACGTTATTTATTCGTATGGCTTTCCAAGTCGCTTTTCTAAAAACAGAATAATAATAATAATGAAAATTACAGTATCATATCTAAATTTTTCACCCATTGGGCTGTGTCTTTATTAAGGGTTAAAAGATCCAGGAGAACACCAGTGTACTTCCGTGTATGATATGGTGAATGGACTGCACAGGTGCACCGACCGCAGTCACATCTGAACATGTACTCCCACATCGTCCGTGCTCAGTTCGGAGTCTGTTCAACTGGCACAATTTGGTGAATACTGATTGACTAAGACGAAATAATTGAACTCGCTCGTTCTGTAGGCATCAAAACCGTTGTTCGCGTAGACCGGTCCATAGCTGTTTTAATGGTCGAAGGTCTAGATGGTGTTTAACTGTATCGTCTCTGGAGCACCAATAGTAAACTTACCTGCCACTTAGTTGTTTGATAATTTCTACTATTTCGTAGCTAATTGATTCTCGCTCTCACAAATTTGCTCATGAAAATACAATGTTTCACTCGACTAAGTCGACATACTTTGAGATATTTAAATACAAGTAAATTTATCGAGTAAGAATATCAAAAACTCCCCCTTTTTGACATTTTTACTCGATAAACCTTTTTTTTTCAATTTTTATTTTACTCTTAAGATTGCATGAGTTCATGCAGCTGTTTGACCCTACATTGGGTATGTTTAAAGTGATTTTTGAGTATTTGGGCTTATTTTTTCAGGTCACCCAAAGGGTAATGGACCATGCTATGCTCGGAGTTTCTTTGCGTGATCGAATCAGAAACGAGGAGATCCGCAGGAGAACCAAAGTAACCGACATAGCTCACAGAATCGCTAAACTAAAGTGGCAGTGGGCAGGGCACATAGCTCGTAGAACAGATGGCCGTTGGAGTAGTAAAGTTCCCGAGTGGCGACCGGTCACCGGAAAATGTAGCGTAGGCAGGCCTCCCACGCGGTGGACCGACGACCTGGTGAAGATCGCGGGAAGCCGATGGATGCGGGCAGCGCAGGACTGGTCGTTGTGGAAATCATTGGGGGAAGCCTTTGTCCAGAAGTGGACGTTTTTCGGCTGATATGATGATTATGGGCTTATTTTAAAGTTTTTTTTATAACAGTTTAACCAAAAATTCGACAACTCAGATTCTTTTTAACCAAAAAATAAAAACAAACTGAAAAAAAAATTTAATAATACCATTTACAATTTAATAGAAACCCCATTAATTTATACCCAATAAATACAAGTTTTGTGTAATTTATGTACTGTATATTTTAAAAAAACTTGGAAATTTAGCTTTACATAATTACCCTATTTATGATAGATTTGTTTAGAATTGGACCCCTTTGTTTTAATTTGAAACTAAAAGTCAAGTTTTCCTTATTTTTATGAATTAATGCAAATTTATTAATAAAAAAATTAAATCATTTGTTTTGCTAAGAAGGTTTGCTAAAATGAATACGAAATAGAAGTAGGACCTATAATATAGTAGAGTATGTTATATGGTAGGGTTGGCACTCGCCTCCCCTGCCCGGTGAAGTTGTAAAGGCCACCACGGCCAACAACAAGCTGGTCCTTTAGAAATAAAAAATGACATGCAAATAGCCTTTATCCTGGTTCGTCTGGTTCATATACCAGTATTTCAGGAGGACAGAGCATTTAGCAGGCATACCCGCGGTTTTCCTCTCATAAAAAAAAACCTTATCTTGGTGGAGCTTCTTCTTCGTCTTAGCGAGTCGATCTTTTGGCTTAATTTTTTTTTATAGACCAATACCAAAGTATATTTATTAGTAACTAGCTGTAACGTTTCTATGACATTTCGAGGGTGCGCAGTGCGCGAGCCGCAAGTGGCTCGCGAGCGTGGTAAAAAGTAGCCTATGTCTTAATCTAGGTCCTAATCTGTGTACTTAACAAATTTCAGCCAAATCCGTTCTGTAGTTTTTGCGGGAAAGCGTAACAGACAGACAGAGTTACTTTCGCATTTATAATATTAATATTAATATATTATAATATTATATTAGTAGGGATTAGTAGGGATAACATACAGTATGGACACTCCCTGCCGCTCTCTAAATAGGGGATCGGACTGCTAGTCATTTGAGTTACTTTTTTTGACCTGTCAAAAACGAAATTTTGTTCTAAAAATGTTTGAAATACCCACAACAAGTGACGTCATAGATTCTAAGCGTCATTGACGAACTTATTTTGTGAATTTGATCAATTAAAAATGGAAGAAATGATGGAAAACCAAAAGAAATAAGGTTTTTTGAAACTTCAAGAGGAGAGCAATTTAGGATATCATATTTCAGATTTTATTTTTGATGCAGTCCGATCCCCTATTACGACCTCACCCCCTAGTCATCTAGATTGATACAGATTGGCCGCCATTTTGTTTGTTCCGTCATTCCTTTTTTGTAATGTAATTTCTGGCCCGTTGTATGAAGTGTCCAGGGTGTGCCAATACTCTGCCACCCGGACTGCATTATCCGCCGCATTGCTCAATGGAGCTGCAACGTCTTTAAAGTCTACAGATCACCAAAAATACTGAACAAAATTATTATTAGTGTTTAATTTGGTAAAAATTAAGATTAAATTTAGATAACCATAACGGAGTACTACACAATAGGCGAGAGCGAATAGGCATTATTTGAGTTTGCGTGTACACATCCTTGACTATATCGTCACTTTCCATCAGATGACTTTGCAGTCACACACCCAAATTTTAAATTAAAAAATGATACTTACCAATATTATATTTTTAGCAATCTAAATGTAACCTACAACTCCTGTTATATTATTAAAGGATTACCCTTTTGATTATATTTACTCTCTAGATATAGCGCGGCGGCGTAGATGCGTCGAAAAAATACCGGAGAACTGTTCTCCGGTAATCCACACACACTGAGACAAATTGTATGACAGAAGGGGTTGTAAGACAGTGAATGTCATACACACAGGCTTAAAAAGCTGGCCTGTTTTTATCGCAGTGATGTATTGTAAATTAAAGAAATACTTATTGGCAGTTTGTCTAGCTGAATAATTATACATATTGAAATAGCAAAACAGGTATGAGACCCGTTAACTGTCGATTTTACTGAACAACTTTTTCCAAGTAACCTATATTTTTTTGTTTTTTTTGTTTGCCCTTTTCAGGGCAGGCTAAGGCTAATTGGCCATACAACCTTGCCTTTAGTAGTATTAGTTTAGTTTACGTCTTCAGTAATTTTTCTTTTACAGTTTTTAGTATTTTTCAGTACCATTGTAATGTTTTTCACTAGCACTATATAACTAACTTAATAAACTCACTCCCGCAAAAGATTTTACTGAAGCTTTGGCGGACTTCTTGTGGGAACTTGAAACACAGCATACACACTTTTATTGCATAATCCTACACAACTACTTTACTGTACTTTGCTGATTAATGCACTATAGTATACATCAAAAACCACGAAATGTAATTTTTCGTATAATAAAGGAAAAATGACAAACTGAACGCTACCTACCAATTCCCGCCAAAAGTCCAAGTAACCTATTGTCAACTCTCAAAATTTTGATCTCTTCGTCGTCCAAAATTAATCAATTGCTATTGATATAGGTTAAGACTAATTTTCTCACCAACTAGGTTAAAGGTCTCATACGAAATCAATGACAATGTTATGAAAATGTTGACTGTAATATTCATAATTTTAAAATCAAGATCAAAATCAAATCAAGACTTGGCCGGTTTTTTTAGAACGATTTCATTCAAAATGCCGGCACTTTTTAAAAGCTGACACTATTTCTACTTGGTGTACCTACCTAAATAAATTCTTTGTAATTAGGTAGATCGAGTTATACGAAGAATCCAAAAAAAAAAATTGTGAGCTGACCAGGAGTCTCATGGGGAAAAATGTTCAGTTAGATCCTAAACCTATTTTGTTGCACCCTTTATAGCGAAGGTAAGTAGGCATACTAATAATTTAACTCTTAATTTTGCCAGTAAGTAGATATATCTCGACTTATGAACTTTAGCTCACTGTAACATAACAAAAAAACCGACAGATGTGAAGCGCCGCGTGCGCCGATAGTAAATTAATAAATAACAAACAACCACAGATAAGGCAAGTAGTTTATTATTTTAGTAGTAGTCGCTAAGGATCGGTGGCGGGTGGATCAAGTGTCGCTTTTGTACAGAGGAGCCGCTGTGACCCTACGCCCTGCTAACGCTGCATCACGCACCAGTGGTAGGGAGGGACTGAAAATATTCGAGGACTTAGCAAACAATGTAGGAACTTAATATAGGTCTTTACTTACGATATTAACGTTTTTACAACGTTTAATTTAGCTTGCCGTGTTAGTCAGTTTGTCTGTTAGTTTAGGACAAATCTTGGAAGCTACATTAGAACCTTTTCCCGGTTTCCGATTGAGCTGAAATTTTGCATATACGTTAAGTTTGTGGAACAATGCATGGTTGGTTAACTAAGTGACGTCATTCTAAATCTAATATGGTGGACTTCATTCGACGTTGTTTCAATCCATCTATTTCTTCTTTTATACGCATGCGCTGTCATCCATCTGACAACATCATTTCTAAAATAAATATCCGATCCACCAACATTGTCAACACATTACATTGTTTTTTAAAATACTTAATTATTTAATATTTCGATTCTCCATTTTGGGGCTTTTGATTTTACTTCATTATAAAATTTTGTAAGCACGAACAGGTATCTTTTAACCCACGCCCTTACCATACCTACCTGTCGTGCTACACAATATGTCATACTGACCGTAGGTATCTACAACCTGAAAATAAAATAAAACGTAAACCTTTGTTTACAAAAAGTAGTCAAGCGCGAGGAAGGGGTCCATATTCTTTAGAAAAAAATATTAATGTAGTAATATTTTAAAAAACAAAGTTATTTTACAAGTTGATAAAGAACATTTTGTATGGAAAATCTACGAACTTTACAAATACAACTGCACATCTTAAGTTGGTCGACTATCGCTCCTTAGCTGTGATAATTTTCCTTTAACTTAATTGTATACCTACTATTTCCAATATATTTTAGATACCTAATTTAGTTTACATGTAACTCTAACAAAAACCACCACTTTGAAACTTAATTGTTCATAATTTCTAAAAAAAAATTTCGCAAACCCTAGTTTTGAAAGACATAATCAACTAAAATAAAAAATAAAAACTCTACATTACACGTACATATACACATATGTAGGTCCCCTAATTTTTTTTAAAAAAAATATTCTTATGTCACAGATTTGTATAGGTTTTAGCTGTCTTTGAGTAAAAAGAGCGTCGGTGGCGAAAAGAGCGTCTTTGGCGTACACTCTAAGAAATTTCTAAACGCGGCGAAAAAAAAACTTTAACAGATGGGAGTCGTCTAAAGAACTTGAATCCAGCGACACAGCCAATTTAGACGCTTGCAGATCTAAGCGAGATACAAACGTTGTCACCTCGTATAAATTCTTCAAAATTAACTTTTAAACGCAGTGACAACAAACCTTTAACAGATGGGAGTCGTCTAAAGAACTTGAACCCAGCTACAAAGCAACACGCTTCCAAAACCCGGCGATTGTCGCCACGTCTACGGTGGTATGTCCCTATCACAAAGTGACTTTATCGCTGCGTTTAAGGTGATATGTCCCTTTCACAAAGGTACCTTGTCACTTTGTTTCAGGTGAAAAATGTCCCTATCACAAAAGTACCTTGTAGCTACGTCTACGCTGTAAGGGTTCCCAGTTTGACCACCGAACCCTAAAAAGAAATCTAAAATTTAATTTTATTAAATTTTTATTGTCAAGTTTAGAAAAGTAGACAATTTTGTCTCCATATGTGGTGTCTTTCATTGTACAACCTTCATTTAGTTGTTTTGTTGCCCTGTATAAAAACAATTAGTGATTATTATGGATGGTTAATTATTGAATAATTTCTGTTATTTGGGGTCATTTCAGCAATAAAGCATCCGCGATAAACGTAGATAGGTATTTGGCATGTGTCATTGGTTTATCTTCCAAGAATTTAAGTCAATAAATTTATTTTAGCTCGAGTGTAGTAAAGAAACATTTACAATAATAAAAACATACAGTTGTAAAATAAAAGTACCTAGGTTTTTATTCGCCTACGTGGCGTAATGGTTAAGTCCATTAGCTTCACATCAGGAGGTCGCGGGCTCGATTCTCGGAGGAGTCTAACTTTGAAAGACTCGGTTTGTGTGGTGGAAGGGCATTTTTAAGCCCACCTGGCTAACTACCACCATCTTATCTAAGTCTTGCCGTCAAACATATATGTTAAACCAAGATAAGTTAGCCAGTTTAATTGCCTTGTGGAATCTTGGTTGGCCCGCTTCCATCTTCGGCATCATAGTCACTTACCATCAGGTGCGATGATGCCAAGGGCTCATCAGTTATGAATAAAAACTGAAAAAAGTAATAAAAGTATTTTTCACTTCTCATGCTCGTAAAGTTGTTACTCATATAATGTCGAGAGAAGGCTACATAAAATGGTATTTCATCCTCTTGTGCATGAAGTAATTTCTTTTTAGGCAATTTATTACGCAATTAGGCCTTACAGCCACATATGCAATACACCTTTATTTAATAGATACGTTTTTTATGAGATTTAGGTTATATCTTAATTTAATTACTACGTATGTATTGCTATCTAAATACAAATTTAAGATTAATACAGGCGTGCATTTGCGTTTTTTGTTTGATCCTAAGATCTCACCGTAGTGACACGTCGTTGAAAATATTAAAAAAAATAAGAAAATTTCTGTGGCGGGAAACAAATTATTTATCAAACTAGCCAAATTTGTTGTACTGCGGTTCAATATACATTATTTCCTTGCAATCGAAGTATATAAAAAGCAGGAGTAAAACTCGAGCATAAAACCCATTTTACCCTCGACGTGACTATCCCTCGTCGTATCGGCGTACATGAACATCTCGGGTAGAATGGCTTAATTTATGCTCTTGTTGTACAATCTACTATTTAAAACCATCATACTAGATGGCGCTAGTTTCTTCATGTTTAAAAGGAACACCTTTCTTGTATGGAGACCTCCCTTATTTTTTCATTTTTTTTAATTTTTAGTATTTGTTGTTATAGCGGCAACAGTAATTCATCATGTGTGAAAATTTCAACTGTGTTCCTGAAATACAGCCTGGTGACAGACGGACTGCGAGGTCTTAGTAATAAGGTCCCGTGTTTACCCTTTGGGTAGGGAACCCTAAAAATTGGGTGATTTGTAAGATTATGTGATTGTTTATAATCCATTTAAAAAAAAATATTTTTCATCTCTTTAAAATCTCTAATGTGAATACCAGTTTTTTATACCTAAGTTACGTTAGTACTAATATATATACTGTGCCTAAGTATAACTGATGCTCGCTTGTGGTGGTAAATGATAAATAATTAATTATTCCATTTCGTTATCAACAATGACTTTTGTAAGTTATTTCGTCGTAGTTTGTACTTTCATCTCCCCGGTGGAGAGATACTCGTAGGTAATTATGTACTACTAGCTGTGTCCGCGACTTCGTCCGCGTGGAGGTTTTGAATTTTCCCACGGGAACTCTTGAATTTACGGGGATAAAAAGTACCCTAAGTGTATGTTAACCCGGGCTATAAAGGAACCACCATACAAAATTTCATCAAAATCGGCCTGGTAGTTTTCGCGCGATTAAATCAAGGCAGTTGGGTCACCTACGACGACGCTCGAAAAAGCTCCTATAAATCACCTTATAAATTCTCTGGGAATGACAGATATTTTCCATTTTACACAGTTTTAAATTTCACAGCTTAATTTATTTATTAAGGAAAATCAACAGCCTTAAATTATAGTAATATTAAAAACAGTACAGATTCATATAGTAATATACTTACAAAAGGTACAAAAACCAGCCAAGGCTCGCACGGCGAGGATCCTGTACCACCACGCATATACTATTTGTGTTGTGTAGGTATTTACAATAAAAAAGATAGGTACATATTGGTATATTTACTTTCGGGATCCTCTTGGGTGGTTTTTATTATTTGTTGTTTATCTCTAGGGATTGCACTAAATCATAACAAGTTCACCATTATTACGATAGAGTAAAAATATCTTGTATCGGGACCCCCATAAATTTAAATATTTATTATTTTCGTTATCCGCTATAATATATAACACATACTCAGTGAAAATTTCGACCGACTACTTATAAGGGTTCAAAAGATCCGTTTTAAGGTGGAACAGACGGACAGACGAATGGCTTAGAACGGGTACGGAACCCTAAAAGTTTTGGTTAGGTAGGTAGAAAATGCTTTAGTTTAATAGGGTAGGTATATAAAAGAATATGTAGGGGCAAGTAATACACGTGAATATGTAGGGACAAGTAATACACGTGAATATGTAGGGGCAAGTAATACACGTGAATATGTAGGGACTAATAATAATAGAGAATATATAGGGACAAGTATGATTTATCTATCTATCTATCTATCTAATACACGTGAATATGTAGGGACAAGTTATACACGTGAATATGTAGAGACAAGTACTACATGTGAATATGTAGAAACAAGTAATACACGTAGGGACAAGTACTACACGTGAATATGTAGAAACAAGTAATACACGTGAATATGTAGGGACAAGTAATACATGTGAATATTTAGAGACAAGTACTACACGTGAATATGTAGAAACAAGTAATACACGTGAATATTTAGAGACAAGTAATACACGTGAATATGTAGGGACAAGTAATTCACGTAAATATATAGAGACAAGTAATACACGTGAATATGTAGGGACAAGTAATACACGTAATAATATACGTATACGAGTACGTATACATTGTTTTGTTGTTACAGGATACTAAATAACTAAAATGTTAACTGCCACGGGTACCAACAGAATACCAGCTCTTCGCTTCCGAGCTTAGTGTATGCTGATTCGATACCCTGTGGTTGCACTTGCACCTCAAGAATATATTATACAGGGTGTAAAAATTGCTGTAGGACCTGCTAACTGGGGCTTCTCCTTATCAAACTGAACAACTTTTGTTCAACAAGTTTGCTGAATTCGAAAAAAATTTTGAACTCTTCATATGAATCGATCAGCTGATGGACCGATTTTAAACATTTTTGTATGGAGCGTCGAAGTGATAACTTTTTTAGGCGCGTTGGCATTTTTGAGATGGGAAAAAAACCCATTGAACTCGTGACACCGTTACCAGGTCAAAACTTTGTCAACCCAGTTGTTCGCCAGGAGCACTCGGAGGGCCAAAACTTATAAAACTGTAAAAAGTTTTTACTTTTTTTTTAGAATTGATTATGGGTTCCTTGGGGAAAGTTGATCAGTATAATAAGTAAATGGCCCAGTTAACGGGTCCTGCACCAATGTTACACTCTCTTTAATTATTCTTATTTATTAACCTTAGCTGTTATTAATACATTATGTACTGCAACCAATAAACTCAAACTCAAATAACTCTTTTTTGTACATCAAAATAAATAAATAATATACAAAATTTAAATTAAAAACTAAGAGACGTACAATTTAGGCGGTCGTATCGCAAAGAGAGCGATTTCTACCAGACAATCCAGTGCTCGGAGACAAAGCAAGGAGACAGGTAGTACGCAATAAACGTATATCTTTCTTTCTTTCTAATCAGTAATAATAAATAAATAAGTATATTTGAAGTTCATGAACGCGTGCGCAGTGATCTACTTGTACATTCATAGAAAACACTTGAAAACCGATTCATTTCCGCTTATGGTTTAACAAATATGTAAGTTATGCCCCGACGGCGGTGTCGAGTTACTCGGCTTGATTGTTAATTATAATTAATGATTTTAAACAGCTCCAGCAAAAATTTTAAGTACTCAAATTTTCTGACTAAGTAAGTGATGTACAGTATAGGGTCATAAAGTTGAAAATGCGAAATGTTAATTTCATTTTATGTTGATTTCCTATATGATTTTAATAAATTTGGTTTCCCAAAATGTTGAATTATTCTACTGTTGAATAATTCAACATTTTGGCAAAGCTAAAATATTAAGCTTTCCTAAAATGTTAAAGTCCTATAACGTTGAGTAGTTTAGATTTCCCAGAACGTTGAATTCCCAAAATGTTGAATTCCTTTAATGTTGAATAATTACTTCATATTTAGTAAACGAATTATTTATCGGAAAAACAATCTTAGGAAACCCTGATTAGTACCTTTTTAGCTTACTTTCGATCTGTTTCATATTATTTAATTTTTAATTTGTTTTTGATAGGAAGTGTTTTCTTTTTTTTTCTTTCGTCTGTCTTCGTTTTCCTATTAACTTCATAACTTATACCTTAAGAAGAAGTGGTAAAATTATACTTTTATTAAGTCGCACCTTGACCCTTCCACCCCTCTCCCCCCTTCAAATCTTCTCATTTTACTTTGTGCCGGCTTAGACGCAAGTTGGATGGCGCGTCGAGGTTGCAAGAGTAAGTGAAAAGTTACCCCTACTTTACATGTAAGGAAGGTACCCTAAAAAAAAATTGTATACCGATTTCATTCAATACCTTTATATAAGTCGTAGATTTGTATAACCATACCAAATTTGAGGTATATACGTTACTAGTGGATGCCCGCAAATTCGCCCGCGGAGATCCCGATTTTTGCAGTTCCCATGGGAATTTCCCAAAATCTTTTCTTAGCGGATGCCTACGTCATAACATCTACCTGCATGCCACATTTCAGCCCGATCCGTCCAGTGGTTTGGGCTGTGCGTTGATCTATCTGACATATATCGATATATCTGATATAGTGATCTATCACTATGTCAGTCAGTCAGTCAGTCACCTTTGAGTTATATATATATATATATATATATATATATATATATATATATATTTAGATAGTCGTTTAGAAAATCGGCTGTGATATACCGACGGATAGACAGACAGATGGGCATAGCTTAATTGTGAGGGTTCCTACTTTGACTACGCAACCCAAAAAAAAAAAAAAGAAATTAAAGAGGATAGGTATTAAGGATTAATTAATAATTGAGAATAAAAAAAGAATAACCAATGTTAAATAAATCATTATTTTTAACCGCCTCCGTGGCGTAATGGTTAGGCCATTCCCTTCACACCAGGAGGTCGCGGGTTCGATTCCCGGTAGGGTCAACTTTCTAAGACTCGGTTTGATTGGTGGTAGGGCATTTTCATAGCCCGCCTTGCTAGCTACCACCATCTTATCTAAGAGTTGCCGCCAAACATCAGTGTTAACAGCATTGGTGTGTTCCGGCTTGATGATATTAAGATAGCCAGATCTCCATTGCGTTGAGGAATCTTGGTAAGCCCGCTTCCATCTTCGGCATCATCGTCACTTACCATCAGGTGAGATGATGCCAAGGGCACATCAATAATCAATAAAAAAAAACAATTGAGAATTATCGCTCAAAGATCAGTCTCCATTTTTCCACCTGCCCATGAAACAGAAAACATGGTAAATACAACAACAATTAGGGCGATAGAGCCTTAGTCGAAAACGAGGGCCCAGTGCGGGTTGGTCTACTTCACACACAACCTTCGAGTTTCTTCTCAGGCGTGTGCAGGTTTCCTCACGATGTTTTCCTTCACCGTAAGAGCGTCGGATAAACGTACATATGAAATCTAAATTCGAAAACACATTGGTACTACGTGGCAGGATTCGAACCACGACTTAGGACAGGTGGTAGCGACCCTAGCCACCGCTGACCTTCTTTAATTATTATTTTATTATTTGCTAAGATATCCATCATAAATCATAATAAATAACAAATATGAATATATTTCAATGTTATACGGTTAATTGTATACAGCCCTTTAGGACAAACAGACGAACAAACGGACAGTCAGTCAGCTTAGTAATAGAATCCCATTGTTGGCACCCCTTGGGTACGGCCCTACACAAAAACTCACTAAAGTTAATAGAATAGTTATTTTGTTTGTAGCGTTAAATTATCGTCGTAGCAACTACTACGAAATGTCGTAGTTAGCCATTAATGTTTTGACAATCTAACGACCCGTATTAAACATACATTCTAATTAATGTATCATTTTTCAGTTAAACAGACATGCAATTAATGTATAATTTTTTCTTTAAATAATTAGTAGGACGCATGTTATAAAGTTACTCACTTCGACGGCTGCGGCATTATGGTGTCATAGTTGAAGCTCTGCAGCAGTTTTCCGACGGCTTCGTTGATTTCCACTTTCTCACAGGGCGCCTCGTGGTCTGGATCCCAACTCATGGTCACTTTTAGTAAAAAGATCTTATTTAACAAAAAATACTTTATGCGGATTTGAAACTCTATGGTTAGGTTCTGTGGCGATGAGACGTGGCGCGGGAGAGCTAGGGGGACGCGCGTGCGGCCGGCGCGCGCGCAGTCAGAATAAAGAGCTCCTTATGCTCAGCGCATAACTATAAATGCTTGAGAATGGGCGCTCGCTTACAGCTCTGTCTGATACGCCGATCTAGTGTTTGTTTATTCCAGACTAAGTTGATTTGTTTTGGGAATATGGTAATAGTAAGGGATTAAAAATACATTATACTGAAATTTCAAATTCTTACTTGTCTCGTGAATTCATCAATTTTCAATCGACTTCCAAAAAGGAGGAAATTAGAATTCAACTGTTTTTTTGTTTGTTTTTTACACGATATCTTCGCATACTATGAACCAATTTTCATGATTCTATTTTTTATTCGATAAGCTTTATTTTATTTGCTGCTAAGTTGGTCTCATAAACATTTTATTAAAACCGGTATAGTATTTTTTTAGAAAATTTACACAAACCAAAAATTTATTTTATTTGGTTTTTTTTAATTTCAAAAAAAAATATGATATCGGTTTTTATACTAAGTTGTTGCGATGTAAGTCGGTTTTTAACGTGTTCAGCGTTTTCAAAATTTTTTACTTGATCAAAATCAAAATCAATGACGCTAAAAATTATGACTCCCACGCCTTGCTACTTAAAATTAGATTAACGATTAATCACCACTATCAAAATGATTTTGTAACGCAAATACTATATAGGTAAATTGGCAACTGTTGGGAAAAAGGATTTAACCGGGCGCCTCAGGCACCTTACGTCTACTAAAGTACCAAATATTTTTAAAACAAAATTTCGTTATTGTCAGATTCTAAACAGTAACTCAAATGATGACAGTCAACTATCCGGGAGAATTAGATGCACTTTGAGGAAATTTCTATAAAAAAACTGGCCAAGTGCGAGTCGGACTTGCGAAAATTAGGGTTCCGTATTCTTTTCAAAAAATAAATGTATATTTTAAAAAACAAAATTATATTTGCAGCTGGAAATAAATTATTTTGTATGGAAAATCTGTGAACTTTTTTTAAATCCAACTGCACACCTTAAGTTGGTCGACTATTACTCCTAAACTAAGAAAGTCTACTTAGCCGTGATAGTTTTCCATTTAAATTATATTATGTCCTACAATTTAAAAAATCCAGGTGTCCCTTAATTTTTAATTTAATTTTTTTTTTGAGAATTAACTATGGGTTCCTTGGGGTAAGTTGTTTAGAATGATGAGTAGAACTCCCAGTTAACGGGTCCTAAACCAATTTTGTTACACCCTGTATAGGTACTTAGATAGGTATAATACATGAAAAAATAATTCTGAATAATTATAAACACCAAAATACCATCTTCATATTAGTAGGTACCTAAACATTTTAATATTTACAACCAATAATTTTCATTCAACCGAAAATAACCATCCTACTCGAACCATCAAACAAATGTAGCGGGTAAACGCGAATACTCGGGCATAACAAAATACAAGGTTGTATCGTCATATACTAATCACAAGAAGGAAGTTTGTTTCAATCGTGAAAATGCAGGTTGTAAACAAACCACATTACAAGTACCTCACGTCTGGTTTTTTAATTAAAAAATTAAGTGCGTTTGGCTGCACCTCACCTGATGGTAAGTGCTGATGTAGCCGGGGATGTAACACCATTTTTACCCGACTGCGCCAGAAGGAAGGTTACGTTTTTCGTCTCTTCTCTTATCGTGTGGCACAATTAACCGTGCTATCCCAGGGATACACGGCGGTTGACTGGTGTTGCACTTAGCATCACCCGCGGTCACGTGTAGGGCATTTTAGATTTACACCTAGGGACGTGTGCAACGCGACCTTAAATACACATCTGGAATCAGATGTACAGGTTTCCTCACGATGTTTTTCCTTCACCGTTAAAGCAATCGGTAAGTATATGTACGTAAGTTTCGAAAAACTCATTGGTACATTGGCCGTCCGGATTTGAACCCGCAACCTCTGGTTAAGAGGGCCGAGTCGTTACCGGTTGAGCCACCGACGCTTTTCGTGTGTCTGTGTGTATGTTTGTATGTTTATTTCTTCGGCACGCTCTGAGCCAAACAGCTTGATGGATTTGGGAGTTAGAGGTTTCTTTAGATTTGTCTTGATCTTGGTAGTGACATAGTTGGCGAGTTTTTATGTAGTCGGGTTTCTTATTTTTAATTAATTCGTTTAGTTATTTATTTAAGTACTATACCTATTCGGAAGATTTGCAGTTAATCCTTGGAAATCCTTGGCCTCTGTCCAGCAGTGGACGTCCTTAACAAAATTAAATAAAAAAATAAAAAATATTTACTTCAATATCTTCGTAATACTTATCGGTACCATTTAATAAACATTTTATATTAGAGTAGATTTTGCCTGCGGCTTTGCCCGCGTGGATTTCGTTTTTATGACTGCAGTCGAGGGTGCATCGTTCCAATCGTGAGTTAGTCTTCAATTGATAAAATAATCCCATTGAAAAAAGGACTTTCAGTTTAATTAGATTTCTCAAATTTCCTGAGCAACTTTTTAAAATTTCTTAACTTATTCGGACTGTTACAATCATTCAAATAAAAAGACCAGGTTCTCAATAACACCATATAATTAATATTTAAACAGGGTGTTGAAAAATGGTGTAGGACCCCTTAACCGTGGGTTCTACTCATCATACTGAACAACTTTCCCTGAGGAACCCATATTCAAGTCTCAGAAAAAAACGGACCCTCCATATAAAAAGTACAAAATAGGTCGATCAGCTAATCGATTTATATGAAGAATTTATTTTCTTTTTTTTGCGATTTCAGCAAACTCGTAGAACAAAAGTTGCTCAGTATGATGAGTAGAAGCCCCAGTTAATCTACACCAATTTTGTTACAACCTGTTTTTAGATTAGATTAGATTTAGTTTTTAGATTATTATCTTCTAAATATATAAAAGGCAAACCTGCCTGACTCATCTATCAACGCACAGCTCAAACCACTGGACGGATCGGGTTAAAATTTGGCACACATATAGCAATTATGACGTAGGCATCTGATAAGAAGGATTTTGAGAAACTCCCAAGGGAACCGCAAAAATGGGGACCCACTAGTTATTTATATTTTCTAATTATCAAGATTTAGAGTTTGTGTTAAAACAATCAAAATTTATAAAAGTTTTGTTTACCATTCTGTATTTTTCTCGATTAGAACCAGGCATACATGTGTCGCGGTCGTGACGCAGGAGTTTTCCGACTTTTCAGCGCGCGCGCCGGTGGGCGGTGCGCGGACGCAGCGCGGCGCCGCCTTGCTCCGCCATTGGTCCGCGCCGCTGGCCGCTCTGACGTCACGCGCCCCCTTTATCTTGTGGTCTCGTGCCTTAACTGCCGCTGCAATTAATTAACGAGACAACTGATGTTTATGTTTGTCTCTCGTTTCTTGGTGAAATTATTTATAACTAGCTTTTTCCCGCAGCTCCGCCCGCGTGGACATCGTTTTTATGACTGTCTTTAAGGGTGATTAGTAAACTATGTCGTTTCCCACCTACTCAACCATCTCTGTGCAAAAAATCATAACAATCGAGTATTTTTTTTAGTTCCCTCAGGAACTGCATCAGATTGTGCTATTTTCCCGGGATAAAAAGTAGCCTATGTCCTTCCCCGTGACACAGGCTACCTGCATGCCAAATTTCATAAAGTTTGGTCAAGGCGTTGAAGCATGAAAGGGTAACAAACAAACAAACACATTTTCACATTTATAATATTAAGTAAGGATTTACATAAAAATATACTACGAAACATATAAAGGTAACGATCTAAAAATAGGTTAATAGATGTATCAACTTTTGAATAGATAATCTGCCCTTTTAAAAGGGAGTTATTGTAGTTAACTTTGGCGGCAGAAATTGGTGTAGGGTTGGACCCGCTTGTACAGGTGCAGGGTGGAGAGGTCAGAAGCCAGAAGGCAGGGCAGCTACCAGAAGCATTATGGCTACAAGAAAATGTACATATGAGACTTACCCTAACTTTTGAAGTAGTTAATTAAATGTACAGTCAGCAAGAAAATTAACAATTTACAAATTAACTTTTTATGACGCTAAGCGATTCTGCTAACATATATATGTCTTGTGTATGGAAGAAGTTTTCGCGATTTCTGGGTTTATCGGTATACTAAGCTCAGTAGGCGCCATAATATGGTATCATAAAGTCATAAAAGTTTTTATGTGAATTGCCCATTTTCTTGCTGACTGTCCTTTTTTTCCAAAATCTGTGAATGCAGAAGTAAATTACTCCAAACTTTAGGGTTCGTCTCTTAAGTATGTTTTCCTGTAGCTATCATGCTTCTGATAGCTGCCCTGTGTTTCTTATCTCAACTATCCTTCCTGTATATCTACTTTCTGTTCTTTCTTTCGGTGACTTTTAATTAGTTCTTGATAGCAAAAGATATGAATGTACTCGTGATTACAAACAACTTTCCCAAAGAAACTTTATGTCAAATATAAAAAAAAAATGTCCTTTATACATTTTAGCCGAGTTGATAACTGTTTATGTTATTAATTTTGTTAATTATGTTTCAAAGACCAATTTTTTTTTTCTGATTTGACATATATTTTCTTTGGGAAAGTTGTTTGTAATCACGAGTACATTCATATACTTTGGTGTCAAGAACTAATTAAAAGTCACCCTATATATACTCATCATAGGTAGGTACTGTAGAGATCGTATAGCTCTGCGTTCGCGCACTTGCATCTCCTTTGCAATCTTGCTTTCCGCGGGTCATTAAAAAAAAAAGCTAAGTCAAACAAAAAAAGTTACTAAATTCAAACTAGTAGGTTGTTTGAAAGCTTTTCTGAAACAGTTGAGTGGCATTCTATTCGTGACCGCGAGCCAGGACAGAGGTCCCTTTATCCGTGTTCGAAGTGTACATTTTTATAACAAGAGTGCGACACTGGCTTAGTCTGGTAATCTCAGCCCAATAATCAGCCATCCGGCGGAGCCCTATTTTCGATGTGAATAAAGATTGCTCTACGGCTTTCTTCACAACCTAGAAACAGCATTTTCAATCATCGATGTGATCCCTGTGAGCTTATTCCCCCTGACCACTCGTTGGTGCGTCATAGTACCTACTGAACAACTTTTCTCAAAGCTCAAAAGACTCAACTTGCAAACGAATTTTTCACTACATACAAATCGATCAGCTGATAAATCAATTTCGCGTGTTTTTGTGTGGAGAGTATATTGTAGGTCGTCGGTCTACGGAGTGGAGGCCTCCCTACGCTACGTCTTCCGGTGCGCGGTCGCCACTCGAGAACTTTACTAGTAGTTTTTCTAATTGAGAATACGAGTAAGTTTACCTTTAGTAAACAGTTTCGTTTCCTTTTTGTTATTTTATTAATTGTTTTATTTGCAAATAAACATACAAGGTCCAATAAATAATAGGTTACCTTTAGTAAACAGTTTCGTTTCCTTTTTGTTATTTTATTAATTGTTTTATTTGCAAATAAACATACAAGGTCCAATAAATAATAGGTGGGTACGACCCTTAATTGTACGACCAGATTGCAAATGGGAATTCGCTTTACTTTGCACATCCCTATAGTTTTTATGTCACGTCACATCAGCTGACGTATATGACGTCCCCACCGAGGGGCTCGAGCCTACCCTGAATTAGGGCGATCGGGACTTAGTCGATCACGCAGGCCCAGTGCGTGTAGATGTATTCAATCTCAAGATTGCCTGGAAGAGTTTGCTTTAAGCAATAGGGCTGCTTAAACTGTACCATTGGTAATTTATTTTTATTTGTACTTTTGTTTTTATTTTTGTTGTACAATAAAGCATATTTAAATGATTGGTTGAATTATGTACCTTCTTGCGAGGAATGGATATGTGAGCAGAAGGTATACATTTCATATCGCGAGAGCACAATTAGTTGCTTCTTAAACTAAGCGCGCCACTTCGCTAATTAGCGAGCTCTAATTTGCAGCACTTAGCGCTACAAAACCTCTAATAGAGCTGTCAAGGTACGAAGCATGGAAGATGGGGAGTTCAATAATTTTATCAACTGTACCGCAGTTCTGCCGTATGCAATTGGGATGACGAATGCTAGTCATCTGAGTTACTTTTTATCATCTGTCAAACGAAATTTTGTTCTAAAAACGTTTTTTTTTATGCACAATTGGTAAACCTTTGACAACATCTCACCTGGTGGTAAGTGACGATGTTGCCGAAGATGGAAGCGGGCTTACCAAGATTCCCCAACGCAATGTGGAACTGGCTATCTTATCTTCATGCCGGAACACACCAATGATATCAACATTGATATTTGGCGGCAAGACTTAAGATGGTGGTAGCTAGCCAGGCGGGCTTAGAAAATGCCCTACCACCAACCAAACCGAGTCTTACAATTGACCCCGCCGGGAATCGAACCCGCGACCTCCTGTGTAAAGCCAGTGAACTTTGCCTCTGAGCTACGGAGGCGGTTAAAAGTTTGAAATACCTAAGCGTGACGTCATAGTTTTGCAGCGTCATTTATGTACTCATTTTGTGATTTTGGTGATTTAAAAATCGAAGACTTGATGGAGAACAAAACGAGTAAGGTTTTTCGAAGTTTAAGTACGTTAATTTAGTGATCAAGAGTTCATAATTTATTTCTGATGCGGTCGTCATCCCTTCAACAACACGATATGAAACAGTGTCGTTGCTTTAATGTCTGTTTGTTTTTATGCATTAGGGTTTTTAATCCTACTAATATTATAAACGCGAAAGTTTGTAAGAATGTATGGATGTATGTTTGTTACTATTTCACGCAAAAACTACTGAACGGATCTGGCTGAAATTTGATAGGTAGACATATTAGGACCTGGATTAACAAATAGGCTAGTTTTCCACGCTCGCAAACTGCGCACCCTCGAAAAGTTATAGAAACGTTGTCCACGCGGGTGAAGCCGTGGGAAACAGCTAGTTTTTATATAATTCTTTAAGTTATTTGTCTTTATTTTATTAGGTTTTTGAGTTGGGTACCTGGCTTGTTTGGGTTGAAGGAAAGTGACGATGCTGCCAAGAGAATATTACACATGCTCAAGCAGTGCCTATTCGCTCTCGCCTAAAATATTTCATAATTAAAAAGTGTAGGTTCATCCTTAAAAAATCGGAGGCGAACCCTAAAAGGAAAATGTTACCTCATCTGTTTTCATCCTCATTCGGTTTTTCTGATCTACTCTCACAATAGAAAGATCTTATGTAACTTGATGCAACATGTCATTGAAAAAAGTCTTTATAGATCGATTGGGTCATAACTTTATAAGGCGAACGGGTCATAAATTTGTAGGGCGAACGGGTCATAACTTTGTAGGGAGAACGGGTCCTAACTTTGTAGGGAGAACGGGTCCTAACTTTGTAGGGCGTGTGGGTCATAACTTTGTAGGGAGAATGGGTCATAACTTTGTAAGGCGAACGGATCATAACTTTGTAAGGCGAATGGGTCATAACTTTGTAGGGAGAACGGGTCATTACTTTGTAGGGCGAACGGGTCATAACTTGAAGGGTGAATGGCTTATAACTTTGTAGGGCGGACGGGTCATACATGACATTATGGGGCGAACGGATCATAACATTAAAGGGCAAACGGTTCATTACTTAGTAGTAGGTATTCGCGGGCTCTAGACCACTTAATATGCATGGCTAGCTTTTTTTTAATAGCGACTCGTTGTTTTCGCAAAAAACGCCAGCGACGACCCTAATTAAGGGCTCGGCCCGGTAGTAGTAGGTATTCGCGGGCTCTAGACCACTTAATATGCATGGCTGGCTTTTTTTTTAATAGCGACTCGTTGTTTTCGCAAAAAACGCCAGCGACGACCCTAATTAAGGGCTCGACCCGGCAGTAGTAGGTATTCGCGGGCTCTAGACCACTTAATATGCATGGCTGGCTTTTTTTTATATTGATTTTTTTAATTGGTTAAGATTTGGGTACTTACTCAAAATGAAATAAAAAAATATATATATGTTTACAAAATTTATTTATCAAAAACTTTTACAAACCTATTTCATTACAAGGTACTATAAGAATTTATTACAAAAATATTGCCTTTACTATCAATATATCATTACATAAAGAATTATCAGAAAAACATTTCAAAAACCTTAACATTGTGTAATTTTTATAATATTTAATTTATAATTTTTATAATTTTTATTTTTTATAATTTATAATTTGTAATTTTTATATTGTAATTTTTATAATATTTAATTTATAATTTTTATATTTTGTAATTTTTATAATATTTAATTTATAATTTTTATAATTTATCTATATTTTGTAATTTTTATAATTTGTAATTTTATATTTTGTAATTTCTATGTTGTAATTTTTATAATATTTAGTTTATAATTTTTATAATTTGTAATTTTTATAATATTTAATTTAAAATTTTATAATTTGTATTTTTTATAATATTTAATTTATAATTTTTATATTTTGTAATTTTTATAATATTTAATTTGTAATTTTTATAATTTGTAATTTTTATAATATTTAATTTATAATTTTTATAATTTGTAATTTTTATATTGTAATTTTTATAATTATTAAATTATAATTTTTATAATATTTAATTTATATTTTTTTATAATTTGTAATTTTTATAATTTATAATTTGTAATTTTTATATTGTAATTTTTATAATATTTAATTTATAATTTTTATAATTTGTAATTTTTATAATATTTAATTTATAATTTGTAATTTTTATATTTTGTAATTTTTATAATATTTAATTTATAATTTTTATAATTTGTAATTTTTATAATATTTAATTTATAATTTTTATAATTTGTAATTTTTATATTGTAATTTTTATAATTATTAAATTATAATTTTTATAATATTTAATTTATATTTTTTTATAATTTGTAATTTTTATAATTTATAATTTGTAATTTTTATATTGTAATTTTTATAATATTTAATTTATAATTTTTATAATTTGTAATTTTTATAATTTATAAATTATAATTTTTATATTGTAATTTTTATAATATTTAATTTTTAATTTATTTTTATATTTTGTAATTTTTATAATATTTAATTTATAATTTTTATAATTAATAATTTGTAATTTTTATATTTTGTAATTTTTATAATATTTAATTTATAATTTTTATAATTTGTAATTTTTATAATTTTTATAATATTTAATTTATAATTTTTATAATTTGTAATTTTTATATTGTTATTTTTATAATATTTAATTTGTAATTTTTATAATTTTTATAATATTTAATTTATAATTTGTAGTTTTTATATTTTGTAATTTTTATATTTAATTTATAATTTTTATATTTTGTAATTTATATAATATTTAATTTACAATTTTAATAATTTGTAATTTTTATAATATTTAATTTATAATTTTTATAATATTTAATTTATAATTTTTATAATTTGTAATTTTTATAATATTTAATTTATAATTTTTATAATTTGTAATTTTTATAATATTTCATTTATAATTTGTAATTTTTATATTTTGTAATTTTTATAATATTTAATTTATAATTTTTATAATTTGTAATTTTTATAATATTTAATTTATAATTTTTATAATTTGTAAGTAATTTTTATATTGTAATTTTTATAATTATTAAATTATAATTTTTATAATATTTAATTTATAATTTTTATAATTTATATTGTAATTATTATATATAATTTATAATTTTTATAATTTATAATTTGTAATTTTTATATTGTAATTTTTATAATATTTAATTTATAATTTTTATAATTAATAATTTGTAATTTTTATATTGTTGCGATGATGGGACTTCGGGTAGTAGATAATAAAGTATAACGTCTCCGTGGTAGCTCGTATAATGACTATTAAATGTAATAATTATGATCTTATATACTACAGCTTAATCAATATGTCACGTAGGGTGAGGTGAGTCATTTACACACTACACCTCCCCCGTTGACGAAAAAAAAAAATATTTACCATATTATATAAATATTTTTTTTTTAAAAAACCAAAATACTTATTTTAAAATATTATAGATCAATTTCTTATTATATTGGTTAAAGTTAAAATTTTTATGTTTATATCATCAAATAAAATACATTACAAAACAAATCTTTTTTTTACAACTGTACCTAAACATAGTAATTATTTTCAGTTACGTACTCGTTCATTATTTTAATCAATCAGTACAATAGAAAAAAAAATTAACGGTTATACAACCCTACATCCCTTTACAATGACATTTTTTCTTCATAGTATTTCCTCTTCTACAGCATAATCTGTTTTCAGAACGGTACGGTACACATTACAACATATATGGGGGATTCAACGTCGAGCTCGCCGAACCGTTGGTCCTTTCCACATACAACAACAATATAAACAACAGGCATTTTATCATATGAGTCGACTCTATAACAATTTATATAAAAATAAAATAATCATGTTGACAAACATAGTGTCTAAACATGGGGTTGTGCGCACAACCTATATTTATGGGGTTTTCCGTACTACTTGGTACTAAAAGACTCCAACTCTCTCTCATACAGGAAAACTCGTTCGCTCTATGTTCAAGAAGAAGGATCCAACCCTCAATGTGCCTTGCCTTCATTTCCTGTGTACCGTATCCTCAAACTCATAATAAACATACTAATTCATACAATCATATTTCCAATCATATAAGCACATTCCAAATGAAATTTTGACTTCTAAAATATTGCTTAGCTTTTGGTTGATCAGTCCAATGGCTCAACAAAATCTTATCAACCAACATTCCCAAACTACATTAATATACTTTTCATTACCAAAACAATAACCATATTTTAATAACACATGCAATTCCATCTAAAATACACAACTCTTCATAGACATTCCTAACACGAGCTAAAGTCCCTAATGGTACTCGATGGTAACAAAAGATTTTTACAACTTCACCCGAAACTCTACTAAGAAAAGTTTTCCAAAAAAAATAACCATTTCATTTTAACTTTAGATAACCGTATATACAATTAATGACATTTTATCCATTTTTAGATTTATTATTCTTAAAATCATTATAATTGCCCTTAATACTTGACATGTTTGATAACTTTACTAGTCTTTGATGTTCACAAAATATTTACTTATCTAAAAAATTTAACAATCTCCAATATCGTATGTCCGTCTATACAAAAATAAGACAAATGCACTACAAAACCTTTCGGCTGACAAGAATTCATAAAAAAAATGCTCAAATTAAATGTACAATCAGTCAGATAAAATTACTTTCTCATTTAATTATTTAATATTCCAATGAATTTAAGAAAACGTGCTCTAGTCACTTGTATTTTATGTTTATACAGATTCCGATGCATTTTCTAAAACGTGCTTCTAAGTGCACTGATTTGCACATATTCTATGCGTATCTCACGCATCACAAAAATGTTTAACGTATCACGTTCGTTTCTAACATCAGGAAGTCACACGTTTACACGTTTAATCACGTTCTAGTCTAATTATTAGATATGCATATTTTTCCAAACTACATATAACAAAAAAATATCATTTTGAACTACGTAATGCGATGTTAGTTCCTTTGAGGAAAATATCTTAAATAGCTTCTAGCGCGAATTTTAATAAACCCAAACATATTATAACAAACACATACTGATATTCATTTCAAAACATTTTCTAAATTTTCGATTTAAATCGTTTAAGGGTACTGACTGTATTTTTCTTTAACTCTTTTATCATTTGTAACAAAATACAAATAAAAGTTATGTTTTATATTTTTTACCTACATTGAACAAAAATAGGTACTTTAACTTTACTTTTACTCATCATACTTATTAATTACTTCATTATTTAAATTACTTCATATATTATTAATTCGACAATAAAAACTGTACATTTTTCAAATTACTAGTAACATAACAAAAAATAATTAAAAATAACATTATCCCCTCTAGCGCTCAGATAAAAAGGTGCCGACAGCCGCCAACAGTCAAAAATAAAGTAGTGGTAGGTAGATACATTAAATCTATAAACTTGTAATAATCTTGTAAATTACGCTATGGTCACATTTAAAATAAGAAAATTTGTCCGTATTAAATTCCACTAAACTTACTTCCTCGCATCTTCCGTTACTTCACTGTCCGTCTGGCGGCAACCATCTTGAAGTAGGGCAGAAAAAGGCCAGGAACCACTCCCAGCACCCAATAATACCAGCCGTCTCGTCGACCGTCACACGACACACGACAGCAACAGCGCCCAGCAGCAACTCCGGCATGTGACACCAGGGCATGCGCAACCCTTCATTCGGCTCCATTAGTGCAGTGGGTACTCTTATTGTTGTTCTTGACAAAACACTATTGTTATAGTCAATTTCACCAGAAGTCTCTTGCGTAAAACACACTTGTTTTTTATGTGTTGCACAGCGCTGCCCCAGCTACGCTAGGCAGCACTGGCAGGGTCGCCATGCGATGATGGGACTTCGGGTAGTAGATAATAAAGTATAACGTCTCCGTGGTAGCTCGTATAATGACTATTAAATGTAATAATTATGATCTTATATACTACAGCTTAATCAATATGTCACGTAGGGTGAGGTGAGTCATTTACACACTACATTGTAATTTTTATAATATTTAATTTATAATTTTTATAATTTGTAATTTTTATATTGTAATTTTCATATTGTAATTTTTATATTTAATTTATAATTTTTATAATTTATAATTTGTAATTTTTATATTGTAATTTTTATAATATTTAATTTATAATTTTTATAATTAATAATTTGTAATTTTTATATTTTGTATTTTTTATAATATTTAATTTATAATTTTTATAATTTGTAATTTTTATAATATTAAATTTATTATTTTTATAATTTTTATAATATTTAATTTATAATTTTTATAATTTGTAATTTCTATAATTTTTATAATATTTAATTTATAATTTTTATAATTTTTAATTTTTATATTTTCTAATTTTTATAATATTTAATTTATAATTTTTATATTTTGTAATTTTTATAATATTTAATTTATAATTTTTATAATTTATCTATATTTTGTAATTTTTATAATTTGTAATTTTATATTTTGTAATTTCTATATTTTGTAATTTTTATAATATTTAGTTTATAATTTTTATAATTTGTAATTTTTATATTTTTTTATTTATAATTTTTATAATTTGTAATTTTTATAATATTTTATTTGTAATTTTTATAATTTTTATAATATTTAATTTATAATTTTTATATTTTGTAATTTCTATAATTTTTATAATTTGTAATTTTTATATTGTAATTTTTATATTGTAATTATTATATATAATTTATAATTTTTATAATTTATAATTTGTAATTTTTATATTGTAATTTTTATAATATTTAATTTATAATTTTTATAATTAATAATTTGTAATTTTTATATTTTGTATTTTTTATAATATTTAATTAATAATTTTTATAATTTGTAATTTTTATAATATTAAATTTATAATTTTTATAATTTTTATAATATTTAATTTATAATTTTTATAATTTGTAATTTCTATAATTTTTATAATATTTAATTTATAATTTTTTTAATTTTCAATTTTTATATTTTCTAATTTTTATAATATTTAATTTATAATTTTTATATTTTGTAATTTTTTTAATATTTAATTTATAATTTTTATAATTTATCTATATTTTGTAATTTTTATAATTTGTAATTTTATATTTTGTAATTTCTATATTTTGTAATTTTTATAATATTTAGTTTATAATTTTTATAATTTGTAATTTTTATAATATTTTATTTGTAATTTTTATAATTTTTATAATATTTAATTTATAATTTTTATATTTTGTAATTTCTATAATTTTTATAATTTGTAATTTTTATATTGTAATTTTTATAATATTTAATTTATAATTTTTATAATTAATAATTTGTAATTTTTATATTTTGTATTTTTTATAATATTTAATTTATAATTTTTATAATTTGTAATTTTTATAATATTAAATTTATAATTTTTATAATATTTAATTTATAATTTTTATAATTTGTAATTTCTATAATTTTTATAATATTTAATTTATAATTTTTATAATTTTTAATTTTATATTTTCTAATTTTTATAATATTTAATTTATAATTTTTATATTTTGTAATTTTTATAATATTTAATTTATAATTTTTATAATTTATCTATATTTTGTAATTTTTATAATTTGTAATTTTATATTTTGTAATTTCTATATTTTGTAATTTTTATAATATTTAGTTTACAATTTTTATAATTTGTAATTTTTATATTTTTTTATTTATAATTTTTATAATTTGTAATTTTTATATTTTATTTGTAATTTTTATAATTTTTATAATATTTAATTTATAATTTTTATATTTTGTAATTTCTATAATTTTTATAATTTGTAATTTTTATATTGTAATTTTTATATTGTAATTATTATATATAATTTATAATTTTTATAATTTATAATTTGTAATTTTTATATTGTAATTTTTATAATATTTAATTTATAATTTTTATAATTAATAATTTGTAATTTTTATATTTTGTTATATTTATATTTAATTTATAATTTTCATAATTTGTATTTTTTATAATATTTAATTTATAATTTTTATATTTTGTAATTTTTATAATATTTAATATGTAATTTTTATAATTTATAATTTGTAATTTTTATATTGTAATTTTTATAATATTTAATTTATAATTTTTATAATTATAAAATTATAATTTGTAATTTTTATAATATTTAATTTATAATTTTTATAATTTGTAATTTTTATATGATGTTATTTTTATAATATTTAATTTGTAATTTTTATAATTTTTATAATATTTAATTTATAATTTGTAATTTTTATATTTTGTAATTTTTATATTTAATTTATAATTTTTATATTTTGTAATTTTTATAATATTTAATTTATAATTTTAATAATTTGTAATTTTTATATTTAATTTATAATATTTAATTTATAATTTTTATAATTTGTAATTTTGGCCGGCAAAGCCACCGTCTTTGCGGCGGGTTTCTTCTTAGCGCCGGTGGCCCTCTTGTCCTTAGTGGTGGCGCCATTAGGGTCGTCGCTGGCGTTTTTTGCGAAAACAACGAGTCGCTATTAAAAAAAGCCAGCATATTAAGTGGTCTAGAGCCCGCGAATACCTACTACTGCCGGGCCGAGCCCTTAATTAGGGTCGTCGCTGGCGTTTTTTGCGAAAACAACGAGTCGCTATTAAAAAAAAGCCAGCCATGCATATTAAGTGGTCTAGAGCCCGCGAATACCTACTACTTAACTTACTTACTATGTTTACCTTTTTTATTTCTTTATTTCAGTGACCAAAACATTTGAGTACAATAATTTTTAACAATTAATAATTACATGACATAAGCCTGACGGGCTTTTCCGTCATACAGTGAGTTTTAGAAATTATCAACTAAGTAAAATTACAGTATCTGTAACTAGAGCAAACTGTATTTCACAGAGTTGATAAAGTTTCTAAATTATTTTTCATCCTGTGTACATCCTACTTAAATTGTACTCCTGTACTAGATACAAAGTTGGCTGAAAACTCAGTGATCTGAGGCTCAACTCAACAGCTGATCGATTTGATATTATAAGCCCAATTGGTATAGTCATTTTTTTTAGGTACGAAAATATAAAAAAAAAACTATTTAGAGATATATCGATTTTATATTGTAAAAAGTAAATAAAAAAAAACATTTCACAATATAACACTGAGACTGTTTTTTGTCACCTTATCAGTTCCCAAAAAAACATAAAAGGAAGCAGTACTTAATAAAAAAAACCGGCCAGGTACGGCTAGGGGTCACACCGTCACAGAAACAGGGTCCCGCACTACTAACAGAACAAGACCATACCTACATACATTTGCTCTACGTAAAGGGTCTACTTATTCTGGACTTTAGAAATTTCATTTTTCCTGTGGGAACGGAAGGAATTTAGATTTTCTGATAGATTTTCCTGTAATGATATGCATGGGTGCCCAAATTTTAACCTCATATACTGTGATTTTAGGCCCAGTAGTTTCGCTAATAAGGGGGGAACGGTCATTTTTCGCCTTTTTCCCTAAACAACTTCAAAACTATTTATTTTAAAATTATTTGAAAAAAGTATTTGAGATTTTCACAATAAGTTCTTTTATATTATATGTTACACAATATACTTTGTTGTTTTTTTTTAAATAATCTAATTTACTCCCCAAAAGCGGCGTCCATAATTAAAATATTTTTTTTTACTTTGGGTCACCAACAAACATATGTGTACCCCCATGTGTAGCCCCAACCCGTTAATTCGAGAGGCAGCGGACTATTCCCCGCCTCTCGAACTAGTGTCACTTTTTCAATGACACAACCCCCCCCCCCCCCCACTTGCACACCTAATGTGAATCACCAAGCGGCCGCTGTTCCCTTAGCGTGATATTTTCGCACCCCCCCCCCCCCTCTAGGGAGGGCGTCGCTCCGATGTGCTTGTAGGGTGGCCTATGCTGCCAAAGTTTCAGGGGGTGTCTTACTTAGTAGGTAGTGTGGTCTTGATGATCCTAAAATAAAAAGAGACATTTGAATTTGGCGCAATAATCCACCATTTTGTTTTTATTTTATTTTAATACGAGTACTCACAGATACGAATCTAACGACACCTGTCATGCTAAAATCCATCGAGCCGTTCAGGCCGCAGAGCGTGCCAAACAATTTTACATACATACTCTCGGAAAACATAACCCTCCTTCTGTGCGCAGTTGGGTAAAAAATGGAAAGAACACTGATCCTGAAGGAATGAGACTCTCAAAGGCGCTCCCTGTCACAAAGTCAAGATCAGCTGACGTCTATTAGGTAGGATACAGAAGGCAAACTGACTAAATCCAGGAAAGAAACATTGGAAGTGATGTTCAAAACCCACTTCCCGGAATGTGAAATGACAAATAGCAAAAGTAATGACCCAGTAACTCAGAATGAGCTGAATACTCATACGAGCAAAAAAGACTGCCACGTAGCCAAGAAGGTAGTAAATGAGCGGAAATTACTATGGTCCCTGGGAAGCTTTCAACCACTGAAATCACCAGGACCAGATGGAATTAACTCCATGTTACTACAAAAAGGATCAAAGGCGCTGTTTAAGTCATTATGTAGGCTATGTAAAGCATGTATTGCCTTTCGGGGGGATGGGCCTCGTTAGCATTGGTCTGCAACACGTCTAGGATAAGGAAAACTCCAAAATCAATCACTGACAGCGGCCTGACAGCGGAATCCTCCCGCTCAATGTCAGCATAAAGTCAGCCTCGATGGGAAAGGCAAGTCATCGCTGATATGCAACTATTTCTGGCGGACCCGGCGAGACTGCAAGGCAAGGTGGATGGCCTAGAAAGGGCGGCGGCAGAGGAAAAGGTTACCGTCGGCCAGGCACATCATCCGATTCTCCTCCGGTCGTATCGGTCTCCGCCCCACTGGAATCAGGGAGGAAATTCATAATTCATTTATTTGCTTTGTACAGGGTAAAGATACAACAAATGCAAGATAACATAGCACAAAAAATCTCCTGGTACAACTATTAAAATAGCATGCAAACATAAATAAGGTTAAAACATTTATAATTTTACTTGGCTAACCCTACAGCAAGTCAATAGGTACATCTTATTATTCATTTATATTATTAAATTACATTTCCGAATTATATCACATGTCAAAGTTATAATAATTAGTCGTTAAATTTTCCGTCAAGAAATTCCTTAACGCTATAAAAATTATGCACTAATAACCAATTAAATAACCTCTTCTTAAACAGATTTATGGGCAGAATAATTATTTATTAATTATTATGTGGTACTTTATTGATGCACATATTGAAGCAATTATTTTGGTATAAGGTTGTCCGTGGACAATGATCTAGAACCAGTCTGTCTGGGTGTCTCGTGTTACGAGGATAAATATCTATAGCAGTTTTAAACAGGTTATTATTCTGTTTCACGAAAACACAAACTTCGTATATATACATACTAGGCAAAGTTAAAAGCTTTAACTTAGTGAATAGTAGTTTGCATGAGTCGAAAGGATGGGCACTACACATTTTTTTGTGCAATGAAAACCCTATTCGCCAATAAACAGTTCCCCCACAACAATAGACCATATCTTAATATAGATCATACACACCCGTGTGTTGGGTAATTTAAATGTCAGATACTTTCATTTGATGGGCTTGCGTTAGGAAAGAATATCTTAAAAATAAAACTATATTGTTGGGCTAATACTCACAGTTTATAATTCACAACCCACAGGTATCAATACAACGTGTATTGATACCTGTGGGTTGTGAATTATAAACTGTGAGTATTAGCCCAACAATATAGTTTTATTTTTAAGATATTCTTTCCTAACGCAAGCCCATCAAATGAAAGTATCTGACATTTAAATTACCCTGTTTTTATTTTATTTTAATACGAGTACTCACAGATACGAATCTAACGACACCTGTCATGCTAAAATCCATCGAGCCGTTCAGGCCGCAGAGCGTGCCAAACAATTTTACATACATACTCTCGGAAAACATAACCCTCCTTCTGTGCGCAGTTGGGTAAAAAATGGAAAGAACACTGATCCTGAAGGAATGAGACTCTCAAAGGCGCTCCCTGTCACAAAGTCAAGATCAGCTGACGTCTATTAGGTAGGATACAGAAGGCAAACTGACTAAATCCAGGAAAGAAACATTGGAAGTGATGTTCAAAACCCACTTCCCGGAATGTGAAATGACAAATAGCAAAAGTAATGACCCAGTAACTCAGAATGAGCTGAATACTCATACGAGCAAAAAAGACTGCCACGTAGCCAAGAAGGTAGTAAATGAGCGGAAATTACTATGGTCCCTGGGAAGCTTTCAACCACTGAAATCACCAGGACCAGATGGAATTAACTCCATGTTACTACAAAAAGGATCGAAGGCGCTGTTTAAGTCATTATGTAGGCTATGTAAAGCATGTATTGCCTTTCGGGGGGATGGGCCTCGTTAGCATTGGTCTGCAACACGTCTAGGATAAGGAAAACTCCAAAATCAATCACTGACAGCGGCCTGACAGCGGAATCCTCCCGCTCAATGTCAGCATAAAGTCAGCCTCGATGGGAAAGGCAAGTCATCGCTGATATGCAACTATTTCTGGCGGACCCGGCGAGACTGCAAGGCAAGGTGGATGGCCTAGAAAGGGCGGCGGCAGAGGAAAAGGTTACCGTCGGCCAGGCACATCATCCGATTCTCCTCCGGTCGTATCGGTCTCCGCCCCACTGGAATCAGGGAGGAAATTCATAATTCATTTATTTGCTTTGTACAGGGTAAAGATACAACAAATGCAAGATAACATAGCACAAAAAATCTCCTGGTACAACTATTAAAATAGCATGCAAACATAAATAAGGTTAAAACATTTATAATTTTACTTGGCTAACCCTACAGCAAGTCAATAGGTACATCTTATTATTCATTTATATTATTAAATTACATTTCCGAATTATATCACATGTCAAAGTTATAATAATTAGTCGTTAAATTTTCCGTCAAGAAATTCCTTAACGCTATAAAAATTATGCACTAATAACCAATTAAATAACCTCTTCTTAAACAGATTTATGGGCAGAATAATTATTTATTAATTATTATGTGGTACTTTATTGATGCACATATTGAAGCAATTATTTTGGTATAAGGTTGTCCGTGGACAATGATCTAGAACCAGTCTGTCTGGGTGTCTCGTGTTACGAGGATAAATATCTATAGCAGTTTTAAACAGGTTATTATTCTGTTTCACGAAAACACAAACTTCGTATATATACATACTAGGCAAAGTTAAAAGCTTTAACTTAGTGAATAGTAGTTTGCATGAGTCGAAAGGATGGGCACTACACATTTTTTTGTGCAATGAAAACCCTATTCGCCAATAAACAGTTCCCCCACAACAATAGACCATATCTTAATATAGATCATACACACCCGTGTGTTGGGTAATTTAAATGTCAGATACTTTCATTTGATGGGCTTGCGTTAGGAAAGAATATCTTAAAAATAAAACTATATTGTTGGGCTAATACTCACAGTTTATAATTCACAACCCACAGGTATCAATACACGTTTATTGTAAAATGTGATTAATCACTATTACAGTTGGTACAGTAGTTCTTCACTCTTTAAACTTTCGAACAATAATGATCCTATCAAAATGCCCGAACCACGTCGATGTGGCCTCGTGTTCTTGCCCCTCCGAACAGTCGAAGGGAAACACGAGGCGCCATCTATAATAATAATAATCGAGCTTGTTGCACAAATAATACGTAAAATTGCTTAAAATATATAACCCAAAAATGATTATTTATTACTATAATAAATCTAATTAATTATCGTTAATAAACATTCAGTAAATACCCATTATATTCGCATAACTAGATTGTACAGTCATTAAGGAAACGGAAGTTCAATACAATATTTGCAACAGCCTTGAAATCAAGTGTTGTTAAAATTACAATAGGTGTTCAAATAAATTAAAACTATTAAAATAGTATTTGTGAGTTATGTACCTTTGATATTTATAAAACAAAATTGTAATATTATTATTTACCAGCGGAAACGGAAGTTCACTTTATTTTATTTGTAGTAAATAAGAAATTAACTGTCTTACATACTAAAATAATATTCAGTAATATAGCATGAAATATAAATAGATAACAGTCGGCCATCCAATTACAATTTTCTGACCTCGGAAAATATTAGAACAAAGTTTTTAAATAATTAACAAAAGTAGGAAAATGATAATGATTAAAACATTCACACATTTGTATGCAAATACAAAGATGTTTAAGACAAATTTAAATGGTGTAGTTTGACAAATTAGTGGTACAATAATAATTGCAACAACAGGCATTATTTATTGGTCTGGTAAAAAAAAATAAAACCAATAAAGTATTCAATTATAATAATCGAAATTATTTCACAGTCTAAATACGGTTTTGTTCAACCGAACAAGCATTATTTCATGGCTTATTCGGCAACAAATGTATGATTAAGGCATTGTTTCATGGCCTTGTCTATAATTATAATACGTACATGTGGCATTATTTCATGGCCAATTTAAATGTAGTTAAATCAGTTTACAAAGGGCATTATTTCATGGCCCTAATTAAATACATATAAATGTATATATGTATATAAATGTATATATGTGCCCTATATAAATAGGGCGTTATTTCATGGCCCCACTTATAAAGAGTCTGTGAAGTATTAATAAAGTATTATGTTGTTAATTAAATCAAGCTTATTAATTATTTAAGTAGTTAGAATAGGGATCACTGCTCGCTGTCGTCCTCACTAGAAGATAAACTTTGTGGTCTATTGAAATTCAACCATGGCTTTATTTTATCTACCGCAACTACAGTGGTGTATCTTTTATTACCTTTACGCGTGACAGGTGTATCCTCTATTTGGTACCGATCAAAATCATACACTTTAATTATTTTGTATGGCCCCTGATATTTGGGTATTAATTTCCTGCTGCTCCCCGTAGCAGGCACTTGCCGTTCAACACGTACAAGATCCCCAACCTTATATTTAGGAGCTGAGCAACGACTCTTATCATATTTCTGCTTTTGATTGTCCTGATAAGATTTAACGTGAGATGCAATATCTGTCCGTATTTCTATTATACCCTGGCTCTTCGCATTTTGTGTTACATCATTGGCGATTTCGGTCATTATCCTGCTTTCACTATTCCCAGTAGTCCGTAGCCCGAATAACGCCTCAGAGGGTGTTCGATTGATACCTTTATTGAAAGTATTGTTCATACCCCACTGCACATCAGGCAGGTGGTCGTCCCATTGATTTTCAGCTGTTCCGACAATTTTAGCTGTAAGCGCGTCAACCAGAGTTTTGTTATAGCGCTCCACCTGTCCGTTGGCCCTTGGCGTGGAAACAGCATTTAAGACGTGTTTAATATTTTTTTCACTTATGAACTTTTCAAATAGATCACTCGTGAAAGATGTCCCTCGGTCAGTTACTATTCTACGTGGAACACTGAATATCCCAAAATACTCCTGAAATACCCGTATCGTTGTTAGAGATTTCGTATTTTTAACCGCCTTTAAATATATGTAGCGAGTGAATGCATCAATCAGAACTAGTATATACATATTTCCCTTTTTACTCCTTACAAATGGACCAACATGATCGGCATGCACCGTGTCGAAAGGGGTATTTACTTTTTCAATTGGATGAAGGTAACCCGGTTTTTTACCTCCTGCAGACTTTGAATATGCACATTCTAAGCAGGAATTGACATATTTGGTGACAAATTTTCGCATCTTGGGGAACCAGTACGTAGCTCTTATCTTTTCCAGGGTTTTGTCTAGGCCAAAGTGACCAATATCGTCATGATTTTGACGAACAATCTGCCACCTTACACCTTTTGGTACAACCCACCGATCGCCTTCTTTCGTTATTCTGAAAAGCTTGCCATTTTTAAATTTGTAATTAGTTTTAATGTCTAAATCAGGGTCCTTGAGAATCCCCTTGATTCTTTGGATTTCGTCATCAGCATCCTGTACGGTTACCAACCAGTTCATGTTATCCTCAACTATAAGGACATTAAAAGTTTCCTCCAAATCCCCTGGAATCGGGTTGCGACTAAGCGCATCGACATGTGCCATAGACTTTCCAGGTTTGTACTCTATATTAAAATTATACTCCTGCATCTGCTCCCACCACCTAGCTACACGTGGAACCATGTCCCGTTTTTGAAATGTCGCTCGGAGTGAATTGCAGTCGGTAACGACTTTGAAAGATATACCTATTAAATGAATGAATGAATGAATGAATGAATGAATGAATGATTTATTTAATAGGTATATCTTTCAAAGTCGTTACCGACTGCAATTCACTCCGAGCGAATATACGCGAAACTTCTGTAGTGATGCGACAACTGCTAGAGTTTCCAGATCGTACGAGGAATAGTTTTGCTCTTCCGGAGTTGTCTGGCGGCTGAAATAAGCTACCGGTTTAAGGCACTTATTTCCTCCATCCTGCAAAAGGATGCCAGCCAAACCAATTTTACATGCGTCTGTATGCAACTCTGTCTCCGCACAATGATCGTAAAGAGCCAATGTTGGTTTTTGAGTCAAGCTCTTCTTCAAGGATTCAAATGCTGCTTCTTGATCCGGTCCCTATTTCCATGTGGAATCCTTTTTTAGTAACTGAGTTAATGGTTTGGCCGTGATCGAAAATCCAGGGACAAATCTCCGAAAAAAACTAGCATGACCAATAAATTGTCGAATATTATGTTGATTTTGCGGTTTAGGAAACTGTTCTATTGCCTTAATTTTTCGAGAACCCGGACGAATACCATTGGAGGAAATTTCAAATCCTAGATAATCCACTGTTTGGCCGAAAAAGAAACATTTTGAAAGCTTTAATGTTAAATTTGCTTGGAAAAATAATTCCAAAACCATTTCCAATCTTTTCATTCCTTCATTTATGTCCTTTGATGGAACTATAACATCATCAAGATAAGCCAGAGCTTCTTGATGTCTTGATGACCCAAGAACTTGATTCATTATCCGTTGGAAAACTGCGGGTGCATTTGCAAGACCGAATGGCATACGATTAAACTCGTAATGGCCATCCGGTGTCACAAATGCAGTTTTATATTTATCTGCCTCACATATTGGTATTTGGTAATACCCCGAAGCTAAATATAAGGTGGTGTAAAAATTATCACCGGATAAAAGATCAATTTGATCATCAATCAGCGGCATGGGAAAGTTTTCCTTCACGGTTTTCTTGTTTAGTGCACGGTAGTCAATACACAGCCGGAGATCCCCAGTTTTCTTTTTAACAAGAACAATGGGGCTTGCATATTGTGACGTTGAGGGGCGAATAATATTATTTTCTAATAATTCAGACACCATTTCCCTAACCTTTCCTTTTTCAGAAATTGCAAGCCTGTATGTCCTATAAACGACTGGAATTTCGTCTGACAGATTAATTTTCATTTCGCCAATAGACGAACTACCGAGTTCTGACAAATCAAAGGCAAAGCATGACCTATACTTGTTTAGTAAATTCAAAAGCTTAACCTTCTCTTCTTCCATTAAACGGTCCCCACACTGTATGTCAGATTCCGAGATCTTTGAAATTTCCTTACTACATGTCATTACATTTACCAATGAATTAGTTGAATCTTCCCTTGCAATGTAACCGCGAGCAATGAGATAGTTTTGGGGGAGCGTCAGAGACGATGAAGAGAGTTTAGTCAAGACGATCTGCCCGACACCATCTTTGTCAAGGCGAAATAAACCAGATGCAACAGAAAATCTTGAATCCTTAAGAACATGGATACCTCCTTCAATAAAAATCTCACCTTCATAGCAAGGGTCAGAGTAAATATCCAAAACTGTTAGATCGGTTAAAGGTTGATCATTTTTACAAAATATTTTTACTTTATGGGGCTTCGTAACGTTGTGGCAAAGCTGGCCTATTTCCAAATTGCTATTGGTTTTCGTAATAATAATATGAGCTTGCTCTGTAAACGTCTGCCCTACAAGTAATGGTACGTGCATAACGTAATCTGGGACGATCAACAAATCTAACTCTGCCTCAACTCCGTCTATAGTCATTTTTATTTGCTTTCTACCAATGCAGTTTACAAGTGAATTACCAAAACCTCGAAGCGTGGTGAGATTATTTACATGAAATTCGTTACTGATGTTTTTAAATTCAGACAATCGAATCATGGAACATTCGCTGCCTAAGTCAATGAAAGCTTCAAAGGGAACGTTGTTTACCAAAACGGTCTTGTAATATTTGTTTTGTTCACAGTTTGCATTTAAATTCTCATCGGTTACGTTCATAACAGTTTTATCGGTCTTAGTAGTGTTCTCATTAGTCGGCAATTTGGCGTAACACTGTTCGGTTTCATGCCCGATCCTACCACACCTACCGCATTTTTTATTGGTAATGTACATTGACTAGTTACATGACCGTCCTTTTTACAATTTGTACATCTAAGTGATCTATTAGGCAAACGAGGATAATCCGTCTGTTTAGACGTAGGCTTTCCAGTCCTATGGTCCATGTTATTAGATCTAGCATTCCTAATATTCCTCAAATAAGAAAGCAATTTATTGGAATCATCAAACTGCGCAGCTTCCGCACCTAATCGAACTGACCTATCATCTATACCATGTAGGATGCATTCAACAGCACGTTTTCCCGATATACCACATCTGTTCACTAAAGCTAACTTGTCGTAATAGTATTCTTCTAGCGAGTCCGTAAAACGAGCACGTTTAGCTAACATATCACTAAGCATTTGCCCGTAGTTTTCTTCTGAAGGAAAGGCGAGCAACAGTTTTTCTTGCCATTCCTTCCAAGTAAAGAGAACAGAGGGGAGACCTTCATACCAACGTTGAGCTACGCCCTTCAATTTAGGCAGAGCATAATGTATTATTTGTTTTTCTGACCAATTACTTTATGTAACCACATGGTCATTGTCTGTTCCTTTTTACTTGGGTCAAACTCGGGCACAGTGTTATTCATAGATCCTAACCTTTCCAATGAATTATTCGATAAAGATTTAAGTGTCGTTAGTAGTTCAGTTACAACTCTATGTGATATACCCGACATATTATCCCTCGAAGAACCAGGGCTGCGAGTGCGTCGACGACTACGCCGTTCATCATTGCCCGGCGAACGCGGTGTAGAACCGGAACCGCGTTGTCCCTCTTTGCTTCGATGACTACGACTGCGACGAAGTCGGCCACTTGGACTGCGGCTGCGCACGTTCAGCGGGCTACGCGAGCGATCCCCACGTAAGCCGGAAGTCCTGACGAAGGAGTCCTGTTCAAAAGTTGATCGATGACCACGGTGCTCTACTGGGCTTCGCGTACGGCGGCGCTCGGCCTCGCTGCGACGCACTGGCTCCGGTTGATTGGGTGAACAGCGGCTGAGGCGTCCTCTGGACTGCCGACTAGAGCGGCTACGCGAACGCCTCGGTCGACTGCATGTTCGTCGTCTCGTCGCACTTCTACCACGTAGTCTAATGGGCAACGTCGGGCTAGTCGGGGTACGGACATCCCGACCACGTGCTTCGTCCTCCATGTGACCCTGAAAATCGTACATTTTATCACAAAGATATCTGTCCCAAAACATTTGAATAAACGATGGTAACTAAATGATTAGTTCAATAAACGTATAATGCATGAATTTAAACGGGGTATTTTCCATGATATAATTATTAAACTCCTACCAAACCGGTTGTGAAGTAACCATAGATTTGGAAAACATGTTTCATTAAGTAGGTATTTATTATTAAAATGAATAGGACCTGGTCACACCCCGGTCACTTCGTACAATCGGAGCGTTATAACACCCAATACTACTACAAAAACAAGTGTCGTTTGAACACGCGCAAATGTGTGTGCTTAACAAATTGGCGTATAAGGCGGTCACCAGTCATATCACTAGTCGGTTACTACGGGTGACCGTAGGAGGAGGTGATGTCGCATTTAAAGCGGGGCAGGGATTGGCCATACTGTACGTAGTACTAGTATATGTACTGTGCCCTTGTAGTTAACTATTCAATCTACCTTACCTGATTTATCGCAGCTTACCAATTAAATTGGCATCTCAAAATTAATGCAAATGAAATAAGTACCATCATAGTGTTCACTTTTATATTCGTTACGAAATAGTATTAATAGCAAATAATGTTTAAATGCTGTAATTAAAGAGGAGAAAGAAAAAAAAATACGCTTCAAAAGGGGCTCGTTTTGCCACACATTTTGTTCGATTCGTATCCCACTTCTGAGTTGTTGGGTAATTTAAATGTCAGATACTTTCATTTGATGGGCTTGCGTTAGGAAAGAATATCTTAAAAATAAAACTATATTGTTGGGCTAATACTCACAGTTTATAATTCACAACCCACAGGTATCAATACACGTTTATTGTAAAATGTGATTAATCACTATTACAGTTGGTACAGTAGTTATTCACTCTTTAAACTTTCTAACAATAATGATCCTATCAAAATGCACGAACCACGTCGATGTGGCCTCGTGTTCTTGCCCCTCCGAACAGTCGAAGGGAAACACGAGGCGCCATCTATAATAATAATAATCGAGCTTGTTGCACAAATACTACGTAAAATTCCTTAAAATATATAACCCAAAAATGATTATTTATTACTATAATAAATCTAATTAATTATCGTTAATAAACATTCAGTAAATACCCATTATATTCGCATAACTAGATAGTACAGTCATTAAGGAAACGGAAGTTCAATACAATATTTGCAACAGCCTTGAAATCAAGTGTTGTTAAAATTACAATAGGTGTTCAAATAAATTAAAACTATTAAAATAGTATTTGTGAGTTATGTACCTTTGATATTTATAAAACAAAATTGTAATATTATTATTTACCAGCGGAAACGGAAGTTCACTTTATTTTATTTGTAGTAAATAAGAAATTAACTGTCTTACATACTAAAATAATATTCAGTAATATAGCATTAAATATAAATAGATAACACGTGATACGCCATCAAAGTAGTTTGTAGTGACGAAACCTTAGTCAATTTGCCTAAAACGTATACAAAACTGTTAATTCGACCACAAATATTATTAACTTGTGCATTCCAATTAAAAAACGTATTGATAGTCAAGCCTAGAAACTTACCTCTTCAGCTTCTATCAAAGATTGTTCTGCATATTATTTATGTCCACAGTAATTTGATTGCGGTCTTGTAGAGAAATTGAAATATTTAGTCTTAGTCAAATTAACAATTAAATTATTATAAGATAGCCAATTCACGATATTTAATACAGTTGCATTTATTTCATATTCAAATAATTCAATGTCATTTACTTTAGATGTAACAATAACAGAAATATCATCAGTAAAGAGAATCCATTCATATTTAGTCACTTCAGGCAGATCATTAATATAAAGTAGGAAAAGTGGTGGACCAAGTACACTACCTTGTGGTACACCCTTCCTGTTATATTTGAAAACTGACCTGTATGTAGTCATTACTTTATCACCATCTAGATTGCTGATTTCAACACATTGTTTTCTATGTTGTAAGTATGAACGAATCCAATGCAGTGCCAGGCCTCTTATGCCATACTTTTCTAGTTTATATAATAATATATTGTGATCTACATAGTCAAATGCTTTTGACATGTCAAAAAACAGAACAGATGTCAGCACCTTACTGTCAATATTTTTTAAAATATTGTTTACTAAGTTAAATATGGCAAGCGTAGTAGTTTTCCCTTTTTGGAACCCATATTGTTCTGGTTTTATGATACCAAATTTGTTACAAAAATGTACTAGTCTCTTAAACATACATATCTCAACTATCTTGGAGATAACTGAAATTAGTGCTACCGGTCGATAATTGTCAATGATTTCTCGCTCCCCCTTTATAAAGGTTTTATAATAGAAACCTTCAGCTTGTCTGGGAAAGTACCGGTCTCAAATGACAAATTAATTAAATGTGTCAGTACAGGTGCTAGATCATCTTTACATGTTTTAATTATTTTTGTGCATATTTCATCTGGACCTGTGGCATTCGAATTTTTTAATGACATAATAATATTTGTAACTTTAGCTACGGAAAGAGAAACAGAAACAAAGAAGATGTTAAACTATGATTATATGTCATTTTTAAGTTAGATTTGTTACTATGACTATGATTACTAATAATGTCAATAAAATTCTCATTGAATGTATTGGCAATGTCAACAGGGTTATTAATTATAATATTATGATCAGTTTTGATTTCATTAATATTTTGACATAAATATTTATTCTCTGTTACTTCCTATAAGACAGTCCAGGAAGCCTTACTGAGATTTTTACTATTATTCATGTATCTCGTGTTACAATTTTTTTGGGCCGCATTTACACACCTTCTGAATATTTTTGTGTACGTGTTGTAGTTGTTTTTGTGATCAATAGATTTGTGTTTATAGTAGTGAAATCTTAATTGACGTTTCGTTTTACTGCACACTTTTAAACCTTTCGTTATCCATTTAGGGCTCTTAATTAAATAAATAATAAAATAAATATTCTGGGACAAATCACACATGGTCATCTGGCCCCAAAGTAGGATTCCCTGTGTTATGGGTTACCAGAGACTGATATACATACTTTTAAACGTTTAAATACATACATAATATAGAGATATTTAACACCCAGACACAGAGCAAACAAATCTGCTCATCACACAAATGCTTGCCCTGAGTGGGGATCGAACCCACAACCCTCGGATCAGTAGTCAAGTACCACTGAGCCACCGAGCCAGTCAAATTGTATTTGTTATTTTAGTTTTTATGTTCGGAAAACAAAGTTGGTAAAAAAGGCAGATCGTGTTATGAAACAATTCAAATGCTTTGTTGAAGTCTGATTGCTCATAAATGTCACTAAATAAAAGGCTACATAAACAGTGTCTGAATTTACGGATATTGTCTTCACTAAAATCTTTTTTGTAAATAAACCAATATAAAGGTGCCTCTATTTTAGTTTTTACTTTAAAACTAACAATTTGAGCAGTGTTGTGGTCGAACATAATATGTAAATGCAACAGTTCTGAAGTAGCCCTCTTAATATTACTTAAAATATGATAAATACACGATGACTTCCTAGTTGGTTCATTTATATGCAATATAAAATTGTAATTCTTACATATAAGTCACGCAGATGATTAGTAGTGTTATTTGTTTCCATTGTGTTGATATTCAAATCCCCTGTCAGAATTATTTTATGTTTTTTATATTTCCGAGATAAGTCATAGCATTGTGAGGTGGCCTAGAACGGTTCTAGGCACATGTAAGCAAACACTGACAAAACTTCAGCGGTTTGCTTGGGAGTATTTTCAGGAGTTTTTTATCCGCGCGTTTTTTATCCGGGACTTGTTATCCGCGATTTTTTTCCCTTGCGTTTTTTTCCGAGCGTTTTTTTCCACGCGTTTTTGTTTCGCGTGTTTTTTTACGCACGTTTTTATTCGCTCGTTTTTTTCCGCGCTTTTATTGTCCGTGCTTTATTCGTTCCGGCGTATTTTTCCGCACTTTTATTATGTTAACATTTTTTCCGCGCGTTTATTATCTGAGCTTTTTTGTCGATAAAAACCGTGCAGATAATAAATGTGCGGATTAAAAATGTGCGATTAAAAGCGCGGACAATAAACACGCGAAAAAATGCGCGGATAATAATCGCGCGAACAAAAAATGCGCAGTTTATACAAGCGCGTAAAAAAAACGAGCGGAAGTAAAACGCGCGAAAAAAATGCTAAATATGTACTGGACACAAGGCAGTATGGCCAATGAACCTTAGCCTGTCCTGAAAAGAGCAAAAAAAAATTTATATTCTGTTTGCGCGTCATTCGTCGACCGGCTGTGGAACTGTGTTTCTATCTGTTTCTAATAATCAAAATTACTAAAAATAACTGAAATATAGACATAAAATACGTACTGCCAGAGTTAGATACTCGTGTAATCTTAGCACTGGTTCTAACCCGAGATTAACACTCAGCCCCTGCCCCTGTAAACTTCTGGCAACAATGAAAATCGCGGTGGAAGGATGCGCTCACGGAGAGTTAGAAAAAATATACGAATGCATCGAAACTTTACAAAAAAGGGAAGGAATAAAGGTGGATCTACTGCTCTGCTGCGGTGACTTCCAATCTGTACGAAACAGCGAAGATCTGCAAGCTATGGCCGTGCCGTCTAAGTATTTAGACATGTGCACATTTTACAAGTCAGTTGAATACCTCAATTTATTTTAGATTTATAGGGCTAAAAATATAATCTTCGAAATTTGTCTAAAGGTGCTTAGATACAGACCAGAACAGAGGTGTCCAATATAATTTGGTGGAGGGTCAGGTTTATAATATTTATAGCCGCAGCGGGCCAGAGAAAATGGCCAAATAGTAAAGTGGATTTTTCATAAAACGAAACAGTAATTTGTATTTACTAAGTTAAGAGGAAGAGTTACTTAAAAACCTACCTAATGCTAGGTTCGCCACCTTTTTTGTTTGCACAATGCATCTATTGTCTATATCTTTGTTCAACTTATGTGCCCCAGAATAAAGGTAGGTAGCTTCGCATAGTAACTATACATTAGATGGCTTAAAATGTAACTAGTTCGTGGGCCAGATGAAGTGCCTTCGCGGGTCGGATGGTGGCCCACAAGCCATATTTTGGACAGGTTTGAATAGAACTGCCACTCATGGCTGGCGCCGAGTATGATCCGGACGTACTCGGAGGCAAGGCACCAAGGCCAGGCTCAAATCAAGATATGTGGCATGCATGGAGATGTGTGTCCACATCAGAGTAAATGCACAAAGGCATCTCTGCCTTGTATGAAGGCTGCCTCTAGTCTGTACACACCTCTACAATAGCTACAGAGATTAAAATTTAAAACGCAACACTTTTTATTAATTCACAATTGGTAAGCCCTTGGCATCATCTCATCTGATGGTGATGATGATGCTGAAGATGGAAGCGGGCTTACCAAGATTGCCTATTATTATCTTTAAGCCGGAACACATATTTGCTGTTAATGTTGATTTTTGGAGGCTTAGATAAGATGGTGGTAGCTAGCCAGCCGGGCTTAGAAAACGCCTTTCTACCAATGGACTTAACCATTACGCCATGGTTAAACTTACGTTTCCAGGATAAACTTACAATTATTCTAGAACCCTGGCAACTGAATCCAAAGACCTTGTTCTAGGATTCTGAACCCGTGGTGTGTAATTCGGTTTTTTTTGCAAAAGTGCCTTGAGCGTGATGACTCATCAGATGACGTAATTCAGACTCGACTAGGACCTTTTTTTTAAAGTGTTTAGTAAATATAGAATTAAGTTATATACTATTGTTATATACTGTTTTAAAGCTTAATAAATTTCCTATCTATTAATATTAAAAAAAAACCTATGAAAAACTCACCTGATGAAGATATTTTGTGGTTTTCATCATCAATGCAAAAAAAATGCAATTTTAGACACTGAATGCACCCACTTATCACTAAATTATTACACTTTTTCACAAAAACTAACACTATCATAGCGAATACACTTTCATAGGTGTATATAAACTATTTTTTTCACTTTGAAACACAATAGTTTTACTACAAATTGTAATTGTAAGGATGGGCTGATTTCCGCAACCAGGCGCCTGAGCGCCCATTTTGCGTGGTTGGCCGGCATCACTGCCAGCCCAGCTCCTCCAGGAAGCCCAGCAGCCCCCGCAGGTTGCCGACGACTTCCGGGAGTGTCCTCTGGTCGCCGAGATGCTCGGCCCTGTACGCCGCCACCTCTCTGCAATCCAGGAGGATGTGGGCGGCTGTCTCCTCGGCCGCCATGCATGCGCGGCACAGTGGGCTGTCTGTAATCCCCAGGGTAAAAAGATGTTTGTTAAAGTAACCGTGACTGGTAATGGTCGCTGTTACCTTACGGAGCTGGAGTCTCCCGAGTTTCAGGAGCTTCCTAGTCAGGCCAAACGCTGTTTGGCGACGGTAGCGCCTGTCTGGCCTGGCGACATGCTTCCAGTCCTGTCCAATATCGGTTTCTGACCTTGTACGCAAAATAGGTTCCGGTCCTACAGCTACAAGTTCTGACCCTCTCCTGGCCAGTTCGTCGGCTGCGTCGTTTCCACGCGAGTTACTGTGTCCCTTGATCCACTGCAGAGTTACATTGCTGTGGTAACATACCTCTGTTAGTCTTTGGTGACACTTGTGTATTAGCCCCGAAGTGATGACATTACTTTGGAGGGCCAGTAAAACCGCTCGACTGTCTGAAAGGATACAAATGTAGTAGCCCTGTACCCTTCTAGCAGTGATTGCATTAGCAGCCAGAATGATGCCCATACACTCTGCCTGAAAGACTGTGTTGTACGCACCAAGTGGTTTGGATATTTTTATGTTTAGGTCTTCTGAGAAGACCCCGCAGCCGGTCCCAGCTCCAGTTTTGGACCCATGGGTAAAGATCCGAAGGTCCGATAGGTTCTGGCCTTCCCAGGGGTCCTCGTAGAGCTGAATTTTGTATTTCTTGTCAAAGACGAACTGTTTCGGGATTCTATCGTTGACAGCTGCGAACAGCGGTTCTTCCGAGACAATATTGTCCAGAAGTTCGACGTGAGGAATCCCTTCCTTGGTCCAGAGGTTCAGCAGCTTTAATCGTACCGCAGCGCTGGCTGCCTCTTCCTGGATGAACAGCTGCAGGGGCGGCACGTTCAGCATCGTCTCCAGGGCTGCTGTTGGTGTTGTTCGCATGCAGCCGGAGACCGCCATGCATGCTGTCCTTTGGAAACATTGAAGTTTATTTACGACAGTCAAAAGTTTGGTGCGTGGCCACCATACCACCGCGCCGTAGCTTACCATAGGGCGAATAACCGCTGTATAGAGCCATAGCATGATTTTTGGGGTATGGCCCCATATCTTACCCACCATTCTACGGCACTGCCACAGAGTTATCGTAGCTTTATTTAACTTGCAGTTTAGGTGACTGCTCCAATTCAACTTGCTGTCAAGTATGACCCCTAGGTACTTAACTTCTGGTGAGAGTTGGAGATCTGTGTTGAATAGCTTGGGTAAATTGTAGTTACCCAGGTTCCGCTTGTTGGTGAACAATAATAGTTCTGTTTTCTTGGGCTTCACTGACAGTTCGAACTCGGTGCAACAGCGTTCCACGATGCGTAGCGCGGAGCGAGTGACATCGCAGACTATGTTTGCGAAATTTCCTGATATAAGGATGGTCTGGTCGTCTGCATAGCCTACCCTGAAGTAGTGATGTCTGTTAAGCTACGGCCCAGTCTCTCTCAGTTGCATGTGTTTCCTCTGCATTCCAACTTACCTCTTGCACTATTCGGCAGTCGGGGAAGTGTGTCTGTAGTAGTACACACTCCACCTTCTCAGGCGAGTTGGTGAGGGTGTCGTCGGGTTTCTTTAGCGATCCCAGATCTTGATTCGGGCCGCTGGAGAGGACCTTTCTTACCCTGTTCGCTTGGGCACACGATTCAACTCCATCGCAGAAGCTACGCCACGATGCAGTGCTATAGTATCGTATCCTCTTCTTGTATTTGGACTTGGCAGTTTTGTAGTTGTCCCAGTCCTGTTCGTTACACGTGTTCATTGCTCTATTAAATAGCCTTCTGACTTTTTTCCTGAGCCTCTCCAATTCAGGTCCCCACCAGCTTACCTTTTGGCTGCCATTCGCTGGTGGATTGATTAAGGGGCAAGTTTCTTGGTAGACGCTGCTCAGGCAGTCTGTTAGGTCACTTACTTGCAGTTCTATTTGGTGTGCTCCTTCCAATCTATGCGGTACCCCAGACTCTTGCAGTTTCTGCTCCACCTTAGAGCGGTAGGCAGCCCGGTCGGTCTTACGGGGGTTCCTGCGAGGAGGTTTTGCAAGTAACTATTTAGTAATCTGTGGTTTTGCCACTGTATTCACCTGGAGATCGAACCGGATCCACCTGTGGTCTGAGCATGTAGCTTCCTCAGTCGCTACGTGCCAGTTGGATACCAGTTGCATTACTCCGCTGGTTGCTAAAGTAATGTCTATTATGCTCCTGCTCCTTCTCGAGACGAAGGTAGGTACCGAACCTCTGTTTAAAATGTTGAGATTGGTTGTGAAGAGATAGTCCACTAGGGCCTTACCTCTCTCGTTGCAGCTTGTCATGCCCCACAGGGTATGATGCGCGTTGCTGTCAGCAGCCACGAGCAGCTCTAGTCCATTACCCTCACAGTATGAGATCAGCCTCTCCAGATCTTGAGGTGGGGGGTCGTCGCCGTCGGGCATATAGGCCGATGCGACAACCATCTCAGGTAGGCTGTTGTTTGGTTCGCCCTGGAGCAGCTTGATGGCGCTCAGGTCTCTAGAAAAGAACTCGGTTAACGGTTGTGCAGCCACGTTTTTAGTGATGTATATAGCTGATCTGGGGCCCTCAGGTCCGGTTATTTGCTGTCAAAAAAACTGACATAAGTCTGGCATTTGTGGAAGTCTAATTAGGTGGATACCTACCCTCTTTGCCTTCCTTCTTTCAACTCAATCGGTCCAGTAGTTTCAGAGAAAATTTGCTGTGATGGACTGACTGATAGACAAACGTGTGATCCTATAATGGTTCCATTTTTACCTTTTGAGGTAAGGAATCCTAAAAATAGGCAGTCCTCTTAAGTACATCGACCACGTTCACCATATCTGCTGTACATTTTCTGAACAAAGTTATTTATAATTACATTGCACTATTTTCACAGATACTACAGCGGCGAGAAAGTGGCTCCAATACTTACAATATTCATTGGTGGTAACCATGAAGCATCAAATTACTTGCAGGAGTTGCCATACGGAGGCTGGGTGGCACCAAATATCTACTATCTAGGACGTGCTGGAGTTGTGCAGTATGGCAACCTTAGAATAGGAGGTTAGTTCAACTTTTAATTTGAACGGCCAAATTTTTAATTGAATAAACCTTATTCTTAAATTAATGACCTTTAATATTACAGGTTTGTCTGGGATATTCAAAGCCCATGATTACCTGCAAGGATTATGGGAGAGTCCACCATATAATCAAAGCTCTTTGAGATCTGTTTACCACATTCGAGCACTGGATACATTCCGTTTGAGCCAACTTGATGCTAATGTGCACATTATGATGTCCCACGATTGGCCAAGAGGCATCACTGATTACGGGGATGTAGATAATTTGTTAAAGAGAAAACAATTTTTCAGGTAAGTTTATTGTAGTATTTTACTTTTACTACATTCTGTTAGTACACTATACTTTGACAAATCTAGAATTTTTTTTTTTGCTAGATTATCTTCTCACAATGATCAAAATGGTTTCAGACATATTGCATTTTCAATTTTTTTTTCTTTTTTTTCTACTATATACCTGTAGATTTTTTCCCAGAACCTTAGCAATCTACTATAATCTAGTATGATGATGATCTATCCGACCGATTTCGACTCCTAGTCGGTTTGCCGCGCGTGCCGTCGAAGATGGATTATGTATCAAATCTTCGCAGCGAAACTCCTCGCGCAATGAGGGCATTTAAGTATGCCTCCCTCGTAATTGTATATGTATGGATACAAACACAAACCAAAAATATATTGGACGATTTTACCTAAAGCAGTTAGTGAGACGTTTTGAGAGAGTAGAGAAAGAAATTTAACATACTTCAGTAAAATGTGTGAGCAATGTGACCTCAGCAACTCCTTCAGAAACGTGTTCAGGGTGCTTAAAGAGTGAACAAAAGTAGCTCGTAGAACAGATGGCAGTTGGGGCAGTAAAATACTCGAGTGGCGGCCGCGCACCGGAAAACGTTGTGTAGGCACGCCTCCCACTCGATGGACCGATGACCTGAAGAAGGTCGCGGGTAGCCGCTGGAAGCAGGCAGCGCAGAACCGGTCGTTGTGGAAATCCTTGGGGGAGGCCAGCAGTGCCACTCGAGAACTTTACTACCCCAATGGCCACTGTTCTACGAGGTATGTGTCCCGCCCACTGCCACTTAAGCAATTCTGAGAGCTATTTCGATTACTTTGGTTCTCCTATGGATCTCCTCGTATCTGATTTGATCATGCAGACAACCTAACTGGATTGTTTGTCCCAGGTAAACATATTCGGCAACAACTTTGAGTGTAGAGCCCTTCATGACGGATGTTTGACATAATTTTTGTCTTGTCTATGTTCATTGTAAGACCTACTTGTTCAGAGGCTCTACTAAGGCCATCGAGCATTGTGCCTAAGTCTTTCATAGTCTCAGCCATGACCACGATATCGTACAAAAGTGGGACTTTTTTGTACTCACCCTCCGGAGGCCACCTCCTAGATATCAGGGCTTTAAGTATGTTCACTTACTAAGCACCCTGAGCATGTATCTGAAGAAATTGCTTAGGTCCCTGCTCACAGACTCTACACCTCTTTTATTGACTGAACTAATATTCCTCGATAACTGTAGGTAAGTCAAACTAAACATAATCTTGATTAAATTTGGTAGGTAGACAGACTAGGACCTGGATTAACATATAGGTTACTTTTTTCCACGCTCGTGCACTGCGCACCCTCGGAGACAGTCATAGAAACTATGTTTACGCGAGCAAAGAAGCGGGCAAAAGCTAGTATACATTTAAGTTGAATCATTCAATGCAGAAGATTCGAAAAAAACCTGTATTTGTACTTTGTGAAAAATGTGTGATTTTTAATCTTATATTTCAGGGAGCAGATTGAATCAAACCAACTAGGTAGTGCACCGTCTGAAAAACTACTGTCAACGCTTAAACCAGACTACTGGTTCGCGGCACACCTGCACTGCAAGTTTGCAGCACTTGTAAAACATGGTGATGACAGGGAAACCAAGTTTTTAGCTCTAGACAAATGTTTACCAAAGAGAAGACATTTGCAAATAGTCGATCTGCCAGAAGAATATGATGGGGATAAAGTTCTGAAGTATGATGCAGAGTGGCTAGCCGTATTGAGGAATACCAACCACCTGCTAACAGTTAAGAATATTGACAGTCATATGCCTGGTCCTGGTGGCAATGAGAGGTTTGTGTTACTGTTGGTACAAATTGTTGTTATAGTAGTATTCTTTTTGATATAATTTAAACTTTTCTTCTTCAAATTTAAGAGTTAATTCTCTTGTCGGTGGAGCAATCTCCAATTTTTTCTGTCCTCTGCCATCATCTTTACCTTTTTTTTTTATGCACAATTGGTAAACCCTTGACAACATTTTACCTGGTGATAAGTGACGATGTTGCCGAAGATGGAAGCGGGCTTATCAAGATTCCCCAACGCAATGGGGAACTGGCTATCTTATCTTCATGCCGGAATACACCAATGATATCAACATTGATATTTGGCGGCAAGACTTAGATAAGATGGTGGTAGCTAGCCAGGCGGGCTTAGAAAATGCCCTACCACCAACCAAACCGAGTCTTACAATTGACCCCGCCGGGAATCGAACCCGCGACCTCCTGTGTAAAGCCAGTAAACTTTGCCTCTGAGCTACGGAGGCGGTTAAACCTCCCGATACGACACGACAGAAATCTTCTCCTTAATTTGTTCTAGGTAGTTTCGCCTTGACCTTCCTCTTCTTACTGTAGCCCCCCTGGTACTGTAGCGCGGTTCGCTGTTATTCGTTCTTCTTTCATCCGATCTTCTTTTCATTCCATATTCTATTTCTTTTTCACGCCATCTGACAATTTCACTCAATAATCAAAATCCATTATATTTCCTATCTTCAATATTTCACCTTCATAATTTATAAAATAAAATATTATGTAAAGAAAACTGTGAAGCTGATTCTTTCTAAGACCCATCTCGGGGTACGATTCATTAATGTTTCTTTGTGATTTGTGTTTGTAATTTAAGTATATCGTATTGTTTTTCTAACTCTTATTTTCTTTTAAGGTCTTATTTTCATCAATAAATTTGTAAATATTCGTGAGCACAAACGGAGTTTAAAAACCCATACCCTACACCTACTCCTTCCGTCGTGCTACATCCTTCCCTCTATCTTACCTTCTATGATTGTTCTCAGTAAACTGTCGTGTCGTACTAGGTGTCCCAGCTAATTTCCTCTTCTATTTTGTGTAGTCTTCAATAGGCTTCTTTTTTTTCTTGAATTATTTCAAGTACTTCTACGTTAGTTTTCTTTTCTGTCCAACCAATTCTCTCCATTCTCCTCCAGCACCACATTTCAAACGCTTCCAATCTTTCTCTGTCCCGTTAAGTGAGTGTCCACGTCTCTGAACCATACAACGCAATGCTCCAGATGTACGTTTTTAAAGCGTTTTCTATTTTTGCGTGACATTTTAGATGTAAAACAACTTTTAATACTAAAATGAATTTAAACTTTTATGAATAAATATAAAAAAGCGTCGGTGGCTCAACCGGTAACGACTCGGTCTTCCTAACGAGAGGTGCCGGGTTCAAATCCGGACGGCCAATGTTGCAAAGAGTTTTTCGAAACTTACGTACATAATATACTCACCGATTGCTTTAACGGTGAAGGAAAACATCGTGAGGAAACCTGAACACACCTGTGAAGAAACTCGAAGGTTGTATGTGAAGTCTACCAACCCGCCGATCGCCCTAATTCAGGGTAAGCTCGAGCCCCTCGGTGGGGACGTATATGAGCTGATAAGATAGAAGAAGGTAGAAATAAATATATTATTTCGCATTTTATTACACGACTAGGAAAATAAATATCACAGATATTATACAGAGTGTCTAACGTCTATCCTAACGTCAATCCAGCGAGTGCTGACAAGTCATCCCAGTAAGAGTTTTTCATTCCACCCTACCTGTCCTAGTTCAAAGCTAGATTTCGACTAATGGCCAATTGTTTTCTTATTTATTTATATTCACGAATTCATACATAATTAGACCTTACATACTAATACTAGCTGTTGCCCGCGTTTTTGCCGTTCCCGTAGGAATTTCAGAAAATCCTTTCGTAGCGAATGCCTACGTCATAATCATCTGTATGCCAAATTACAGCTAGATCCGTCCAGTGGTTGAAGCTGTGCGTTGATAGATCAGTCTGCCAGTCACCGTTTCATCCAGCGGCTTCACACGATCTTCACCAGGTCGCCGGTCCACCGCGAGGGGGGGGCTACCTACGCTACGTTTTCCGGTGTGCGGTCGCCACTCAAAAACTTTACTACCCCAAAGGCCATCTGTTCTACGAGCTATGTGCCCTGCCCACTGTCACTTCAGTTCAGCGATTCTGTGGGCTACCTGTTCGGTCCAAAACTTTCTGGCTGGAAAAACTTGGCGGCTTAAAAAAAATAAAAAAGATGTCATCGCGATTGTCATTTAGTCTGCTTTTTCGAGTCTGGTTTTGGCGTTTCTGTTGGTTGTAGTTTTGATTTTACGGCGTTTTAACGATACGAATCCGGAAAACTTTCGAAATGATCAAATTGGAATATCGTTCCGTGATCAAATTCCTGACTAAGGAAGGGGTCAGCCCGACCGATATAAAAAAAAAGTTGGATGCCGTGTACGGGGATTCTTCTCCATCATTTTCCACGGTAAAAGAATGGAGTAAACAGTTTCGATTGGCGCGGGAATCCATTGACGACGAACCTCGCTCCGGCCGGCCTATAGAAGTACTCACCGAGCAATGTATTAAATTAGTGGAAGAGGAAGTTCTGAGTGATCGAAGACTAAAGACTAAAGAAATAGCGGCAAGAACCGGACTTTCCAAAACTTCAGTACTTAGGATACTACATGATCATCTTCACATGAATAAAGTTAGTGCTAGGTGGGTACCCAAACTTCTTTCGAGCTTGCAGCGTACTGAGAGAAAAGCGTGTTCTCAAGAAGTTTTAGACGCGTATAGGCGTTACGGAAAAAGTTATTTGGAGTCGATTGTTACGGGAGACGAAACCATGGTTTTGTACTATGATCCCCTGTCTAAAAGGGAATCGATGGAGTGGCGTCGTCTTGGTGAAAAGCCACCTAGAAAGGCCAAGGTAACGCAATCCACCAAAAAGATTATGGCAACGGTATTCTGGGATTGTCACGGAATACTAATGATTGACATAAAAGAAAGGAATACCACGGTAAATGGCAGCTACTACGCCACCCTTATTGAGCAGTTGCGAGAGGCGATCAAGCAGAAACGACGTGGAAAACTTAGTAGAGGTGTTCGGCTTCTCCACGATAATGCTCCCGTTCACACTGCTGCAATTGCCAAAGCTGCTGTAGCTAAATGTGGCTTCGAGGAAATTCGCCACCCCCCTTACAGCCCAGACCTGGCCCCAAGCGACTACTACTTGTTCTCGAGACTTAAGGCAGACTTAAGGGGAAGACGATTTTCTTCGGATGATGAAGTGGCCCAAGCAGTTTTTACCCATTTCGAGGACAAAACTCCAGAATATTTTTATAAGGGGATAGAAATGCTTATCACGAGATCTGCAAAGTGCGTTGAAATAGAGGGGGACTATATCGAAAAATAAAAATAAAATTGTAAATATATCTACTTGTTTTCTTTGTTAGGCCGGACACTTTTGGACCGCACCTCGTATGTCGGTTACTTTGGTTCTCCTCATTTCTGATTCGATCGCGTAGGGCAGCAGTTCCGAGCATAGCTCGCTCCATTGCCCTTTGGGTGACCATGAGCCTTCTTATGGGGCCCATAGTTAGCGACCATGTCTCAATTCTGTATGTCATCACTAGCAACACACACTGGCAAAAAAATCAGTCTTGAAACACCGCAGTATTTGGGACGTGTATATATTGCGTAGCTTCCCCAACACTGCCCAGCAGAGTTGGATTCGTCGATTGATCTATTTCTTGAAGTTGGCATACATAGCTGGACTGTTGTTGTTCATTTTAAGACCTACTTGTTGAGAGACTTTACTAAGGCCATCGAGGTTACCGTTGGGGCAGTGAAGTTCTCGAGTGTCGACCGCGCACCGTAAAACGTAGCGTAGTCAAGCCTCCCACGCGGTGGACAGACGACCTGGTGAAGATCGCGGAAAGCCACTGGATGCGGGCAGCGCAGAACCGGTCGTCGTGGAAATCCTTGGAGAGGCCTTTGTCCAGCAGTGGACGTTTTTCGGCTGATATGATGATGACATCTGGGCACTGCACACGCTTCCATAATTTAACTTGTCTTTTGAACACTAAATTATATATACGTATTTTTTTACTTTTATATCTTTTCTAATTTTTACCCGTATTTTGCTTACCATAATATATTATTTTTTTACAAAATTAAGATATTTTTTTTAAACAAAATATAAAAATTAAATTGACCGTAATTGAAATCTAAAAAACTTTGAACTAAATGGGATGACTCGTCAAAAACACTGTAAGTGGGATGACTTGTCAGTATTCGCCGGATTGACGTTGGTTTATAAACACCCTTATATCCACTTGGCAGGTTACCAAAAAAACAATTGTTTATCAAGTGATCAGAGGTAGGTATTAGAAACCCATTCTAAAGATAAGCTCTAATTCATGTTAAAAATAATTGTACATATGGAATAATTATAATAATATTTAAATATTATCGTATCTTGAGAATTTTTCTTTCAATTTTACATATTTATAAAGGTTATTTGTAACTAAAGGTTGTCTGGAAGAGATTGCTTTTAGCAATAACACCGCCTACTGTACACTTCATTATAATAACTATATGTATTAGCTTTACGAAATTGTTTTAGTGTACTATAAGTGTAAATAAATAAATAAATTTATTTTTCTAGGTATGATTTCACCCCGACTCCAGAAGAAAAAGAAGCTGTAATTAAGCTTATGGAAGACATGACTATAAAAGAAGACAGCTTTGTAAAAACTGCACCTGTTTACAATCCAATGGCCCCTAAGCGTGCACCAACAGAACCAATAATGAACCCTCAGACTGTGAGTCTGTGTGAGAAACTAGGAATAGATGATCCCCTTCAAGTTTTAATGGCTAGATCCGGCAGAACAATGAAGGAGCCTGCCTTAAATGATACCAGCACAACCAGCATACAAAGCTCAATGGTTAAGACACCAATGAAATGCACAAAGCTATCTCTTCCTGCTCCTATGACTCCTGATGACTTAGACAAAGAGGAAGCTTCACAAACATCAATAATTTCCGTCGATAGTGCTTCTTTTTTATCAGACAGTACATGTAACTCCACTGCTGACTGCCTAACTCCATCATCAAATGAAACACCTAAAAAAACTTTCAAGAGACGTAATCTGGCGATTTACACATCAGATGCTGATGAGAGTTTGAACACTACAACAAGTTCAATAGATGATAGTCCTAATAGTAAACTACCTTGTAGAGATAATTTATAACAATAGGGATATAGCTTTGACAATTACATTTAAATTAGTTTACTTTTTGTAGTATAAAATTTCATTTTAGGTTGTGGCATAATAGGGATAATGACTGCTAGTCATTTGAGTTACATTTTAGTGTTCTGTACACCCAGTCCTGCCTCTGCTGTCTGTCTGTCAGTAAGCTTTATTTCATAAACCGTAATAGTTAGATCGAATTTTCACAGAATGTGTATTTCTTTTAACTATACAAAAAATTAGAAAAAGTGACTATTACTGAGCTTCTGCTGTCTGTCTGTCAGTGAGCTGTATTTCATAAACCGTAATAGTTAGACAGTTCGAATTTTCACACAATGTGTATTTCTTTTAACCTATACTAAAAATTAGAAAAAGTGACTAAATAAGTCGGATCTCTACAAAAAAACGTGTTTTTTATAGGTATTTTAGAGGTGTTTTTGATGTAGCTCTATCATAAAAACTGTAATACATACCAGTGTGAAACTTGGTGTAATTACTGAAGTAAAAGAACAAATAATAAGAATGGGCCATGTGTGAGTCATACTCGCGATAAGGAGTCTGAACTAAACGACAAAAAAAGCATATGTTTGTCGCCTGCGTTGAAGTCTTTTGTTTTTAACACGCTTTTATTAGCTTCACTTGTAACTAACTATGTAAGAAATTCTTGGAATCTTAATTTGACCCACTTGCCGGTCTTCGATTAGGATGAAATTTTGCACACGCTCTGAGTTCTGATGACAATACATGACTAGCTAAGAAACGTCATTACAAATCCAATATGGCGGCCTCCCCAAGATGGCGGACTGGCTGTTTGAAATCCACCCCCATGATATGGGTATCAAATGAAAGGGTTTGCCGTCAGGAATACGAAAAAAATAGTCACGTGACTTAAATCCAATATGGCGGACAGGCTATTTGAAATGCACCCCTTGATAAGGATATCAAATGAAAGGCTTTTCGAAGCGCTAGTCCGACTCGTTCCATACCCAAAAGGTAAAAATGGGACCCTTTTACTAAGACTTCGCTGTCCGTCTGTCACCAGGCTGTGTTTCATGAACCGTGATAGCTAGACCATACCGTGGACACTTAATACAACGGGCCAGAAATGACATTTCAAAAAAGGAACGACGAAACAAACAAAATGGCGGCGAAATCCCATACGTTCGACAACCAATCTGTATCAATCTGGGTGACGAGAGGGTAAGGTCGCAATATAGAGAGCGGCAGGGAGTGTCCATTCTGTATGTTAGTACTAATATATATACTTTGGCTAGACAGTTGAAATTTTCACAGATGATGTATTTCTGTTGCCGCTATAACAACAAATAGTAAAAATTAGAAAAAGTGAAAAATAGAGGGGTCTCCATACAAAGAACGTGTTTTTTTTAAAGTGAAGAAACTAGCGCCATATAGTATGATGGTACGGAACCCTTTGTACTAGCGCCATTTAGTACGATGGTACGGAAAACCCTATGTGTGCGGTTCTGACTTGCACTTGGCCGGTTTTAAATATTTACCTAGAAGTGACGTCATAGTTTCTTAGCATCATATTTTGTCTATTAATTTTGTGATTTAATGAAAATAAAGCAAGAAAGGTTGTTATTAATTTTAGTAAGAAAAAAATTTAGTGATCAATCATTCATAATTTATTTTGCAGTCATCATTCCAATGATGAATTAACGACAGTACAGTTACCAAGTAACTAGTACAGTTATTATAGTTTTATAAAACAGCTAATTGCTAAGTTGTAAAATATGGTGATAAATATTAGGTCTTTACCTATGAAATTACCAATTGTATAAAAAAGTTTAAAGATGAAAATTAATATTAAAAACAATATTAAAACAAAATTTATTCTCAAAATAGCATTAGAATATTAGAAATTAAATGGTGGTAAACATATGCCTACCGTTTAGATATTTTGAGAGCATGGTGGCTTTAACCCCATGAAGTCGGGTTTTTCCTCCTAAAAAATTGCCTTTATTGAGGCAAAAAATACACATTTTAATTTTTAGGGCTCTGGGGTAACGCATTAGTTTCTTTGTTACTTATGTCATATTTGGGAATACCCCACATAAGATTTCGTCCGTCAGTTTCAGGAAAATTAACTAGTCTAAAAAATCTGACAACTAAGAATACGCCTTTGTTCCATTCAATGGTACAAAGCTCAGGGGAAAAGACCATAAGTAGTGTCACCATAAGGTCAATTATAAAAAACAGTAACATTTTTATTTTCAATAAAAATTGCCATTGAGTTTCAAAAACTTAATCAGCAATTTCATAAATAAAGACCTATTTATTATCAGCAACCATGAAGGAAACTAAAATAAAGTTTAGGTATTATATTATTGCAATTATTATTTAAGTGCAATGTTTTTTATACAATTATTTTACAAACTCAATACATTGTGTTTTGAATTTCACAGCTGCTTTTTCTTTTAATTTTATATCTGTTATTAAGTACAGTAATACCCCACTGAATGATGAATAATAGGGTTCTATAGTCATTTGGTAGCTAAGTGCATACCTACTTTAATGTAGTTTAAAGAAAATATCCTACTAATATTATAAATGTGAAAGTTTGTAAGAATGTATGGATGTATGTTTGTACATCTACAACTACTGAACGGATCTGGCTGAAATTAGTAGGTAGACAAGACAGATTAGGACATGGATTAACACATAGGTTACTTTTTCTACGCTTGCGGCTCACGCACTGCACACCCTTCAAGTCATATAAATCGTCCACGCGGGTAAAGCCGCGGAAAACTAGTTTTCTTTACAAAGCTACCCACTTCATTGTTACAAAAATAATTAAAATACAAGGCAAATAAATTGCTGACACCTTGCCAACACTGCTTACTGTTATAAATTATGTAATACAAAAGCTTAACTACCATTGTAAACCCTAACAGGCACAGTGACTATTGCACTTCTCTTGATCACTTAAAAAAAAGAGGCATTTTTATGCAGTATTTGAAATAAAATTCACATAGGTAGGTAAAGAATCCATGTAATATGAGGTTGTTTCAAGCTGGGCATTTGTTTTTCACATCAGTCAGTATTCATGTATGACTGTGAGTAAGTAGATGTTCTTTAAGTTGGGGCATATTTTTAGGTTCACAGCTACACTGGTTGCACACTAGTGGTTTGGTCATTAGTTTTTTATATTCTTCATTCGACATCTTTTTAACGGCTCCTGTTTCTTTTAGTTCTTTTAATACATCTGTAACAGAATAAAGGTATACTTATAATTATGCGACCAGGTTTTGTGTTATGTTATTCAGACTAATAAATTCGGATCCACTCACCTTGATACGGCAAAAAGTGTTTTGTAGTGAAGCTGTTCCAATGAATCTTTGTTTTAAGACACGGTGACACCATGTCTTTACTAATAACATGCATATGAAGCCTCATCATACTAGGCACGGCGTGAAAGCCGGCTTGAAGACTCACATCCTCGTGTGTCTCCTTTAGCTCCTCGTAAAGTCTGCCGAATTCTTCTAACAAGCTAATGTGTGATTTATCCAACTTCGTAATACTGCTTATATTCTCCTCTGGAAGTATGAGGTAGTGATAACGAGCTTTGGGATATTTATCGCGAATAACCACGGCTCGGTCAGTTTTTTTAACCACACTTTCGGGGTCTTTCATGGACTCAACTAATCCCAAAGACCAATGCTTCGGTTTCTTCCCAGTTTGATCTGTTTTGGTTGCTAAGGGTCTCTTTCCCTGATTCATGATTAAACAACCAGATTAACAGAGTTTAAGGTTAAGACACACTTTTCACAAACTTGCATTGTATGAAACCAACTAAAATAACATACACGCATACACCATGCATAGCATGAATCCTGAAATTTCGAAACGACTATTCCGACGCTGGCCACAGATAACTATTACCCATAATAGCAATCTCAAATATACTTTTTTAAAATTTCTTTTGTGGCTCTGGATACTAAACATGTAAATTTTTTCACCAATTTCGTTGAAATTTTTTGTGAATCGGTAACTTCCCACTCTCTATTTTTTTCCCTGAGTGTTGGCTGTTGTGACAAATTTGGACAATCAAGAAACAAACAAAAGTAAACCCTAATAACGTTTGTTGTGACTATTCCGACGCTGGTTGCTATGGGTTACCAGTTGTGACGTCATCAGACGCTAGCCGGAGTGTATAATTACCTACTTATTTGCTTTGTTTCCCTAAAGTACCTACCTGAATGAATAGTTACATTTTGACTCAACTCAGCACAGCAGAGCCAGCCATAGATAGCCATCTATACTGGCTAAGCTAAGCTAGAAAAACTCATACATTATTTAGCAATTTAGTTAGTTAGTCGACTTCTTTCCATGTGGCGAAGTTGTTCTGTTATGGGAATGTCGCGTCTTGAAGGCTAGGTAAATCGAAAGAAAAAAGGGAGTAGATAGAAATCTTTGCCTTTATGCAGTACGCATCCAATAAAATGAGGAAGAGACTGTGAGTCTTCCAGGAGAATTAGGTAAGTAAGTGCTTTTGGGAGGACGTAACAGGAGAAAGGAGACTTGCAAGCAATTATATTGAATGAAGGTTTATTTATACGCGATCGATGCGTACTAGCCACAAACAAAGTTATCTTAATCTGCAATCGAACTGCGCATGACACACGACACGAGTTTGAAATGTTTATTTATTGAATGAGTTGGCCACTAAATCATGTAATCATTCTGGTTGAATATCTTGTAGGTGACGTGTCTCAATGTTTTTTATATTGTATTCTCCCAATAACAGTGTTCTTATACCAGAGCCCATCTCTTTTACTTGTAGTTTAATATCTCACCATAAGTATCAATTTGACCTGCAAAAACATCCCAGACACGCATATCTGTTGTGGCAATGGCAAACAGCTTGGGGCGCATCAAATTTACCTAATTCATTACATTTGCTGCATGCAAGCAAGTGTAAGTAGGGAATTTCTCTTAACTTTGCTGCTTGGAGTAAAGTACATATGTAAGCAGCAACTTTCTCATTTGTCTATGTTTAGTTTCAACTAGGTACTCGATGGCGCAGTGATAACTAGAGCCTAAACCATTCTTTGTAACAGACACCTTGATTGTCTAATACAGTTTATTTTTGGTTAGTCCAACAGTTTAGTGATAGAATGATCTGTCATGTAAAATCTTAACTGTTTTCTCTTTCATTTTAGGTGATTGGTAATCATCACAAATGCAAGAACAAGCAACAATATTGTACATTGGAGTCAAACTGTTATGGTCAGAACAGAATTCCTAACCAAATGAGGAACTGGAAGTCACTGAGCTACTTCATCTGCCCACAGAATACTAGGACCCAACAGGTTTTGCCAAACTAGTACCTGTAAATACAGAACCATTTCCTGTTTAATTTAAAAGCTCGGAAACTGATGGTGCTTTAATTTCAAACTGCATCAAGATCTGGAACATGGATTTCCAACAAATGGGGCGCATCCCTTTTAGGGGCGTAGAACCATGTATATGTTCTGTGTATTCTTTTAACATTATCAACTTGCTATCTTTGTGGATACACTGCGCACCTGGAGACATAGCGTAGGCGGGCCTCCCGCTGGGTGGACCGATGACTTGGTGAAGGACACGGGAAGCCACTGGATGGGGGCAGCGCAGGACCGGTTGTGGAAATCCTTGGGGGAGGCCTTTGTCCAGCAGTGGACGTCTTTCGGCTGATATGATGATGATCTTTGTGAATTCCATGTATATATTTGGTGTATTCTTTTATCATTATCAACTACCTATTTTTGTAAAAATGGTTTTGCAACGCTGTTAAGAATAAAAACGAAGCAAGGAAAATGCTCTCCGTTGTGCACTGATTAATATGAAACCAAGGATTTACTTATTGTAGGTATTATTGTATCTGTCTTTCAATCCCTAACTTAAGGTTGCCTGGTAGAAATCGCTTAAAGCGAGAAGGCCGCCTTGGCACTCTATTATTACAAACTAGCTGTCCCGGCGAACTACGTACCGCCTTACATTACATTACACTGCCCTACCCTACCCTACCCTACACTACACTACACTACCCTACCCTACATAAGAACCTTCTCCTTACAATAACGAACTCGACAAAAAAAGAATTAGCCAAATCGGTCCAGCCGTTCTCGTGTTATGCGCTTACCAACACATTTTGCGATTCCTTTTTATATATAAGATTATAAGTCCTGTATTGTTTTTTGGTGTGCAATAAAGTTTATTTACTTACTTACTTACATATTACTTTTGTTAATTGATTACCTACCTACTTGTCATTTGAGCAAAAATGCCCCATGTCTTTTGTTTATTTTACTTTAAGGAGGAGATCCGCAGGAGAACCAAAGTAACCAACATTGCTAAAGCGGCAGTAGGCAGGGCACATGGCTCGTAGAACAGATGGCCGTTGGGGCAGTAAAGTTCTCGAGTGGCGACCGCGCACCGGAAAACGTAGCGTAGGCAGGCCTTCCACACGGTGAAGATCTGTTCTGACCTAGTGAAGATCGCGGAAACCGATGGATGCAGGCAGCGCAGGACCGGTCATCGTGGAAATTCTTGGGAGAGGCCTTTGTCCAGCAGTGGACGTTTTTCGGCTGATATGATGATGACTTATTTTGATGCAACGTTTCGGCACCTCTTGCAAAGAATATAAAAATATCGAGGGTATAGTATTTTAGCAGAAAGTTGGTTGAGGCGAATAGAGTACCTATAGAATATAATATAAGGTTAGGAATCCCTGATCTTGAAGAAAATTATATAATTAAACTACCTATGTGTAAATGTTGTGTACCTCCAAAGTAGGTATTTAATATAAAAACCGTAGTTTTGCAGTCTTTTCAAAAAATAAGTTGATATTTAAAAATTTTTTAGTTGTTGTTAATAGATTATTTTGTATGGAAAATGTATGAACTTTTTATAAATCCAATTGAACATCTTCATTTGGTCGACTATTACTCCTAAACTAAAAAAACATACTCAGCCGTGATAGTTGTCCTTTTAACCCTTTTCCAGGCGTAGTATGTTTTATCGACCACATTAAAAATTATAGTTTTTAAGATGCTGAGCATTTCCTGAAATAAAGTTTACTCTATTTTATTACCTGTTTGTGTAGCTTTTATTATATGCTTTTATTATAAATAAAAATTTCACCTTTTTATAAAAACCGTATTAAAAATATGTGGTCATATAATGCCCTACGCCTGGTTGCGGGTGATAAAATATGGGAACTGTTTCCATTAACTTTTTTCAGGATTCCATTGGTACAGATTTTAAAAACATTTAAAAGCCTAACTGTGATGTGAGTCTGTGACATTGCATGGATAAAATTATGAAATAAAATAACATGAAACGTCAACTAAAACATATATTGAATAATTCTTATGTAGTTAAAAAAACATTCTTATTGTATAACTTAATACAAAAAACCGGCCACGTTCGAGTGGGACTCGCGCAAGAAGGGTTCCGTACCATTATCTATACAACATTAGAAAAACCCATATTTATTTTATTTTAATTAAATAATTTACCTTGTTGGAACCCTAAAACGAAAGTGTGAAGAGAATGGTGTAAAAAGTATTGGGATAAACAAATGCAGGTTGTTCGTTACTTTTTCTCAAAAATGCTCACGTCTCGTCGCGGCTGGCGTCGATTCGATGTACTAGTTTAACTTACTTGACAGGACTAAACTAAATTTACCCAATCTTTTTCTTTCTGTATCGAAAAGGCAAGAACAGAATGCTTAAATTTAGGTTAGTCTGTGGTTTAGTCCTGTCAAATAACTTAAATCATGTTACACCAAATCAACACGATTTTTATTTAAAACATTAATTGTACCTACTCACGGGTATAAGTAATTTGAAATGTATTTAATGTTCAACATAAATTTATATTGTAAAGATCACTTTGATAAATAATAAAAAGACAACATTAAAATACAATTTCGCTAAACCATTAACAATTCTTAAAATTTTAAATGAATAAGTTTTCAAACATTTCTTCTGTTAAGTATTCATAATTTTATAATAATTAAATTTATGATAATTAAGTTTATTGGAAACTGGAAACACTACAAGCCAGAATCATAGTCAATACCAGAGAGCGTGACGGATGCATAGACAATTCAAACTTACCACTAGAGATGTCTCACACTTCTATAAAATTCTTCCCTTTCTAGTTTATGTAACACTCTCTGTTAACTAGTCACCTTAATTTAAATTTTTATTACACACATTTTATAGAAACACTAAAAAGAAACTTAATTTATCGCAAAACAATATGTAACTAAAATGATCTAGTATTATTTTTAAATAAAGCACAACCTAAAACATTTTTATGAAGTACATGAGTTAATTATATCAGTTACATTTTGAACACAAATATTTTATGATAATACTTTCAAAATAACATCACTTTGCATAATCATTTAAATAGGTTAGTATCCTAGTCATTACCAGATCTTGTTGTGTAACACTATCAGACCTTTCATTATAAAAATTTGAAATTTAATTTTCATGTTCCTCTAAAGGTTTTTGATTTATTTTTATATCACTATCCTGATTTTGTCCTGTCCCTGAATCTTCTAAACTATTCCTACGTTCCTTATACTTTCCTCCTTTGATTACTTTCTATGCCTCATTATCACATCACCTCTCTTATTTTTTATTCTATACCACTTGGACCTTGTGCTTCACCTAACACTATTCCATTTTTAAAGTTCACAAATTCTACATTATTATACCAGTTCGATTCCACTCGATTTATCATCACTGTTTTTATGTTCAGTTTCTCACTAAACTTGATGACGTTATTCTTCACATGAACTGCCTTAATCCTTGTCGTTCTATTTGTATGTTGCCATGAGTACGGTGCGCGAGTCGGTCCACAGCACAGCAGCCTGTAATTCAAACCTAGGTTTATTTACTATCTTTACGGGCGTTACACGCCTTTTCGCAGCTGCGAGTGAGACAGACACTTTGCCTTCGCTGTCCACTGGCCGCCAATAAACAGCTGCTGCGTAGGCAACCTCACTCGCATCTACGAATATGTCGTGCTACGAGTACTTGTGTTGTGGATGCCTTCCTCCTTTTTCCGGGCTGAGGACCGGCACAATTATTGAATTAATATATAAAAATACCTTTACTTCATAATCGAGGCGGAGTTACACAACTATACATCACGCACATATACTCCTTTCAAAAATCATATTCATTCAATCAATCATAGAAAACAAAGGAAAATTCGTAAGCAAATAGCAATAATATACCTCCACAGCGTTAGTACCGCAAACAGACAATCCTGTGTTATGTAAACTGAAAAAAAAACATGCATTAAAATATTTACTCAGGTCCATTAAGCAATGCATTGAGATCGACGACGCGAAGATGCTTCATGTAACATATTATTTACAACTTTGTTACTATTTACAATTAATGTGCTTTCTACTAATAAATTACAACTACATATTAAACTATACAACTACATAATTCTAAAGTACGTTTTCATATTTCTACATCATGATGTCAAGGGCTTACCAAATGTAGATTCAAAAATACATTTTTCGTGCAAATCTTAACCAATTCTAAAGTATGTTATATACAATAAATCTACATTGTATTTGCAAATCTAAACTAATTCTACAGTAGTTTTTATATGCAATCAAATCTACATTTTATGTGTAAATCTAAACTATGTAATTCTAAAGTACTTTTTATATACAATCAAATCTATATTTTACGTGCAAATCTAGGTCGTTAAAGGGTTGAAGTTGGGACCGTTACCCAACCCACCATTTTAAGAGTTACTAAATTGATAGCTGTCGTCTAAGAGGAAGAGAAAAAAATAAAATCAAGAGTCGAATAGAGACAGAAAATCAATAGTTGATTATTTTGATTGTAGGTTCTTGATGGAAAATTAATAGTGAGAGCAGCAATATCCGTAAACTCAGCTTTTGGCTAATCATTTAATAAAAAGGTAAGAGGAATATTATCGGACTCGCTTCGCTCGCCCATTGCCTACGGCCGGCCGTCCCCGTGATTCCTGGGCACACGCCCTAGGCGTCATTCAAAGCAAAAATATCGCTCGTACTGTGTTATTGCTTTTTAGGTCCCAAGTTTCAACCCAAACGGACTTGTGCTAATCTACTATATAATAACATTATAAAGATGACTCAAGCCACAACAATAACCACAGTTTCGCATCGTACGCAAGTGAAATTAAGTATTTTGTTCAATTTATGAGGAGGGTACAGATTCGGATATTTCTTAGTAAGACATTTCTTATGGAAGTAATCGTGGCATACTTTGCACAAGATTAAATCGTTCAAGTCTCCTGTTTCTCTGCATGAACAATAAACTTTGCTAAAAGACTTTTCAATTATTGCTACAGGGATCGACCTATCATATCTAGCGGGAAATTCAGTCATATTTGATGGTGAGTTATTGAAAATGGATAATAGATGTGATCGCATTTTATTGTACTCAAAAACTACACGGCTAGGATCTTTTCCTGCGCAAATTAATTTGGCAAATGCTATAGCAAATAAACCACAATCACAAGAATTAGGCTGCAAATCGACATTATGAATTTTGAAATTTATGGTAGTAACGTGCTCAAAAGCGCGACTCAAGCTGCTTGCAACTGATACAACCTCTGTAGGCACATTATTGTAAAGAGAGTCATAAACGTCAACAACAAGTACATTATCAACAACATTTCCTGTGATACAGTTCCAATGATTACCGCCTACGTGGCAAATTTGGACAAACTGACCAAAGCAAGGTTCAAATCTAGGGGGCTTGTAAACTTGCAAGGTTGTGTGCTGCAACCCTTCAATTGTGTACTGGCTAGATATCGGAATCTAGCCAGTCATTGCTTTGTAATATATTGCTGTGGCTGAGTTTCAGCTGAACTTCACCAATTTTAACCCAATCACTATCGCATGCAGAATAATTTGAATTAGGAATCGGTCTAAGATGTTTTGAGACTTTGGGTATAATTGGAAAGTAATCAGTAATTAGGATCTTGCGTTTTGGGCGACGTTCTAAAAGGTTTGGGTGCCTTGCGTTTTAGCCCAATGGCAGTTTGCCTGCTACGTTTGATTTTAACTATGCCCGGGAAAGCCACCTGTTTTGGTAAATCTTTCATTTTGATATTTAAACAATTGTTAGCTTTAGTTTCAATCGGGCTGACATCCGAAAAAATGCTGTCTTTAGTATCATTACACTGTTGCTTTAATTGGGTCTTTATATATTGACACTCAGGTTGGATCAGAATAGGTTTTTCAAAGTGTAATGTATCTTTAGACCACTCGTTTTGATTTTTTTTTTAAATTTTTAATCTCATCATGTTGGGGCCTTGAGGAGGTCTTCAAAATTTCTAGAATAGAAGTCCAGACAAGACTGTCTTCTAAATATCTGATATTCTCAGCACTGTGCATAGTTTTATTAATTTTATTTTTTAACTTATGCACAGTTGTAGTGGTCTTCGTCTCAGTGCTAGAAGAGCGGCAAGCGTTAATTGTACACAAATAATGAGATTTAGTCCATCGTTGTGGCACTAAATCCTCAGTAAATATATCTTGTTTTAAATGATGTCTGAGACCAAATATATGACAGCAAGGCAAATGGTTCATTGCAAAAAAGCTGCAACTACAGGAACGTAATGTTGTTTGTGCTAGAGGATGGTTACGCAATTTTATAGTGTAATGTCCAAATTCAGCATATTGATTAAATTCGCCTTGACCCCCAATACCTTCACAAATCTGACTAATAATCAGTTTATATACAAAGTATGTACTACACGATGACAAGCGTTCCAAAGTTTCTGCTGGGATATCGCTACGTGTATTATTTTTATGGGTGGAATCTTTAAAAGCTGCAATTTCCAATTTGTCTAACATGCTTGAAAGATATATTTTTAAACTGACATAAAAGTCGTCAAGGGCAGCATATTTTTTAATATGTTGCTTTAATTTCTGATTTAATGACTCTAAGCGATTATTAGTCGTATCTCCCAAATTATAAGTCGACATACGATATACGAGGCTCCAAGAATCTCTACAAAAGTGCCACCTGCTCACAAATTGCTCAAAGATGTAAAATTTTGAATATTTTGTTCTATATTCTTCAAAATTTTTATCATATGCCTCCTCACTGGTCACAAATGCCATTTTTTGTAATGTTTCTTTGCAATCTACATACAAAGCTTTAGGCACATTTGAGGAATGTACCATCTCTTTGAAGCTTTTGAGGACATGAAATAAGCAAAGCTCATGTTTTGCATGCGGAAAAACATTTCTAAGCACAGATATTTCAGTGAAATCTTTATCTGTCATGTAAGATTTAACTTCTTTGCATGAAGGATTATGCTGCACAAAAAAAATTACAAATGACTCTACTACTGGTTTAGTTTCTTGAGCTAATAGACTGGTATTGAATTATTGTTGCCATCGACAGCACAAATTATGTACAAAGGCATTCTATGATCATTTAAGCAATATGTGCCATCCATAAGGATGTGGTGTTTTTTAATTTTAAGTATTTTTTGTTATAGCGGCAACAGAAACACAATCTGTGAAAATTTCAACTGTCTAGCTATTACGGTTCATGAAATACAGCCTGGTGACAGACGGACAGACACCCCCTTGGGTACGGAATCCTTAAAAAACGGTCAAGTGCAAGTCGGACTCGCTCACCGACGGTTCCGTACGATCACATCTCTGGATAAGGAACCTTAAAAATAATAAATCAAAAACTATACACCCATAAAAATAATTAAACATCTGTTTGACCTTGTGCCAATGAAGCCCTTGATACGATACCCCACATGACACGGTTGACTCAATTCGAAATTAGGACTGCCGTTTTTATTTTTTTATGATTTTAATTACAAAAGTATAGTTTTCAGATTTTTCGCTATACTTGTAGTATAAGACGGTATTACTTGCCACATTTTATAGTTCTAGGTCAATGGAAAACACCCTATAAATTTTTATTCCTTGAGAGTGCCGAAATATACGTTTTTGGCGGCATAAACGGCCGCATCTTTTTTTTATGTCAACTTTGAAGTTTGATTTATTCACACCTTCAAGGGACTGTAGACCGGAGTATATAGTTTAAATTTCAACTCGATACCTCCATGCATTCTCGAGATAAAGGGTCTTGACAGACAGACAGATGGACAACAAAGTGATCCTATAAGGGTTACGGCGACCATGGAACGTAGTCAATGAAGACAAATTACGCGTCTCAAGGCCAATTTGGACCACAATCCTCAGTAATGAGGGACCGACCAGAGAGAGAGAGAGAGAGGTACCTAATCGCGATTTTCTGGTCTTGATAACAACTTCTATGTCAAATCAGAAAAAAAAAATTCTTCTATACATAGTACAAGTTATCAAATGGGGAAAAATGTATAGAGGCTCAAATTTTTTTTTTTATATTTGACATATAGTTTCTTGGGGAAAGTTGTTTGTAATCACGAGTACTTTCATATCCTTTACTATATATTTTAATAAAAAGTCACCCTATATATTTTGAAAATTAACAGGAAGATTCACGCTCTCCCTTCTCCCGGATCCTCTCCCCTAACTTTAAGGGCATTTATCTATAGCCCTATCAGATATCTGATCAAAGATGACCTTTACAAAAAATTCAGTGTTCATTTTATCTCATGGAGGGGGGGTAACGCCTTCCCCCTTCTTAGGAAGGGGTTTACTGCTCCCCCTAACTCCCTCTCCCCCCTCCCCCCAATACTTTTTGAAAAATATTTTTACAAAATCAGAAAATCAAAATGGTAACAATGCAGTGTATAAGTAATCTTTGGTAGTGTATTATATGAGACTCAAGATGACCTAACCAACCTATCCAACTTCGATCTCAACCCCCCAACCATTTTGATACCAACAAACCAGATCCGATGGGGATGTGGGAGTATCAGGGTGTTTCCATGCCTTGGATGTTATGGCTCCTTGTCAGTTTCTCAGCACGATCAATCACCATTAATTTTGTTTTCTGCCGGTTGACTGCGCGTCCCAGAATGCCACTTTCAAACTCTAACCTATTCAGAATGCTCTTCATGTCTTCAATGGATGTGGTGAGGAGAACAGTGTCATCAGCGTATCGGAGGTTGTAGATGGTTTTTCCTCCCACAACAACACCTCTTTCCCAGTTTTCGAGGGTTTTACGGATAACATACTCTCCGTATATTTTCCTTCGGAATTTACTTCCACTATATGCTTTCACTTATAAGCGATTTAGGAGTGCGAATGCTCCGGCGCTGCGGGACTGGTAGCCCCTTCGCCCTTGCGTAACAAAGCTCAGGCACCCGGGCGAACCGTAATGGATGATGCTGGTCGCTGAAGGCAGGGGCTGCCCTATTTTCGCGCCTTCGAATAAAAAAAAGACTTTGGGAACGTAGGGAGGTGAACGCGTTCTAACAAGCGAGAGCCCAAAAATTTTTAATTTCGTAACTGGTAGATTCTGCCACAGATGGGGAGGTATATTCAATCAAACCTGACAGAACATAATATCGCTTGTTTCACTTGCTCAAGTTTTTCCGCGCTTTACGCTATTATAAATCTTTCAGATCGATGTTAGTGGGGTAGGTCATCTTTAGTCTCATATATATAATACACTACCAAAGCTGGCCTATGCTCTACATTTTTTCAGATAATAAAAATTAATTAGTCGAGGGGGAATGCCGGTGAGGGGGAGTGCGTTAATTTTTGACAAGAAATCTGGTACAGCTATAGATTAATGCCCTTGAAATAATGGGGGGGGGATAATCTGGGAGAGTGGTATAAATCCCTCCCTAGAAAGGGGGAACGTGGATCCATCCATTTAAAGAAAATGAATTTCGAATTTTTACTGCAAGGTCATCTTTGACCAGAAATTCGCTTTACCTACCGAAATCTAATCATACCTTCGGGATCCGAGGGGGATATGGAAGTTTTGACCAGAATTTCGCGATAAGTACCTACTGAAATCTTAATCATACCTTCGGGGTCCGAGGGTGATGTAAGCGTATTAGATTAGGAAAAATGTGGGGGTTCCTTCGGTCAGAGTGCATTGCGAAAACGCAGTTTACGCAGTTTTCGAGATATTGATCATTATAAATTTATTTGTTATGCTATATTTACTTCCAGTATATGCTTCCACTTTTAAGCAATTTAGGAGTGCGACTGCACTCAGCAGGAATGGCAGCCCCTTCGCCCTTGCTTAACAAAGCTCAGGCATCCGGGCGAAATGTAGTGGCTGATGCTGGTCGCCAAAGGCAGGGTCTGCCTTTTTTTCGGGAATTGAATTAAAAAAAAAAAGACTTTGGGAACGTAGGAAGGTGAATGCGTTCTAACAAGCAAGAGCCCTAAATTTTTACTTTCGAACTGGTAGATCTGCCACAGATGGGGAGGTATATTCAATCAAACCTGACAAAACATAATATCGCTTGTTTTACTTGCTCAAGTTTTTCCGCTCTCAAGTCGGACCAGCATGCTTTCCTCGCTCTGATGCTCCCACATCCCCATCGGATGCCAAAGGTTTGTTTGTTGAGGATCAAAGTACGCCCTACGCTCTACGCTATTATAAATCTTTCAGATCGATGTTAGTGGGATAGGTCATCTTCAGTCTCATATATATAATACACTAACAAAATTGGCCTATACTCTACATTTTTTTCAGCTTTTTTAAAGTATTTAGTGGAGGGGGGAGAATGGTGAGGGGGAGTGAGTTAACCCCCCATCCCCAAATAAAATTAATAATTAAAATTTTACAATAAGGTCATCTTTGACAAGAAATCTGGTACAGCTATAGATTATTGTACTTGAAATTGGGGGGGGGGGGGGGGGGGTAAATGGGAGAGTGGTATAAACCTCTCTCTAGAAAGGGAGAACGTGGATCCACCCATTTAAAGAAAATGATTTTCAAATTTTTACTATAAGGTCATCTTTGACCAGAAATTCGCTTTAACTACCGAAATCTAATCATTCCTTCGCCCTTGCGTAACTAAGCGTAGGGACCCGGGCGAACCATAGATAAATGTCCTTAAAGTTCCGGTTTTTTCAGCTCTAGTGACAAGTAACCAACATTCAGATAAATTTGTCCAGTGTGTTTACATTCGCTTTGCTATGTGTGTACATTCTCTTTGCTAGGTGTTTACATTCTCTTTGCTAGAGCTTCGCCAGCGTCGATTTAGGCCCGGCCCTGAAATTTGTAAACATGTCAATGTCAAAAACAGCTGCCAGTAATTTTTTTAAATTTCATTTTAAGAGACGCTCACGGTTCAGGCTCACATGTGAGCTCACTGAGTTATTTCAGTAAATAAAAAACATTACTTAAATATGGAATGGCTATTCCTATAACGTCCACATACACGATCGACTACAACACATTAGAAAGAATCTGGAAAAGTAGCAAATCAAGTATAAACTATTAACTATTATTGGGAATAGGTCATCTTTTTTATTGGCGTAATATCTTTGCTAGAAATACTTAAAAAAAAGTTAAAACCAAGCAATTTCTGTATATAATTCTAGAGGTATGTAGAAATTCTTTGGTTAAAATATTTCAGTATTACAGTCAAATATTGAAATACAAATTAATATTTGTACCTACATACCTACTGAAATGTTTTATTTTTTTATGTATTTCTGCCAAAGAGTACCTGATAACTACTAGCACGCTAGTATTAATTAAGTCACCAATCCACAGATCTACAGCACCAATCTTTGCAACTAATGTCTCCTTGGTAGGTAGTAAAGCTATGTTATTAGCTTTTTAGTAGGCAGTCTATAGCATGTGGACGTGTTGGTAGCGCAATATTATAGCAAAAATTAACAAAATATGTCAAACAAAACAGATTTAAAGTACCTCTCTAAAACCAGTGTAATTTAAAAAAAATACACAATAACCGCACATACAGTTTGTTGATTTGGTCGACAACGCGCAGTTCAGGAGGATTTCTACTCATGAAACTAAAAAAGTTTTCTTCAACACCTTTGCTGATCTCAAAAAAAAATAATTCATACAAATTACAAATCGATCAGCTGGTTGACCAATTTTGTACGATGAGGCCAAATTTCTATTTGAGAATTGACTATGTGTGCCTTGGGGGAAGTTGCTCATGAGTAGCCCTCCTGAAAAGGCCGTTGTCTACCAAATCAACGCCTTGTATACTCCGATGATCACCAGGCGAATGTGGGGGGCGGGGGGTCGGCTATGCGTAGGAATGGTGACGTCGTCGCGTTGTCATGGCTGAGTAAGGCGCTTTGCACACGACGGGGCGGGGCGGTCAATTTCGCCGCCAACGATAGCACAAAGGGAATCCTACACTACCAACGCACATGGAGGCGGCGCGGTCTTTTTGTCCTCCATGTGTGCTGGTAGTATAGGATTCCCTTTGTGCTATCGTTGGCGGCGAAATTGACCGGTCCGCCCCGCCCCGTCGTGTGCAAAGCGCATAACTATGCATGCCCGCTTAGCTTCCTGTGGCCGCTTTGAGCTGACTTCCCCTAGGTGAGGTAGGTAGTTGCTACACAGGGGGATGACCAACTTAAGTGTACCTACACTCTATGGTGTAGGTAAATACCTACTAACAACTTTCCAAAGTATTTCATTTGCCATTTGCAACAAATATTTTTGATTTGCGTGCGAGATATATCTAACATTAGCTCGTAGAACAGCAAGACATAGTGCAGACAGGCCTCCCATTCGTAGCACCGGCAACCTCCTGAAGGTGACGGAAAGACGCTTTACGACCTATCTCACCAAAGTCTTTTACAACGTTTCCCCCTATTTCTAAACTGCTTGACTTAAAAACTGATAACAGCAACCCATCCCCATAGGATACCTTGGACGCAATCGACCGTCGCGCTCGGCGACTCATTGGCGAAGATGAGCTTGTTAAAAACAAACTCCAAAGCTTTGAGCATCGCCACAAAGTTGCCTGTCTTTCGGTATCCTATCGAATTTATTTCGGAGAGTGCTCGTGAGAAGTACACGCCCTCATTCCCCCAGCTCCATTCCACCTTCGATCAATGAGACGCTGGGAGAAGTTCTTTGTTGTTGATATTCTGCCTGTCCGCACGAAGTGGTATGCTTCCTCATTTATTTTAAAAACTACGATGTAGTGGATCTCCTTGCCTGCGTCTGTGTTTTCCGACTCTAGCAATTTGGGGATCTTAAAGGCGAGAGTGAATAGGTATAGACAGCTGGGACTGTCCTGTGCTATGGCATTGCGTGCGAGTGGCCTCTGGGCATGCTCAATAAGTTTTGGTTTATAACACGTCATATTCTTTACTAACATAGATTGTAAGACCTTTGTTACTAACACTTATGGATCCACGGTATCCGAAATAAAGAAATAAAAATAATAATAATGTCGGGGCGGAAGTCGCGGTACGAAGGAGCTACTCCTGATTGATGCGGTCGTGGGCAAATTGGTGAACAGCAATCGACGCAATTTCTCCGCTGCCTGTATTGATTATAAGGAGGCTTTCGACTCGGTCCCCCATTCATGGTTAAAGAGGGTCCTCGAACTGTACAAGATAGATGAGACAGTTCTAAACTTCCTCGGATCTTGTATGGGGCAATGGAGTACGATCCTTAGTCTCCATGGTCAGCGGCTATCGAATGCGGAGGACCGGATTTGGATTAAGAGGGGTATATTCCAGGGCTACTGTCTGAGTCCACTTTGGTTTTGCCTGTCCCTGAATCCACTCAGCTTTTTGCTAGAGAAATCTGGGACGGGATTTCAGTTTCGGAGAGGTGAATCACGCATGACTACATGGACGATATTTAACTTTTTGTTCCAAATGCAACACGGTTGGAGAAACTGTTAAAAATCACTTGTGATTTTATCAGTTCCATCAACATGGAGCTTGGAGTAGATAAGTGCGCGATCCTTCTTGTCGACAGGGGTAGGGTCTTCAGACTCCATGAACATCCGCACCCTCTCTGAAACTGAAACATACCGGTATCTGGGTATATCGCAGAATATTGGTGTTCACGAGGCAGCGGTGAAACAGCCGGTTTGTGACGTGTTCTGGGAGCACCTGACAAGGAGTTCTTGAGAGCTATTTGTCGGGCGTTAAAAAGATACGAGCATTCAACGCCTGGGTCATACCTATTCTTTTGTACACCTTCGGCATACTCAGATGGTCACAGACAGAATTGGACGCCCTGGATCGTAAAGTCCGCACTACTATGACTCTCCATAGAATGCATCACCCTAGGTCGTCAGTGATGAGGCTGTATATCCCACGGAAGAGTGGCGGTCGTGGCCTTCTAAGTGCCAAACAAATGCACAACCGCGAGATATTGACTTGCATAGAGTTGTCATAGCCTGTGATAAAGGACTAACCCCTCTATACATGGCCCAAGAGAACTGGCAGGCGCCGGCTGTACTTAGCACTACTGAGCGAGAGGCCATCTGGAAAGACTAAGAGCTGCACGGTAGGTTCTACAAGGCCCTTTGTGGATCCTTCGTAGATTAGAAGGCCTCCGTGCACTGGCTGCGCTTCGGAGACCTTTTTGCGGAGACCGAGGGTTTTGTCTGTGCAATACAGGATCAGGTGGTTAAGACGAAAAACTATAGGAGGTTTATAATAAAAGACGGCACCTTGAACGTCTGCCGGTTTTGCCGTCAACCAGGGAACACCCTGCGTCATATAACCTCCGGTTGTTCCACGCTTGCCAACACTGAGTATTTGCACAGGCACAACCAAGCAGCCAGAATCCTACACCAAGAGATCGCTCTAAAGTATGGCCTCATATCTCGGCGGTTGCCATATTACAAGTACACGCCGGAGCCGGTTCTCGAGAACGACCGCGCCAAGCTCTACTGGGACCGACCCATCATCACGGACAGGACTGTTCCTTCGAATAAGCCTGATATCGTGTTGATGGATCGGGTGCAGTCAAGGGTGTTTTTGGTGGATATCACTATCCCATACGACGAAAACCTCGTGCAGGGTGATGCCGAAAAAAGGACCAAGTACCTGGACCTGGCGCACGAGGTTACTGACATGTTGCAAGTGGAATCCACTCAAATCATCCCCATAGTCCTATCCGTGAACGCGCTAATTTCAGCCGACCTTGAACGTCACCTAAGGCGGCTGGATCTCCGAGGCAGACCAATAATTGCAGCAATGCAGAAAGCAGTCCTCCTCGATAATGCCCTGATAGTTCGACGCTTTCTCTCCCCGTCGCACTGAACTCCAGCCGACTGTGCTTCCGCTGGAGGTGCTCCTGCCACTTCGCCTCGTGCCAAGTGAGCAGCGTAGCTTAAATTTTATATATTGAATAATAATTATAATTATCCATATGCATGAATGCTTGATGCAGCCTCACTCGGTAGCCCGTCCGACGAGTTTCTCCTCCCGTCGCATCGTAGTAGGCACGCATGAGGTTTTCGTTTTGTGATCTAGTCCATCTCATGCGGCGCACTCCACCAGCGGCGGGCGCCGCTTGCTGAGTCTGTGAAGACTCTACCGGCGCCAAGAGCGCTGGTGGCGATGATGGAATTGACCGGCTAGATGTTCGGGCCGGTCGTGGTGCTCCGACTCGCATCCTGTCACGTCTGGCATCAGCGTGACCAGACGCGCCCCGGCGACCCCCAGGTAGCGACCCTATTCGCTCTTCATTTACTTAAATTACTTTCCATCATCAAGTACGAAATAACCGTTACGGACCCCAATATTTTTGTACCCGGGGTCAACTAGGAACTCAGCACGGTCAACACTGAGTCCAATAATAATAATAATTATTATTATTTCAGCTCGAGTGTATCATCCTCAACTACACCATCACTTTTCATCAAGTGTGGTGTAGTTCAAACGCACTCAAATTTTTAATATAAAAGATCAACTTAACTTCACCACTCAACTGGCACGGACTTTTTTTTGCTATTTTCGCATCTGGCAAGCAACCGATAGTCGGTCGCGCGGGAATTTGCGCATCTGGCAGCGTCCAGCTGCTGGACGGGGCCCTGTTCGCGGGAAGTTACTCACTTCATACCTGATTATGGAGCGAAAACTATCGCTTCGTGCGTCTAACGTTTGCTAAAGCTCCTTGGTAAGACTAGGATAGAGTTAGGAATGAGTAAAAAGCCAACGGTGAATGATTTTCGATAGAAATCTCCTTCGAATCAGTCAGTGCTTTCCGCTGCGCTCGGGCGGTGCGCGTACTTGTAACAAAAAGTGATTGTTTAGTGATTGTTTTGTTGTTTTGCATAGAAAAACTCTGTGTTGTTAAAATTCCCAATAAAACGGGTAAGCAATACAATGTTATTGTATTAAGAATTGTTATTGTAGCATTCATATTTCACATTTTTTTAGGTTCAAGTGCAATAACTACTTACCCTATCTTTAGCTTAGACTGTTGAATTTTTTTCTCACATAATTTCATACACAAATATTTTAGTCAGGTAGTCAGTTAAAGACGATTTCATCGATATAAGTTTTATATATAGTTCCCATACAAAAACATTGCGAAATATTTGTTTTTCTAACCCTTGACAATAATGGCGACCACCTACAAAGGGCCTCGCCAGTTGAAAAAAAATGGCGCTTTTGGCGGCGCCAGTTTACGTGCGACCAACTGCTGGAGGCGTGCCAGGTGCGTGGTTCACCTTCAACAAGCGCGAGTCGTCGTGCTCCAATCAGTTACTATATATTCATGCTCAAGTCATTTTCTACTAGTCCACCGATTTACGTATACCTATTACTACGGGACACCTATTTTGTGTGTGAGTGCGTTACTGTTGTAGGACTGTCTATCAATCTTCACTTACCAGTACAACGCAACGAGAAACTCTTACTAACGCTTAGGGAACTCTCAATGAAAATTATCCTGAAACCTTCGACCAATATAATAGCTATGGACCGGCCCACCTGCATTTCGACTTAGTCGATCAGTATTCTTCAAATGGGTTGAAGGTCGAAATTAGTAAAATGTATTAACTTATTCGTGCTACATTCCGAGTACGTCTCTCTATGTCTGTCATTGTTTATATTAATCGGTAGGCTATAATGATTAGTGGTGTGAGTGTGTGTTAGCGTGCAGTTGTATTCGACTCATTTTATTATGAGGTTAATGTATGATAGGGCCGGTCAATAATATTTAGTCGAAGCCTGTAACAGTTTTCGAGTCATGGTAAGGTAAACTGCAAAACCCTGCATGCCGGTTTTTTAATAAAAGGTATTAAGTAAATAAGCACTTAGGCACAACAGCCTTGTAACAAGACTTACATTAATTAAGTTTGTGCATTAAATACAACATTCATATTATATTCATTTATTTGTATTACTTATCTACGCTTAATTCCTATTTGATAACTTATCTGTAGGGTATTTTAAATATTATTATGCGGCAGTCATGACTGAAATAACTCGGCCTTAGTCGTGATATTTCTGTCATAAGTTCTATAAGTTTTCCATAATATAGTAAGTACAATAAATAACTTACATAAACTATTACTTAACCTAGCTATAATTAATGTAATCTAGCTACTTATAGAATATTAATAAATAACTTTAAAATCATTTCAGCCCAAAATGTATTTATCTTCTTTGACCTTAATTAACATTTGATTTAATTTATTCCATTGGCATTATTCAGTTTTCATGAATTCCATTTAATTCAAAAACTATTTCGAAAAATACCTTCTGCGGTAATTTTTCAATTATTAGATCTCAGAAATTTTGAGTGATTTGGTATATTTTGTAAAAAATGTGATTTGCTATAGATTTCCTACGAGGACGTCACTGTGGCATTACACGATTAAGTCTAAGCATGTTTGATTTAAAAAAGTACAATTAGGGTTTATATACCCATTGTGAGAGGGTTCTTCTTCCATTGAGCTTTAGAATAAACCTAGCGTTCTCCGAGGGTATAACATTTTTTATGCCACTGATGACTTACTTCCAGCACGGCGCATTCGTGATAACAAACAATTAAAATCCTTGAAATTATTTTCTCAAAACAGTCTATATTTTTAGAAAATTAACAATAAGCGAGGGGATAAAATACTAAATAATGCCAATTAACTCGTTTATCTTTCAATTGAAACGTAAATTGTTTTAAATTGTGGGCAATAAACCCCCTCTAAAAAAGAACTTTTTACGGACGTGGGCGAAGCTTGGGCAGACATTAATTAATAATATTATTATTATCCAACAGTAGGAAACAATCATTGCACTGTGGGCCGGCCCGTGTAACCGGTGTCAGATAGCGAATGGTGGGCCAGCTCCCTCAGGATCTGTTCCAAACCTTTCCCCGAGGGGTGCAGGCTATTGTTTTTAAGCATTGTCGAATTCAGCTTCGTCGCTAAGTAGCACATCTGAAAAAGAAACGAAAATTAAAAACCCCGAACGAATTGAAGCCAAATCGGACCAAGTTTACTTTCGGGGGCCATTTTGTTTTCCGCTATTTATATTTTTGCTAAAATCTGGCCAAGATGTACATTATTTTAGTTAAAATACCACCCCTCTATCTTTTACCGTTTCTGTGGGCAGTTAACCATCAACATGAACGGCTGAATGGATTTCTATCAAACATTGCTAAGAACCACTTCGGATAATCTAACTTAAAAAAAAAATCGAAAACCTAAAGTATTTTAGGTACATGCTCTTAATATTGCATTGTCACGCGATATACATATGCATGCAAAATTTCAGCTCAATCGTAAACCGGGAAGTGGTGGTTACCACTAGAGACTTTCTTCCCCATTGGTTCTACAAGTGTGATATCAAAATCGAATTTTCTCAGCATGAGCTATTGCCACTACAACTTGCTTATTTTATGAGCTAATATCATCATATCAGCCAAAAATGGTCCACTGCTGGACACAGGCCTCCCCCAAAGATTTACACGACGACCGGTCCTGCGCTGCCCGCATCCATCGGCTTCCCGCGAGCTAATATGCCTGTGACCTATACGGATCTTCTCGTTTGGATTCGATAAGCTACCTTAAAAAACCCAAGCTTAGCTCTTTATTCACAGCCCGCTGAGTGAGTGCCTTAGATCATATACTTCATAATTATGTAGTTGAAGGTGGCCCTACTTACACTCGTCTAACTTTCTTCAAGATCTTTTTACCTTTTAAAAACCAGCCAATCAGTTGAACGATTTGTATAAAAAAAAAACATGTAAGAACGGTGTGTTCCTATTTTTCGATAAAAAAAGGAGATATCTCCGCCAGGCGAGGTGGTGTGCCTGAGGTCTGACCGTGGACCAGTCGTTGATGATTGGAACATGTATTTATATTGCTGAAGAAAATGTTAATAGCGCGTTCTAGGTATCGTATTTCTTTTGTCATCTTTCACTGTCGGTGAGTGGGGAAGCTATATCATAAACCTGGTAGTTGGCGTATCTGGTATATAATATGTGGCAGGCAAATGGTATGATTAGTCATTTTATATTACCGTCCGGCATATAAACGGTCAGGCAAAATGTAAAGTGCTGTGCGCCGATTGTAAAATAAACAAGCGAATGTATGATGATTAGTCATCTTACAAACGGTCAGGCAATTTGTATTAGTTCGTCCATATGTAAACTGTCAGGGAACAAGTAAAATGCTGTACGTAGATTGTAACATGCCTAGCCAGACAAATCGTAATAATTCGTCCATATATAATCGGTCAGGCAAATTGTAAAATTCTGTACGCAGATTGCAAAATGCCGAGCCAGGCAAATTGAAAAAATGCTGTACAGCAGATTGTAAATAAGCTCGCGAAGCGAGCGATGTTAGGTTCGGTCAGGTTTGATTGATTTAACAGTCAAAGAGCCTTGCGGGAGCGAGGCTCCCCGCCCTCGCCATTATGTAATTTGCCTGACCGTATGTAAAATGACGAATCATACATTATGCCTGCGACAATTATAGACGAGAGGGAATGTCCTCTCGTCGCTTGTGTTAAGATTCAGTGGCGGGTTACGTAGTTGCCGCCAAAAACATTTCGCCACTTCAGCAAAGTTGTAGAACAAAAGTAGTTCAGTTTGATGAATACAATCCCACCTAAAGGCATCACCACAGGGTGTAATGAGTCCACCTAGTGACTTGAACACCCGCCTGTACCCCGCAGGCGTCCCACCCAATAAAAATAAAGGCATCACCACACTTTTATGTTACACCTGTATAAAAGACCGAGATTCACAGTCACGCGGTCAAAAGTATCCGAACACAGTCCTGTGTATAAAATGACCTTCGTGTTCACGGAGGTGTACTTTCGCGGTTCTCCCTCTCTGTCTAACACAGCTGTTTAAATATTTCTATCCTTGTCTATGGACGTTTATTTTCGAGCGACGAAGGGGTGAAGAAGGTATTGTGACGAAAAAAGAAATCGAAGTTGAGATTTTAATGGGGTTCGATTGTCTTACGCTAATGGAGTCCAAATAACAAAAAAATATGTGTGTGTGTGCGTATGTATGTCCGTTCGGTGCTAGAGCACCCAACTAAAGTTCCCAAACTATTGAACGGATTTAAGTAAAATTTGGGTTAGGACCATATTATTTTTATATCTCTAGGCGTTTTTTGCTAATTTTCTCTTATCTTGATTTTTTAGGGTTGCCACCATAGTGAAAAATCACTTTTTTTTTCTCAAAAATGGCTCTAATGATTTTGATGAAACTCGGCAGGTTACTATAACTGTATATGGTCTACAATACGCAGTAGTTCATCGTTCCAAGTAAAATCGGAATAAGGTACCTCTCATACAAATCCAGGTTGTTTGTTACTGTTACTCAAAAATGGCTCTAACGATTTTAATGATTTTTTTTTAATAATTAGGACATAATTACACCTATTGCAGTGGGTAGGTACTTACTTCATTATTCTAGGGAAGCTCTGAGTAAGGTAACTCCCATACGAACCCAAAATATATGAAAAAAATTAATCAAATCTAATAAATCTCTTTTTATTGCTACTAGGCTACTAGATAAGCGTAATGTTTATTGTTGTTATTTCCCGGTTATGCCAGACGGTCAAGGCTCCGCGAGAAAGTATGCACAGCGTGGCTGTACAATTTAGTGAAGTTTGTTTTGAATGAAACCGGGAACTTAGACTTTATAAATGATTTAAGGCTGGATCTAAAAATATTTTGCAAATTTTTTAGCACTTATTCCAATTTGAAAATAGAGTATACTTAATGTACAAAAATCAAAAGATATGAATGCCCGATAGCTTAATCTATAAATATAGATCCACAATTGAACAGAATAAATCCGTGTGGTAGTCACCGAAATCCGTTAGGATGGGCAAACTCCAAGAAGGATATTCTAGTTATTTTCAGCAGTGTTGATGTGCCTATCCGACTTGCTCGGTGGTCCAGTGGTGAGTGCTCCTGCCCTTGCCTGTTGAACCAAGGGTCGTGGGTTCGATAGGAGGCAAACTATCGTGTGATGAACAGTTTTTTTTTCTCTATTTGTGGGTGTTTAATTATGTAGGTATGTATGATTCCTGGCGTAACTAACCTATTTTTGTATAACAGTCACTAGTTGCAATAGTAGAATCCTAGTTAAAGTTAGACAAAAATATATAAGAATGGATGAATCTAAACTTTTGTACCAAATGTTTAGTACATCTGAAAACTCTACTTTAGTCTATGATACTATCAAGCCGCCATGTTTATTTACTTATAGTTTTATTTAATTGTGCGAAGACCATAAGTTAACTCGAAGTTATCCCTGATTTTTTTTATAATTGCTTGTGCTTTGTTATTGTTTTACTGACTTGAAAAAAAAATCTTTTTGAAATATTAAATTTTAGGCGTTTTAACGGCCAGTAGGGGGAATCTAGCTTAATTGGTAGTGGCACATACCGTACGAACGGCAAAAAAAAATTCTTATCTGTGTCCCGAACAATGCATACAACGGTCGTGAAATGACATTTCTAAAAACAAATGACGGAGCAAACAAAATCACGGCGAAACCAAAATACGTTTGAGAACTAAACTATAACCAATCTGTATCGATCTGGGTGACGAGGGGGTGAGGTCGGAATTAAGAGAGCGACAGGGAGTGTCCATACTGTATGTTAGGCTAATATGTATACTTTGGTAGCAGGCGGGTCACGTATTGGGTAGCTCGTAGAACAGATGGCCGTTGAGACAGCAAAGTTCTCGAATGGTTACTGCGCACCGGAAGACGTAGTTAAGGCAGCTTCCCACTTGGTGAATCAACGAACTGGTGAAGGTCGCGGGCAGCTGCTGGATGCGGGCAGCGCAGGACCGGACGTTGTAGAAATCCTTGGAGGAAGCGTTTGTCCAGGACTGTCTGAAATTATGAGGATTTATTTATTTATTATCTACCGTGCATCTTACTTACCAACAAAGCCGACATGAACAGCAGCGCCCCTAACGTCACAGCAACCATCATGGACGTCACACATGTACCGTCTAGCGTCGTTCGATGGAACAGCTCGCCCGGCATCACAACGGTATACTCCAGGTTTTCCTTGAACCTGGTGTAGGGCGTCGAGTTGTTTTCCGCTAATAGCGTCGCGCTTGACACGTTGTGGAAATGGGAGGAGTCTGGAAGAGACCTGCGTCGGCGCCCGTGACCTGGATGGAAAGAGAAGACAAAAGTTACGAAGAGAAACTACAATATGAACTTCTCCAAAAGCGCCTGCTTTTATACCGGATGTAACAAAATTGGTGTAGGACCCGTTAACTGGAGCTTGCACTCATCATACTGAACTTTGCCCAAGGAAACCATAGTCAATTTCAAAACAAAATCGACGGTCCACACAAAAATGCACAACTCGGTCAGTCAGCTGGTCGATTTGTAAGAAGAATTAAATTTCTTTTTTGCGAAATGCTTATGGATCTTATAGAAAACCATTGTTTAGTATGATTGATAAGGAAAAGGGCCAGTTAACGAGTCCTGCAACTGTTTTGTACAAGCTGTACAAGGCGCTCACAAAATATGTGCAGCCGCTGCTAGGTGTGCTTAGTTTTTTTTTTCGAAGAATCCCAATAAACAATAGGGTATTTTACGTTATAAAAAATAAAGTACAAAATACTATTGAGCAAGTAGCATACTTTTGAAATGTTTGAAAATCTTACTTGTTTGAATCTGTTTATAATTATCAATTTTATATTTAATCCAATTACAAAATTAGTTCCGCAAAAACAGTACATCCATAATTGTGGCGTCGTATTTGTGTAACACGATTGACTTTGAAACAGTAGCGTAACTAATTTGACTAAGAAAAAAATGTCCTATTTTAAAAACAAATTGGACTCTCCATACATAATAGGGATGACGAATGCTAGTCATCTGAGTTACTTTTTATCATCTGTCAAAAACGACATTTTGTTCTAAAAATGTTTGAAAAAGGTGTGACGTCATAGTGTATCAGCGTCAATTATGTACTCATTTTGTGATTTTAGTGAGTTAATAATCGAAGACTTGATGAAAAACAAAACGAGAAAGGTTTTCCGAAGTTTAAATAGAAGGACATAGGCCAGCCAGCTGTTATGATGATGATGATGATGATGAAGTAGAAGAAGGGCAATTTAGTCATCAAGAGTTCATAATTTATTTCTGATGCTTTGTTTGTTTGATTGTTTGTAAACTCTTTTTTGCTTTTTCTTTTGCTTTCGTCATCCCTATAGAACTAAATTACCCAGAGATATGCTATTACAGTTACATTTGGACCCTTAGCAATAATTTATTCCCCGCTTCTACTCCTGATTCTGAACAACTTTCAGCAAGGAACCCATGGTAAATTCCCAAAAAAATGTAGACTTATCATACAAATCGACCAGCCGATATGCCGACTTTGTATGGGAAGTCTAAATTTTTTTTGCGAATTGACCATGGGTTCCTCGGGGAAAGTTGTTCAGAATCAGGAGTAGAAGCGCTGACCAAAATATTGCTAAGGGTCCAAAAGTAATCCTGTATAAGGGGAGGAAATTATCGAAGTAATTTGTGTGAAGGGTCTATTTTTCTTGTCATTTTTTCGATAACAGTTTAAAAAAAGTTTCCTTTTGAAATCATTGTATTAACTATACTCATCAAACATAAAATTAAACAAATAGTCTCCAATTTCTTTGTGCTTTTCATGCCACCTCATGCCGCAGAACAGACGTTGGAATTCGACGGCGATCTTTGAAGAACAGTTTCGGTATCTTAACAGTTAGCTAACCCGTAGCCGTCTTCTCCTCCCCTTAACAGAAGCAGGGATCGGTCGGTGGCAAAATCCTACTTCCTACTAATATTATAAATGTGAAAGTTTGTATGTATGGATGGTTGTTACTCCTTCACGCTTCAGCCACTGGACGGATCGGGATGAAACTTGGCACACATATACCCTACTACCAATATATACTATATGGCACCTTAACCACAGATTACTAAATAGGTACTTCGTAACCCTAACTGATTAGCGGCAACATGATTTTTAATCATTAAAATAAGTAAGTACTGCTCAATATTTATTTATTAATAAGTTGATAATTTTGCTGGCAATTGCTGTTATCTGTAACTTCCTGATTATTACATTATTTTCTTTTTGTTTTTACGTTTTGCTATGTATTTTGCTCTGCGATGGCGCACGCGACGATTCCTCTCGGCACCGGCAGAATAAACAGCGCAGTAGGTAGGTCTCCCTGCTTGCAGCATTATGCTGAGTCGGGGCCGGTTCGGCAAAGTGCACATAGTATGTTCACAACCGTATCGTACTCATACTTTTCTACTTTTTCTTTGTGTTATTTGTACCTTTTTTGTTATTTTTAGGTTGTCTGTGTGTATTTTTGTCGAATAAATGTTATCTGATCTTATATAGGTGTCGCGCGCTACGTACAAGGGTGTGGAGTGCGTCGGAGATAATTAAAAGTTCGTCAAATATAGTACGATAACTGTATAATAAAGATCTCAGTACATGTGAGAAAACGTCCGAGCTATACCGTGGTTTGATGCTGACTCCGTAAGGAACGTAGCTACACAATAATCGCAGCTAGCTAACGGTTTTCATCGGACGCTTTCTAAACGGGACATACACACAAAAGAATATTATACAAACAGAAAAATAGTGACAACATAACAATTAAAATTTACGCGAAATTAGAAAGCCGACGAAATACAAAAGCAAGGGTTACATTCGTTACGGCCAAAGAAGTTATATTAGACAATGCCTGTTGTTATTTGAGAAACATATATATTGCACAATACCAATTATTACTAAAGGATCTAAATAACGGTTGTCGACAGAATACCTAATGGTTATTTAGAAATGACAAATATCGTAAAACTATACTGTTAAAAATATTTCTATTGACACAAAAGTTAGGTTCGCAACAAAAGAAAACATTCATTTACAATTTACAGTTAGGTGCATACTAGAGAAAAACATTACAAGATCGCTATTTTATGACAGGCGTATGTGAGACAAAGTCACCACAGTATCCCCTCTCCAGTGGTTTAGACCATGAAAAAAACAAAAACAAACAAAGATACAGATTATTTAATACACACAATGGTCTAAATCACGAAAAAAAAATTAATAATAATAACGCCATGATATAAATCACGCAAAACCAGCTTGGTAAAAATCTGGGAAGCGGACACACCTGTTTGTGCGTCGAGGAATATTTGAATGCCTAACACCTGTTGAATCTGGCGTGGCACTCGGCGTGTGCGCCTCAGAGGTACCGCTCCCATTGTTCCCATTATTACCCTGTTGGGGATGGCTATTGTACCGTATTACGGTGTCTTCAGAGTCGCTTAAGCTATTCTCGGGGTGATGTGCCGTTTCCCTTAACACGTAAGCTGGCTTTAGCCTATCGACTGAAACCGCGATCTCGCGACCGCGCATGTCTAAGACAAACGTTTTTTCTTTTCGGCTAACCACCCTAAAAGGTCCGTTATATGGTTGTTGAAGACCTGCTCTGATTGTGTCATCTCGAACAAAGACATGACTAGTCGTAGCTAAGTCTTTATAGATAAAGGTACTTTTCTGACCGTGGCTCGCTCCAGCTATGGGTTTAAGCTGTCTGAAGTTATTACATAGCTCTTTAACGAATTCACTTTGCGACGGTCTAGGTATTGTATCGGTTCCTAAGAACTGTCCTGGAAGACGTAAGCTCTGTCCATAAACTAATTCTGCGGAAGTAGCTTGGAGGTCATCCTTCCATGCGGTTCTAACGCCTAGCAAAACAGTCGGTAATATTCGCGTCCAACTGGTACTGTTAGATCCGTGACACATTATAGCGCTTTTTAGCTGTCGGTGAAAACGCTCTACCATACCGTTTGCAGCTGGGTGATAGGCAGTGGTCTTAAAGTGTTGCGTACCTATTAGGGCATTTAGATCTCTAAATAGGTGTGACTCGAATTGCCGTCCTTTGTCTGTCGTTATGTTAAGCGGAACACCAAAACGAGCTATCCAATTAAAATAAAATGCGCGTGCGACTGTCTCCGCCTCTTGATTCATTATCGGAATGGCTTCAGGCCATCTTGAAAACCGATCTACGCAAGTTAGGCAATATCTGTATCCCTCGCTAACGGGCATAATAATTATGTCCAGATGTATGTGTTCAAAACGAGATGATGGCAGCGCGAATGTGCCAGGTGCAGTTACGACGTGTCTATTTATTTTTGACCTTTGACAGTCTATGCACGCTTTTACCCATTGTTTGCAGTCTGAGTTCATAGAAGGCCAGACAAAACGTTTGGAAACAAGCTTGCTCGTGGCTCGCGCACCCGGATGTGAATTCCGGTGTAAAGTATCAAACGCGATTTTTCTGAACGGTTCTGTTAGGTAGGGTCTCGCAGTTCGCGTAGAGACATCGCAATAAACTGGCTGGTCGCTATCGGGCAGGTAGATAAGTTGTAACTGCAACGAAGAGCTATTGTTTTCAATTAATGACTTTAATTGTGAGTCATTCTTTTGTGAAGTCGCGAGTGATTTCCAGTCTATGCCCTTCCGTATCGACTCAATTCGTGACAATGTATCAGCTGGAATATTATGTTCCCCGCTGATATGTTTAATGTCAGTCGAAAATTGGCCTATAAAATCTAAATAACGGAATTGTCTAGGCGAGCATTGTTGGTCTTTCTTACTAAACGCGTAGGTAATTGGTTTATGATCAGTAAATATGACAAAAGGACGCGCTTCTAAGTAATGCCGAAAGTATTTTATTGCAGCGTAGATAGCCAGTAGCTCGCGATCGTATGTCGAATACTTTTGTTCGGTGGGCGTTAATTTCTTTGAAAAGAACCCAATCGGCTCCCAGCCGTTATCTGTCCTTTGTTGCAAGGCGGCGCCCATTGTATTATCCGAGGCGTCGCAAAATAGGGCTACTTCAGAATTAACACCTGGGTGGGCTAATAATGTCGCTTGTGCTAAACTATTTTTACATAAACAAAAATCATTTTTTGTTTCTTCAGTCCACGTGACTGGCGTTTTGCCTTTTTTATCGCCCAGAAGCTTATTAAGGCTAGCTTGGCTGGCGGCGGCATTAGGTATGAACCTCCTATAAAAGTTTAGCATACCTAAAAACCGTCTGAGGCCCTTAGCGGTTTCGGGTAATGGGTACATGCGCAAAGCTTCGACCCTCTCAGGTAGCGGGCGGGTACCGTCGGCCGATACTGAATAGCCGAGAAAGTCGATTTCGGTTCGGCCGAATACACATTTTGACGGGTTAATTACTACACCGTATTGTCTTAATCTATTGAATACTATCTCTAGGTGTTTTAAATGTTCGGTTTCATCATTTGATGCGATTAATATATCGTCAATAAAACAGTAACAAAACTCTAACTCACTGAGCACTTCATCCATAAACCGTTGGAAGGTTTGCGCTGCGTTGCGCAAACCAAACGTCATAAATTTAAATTCAAATAAGCCGAACGGTGTTATTATCGCCGTCTTCGGAATGTCTTCTTCGGCTGTAGGTATTTGGTTGAAGGCGCGGATTAAATCAATTTTTGAAAACACTTTTTTACCGTTTAGACACTGTGAAAAGTCGTGTATATGACGCACTGGATATTTGTCAGGAACTGTTCTATTATTTAACCCGCGATAATCTCCACAGGCACGATGCTTCACAGTTTGTTGTTCCCCGGTTTCCGGCCCGGTGAAAGGTGAAAGTTTTTCCGGCTTTTCTCCATTTGTGGGTTTCTGTACCATAACTAATGGTGCGGCCCAGGGGCTTTTTGAAGGCTGGGCAATTCCTAGCTTTACCATAGTTTCGAATTCTTTTTTAGCCGCTATGAGTCGATCTGGAGCTAAGCGGCGTGGTTTTTGTGCCACTGGCGGTCCCGGTGTGGTCAGTATGTGGTGCCTCGTATTATGTTTGACCTCTTTCACGACTCCATCTGGGCGCGTGATATCTATATACTTCGCCAGAAGGTCGTGATATGGTGAAGTACCGGTCACGGTTTTTACCGTAAACTGCTCACACCGTGTTGTCTGTCCGTTGGACTTGAGACCAGTGGTCGCGTCTACCAGGCTTTTATTTCTTGCATCGACCATCAGGTTATAATGTGCTAAAAAATCCATACCGATGATCGGTTTCTCAACATCAGCCACAACAAAAATCCATGGGAAGTCTCGCCTTAAACCTAGGTTAAGTGTTAGAGCGACTGTACCATATGTAGGAATTGGGGTTCCGTTGGCCGCGACTAGCTCATAGGCAGACATGTTGCGAGCCGTATGAACTAGCGCTTTCGGGTACACGCAAAGATCTGCGCCCGTATCTATCAGAAACCTCACCTTGCTGTCCACGTCTGTGAGAAAAATGCGGCGTGATGCTGTGTGGGAGTTGATCTCATCCGCCGTTAATGGCTCCCGCTGGCATTTCCCGGCGGCGGTTTGTACGCGCACGGCTGTACACAGGTGTTGGCCTTCGATCCAAATTTGTAGTGGTACCAACATAACCAATTTTTCGGTCGGAACCTTGACGACGAGCGTTGCCTCGAGTGACCGCGCGAGTGTGAATGTGTCCGTGGCCGCGCGTCCCTTACCGCGTTAGAAGCTTGCAACTGACTTGACACATTTCGTATTAACCCTTTTATGGCAGATATCTCCTCTTCTAACCGCCGTATATGATCGTCGGCAGAGTCTGTAGGAGTAACGTCTGCTACCGTAGGGACTGAACTCGCGCACCGCAGCCTCGCATTCTCGGCAACGAGGTCGGCGATCTCGGCGAGCGTTTCAAGCGATGTGTTGCCTCTCGCCACTGAAGCTGCCTGCAGGCCTGTCGGTATATTTTCCGGAATCATTTTCACTCACTAATAAGTTCACTTACAAAGTCACAAAATGTCACAAAGGTTCGTTAACACACGACGCGTATAAAACTAAAACTTCACACACACCTTAGGCGCACGATAACCGAATGGATCACGTCGGGGTCACCACTGTCGCGCGCTACGTACAAGGGTGTGGAGTGCGTCGGAGATAATTAAAAGTTCGTCAAATATAGTACGATAACTGTATAATAAAGATCTCAGTACATGTGAGAAAACGTCCGAGCTATACCGTGGTTTGATGCTGACTCCGTAAGGAACGTAGCTACACAATAATCGCAGCTAGCTAACGGTTTTCATCGGACGCTTTCTAAACGGGACATACACACAAAAGAATATTATACAAACAGAAAAATAGTGACAACATAACAATTAAAATTTACGCGAAATTAGAAAGCCGACGAAATACAAAAGCAAGGGTTACATTCGTTACGGCCAAAGAAGTTATATTAGACAATGCCTGTTGTTATTTGAGAAACATATATATTGCACAATACCAATTATTACTAAAGGATCTAAATAACGGTTGTCGACAGAATACCTAATGGTTATTTAGAAATGACAAATATCGTAAAACTATACTGTTAAAAATATTTCTATTGACACAAAAGTTAGGTTCGCAACAAAAGAAAACATTCATTTACAATTTACAGTTAGGTGCATACTAGAGAAAAACATTACAAGATCGCTATTTTATGACAGGCGTATGTGAGACAAAGTCACCACATAGGTTAGGTCCTGGAATAGGACATAGGCTTCTTTTTACCCTGGGAAAACGTCTTATTCTCACGGGAAAATCGAAAACAACGCGGGCGTAGCTGCGGGCGGACGGCTAGTCGTAGCAATATAATCACCTACTTACCAGAAGGTTCGAACAGATCTAGACAGTAGTCAGGTTGGCAGTCTGCCGCGTCCATGCACGCCTTGATTTGCGAGTGTATCCAAAGAGTAGATCGTTCCTTCATGGAGGCCAGGAGGAAGGCTTCAAAGTCCAGGAAGACCTCGTTGTGACGCTCCCGGTAGCGCGCCGGCTGGTGCGGGATGATTGAGGCGAAGTCGCGGTTGCGGCAGCTATGGATATGTCGACAAAATTAATACCATGTAATACTTTGTAATTCCCTATTGGGTCATGGGTGGGTCATCAAAGCGAGAACAGTGGAAACCTGACAAACTAGTCTCGTTAACGAATGTTCAATCACGGCACGCAGGTGACGCAGGAGCCACACTGATTAAAAATTACCGGCCAAGTGCGAGTTGGACTCGCACACTAAAGGACAGGCAGTACGTAAACTAGCTTTCCAGCTTTCATCATATCAGCTCATATACGTCCCCACCGAGGGGCTCGAGCCTACCCTGAATTAGGGCGATCGGGGCCTTAGTCGACCATGCGGGCCCAGTGCGGGTCGACACACAACCTTTGAATTTCTTTGCAGGCGTGTGCAGGTTTCCTCACGATGTTTTCCTTCACCGTAAGAGCGTCGGATAAACGTACATATGAAATCGAAATTCGAAAACACATTGGTTACGTGGCAGGATTCGAACCGCGACCTCCCGGACAGGAGGCAGCGGCCCTTGCCATTACGCCACCAACGCTTTCCCGCTTTACAAGAAATGAATAGAAAACTAATAAAAAAGGAAAAACAAAGAGTTACTCTACAGATCGCCCGTACACGTTTTTGAATTATTAGCTTTATTATATTTAAATCACAAATATCACCAAAAAGACAAAAACTATGTTTTCTGTTGTGATCTTTTTGTTAATCGGACTTTATAATTTTATAATGTTTATGTATTATGTGTAATGGCAGTAAAACAATAAAGCATTCGCTTGAATCTAAAAAAAATATTAAAGTTACACGTAACAGCATTAATACGTCAAAATTACTGAATTTTGTCTATAAATTATTGTATGAAGCGGGAAACGAAAATGAATTCCTTATTTTTTTATTATTCACAATTGGTAAGCCCCCAAGGCAACATCATAGTATGTGACGATGATGCCGAAGAGGGAAGCGGATTTACTAAGATTCCCCAACCCTATCGGGGAACTGGCTATCTTATCTTCAAGCCGGAACACATCAATTTTGTTGGCATTGACGTTTGGCGGCAAGACCTAGATAAGATGGTGGTTGCTACTGCAGGCGGGCTTAGAAAATGCCCTTCCGCCAACCAAACCGAGCGCTAGTCAAGGGATCTCTTGAACGACTCTAAATAACCGCTTCGAGTTAGGGCTAGTTAGATTTGTCTCGACAAGCACTTTGGTGCTAGGTAGTTTCCAAGGTCTGATGCTGGATCATATAGCTCGTAGAACAGATGGCTGTTGGGGTAGCTTGTCAAGTTCTCGAGTGGCGACCGCGCACCAAAATCCACACCGCATTGGAAATGACCGGCCCTGCTTGCCCTCTTCCAGCGGCTTCCTGCGAACTTTACCAGGTCGTCAGTCCACCGAGTGGGAGGCCTGCCTACTCTGTTTTCCGGTGTGCGGTTGCCACTAGAGAACTTTACTACCTCATCATAGCTCGTAGAACAGATGGCCGTTGGGGTAATAAAGTTCTCGAGTGGCGACCGCGCACTAAAAGACGCACCGCGACCGCATTGTGATGACTGGTTCTGCTTTCCCGCATCCAGCGGCTTCCTGCGATCTTTACCAGGTCTTTGGTCCACGCTACGTTCAGGACTTCCAACGCTACGTCTTTCGGTGCGCAGTCGCCACTAAAGAACGTTACTGTCTCAACGGTAGCTATATTCCTCGGCCACATAGCTCGTAGAACAGATGACCGCTGGGGCAGTAAAGTTCTCAAGTGGTGACCACGCACCGGATGACGTAGCGTAGATAGGCTTACCACTTAGTAGACCGACGACCTGGTGAAGGTCGCGGGAAGCCGCTAGATGTGGACAAGCAGGACCGGTCATTTCCAATGCGGTTTGCTGTGCGTCTTTTTAGGTGCGAGGTCGCCACTCTAGAAATTTATTACCCTAGCGGACATCTGTTATACGAGTACGAGCTATGTAGCTGGGCCACACACTTTAATATGCCAGTTGGATTTTTTTAAAATTAATAGTAGTTTTTATTTGAAACGAAAAAACATAGAAAAAGTGAAAAGTGTGATTATTTTCTTTACTTCTTACACGTAAAGAGAAAGACAGAGATAACTGTTCTAATCAATGCCTTCCGTTAAAGGATTATAGCTACATACCCATCCTTGACGAGTAGGACGGCTCCCGAGGCATGAGGTCGGTCGGGGTCCGGTGAAACTGCCACCTCCAATAGCTTAATGTGTCGCCACGCCGAGTCCGGATTGATGCGCGCGCGCAACTGCAGCTTTGTGCCGATGGGAACTGCCTGGAAGAAGGAATAAACATGTAAATAAATATGGAATTAATAAGTTAGAAATATCAAGATCCAACTAACTCTAAAAACTAAGTTTAGTGACATGAATCTGCTGGCTTGCACCTCACGTTTAAAGAAACCGGCCAAGTGTTTCGTAGTTTTTTCAAAAAATAAATGTAGTTGGACGACCATTTTTCCTAAACTAAGAAAGCCTACTTAGCCGTGATAGTTTTCCTTTTAAATTCATTATATGTATACACTACATTCATGTTTTTTGGAGTTTACTCCGTAAGAATCGATTTGCATATATAAGGGGCCCGGTATGAGAAAAATGTGAGGAGTAAAATCTATCGATGAATGACAGCGTTACGAAAAAGTTTCGATACAAAAAGGTCGTGTTCAATAGTAGAAATGAAGTGAGTTATAGTTTTTTTTCAAGCGCGAGTAAACTCCAGTCGTGCGTCGGAGCTGACACACACAATTTTTTTTTTTCAGGTTTAGTTGTTAGGGGGTGGGAACTTTCAAGCCTATTTTTTCGAAAACGGAACCGTAAATTATAAAATGGTCTTAGAAGACTCACAACTACTTTTTAGACTCTAACCAACGATACCCCACACGATTGGGTTTGGCGAGAAAAAAAAACAACCCCACTTTACTTGTAGGGGACCCTTAAAAAGTTTTTTTTCCAATTTTTTTTACAGTTCTCTCCGCGTTATTATTATATATATCTTTGCCAAATTTCAGCTCTTAACTACTAATAGTCTAGAAGCTAGGCCGCGGACAGACGGACAGACAGACATGACGAAACTATAAGGGTTCCTTGTTGTACTACGAAACCCTTATGAGTGGTAGGGTGGAGGGGAAGGATGCGAAGAGCTTCAGAAATCTACAAGCCAAGTTTTGGTACAATTCAGCTTGTACGAATGTGCGCGAGGCCAATATTTATACACTACGATGAGATGTTGTCAAGGGTTTACCAATAATGAATAAAAAAAAACTACAATAAGCTGTGTCTCATCCTTATACTTACGCGTTTACTATAAAAATAAGCAATTAACGAGACCAAAAAGTATTTGTTGGTTCGTTATATCTGTCTGACTCATTAAAGACATCAACGAGACCAACAAACATTTGTTGTAACGTTATATCTGTCTGGCTCATACTAAAGACATCAACGAGACCAACAAAAATTTGTTGGTTCGTTATATAGTCTGGCTCATACTAAAGACATTAACTAGACCAACAAAAATTTGTTGGTTCGTTATATAGTCTGGCTCATACTAAAGACATTAACTAGACCAACAAAAATTTGTTGGTTCGTTATATCTGTCTGGCTCATACTAAAGACATCAACGAGACCAACAAAAATTTGTTGGTTTGTTATATATGTCTGGCTCATACTAAAGACATCAACGAGACCAACAAAAATTTGTTGGTTCGTTATATATGTCTGGCTCATACTAAAGACATTAACTAGACCAAATAAATTTGTTGGTTCGTTATATCTGTCTGGCTCATACTAAAGACATCAACGAGACCAACAAAAATTTGTTGGTTCGTTATATCTGTCTGACTCATTAAAGACATTAACGAGACCAACAAAAATTTCTTGGTTCCTTATATATGTCTGGCTCATACTAAAGACATTAACTAGACCAACAAAAATTTGTTGGTTCGTTATATCTGTCTGGCTCATACTAAAGACATCAAAGAGACCAACAAAAATTTGTTGGTTCGTTATACAGGGTCTTCGGCAGATGGTTGAAAATACGAAAATGGGGGATAGGTGGGGTCGCCTCCCACCTATTTTGAGAATTAAAAAAAATCTAGGACTTGTAATTTTTTTTACAGTATTTTTTTTTCCTTTTTTTAGAAATTTTGCCATTTTTATACCTTTGAACACATGTAACTTTTTGTTTTTTAAAGCTAGCTCCAAAATCTTTTTTTTAATAGACTTTTATAAGATTGTCGGCTCTAAAAAAAATTATGTTTGTTTCAAGTTATTGCTAAAAACAAAAATGTGGGCCCCCGAACTTAAAAAAAAAGTTGAACAAAAATTTAAAAGTCAACTTTGCGATGCATTTAAAAAAAAATAATGGAGCTGGAAGGCTTCTGTTTTTTTTAAAACATCTCTAAAGCTTAGGCTTTTGAATGGTATGTAATTTGTTTCGGTATCTTTTTTCTAACCGGAGTTGTTAATTTTTTTTACTCAATTGGACCATGTTGACGAAATTCCACTAGTTACATGTTTTGTGAAATGTATCAAATGCAAAGTTGAAAATAATGTAAATACTTACTGTTGGGACGGTTACAAAGAGCAGGTACGTTTTTTTACATTCTTGCACACACATAATGGCTATCTTTTGTCATTTATTGGCATATTGGAGTTAGCACTTCCATATGCCAATAAAATGTCAGCATATTCCGCATTGGTAAATTGAGCCATTTTAAACCACAACAAAGTCTTAACAAAACGTCTGATAATAACAAAAAGTGACAAACAACAAAAAAACTTAACAAAATCACAAACACAGCAAAGTGAAATTAACGAAAACAAAAAAAAACGTTAACGTTATTAACGTTTGTGATTTTGTTAAGTTTTTTTGTTGTTTGTCACTTTTTGTTATTATCAGACGTTTTGTTAAGACTTTGTTGTGGTTTAAAATGGCTCAATTTACCAATGCGGAATATGCGGACATTTTATTGGCATATGGAAGTGCTAACTCCAATATGCCAATAAATGACAAAAGATAGCCATTATGTGTGTGCAAGAATGTAAAAAAATGTACCTGCTCTTTGTAACCGTCCCAACAGTAAGTATTTACATTATTTTCAACTTTGCATTTGATACATTTCACAAAACATGTAACTAGTGGAATTTCGTCAACATGGTTCAATTGAGTAAAAAAAAATAACAACTCCGGTTACAAAAAAGATACCGAAACAAATTACATACCATTCAAAAGCCTAAGCTTTAGAGATGTTTTAAAAAAACAGAAGCCTTCCAGCCCCATTATTTTTTTTTTAAATGCATCGCAAAGTTGACTTTTAAATTTTTGTTCAACTTTTTTTTTAAGTTCGGGGGCCCACATTTTTGTTTTTAGCAATAACTTGAAACAAACATATTTTTTTTTAGAGCCGACAATCTTATAAAAGTCTATTAAAAAAAAGATTTTGGAGCTAGCTTTAAAAAAAAAAAAAGTTACATGTGTTCAAAGGTATAAAAATGGCAAAATTTCTAAAAAAAGGAAAAAAAATCCTGTAAAAAAAATTACAAGTCCTAGATTTTTTTTAATTCTCAAAATAGGTGGGAGGCGACCCCACCTATCCCCCATTTTCGTATTTTCAACCATCTGCCAAAGACCCTGTATATGTCTGGCTCATACTAAAGACATTAACTAGACCAAAAAAAAATTATTAGTTCATTATATCTGTCTGGCTCATACTAAATACATCAACTAGACCAACAAAAATTTGTTCCTATCATCATCATCATCATAATTTAAAAGCCAAACTATTGTCGGTGTAGATTTTTTCAGGTCTCTCTCTCTCCCACACTATCTCCTTCATTAGAAAGCTTTACAGTTGTAATTTTGCAAACCCTTTTTAATCACCTGTTTCGCTTCGAGGCATTTATCTAGACCGTTACCGTGTTTCGCAAGGTACATTATGCCGTTGGTGCTACGGTTGTTATCACTAGATGCCTTGTTAGCAGCTTGAAAAGCGGTGGAGTTGGCTACTAGCCTTACTACTCCACCAACCCTCGTGTGTGGAGTACGGCTGGTACGGCCTAACCTTTCCGAGTCTGGCTTCGTCATATCAGCTGAAAGACATCCACTGCTGGACAAAAACCTACACCGAGATTTCCGCAACAACTGGTCCTGCGCTGCCCACATCCAGCGGCTTCCCGTGACCTTCACCAAGTCTTCGGTTCACTGATTGGGAAAATACCTACTTACAAAGTAAATCTCACCTGGTCCACCGGCATTTCGACGCTGTGATTGGAGTGTCTGGTCACTGGTGGCGCCTCCTTGTACAGCGCCACCTCGTACTCCAGCCTCCCGGGAGTCTCCTCCACCACGCCGGACACGCGCGCACCGTGCGGGCTGTTGATGGACGAGCCACTAATTAGGCTTTTTATAAACTGATCCTTTGCTATTGTGGTATTAGAAAAGATTTAGTCAAGAATAGATAAGAGTTTTAGTTAGATTCGGTATAAGAATAAACCAGAAACTAAAGTACGATCGATGAATCATCATCATCATATCAGTCAAAAATCGTCCACTGCTGGACAAAGGCCTCCCCCAAGGATTTCCACGACGACCGGTCCTGCTCTGCCCGCATCCATCGGCTTCCCGCGATGTTCACCAGGTTGTCGGTCCACCGCGTGGGAGGCTTGCCAACGCTACGTTTTCCGGTGCGCGGTCGCCACTCGAGAACTTTACGATCTTTGAATAAGCTGCACCTTTGATAAAATTCGCTCTCCACTGCCGTCTCGCGTCAAACGGTTGCGGAAAAGGGGCCGCCCTGGGTTCAAACTCGGCGCCGCCGACATTACACCCACACGGGGTCGCGAGAATTTTGTTCAGTCTTTAATTATTAATGTAGGCGACAATTTTGAAGATACTTAGAAAAAGTGAAAGTGACGAAAATTAATAATGAATTCTAAATTAAATTTTGCCTATTGTTTTTGAAAAATTGTGTAAGCCTTTAACACATTTCCAGAACTCCGTTCGGTTGTACTGCAGCTTATTCCTTACTTCATTTATTAATATATATAACACCCGCTTCCCGCACTGAAACCCGTTCTACTTTTTCTATTATTTGGAGAAGTCTAAAATAAATATTTCTATTTGAAGTTTCGCAGCTATGATTTCATCATCATATCAGCCGAAGAACGTCCACTGCTGGACGTAGGCCTCCCCCAAGGATTTCCACGACGACTGCTTCTGCGCTGCCCGCATCCAGCGGCTTCCCGCGACCCTCAACAGATCATCGGTTCACCGAGTGGGAGGCCTGCTTATACTACGGTTACACTACTGCACTATGATTTAGGAACCACTATAGAACTTTAATAGCTGTAATTTTTTTATATCGAACTTGGCCCCATTTTTAATTTATGTTTTGTTGCGATATCATTAAATTATGTAAAGTATAAATACTAATTTCCTATCCTTACTAAAGTAATAGATATACACATAAGATATTTTTGGTGCATCCAATAAAACCATTACGATTCCAAATCTCAATTTAAAAAATTCACCTGCAAGTGGGGAACATAGGGGAACTATACATTTGTAATTAAATCATAAAAATAAGTGGACATCGTTTTAATAACTGTCTTTAAGGGTGATTAGTAAATTATGTCGTTTCCCACCTACTTAACCATCTCTGTGCAAAAAATCACATCAATCGGGTATATTTTCAGTTCCCTCGGGAACTGCATCAGATTATGCTATTTTCCCGGGATAAAAAGTAGCCTATGTCCTTCTCCGTGACACAGGCTACCTGCATGCTAAATTTCATAAAGATTAGTCAAGGCGTTGAACCGTGAAAAGGTAACAAAAAACAAACACATTTTCACTTTTATATTAGTAAGGATTAGTAATTATTAATAAACTACCTTTTGCCCGCGGCTTAATTACAGAGAGTAACTAAATTGGTGTAGAATATTTACTCATCCATACTGTCACAGATGAGCGTCAGTGGAGTAACGGCTAGGGCCGCCGCCTCCTGTCCGGGAGGTCGTGGTTTGAATCCCGCCACGTACCAATGTGATTTCGAATTTAGATTTCATATGTACGTTTATCCGACGCTCTTACGGTGCAGGACAACACCGTGAGGAAACCTGCACACGCCTGCGAAGAAACTCGCAGGTGGTGTGTGAAGCCGACCAACCCGCACTGGGCCCGCGTGGTCGACTAAGGCCCGATCGCCCAAATTCAGGGTAGGCTCGAGCCCCTCGGTGGGGCAGTATATGAGCTGATATGATGACTGTCACAGATGAGATACTAGTTACTTCGTAAGTACTGTGACGAAATGAAAGTATTTGATTTATTTTCATTCCTAGCCACCTTTGATTTCGTTATTGTTGGTTAATGTCGTGTCATCATCATCATGATATCAGCCGAAGTACGTCCACTGCTGGACATAGGCCTCCCCCAGGTTCTGCGCTGCCCGCATCCAGCGGCTTCCCGCGACCTTCACCAGGTCATCGGTCCACCGAGTATAGTGTATCTTAGTATAATAATATTATTTCATAGTTTTGAGTGCATTTCATTTTGAAGTCGGTTTTTAAGTTTTTTAAACTTTTATTTTTATTTTATTTATTTTTAGTGATAATACTATCTAACAACGTTATACCCAATCACCCACTTGCCAATAGGAACCATCAAATCATAATTCATAATGCATGTGTTTCATTAACAGATACAGATTTCTGTGGCTTCCGTCATCATCATCATCTCAACAACATGAAAGTTAAGGAGTTAAATCTTCCATCATCAACTCATCTGAATAACCTGAAAGAATACGACTATCGGTCTATGCGTACCTACGTATCTATCTATATTTAAACAATTATCCTCTAACTCATACCCGTTAATGAGTTGTACCTTTCTACATCAGCTCATCATCATGAGATAATGACTTCCAGATGCATATACTTTAATAGCTTTAGAAAACATATGAAACACGTTATACATGCCTATAAAATTTGAGGGTTGCCCTCGATTTCCCTAGGATTACATCATCAGATCCAGGTTTTCTTATCATAGTACCACCCTTGGGATATCTTCTTTCCAACAAAAAAAAGAATCATCAAAATCGGTTCATAAACGGTTCATATATATATTTATGTTTGTTCGCGGATAACTTCGTCGTTTATGAACCGATTTTGATGATTCTTTTTTTTGTTGTTGTTTTGGTGTACTATAAGTGTAAATAAATAATAAATAATAATATCCCAAGGGTGGTACGAGTTAGTATGTGAGAGGCAATTTTTTTTTGCGATTTGACTATGGGTTCCATGGAGAAAGTTTCATGGGTATAGAAGCACCAGTTAAAATAGTTTCAGCTAATTTTGTTAGACCTTATATATACGGTCGAATTGAGAAACCTCCTCCTTTTTTGAAGTCGTTGTATAAACACGTTTCTTGCACGATTTGCAATTTTTTTATTTGTTGTTATATATGTCAAAGGTGAGGGTGATGGTTAGGTTATGGATGGCCTCGTGGTTCACTCCTTAACTATTTCGGTTGTAGGTGTCGAAATAACAATGCAGCTATATCACAGAGGTCCTTCTTCAATAGTCTTGATCATTTGGTAATCGAAATTGTACAGGATGCCTTGGATTACAATGGATGCAAACGCGGTGATCACAGCGATGGCGTGACACGTCCATTTTTCTCACAGATCACCACTGCATGTGTTCTGCTCGACGCTCCGTCAAAAAGTGTCTGCTCCGAGACTGACGTCCAGCTAATCTGGCTTCTCCACAGATCTAATAAATTCTCAACTCAGTGTGGCAGCACAAACAGCCTTCCGTTAATACATCATCTTTGCTACCACAAACGATCGTCTCACGAGTACAAGCGATCGTCACGCCACCACCGGTTTCACCCAGGTACTAATACCTGACGTTTGATCCAAACAAAGTGTAACTATGTAAACTTATCTCGAGCTGGTATTGGTCGCGTTTTCAATGACCCTCCGACACGGCCATCCTGCGAGTCACACGTCCTCGGGTGACTAACCTGAAAAAGAAAAGGGTAACCAGTAGATTCCATTTCGTTCGGCCAATCCTGACCTTCATTAGGAAGGTCCACAGCTCAAGGAATAAAAGCAACACTAATAATGTGAAGCTTTAATTCAAGACTACAATCATGGTAATGACATATTTTAACAGTCTCAAAAAAAACCAAAATAATTTCACTCTCGTAAACTAAATAAACCTCAGCATTAGCATCGTAACTCAAACAATCTCAAATCAGTTTAGGTCTCCAAGGTAAATCACAGCTGCAAGGCTTGAAACCTTACAACCATTTACAACTTTTAGGGGCACATAGAACGGAACATAATCATCATCGCAAATCACAAGCGACGGAACACCAGAACTAAACATCACCACATCCGGGTGGCGGGACACCACAAAGAATCATCATCACTAACGCCAAGCGACGGAATACCAATCAGTCATCATCACCAGTCCAGGTGACGGAACACCATCACCACCAATCTAGGCAGTGGAACACCATCATCACCAATCTAGGCAATGGAACACCATCATCACCAATCCAGGCGACGGAATACCATCATCACCAATCTAGCGATGGAACACCATCATCACCAATACAGGCGACGGAATACCATCATCACCAATCTAGGCAATGGAACACCATCATCACCAATACAGGCGACGGAATACCATCATCGCCAGTACAGGCGACGGAATACCATCAACAGTTTTAGCCGGTAAACGGGATACTTCTTTTTTACAAAAACACGAATGTACCTGCTACACATCATGACAGAACGAGTCTGACAAAACAAGCAGCAGCCAATTCATGCAAACATATAGCGCCATTCAGCACTCTTCATTTACCGCTGAAACATGTTGGAATACTTCAGTACTACACACAAAAATAAACGATAAAGAAAAAAATTACAACTGTATACAATTGATTGAGTTACGATCTGTCAATACAATTAACATTGAAAGGTAGACGCCTCTGCACCAGATTCATCGTCAACATCCGGAGGCAAATAACCTTCGGACATACTACGTAAACGGTCATGGGCATACTTGTAACTTCGTCTCAAATTCAAAGCTTGTAATTTGTATCTGTCACCTTCTAAGACCTCTACGACCCTGAACGGCCCTCGGTATTTGGGATCTAACTTGGTTTGGTTACGCTCCTTATTTTGTATCACCACAACAGTCACCCATCTTGGCAACTCTGGGCCACCTCCATCCGGTGCCCAAACAAACAACAGTCACCCAACCTGGCGACTCTCAGACACCTCCATCCGGTGCCCGCCCAAACACACAGTCACTCGACCTGGCGACTCTCAGACAACCTCTCAGGTGTCCGCCCAAAAACACAGTCACCCTACCTGGCGACTCTTGGACCACCTCCCTCCGGTGTCCAACCACACTATCGCTTTCATGCGGCGATCTCAAACATCACCTCTTTCTGGTCATTGCCAACATCACCTCCCCGGTGATACGCCTGCGAGCCAAACGCACGCCACACACAGTTGTGGCCGCACAGCAACGAGAAAATCAACTCGGTGTTTTACGCCTACGTCTACGAATGGCTGAGGCTATTGTCATCCAGTTGCGAAAAATTGTTTACGTCTAAGGTTCAAAATACAAACTAGTGAACGTTAAAATCACGGTCAAGTACAAAAGTCCTTAATCTGCACTAGTAGATGGTCGAGGTTCAGTCTCTCCATCATCAATTCTGTCCAAGTCAATAATACTGTCACTATCGGGCATTTAACGTAGTCTGTCCTCAATAACTGACGGTATTTGATATCTAAAGTGGTAGGTAACGCTTCTCCATTTGTAACAACACAAAGTTAGGTAACTTGTGAAACTAAGCTTTTGTCTAGAAATCAGCCAGTGGCGCTGCCTCAGAGCAATACACCACCCCATCTCTTCCCAAGGGTTTCACAAGAAGTGACTAAGGGACTAAAAATTTGAGGACAAGCAACATCGTCCTTCACGCTCATACTGTACCGCCAAACAGCCCGCCAAGCGTAGCGTTTTTTTTTTACAATTGGTGAAACCGCTCCAACATGGGGGAGGCCCATGTCTATTATCACATCAGCAGCAAGCTGATTAACAACTCCTGTAATAGGATGCGTTACTCTCCGTATTATCACTAGTATGTTGTCGTGCTTCACTTAGATAAAATTACAGCCTGTGTGTGTAATCGACAAACATGACATTTAGAGGTTAGGCTACTTTACTCGTACCAAGAAGCAACTCCAGGAGGCTGTACTTCGTAACTCGGTTAACCCAACAGTTTGGTTACTGCCAAATGATCATCATGGAAGGACTTGTAACATTGAAATCTCATTACTATACTCGAAGGAAGTGAGCATATTTTAAAGGACAGTTAACTAAGAGTACCAACGTTTAAACGTGCTAAGATTCACCTGACCGTTGCCACGCGCCTAAAGCGTTTATGAACGTAAGTTCAAATACAAGGGGGCATTACGTAGATCGAATGACACGTGGACGTATTTGAACAGAGGTTACAAAATCAGTCATTTCGATTTAATAGGTAAAGAATGCACCTGATGTAACCACTAGCTATGCTTGACGTGGTGAAATAGTGACCACCTATGAAGTCAATCGATGTTCCAAGCTATCAGAGGAAGCAATTTCCGTTCAGGCATGTTATCATATTTTTTTTTTTTCACGGTTATCAACACTTGCGTTCTATGTTATCCTTTTTCTTTACCAGCATGATAAGGCCGTCAAAAATGGAAAGCTTCGGGGCTTATGACATTCGCAGCCTCCAGCCCATGAATCCTGTATCATCATCACATCAGCCGTAAGACGTCCACCACTGCACTCCGCATACTACCCTGTTATTATTCTTTTTTTTTTACAATTGGTAAACAAAATATTTTATTGGGGTCCCCGAAACTCATACCTACATAGGGTCTATATGATAGCGGGGCATTAAGGATGCCCTCGACAAATTCATCACGAAAGCTATTAAAAATAGGCAACAACTTTGGCCTATGATCAATGAGAATATCAGTCCCAATACTACGAAAGCTAATAAAGGTTTTTTTTTTTTACTCCATGTAAAAATGTCAGTCTCAATATTATAAAAGCTTAAAGGGGTTTCAATACTTTCAATCTTGGTTAAGGTTTGTATAACCGAAACTAGTTAACTAAATGAATCATCATATTTACAATGAGTCCTCTTTTTAAATCTTCCGTTCAATCACGACGTTGTGTCACAAGTAAAAATCCGAAAGCATGTGAAAGAGTACTTTCCACAAGGCATCATTTTAGCTGCTAATGCAATCACTACTAGAAGGGTAAGGGACTAACTACTCTATTCGCATCCTTACCGACAGTCAAGCTGTTTTGTTATTGACAGACTCGTTTAAGAATACCGTCAATCCTAGATTTAAAATATCTGAACCGATCATAATATTGTTGGCACGTATTGTTGTACGTAGGTTGGCACGTAGGTACTCGTCTGGCATAACTAAAAAATAAAAATTCTGAATGATTCCCGTCAATACTACCCTCACTCAATATTTGTTCTGTACAGTAAACGTGAGCGTTGCCTATAAAAGTCAATCGTGCGTTTGCACTGAACACACTCCCGAAAGTCTATACACGAAACTTTCTTTAACGAGAGAACAGTAGGCACCACTACAGATTAGGTAATAGTACTACGTTCGTACTATTCTAGTACCACTATCAAAACAAAAGGGGTACGACTCACCGGATTTTCGTAACACCGCGTACATCACGCACTTCGCAGAAGCCGCACGCGCCGCTCGCGTGCATCTCCGCTGCTGCCAGCACAGCCCACGCTGTCACCTCATTCCAATGGTCGTTCCGTAAGGGAGATATCGACAGTTGAGCGCCGTGCACGTGGATTAGCTTCCGGTATATTCCGGTTGAATGCTGGCAATATGATTGCAGCAGATGTAGTCGATGGTGCTTGCATAACCTCAATCAATCGCAGCATGTTCTGGTTCTGTAGCACGAAGAATTGTTGCCAGTGGTTTTTATTTCGCTGCTCCATCATCAATTTTCACATTTTCCCGTCGTTGTCCACTTGTTGCGAGCGCAGGGAACTATCCAACTTCTGATGTCAACGGAGAGGGTGATGGTTAGGTTATGGATGGCCTCGTGGTTCACTCCTTAACTATTTCGGTTGTAGGTGTCGAAATAACAATGCAGCTATATCACAGAGGTCCTTCTTCAATAGTCTTGATCATTTGGTAATCGAAATTGTACAGGATGCCTTGGATTACAATGGATGCAAACGCGGTGATCACAGCGATGGCGTGACACGTCCATTTTTCTCACAGATCACCACTGCATGTGTTCTGCTCGACGCTCCGTCAAAAAGTGTCTGCTCCGAGACTGACGTCCAGCTAATCTGGCTTCTCCACAGATCTAATAAATTCTCAACTCAGTGTGGCAGCACAAACAGCCTTCCGTTAATACATCATCTTTGCTACCACAAACGATCGTCTCACGAGTACAAGCGATCGTCACGCCACCACCGGTTTCACCCAGGTACTAATACCTGACGTTTGATCCAAACAAAGTGTAACTATGTAAACTTATCTCGAGCTGGTATTGGTCGCGTTTTCAATGACCCTCCGACATATATATTACTGAAATACTGAAATATCCAACTGAAATAATATATAACGGTTTATGAAATACAGCCCGCTGACAGTCAGAAGGACAGCAGAGGCTTAGTAATAGGGTCTACCGTTGGTCACCCTTTGGATGTACGAAACCATAAAAAGTAAGTTAGGGTAAAACGTGACCCACTTAAAAAAAATTACCCTTCCCCCCCCTCCCGCTCGTGGTATATGCATATTTCAGTAAAGTCATAGAACAATAGTTGTTTAGTATGATGAGTAGAATCCCCAGTTAACGGGACCTACACCGATTTGTTTACACCCTGTAGATTTTTGTATGAAGCTTTTTTTTTTTTTTTTCTTTATTTAAGGAGCTTTATTAAAAAATAACAATGTCGCTCCGTAGGGCAACGAAATTAAATTATCTTACTCTAAAATAAAATATAATCATCCTGTATAAACTCTTGGCTAAATCAGAAACAGGAAAAGCTAAAACATTGTTGCATCCACCAACATTCCAAAAATTTATGTCAATTATTTGTTGTCTCTGGGATTCATTCCGGACACATTCCATCAAAGCATGGTACACGTCTTCTATCACTCCACATTCAGCACACAGTGGCGAAGGAACTTTTTTCATTAGGTATGCAAAAGAGTTCGACGGAATGTGTCCAGCACGAAGTCTCATCGCTGTTACAATTTCAGATCTGTTCAAGGAACAATCGTTGAACCACGGACAGTTCATAGGTTCTTGCTGAATTGTCTTGTACCAAATCCCTTTGTATCTTGATCTTTCATCAAAAAACTCCCTCCACATATTAAAACACATTTTTTTAACAATATAGATACAATCAGTAAAGTAAGGTGTTACCGAAAATGGAATTCCATCACTTATCGCTTCTTTAGCCAGCATATCTACTCTTTCATTACTTTGGATTCCAATATGAGATGGGATCCATTGAAGTACAATATTTTTGGATTGTTCCTTTAATTTTAGTAGGGTATTTATTATAGTGTAGGCTATCGGTACTCCTCGAAATGTCGAGGTGCAACGAGCCAAATGCTGCAATGAACTTTTAGAATCTGTTAGGACTACAAAATCGTCAAATTGGATGGTCTCAATGTAGGCCAACGCCTCAGCAATAGCCAAAAGTTCAGCATACATAATTGAAATATTACTGTTTATTTGAGAATGCACTATGGGTTCCCTTGAAGAAAGTTGTTCATTACGATGAGTAAAAGGAGAGCCTACAACAATTTGTACATGCTGTATACTAATACTTCCCAATAACACAGACAGTGAAGTCAATAGCGCCAGTTGCTAATTTAAGTCCTTCCCGACCCGGGGTCCACCTGACAAGTTCACCTAGGTGGATTAGGGGCACTTGTTCTGACCCTTGGTACACCTGGGTGAACTACGGATACTGACGCAGACCCGTAGATCACCTGGGTGGACTACGGATTACATAAATATTATCATCACCGGCAGTGGCATCACGTCATAACCAGAGGCAAGAAATGACAACGATGACAGCGATTACAGGAACAGAAGTCGTTAAAGTGGATAAAGAGTCCTAAAGGAATATTCGACTCGACTTACAAGCTGCCCGCGAAACCTGCGGCCTTATTCTCGATGATGGTGGGTTCAGGAGGCTTGCACATGATGATGAGCTCCTGGTCCGACTGCATCACCACGCCTGGGAACTGCGGGAACCATACCCGCACATGCACGAAGCCCTGTTGAAGGAAATATTAATAGTCACTAATATTTTATCTGAACTGAGACATGGTCGCTTATTATGGGCTTCATAAGAAGGCTCAAGTTCACCCAAAGGGCAATGGAGCGTGCTATGCTCGGAGTTTCTCTGCGTGATCAAATCAGAAACGAGGAGATCCGTAAGAGAACCAAAGTAACCGACATAGCTCTCAGAATTGCTAAAATTAAGTGGCAGTGGGCGGGGCACATTGCTCGTAGAACAGATGGCCGTTGGGGTAGTAAAGTTCTCGAGTGGCAACCACGCACCGGAAAACACACCGATGACCTAGTGAAGGTCGCGGGAAGCCGCTGGATTTTCCCGACTGCGCCTTTTTATTTGAGTGCGTTTAACTACATCTCACCTGATGGAAAGTGAAGATGCAGTCGAGCACTAAAATACGAATACTTGCAGAGTATTACCACAGTATTACGATATGGCTTACAGTAGCGCAACGCCTTTGATGTCACACGATGCCGCCACGGCGTAGGTACTAGCAGGCTGTGCCCCGTCACCTGCTGGCCCGCAAGTGCCTTTCCGTTGCTCTGCGTAAGTACATTCGTTGCACTACTGTAAGCCGCTATATTGTAATACTGTGGCGTGGTATTGTGCATTTACCGCAACTTACAAACAAAGCAATCTACCCATACTGTTTGGTACCGCGTATAGGTAACCTCGTGAGGAAACCTGCACACGCCTGCGAAGAAATTCGAAGGTTGTGTGTCAAGTCGACCAACCCGCACTGGGCCCGCGTGGTCATCTAAGGCCTAATCGCCCTGATTCAGGGTAGGCTCGAGCCCCTCGGTGGGGACGTATATGAGCTGATATAATAATAATAGGTACCAACTAATTACAATAGTATGCACATCCGCTATCTCCAGCTAAAACTGTGCTATAGTTTGTGCACCAAGCGATTAATAGGTCGCATCGCGTAGCTGTAACTGGTTCAGCTATTCGCCTCACCTTACCTCATTTAAATTTATAGTCTTGAGAAAATCCAATGGTGCCAATAAAGTGCGAACAATCATCTGCGATCGCTTCCCTATTGCCTACACTACAGGAGATTTCTATCAGCTAGGTCATGTTCTGAGAAAACTTTTACATATTGTTGGAATTGTATTATCATTCCAAGAGTGAAGGGTTTTTTTTAGCTGTCGTGGCACTGTAAACAATAGATACTTGTTTAATATGTACGAGTAAGTACATGGGAAAAAGCGTCGGTGGCTAAAAAAAGCGTCGGTGGCTAAAAAAGCGTCGGTGGGTAAAAAAAGCGTCGGTGGCTAAAAAAAGCGTCGGTGGTTAAAAAAGCATCGGTGGCTCAACCGGTAACGACTCGGTTCTTCTAACCAGAGGTACCGGGTTCAAATCTGGACGGCCAATGTACCAATGAGTTTTTCAAAAACTTACGTACATACTTACCGATTGCTTTAACGGTGAAGGAAAACATCGTGAGGAAACCTGCACACGCCTGCGATGAAACTCGAAGGTTGTGAGTGAAGTTGACCAACCCGCACTGGGCCCGCGTGGTCGACTAAGGCCTGATCGCCCTAGTTCAGGGTAGGCTCGAGCCCCTCGGTAGGGACGTATATGAGCTGATATGATGATGATGATGAAGTACATGGAAGATGATTAAATCATTGATTGCGTTTTAAGTAAATCCTAATGAAAACTGTGGGAAATAATCCATTGCATTTCACCAGATCCCTTTGTTTATTCTTAGTGAAAAAAGTTATTGTACGTAATTAATTTGTCGTTATGGAACAACAGACTAAGTGCGAGTCAGGCCCGAGTCTCTGCTGAGGGTTCCGTACTCCGTACCCAAAGCTATTTTGGTACAAACATCAACGAGTACCTACAGCAATCGGATTCAAGGACAAACTTAACTCTGTGGTCTAAACAAATGTTCTCGGGGTCACAAATTATATATGTCAAAAATAACCGCCTCCGTAGCTCAGAGGCAAAGTTCACTGGCTTAACATAGGAGGTCGCGGGTTCGATTCCCGGCGGGGTCACCTTGTAAGACTCGGTTTGGTTGATGGTAGGGCCTTTTCTAAGCCCGCCTGGCTAGCTACCGCCATCTTATCTAAGTCTTGCCGCCAAACATCAGTGTTGAAAAAAACGTTGATGTGTTCCGACATGAAGATAAGATAGCCAGTTCTCCATTGCGTTGGGGAATCTTGGCAAGCCCGCTTCCATCTTCGGCATCATCGTCACTTACCATCTGGTGAGATGATGCCAAGGGCTTACCAATAGAGAATAAAAAAAAAAGTTTTTGATTTTTGTGACTAGTTTTAAATTTTCGGATATTTCCCTTTATTTGTGCTATTAGACCTCGCTTCTTGAAATATTTCATAATTCTAGGTCAAACGGAAATACCATGTAGGTTTTGATTTATTTTATCATCATCATCATTGTATCAGCCGAAGGACGTCCACTGCTAGGGAGTCCTTAAATTTATTTGCATTTTGCAAGTATCAAAATATATGATTTATAAGCTTGATTTTTTATAGCTCTAAGGGACCGTGGACATACCGTAAGTATTTGATATTAATTTCAACTTTACGCATTCACGCGTTCCTGAGATATTTGACCACGCTGAACACGTTAAAAACAGTTATCAACTGCGTATCGGATCACGCGCATAGCGTTACCAGGCGTCCGGACAAAGTCGGACAATGTTAGGCTTTTTGGATTCGTGTCTGGCCAAATAAGATTGTGTCCGGTCTGTCCGGCTTTTGTAAGACTTTTTAGATTTCATGATTTAAACAGTCATCTGGACATTTTGTCGAGCGTGTCGTCGAATAAGTGACTATGACGGCGTTTCGTTATCTGACTAAGACCTCATCTAAAGGCCTGAATGACTAACGAAATTTAGTTCTGTCTAAAGCGAACTTAAATAATTTAAGGAGCCCGGCTTTTTTACCCAAAAGTCCGGCTAAAGTGGCTGGTAAGTTCGGCTATTTAGTTTTAAGATCTGGCAACTCTACACGCGCAAAGTATGGTCACGTACAATTTTCAAAAAATCAATTTACATTTTAAATATTTTACTAGAAAGAATTTTTGCTCAGAAAGCCAAATGATCTGTGTGCCAAATGTGAAATACAGGGTGTAAAAAAATTGGTGTAGGTCCCATTAACTGGGGGTTCTACTCGTCATACTGAACAACTTTCCCCAAGAAACCCATTGTCAAATATTAAACCAAAATTTCGAGCCTCCATACTAAAATGCACAAATTTAGCCAATCAGCTGATCGATTTGTATGAAGAGTAAATACTTTTTTTGCGATTTCTGCAAACTTTTAGAACAAAAGTTGTTCAGTATGATGAGTAGAAGCCCCAGGTAAGCGGACCTACACCACTTTTGTTACACCCTGTATAAGTAGTACACGACGTTTCAAAATTTAAAAAACCGTCCAAGTGCAAGTTAGAACCGCACATATAGGGTTCCGGACCATCATACTAAATGGAGATGGAGGTTTCTTCAGTTCCGTACTTTTATACTAGATGGCACTAGTTTCTTCACGTTTCAAGAAAAACACGTTTTTTGTATGGAGACTTTCACTTTTTCTAATTTTTAGTATGGGTTGTTATAGCGGCAACAGAAATACATCATATGTGAAAATTTCAACTGTCTAGTTATCACGGTTCATGAAATAAAGCCTGGTGACAGACGGACAGACGGACGGACAGCGAAGTCTTAGATTACTAAGACTAAGACGGACCCTATTAAGGGTCCCATTTTTACCCTTTGGGTACGGAACCCTAAAAAGAGAAGCACAGTATAAAAACATAAATCAACATTATTTCTAAATATTTTAAAACAAACAGTTATTTTTGTTGCTGGGATAAAACTTTTTGTATGAAACAACTATGAACTTTTTACAACTTCACCACTACTCCTAAACCAAAAAAGCCTACTAAGCTACTAACAATAATTTCAATTCATTTTATGGTTTTCTGAAATAGTGGTTTAGCTTGTTAGGGTTAGGGACATATAATTCTAATGAAAATTACCACTGAAAAACTTAATATTTAGTAAACGAATAATTTATCAGAAAAATCATCATCATAGCCGAAAAGCGTCGGTGGCTCAACCGGTAACGACTCGGTCTATCTAACCAGAGGTACCGGGTTCAAATCTGGATGGCCAATGTACCAATGAGTTTTTCAAAAAACTTACGTACATATTTACCGATTGCTTTAACTGCGAAGGAAAACATCGTGAGGAAACCTGCACACGCCTGCGAAGAAACTCGAAGGTTGTGTGTGAAGTCGACCAACCCGCACTGGGCCCGCGTGGTCGACTAAGGCCTAATCGCCCTGATTCATAGTAGGCTCGAGCCCCTCGGTGGGGACGTATATGAGCTGTAATGATGAAGCCGAAAAACGTCCACTGCTGGACAAAGGCCTCCCCCAAGGATTTCCATGACGTCCGGGCAGAAAAATGATGTGAGCAAACACTCAGTTACTTTAAAAGACCTATTCAACGATATCCTACACGATAAGATAAGTGAACAAGAAATTCACCCCACCATACATTAGAAGAGGTAGGTACCATTTTTTTTTCCTTACAGATTTTATTCCAAAACTTTATAGGGGTTACAGATTTATACAACCATACCAAATGTCAGCTTTTGAGCCGTATTAGTCCATAGGAAAAAGGACTGTGACGTACCGCCGCCGGACCGAGGGACACGGCAAAACTTTAAGGGTTCGTAGTTTGACTACGGAACCCTAAAAATCGACTTCAATCGCATTTGGCCGGACACGAATCCAAAAAGCCTAACATTGTCCGGCTTTATCCGGACACCTGGTAACGCTATGCGCGTGACCCGATACGCAGTTGATAATTGTTTTTAACGTGTTCAGCGTGGTTAAATATCTTAGGAACGCGTGAATGCATAAAGTTGGTTAGTTTCTTCATGTTCAAAAAACCACGTTTTTTTGTATGGAGAACCTTTTTTCACTTTTTCTCAATTTTTAGTATTTGTTGTTATAGCTGCAACAGAAATACATTGTGAAAATTTCATCTGTCTAGCTATCACGGTTCATGAAATACAGCCTCGTGACAGATGGTCAGACAGACAGACAGACGGACGGACAGCGAAGTCTTAGTAATAGGGTCCCGTTTTTACCCTTTGGGTACGAAACCCTAAAAAGTGCACTAGAAAGGAGCTTCAGTCAATAACGGGGAGCTTCAGTCAATCCCTACACGTCTCCGGTCCAAACTTGGACACGCTGGATGGCCATGGACAGCTGTTGGACCAGAAACAAGCCAACACGAGGGTCACCCACCGCTGCGCTTCCTCAAACGCCGACCCAGCTCGTGCCCGAAGAAATACCTATAAGAGGTTCCAAATCCAGCAGGGTGTAAAATGGAACATTATTCATTTGAATTCGGACATCCTGCTTATTTAGATAACTAAGCAGTTGCTTATTTATCCAAATAAGTAGGATGTCAGATTTTTTTAATGGGCATTGAGGGAAAATTATTCATGTTCTTTACATCCATTTAATTCATAATTGAAGAAGCATTAGCTGACGAAAATAACCATGATAATTAATGTCTTATCGATGCTAATAATTCCGCCAGTGTAAAGTGGCCTTCTGTTGCCAGAAGTACCTAACAATTAGAAATTTCACTGTTAGACGAAGACGCGATGTCAGTTAGTCGGTTAATAGGTACCACACACGGCGATGCACACTCATACTCATTATTCCATACTGTCAATAACGGCCTATGAAATTATACGCATTGGCTGATGGATGAATGACACGGTGAATTGCATCCTAACTTTCTTTTCATTTTACTTTGTTGTTTCGGAAATATGGCTTGTGATCTTACAGGTTTTTTATACGAAGACTTTCACTCATATTTTGATATTTTTCACTTTTCCCCACGATAAACAACTGAACGGGATTTCACAGACCCGTTGATTCAGTGGCAGCGCTGCTATCTGTTGGACTGAGGGTCGTTTCTTTTTGTATCCACAATTGATAAACCCTTGGCATCATCTGACCTGATTGTAAGTGACGATTATGCCGAAAATGGAAGTGGGCTTACCAAGATTCCCCAACGTAATGGGAGTCTGGCTATCTTATCTTCAAGCCGGAACACATCAATGCTGCTGTTAACACTGATATTGTATGCTTGTGATAGTAGGTTCTTGGTACTTACTAAAGTAGGGATAACAGATTCTGAAAAATAGATTGGTAGATTTTTTCAGAAACTGTTATCCCTATTTTTAGTAAGTATCACACTACCCTCACTTTGAAATAAAGTAGTCTACTGCCTGAAGATGATCACGAAACCGGTTGCAGTATAAACAAATTTGTGTTTTATTTATATTAATTGTGGAATAGTGCAAGGAAAAACCTAAATATTGTAACGAAAATTTTGTTTGTTCTTTGTCTGGGTGTCAAATATCTATGTAAGTATACCAGTCTCTGGTTTCCATAGGAGTGGGAATCCTAATTAATTCGGTGGCGTAACGGTTACGGCCGCTACCTCCTGTCCGGGAGGCCGTGGTTCGAACCCTGCCACGTACCAATGTGTTTTTGAATTTCGATTTCATATGTACGTTTATCCGACGTTCTTACGGTAAAGAAAAACATCGTGAGGAAACCTGCACAAACTCGAAGGTTGTGTGAAGTCGACCAACCCGTACCGAGCCCGCGTGATCGACTAAGGTCCCATCGCCCTAATTCAGGGTAGGCTCGAGCCCCTCGGTGGAAACGTATATGAGCTGATAAGATGAAGAAAATCTATACTTTAAGTGATTGATTCTTGTTACAAAATTGGTGCAGGTCCTTTAACTGGAAGTTCTACTCATCATGCTGAACAAATTTCCCCAAGGAAACCATAGCAAATTCTCTTAAAAAAATTTGTTCCCTCCATACAAAAATGCACAAAATTGGTCGATCTGCTGATCGATTTGTGTGAAGAGTTATTTAATTTTTTGCGATTTCAACAAAGTCACATAGCAAAAGTTGTTCAGTATGATGATAACTGGACCTAACAGATTTTATCATACCCAGTATATACGTATACCAACATTACCAATATAAAATTGGTTCCTCGGAAACAGCTCTCACAATTTGGAGGAAATTTTGTTTTTCGGTAATGTTTTATATACCAAGTCTGTCTGGATAGGTGTCATCCCTGAAAAAAATCAATCTGTAAGAGCGACCAACTGGTTCAGTATGGTGTCGGGTTTCTCGTTCACATGTCCCTCATTAACAATGTGATCAAGATCGTGAGCATTTCGACAAGGGTAGCATACCTTATACTCAGAATCACCAAACGGTATTAGATGAAGGTCATATATATATACGCGCCGACCTCAGTACACTCCGATGACGAAGCATAGACTACGTATGAGGACATCTCTACAGCCATACATAGCACTAGGACCCATTATACCGTTGTTATGTGGGAGTTCAACGCAAAACTGGGCAAACGAAGCGATGGTGAGCTGAGAGAGGAGAAATTTGGATACGGAGTAAGAAATGCACGTGGTCAGATGATGGCCGACTTTATGGAGAAAGAGAGCCTCTTTATGATGAACTCCTTCTTCAGAAAGTTATAACAGTGACAGTGGACCTGGTTTCATCCCAATTTCGTAACGAAGAACTAGATTGACTTCACGATTTTCGCCCTTATAAACAAAGTAGTAGGAACTTACGTTTCGCTTTAGCACGCCGCATCTCGTAAAGTCAGTTATCCTAAGCCGATACAGCAGCCCCGTAGGATCTTCTAGCTCTGGCCTGATCTGGCACACGGGGTCGACCACGGGGTCTGTCGCGCGGTCATCTGCAAACAGCGGCGCGCCTCGGAAGCCCTCAGGCTTGCGCAGGAGTGCCGACACCGAGTCTCGGACGCCGGAGCCGCCGCTAGAGAATGTGCACTGGATATCTGTCACTGGAATAGAAAAAAAGCGATTATTGTAATGGATGCTCTAAATAAGGTATGCTACAGTTTAGGTAAAAGTAAAATACCCTATAGGTAAAAGTAAAATACCCTATAGGTAAAAGTAAAATACCCTATAGGTAAAAGTAAAATACCCTATAGGTAAAAGTAAAATACCCTATAGGTAAAAGTAAAATACCCTATAGGTAAAAGTAAAATACTCTATAGGTAAAAGTAAAATACCCTATAGACTATCATTTATTCATCTATTTAATGTTTAGGGTTCCGTAGTCAACAAGATACCCTTATAGTTTCGCCATGTCTGTCTGTCTGTCTGTCTGTTTGTCTGTATGTTCGTCTGCCCGTGGCTTAGCTTAGAGACTATTAGTACTAAAAGCTGTAATTTGGCTACTTATTAATCACACCGACAAAGTGGTACAGTTAAATCTTGATTTTTTTTCTACATAAAAAGAGGGGATGAATAAATTTTTCTTTTACCTCCCGTATCGTCTGGGGTATCTTCAAATAGGTCTTTCAAAATCTACTGAGGGTTTGCTTAAACCCTTATTGATTCAGGGATACGTTTGCGAAATATGTATTAAGTTTTAAAATATTAAAATGCTTATTTTTATATTTTAAAACTTGAGCCAAGTAGAGCTAAACCGCTACTTTAGGACATCTGAAAAGAATTTAAAATAGTAGGAAATATAATCAATTTAAAAGGAAAACTATTTTTGTTAAGTACGCTTTTTTAGTTGACTAACTTAAGCCAAGTAGAGCTAAACCGCTACTTTAGGACATCTGAAAAGAATTTAAAATAGTAGGAAATATAATCAATTTAAAAGGAAAACTATTTTGGTTAAGTACGCTTTTTTAGTTTAGGACTAATAGTTGACTAACTTAAGATTTGCAGTTGGATTTGTAAAAAGTTATTAAAGCGTTCTATTACCGACTGCAATAATAATTTTGTATTCAAAATATCCATTTATTTTGTGAAAAGACTACGGAACCCTATTATGCGCGAATGCGGCTCGGCCAGTTTTATTTTTTATTTTGATCATATTTGTCATATATTTTATTCATTTATTTGCCAGAAGACGCGTTCTGCCATAATCTATTTACACAATAACAAGAGGAATTACAAATAATAATAATATATTATTTTCCAGCCCGCGTTACACGAACGTGCGTTCAAAATACAAATAAGTTTGAACCAACATTTATTATATATACACTTAGTGTTTTTCATAAAAAAAGAAATCCAACTTGTACATTAAAAAAAATATTATTTTTTTAAGAAATTAAAAATATTTTTTTTTGTTTTTGTATGTTAATTAAATGATTGTTATGTATAGGTGTGCCGTGGAAATAAAGTTAATTTAAAAAGAACATTCCTTTCAAGGTCGGGCCGGAAAGGGACATGTAGGCTCACTATACGTAAAGTATTATGTGAACAAAGTGTAGAGTCGGCTATGTTTGATGCATAAGTTACAATGCGAATAAAGTACAGTTAGTTCTGCTAGTCATATCAAAATCGATGTTTATATGCATCGAGACGAACTGCATAACAGAATCGGAACGGTATGTAATATTGCCGTTACCGCTTTACGATTGATACTCAATTAAGTTATTAGCTACAGACAATAAGAGACAGATTGATATCAGTAATATGTAACAGGTTTCTTGTCATATAAAGATTACACTTGTTTTATTGTTTGCTTTATATCGTGGCTGTCTGTGCAGGGTCGTACATATACATATAGGATTGAATCTACTGGAATTGAAGAGCATTTTAGCGTAGTTCAAATTCAATTCAAATTATTTATTTTAGATAGCAGTCAATCCATAATGTGTTAGTAACAGACATCTTATAAAACTAAGTTAGTATCAACAGAAATGTCAAAAATATCAATCTTAATAATGTCAAACTACAATAATATTCCAATTTAATAATATTCAATGTTAAATAATATTCCAATGTCAGTACAAAATGTCAGGTCACATGTAGTGAGTTCCAGTGCCTAATGATTGGACACTCGTACTTATCCCCGATCACCCTCAAAATACTGTTGGTACTCCGTAGTATTTTTTTTTATGCACAATTGGTAAACCCAAAAGGTTTTTGAAGTGAAAACTTCTTTAGCGGCGTTGTGAACTTTTTTTGTAATGGGTAAAAAATGTTAAACTCGCGTCAGGACACGTGACCTGATCGAAAATTCGTAAGACGGATGGAGTTGATTTTTTGTTGATTTTTCTGAGATATAAACTTTTTAATGTAATATAAATTGTCATGTTTGTGTACGATAGCGCAATAAATAAATATTGTATTCTACTACATAAATGATAGTACTTTTATACTGATAATCAATGCAATTCGTGCAAAATTATTCCCTGACCATTCCAAAATATCAAAAATGCTCAACGTTAATATTCAAGTTTTCACTTCTGCCGGCACTCCCGGAGTGCAACCCGTCGTTTTTTTATAAGTTAAATAAACGTGGTTTTCTGTTTATATGATACAAGGTATAAAACGTCGGTTGCGTAACGGCTAGGGCCGCCGCCTCCTGTCCGGGAGGTCGTGGTTCGAATCCTGCCACGCACCAATGTGATTTCGAATTTAGATTTCATATGTTCGTTTATCAGACGCTCTCACGGTGAAGGAAAACATCGTGAGGAAACCTGCACATGCCTGCGGAGAAACTCGCAGGTTGTGTGTGAAGTCGACCAACCCGCACTTGGCCCGCGTGGTCGACTAAGACCCGATCGCCCTTATTCAGGGTAGGATCAAGCCCCTCGGTGGGGACGTATATGAGCTGATATGATGATACAAGGTAGCTAGATAGGTACTTAAAATTATTTATATTAACTTTAGTACCTTTAAGTCTTTGTCGTTGGCTTTTCAGAGTTTATTTGGGGTTGCCCCCCCCCCCCCTCCCCCCCCCCCTTATTCTACTGTGCCGAGCATTCTGTCCTGCCGAGTTGTGAAATGTTCAAAATGTTTAGAGATACATAGATATTTATTTTAGACATTAATGTTAGATATTTATTTTAGATTTACCTCTGCCTTTTTACTTTAAGGGTTCCTTACCAGGTAACGGGACCCTATTTCAAATTCTACGCAGTCTGTTTGTCCGTCTGTCAGTCTGTGGCTGCTGTATCTTGTAAACCATAAAGGAATCTAGGTGGGCGGCTGAAACTTTCACAGAATATGTATTATGGGGGAATTGCAAGAAACGTGTGTTGTTATAAGTTTTTTTGTTAATCCTCTATTGTAAAAACGGATTGTTAGCGTGAAATTAGTTTTTTTTTTTCATTATTTACAAATGGTAAGCCCTTGGCATCATCTCGCCAAAAGAAATTCTTAAATTTATACAACAAATAATTAAATTTTTATGTAGCTTTCTGTTTTATGTAATTTTTATATTGTTATATTATTAGTTGTTAGCAAGTTGTTAGTCTTCCAATTACATTAAAAGAAAATAAAAACTGGCCAAGTGTGCCATAATAGTTTTCTGTCGCTCGCGTTGATGTCAGTTGTTTGAAATGGAAAAGTACTATTGTTGCGCTCGTGTAGTGGGATAAAATGTACCTTAATGATAAAATGTACTACTTCTACTCAAAAACTCAAACTGTGATAAAATATTACAATATTATTATTGTTTTTACATTATTTCCTTTATTATTATTATGACTTTTTCGTAAGTATTGACTATTGTGATAATTTGTTTATTATTATATTATAATAATTATTATTATTATTTTTGACGTGTAATGAATATTGCAAATAAAATAAAATAATATTATTATGAATTATGAATTATGTGGGGGGGTTGTGGTGCTACGGAACCCTCAGTACTCGAGTACAACTTGCACTTGGCGGATTTTACTTTTTTCCTTTCTGGGTGTGCCAGAGCTATGGTGTACTGCGTGATCTTCGCTTCTCCTTATCACGTGCCCCTTATACCAGCCACCTCAGAGGGCTCCTCACAATTTTGTCTACGATGGGTACGACTTTGAATTAGTCTTCTATAAACATAAAAAGTCGTGTTAGTTACACCATTTATAACTCATGAACGGCTGGACCGATTTCGCTAATTCGTTTTTTTTTTTCGTAATTGGTAAACCATTGACAACATCTCACCTGGTGGTAAGTGACGATGTTGCCGAAGATGGAAGCGGGCTTACCAAGATTCCCCAACGCAATTGGAAACTGGCTATCTTATCTTCATACCGGAACACACCAATGATATCAACATTGATATTTGGCGGCAAGACTTAGATAAGATGGTGGTAGCTAGCCAGGCGGGCTTAGAAAATGCCCTACCACCAACCAAACCGAGTCTTACAATTGACCCCGCCGGGAATCGAACCCGCGACCTCCTGTGTAAAGCCAGTGAACTTTGCCTCTGAGCTACGAAGGCGGTTGAGTTCGTTATTGTCAGGAGAAGGTTTTAGTGTAGGGTAGAGTAGTGAAGTGTAGTGTAAGAAGGAACGAAGTTCGCCGGGATAGCTAGTATACGACTAAAAATAATGATAACATAGACATTATCTAGGTAAACTAGGTACTCACCATCGTAATCCTGCGCGCGGGCAACTTGGACCTGCAACAATAACCATTGAGTGGGTTAGCCAGGAAGAGTGGTCAGCTGTGCCATTGAATAGTATATTATGTTATGTAGTAACAACTAAACAACTCGCCTAATTGGAGTATTGTGTTCGCAGTTTCGAAACTTCATTGAATTAAAATACATCACATTGTCTTAAAATCAATTCAATTAGCTTTATTGTTTTACTAGCTTTTGCCCGCGGCTTCGCCCGCATGGACATCATTTTTAGGGTTCCGTGCCCAGAGGGTAAAAGCGTTACCCTATTAGCAAAGTATATATATTAGTACTAACATACAGTATGGACACTCCCTGCCGCTCTCTAGATTGCGACCTCACCCCCTCGTCACTCAGATTGATACAGTTTGGTTGTTGAACGTATAGGATTTCATCGCCATTTTGTTTGTTCAGTCGTTCCTTTATTGAAATATCATTTCTGGCCCATTGTATGAAGTGTCCAGGGTGTGCTATTACTAAGACTCCGCTGTTCGTCTGTCAGTCTGTCACCAGGCTGTATTTCATGAACCGTTCATAGCTAGACAGCTGAATTTTTTTACATCTGACCTATTTCTGTTGCCGCTATAACAACCAATACTAAAAATTAGAAAAATTTCTATATATATATAGAAAATTCTCTATACAAAAAACGTGTTTTTTTTTTAAATGTGAAGAAATTAGCGCCATCTAGTATGATAGTAAGGAACCCTTTGTGCGCGATTTTGACTCGCACTTTACCGGTTTTTATTATGACTGACTTTGAAGACGAGTGGTGCGCGAGCCACAAGTGGTAATATAATCATCATCATTACATCTCATATACGTCCCCACCGAGGGGCTCGAGCCTACCCTGAATCAGGGCGATTAGGCCTTAGTCGACCACGCAGGCCCAGTGCGGGTTGGTCGACTTCACACACAACCTTCGAGTTTCTTCGCAGGCGTGTGAAGGTTTCCTCACGATGTTTTCCTTCACCGTTAAAGCAATCGGTAAGTATGTACGTAAGTTTTTGAAAAACTCATTGGTACATTGGCCGTCCAGATTTGAACCCGGTACCTCTGGTTAGATGGACCGAGTCGTTACCGGTTGAGCCACCGACGCTTCTGTACTGGTAATATAATACTGAGGTAAAATAACTTACTTTGTTAATATTTGGGCTTATCTCCATCTACCGGATTTTTACGATGTGCCACTAACACATACCTACAATCTTTTTGCAACCTAACTTCATAGTGACGCATTTTTGATGCATGTTACGTGTGCAAGTTCTGTTACAATCACAGATAGTGTATATATTATACTAGTGAATGCCCGCAGCTTCGCCCGCGCAGATTCCGATTTTTGCGGTTCCCGTGGGAATTTCCCAAAATCCTTTCTTAGCGGATGCCTGCTACATAACATCTACGTGCATGCCAAATTTCAGCCCGATCCGTCCAGTGGTTTGGGCTGTGCGTTAATAGATCACTATGTCAGTCAGTCACCTTTGAGTTATATATATTTAAAAGAGAGATATGTATACAGTCACTGGTTACAATGAAAATTTTACTCTCAATGCACCAAAAGAAGTACTGAAATAACTTCAGTAATACTTTGCTAATATTATAGATCATACGCTACATAGTTACGAAGTAGGTAAGGGAGTAAGTAGTTTATTGGAATACTAGCTGGTTTTGAATTTTCCGGGATAAAAAGTATCCTTTATATTAATCCGGGCTATAAGGAACCACCATGCAAAATTTTATCAAAATCGGCCTGGTAGTTTTTGCGTGGTGCGCGAACATACAGCAGACAGACAGACAAAAATTCCAAAAGTTTTTGTTTTGGCCTCTATATCATTAGTAATGTCCACCACAGTTATTATTTTCCAAAAAATATTTCATGGACAGACACGGGCCCGTTACAGTTTTATTATTTATATTTATGTATAGATTAATGTTTTTTGAGGTACTTAGTTAAATTACATCTTAGTGGTAGCTTTCTAATTGTACTCTAACTCTCCAACTAGGATTCCCTGTGTCGGGGAGTCACGTAAAAAAAGTAAAAAAAAAATAACGCACGAAAAAAAATATACAAGACAGACCTACCCACCTATTTAGTATCGAACTGGAATAATTTATTTTTACTTTATAATAATTTTGAGCAAAAAAACCGACTTAAAACAGGAAATTAAGGTTCCCCTCGATTTCTCTGGGATTCTATCATCAGATCCTGGTATACTTATCATGGTATCGCCCTTGGGTGGGATATCTCCTTTCCAACAAAAAAAATAATCATCAAAATCGGTTCATAAACGACGAAGTTATCCGGGAACACACAGAAAATAACGACACCCCTCAAGCTAAAATCCATCGAGTCGTTCAGGCTGCAGAGCGTGCCAAACATTTGAATTTGGCGCCAAAAATCCGCCATTCTGTTTTTTTACTATTTCGATATACCCAGTGTCACTCTCACAGTAAATACGAATCTAACGACACTTCTCTAGCTAAAATCCATCGAGCCGTTTAGGCCGCAGAGCGTGCCAAACAATTATACATACATACATACATACACACATACTCTCGAAAAACATAACCCTACTTCTGGCGCAGGCGGGTAAGATAAAATATATACGGTCGAATTGAGAAACATATAACACGTTAAACTATCATGATTATTCATAATGACAAATTGAAAGCTGGACTTGACGTGATTTTATTTAACATATGAGCAGGTATTGATGTTGTTTTTACCTCAACGTTTCGACTATGCTTCGATAGCCGTGGTCGCGAGCAGACTCATATACATCATCATTACAGCTCATATACGTCCCCACCGAGGGGCTCGAGCCTACCCTGAATCAGGGCGATTAGGCCTTAGTCGACCACACGGGCCCAGTGCGGGTTGGTCGACTTCACACACATCCTTTGAGTTTCTTCGCAGGCGTGTGCAGGTTTCCTCACGATGTTTTCCTTCACCGTTAAAGCAATCGGTAAGTATGTACGTAAGTTTTTGAAAAACTCATTGGTACATTGGCCGTCCAGATTTGAACCCGGTACCTCTGGTTAGATGGACCGAGTCGTTACCGGTTGAGCCACCGACGCTTTTTTCTCATATACATAAGTTCAATAAAATCACGTCAAGTCCCACTTTAAATTTGTCGAGTTGAGAAATGCCCTCCTTTTTTTTGAAGTCAGTTAAAAATACGAAGTCTTTGTTCGATCCGCTTCGTTGACTTAAACTCCATTCTGCATAATTTTCGGATTCAGGATGAGAAACTAAAGGTTAATAATAATATATTTTACATGAACCGGACGGTTCTCGGTGTATTTTCAAAAGCAGGTACTTATGGTCAACATGGCCTGAAATCGACCAAACAGTGGTCGTGACCAACAGTGACCGCAAAGGAATGCTTGCGATTAGCTCACAAATTGACCAATTTTTTTTTACAAAAGCTCCAATTCAGCCTATTCTAATCTTTTACGTGACATTTGAATGCATTGTGATGTGAATTTAATTCAATAACTTACTCACTATACTACATTAGTTCTTATTGGATTTGTATAACGCTTTTTTAGGGTTCCGTGCGAAAAGGATAAAAACGGGACCCTTTACTAAGATTTCGCTGTCCGTCCGTCTGTCCGTCTGTCACCAGGCTGTATTTCATGAACAGTGATAGCTAGACAGTTGAAATTTTCACAGATGATGTATTTCTGTTGCCGCTATAACAAAAAAATACTAAAAATTAGAAAAAGTGAAAGTAACCATACAAAAAAGTTTTTTTTAAAACGTAAAGAAGCTAGCGCCATCTAGTATGATAGTACGGAACCGAAAAAACTAGCGCCATCTAGTATGATGGTACGGAACCCTATGTGTGCGGTTCTGACTCGCACTTGGCCGGTTTTTTTAGGGTTTTTTACCTCAATTGAAAAAAAAGAACACGTACAGGATTGCTTCGTTTACCATCTTTCTGTCATCAGGTAGACTCTTGGTCTTTGTCACTGGCCTTGTTTTTTATTGCATTGACTAAAAAGCTTGATTTCATCGTTTCAAGGAACCGTGGACCCACCCTAGTATTTGATATTTAATTTTAGTTTGATACCTTTCCTGTGACAAAGAGTCCTTATCTGATGACAGAAAGGCTGTATGATGTCGCATTGAAACAAATAAATAAAAACTTATAGGGTACTTCCCCTTTGACAGAATCATGATATTTGGCAAGAAGCTAGGTCTCACAGCAAAAATTTAAGGAAAAATCCAAAACTCGTTAATTTAAAGTTATCCGCTGAGTATTATAGGCACGCGACCGGGGATGCTCTGGACCGTCCAGGGTTCAGATTCGCAAAGAACCAAAAGTCATTAATAAAAGAATATATAACTCCGTAAAAGAAAGAATATCAAAATTAAGCTTTAAGTACAAAGAAGCTACTAAAATAATAATCGTTAACATATACCGGCCAAGTGCGAGTCAGAACCATCACACTACATAGCGCTAGTTTCTTCATGTTTAAAAAGAACGTTTTTGTATGATATGGTTTTGTACTTTTTTTCTCACTTTTACCATTTTTTGGATTTTGTTGTTATAGCAGCAACATAAATACATCATCTGTGAAAATTTCAACTGTCTAGCTATCACGATTCATGAAATACAGCCTGGTGACAGAAGGACAGACAGACGGACGGACAGTAGAATCTTAGAAATAGGGTCCCGTTTTTACCCTTTGGGTACGGACCCTAAAAATGTACAGTTTGAAAGGCAAAAATCTATGAAACTGTAAATTTATAAACTCCGGCTGTGGTGCCATTAGTTGTCATGAACAGTAAAGCGCACATAGATTTTGGCGCCATAACCCGCCAGTAATTGTTCAAAAAAAGCACGAAAAAAGTTTTTTTTGCCACTACGAACTTACATTTGCAGTCGGAAAATTGATCGTGACGTATATCGACGTACGGAAGATCATTTCATCAACAAGCTTTTATTCTGTGATATACAGTAGCCAAACATGCAAATTCAAAAATAAATAATAAATTTTTTAAATCTAAAATAAATCAACCCTGAGCGTCCCCGGCGCAAAGGCGTGCCCATATAACGCTCGCAGCGTTACCGCGTTGTATGGATATAGACAGCCTTTGCACCAGGAAGGCCCCGGACCTATATCAACTACCTACTTAATTATGTTTGTCCATCAACCTGACTATTCTAAATACACAAAACAAAGATACTGTGTGGTGGTACGGAACCCTCGCCACGCGAGCCTGACTCGCACTTGGCCGGTTTTTTTTGCTTATAGTGCCAGGAATTTTCAGATCTTAGGTTTTTGAAATTCCAATTTATTCGTGTTGTTGGCATGTTTTTTTTATTATTTTTACCTACCGCATCGTATCAATTACCGGACTTTTTGGCGGGAATTGGTAGCGTTCAGTTTGTAATTTTTTTTTCATTAACAGAAAAAAATACATTTTGTGGTTTTTGATGCATAATATTGATAGTGTATTCATCAGCAAAGTATCGTTTATGTGTTTCTTATGTAGGATTATGAAATAAAAGTGTGTATACTGTGTTACGAGTCCCCACAAGAAGTCCGAGCAAGCTTTAGCAAAAGTGCTATTAATTTGCTAGAGTATGTAGGTTAGGTTAGTTTATAGTGAACGTGAAGAAACAGTGAAGACTGAAAAAAAACTGATGAAAAGTTACTGAAGACGTAAAATCTCCAATTACTACTTAAAAATGTATACTGAAGACTAGGCGGTATGGCCAAGAAGCATTAGCCTGCCCTAAAAAGGGCGAGAAAAAAAAGTATCAATTACCGTCAGTGTCAGGTGTTTCTTTTATTTAAACATGCAGGACTTTTTGGCGGGAATTTGTAGCGTTCAGTTTGTCATTTTTCTTTTATTATCCGAAAAATTACATTTAGTGGTTTTTGATGTATAATATTGATAGTGTATTTATCAGCGAAGTATCCTTTATGTGTTTTTGTGTAGGATAATGAAATAAAAGTGTGTATGCTGTGTTTCGAGTTCCCACAAGAAGTCCGAGCAAGCTTTAGCAAAAGTGCTATCATTTTGCTAGAGTATGTAGGTTAGGTTAGTTTATAGACAATGATATGATGTGAACGTGAAAAAACAGTGATCTTGAAGAATGAAAAGTTACTGAACACTCATAAAGATTGACAGGAGAAAAATGTGAAGAAAAAATGATATTGAAAACAAAAGAAAATGGACTGGACATCTGGATTGGACCAATATAATGAGCTTTTGACTACGTAACCTGAAAAATATACTGAAAATTACTGAAGACGTGAATTTTAAAAATTAATACTACTGAAAAACATATACTGAAGACTAGGCGGTATGGCCAATGAGCCTTAGCTTGCCCTAAAAGGGCGAAGAAAAAAAAAATTTAAAAATGCAGATCTCACGACATGCATGACAGTACCTTTTTACTCGACTAAAACTAAAAGGAGTGTTTTGTTTTCCGGTTGTATGTATTTATGTATGTTTGTTCCTTTGGCCGAGCCTGTAGCCTAAACGGCTAGATGGATTTTGAGTGCTAGGGTGTCGTTAGATCCGTCTTGATGCGGAAAGTGACATAGAAAACATTTTAACCCAACTGCCCAAAAAGAGGGGTAATGAGTTTATGCTGTCGGGTTTTTAATTAGATTGGTTGAGCTATTTACTTTTAATCGAGCGAAAAATGGGTAAAAGAATGTTATGTGAACGTCCGAAAAAGCAACTTTGAGCTATTGACGGAAATGTACCAACACTATTTAACTATAATCAGTAGGTCCCCGATTAATTGTAGTAAGTAAAGGAACATAGCGCGGTGTAGCAAGCGGCGTATCAACGACAGTCGCTTTGATGTCTTTTATTGAAACGTTTGTGACGAAATCATACTTTTGGGTTTGTTTTAGCCTGTTTTTAGGCTTCCGTACCCAAAGGGTAAAAACGGGACCCTATTACTTAGAGTTCGCTGTCATTCCGTCTGTCACCAGGCTGTGTTTCATGAACCGTGACAGCTAGACAGTTGAAATTTTTACAGATGATGTATTTCTGTTGCCGCTATAACACCAAATACTAAAAATTAGAAAAAGTGAAAAAATAAGGTGGTTTCCATACAAAAAACGTGACTAAACTAGCGCCATCTAGTATATATATACTCCTCAGCCGATTTCGGCCATGGCGACTGCTTACTACTCCTAGGCCAGGTTGTGACGTTCGTGCGCCCTAATGTGGCTAACATAGCCGATCTTAGCGGCAAATTCCCGCGCACAGTGGGGGCACGTGAGAACCCCGTTTACAAAGTTGTAGTTTATAGCCGATGGTATGATTGTACGGAACCCTATGTGTGCGGTTCTGACTCGCACTTGGCCGGATTTTCATATTATTTTCTTTTAAATAAATCTACTGGATTTATGATAGAAAATGATTCAATATTACATAATTAGGAAACGCTAAATACAACGAAGTTAAATAACAATAATGACCTAAAATAACCCGTCCCTCATCTTTCCCGGTGCAAAGGTGACCATAATAACACTTGTTGAATTTCTGCGCTGAATGGCCAGCGTCTGCCTCAGGAACGATCGATTTTAAAACTCTTACTGCCCCCATTATACCAGTATAAGGTTGTTAGATTTCAGAAGGTCAGCCGGCAACAGGAGTGTTGGTTTTTTTTGTGCCACAAAGGCATGTGAAATATGTTCCAACCATTTTTTAATTTTATAGCTCTATAATTAATATGCACACAGCCTGAGGTACATACAGTAATCCTTAAAAGCATGGCAGTAGGTACATATATAAACTCTATGAATTTAGAGGGTCACAGGCGATTCCAAAGTGTGCCCAACGCATTTAAATCTGAGCTATCCGCGGACTCTACGGCTTGCAAGTACCTATATAGCACAGTATATATATTAGTACTAACGTACTATATAGTTTCTTGAAAATGAGGCTGGCCCGCTTCACTCGAAATTTTGGGGCCTGCCGGCGGTTCCCTCGGTATTAAAGAGTGTTAACAGGTTCACTGCCGGATTGCCCGACCGTGGCGATGGCGTATGCCAAATATTTATTTTTGTTTATATCTACTTTGAATATGATAAAATACATAAGGTTTGTGTTTATTTCAATTAATAATGTAAATTAGATGAGATATTAGACATTAAAAAAAAATGTGGGGCAGTGTATAAGATTCTACAATAAAATTCTAGAAAATGTAAATAGTTTGTCAGAGAATAAATTCAAGACTCATGTCAAAAAAGTTTTGTGCTCTAGAGGATATTATAAAATAATAGATTATGTAAATGACAAAGATATATATGTTGATTCTAGCCGCTCCGCTGGCAAGAAGTGACGACGTTCCTGCTATCAAAAGCCCGCTCCGCTGGCAAGCACTTGAAAATCGTATAACCGCCAGCTGCCACAGCCCGTCGGGGGGGCGCACCTGTTCGCGGACTCCGGTTACAATATGCTTGATTTCTCAAGTACTATGAATGTTACAAGTGTGTAACTTATAACGCCGAGTTCGTTATGAAACAAGCTAACTCGTTGTAGAATAATCTATACAAGATAGATTTTGTAATTGTGACAATCCTTAGCTATAATATTGGTTGACTTTTTTTTTCCGGTTTTTTGTATAAATACCCAAAGATCTAATAAATAAAAACGTTTCAATGAAATAATTATGTATTTGAAAAGAGAAAAGATTGTTTTACTTTAATTTAACCTAAAAGACCACAAAAGATACATTTAACATAACAAAAATAAACCACGAACTCACAAGCACTGCCGTCGCTCGGGAACGGTACTAGGAAATCACGTTCGTTTTGATAGCAGGAACGTCGTTACTTCTTGCCAGTGGAGCGGCTCTGTCTTTGTCTATCATAGGAGCGTTTTGTATTCTATTTTCACGACACGTTCCGTTTCTTTTTAGCAAAACAATGAAATATGTGACGACAGCTAGCAAGGTACAGCGTCACCGCTTGGCAGCTGACGGATGTTTTGATAGCAGGAACGTCGTCACTTCTTGCCAGTTGAGCGGGATTTTCAAGTGCTTGCCAGCGGAGCGGATATCAAATACCATTACCTGAGACTGTAATCTGAATCATGACATTATTTGTAATATACAGTATTTTTTTTTGTTTTGACTATTTAAAAGTGAGTGTAAACACCTATTTGAAATAAATTGATTTGATTTGACGCATCGGTGCGTGGTTGGCACCGACACTGAAATTTTCAATACCAGTGCCGAAGGACGCACCGTTGCGTGTTTATAGTTTTACAAGATATAGTATAGAAAATAGCCTAAAATGTTGGAAGACATTTGACCACCTGCAGGATCGTAATCATCTTCAGAATCATCTTGAAACAATTCCTCTTCAATATCACTATCGCAAAAGGCATAATTCCTCGTTTTTCTTTTTTTTTTTGGTCTAGAAGGCCCAGCGCAGTCATCCATTTTGTATTTCCAACTAATACGAACAATGAGGTATCCGAGGGTTAAAAGTTTAAATTTTTCTAGTAGATCTAGATTCGGTTTTATGAGGATTGTAATATATTTAGTACATATGAGATTGGTATTGACATCATGAAGTCTCGGCCATAAAAATTATATATTATTTATATCCATAAAAAGTGATAAACTAACTGGTTCGTCCAGGTGCCATCGAGACGAGACCATTTTATACAGGGCTTAAAAAAATTGGTGTAGGATCCTTTAACTGGAGGTTACACTCATTATACTGAAAAAAATTCCCCAAAGAACCCATGGTTAATTTTCGTTAAAAAATTGATCCCTCGATACAAAAATGCACAAAATTGATCATTCTGCTGATGGATTTGTACAGAGTTAATTGGTTCAGTATGATGAGTATAAGCCCCAGTTAACAGGACCTACACTAATTTTGTTACACCCTGTATATGGTTATATAACCGATATAAGCTAATGGACGCCTCCGACAGCACTGTCAAGGTAACCACATTTTTTTTCAAATTTTTATTTACAATTGGTAAGCCCTTGGCATCATCTTACCTAATGGTAAATGACGATGATGGAAGCGGGCTTACCAAGATTCCCCAACGCAATGGAGAACTGGCTATCTTATCTTCAAGTTGTTAACACTGATGTTTGGCGGCAAGACTTAGATAAGATACTGGGCAGGAGAGATATGACTTGTCGTCGACACGAAAGAAAAAGAACAAGATTGGAAATGACTCTCTCTCTCTTATCGTGTGGCACAATTACCGTGCTATTCAAAGGATAGACGGCGGGTGCCTGGTGTTGCACTTAGCATAACCTGCGGTCACGTGTAGGGCATTTAGAAATACACCTACGGACGTGTGCAACGCGATCTTCATACACATCTTGAATCAGATGTGCAGGTTTCCTCACGATTAAGAATACTACTTAGAAAGACTGTATAAAAACTTACCCTTCTTTTTGGTTGTTAATCCCACCTGCGTGAGGTGGATGAGGAGGTCGACATGCGAGCCACCATCCCTCCGACCGACCCTCTCCCCCCAGTTACACCCCATGAGGTAGAGACGGCCATTAGGAAACTCAAACCCCGAAAAGCCCCCGGCTCTGACGGCATCACCAACAGAGTCCTCAAATGCTTCTCCCCCAACCTCATTTTACTCCTGGTTAGCATATTCAATGCAGCCATGGAAAACTGCTCCTTTCCCGACGCGTGGAAAGGTGCAGACGTAATAGGTTTTAGGAAACCTAACAAACCCCCCTCAGAACCCTCCAGCTATAGACCCATTAGCCTGCTCAAGGCTCTTGGCAAGCTATACGAGCGTATCCTTTTAGCCCGTCTTAACGACGTAGTGCAGTCCAAAAACCTTCTCCCCAACGAGCAGTTTGGCTTCAGAGCCAAACACTCGTGCGTCCAACAGGTGCACCGCCTAACGGAGCACATAATAAGCGGCTTCGCCCGCAAACAGTACACAGGAGCCCTCTTCTTTGATGTAGCGAAAGCCTTCGATAAAGTCTGGCACAACGGCTTGATATACAAGCTATATCAGCTGGGACTGCCAGACCGGCTCGTACTCATCCTACGAGACTTTCTCATGGATCGGAGCTTCCGCTACCGCCTAGAAGGAGTCTTCTCATCCCCCCGACCCATCAGAGCGGGAGTCCCCCAAGGCTCCGTACTTGCCCCTACGCTCTTCTCACTTTACATCAGCGACATGCCCCGATTCCCCAGTGTCAATCTCGCGCTTTTCGCAGATGACACCGCGCTTTATCTGTCCAGCCGATCCGCGACTCTTATAGTCAGAAGCCTCCAATCCTCAGCCCAAGTCTTAGGAGACTGGTTTAGGAAATGGAAGATCGAGGTAAACCCACAGAAGAGCGCAGCGATTCTGTTTACCTTCAAACGACTCAGTTCGATCACCAACCCCATCGACCGCAACATCACTATGTTCGGTAGCCCTATCCCTTGGGAACGCTCGGTTAAGTATCTGGGGGTAACCCTAGATAGTCAACTGACGTTCAAGGATCACATAGAACGAGTTCGTAACAAAGCCGCGTTTGTACTAGGCCGTCTCTACCCCATGACCAACAAGCGGAGTAAACTGTCCCTTAGAAATAAGGTGACACTTTACAAAACTTGCATCCGCCCCATCCTCACCTATGCCGGTGTAGCTTTCGCTCACACCCGTCCTCGCCTCATCCGCCGACTTCAGCTTATCCAAAATCGCTTCATGCGTAGAGCCACGGGCTGCCCGTGGTTTCTACGTAATGAAAATCTCCATTGCGATTTAGAGCTCCCCACCATAGCTCAATACCTGAAGCAGGCTTCCATCCGATACTTTAAGTCTGCCGAACACCACCCCAACCCGCTACTCGTAAACGCCGCCGTTTACGAGCTACCCGCGAACCCCATTCGCGTAATCCGACGCCCCAGACATGTACTCACTGACCCTGACGACCCGACCACGCAAACCGTAGCTGCCCTGACCCCGCCCCCTAACCCACAGAGAAACACTGCACCGACATTCTGCCCTCGCCGGCGAGGGCGGCGTCCCCCCGCTTCTGGCGCTTACCAGCGCTACCGGCATATACCAGGCCGCTTCTCTCCGATCCTCCCACGTCCAAGCAACGACCTAAGCCGAGGTCCGTGCCCACCTGGGCGCCCTTAGGCAGTTGCATCTTTTTGCTTTGCACTAGGTTGAGTGCCTTCCGTACTCACCTCCCCTGCCCGGTGAAGTTGTAAAGGTCCCAACGACCAACAACAAGCTTGTCCTTTCGAAAAAAAAAAAAAAAATGGTTGTTAACACTGATGTTTGGTGGCAAGACTTAGATAATATATATATACCCTTCTTTTTGGTTGTTAACACTGATGTTTGGTGGCAAGACTTAGATAATTTACTGGGCTGGAGAGATATGACTTGTCGTCGACACGAAAGAAAGAGAACAAGATTAGAAAAGACTCTCTCTCTCTCTCTCTTATCGTGTGCCACAATTAACCGTGCTATCCAAAGGATAGACAGCGGTTGCCTGGTGTTGCACCTAGCATCACCCGCGGTCACGTCTAGGGCATTTAGAACGTGACCTTCATACACATTACTAATTCCAGATGTGCAGGTTTCCCCACGATAAAGAATATTCCTTATAAATTACAGTATAAAAACTTACCCTTCTTTTTGGTAAGTTAAAAATGTGTCTAATGTCAATCAGGGATCAAAACGAATCCAACGAACACCTCGCACACCAAAATCTATCAAGCCGTTTAGGCTAAAGGCTCAGCCAAAGAAACAGACATATATTACATAGACACATAACCCTCCATCTTGTGCAGTCGGGTAAAAAGCTTTGCATTATAAACTACAGTAAGTAAACGGACTATTAACCTTAATCGTCGATTTAACAAGTGTAAGATCTTTATTAGTGAAAGTTTCTTTGCGGTGAAAGCTGCGTTTATTTTCACCACAACATTATTTTGTCAATAAATGGGATTATGGGACTGGGCAATATCCACAGATGAGATACTAGTTAGTAATGCGGCTAGGACGATGATAGGTAATTCAATTTAATCGGTCTTCATTATATCAGCTCATATACGTCCCCACCGAGGGGCTCGATCCAACCCTGAATTAGGGCGATCGGGCCTTAGTGGACCACGCGGGCCCAGTGTAGGTTGGTCGGCTCCACACACAACCTTCGAGTTTCTTCGCAGGCGTGTGCAGATTTACTAACGATGTTTTCCTTCATCGTAAGAGCGTCGGATAAACGTATACATATGAAATTGGAATTCGAAAACACGTTGGTACGTGGCAGGATTCGAACCACGACCTCCCGGAGAGGAGGTAACGGCCCTTACTATTATGCCACTGACACTATATAATTAATTGTTCGTACGAGTAAGGTAAGGAAAGGTATATTGGTGGTATAGGCAACTTGGTGACATTTTTTCAAATATATCTCACATGATTACTTGTACTAGCACGTTTACGAGACAGCGCTAGCGAGTTTATATAAAGTGAGAGGAAGACAACTATATGTCTCCCGTTTCGCTTGACCGCTCATTGAATAATGCTATTTGAGATACATTTGAAAAAATGATACCAATTTGCATATACCACCAACATTCCTTAGTCCTTACCTATGAATTGATATCATATTATAATACTCGATGTGTCCGCGACTTCGTCCGCGTGGAGGTTTTGAATTTTTTCACGGGAACTCTTGGATTTTCCGGGATAAAATTATCTACTTTAGTAAACTTTTATATGCAGGGGTCTAAATATTTAAAAAACCGGCCAAATGCGAGTCAAAACTGCACACCTAGGGTTCCGTACCATCATACTAGATGGCGTTAGTTTCTTCAGTTCCGTACTATCATACTAGATGGCGCTAGTTTCTTCACGTTTAAAAAACACGTTTTTGTATGGAGACTCACTTTTTCTAATTTATAGTATTTGTTATTATGGCGGCAACAGAAATACATCATCTGTAAAAATTTCAACTGTCTCTATCACGGTTGATGAAATACAGCCTGGTGACAGATGGACAGCGAAGTCTTAGTAATAGGGTCCCGTTTTTACCCTTTGGGTACGGAACCCTAAAAATATGTTATTCAATTGGTTCCTTGGGGAAAGTTTTTCACCTTTTAGGCCGGACTTTGAAGGGAATATACACATGGCGCCACATCAAGCTATACAAAACCAGTATACGCGGGCCTAGCGTATGTTAAAGCGCACAGGCGTCGCGCGTCTCGCGCGGCCAGCTTATACTGGTTTAGTACAGCTTGATGTGTCGCCGTATTATGAACTCTATTGCCACAGTACACCTATAAACGTAACAGTCCTTTAATTAACATACTCGTACATAAACTTTTTAAAAAAATATTTTAAAAAAAATCAATGTTAAAAAAAATAAAAATAAAATTATTTAAAAAATACAAATTTTTAAATTTTGTATAGATGTAATTTATAGATTTGTGAGAAAAATACTAATTTGTATGATAAGGTTCAAACTTGTTTGTATTTTGGAGTAGGAGCCCCGGTTAACGGGTCTTAATACACTAATTTTGTTACACCCTGTATACGATGGATGACACTTTAAAAGGCAAACACTCGTTTCGTCATGCCCGACATGCCCACAACAATGTAAGTATAATAACAAGAAAGAGGGTTTGCATAACACTGTTAAGTGGTTTCTGTCGGTGCAGTCTATAAGCATGGAGGATTCAACTATTTATCATAAATGTTAAGGACAGTCCGCTTTTCAAGGATTGTATTTTATGTAACTGTTTATTTGCAAATTTTTCTGTTTTTTTTTTATTGTACCGCCCCTTAACTTATTCTACCGCTGTTTCCCTACCCAAAGGTTGCCTTGAAGATATTGCTACCTAGCAATAAGGACGCCTATTGTATAGGCTTTCTTCTATATTGTTCATTCCTTTTTTTATGGTGTGATCCAATAAATAATATTGTATTGCATTGTCTTGAGACACATGAAACATTCAGTCATTCATGATCATGACACTGTGATCCTGGAATACACTGGTCTGACCGAACACCGGGTCATCATATCAGCTGAAGGACGTCCACTGCTGGGCAAAGGCCTCCCCCAAGGATTTCCACGATGACCGGTTCTGCTCTGCCCGCATCTAAGTCATCAGGTCCTCGGTCCACCGAGTGGGAGGCCTGCCTACGCTTCGTTACGAACACCGGGTATAAAAATCCTTTTCACTTCTCATGCTCTAAAAGTACGCCAATATAGCCCTACGAAGCGGGATTAAAGTGACCACTTTAATCTCTAGGGAATGAAAAGTAATTAGTTTTTTAATTTACTTCATGTGACATAGACAAACTCAAACAGCCAGTAAATATACTATTATCTGTGGAGTGTGGACCATCTTCATTGCGAAAATGTTGAGAGTTTTGGTTTATGGTTTTTTCACAAAGGAGGTAGCGCCATGTATTTTAAAATCTTTTGTGTTTTATATTTTACTAGCTGTTTCCCGCGGTTTCACCCGCGTGGACAACGTTTCTATGACTTTTCGAGGGTGCGCAGTGCGCGAGCCGCAAGCGGCTCGCGAGCGTGGTAAAAAGTAGCCTATGTCTGAATCCAGGTCCTAATCTGTCTACCTACCAAATTTCAGCCAAATCCGTTCAGTAGTTTTTGCGGGAAAGCGTAACAGACAGACAGAGTTACTTTCACATTTATAATATTAGTAGGGATTAGTAGGGATTAAGTAATTTATTAAATGTGTTTGTGCTAAATTGACTATTTTTCTCGCACTCAAAGTGAAAAGTACAGTTTGCATCTCGAGACTAAATGCCAACTTAATATACCCTCGGCACAGTATATATATTCCCTCGGTTTCATTGACTCTGGTATATATTATGGCTTCATTTAGTCCCTCGATATAAAATATATTATAATGAATAATATTGGGCCGCTTCGAGAAGCCTGCGAATGTTCAAGGAGACTTCCAGAGAACGAGCTGGGTAGGCTGGACTAGCCAACAACACCTGCATGCATAAAGGACCAAAAAAGAGTCCAAATGCAGAAATGGGAGATCACTACGAATACTAAAAAGTATGGAAGATTGTCAATCACTTGTCGTGTTAAAAATAATTGGTGTCAAGTCCACATTCTGGATGGCGATAAAGATCCGTTTCACGAAATACTGTCATGGTAGTACATCACCGGCAAAGTTGGAGAATGTTTCGTGTTGAAAATTTAATTTATACCGTTATACTCGTATGAGAGATCTCTGTATCTTTGCCATATCAGGCTGTTTTATTTTTAGTCTTGATAAATGTGCCACGTTTTACTTTACTCACAATAATTGAAAACGCTAAACACGTTAAAAAACCGACTTCCATCGAAACAACTTAGTACATTTTTGCATCATTATTTTTGGTTCATCATTACAGCTCATATACGTCCCCACCGAGGGGCTCGAGCCTACCCTGAATCAGGGCGATTAGGCCTTAGTCGACCACGCGGGCCCAGTGCGGGTTGGTCGACTTCACACACAACCTTCGAGTTTCTTCGTAGGCGTGTGCAGGTTTCCTCACGATGTTTTCCTTCACCGTTAAAGCAATCGGTAAGTATGTACGTAAGTTTTTGAAAAACTCATTGGTACATTGGCCGTCCAGATTTGAACCCGGTACCTCTGGTTAGATGGACCGAGTCGTTACCGGTTGAGCCACCGACGCTTTTTTATTTTTTATTTTTTTATTTTTGGTTAATTTTCTAAAAAAGTACTACACCGATTTTGATAAAATTTAAATGGGACCACACGGGAAGCACTAGCTTTCTAATAAAAAAGGAATCATAAAAATCGGTTCACCCAGCCCAAAGTTATGAGGTAACAAACATAAAAAAAAAATACAGACGAATTGAGAACCTCCTCCTTTTTGGAAGTCGCTTGAAAACGAGAATACGAAGTTAATGTTCTGTTTATGACACAGAATGGCTTAACCGTAACAACAAATCGCAAATTTCAGCGATGACATAGATGTAAATTAGGTAATTAAATTGTACAGACACGCTGTGAATACTTTCCTTCATAGCATTCGACCCTGGTATAGTTGTGCATACACTAGTTAACAATAAATAATAGGTAGGTGAAAAGATAGAGGTAAAGAGCGTCGGTGGCGCAACGGCAAGGGCCGCTACCTCCTATCCGGGAAGTCGTGGTTCAAGTCCTGCCACGTACCAATGTGTTGTCGAATTTCGACCTCATATGTACGTTTATCCGACGCTCTCACAGTGAAGGAAAACATCGTGAGGAAACCTGCACACGTCTGCGAAGAAACACGAAGGTTGTGTGTGAAGTTGACCAACCCGCAATGGGACAGCGTGGTCGACTAAGGTTCGATCGCCCTAATCCAGGGTAGGCTCGAGCCCCTCGGTGGTGACGTATATATGAGCTGATGTGATGATGATGAATAGGTAGATACGTTTAAATATAGTAAGCAAAGAATAGAAGTACCCTATAAACATAGATGAATTTTTTTTATTTATTCTGTACTTGTATTTTGTATATTTTGTAATTGTACAATAAAGCATATTTGATTGACTGATTGATTGATGAATTTATATTTCTTCTATCTGCGTTTCTTAGGTAACTTATTCCATTTTTCCTTGAATAATGAACAGCTCAGTGTAGGAGACATTAATAATTAAAGTAATTAAAGATTCAATAAAACTCTTAAAAATATTTTTGTGTAAGTAAGTTTGTAGGTAAGTACCGGTGTCTGTATTCCCCGATTCGTATATTTTAGGAATCTTCAACGAGAGTGAATAGGCAATATTTGAGCTCGCGTGTTACATCCTCGACAGCATCGGCACTTACCATCAGAGTGAATAGGCAATATTTGAGCTCGCGTGTTACATCCTCGACAGCATCGGCACTTACCATCAGAGTGAATAGGCAATATTTGAGCTCGCGTGTTACATCCTCGACAGCATCGGCACTTACCATCAGGTGAGGTGCAGCCAAACGCACTAATATTTTTAATAAACAAAATTTTCTGGAATAACGAACTACCATGTATGTTTAATTAATTGGTCGTGTAAAGATTTAGGTTACATACAAAGTTTTATTAAAATCATCAGAGCCACTTTTTACGACGTGGGTTTTTGTGGCAGTTACCTTACGCATATTATTCATTAAAATCGTTAAAGCCTGTTCTGTTTCATAAACAACCAACTTTTGCCCGCGGCTTCGCCCGCGTGGACATCGTTTTTATGACTGTCTTTGAGGGTGAGTGGTGCGTTGACATGAGTTTTCTCCAGATCCCTCAGGAATTGTATCAGGCTATTCTAATTAGCACTCATGTCACTTTCTACCCCGTCAAGAAGCCCTCAACCAATTCAATACAAAAAATCACTTCAATTCGTTGCTCCGTTGCGACGCCAACGTGCGCGAGCGTTTTAATGAATATTTCCGAGATCTCTCGGGTACTATATCAGGATATGCTAATTAGTAAATCATGTAATTTCCCCTCAACAATCTCTATGCAAAAAATCACAACAATCCATTGTTCCATTGCGATGTTAAAGAAATGAACCAAAAAAGAATATTTTTTTCAGTTTTTCTAGAACTGACTATGCTGTTTTCACGGGACAAAAAGTAGCCTATGTCCTTCCCAGTGACACAGACTACCTGCATGCCACATTTTATCACGATTGGTCGAGGTGTTGAAGCCTGAAAAGGTAACAAACAAACAAACTGTATAATATTATTAAGGATAATAAATGTTTACTATGGTGGCAACTCTAAAAAATAAAGCAATAAAAATTTTTGAAAACAATACGTCTTTCAATATACCTTATATTTCCCACTGCCCAAATTGTATCCAAATCCGTCCAGCAATTTAGGTGCTAGACAGCGCTAGCGCTCCGGCCGGTCACATACACATATGTTTGTTACAACCTTTTATTTATAGTTTCACCTGTCCCGGTGTCTGTAATGAAATCTTGCAAGTTAAATTTAACCCATTTACCGGTTTCCGATTAGGTTGAAATTTTGCATGCTTAAGTAGGTATATCGCGTGACAATGCAATATTAAAAGCTTGTACTTAAAAGTTTTAAGGTTTTCGAAATTATTTTATTACCTACAAGCTTTTGTTAACATAGTTTCTATGACTGTCATCAAGGGTGCGCAGTGTGCGAGCCGTAAGCGGATCGCGAGCATGGAAAAAGTAGCCTATATGTTAATCCAGGTCCTAATCTGTCTACCTACCAAATTTAGCTAGATACGTTCAGAAGTTTTTGTGTGAAAGAGTAACAAACACCCATACATACATCCATACATACAAACTTTCACATTTATAATATTAGTAAGATTTTTTAGTTTTTTTTAGACTCTACTATAAGACAATCGATGCCCATTAAAATCTCAACTTCAATTTTCAATTTTTCTTCCATCACACAACACCTCCTTTATCTTTCGTCGCTAGAAAGTAAAAATTAATAAATTGAAGCAATTATCTTAAAACTTGTTATTTAGTTAACAACCCTAAAAAGTCTCCACTTCTGGAGCACGGATCTCTTCCCAAACTCGGGGGAATAGGCCATACTCCACACACGGGACCCAGTCCGGGTAGGTGGAGGTTGTAGGGCAAACTAACTATCGTAGGGCGAATCATCGCAACTTAACAAGCTAAACAACAAGATTCAAATGAAAAGGAACGTAACGTGAGTTTTTAACGATCGCATTGTTATTCAGTTCATGTAATGCTCTGGCTCTTGCCGCGCTCCGCTGATCTGCGCGGGCGCACGTGTCAACACAACCGAGACACGTACAGTATAGATTGACGATTAAATATGAAAAAAAAACGGTAAAGTGCTCTTCAGAACCGCGCACAAGGGGTTTCGTACCATCATACTATTAGATGGCGATACTTTCTTCACATTTAAAAAAAACACATTTTTTCTATGGAGACTTTCACTTTTTTTGGTATTTGTTGTTATAGAAGCAACAGAAATACATCATCTGTGAAAATTTCAACTGTCTAGCTATCACGGTTCATGAAATACAGCCTCGTGACAGACGGACGGACATTAGAGTCTTAGTAATAGGGTCCCGTTTTTACCATTTGGGTACGAAACCCTAATATCATAATGATCATATTGGTAAGCCCATTTCCATTTTCACTTAACATCAGGTGAGATGATAATATACCAAGGGATTACTATGCTATGGTACGTTAGTACTAATATGTATACTGTGGCTATGGTGAATATTTTTTTTTTTACTTAAGCTTGACAGCAGTGGATTATTATATCCTTTGTTTTCTAAGCGGGATGGTTAGAAAATCGTACGAGAGTGAAGGAGCTCATACCATTTTACTTTATATGGCCTCTTAAGGCGACGAATTGAGTGGAACAGTTGTCTCTGTCTTTTTCTTTACGTGTAAAGAGAAAAGAAAATAACCACACTGTGAACTACTTAAAATGCTATAAAAACAAAATGTATAAAATTTTGTTTGCCAAATGTAAAAAAGGTCAATAATAGTGTAATATTAGACAGTAATAAATTAGAATTTGTAAATACTACGGTGTTCCTTGGTATAACTTTGGATATTTCACTTCAATGGGGTCCACACATTGAAACTTTAGCGGGAATCACCTGCTTATGCCGTTATGAAAATAAGACAGTTAACGGATGTGGGTACTGCGAGACTAGTGTATTTTAGTTGGTTCCATAGTATAATGTCTTAAGGCATCTTACTGTGGCTGATATAGAAACTATTTTCATCTTGCAGAAAAGAGCTATCCGCGCAATCTATCAGATGCGATCACGTGAGTCGTTACAGAATAAGATCAAAGAAATCGATGATTTAACTGTTGCTAGTCAATTTATATATGAAAACATCATGTACGTTCCTAAAAAAAGTGACAAGCATAATTTTAATTTAAGAAATGTAAATAAAATAAGTAGTTATAGCCTTTTCGAGACTGAGTAAGGTTAAAAAGTCATTTGTGGAGCATTGTTTATGATTCTACAATAAAATTCCAGAAAATGTAACTAGTTTGTCAGAGCATAAATTCAAGACACATTTAAAAAAAAATGCTTGTGCCCTAGAGGATATTATAAAATAATCGATTTTGTAAATGACAAAGATATATAGGTATGTTGATCCTATACCATTATTAATACCATTACCTGAGACTGTAATCTGAATCATGACATTATTTGTAAGATAGGTACTATAAGTTTTTTTTGACTATTTAAAAGTGTGTGTAAACACCTATTTAAAATAAATTATTTTTGATTTTGACACTTTTTCAATGGTTTTTCGTTTCAATAAAAACTACAATGAAAGTGTAAAAAATAATAACATTACTCACTTTGTATTATCATAACAAAATATTTTTATCAACCTTGGGTTTTATATTGTTTAGGAGTAATTGACGTCAAAAATTACGAAAATCTGTAATATTACCGCCTTAATCTTCCTGGCTTGTTTCTGGCAAGTCATGTTTAATCTCGACCGTGAAATTAAAAGTAAGTAGGTAGAGAATAGAGAAGACTCACTCCGTAAAATAGATATGTAATTTAGTATTATTTAGTAATTATTGTTTGATTGTGCAGTAAAGCATAATTATTTTTTAAATAGAAATCTAAAAGATAGATAAAAGCAATTCCGTACCTACTTTCATTTTTATGTGTGTTTACGTCGATTTTAAGACTTCGCTGTCCGTCCGTCTGTCACGAGGCTGTATTTCATGAACCGAGATAGCTAGACAGTTGAAATTTTCACAGATGATGTATTTCTTTTGCCGCTATAACAACAAATACTAAAAATTAGAAAAAGTAAAAGTTTCCATACAAAAACGTTTTCTTTTTAAACCTTGAAGAAACTAGCGCCATCTAGTATTATGGTACGGAACCCTATGTGTGCGGTTCTGACTCGCACTTGGCCGGTTTATTACGAATCTCGCTGAGAATTGCGATTTTGTCAGTTGAAATTTATAAATGTATTTTTTTTAGCCAGAATTGGTAAGCCCATGGCATCATCTTACCTGATGGTAGGTAAGTGACGATGAAAGCGGCCTACCAAGATTCTCTCTATCTCATCTTCAAGCCGGAACACATCAATGCTGTTGACACTGATGTTTGGCAGAAAGACTTAGATAATATGGTGGTAGCTAGCCAAGCAGACTTAGAAAATGCACTTCCATCAAACAAACCGAGTCTTGTAAAGTCAGATTCCGCCGGGATCGCACCCGCGACCTCCTGATGTGAAGCTAATGTACTTAACCGGTACGCCAAGGAGGCAATATAGCATAGGTAGTATAATCTTTACTAAATTGCACGAAACTAATATTCGTGGCACAGTTTAATATCGTATACCAGATACAAAAAAGAATAATCAAAATAAATCAAACACATTTTGCCATATTTTGTATAGATCCCAACCCTATCGCGAAAGTTCGACCAATACTTATTTTGCTCCGTGGTTCGACCCACTGACCGGCGCGGGCGCATCGAATCTTCTGCGTCTCTCGCGCCGAAATCGCGATTATCCGCAAAGTCCGCGAGTAACCGCTAGCAGGGCCGTATTTAGACCTATTTTTTACAAATTTCTAATTTCAAGGCGAGAGTGAATAGGCATTGTTTAGATATGCGTGTTCTACCTTCGACTGCATAAAAAATAAAAAGAAACACAATTAACCATTAATTAATAACTAATAATGTAAAAATAAAATCATTCATATAAAACCATAAGGGCATTAAAAATAATATGACACTAACGATATACGGGCGATTCTCTGTAAGGACGTTTTTTGCTGTCCAGGGCATTTTTTTTTAGAAAACCTATTATTTTATATCTAAAATAAATTTATTACGAAAGTAAAATAAGAGTTCTATTTAGGCAATTGATTACTTAAATGAAATTAATTTTGGTTTTTTTGTTATAAATTTCTAATCCACCGAAATTACAGTTCCCTGGGCTGTCACTTTTCCAAAATTGAAACTTTAAGATTAAATTTCAAGTTATTCGTCTATAATATATAATTTCGTCCATAATTTTTATAAACTTAATTAGTTAACTAACAATTTTCTCGAATAAGAAGTACCGAAAATTGATTTTTTAAATTAAATTCATGAAACCAAAGTTTGTCTCTGGCGTTTTAAGAACAGTCCCCTGCTAAAAGTTAAATATAAAATATTCCACCGCGCTGTTTTATTTTATTTTGCATCTACAGGTACGTTATTAGTCTGAATTCTATTTAGCACTTTTTCATCATTATATTTAGTATCGGAGTTCCTTTAGTAGCAGAAAAACGTGTTGGGCCGATTGGAAACTCAGTCCCCTGGCAATCGTTTTTTTAAATATTTATTTACGAAATCGGAAATAGTCTGTATAATTTAATAACGATTTAAGAATATATTGATTCGTAACTCTCAAATTTAGAAACATTATGATGGTTTAGTTAATATTTCATAATTAAGTCAAAATAAACAGTCCCCTGGCAACAGTACCCTGTCTTAGAATAGACCGTTTTTCGTAATTAAAATTTTATAAATCCTTTATTTAAAAGTTTTTTTTTAACTATTTCTACTCTAATAATTACTTCGAGCCTACAAATTTATTAATTATATAATAAAAACAAATTCAAATGTTAAGAGGTACAGGCATTGATTACCTGATGATAATTCTATTGTTTATATAATAAGTTATTTATTTTACGTTGAAAATTAAATAATTTAATTATAGGGGTGTCAATCCTATGTAAATTAATTGTATACATAATTTTAGAGTATTTGAAAAAAAAAACCTCCAACAGTCCCCTGTCATTTTCCTTAAAAACGTTAATATTCCAAAAAATAATTATAAATTCAATTGGCTGTTTATCACTTCTTATTTTTGTAGTCCCGAGTATAGGGTCTTTTTTAATAAAATGAAAAATAATTTGATCGGATACTTTTATACTGGTTTAATGCATCCTTACAGAGAATTACCCATACATCAACTTTATTGAATTTGTCATCAATGCCTTTGACAAGAGTAGGCCAAATCACGGACAGCACTCGGTCACGAGTATAACGCGAGAGTCACTCCCCTCGACCAGGTAAAGAATGATGGCATGAAGACACTGAAATCCGACTCTGTTTACCTACGAAAGCCTGTATCAAAAAGTTCCGAAACTATACCGAAACTAACCGTATGCTAATTTTCAAGCTCGATAAACGGACGCATCCGAAAAACGGCTAAAATGGTCTTGCTCTGATTATATTGGGCGTGAAGTGTGGACTACTAACCAATTGCGTCTACGAATTGATATCTGCTCGTTACGGAAAGTTTATTTGTAGCTTTGCAAAGTGGACTATGAGAACGCGTTACAAGATAATTAGAACCTACTACTAGTATGTAAATAAAATGATAGAGTCAGCCGTTGTGCGCGTATCACGCAAAAACTGTTAGAGAGATTTCCATCCATTTTCCTTAGTTTTACTTCTTAGATGCGTGGTCCCTTACTCAAAAAAAAAACACCCGCGAGTCAGTTGCGGCTCGTGCACCGCTTACCCTCGTTATACATGGGGCCGCGGGCAACAGCTATAATAGTATATTGTTTTAGGTTATATTGAGATTGCTTCATCATATCAGCCGAAAATCGTCCACTGCTTTGCAAAGGCCTCCCCCAAGGATTTCCACGACGACCGGTCCTGCGCTGCCCCCATCCATCGGCTTCCCGCGATCTCCACCAGGTCGTACACCGCGTGGGAGGCTTGCCTACGCTACGAGATTGCTTAAAACATATTATATTTGAGATATAATAATGTCCTGTGCCTGTGTTTGCTCTGTCCACATCCAGCTATACTTCCCGCGACCTTCACCAGTTCGTCGGTCTGTTGAGTGGGAGGCCTCTTCTGGTACGAGGTTGCCATTTGAAGACCAGTCCGTACAGCAGTGAACGTTGATGATGATGATGATAATTATTATTGAAATATTATTATATATATAATTGTGTGTCTACCGCCAGAGTTTTATTTGAAGTTTTGAATATTAAAATAAATGTTTAATTTATTATATACAGCTATATTTAAAAAAATCCTGTAAAACATGGTTTCTTCAAAAATACTTCAAACATATGCAATACAGAGTATAAAAACTTTCAAGATGGGCAAGTGATATATTTACGAGTATTTTCTCAGTTCTTATATACATGGGTTCTACTAATTTCATACAATCTGTGCCATGATATCCTTCTATGACAATATAGAAACACAATTTTCATTTTCCGTTCGTTTTTACAAAAATCACTTAAAAACTAAATTAATTTTATTTAATTTTGGACATAGGCCAAAATCAAATCCAACTCCAATCCCATCGAATCCAACTCGGCTGGGCAGCATTCGGGAAGCTTAGCAAAATCTTCACGTCCCAGATACCGCAGTATTTATTTATTTATTTATTTCACAATTTATTGCACACAGAAATAGGGACAAACAAACATTAAACTAGATAAGAACATACAAAAGGTACAGCTTATTTCTATTAGAAATTTCTTCCAGCAGACCTAGGAAAGAGAAATTACAAAAGAATGGCAGAAGACGTGTACATTAACAAAGACAACATATTCCTAAATAAATACCACGTACATACAAAATAATACATAATATAATATACTACATAATGTAATTATATAATAATATAAATAAATTTAATTACATAAATATAATAAAATGCATATAATATAATAAATAAACTATAAAATAAATATGGCTAACTTTAAAAAGGAAAAGACAAGAAGTGTTCTTTTAATTTAGATTTAAAAGAATACAGACTCTGACTATCGCGAATCTCATGCGGAAGTCAGTTCCACAACCTAATCGCATGCACGGAGAAGGAATAAGAATAGAAGTCGGTAGAATGGGTGGGAAAAGAAAGGAGGGATTTGAGATGAGCACGGGATTGCTGATCGGGAGGACGCTGCAAGTTAAAGCGTTCCCGTAGGTAGGATGGAGAAGAAGGATTGTGAAGTATTTTGAAAAGGAGACTAAGGATATGAGTGTTCCTGCGAAGGCGAATCGGAAGCCACTTGAGTTGCTGACGGTATTGGGAGACATGGTCAAATTTACGCAGGCCAAAAATAAATCGAAGACAGAGATTCTGGAGACGCTCTAGTTTGTTGAGCTGTTCTTCTGTTACATCTAAGTAGCAAGTGTCAGCGTAATCCAGAATAGAAAGAAGAAGAGTCTGAGACAAGGAAATTTTGGTTTTTAGTGGAAGGAAATATTGAAGACGTTTCAGAGCATGAAAGGAGAAGTGCATTTTACGGCTGACTTCGTTGAGTTGAGCAACCCAAGACAAACTTGAGTCAAAAATAATGCCAAGGTTTTTAGCTGTACTAGCATAGGGAATAACTACATCATCGTATATTACGGATGTTGCTGGTGAGAAGTTAATTTGGTTCAGCATGTACCTACTCCCAATAACTAGAGCCTGTGACTTTTTAGGATTTACCAACAGTCCAAAAGCCTTTGCCCAAGACGATATCTCCTGCATGTCTCTGTTAATATCCTGAACAGCACCTAAGAGATCGGACGCCGGGAAGTGTTTGTAAATTTGCAAGTCGTCGGCGTAGAGATGGTAGTTCGATGAGATAACCTGAGTTATGGTGTTAATAAACATAGAAAATAGGAGAGGTGAGAGCACTCCACCTTGAGGGACACCCGCAGACAATGTGCACCAGTCTGAAGAAGACTCCTCAGTCCGAATACACTGAGAGCGCCCCCGCAGGTAAGAATTAAACCAGGAGATAGTTGAAGAGGAAAGATTAAATGCACGAAGAACAGCAACAAGCACATCGAAGTCGACAGAATTGAAAGCATTACTGAAGTCAAGAAGGACAAGAATAGTAAGCAATTTATTTTCCATGCTGAGGCGAATATCATCAGTGACTTTCAGTAATGCCGTAGTAGTACTGTGTCCAGGTCTAAATCCCGATTGAAAAGGTGAGAGAAGAGAGTTCTGGGATACCAAGGTCTTCGACCAGTGTGTGTTGCCAGTGATGACATACGGAACGGAGACATGGTCTCATAAGAAGGCTCAAGGTCACCTAAAGGGCAATGGAGCGTGCTATGCTCGGAGTTTCTCTGCGTGATCGAATCAGAAACGAGGAGATCCGTAGGAGAACCAAAGTAACCGACATAGCTCTCGGAATTACTAAACTTAAGTGGCAGTGGGCGGGGCACATAGCTCGTAGAACGGATGGCAGTAAAGTAGTAGTAGTAGTAAAGTTCTCGAGTGGCGACCGCGCATCGGAAAATATATATTCAATGCCATTTAATTGGCCGAGCGTCGGTGGCGTCATGGCTAGGACCGCCGCCTCCTGTCCGGGAGTTCGTGGTTCGAACCTGCCACGTACCAATGTGATTTCGAATTTAGAATTCATATGTACGTTTATCCGACGCTCTTACGGTGAAGGAAAACATCGTGAGGAAACCTGCACACGTCTGCGAGGAAGCTCGAAGGTTGTGTGTGAAGTCGACCAACCCGCGCTGGGCCCGCGTGGTTGACTAAGGCCCGATCACTCTAATTCAGGGTAGGCTCTAGACCCTCGGTGGGGACGTATATGATTGAATATATATTCAATGCCATTTAATCGGTCGAGCGTCGGTGGCGTAATGGCTAGGACCACCGCCTCCTGTCCGGGAGTTCGTGGTTCGAACCTGCCACGTACCAATGTGATTTCGAATTTAGAATTCTTATGTACGTTTATCCGACGCTCTTACGGTGAAGGAAAACATCGTGAGGAAACCTGCACACGTCTGCGAGGAAGCTCGAAGGTTGTGTGTGAAGTCGACCAACCCACGCTGGGCCTGCGTGGTCGACTAAGGCCCTATCGCTCTAATTCAGGGTAGGCTCGAGCCCCTCGGTGGGGACGTATATGAGCTGATATAAATAATTAGTCAAAGCCAAACCTTCTAGCCTTGTAGAAAGGAAATCCAAGATACAGTTAGGTACCTACATAACAACGCCAAATTATCGTTCTCCCTAATTAAGCTATTTATCCAGCTCCCTGACTCCACCACTCGTTGTGGTCGCGCGGTCCCACGGTGGCTCTTTCCCACTAGATGAAGAGATGGTTTTTAATTATTCCAATTATTGCGGAAATAATCTCCGCCTTTTTTTTAAAGAATATATAACGTCTCTTGGTACAAAAGTCCTTTTGAGACAGTCTTCATATAATTAATCTTCATTTGTTTTTTGATTTGCAATTTGTTTTTGACTAGGCCGGTGCATTACAAATCTTCTCTGGAGTTCTTGACAGCATTTGCAGCAGCCTCATTCTGAGGTGGAACACTCGGTTGCAGTAGGGCGTCTATAAAACTGCACCCAGTGCACAATGGGTTTTCACGTCCTCCTTTATTTTCTTGTTCTTCACATTGCTCACGTGCACCAGACGTTTTGAAGCAATTTCTAGCAGAAAACAATGCAAAAACAATAAAATAAACCTACGAATGCGTTCACCACAAATCCCGCCAAAAACTGTTCAATAATAATTCTCGCCCATCACATAGGGCTGCCAGATGGTCAAGGGTCAGGATAGGTCTGGATTCTCCCCACTTTTCAAATGGTGTCCAGATTATAGATTTGCACCTGTATATTGTGGTCGCGTGGTCACACGGCGGCGCTTTCCCACTAGATGAAGAGATGGTTTTTAATTATTGCTATAATTACGGAAATAATTCCTCCCTTTACATAGGGTTGCCAGATGGTCAGGATAGGTCCAGATTTTCCCGACTTTAAAATGGTGTCCAGATTTTAGATTCGCTCCTGTATATTTCGGTGTGATTCACCATATTTTTTTCTGTAAATATTACTCCTCCCATAACAAAAAGCTCAAAACTTCGACATTTTGATTCTTTGCAGATATCTGGGGGCACGAGAGTGCTCCCGCTAAGTTGATAAGGTCCGTACCATCCTTTTCTCGAAGCAACTCACGGTACTTTTAAGCCCCTTATATCTTCGTTCTGGATATAAATAGAAGTCTGAAAATTTTGTTACCAATAGTACTTTCTGAACAGACGTGTTTAGAAGTTTGTATCACTGTTATAGTTAGCAAAATATCTTAAGTCAAATTCCCTTATTTTGTCACTAACTAACTCACTGATCATCAAAAATATTAAGTTTTTCTAGCTAATCTACAAACTTGAAACATGGTACAAGGATAGCTTTTATTACCCACCCACACAAGGGGGAAAACTTTCAAAATGAGGATCAGCCAACATTTCATCTCTCTTTTATCTGATGAGGAACTATGGAGATAAAGAAATACCACCATATCAAATGTTGTTCAATTGTGATGGGCATAAAAACAAAAAATAAAAATAAAAAAGGCCTACAGAAAAAAATACAAAAAGAAGTAGAATCCCAACAAAAATATTCTTAAAAAATGTACACGGCAGTACCCCCCCCGGCGTTCGGGAAGTTTCGTAATATCTTCACTTCCCAAATACCGCAATGTCTCAAGACTAAGGTCTTTGACCAGTGTGTGTTGCCAGTGATGACTTACGGAACTGAGACATGGTCGCTTACTATGGGCATCATAAGAAGGCTCAAGGTCACCCAAAGGGCAATGGAGCGTGCTATGCTCGGAGTTTCTCTGCGTGATCGAATCAGAAACGAGGAGATCCGCAGGAGAACTAAAGTAACCGACATAGCTCACAGAATCGCTAAACTGAAGTGGCAGTGGGCAGGGCACATAGCTCGTAGAACAGATGGCCGATGGGGCAGTAAAGTTCTTGAGTGGCGACCGCGCACCGGAAAACGTAGCGTAGGCAGGCCTCCCACGCGGTGGGACCGACGACCTGATGAAGATCGCGGGAAGCAGGTGGATGCGGGCAGCGCAGAACCGGTCGTCGTGGAAATCCTTGGGGGAGGCCTTTGTCCAGCAGTGGATGATTTTTGGCTGATATGATGAGTGCCCCCCCGCCTAGCCTAGCGCAAAGTAAGTACTGCCGTTATATATTTTCTAGAATTTTCGGTTGATTTTTGAGCCCCTGTATCTTGGCACTAGATTTGTACGAAAAGAAGTAAATAAAGGAAACTAGTCACTTGGCCGCTAAAATCTAGGTTATAGGTGTCAGAAAAAGTATAAGATTATAGATTGTTTCAATAATAAGCATACAAAATTAAAGGATTTACTTACATGTTATCTTCCCAGACTTTACTACTCTCACAAAATTTTTGACAGCCAAATCACTCGTTGTCTTTTATTCACTTAGACTTAGACTTTTATTTAATCTCATTACTTTTTATGGCCAAGTAATCTCAATCTAGACTTGGCACGTTTTTACAGAATGTTTTTGTTGAAATTTTAGTTTACAGATCTGGCAACCCTACCTTTACAGGCAGGAGTTCTCACTATTATCCTGCTCGTTATCACCTAAAGCCTCTGTAATCATTGCAGATGTTATCATTAGCTGATAACCATCCTGTAATGGGATCCTCATAATGTATTAAATAGAGTTAAACCGGCTCACGCACCAAGGATGCCGTATACCACCACACCTCTCCACACAATTATAACAATTGAAAAATACCGTTTTTAGGGTCCCGTACCTCAAAAGGTAAAAACGGAACCATTATAGGATCACTCCTGTGTCTGTCCGTCTGTCACAGACAAATTTCTCGGAAACTACTAGACCGATTGAGTTAGAATTTGGTACACATATGTAAGCCGGTGACCCAAAGACGGACATTTAACGTTTATAAATAAATTTTAAACATGGGGGGCAATTTTAGGGAGTAAATTAGAAAATTTAAAAAAAAAAGTTTTTTAAAAATATATTTGTGACATATCAAATGAAGAGGCTTTTTGTGATAATTGTAAGATGAATGGTTTTAAAGCAATTTAAGAAAATGGGTGAAAATTGACCAAAACTACTTGACCTAAAAATCTTTAAAAAATCAGAGTATATTTTGATTGCATAGATTACAGGAAAATCTATGAGAAAATCAAAAGTCCTTCCGTTCCCACAGGAAAAATGAAATTTAAGTGTCCAGAATAAGTAGACGCCTATTTACCTAAAGCAAATTATGCACTGAGAGGTCTTGTTCTGTTGGTAATAAAAGTTTTAGTGAGTAACCCTGTTTGTGTGACACCAAGTCGCACTTGGCCGGTTTTTTATTCAGTTCGGACTCCTTAGCACGAGCACTACTCGCACTTTGCAGGTTTTTTTTTAGCTAAGAGGAATCGCTGCTTTCTACAACACAGGTTTTCCTAGTGTAGGTGGTAGCGTCCTCACCACATAAACGATTGACCAATTGTAATGTACCATAATTTATTATTATTTTTAAATTGCGAGGAGTATATTTGAAGTTTATTTTACCTACATATTTTTTAACCGCCTCCGTAGCTCAGAGGCAAAGTTCACTGGCTTTACACAGGAGATCGCGGGTTCGATTCCCGGCGGGGTCAATTGTAAGACTCGGTTTGGTTGGTGGTAGGGCATTTTCTAAGCCCGCCTGGCTAGCTACCACCATCATATCTAAGTATTGCCGCCAAATATCAATGTTGATATCATTGGTGTGTTCCGGCATAAAGATAAGATAGCCAGTTCCCCATTGCGTTGGGGAATCTTGGTAAGCCTGCTTCTATCTTTGGCAACATCGTCACTTACCACCAGGTGAGATGTTGTCAAGGGTTTACCAATAGTGAATAAAAAAAAACAAAAAAAAAACATTTAAACTATTGAACTAACTATTATACAATAAAAAATAAATAAAAAAAAACGTAAAAAACGGGGTGATAAAAAATTTCAAATTTATAACTATTGTCACAAAATGACAATCTATTGTTATTTCTTCTACTCATGAAATGGAAAAACTTTTCCTGAAGTCGAATAAAAATTTAAAAAGTGAAAGTATGATGAGTAGAAGCCCCAGTTAACGGGACCTACACCAATTTTGTTGCAGCCTGTATAGTATTAATTTATTTTAACCCTTAAAATACAAGAAAATTGGTTACATTGCTGCCGCTGTAATTATCACTAATTTATTTACATATTATTCGCGTAGAAACACAGACTAAGATGCAGTAGAAATTATAACTGTAAGGCTCTATAAAAGGTATATACTAATTAATAATTTATCTTATATATATATATATATATATATATTATGTAGGGTAGGGTAGTGTAGTGTAGGGTAGTACGAAGTTCGCCGGGACAGCTAGTAACATTATAAAAAGGTTAAGTTTGTAAGTCCGAAACTTCTCATCATATATCAGCTCACATACGTCCCCACCGAGGGGCTAGAGCCTACCCTGAATTAGGGCGATCGGGCCTTAGTTGACCTCGCGGGCCCAGTAACTTCTCATCTGAATTCAAAAACTATTTTACGGATCATATTTAGGTTTTTTCTTGCACTATTCCACAATCAAGATATTGAAAAAAGTCCAAGGCAGATCAGTTAAAAATCTTATAACAGCAGGCTTGAAGCCAAACGAAGAAACGCTCCAGACCCAGATTTGGAGAAAAATACCATATCTTGGTGACATATCCCAGAAACTAAAAAGAATCCTTGACACACAAGACAAAAAAATTGCCTTTTACTCGACCAAGTCACTTAAAAACCGTATCTGCAATAATAAAGACACAATCCCAATAAATGAACACAGCGGTATCTATAAACTCACATGCGGAACCTGCCAAGGAGTTTACGTCGGGCAGACAGGCAGAAAGTTCAAATTGAGGATAAAAGAACATATAAACAGTTGGCAAAAAAAGTCAACAACATCAACCTTTGCAGAACACCTCAATGAACATGCTCACACTTTTGACCCGACAAGAGATACAAGAATCCTACACGTTTGTAAGAAAGGAAGCAAACTAAATGCCCTTGAAGCCCTGGAAGTAAACAAACAGAGACTCACAACCAAATTTCCATTGCTTAACGATCAGACACATCTCTCAACATCGCCTGTTTTAGCTTATTTTAATTTAAATTCAAAAACCTAAGCTGACATTTGTAATTTTAGTAATTTTAAATTTGACATTTTTAATTTGACATTCAGATACAATTGTTATCTTATTTATTTATTTAGTTACTAGTATGACACAAAAACTACCGTTTTGGTAGATTTTTTCAGAAACTGTTATCCCTATTTTTACTAAGTATCACACTACCCTCACTTTGAAATAAAGTAGTCTACTGCCTGAAGATGATCACGAAACCGGTTGCAGTATAAACAAATTTTGTTTTATTTAAATTAATTGTGGAATAGTGCAAGAAAAAACCTAAATATGTTCAGTTCAGTGTTCCACCAAGAACCTACTATCGCAAGCATACAATATTTTACGGATATTTAAAAAGGACCTCCAGGATAAAATAGGATAAAAAAAGATCACGAGCTGCTTACAGCTCGCACAACCTTTGATATCTACGCGGGGAATAGCTCGTCGTGAATGAATGGGAGATGAACTGATGGCTGACAGGTCCCATTCTGCCCGAGTAGGTAACATTACAACGCGACGGGCCGTTGGCATGCATGTATAATTTCATACGGTCAGCACTCGACTTGCTACAGTTTATACTCGTATAGCTATAAAACCATATAAAGATCAACGATTCCTTTATTGCCAATACTAAGATACATTTACGTTGCGCATGATTTGGTGGCTGGGGCAAGTTTTATTGCGTTCGAGTTATAAATAAATTAAAATTAACTAGTGTAAACCAGTAGGGAAATGATACCTGTTTGTGTTCTTTTTTAACACACTTATATTAGCATCACCATTTTTGTAACCGACTCCTTTGCACTCGATTTTAACCCACTTTCAACGGACAGGTTTTTATTCAAACTTTGTACATTTATCAAGAATCATTGGCAATACATTAATTTTGTAAGTTTATCTCATTATCCTGAACTAAAAACTGAAAAATAAATATAGTTTAAAATATCTAAAAAACACGCTTTTAATCACATCAAACTAAAAAGTGAAAAATAATTCTTAATATAAACTGAAAACAATAATGAACGAAAAATACTATGGGACGCATTGTGCCATATTTTTCGCATATCGAGCAACCCACGCTTTTTTCACAATAATACTAGTATTTTTCGTTCATTATTGTTTTCAGCTTATGTTAAGAATTATTTTTCACTATTTAGGTTCATGTGATTAAAAGCGTGTTTTTTTAGTTTTTTTAAACTATATTTTTAATAAAGATAATCGATCTTCATGATAATGAAGATCCGAAAGGCATCCACTGCTGAACAATGGCCTCCGCTAAGGATTTCCACAACGGGTGGTCCTTCGCTGCCAACATCACTTCACCAGGTCGTCAGTCCACTGAGTGTGAGGCAATCCTGCGCTACATCTGCTGGTGCGCTGCCGCTACTCGAGAGCTTATTACCCCAACGAACAGATGTTCTATTGATCAGCGATAATCGATTGCGGAAAATCGATCAATGTCAATCCTAATCAGGACTACTCAAGTCATACATTTCGCCTGTGCCATGGCTTATGAATTTGGAAATTAAGAACTTTCCATTCGCCTTTAATCGTCGTTGTCTAATTCAAAGTAGTGATATCGCTGTCGGTCCAGAAAACACAGCGATATTGTTTTTTTCTGCACTCATTAAAATTAGGAAGAGAAACCTTAAAACTTTCTACTTGAGTGCAAACTTCAAAGAAAACAAAACACCACCGTGCGGATTAACAATGGGGATATCAGCGAAATGCTCCAAATCTTTTTATCTTTTACTGCGTTCACGCAAATCGACCAAGCGTGAAATTTAATTTTATTAAATGACTTCTACGCTCAGTGCGCGGCTTGAACAGGTCAGTTCAGATATTTAACGCTACGCTTTTACCTAAATGGAGGTTAATACGGCGCGGCGGAACCAAGATGAGGCCCTATAATATTGTCCTACGAATTACAGTCTCGAGTGTAGTCTATGCAACTCGTTAAATATTTAATAGCAAAGTGAATTTTGTAATATCATATGAAAGAGCTTCGATTTTAACGTTTATTTCATAGGCTCTCACAGAAAGCTCGTAAATAGATTATTATGAATTATAATGCAGGCATAAATACGAAAAGGCTAACGTGAAATTTTATGTACCCTACCCACCTACCTAGACACCCGGAGGCGTGCAAAATGGCAGTGTATGAGTCCAAAGTCCAAGCTCTAGAAGACGATATATTCAATGAAGAGAAAAGATTCTCTTGACATTATTAGTTATGTTTCATCATATCAGCCGAAGGATGTCCGCTGCTGGACCAAGGCCTCCCAAAAAGATTTCCACGACCACCATTCCTGCGCTGCGGCCGCGGGTTCGATTCCCGGCGGGGTCAATTGTAAGACTCGGTTTGGTTGGTGGTAGGACATTTTCTAAGCCCGCCTGGCTAGCTACCACCATCTTATCTAAGTCTTGCCCCCAAATATCAATGTTGATATCATTGGTGTGTTCCGGCATGAAGATAATATAGCCAGTTCCCTATTGCGTTGGGGAATCTTGGTAAGCCTGCTTCCATCTTCGGCAACATCGTCACTTACCACCAGGTGAGATGTTGTCAAGGGTTTACCAATTGTAAATAAAAAAATAAAATAAAAACCCTCAAATATCTCTGTGCAAAAAATCACACAATCCATTGTTCCGTTGCGATGCTATAAAAATTACCAAAAAAGAGTATATTTTTATTTCCCTCCGGAACTGCATAGGGCTATGCAATTTTCACGGGATAAAAAGGAGCCCATGTCCTTCCTCGTGACACAGGCTACCTGCATGACAAATTTCATTAAGATTGGTCAAGGCGTGGAAGCGTGAAAAGGTAACAAACAAACACATTTTCACATTTATAATATTACTAGCATTTGCCCGCGGCTTCTCCCGCGTGGACATCGTTTTTATGACTGTCTCAGAGGGTGCGCGGTGGACATGAATTTTCTCCAGATCCTTCGGGAACTATGTCAGGATATGCTTATTAGTAAATCGTGTCATTTCCCACCCCCTCAACCATCTCAGTGCAAAAAATCACACAATCCATTGTTCGTTGCGATGTTAATTAACCAAAAAAGAGTATATTTTCAGTTCCCTCGGGAAATGCATCGGGCTATGCTATTTTCACGGGATAAAAAGTAGCCTATGTCCTTCCTTGTGACACAGGCTACCTGCATGCCAAATTTCATTAAGATTGGTCAAGGCGTTGAAGCGTGAAAAGGTAACAAAAACAAACACATTTTCACATTTATTATATTATTAGTAAGGATTAGTAAGGATATTAATAATTGATGTATGTAAAAACCTGTAAAATATACCTTTTAAAAATTACGCGGCCAGCATGCGCTAAGCAGAAAGGTGCGAGAACGTAAGGATGGAGACTCTTTGTACAGTCACCCTCCGCTTCATTATGAAAAAATCGTCCAAGCGCGAGTCGGACTAGTTCAAAGTAGGGTTCCGAAGTCTTTTTAAAAACTAAATGTTTATTTTAAAAAATAAAATAATATTTACAGTTGGTACTAGAACATTTTGTATGGAAAATCTATGAACTTTTGACAAATCCAACTGCACATCTTAAGTTGGTCGACTATTACTCCTAAACTAAGAAAGACTAATTAGCCATGATAGTTTTCCTTTTAAATTGATTATACGAGGGCAGTTTGACAACTCAATGACTTTAAGGTTAAATGAAAACTTTTTAATATTTTTTTTTCTCATATTTGGAAACTCACTACGAAGCGCATGCCGTTCTTTTTACAAATTGGGCGCGAAAACAAGCTTTTTAGAAACAAAAAAGTTAGGCGACTTCTAAGTATTCTTTGAAAATGGAGAAAAGCGAGTTTCGAGTGCTAATTAAACACTATTTTTTTACGTGGTAAAACTATTAAGCAGACCGAAGACAAATTGAAAAAGTATTATGGTGATTCTGCGCCTTCTCATAGGATGGTACATAAGTGGTTCACTGAATTTCGTTGTGGACGTACTACTACTAATGTCGCGGAGCGCCCAGGAAGGCCGATTGAGGTCACTACGGAGGGCATGGTTAATAAAATACATGATATTGTTTTGGCAGACCGTCGTGTGAAGATACGCGAAATAAGTGATGCTGTGCACATCTCGACTGAACGAGTTTTTTATATTTTGCATGATATTCTGGGCATGAAAAAGCTTTCTGCAAGATGGGTGCCGCGTTTACTAACAGTCGACCAGAAACGAAATCGTCTAACAGCTTCTGAGGAATGCCTAGCCATGTTTAATCGCAATCCGAGTGAGTTTATGCGTCGGAACATAACAGTTGACGAAACGTGGGTCCATCATTATACTCACACCAGAGACTAAGCAACAGTCGAAGCAATGGACTTCTACCGGGGAACGTGACTCAAAGAAGGCAAAAACTGTTTGCTCGGCTGGTAAAGTGATGGCCACAGTCTTTTGGGACAGCCAAGGGGTTATTTACATCGATTTTTTGGATAAAGGCAAGACAATAACCGGAGCTTACTATGCTGCATTGTTAGATAAATTCAATGAAAAGTTGATCATGAAACGACCGCATCTAGCAAGAAAAAAATTCTATTTCATCAGGATAATGCACCGGCCCACTCGTCTGCAATCGCGACATCAAAAATTGTCGAATTAGGATACGAATTATTGCCACACCCTCCGTATTCGCCAGATTTAGCCCCCTGTGACTTTTTCCTCTTCCCAAACATGAAGAAATGGCTTGGCGGGCAAAGATTTTCGTCAAACGAAGAGGTGGTAGCTGAAACTGAGGCCTATTTTTCAGGGTTTGACAAAAAAAAATTTTTTGATGGGTGTAAGAGGTTGGAACGCGTAGAGTTGAAAGGAGATTATGTAGAAAAATAAAAATATATATATCTAAAAAGAGTGTTTCTTCTTTCCAAAGTCATGGACTTATCAAACCGCCCTCGTATGTCCTACTATTTAAAATTTTTTTTAGATGTCTTGAAATAGCGGCTTATCTGTAGGGCGTAGAGGACACTTAACTTGAAAAAAAAACAATCACTTTAAAGCTAAATATTTAGCAAAGCAATCCCTGAATGAAAAAATGGTTTTAGCAAACCATAGTTGTTTTGAACGACATCCAACGATACCCCCACTATAGAGTACGTTATCAAAAAAAAATCATATGTACATAAAAAAAAAATTTTCAAGATTAAACTTATAATATATAACCATGCTAAATTACAGCTTTCTAGTATTTATAGTCTCTGAGCTCAGCCGCGGACAGTCGGAGAGACAGAAATGGCGAAACTATAAGGGTTCCTTTTGACTTCGGAACCCTAAAAACATCGAGTTTTTCTCAAAAAACAACAAATACATACCTGCTTGTCCTAGACCTGCGTATGTGGGGGAAAGCTGTCGAGTTAACGGTACGAAAACAACAAAACCCCTTTAAACGTTAAATTAAGGTAAAATAAAGTCAAGTCCATTAAAACAATGGACGATTATATGATGTAAAAGCGTCGGTGGCTCAACTGGTTACGACTCGGTCCTTCTAACCAGATGTACCGGGTTCAAATTTGGACGGTCAATGTGCCAATGAGTTTTTCAAAACTTATACATATACTTACCGATTGCTTTAACGGTGAAGGAAAACATCGTGAGGAAACCTGCACACGCCTGCGAAGAAACTCGAAGGTTGTGTGTGAAGTCGACCAACCCGCACTGGCGTGGTCGACTAGGCCTGATCGCCCTATTTCAGGGTAGGCCCGAGCCCCTCGGAGGGGACGTATATGAGCTGATATAAATTAATTGTAATCCTGTCTAAAAAACAGGGGTTTTTTTTTCAGGTGCATGTATGTATGTATGTCTGTTTCTTTGGCTGAGCCTGTAACCTAAACGGCTTGATGGATTTTGGAGTGCGAGAATTCGTTAGATTCATCTTGATCTTGATCCCGTGAGTGACATAGGATATATTTTACCCGACTGCCCAATAAAGAGAGGTACCTAATTTTTTTATGCAGTCGGGTTTTTTTATATTTTTTAATCAGATTGGTTATCTGTTATCAGAGGATCAATGGAGAAATTGTGTGGCATACGCGTGGCTACCTATTTGGCCAGTAAAATATAGAGTAACTAAGTGACCATAATCAAACCATCGATTCGAAAAGAAAAAGAAGAAATGGAGAAATTAAGTTTGTAAATATTAGGTGTGTAGGTACATTTAGTGTTTGAAGTTAACAGATATATACTTATGTTTTGCAGAACCCAGCAATCACATTGAATAATATGTAGTTTTAGGAGAATGGACTACTCTGTACTAAGTTAGACTTTTTAATAATATAAGGTGAATAAACTCGAGTTACTAAACTGAAATCAACTAAAATTACTAACCTGAAGTGAACGAAAGTTACTATCCTGAACGAACTAAAATTACCAACCTGAAATGAACTAAACTTACCAACCTGAAATGAACTAAAGTTAGTAACCTAAAATGAACTAAAATTACTACCAACTTGAAGTGAACAAGTTAATAACTTGAAATAAACTATAATTACTATCCTGAAATTTACTCAAGTTATTATCCTGAAATTATCTCAAGTTACCATCCTGAAATGAACTAAAATTATTAACGTTAAATGAACTTTAATTACCAACCTGAAATGAACTAAACTTACCAACCTGAAATGAACTAAAATTAGTAACCTGAAATGAACTAAAATTACTAACTTGAAGTGAACAAGTTACTAACTTGAAATAAACTATAGTTACTATCCTGAAATTTACTCAAGTTACTGTCCTGAAATTATCTTAAGTTACCATCCTGAAATGAACTAAAATTACTAACGTGAAATTAACTAAAGTTACCAACCTGAAATGAACTAAAGTTAGCAAACTGAAATGAACTAAAATTATTAACGTGAAATGAACTAAAGTTACTAACCTGAAATGAACTAAAGTTACCATCCTGAAATGAACTAAAATTACTAACGTGAAATTAACTAAAGTTACCAACCTGAAATGAACTAAAGTTAGCAAACTGAAATGAACTAAAATTATTAACGTGAAATGAACTAAAGTTACTAACCTGAAATGAACTAAAGTTACCAACCTGAAATGAACTAAAATTACTAACGTGAAATGAACTAAAGTTACTAACCTGAGATGAAATAAAGCTACCAACCTGAAAATTTACCTCTAATTTAACTCGAAGTTTGTTACTTTGATATTGGTGTATAATTTTATTAGATTTTTATATGTACCACGTACCTAAGACTCGGAGCTACGCGCAAAAGCGGTTAAGTCTTTTAATACTCTTTTTTTTTATTTCGAGGCCTAAGTGTTCGTAATATAAGCGATCAGTTTCTCTCTCAAATTTGCATTTGAAATCATTTGGATCTCTACAGGCTGTTACCAAATTGTGCGTAGGATCCGGTAATTAGAGCATCGTCATCATACTGAATACACTTTTACCCGGAGATGCGTAGTCCATTTGTAAAAAAAATAACTCTTTCATTTAATATTTTGGGTCATTTAAAATTTTATATTTTTTTAAATCACTAAGTTAGTTTCTCAAAGACAACGACGTCACATGCCTGTAACACGAGCATATTCAGAACAAAATTCCATTTTTGATAGTTGATAAAAATAACTTAAATGACTAGTATTTATAAGGACAATCAAAATTATAGATTCTTGGAGAAAGTTATTCAGATTAAATGTATCTCATGGGCCATTCATCTATTTCCATGTTTACATACTTCAATGTGACCACTGGATAACCCTGGATAGACCCCTTTCAGAGAGGAGCTTCTTTATTCCATCATCGTAGGGAGGGCTTCCACCGTACTGATTGATATTCCTCCAAAACGCACGAAGCGTTTTGCTTCATCGTTTATTATGCGAACACCAAGGAGTGGAATTCCCTGCCATCGCATGTGTTTCCCATTCGTATAAGTTAGGAATCGTCAAGGCGAGAGTGAAAATACACTATTTGAGTTTGAGCGTGTTACATCCTCGGCTGCATCGGCACTTACCATCAGTTAAGGTGCAACCAAACGCACTCAAATCCTATTAATATTATAAACGCGAAAGTACGTATGTATGGATGTTTGTTATACTCTTTCACGCAAGAACTACTGAACGTATCTGGCTGAAATTTGGTAGGTAGACAGATTAATATTAATATTAATATATAGGATACGTTTTCCCACGCTCGCGAGGCGCTTGTGTCTCTCGCACTGCGCACTCTCGAAGATAGTCATAGAAACATGTTCACGCGAACGAAACCGCTGGCAAAATATTTTTTTTTAATAAAATAACCATGTGTACCTAAATATTTGAATCTTGTTCACATTTATATTTTTTTTGTTTCCTTTCGTAGTATCTTATAATGATGTATTTATACGTTCATCATATCAGCTCATGCACGTCCCCCCCCGAGGGGCTCGAGCCTACCCTGAATTAGGGCGATCGAGCCTAAGTCGACCACGCGGGCCCAGTGCGGGTTGGTCGACTTCACACACAACCCGCGAGTTTCTTCACAGGCGTGTGCAGGTTTCCTCACGATGTTTTCCTTTACCGTAAGAGCGTCGGATAAACGTACATATGAAATCTAAATTCGAAATCACATTAGTACGTGGCAGGATTCGAACCACGACCTCCCGGACAGGAGGCGGCGGCCCTAGCCATTACGCCACCGACGCTCGTCCTGATGTATTTGTACCACAAACCATATGTCTGTGATTTGTACGTTGAACGTAATAAATACATTTAAATGGCTACTTACACGTACCTTATACTTGACGATGATAATGATTTTATCAAAATGTCGAATACACGATAATTATAAAAGTTTACCTATAATTTAATAGGTAACATATGATGTGGTGAATGAAATCTAAATAAATCTCCAACAAAGTAGAAACTTAACGTTTGCGGTAAAAGCTTTTATTGTTTTTGCTTTCGCAGTTAAACTAGTTTAATATGATTTACGGATTGTGGTCAAGGCATTTTATGAATACTAGATGGTACACGGTAGTTAAGAGTCTTACCAGTAAGATGAGCACGAGAGCGCAGACGCAAGCGGCCGTCATGCTTGCGGTCTGCAACAGTCGAGCGCCGAGCCAACCGTTAGTGCTATCTGCCCCGATTACTTCACGCTAAAAGCCTTAAATCGACTACCGACTTCAATACTTTATAGTACGTAAACAACACTCCAGTATAACATAAATAAATCGCACTTGCACTCAAACTTATTCATCAAAAGAGGTTTCTTTTTTATTTAAATAATTTTAACGCATTAAAAGTTTTCACTGGTAGCCTTTCCGCGGAAGCTGCGATGTGCGAAGTTGCGTATTCAGAATGGAGGCAGCGAGTGGCCGCGTGGTGAGCCGGCTGCGTCTCGGGACGAGACTGCCGGTGGCGCGCTCCGCTTGCGCCGATGATGATGGTGGAACAGTTAACCACCGCGCGACGGGGAGGGAACCACCTGTTTTCGTACTTTATCGTTCTCACGACGACGAGACCACCGATCCGCCTCGCATTTCGGCAATCTGGTGATCTACATAGATGATTGGCATCGAATTCGGGGGAATTAGGTTCTTTAGCTTCTTGAGTCGACCGCGGATGAGCACCGTGACAATCGCGTGGTGAAATCGCGGGGTATTCGTGATTGAGTGGCGTTTCGGTGCTTTGCGGCGGCGGCGGCTGCGCGCGCGCCTGCGATCGGGTCAGCGATGTTATGTGTGGGTCGCAATCACTCCATCGTTGGGCCCGAGAGAAGGATGCGATCGCCCGATAAGATAGCTAAATAGTATTATTTTTGACCGCACTCATTCAATCCGTTGATTTGATACGAAATTAAACCGCTATAGAAAGTCAATCAAGTTCAATGGCGATGTACTGTGCCGATAATTTTCTTATTTATCTACGAATATGGCATCTGGGGCAGCATTATCATTCAGTGTCTATTTTTCAGGTGAATGAGATGAGCGTCACGACTCGTGAGTCATTCATCTCAAAGCGCCCTTTGATGGAGATGTTTTCCTGGTTCATGTTTGGTTATCGAGGGTTTCCATAAGTTCTAGCAATCAATACGGGACATTTTCTCTTTCCATGCCCAAAACGCATAAACACAACAGCTTTTTAACTACACCATAAAACAGAAACTACGTATTTTTAATAGCTACCCTCTGATCTCAAAAATAGCCCATAGGTACTGCCTCCGCACCTCTTACGTGCGCGCGCTCCTGCACTCCCGCCGCCCGCGCAACTCTCCTCTGCCCAATTTCCGTATTTTTCCGAAATACGGGACATGTAGTAATACGGGACAGGATGGTCCAGTATGGCAACCCTTTAAGTTATCGGGGCGGCGGTAATCGCAGGTCAGCAGGTGGCACTAGCGGCAGGTGCTAGCTACCGCGGTCCGCCGAGCGCGACCACCACTCTGTCATGCCCTTCTTTGCTCATAATCGTGTTAACCGTTCAATATTGTTAATGACTTGCATTACTAATGTTTGCCAACGCAATTGCACTGTTTTTATTTGTTCGTCTGTGTCAATCCAATCTATACTTTAAAAAAGGAAAGGAACTGGTTCCCAAGATACAGTCTATCGACTAGTTTAGGAACTATATTCTATCTGCATCTCAATGTTTGTAACTAGTAAGTGCCAATAAACTATTTTCATTTTCATACATATTTTGCATTCATTTACCTATACCTCATCATATCAGCTCTTATACGTCCCCACCGAGGGGCTGGAGTCTACCCTGAATTAGGGCGATCGGGCCTTAGTTGACCACGCGGGCCCGGTGCGGGTTGATCGACTTCCCACACACACACAACCTGCGAGTTTTCCTTCACCGTAAGAGCGTCGGATAAACTGTGAGCGTCGGTGGCGTAACAGCTAGGGCTGCCGCCTCCTGTCCGGGAGGTCGTGGTTCGAATCCCGCCACGTACCAATGTGATTTCGAATTTAGATTTCATATGTACCTATACCTACATGTAGTTTATTTACACACACACACTCACACCATACAAAAAGGCACCCAGTTTTAAAAGTGTTATTATATTTTTAGGTAGCTTAGTAGCATTTTTGTACTTCTTCACTTTATTTCTTACTAGCTGTGCCCGCAAATTCGTCCGCGTGGAGGTATTGAATTTTCCCACGGGAACTCTTAAATTTTCCGGGATAAAAAGTAGGGCTTCCATTCCGTAATTACGCAGTTACGTAATTACGCAAAAAAATAAAGTTCTTACAAGTCCGTAACTGAAAGGTCGAAATCCTTAATTACGTAAGTATAGGTCTTAATAAATAAAAAAATAATATAAAAGTCAATTTAGCGACTTATTGTAGACAATAAGTCGATGTGCTATATAGGTCACAGAACCAGTAAACACCCAACACAAAGCAACAAGATAAAGAACTGGATTACGACTCTGAAGATTCTGAAGAAAACTATGGAGGACTTGATATCGAAGTACCAAGAATTCTAGAATCTAGAATTCTAGAAGATGCTATAAAAAAGTACGAGATTTGGTTAAATCTTTTAAAAAGTCACCCTTGAAAAACGACTTCTTGTAGAAATACTCTTTAGATTTAGAAGGATATGAAAAGGGCCTGGATTTTATACTCGACTGCAAGACACGGTGGAACAGCTTGTCCGATATGATTGGTCGATTTTTAAAATTAAAATCATGTGTTATGAAGGCGTTACTGGATTTAAAATCAAATATGAATTTTACAGAAAAAGAAATTCAAGACCTGCACGACATTCATCATAGTTTAAATGTTATAAAAACAACTCTGATATCTTTGTGTCACCAGGATTTAAATTTGTTGATGGCAGATGCTGCTCTTCAGTTTATGTTAAATAAACTTGATCATCAGCACAACGAACTCAGTGAAAAGCTTGCTATTTCCCTTAGAAAAAGAATAAAAGAGAGACGAATGAGTGTATCTAGTATTTTGCAGTATTTGCATAACAATTCACAATTTTACGAAACCATATCAACAGAAACCTTCACAAAACCGACGTTAGATTATATAAGGACATGTATTACAAGATTAATAGAAAGGCTGAAATTTACAGCTGACACAACGTCTGCACAGACAAGTCAAAGTCCGAAACAACAAATAAGCACAGCACTTACTGACTCCAGTGACGAAGTGTTAACTGTGGTCGACGAATTAGAAAAAGAGATACACAAAGCCACGTCACAGGTAAACAAATCTACTAAACAGATCTTGAGTCCACTATTATAGTAGAAATGTGCATCTATGACAGTGCTGGCGGTGATCGTGGAGTTTACCTAAAAGCAGCGTATAATTATTTACTATCGATTACACCAACAAGTGTTAAAGCTGAACGTGCTTTTTCGTCAACTGGTTATCTATGCAGTAAATTGAGAAGTTCAATAAGTGATAAAACACTAAATGCGTTGTCGTTTATGTGATCCCATTTTCAGGAAAAGTTTAATAAGTAAATAAACATTTCGTTTAGGTTAAATGTATCCTTATTTTGTTACGAATCTAAATTGTATCTTTGCGTTGTGTGACTTGTGATTAAATGATTCGTATTTTTAAATTAATTGGAGATTCTGATATGTTATTGATTACCTGTGTAACATTATTCTCTATGTCCATATACTAAACATAATAAAAACTTTAGTTTAATCAAAGGTCTTTTATAAACTTCTTACATAGTCCATTGCTTGCTACCTATAAAATAAAACATTCGGTTTCAAAAATATCTTATAAATTACGTAGTTACGTAATTGAACCACCAAAATTCGTTATCAGTTACGTAATTAACATATCCGTAATTTTCGAAGCTCTAATAAAAATTATCCTATATGTTAACCCAGGCTATAAGGAACCACCGTACAAAATTTCATCAAAAAGCGGCCTTCTAGTTTTTGCGTGATGCGCGAACATACAGAAAGACAGACAAAAATTCCAAAAGTTGTTGTTTTGACCTCTATATCGTTAGTAATGTCCACCACAGTTATTATTTCCCAAAAATATTTCATGTACAGACACGGTCCCGTTACAGTTTTATTATATGTACCTACTAGTTGTTTCCCGCGGCTTCACCCGCGTGGACAACGTTTCTATGACTGTTCGAGGGTAAAAGCCTAAATATAGCCTGTGTGTTAATCCAGGTGCTAATCTGTCTACCTACTTAATTTCAGCCAGATCCATTCAGTAGTTTTTGCGTGAAGAAGTAACAAACATACACACTCACAAACTTTCGCCTTTATAATATTAGTGTGATAGATTCTCTTGTTGTTTTATATTTCGTACGTTCAGGAACGTCACATTATTATTTCTTCTGGAGGTGGGCGTTAGTAACTGCGACGCAGTCCTCGACTAATGCAGTTGCTATCGTACACATTAAATTTTCACTTGTAGTTTAAGTTCCAAATAAATACATTATCATTTCTTTTTCTGATTTTTTTAAATCAAAAATTATTTCGTACCTATAGACGTCCATTGCTTAACAAAAACCTCCCTAAGTATTTCCACAAAGACCGTTCCTGGCGCTGTACGAATCCAGCGGCTTGCCGTGACCTCCACCAGGTAGTTATTTCACCGGGTGGGAGGCTAGCCTACACTACCACCGATGCGCGTTCGCCACTCGAAAACTTTACTGCCACAACCAGGGCCCAACAGCTATCTGTTACACGAGCTAGTGCTCCACGCATTGCTACGTACCTACCACTCATCATCATCATATCAGCCGAAAAAAGTCCACTGCTGCACAAAGGCCTCCACCCAAGGTAATCCACAACGACCGGTCCTGTCCGGTACGTCTCCCGGTTACCTTCCACTGTCACTTAGTAACTAATTAAAATTTGCATTATATTATATACAGAGTACAAAAAAATTGGTGTGGTTCCCGATAACTGGGGCTTCTACTCATCATACTGAACAACTTTTATCCTATGACTTTGCTTAAATCGCAAAAAAAAACTCTTCATACAAATCGGTCAGCTGATCGATCAATTTAGTGCATTTTTATATAACGAGTTCAATTATTTTTTTTGAGAATTGACTATGGGTTCCTAGGGGAAAGTTGTTCAGTATGATGAGTAGAACCTCTTGTTAACACTTTCACTATTTTTTAGACATACATATAGCGTATAAAATGATTCATCTTCATCTCATCAGCTCATTTACGTCCCCACCGAGGGGCTCGAGCCTACCCTGAATTAGGGCGATCAGGCCTTAGTCGACCACGCGGGCCCAGTGCGGGTTGGTCGACTTCACACACAACCTTCGAGTTTCTTCGAGGCGTGTGTAGGTTTCCTCACGATGTTTTCCTTCACCGTTAAAGCAATCGGTAAGTATGTACGTAAGTTTTTTTTGAAAAACTCATTGGTACATTGGCCGTCCAGATTTGAACCCGGTACCTCTGGTTAGATGGACCGAGTCGTTACCGGTTGAGCCACCGACGCTTTAGCATAGAGAAATGATTAGCATAGAGGTAAATAAGTTTATTTCAACAAACCTAAAAACTTTTAGTTACAAGCCTTTTATTTGAAAAGACTTAATTATTTCGTATTCCTCTCAACAAACCCTTTCATTTGATACCCAACTTATATCATATGGGTGCATTAAAAAACTGGTCCGTCATCTATGGGAGTCCGTCATATTGGATTTAGAATGACACCACTTAGCTCACCATGCATTGTCACCCTAACTAAATGTGTATGCAAAATTTTAGCTCAATCGGTTGAAGATATCTGCTCCAAAATTGAGTTGCAAGATTCCACATACCTATCTACATACTCGTACATTGCAAGTTAAAAATAATAATTTTCGAAAACCTAAAAACTTTTAGCTACAAGCTTTTAATATTGTATTGTCACGCGATATATATATGCATGCAAAATTTCAGCTCAATCGGAAACCGGGAAGTGGTTCAAATTTAACTAGCAAGATTTCACCCCAACAAACATACATACATTGCAAGTTAAATAAAAGCTTGTAAAAAGCTCGCCCTGATTCAGGGTAGGCTCGAGCCCCTCGGTGGGGACGTATATGAGCTGTAATGATGAAAAAGCTTGTAAAAATAATTGCGATTTCAGCAAACTTGTTCAGTATGACGGTTGAAGCCCCAGTTAACGGAAACTACACAAATTTTGTTATACCTGTATATGGGTATCTATTGAGTGTCTCTCACGCAGAAACCCAACGGTTCAATCTACACGCAGCGCAGACCAAGCCTACAAATGCATACGATGCCTCGATCGTTAACGCTGCAAATTCCTAACAGAAAAGGATCTTGTTAACGCCTACAGAAATAAATAGGCGCTTATATTGTCAAGTCGGCGGCGGAAACATTCGCTATCAACAAATTGTAAATAACTGTAGCAGTCGTGTAGAGTCGTGTTTTTCTCTATACACCGTACCAAGGATATGTTAAGGCTGGAAGCATCGATGTACCAACCTACATCGATGGCTGGAAGTGATGTATATGTCGCCGTCATCTGGTTGAATCTGCTATTAAGTGCTATTTGATTGAATGACTAGCGTGTTCATTGAATGACGAGAATCAATTGAATCACTAAAGGACAACTCGTCAAGTTGTTGAGTGTAACGTTCAACGTCTTGACTGAACGTCATTTAGCGAAATTGTTAAATGGGATATTCCGAATAAAAACCGACGATTTCTTCTTCTGCGAAGCATTCTGCTATCCATGGGGAGGGGGGGGGGCGTGTAGTCAATCAAACCTGACCGAACCTAATATCGCTCGCTTCGCTCGCTCATTTACAGTTTTTTTTTCAATTTAATTTTGCCAACTCCCTTTTTGTTGTATGTGAACAAGAACACTAAGTTACAAAGCCCTAATTCTCACAAATATACTAAACAATAACTATAAACTAAATTTCAATCACCTGACTGATTTTACGTCCGCTCTGTTCAAAGGGCTATGTTACAATCAGCTAACTAGTTAGACGTTGAGTGACGCTTATTCAATCAACGTTCGGCCTAGTGATTCAATTGAATCTCGTCATTCAATGAACGCGCTAGTCATTCAATCAAATAGCAGATTCAACCAGATGACTGCGACATTAGATAGAATACACATTGTTAAAAATAATACATTGTAGAGACATGTGAATGAGAAAATGAAATTTAGTTCCCTCGTGGAGTTTAAACGAACCTTTTTAGGGTTCCGTCATCATCATCATATCAGCGGAAAAACGTCCACTGCTGGACAAAGGCCTCCCCCAAGGATTTCCACGATGACTGGTCCTGCGCTGCCCGCTACCATCGGCTTCCCGCGATCTTCAGCAGGTCGTCGGTCCACCACGTGGGAGGCCTGCCCACGCCACGCCTTCCGGTGCGCGGTCGCCACTCAAGAACTTTACTACCCCAACGGCCTTCTGTTCCACTTCAGTTTAGCGATTCTGTGAGCTATGTCGGTTACTTTGGTTCTCCTGCGGATCTCCTCGTTTCTGATTCGATCATGCAGAGAAAATCTGAACATAGCACGCTCCATTGCCCTTTGGGTGACCCTGTTCCGTACTTAGGGTAAAAACGGGACCCTATTACTGAGACTCCGCTGTCAGTCCATCTGTCTGTATGTCTGTCCGTCTTCACTAGGCTTCATGAACCGTGATAGCTACACAGTTAAAATTTTCACAGATGATGTATTTCTGTTGCCGCTAAAACAACAAATACTAAAATTAGAAAAAGTGAAAAAAGAAGGGGGTCTCCATACAAAAAAACGTGTTTTTAAACGCGAAGAGACTAGCGCTATTTAGTATGTTGGTACGGAACCCTTTGTGTACGGTTCTGACTCGCACTTGGCCAGTTTTTTTTTTCTGCAGTCTTCGCTTTAATCGTGTTTCTATTTAAATAAATTGTTAGGTAGGTGGGTACTAAATACGAGAAGAGTAATTAATTAAAAGTTTTTGTTCTAGTTTTGTATCCGTTTGAAAAACAATGAATGTAAAACGGACATTTTATTAATTAAGTCGGTAGGTAATTAACGTGTAATCTAGATAATCTACACGCAAATGTCTCTCTTATCTTGTTTTTAACCGACTTCAAAAAAAGGAGGTTTCTCAATTCGACCGTATATATCGACGCCTCAACTGAATAAAGACGTAACGCTTTTTACCGAAAAATTTTTTTATTGCATTTTTCGATGGCAGAGACTGAGGCGCGCATATGCTTATTTTTTTTGGAATTTTATCTGTAAATTCGGTTAAAATAGGAAGGAACACAACTTTATTCTATCGAAATTTACTACGTTTATTGTGGACGAAAAACGGCGCTATAAAGCCTTACCACTTTTACCAAGTCTCGAAAAAAGCAGAACAAAGGCGCAATCATGTATCACTTACTTATTCGTCTGAATATTTTGTAACCATTAACGCACAGATACTTTACGTCTTTATTCATGTTAAACTAGAACGAAGTGTTTTGGTGCAAAGATTTATTTGCGTTTGTTCTTATGTAAAATGCGATATACTTATAAAGCAAAAATTTTTACAGTAAAATTGTATCTCATTTTGTTACGTATAACCACTTTGACACTTTATTCGTACTACGCATTGAGGCTTTACGCCTTTATTCGTACTACGCATTGAGGCTTTACGCCTTTATTCGGGTTAAATGTGAACACAGTCGTAACGCAAAGATTTACACGCCTTGGTTCGTATGTAAGATAAGATAAATTAAGAAGGCAAAGCTTTTTACAATAAAATTATGTCTTACTTATTCGCATATAACTTCTTTGCCGCTTTATACCTTATTGACAAAAATATCATGTTAGAAAGCAAAACGTCAATACCATACCATTTTTAGATATTGTACGTAGTAAGAGTACCTTACCAATCATCAAGCATCCAAATAATTTTGTATTCACCGATTACGTTCAAAGCAGTTGATAGTTGAAATGGTATTAAAGTATTGCGCGGAGCGGCGCGGTGGCGCGGTGGGTAGCACTATAACGTTGCATCAAGGTCACACGCTTAACGTTTCGATTGGCCGCTCGCACAGCCAGTTTGCGTCGTGCCGGCGGAGTGATTAGTTGCCTATAAATGTGAGTGAACCAGCGGAATAACTATAATGTTTTCTCCGGAAATAGTACCATCTCAACGTAAGCGTAGCTCGCAAAGACCTCGAAAATGTCGTCGCAAACTAAATATGGAAAAGCAAAATGATCAGGATCTTGACAAAAAAGGTAAGTAATGTTTATTTCAGATGTTTATTTGGCCCTAAAATAGTTGTACAGTCAGCTGACGAATTACTTGACCACCCCCGCTCAAAACCAGTGAAGTTTTCTCGGTTTTAAGCGGTTTTTTGTTTTTGTTTTTGTTTTATCATGAAATTTCGTATAATTAGCAGGTTAACAAGCTGTATAGGTATATACAATCTTATTTAAAAATAAATAATCAACTGAGAAAATTTCCTCGGCTTCGAGCGGGAGGGGTCAGGTAATTCGTCAGCTGACTGTACAAGTTTAGTGCTATGACAGAAGTTTTTTTGCAGCATCATTTCGTAGGTAGGTACATAGGTACTTTAGAGTTTCGTGGGTACCCAAAACGTGCCGAAGTAGCCAACACCATACGTCTACGTTAGGTAGGTATTGTCTAGGTATTGATTCCCTTATTGTCATCTCCGATGTTATTTATCAATCAGTGATTGTGACGAGTACTTAACGTTAACAATATTACAAATAAATAGGTCAAGTATGTATTCGACTTTATGGAGATGGAGGGAACTCCTTCTTAAAAAAGCCTAAACAGCGGAAGTGGACATGGTTGCATCCCAATGGCGTAACGAAGAACGAGATCGACTTCATCTTGTCGACGAGAAGACGAATATACAATGATGTCTCTGTGATCAACTTAGTAAAAACAGGAAGCGATCACCGAATGGTAAGAGGCACATTGAATCTAAAGACCAAGCTGGAAAGATGTCGACTGATAAAGTCTCCGCTCCGACCAGCGCCCATCCAACTCCAAGACCCTGAGAGCTTTCAGCTCAAGCTACACAATCGCTTCGAGTGCCTAAGAGACTGCGAGAATATGGACGATTATAATGACAGGTTCGTGGAAATTGTCCGAAGAGTCGGGTCTAAGATTTTTAAAACTCTCTTAAACAAAACCAAAAATCTCGGCCAGCAACCTCATGGAAGAAAGACGCAGATTAGTTCTGCAGTCCTCTGAAGACACTATTACTCAGTTTCGGCAACTAAACAGGCGATCTCTAAATCTCTAACACGCGATTTGCGCCAGTATAACACAAATTGTATTAAAGAGGCTATTGAGCACAACAAAGGCTTAAAAGTGTACCGAAAGATCTGTCTGTTGGACAAAGCCAACTGACCAAGCTGAAGACTGAAGATGGCAGGATCATATCGTCTAAGACTGAGTTGCTGGAAGAAGTTGAGAACTTCTACGGACAATTGAACACGACCACACGTCTGCCTGTCAGCGATCTGGCTAAGGACCCAAGAGCCAGACTAACCCGAAACTATACAACCATAATTATCCACAAGCATAATTCCTTCTGTATGGCAATATGTGTTTACAACAACCTCCCTATCCACATTAAAACGTGTTCAAATTTTCGTTTTGAATCTACAATGACCGAATGGCTACAAAACAAATGTTACTATTCAGTAAAAGAATTTCTCAGCGACAAAAATTGATGATAGTTTGTAAAACCTAGCCTAAACCTATAATATGTATATTTGCATGCCATTGATGGTGGGACATAAGATACCTTAAATTTAAGAACACCATGTACATTCAACTATGTTCTGGCAAATAAATGCTTTGACTTTGACTTTGACTATACAGAAGATATCCCAGACGTCAGCCTGTACGAGATTAGAATGGCTCTCAAACAGCTCAAAAACAATAAGGCACCGGGTGATGATGGAATTACGGCTGAACTTCTGAAAGCAGGTGGAACACCGGTACTTAAAGCTCTTCAGAAGTTATTTAATTCCGTTACAATTGTGGGAAAAACGCCAAAGGCATAACACAGAAGTGTGGTCGTGCTTTTCTTCAAAAAGGGTGATAATACCCTACTCAAAGCTGTTTTTGAGAGTCATTACGAATCGTCTCGCACGCAGGTTTGACGACTTCCAGCCTCCCGAACAAGCGGGTTTCCGAAAAGGCTTTAGTACCATATAACACATAGATACGCTGCGGCAGATTATACAGAAGACCGAAGACTACAATCGGTCACTATTCTTGGCGTTCCTGGACTATGAGAAAGCCTTTGATTCGGTCGAAACTTGGGCTGTGTTACATTACAGTCTCTCCAGTGATGCAAAATTGACTATCGATATATCGAGGTACAGTGTTTGTATGAAAACGCCACTATGTCGGTTAGCCTTCAGGATCAAAACTCGGAACCTATCCGGCTGCAGCGAGGGGTGAGACAGAGAGACGTTATATCTCCGAAACTGTCCACTGCCACCCTGAAAGATGTCTTTAAGCTTTTGGACTGGGGTGGACTTGGCATCAATATCAACGGCGAGAACATCACCAATCTTCGATTCGCTTACGATATCGTGGTCATGGCTTAGACTATGGACGACTTAGGCACAATGCTCGATACCTACTCCTCTGAAGGTTGGAGGCTCTACACTCGAAGTTTTTACCGAATATGTGTACCTGGGACAAAAACTCCAGTTGGGTAGGTCCTACTGCGAGAAAGAGATTAATCGTCGAATCCAACTCGGCTGGGCAGCGTTCGGGAAGCTTCGCAATACCTTTACGTCCCAGATACGTCTTAGGACCAAGGTCTTCGACCAGTGTGTGTTACCAGTGATGGAATACGGAACTGAGACATGGTCGCTTACTATGCGCCTCATAAGAAAGCTCAGGGTCACCCAAAGGGCAATGGAGCGGGCTGTGCTCGGAATTTCTCTGCGTGATCGAATCATAAACGAGGAGATCCGTAGAAGAACCAAAGTAACACTTAGATCTCAGAATTGCTAAACTTAAATGGCAGTGTGCGGGGCACTTAGCTCTTAGAACAGACGGCCGTTGGGGCATTCCCTCTCGTATATCTACCAGATACGCTAAACTACCAGGTTTATGATATAGCGTCCCCACTCACCGACAGCTAGGTCATAAAGTGAGGGCCGCTATTCCTGCCAACACCATAAGGTGAAGACAAGGACCAGTTACGGTAGGCCGTTGGGGCATCCCCTCTCGTATATCTACCAGATACGCTAGACTTCCAGGTTTATGATATAGCGGGGTAGAGGGCGAAGTCGAAGCATCTTTCTATTCTGACTCATGTGCCGGACAGAATAGAAACAGGTTTGTGTTTGCCATGTTCCAGCATGCTAGCAGACTTTTTGGGGTAGATATTTGCCACCGATTTTTCGAGAAAGGCCACAGTCAGTCAGAGGGCGATACAATGCATGCTTGTGTCGAAAGGGCAAAAACAAACCACGTCATCTACACCCCGGAACAAATGTATTGCATCATTTCGAATGCTAAAGTAGAAGGCGACAAATTTTCAGTCAAAGAAATGATGCAATCGGACTTTTATGATTTTAAACAATTGGTCAACAAGCCTGATGTGAACTGGTTCCAAGACGATGATAATCAGAAAGTATTTTGGTCTAGAGTAAAAGAAGTTAACATTAAGCACACCAATCCAGACCAAATAACATACAAGTACAGTATTCTGGCTGGAAGCGAATCCAAAACATTGACCACAAACAAAGTGTCTTCTCGCCGCCGTCGCAGAGGTAATAACTCTAACACACAAGAAGTTGTCACATTGATCCCTGCATATACAGATCCAATCCCGGTTCCAAGGCCATTATACAACGATTTGATGGAACTTTGCAGCGCTGGAGCAATACCATCGGCATATCATTATTTTTACAATAATCTGAATCCCCAAAATTCAGCGGAAACTGACCAGGTAAATGATGCGGGTGACTCCGAATAAACATCGGTCTAATCTAAACTACTGCTTATTATTAAGTTAATTTACAGTTTAATTTTTAATCATATTAATAAATACCAAAAAAGTAATTAAGAACTATGCTAATACCAATTATAGAACCATGGCCCCAACCAAAGAGGTTGACTTATTTTCTAATTTTATTTCTGTTCATTAATAATTAACGTTTATTTTTAAAAAGTTTACTATAATAAACAAAATCTAAACTAAACTTATTTTTAAGTAAATTAACAATTTTATTTTTAATCATAGTGAGTATTAATAATACCAATAATTAAAAACTATGTAAATGCCAACTCTTAAGAATCATAGCTCCAAAGAGGTTGGATTTTTAAATTTTATTTGTTTGTTAATCATGATAAGTATGAGAAGTTGATGTTTTTTGTTAAGTTGATGGTAATGTCTAAACTTTGATAGAGAGATTTTATTAAGTTAATAATTTTACTGTGATTTAGAACCAACAATTTTAAAGTACTAAGTTCCTATCAGAAATACCAAAAATAGTGTAAGTTAAGGGAAGATTATATTGTTATTTAGATGAAAATAACAGAAAAGGAGATTTTTTGAGTTAGCTTTATTATGAAATATTAATATTATATCACTTTTACTTAGTTTTATCACTTAATATCAAATTTATTAGTCATTTTCGACTTCTGAATAAAAAGTGTATAAAAACCATAATAATTCATAAATATCAGCGCCGTTGATACAAATTTTAACTTTTTACCACTACAACACATTATTTTTGATTATTATGTAGCCGTTGATCAGTAAATAGTTTGATTAACTATTGATTTAATATAATTAATAAATATATTTTCATTTTTCTGCGTCTTTTTTCAATTACTATTTACCTTCCACAATTAGCGTAAACAGTTATTACGCAATATATATTTTTCAATCAATTTAACGAACAAAGTTGTTAAGTAACAATACGAATCGAGTTTCATTAAAAAAATAGACGAATAAAGGCGTAAAGTATTCTTGCACGTCAGGTATCTATGAAAAATTTGGCTTATAAAGTTATGCAAACTAATGATCCGTTTCTGTTTCATAAGCTCTTGTAGCCGAATAAAGGCGTAATTTTTTTTACAAAAAAAATATTTTTGAAATGGTAGATGAATAAAAATGTAATATGTTTTTTCTTGAATATCTCTCTTTCTGATTAGAATCGGCATTTATCAAGTACACAGAAAGAAACATTATTTTTTTACCCATCTTTCAATGTACATAACTAATGCTAGAAGTAATTAGAAAAGTAGGTAGATCAATTTTACGGTTTTTTGGCTCTCCTGTAAAATTGACTTTTTTCGATTACGCCTTTATTCGGTGGGGGCATCGATATATATATATATATAATATATAGTGTGTTCCCGGATAACTTCGTCGTTTATGAACCGATTTTGATGATAATTTTTTTGTTGGAAAGGAGATATCCCAAGGGTGGTACCATGATAAGAAAACCAGGATGGCATACCAGAGAAACCGAAGGGAACCTTCGAAAATCGTAGTGGCGACTAGTGCGTTTGTAGTCGGTTTTTTTTTTGTTTAAAATTATTAGTTGTAACTAATAATTTTCGTCTGTGGCGTAAGGGTCAGTTCATTCGCTTCAAACCAGGAGGTCTCGAGTTCGATTCCCGTGGGATTTAAGTAAGTAAGAATCGTTTTGGTTAGTGGTAGAGCATTTTTTAACCCGACTGGCTAGCTACAACTATATTATTAAAGTCTTGCCGCCAAACAAAAATTTCAACAGCATTTATTTATTCCTGCATAAAGATAAGATAGCCAGTTCCCCATTGCGTTAGGTGGGGGAGGTTTGCAAGACGCCCCTTTCATCTTTAAGCATCATCGTCACTTACCATCAGGTGAGAATTGTGATAATGCCAAAGCGCTAATCAAATGTGGATTAAAAGAAATATTAAACTGTGTATCTATTCATGATGATATCTAGTGTTCTTTGATTATAGTATACGTGATAACAATCTAGACACACGGCAGTGTGTCAGCCAAGTTCGAAATAAAAAGAGCGAAACCGGTAAAAGTAAGCTTTGCTTGCTTGGTGGCGTGACTACTTAAACTTGCCAAGTTACACAATTAGTAGCACAGAACATAACAAATACTCTTTAAATCAACTGAAAACCGTTGTACATTCTCTGTTATTTAAAGAAGAATAAGAAAACTATTTCAATTTGAAGTCCTGTAGCTATGATTTAATAAACCACTACAGAACTTGGTATCTACACATTTAGATGTAAATTTATATGGGACCAATTTTAGAGTATCCCTTTCAAAAATAAAAAGATTTGTAAAATCGGACTACTCTGTAAAAAGTTATGCATGATCATACATAAAAAAAACATACTCTTCGACTTGAGAAACTCCTCCGTTTTTGCGTCGGTTAAAAATCTGAAAATTATAAATTCGTTATTAAATCATAAAAAATATATAGTCTTTAAATAAAGTAGGTACGTAATCAATTATGCAAGGAACGGCGTTCCAAATTTTGAAATTGAGTTAACCCTGTCATGTCAGTTTACCCTGTGGGGGGTATCGTATGAAACGGTTTCATTGGCACACATTTTTAATTAAACAGATTTTCAATTATTTTATTACAAGCTTTTATTTAACTTGCAATGTACGTTTGTATGGAGGGAATTAGAAGGGGTCACTTCACTTACATAAAATATTTATTATTATACATATCTAACATTAATCCGACAGTTTGCTGAGAAATGAAAATGTTATCTGAAATCATACTCGCAAAAATTGACAACGCTAAACCGACTTCTATCACGAAATATCGGCGATGAACCGACGACATGTTTTCCAATAATTAGTACACACTTATTAACAGTCGATATCCTAAAAATTACTTAACCGATTTTGATAAAACTTGCACTGTTCCCTAAGTTAAAGTACAACTAAGCCAAAAAAAAAATACCTTTCTAACATTAATCCGACAGTTTGCTGAGAAATGACGAATTTATGTTATCTGAAATCATACTTGCATAAATTGACAACGCTAAAACGACTTATATCTCGACTCCATTTCTAGTCTAGTTCTTGAAAACCACTAAACGCACTGTTCCTTAAATTAAGGTATATTTAAGCCAATAAAAAAATGCTCACAATCCAATTAAAAGTTTCGGAAAATTGCCTGGACAAACATACATACATACAATCATATAAACATACATACACCTATAAAATTTTGTGTATTTGTATGAAGTGTATTTCACTTATTTCTATTATTTTGATTTCCTTGCTTTGTTTGAATAAAGTACTATACAGGCCTCGGCCAGAACGGTAACTGCTGAATTTAATATTTCGATAGTATTAGTTCGAAAGCCCTAATAGATTATAACATGATTATAAAAAATAATTAATTAACCGACTTTCTAAGGATTAGTCAATTCAGTTTTTTTAATGAAATAAAAATTGACAATTTAGGTTTATTCCAGTATATTGTTTAGATATAAGTTAAATCGTACCTCTGTAACGGTCATCTTTTTCCTAGCATATTTACCTTTTTTTTAAATAATTACCAACTAAAAGTATTCTCAATTACCCCACAAATATTTTCTTTCCGAAATCTATATGTTGGCTGCGATATAAAATTCTACGTATAATGTGGCGAAAGCATAATTGCTTTTTAATTTCATTTAACTTACTTTTAATCTTTTTCGCTACATTTATGTGATTTAAGGTGTTTATTTTAAGTATTTTAGACATTTTATTTAAGGTGTAATTTGTAAACATTTTAAATTAATTATTTATAGGTGTTACATTTAAATAAAAAGATTAATAATATTTTGCGGTTCCAATAATATAATTTTAACAGCCTCCGTGGCATAATGGTTAAGTCCATTAGCTTCACATCAGGAGGTCGCGGGTTCGATTCTCTGCGGGGTCTAACTATGTAAGACTTTTTTTGGTTGGTGGAAAGGCATTTTCAACGCCCGCCTGGCTACCAACATCTTATCTAATTCTTGCCGCAAAACATCAATATATATATTCTTTATTGCACGCAAGTATTTAGATGAAACACACTTAGAAAGGACATATACAAAGGTGGACTTATCTCTATAAGGGATCTCTTCCAGCCAACCTTACAATGTTAACGTTCCGGGTTGAAGATAAGATAGCCAGTTCCGAATTGCGTTGGGCAATCTTGGTAAGCCTGGATTCATCTTCGGCAGCATGGTCACTTACCATCAGGTTAGATGATGCAAAGGGCTTATCAATTGTGAATAAAAAATTAAAAAAATACCAGGAAATCAATGAATCTGCCAGGAATGGCAATAACAATAAATAAATAAATTTTATTTCACAAAAAGTTTAAAAGTTAGAAAAACAAGGTCTTAATTCTAGTTGTACATCTTAGATCTACTTATTATTAGAACTGTGGCTACTAAACTAGGCTAGAAAAAGCCTGTACCTTAGCAGTCAGCGAGCACAGATAGGAACAAAATATGCGATGTCAACCGACCATTTTAAGTGAGGATTAAACAAAATAAAGGTAAGTACAAAATGCATGTGCACTATGTGTGTGTATGTGTACTTGTGTGTGCGTGTGGGAATTTCAAATACATTAGTGTAAAATTGATAACCTATTTTTTGAGAATTAGTTTAATAAAATCTGTTACCCTGTGTTTTCTATAGCAAGTTTTCTATATGTGGAACTCCTTGCCTGCGTCAGTGTTTCCCGATTCCTATAATTTGGGGATCTTCAAGGCAAGAGTGAATAGGCATTATTTGATTTTGCGTGTACCATCCTCGACTGACCATCAGGTGAGATGCAGTCAAACGCACTCAAATTTTTAATAAAAAAAAATAAAAAAATAAGCGTTTAAAAACGGATACATTTTCGCATCACATAACAACCACTTTCAAATTGTCATGGATCACTCAGAAAGTTCAGACATAAGCGACAAGCGACAGTACGAACAATGGGACCGCGACACAACACTGGACGCACTGTCAGTCATGTCACGGGAATCTCGGAAGCCCATGGGTCTCCAGTCTGTATATTTATTTCTTAGTACGGAAACCTTCCAGAATGACACCGAGCTTCGTCAATTTGACTGTCAGGGCCCAGGACTGCGTAGGAGCATCGCAAACGACAACAATCGCACAATTCTCGACAGTTGATGACAGTTGTGTGCAGTAGATGTAGACGCCTGACGGATTTGCGTGCTGGCGTTTGTGGTATTACAGTTCAGTCACAAAGAATACCCAGTGTATACTATTAATACGGGAGGAATGTGGTTTCGTTTAGGTTAAACATTAGTAAATGGAGCTTGCTATGCTCGGAGTTTCTCTGCGTGATCGAATCAGAAACGAGGAGATCCGTAAGAGAACCAAAGTAACCGACATAGCTCTCAGAATTGCTAAACTTAAGTGGCAGTGGGCGGGGCACATTGCTCGTAGAACAGATGGCCGTTGGGGCAGTAAAGTTCTCAAGTGGCGACCATGCACCGGAAAACGTAGTGTAGGCAGGCCTCCCACTCGGTGGACCGACGACCTGGTGAGGATCGCGGGAAGTCGATGGATGCGGGCAGCGCAGGACCGGTCGTCGTGGAGATCCTTGGGGGAGGCCTTTGTCCAGCAGTGGACGTTCTTCGGCTGATATGATGATGATGATGAAATCATTTACCAAAGATTACATTAAGCCTAAGTAAGGATACAGATAATTCATTGCCTTGCCTACGGTAAATTGCTCAGCAATAAAGTTACACTCTACACGGCCGTTCGCCTGCGCAAGCGCTTCTACAGCGGAAAACTGTTCGTCGATCGGAATTAACACAGTTACATAATGTTGTTTTAATGCACATCTTTTTAGTGAGTCGTAGATTTTTTGTTACATTGCGAGTAGCTATTATAACTGTTACAATATCTTGATTAGATAATTTTAGGATAAGATCACTGAGCTTTATGGTTCCTAAGAGGTTCCTATTCAAATTGAGAGAAAGATTCTCGCTTAGTTGATTGAAATGTAGTTACTGAAGAAATAAATACAGCAAAAGAAAGATATAACGTAAGTACAAAATTAGTTATATTGCTCATATATGTTGATATAAAATAAGAAAAACTTTATGGTAATTAATGTTGCAAGTCACGTTATAAGAATCATTTAAGAAGTAACTTACGAATATGTTTTTATTAAAAGTGGAGTTTAAACAGCAAAAAGTTTCCATTACGTTTAACCGCCTCCGTGGCGTAATGATTAGTCCATTCGCTTTACACCAGGAGGTCGCGGGTTCGATTCCCGGTGGGGTCAATTTGTAAGACTCGGTTTGGTTAGTGGTAGGGCATTTTCAAGCCTGCCTGGTTAGCTTCCACCATCTTATCTAAGTCTTGCCGGCAAACATCAGTGTTAAAAACATTGATGTGTTCCGGCTTGAAGATAAGATAGCCAGTTCTCCATTGCGTTGGAGAATCCTGGTATGCCCGCTTCCATCTACGGCATCATCGTCACTTACCATCAGGTGATATGATGCTAATCGCGACGAGCGCGGACGCACGTAGGTCGAAGGCCTTAATGGGCCCATTGCATAATGTAAAATGCGGCTACTAAAAATGTCTCATAGAGTTGCTTCATCCTCTCGAAGTTTTTAAAAAGTGTGTTGCAAAAGGTGTAGATCAGAGTAAGGGCTTGCCAATTGTGAAAAAAAAACCAGTGTACTTTACTTTACTCCCCTAGTCAAGCATGCCGTTTGCCTCGCCCGATCACACTTTTCGCAAGGCTAGAATCATCATCGTTCGCGTAACGCACGCACCAGCTTAATCCTCAAGTCAAGCGTGCGTTAAGAAGTCTTAATTCAAAAAAGATATTGAGAGAAATGAATGTTATGTCTAATGTAGGTAGCGATTGCTGTGTAACAAACTAAGATACAACTAGACACTCATACCTTTGCGTATAATATTTTTAATCAGAAACAGCATTCAAAAGTTATCAACTTATCATTATTAGCTTGGTCTTTAGTTTTACGAGTACTTCTGTTCTCTATCATCGAGTAGGCGAGTATGCAAACTATTTCTGGTGTACAACGTACTGGCCGTAAATCAGATTTAAAACGTCACGTTACTAAAAATGACTACAAACTGATAACCGATTGTCACCTGAGTCAATACTATAAGATGCTTATCTGACGTTTGTTGTATCAAGTGTCATACTGACGTCATACAGCATACTCCACTCGTCGTTTATCGTATGTTGTCGGAGTCGTTCGTGAAGTGTGAAGTTTCTTTTTCACTCTTTAGACTAACGTTTCGTTCACAAGGGAGTACTAACGTTAATTGATTTATTTGTTCCAGAAATTAAGTAAGTTAATGAGGCAGTTTTGGACCCATGTTGATATAACATTATGTACTCGTAATACCAACAGGAATCCATGGTTAAAATCTGTCGGTATACTCCTTCCCACTCGTATAACTTTTTTCGTAATGTAGGCACTTGACAAAACCGTAAGCCTTCTTTCTATCTGTGTACCTAGGTATTCATTTGTTTTTTTGAACCTACCTGCCTATTTAGCCACTTTAAAATGTAGGTAGATAGGGACTACTCTAGATTGTCCATGTAGGTGACTATACAGGTGTAAAAAACCGGCCAAGTACGAGCAAGAACCGCACACAAAGGGTTCCGTACCATCATACTAGATAGCGCTAGCCCCCCTTATTTTTTTACTTTTTCTAATTTTTTGTATTTTTAGTTACAGAAATACATCACTCGTCTATTTCAATTTCAAATGTTTACCTATTACGGTATATGAAATACAGCCTGGTGACAGACGGACGGACAGCGCAGTCTTACTAATAGGATCCCGTTTTACCCTCTGGGTTCGGAACCCTAAAAATGGTGTAGATTTTTTTTTAACTGGGGCTTTTTGTTGAACTCTTCATACAAATAAAACTGCTGATTGATCAATTATTAAAATTATTGAATGAAACGTCAATTTTTCTTTATGATTGACCGTGGATTCTTTGGAAAAAGTTGTTAAGTGATAGAAGCCCCAATTATTGGGTTCTATACTTTTTTTACGCTCTGTATATTCTGGATAGTTATTTTAACGTAGGTAGGTAATCCATGAAACTTTCCCTAACAAACCTTAACCATATCTCGGACATTGCATACAACGGTCTTGAAATGACATTTCTAAAAACAAATGACGGAGCAAACAAAATTATGGCGAATCCTATATGTTCGAGAGCCCGACTATAACCAATCTGTATCAACCTAGGTGACGAGGGGGTGAGATCGGAATCTAGAGAGCGGCAGGGAGTGTCCATACTGTATGTTAGTACTAATATATATACTTTGCCTACACTGCAAAATCGTATCTAAGAAATAATAGGCAACCATCACCATGGCATAATGGTCACAGCTTCTCATCAGGAGGTCGCGAGTTCGATTCCCGGCGGATTTTAACTTTGTAAGACTTTGTAAGGTTGGGTTGGTGGAAATAGTCCACTGCTGAGTGGCATAATGGTCACAGCTTCTCATCAGGAGGTCGCGAGTTCGATTCCCGGCGGATTTTAACTTTGTAAGACTTTGTAAGGTTGGGTTGGTGGAAATAGTCCACTGCTGAGCATAGGCCTTCCCAAGGTTTCCAAAACGGTCAGTCCTTCACCAGGTCGTCTCATCGGTCCACCAATTGAGAGGCCTGTCTACGCTGTCTTCGAGTGCGCGGTCGCCATACGAGAATTTCATTAGCCCCAATGACCGTCAGTTCCTTCAAGCTATGTAATGCATGTTAAATGCTAGCCCGCAATATTTAATCTATGCTACGATCAACTTAGGTACTTACCTCTCGTGTTTAAAAATTGTCTTAATAGCCAGATGGATTATAAACAACTTATAGCAAGAGGAACACAGGGAAACAAGACTCTCCGCATCTCTCCACCCGTGGCATGCGCGGGAGTTTTTGCTGCCATTATCGCCGCTGCAAATGGAATCGTATGATTGACGATCTGTGCAAGACCTTCCGCGTGCTGGAGTGACAATACAAGTCGTGCAGATATGCAATCAGGGTAAGCAGCTTCGATAGCGAGTAGAAATGTCGTAGATTTTGTGTATACCTAACGTGATCTACTTTGGGCGGGACAGTCCCACTTTGAGGCTGTCTGTCCCGCTGTCCCCAGCGATATGAGGGAAAAAACGTCCCGCTTTCGCAAACAGACCAAAGGATAAATTAATTTAAGTATATACCTATTATTTTATGTATTAAAAAAACCTACTTATTATTCAGTGTTCATCATATCAGCTCATATTATACGTCCCCACCAAGGGGCACAAGCCTACCCTTAATTAGGGCGATCGGGTCTTAGTCGACCACGCGGGCCCTGTGCGGGTTGTTAGATAGATAGACAACACGTTTATTTGTCACTGCAATCACACACATATTATTACACTCATACATAATATAAAACAAAACATATAAAATTAAAAAGAGCAAAAAAATAACAAAATAACAGTTAAAAAATTCAAACCCGACTACGGAGAAGTAATAAAAAAAGAGTTTCCCGCCTGAAATCATAGCCTTTATTTTCCTTTCATCCGGGCTGATACCCGTAGTCGCAAGTCATAACGTTAGGTAGGTACTTATGAAAAAAATATATGAAAAATAGATGAAGGGAAAAATGAAGGCTATGATTTTTTTTTTCTTCGCCCTTTTAGGGCAGGCTAATGCTCTTTGGCCATACCGCCTAGTCTTCAGTATATGTTTTTCAGTAGTATTAATTTGTAGAATTCACGTCTTCAGTAATTTTCAGTAGTTTCTTCACGTTCACATCATATCATTGTCTATAAACTAACCAAACCTACATACTCTAGCAAAATGATAGCACTTTTGCTAAAGCTTGCTCGGACTTCTTGTGGGAACTTGAAACACAGTATACACACTTTTATTTCATTATCCTTCACAAGAAACACTTATATGATCCTTCGCTGATAAATACACTATCAATATTATACATCAAAAACCACTAAATGTAATTTTTCGGATAATAAAAGAAAAATGACAAACTGAACGCTACAAATTCCCGCCAAAAAGTCATGAAGGCTATGATTTCAGACGGGAAACTCTTGTTTTTTTTTTTTTTTTTTCGTAGTAGGGTTTTAATTTTTTTTAACTTTTGTTTTATTACCATATTTTTTGTGCTCAGAGTACAACGCTACCTCATCTTGTAACCACATCACAGAGAACGCCGCTGCAAGCGCTTGCGCATGTACCTACCGAAATCAAAGAATACGGAGTAGGTGAACTGAGTCTCCATACCTAATACCTGTTACACAATCCATACTCACGCGTGTCATGGTCTTCTAGCCGATGCCATGTCATGATAATGTCCAAGAACCTAACAAAACAGTAGATACTGCACTGCCTCTAGATAGACCTGGAACTAACTTTTACACCTTGTTCTCTAAATAAGTATACCAGATAAGTGCGAGTTGAACACGTGTTTCTATAACTTCACAATTATCTATTGTAACTTAAAATTATATTTAAAAAATATTTAAGATTCTCACAACCAGCCATTTTATTTGATATGTCACACGTGACACGATATAATTTGCAAAACTTTCAATTTTAAATTTCATATTGGCCCCCATGTTAAAATTTAATTTTCGACTATTTACTTTACACGTCCGTGTCTTAGGGCCACCGACTTACATAATATGTGTCCCAATTCAGTAGGTCTAGTAGTTCCTGAGAAAATTGGCTGTGACAGACAGACACGCGAGTGATACTATAATGGTTCCGTTTTTTTTCCTTTTGAGGTACGGAACCCTTAAAGACAAAATATGGAAACGGCTAACTATTAACACTTATATTATACATTGTTATATACACTTTAAACTTTCACGATTATTCATAATGACAAATTGAAAGCGGGACTTGACGTGATTTTATATAACACTAGCTGTTTCCCGCGGCTTCACCCGCGTGGACAACGTTTCTATGACTTTCCGAGGGTGCGCAGTGCGCGAGCCGCAACCGGCTCGTGAGCGTGAAAAATAGTTGCCTATGTGTTAATCCAGGTCCTAATCTGTCTACCTACCAAATGTCAGCCAGATCCGTTCAGTAGTTTTTGCGTGAAGAAGTAACAAACATACACACTCACAAACTTTCGACTTTATAATATTAGTGTGATGTGATGAGCAGGTATTGATGTTGTTGTTTGCGGCGAATGACACCGCGGCTTCAGTCTACTCGCGACCACGACATATCGAAGCACAGTCGAAAGGTTGAGGTAAAAACAAAATCAATACCTGCTTATACGTTATATAAAATCACGCCAAGTCCCGCTTTCAATTTGTACATTCTTACTTATTACAAACTGTTGGTTACTTTTTAAATCAGCCTGACATTGAACAAATCTTCAGTTACAACTTGCAATTTTTAGCATATTATTTTAAAACTCGAAGCAAACTTTGATCAGATATCATGTGTGCAATGTACATAAAGTAAAATATGTTACAATCTTGTTTACCAAAATGCAAAGGAAAGTCTCCGGCTGCAAATACCGCGGTAGCGGCTGCGGGCCCGTTAGGCAGCCAGACCCTAGGCAGCGTCATGCTCTGGATGCCAAGATTAATATGGAACAATTGATTGTTCTGCCGTCTGCGGCGATCAGAGTGATGCCTAATCACCTTTGAATAGAGAATGTTTGTGTAACTGTAAAAAGAGCATTGTTTATTTTGGGACACTTAATTTTTATAGCTTGTTAGTTTTTCAACCTACTCCTAAAAAGGAGGAGGTTCTATGTTCGACTGTATATTTTTTTAAGATTCTTTTTTTATTTGAAATCTAGAGCTTTCCGTGTGGTCCCATATAAGTTTTATCAAAATCGGTGTAGGACTTTAATAAAAAATTAACAAAAACCAAAAATAACAATGCAAAAATGTACTAAGTTGTTGCGATGGAAGTCGGTTTTTTAACGTGTTTAGCGTTTTCAATTATTAGGTAAACCTTCTTTTGAACATAAAAGATTCCGAAGAATTGAGAACCTCCTCCTTTTTTGAAGTCAGTTAAAAATTAGGTATCATATACGTTCAGTTAACAACCCTTAAACGTCCCCCTTGCTGACTTCCAGGGCTGACAAGGGATTACCTTAACGTGCACTGCGAAGCACGAAAACGTTCGAGAAAATGCCCAATGAGCAAACCCATCGAGGTTATGACCGTGCTTCTGGTCAGTTAAACTTCGTCATCGACCTAACTACGCAAGTCGCACTTAGCCACTTGCCTCCTTCACCAAACCGGACTTAGCCCCCGTGTGTGATATGGTTTAACCTTTCCGAGTTTGGGAAAAGACCCGTGCGTCCGTAGCCGCAGTTAAAGGGGCCTACAGCAATTTTGTTACACCTGTATACAGGGTGGAAACGATACGTGTTTACAGGCGATTGTTTCGTATCTATGCAAGATAATTAAAGAGTGAAATCTGATTTCTTTACTAGCTTACATTGTTCATAATTAATAGTTCTAAAATTAAAATCATATAATTAAAAAAAAGGTACCGACATTTTTTTTCATTTTTGCCCCTTAACGATTTATTTTCTATAATGAAAATAATATTGAAGTATTTTAGATATTGAGGTACTTTAAATAACAATTATTTATTAAGTTTTGAATTGCTCAAAGTGTCTCTTTGTTCCAATTCAAATCTGTAATAAAACCTTTTTTTAGGTTAAGTTTTTAACAATTATGCCACTGTGTAGCAATAAAATAAGATAGCCAGTTCTCCATTGCGTTGGGGAATCTTGGCAAGTCCGCTTCCATCTTCGGCATCATCGTCACTTACCATCAGGTGAGATGATGCCAAAGGGCTTACCAATTGTTAATCGTCTCGAGTTTGTCATTTCGTTAAGAACAACCGACTTTAATCACAAAATTGCTGTGTTAAGGGTCCCCAGGACGCTCGAGTTTCCATACAAACGTAGTTCCGCTTTAATATAAAAACTACATTCCGGATTGAATCCAAACTTTGAAAATATAATGAGTCGACACATGTCGATGTTTGTAATTAGTTTTCGATGTACTAATATAAAACGATGTACTAATAAAAATAATAAGAGTAGTTTTAAACTTTTGGTACAAAACTAATTTAAGCCTTTGTTAAGTTACGTTTCGATTTACTACAATGAAACCTAATTGCAAACATTGATTTGTGTCTACTCAATAGATTTTCAACGTTTGGTTTCAATCCGGCATGTAGTTTATATTGTATGGAGACTCGAGCCTCCTATGGGGACCCTTAATCCGACAAATAGTTTTTCCAGTAGTTGGTACACACTTAACAGTCCATATCTTGGACACCACTGAACCGATTTTGATGAAACTTGCACTGTTTCCTAAGTTAAAAGATACCTAATCCAATAAAGAAAGAATTACTGCATTTTGATTTCTATTGATTGAGAAATATGTGGAAAAACCTGTATACATACAAAAATAAACTTATAAAATTTGGCACACCTATTTAGAAGTCCACATGATATACTGACATATATACGAAAATCATATGTGTCGAATTAAATAGGTACTCTTTTTTTTGAAGTCGGTAAAAAATATAGCTACATTGATAAAGGTAGCATTCTAATCTTGGCGACTCTTGGTAAGAATTAATATGAACCACTGACAAATATCTTCATACAAAAAATGAAAGTTAAAAAAATTAAAACCCGACTTCGGAAAAGTAATAAAACAAGAGTTGCCTGAAAACATAGCCTTAATTTTTCCCTTCATCCGGGGTTATAGTCGTCATTACCTCCTGTTACCATTACTTATCGTTTCCACCCTGTATATACGTCGTTCACACCAAACAAAAGTGAACGGTCAACTAGATCAGAAGAATTAGGTTGTACTGAGATTTACCCACATTTTCGTGGACAAACTGTTAAATTATATTTGTTTTATATTCACAATCGCAAACCGCAAACAGTTTTCATAGCGGATCATTCAGTTCACACGGCCACCGTCCACGGATGACCAGCGCTCGTTGTTCCGAACTAATCGTAATTTCACAATTTCAGATCATCATCAGGAAATGGGGCAGCCGTAGGCCGGAACAAGCAGGCGACTGGTACGATGGAAATTTGTGTAATGACGATCTAGCTAGCGGAGCGGAATAGTACTTAAGCTCTTTTTGAGGTGAACCGTTGAGGTCATGGCGCAATTTAATAATTTTTGAAGGTGTGTCGTGAACTATGAGTCCATATTTAGTTTTTTTACAAGTTTTTTTTAAGTAAAAACCTTTTTAGGCGCGTTGGGCATTTTTTGAGATGGGAAAAAAAACATTGAACTCGCGACACTGTAATGTAACCGACATCGTACTAGAAACACTTGCAGGGTCAAAACTTTGTCAACCCAGTCGTTAGCCAGGAACACTCGGAGGATCAAAACTTATAAAACTGTAAAAAGTTTTCACTTCTGTCGGCACTCCCGGAGTGGTTAGGTTATTTATCCACAATTGGTAAGCCCTTGATATCATCTTAGCTGATGGTAAGTGATGATGATGCCGAAAATGGAACCGGGCTTACCAAGATTTCCCAACCGGAACACATGAATGCTGTTAACATTAATGTTTGGCGGCAAGACTTAGATAACATGGAGGTAGCTAACCAAGTGGGCTTAGAAAATGCCCTTCCATCAACCAAACCGAGTCTTCCGAAGTTAGACTCCACCGGGAATCAAACTCGCTACCTCGTGATGTGAAGACTTAACTATTACGCCACGGAGGTGGTTACAACCTTACATTATTTTCTAACAATTTCAGTCAATATATATGAAATGTTAATTCCTTGTTTTGTTTACTAGGCTGCACAGTCACAAAATAATATATTTTCTGGTAACTGTAGAAAAATCCTAAATTAGGAATTTACACCAGATAAATAGCATTTAAATTGGTAGAAAGTAATAATGTGGTCGCGCGCGAAACAGGTTAAATATGTTAAAAAAACTAAACATGGAGACATATTAACGAAAACTCTACGAAAATTTAAAATTCGCGCTATGACCTCCACCGAATCCTTATTGGTCTGTGTACGGCTTTACCCCTGCGTTTGCGTCGCGGCAAGCGCGCGCGCCGGCGGCAGCGTCTTATCATTTGGACAAGATCTCGAAACTCAAGTATATCGAGCAATCGAGCATTAAATTTATGAAATTACATATTTTGTTTTAGTTAAAGCGCATATATACAAATACAAATGCATTTATTATTTTCTTTTGATTTTTTTAAATCTGTACAACAATTATAATAATTGATAAAATAAATCTTTAAATGTCAATTTCAATTTCCACAGCAGCATATTGCATGGAATTGCACTCAAAAGGTTGTAACAGTTGTTGATAAACCAATAAAAAAAAATATAAAAAAAATATCAGAATACGTTTTTCGTTACTCTAAGTCGCGCACTGATCCCGCGTGGTCGACTAAGGCCCGATCGCCCTAATTCAGGGTAGGCTCGAGCCCCTCGGTGGGGACGGATATGAGCTGATATGATGAAGTCTTTACTGTGTGTTAGTTATCTTAAGTATGTGTTTGATGCCGTAAGCCTGTTTGTTACAGAACGCCGCTCTCAAGAACTTAGTGTTTGGAAGTTTACGAGAACCCTTTTAATGTCCCAAAAGTGCTCTCAGGTCCGTTTAATTTATCTAATCTACGAGTAAAGTTCAAATTCAAAATACTGGGGTGACTGGGTGAACAACGGACGCATTTCAGGAAGTGAAGGGAAGACGAAACTGAACCATTTTCCCTTAATTTTCCTTAATAAGTCAATAATTTTATAGGCACGTATTACGTGTTTCATATATTTTCTAAAGCCATTAAAGAATTTGCGTCTTGTAGTCATCATCTCATGATGATGAGCTGATGAAGAAAGGTACAATTCATTAACTGTTATGAGTTACAGGATAATTCTTTAAATATAGATAGATACGTAGGTACGCATAGATCGATAGTTGTGTTCTTACAGGTTATTCAGATGAGCTGATGACGGAAGATTTAACTCCTTAACTTTCATACTTCTGAGATGGAAGCCACAGGACTCTGTATTTTTTAATGAAACACATACATTATGTTTTGATGATTCCTATTGGCGAGTAGGTGATTGGGTTTAACGTTGTTAGATAGATAGCATTATCACTAAAAATAAAGAAAATAAAAAAAAGTTTAAAAAAACTGAAAAACGACTTCAAAATGAAATTTACTCTAAAGTATGAAATAATATTATTATACCTAAATACACGACATTAACAAACCATAACGAAATCAAAGGTGGGTACGAACTAAATTAGGGGCTTAATTTTTTTTTAGGTCGGTGACAGCAAACCATTGAATCTAAAACATTTGATACGTAAGTAGGTATAGTTGTGTGCTGACACCGACCTCAATAAAATTTAAGCCCCTAATTTAATTCGTACCCACTATTGATTTCGTTATGGTTGGTTAGTGTCGTGTATTTATAATGTAATATAATATAATGACGTGTATCTATAATACTATTTCATACTTTTGAGTAAATTTCATTTTGAAAACGTTTTTCAGTTTTTTTTTATTTTTTTTTTCTTAAATAACTTCAAAACTTTTTATTTTAAAGTTATAAAAAATAAATATTTGAGATTCTTATAACAAGCCCTTTTATTTTTATATAGCCCTTATAGTTTGTAAAATATTTTTTATTTTATTTTTAGGGTTTCGTACCTAAGTTATTTAATTCCGTTATAATCGAGGGACAAACGCCTAAGGCATGGCACAGAAGTGTGGTCGTGATTTTCTTCAAAAAGGATGACAGCACCCTGCTGAAGAACTACAGACCCATCTCACTTCTGAGCCATGTCTACAACCAGTTTTCGAGAGTCATTACGAATCGTCTCGCGTGCAGGTTTGACGACTTCCAACCTCCCGAACAAGCCAGTTTCCGAAAAGGCTTTAATACCATAGACCACATACATACGCTGCGGCAGATTATACAGAAGACTGAAGAGTACAATCAGCCACTATGCTTGGTGTTTGTGGACTATGAGAAGGCCTTTGATTCAGTCGAAACCTGGGCTGTGCTACAGTCTCTCCAGCGGTGCCAAATTGACCATCGATACATCGAGGTGTTGAAGTGTCTGTATGAAAACGCCACAATGTCGGTTCGCCTCCAGGACCAGAACTCGAAACCTATCCAGTTGCAGCGAGGGGTGAGACAGGGAGACGTTATATCTCCGGAACTGTGCACCGCCGCCCTGGAAGATGTTTTTAAGCTTCTGGACTGGGGTGGACTCGGCATCAATATCAACGGCGAGTACATATCCCACCTCCGATTCGCTGTCGATATCGTGGTCATGGCTGAGACTATGGAAGACCTAAGCACAATGCTCGATGGCCTCAGTAAAGTCTCTCAACAAGTGGGTCTTAAAATGAACATGGACAAGACGAAAATAATGTTAAGTGTTCGTGTCGCACCCACTCCTCTAAAGGTTGGAGACTCTACACTGGAAGTTGTTGACGAATATGTATACCTGGGACAAACAGTCCAGCTAGGCAGGTCCAACTTCAAGAACGAGATCAATCGACGAATCCAACTCGGCTGGGCAGCGTTCGGGAAGCTTCGCAATATCTTCACGTCCCAAATACCGCAGTGTCTCAAGACAAAAAGTCTGTGACCAGTGTGTGTTGCCAGTGATGACTTACGGAACTGAGACATGGTCGCTTACTATGGGCCTCATAAGAAGGCTCAAGGTCACCCAAAGGGCAATGGAGCGTGCTATGCTCGGAACTTCTCTGCGTGAAAGAATCAGAAACGAGGAGATCCGCAGGAGAACTAAAGTAACCGATATAGCTCACAGAATCGCTAAACTGAAGTGGCAGTGGGCAGGGCACATAGCTCGTAGAACAGATGGCCGATGGGGCAGTAAAGTTCACGAGTGGCGACCGCGCACCGGAAAACGTAGCTTAGGCAGGGCTCTCACGCGGTGGACCGACGACCTGGTGAAGATTGCGGGAAGCCGATGGATGCGGGCAGCGCAGGACCGGTCGTCGTGGAAATCCTTGGGGGAGGCCTTTGTCCAGCAGTGGACGATTTCCGGCTGATATGATGATGACCCTAAGGGTAAAAACGGGACCCTATTACCAAAGTATATATAATAGTACTAACATTCAGTATGGACACTCCCTGTCGCTCTCTTGATTGCTCACTCCCTCGTCACTCAGATTGATTCAGATTGGTTACAGTTTGGTTCTTGAACGATTTCGCCGTGATTTTGTTTGTTCCGTCATTCGATTTTTGAAATGTCATTTCTGCCCCGTTGTATGAAGTATCCAGGGTGTGCTATTAGTAAGGCTTCGCTGTCCGTCCGTCTGTCTCTGTCACCAGGCTTTATTCCATGAACCGTGATAGCTAGACAGTTGATTTTTTTACACATGATGTATTTCTGTTGCCGCTATAACAACAAATACTAAAAAACGTAATAAAATAAATATTTTTGAGCCCCCATACAACAAACTTGATTTTTTTGTTTTTATTCGATATTGATAACGGCAACAGTTAGACGCTTGAAATATTCACAGAATATCTAGTTATATGTATATTGACTTTAAAAATAAATAATTAAATTAAATTAAAACAAATATTTAAGGGGGGCTCCTATACAACAAACGTGATATTTTACTCGTTTTTGCTCGATATTGCTAACGGCAACAGGTAGACACTTGAAATATTCACAGAATATTGAGTTGTATTATGACCTAAAAAATAAATAATTAAATTTAAATAAAATTAATATTTTAGGAGGGCTTCCATACAACAAACATGATTTTTGTAGATAATGGTACGGAACTCTTCGTGCGCGAGTCCGACTTGCACTTGACCGTTTTTTTTTTCTAATTTACCCCCCAAAAGTGGCCCCTCCATGTTTAAAGTTAATTTATTTACCATGTCCGTATTCGTCACTGACTTAAATATTTGTACCAAATTTCAACTCAATGGGACCATCAGTTTTTTTAAAATATAGAACATTTGTTTTTTGAAAAGGCTATTATGGAACTTTTCTGTTTTTTCAACGTATGTACCTATTGTTGAGCGATTCCGATCACTATGGTGTCCCACAACGAACGCGAATACCAGCCCTTTTTTCCCTCGGAATGCAGAGGAGGGAAAGGGGAAAAAGCGTTTAGCCAGCTTTACTGGTTATGTGTGACTCACAGCCCTGCGCCTCTATGGATAAATGCACATATATAAGGTATATATAAAAATAAACTAGCTGTCCCGGCGAACTTCGTACCGCCTTACATTACATTACACTGCCCTGCCTTACCCTACACTACACTACACTACACTACCCTACCCTACACTACCCTACCCTACCCTACATACACTACACTACACTACCCTACCCTACACTACTCTACACTACCCTACACTACACTACCCTACCCTACCCTACACTACCCTACCCTACACTACCCTACCGTACCCTATCCTATCTCTCAAGTTGGATCGAACTGCACATGGTGTGCGAATTTTATTATAATCGGTTAAGTGGTTTAGGAGTCCATTGAGGACAAACATTGTGATACGAGATTTATATATATTAAGATATGCACAGGCCCAAGACCGCACTACCCACTAACAACCCCCTGTAGCCTTGCCAGCTAAGCTACCTTAAAAGCTATTCGGAGCGCCCCCCCACCCCCTCCTAAGTTCACCGCTTCGTAAAGGAGAGTTCTCACATCGCAAATAGCGGTGTTAATGACTGCGGCTGGTGATGTACAGTTTTGTATTGTGTTATCTAGTAGCAAGCAGCAGGCAGTATCGATGCAAGTGGTTCCTCCCCTCTAATTGCGTGGAATGTGGAGCATGCCACGATGACGACGTATCTAATGCTATAATGATAGGTGCACTGCACGTGCGCGGGCCTGAGCCTTGTCACGACTATAGTGTTATGATTGCAGCCACGCGCCGCCGTATGAGGGCTGTCTAAATTTAACTTAATTAATGTAAGGTTCTTTAACACATTAACTGCCGTGGGGTCACCGGTGACCGACACTATACTATTTTAAAGGGGCCACGACCGTCACCGGTGCCCGGCAAGTAAGACCAGTTTTCAACTGTCCGCTAAGCGCTGTCGGCCACACGTACGCGGCAAATTTACGTATAAAGTGACCTGCGCGGCGTCCAAGACAATTTCTTACTATTTGGTTCACAATTATTTTTTAGATTTTGAGTAAAAAATTAGAAGAAATGTTTTTTTTTGAGTAGGAACTTTAAAAATAGTTTATTTTATTTTAATAATTACATATTATAGTATTTCTAATGAAACTTAACGTTATTAGAATATCTAAAGAGTTTTTTGGCAAACTTTGAAATAAAGTTTGGGAAATAGACCGGTGACCGTCACTATGACCGGCCTGGCGCTGTGAAATAAAATTCAATCCGTACGCCGCGACGCCCCCCGGTGGCCGCAAGGAAAAAAACTGTTATATTTTGAAAAATACACTAAATACGTATACTACTTATATCTCGAGTGGCCCAAATGGGACATTTTCGATCATATTACTTGGCAGTTAATGTGTTAAAGGCCTAGAAGTGATTGAGAAGTTTCGGTAGTAGGGTAGTAGAGAGGTGGGTTGGTCTGGGAAAAATCATGTTTGCATGGTTCTCTTGCAAATGAAATTGAAACTGGCAATTTACTCAAAAATGGTTGGAGCTATCAAATTGCATGAATCACGAAGAAAAAGTAGGTATATGTTTGGTGATGCAATATGAATTCATCAAAATTATTTCATTTTTTTTAATTCTGTTTATGTATGTATGAAAAAGAATTCATGAAAAATATTGTGGAGAAAGTTTAGTGCTGGCTGCCGTACAATTTAGTAGTCAATAAATAAGTTTTAGTTTCCATACAAAAGTAGTTCAGCTTTAAAACAAAAACTACATGCCGGATTGAATCCGAACTTTGCAAATATATTAAGTAAACACATGTCGATGTTTGTAGGTAATTACTAATTAGTTTTTAGTTTTTATGTTTTACATATTTTGATCTTACTGATGACGATTCATTATCACATCTGTTTCCTTAACCGTCACTATTAAAATTCCTATAGAACTAGCTAGACAATAATGTTATTAAATCTTTTATTGAAAAAAAAACGATACTTACAATAATAATGATGTTTAAATTAGCAATAAGGCTGAAACCCGTATTCAGGAATTTACTGACTCCTATCGTCACTATTGTAAGATTCGGTGGCTCCACCGGTAACGACTCGGTCCTCCTAAACAGATGTGCCGGGTTCAAATCCGGACGGCCAATATACCAATGAGTTTTTCGAAACTTACTTACCGATTGCTTTAACGGTGAAGGAAAACATCGTGAGGAAACCTGCACACACCTGCGAAGAAACTCGAAGGTTGTGTGTGAAGTTTACCAACCCGCACTGGGCCCGCGTCGTCGACTAAGGCTCGAGCCCCTCGGTGGGGACGTATATGAGCTGATATAATGATTGTCAACAAATATACAAATGAAACTATATATGAATGAAGCCCAAACGCTTAGACGTAGATAGGTGAAATTTTGCACAGAGGGGTTCCTTTAAAAAACAAATAAGGCCGGATTAGCAAAAATTTCCACAGGTAAGAGAACAAAACCGGTACGAAGTGGCGGGCATTCACTGTTTAGTCTAGCTACAGTCCAAACAACAGGTCTTATGAACAAGTAGGTGAGCAAAGTAGTTCTAGTCTGCTCCTCATTAAAGTCTTTCCCGTTCGTTTTGTACCCAACACTCAATAGGTAGGCTGTGGTTAATCTAATGCCATAGCAGACCCACAGCGGACCAAGGTCGTTAAACAATCCCCTGTTTAGCCAGCGAACGTACTCATTTGTAAGTGTATATGCTCTACTAGGCAGATTGGTTGTGCTCTCCTTCGTGTACAGGGCTTTCGTAGTCTACGGTATTTTACTACTAGTCATTTGAGTAACTATTTATCAACTGTCAAAAACGAAAGTTTGTTTTGTAAAACGGTATTTCACTACTAGGTATTTGACCGCCACCGTAGCTCAGAGGCAAAGTTCACTGGCTTTACAAAGGAGGTCGCGGTTTCGATTCCCGGCGGGGTCAATTGTAAGACTCGGTTTGGTTGGTGGTAGGGCATTTTCTAAGCCCGCCTTGCTAGCTACCACCATCTTATCTAAGTCTTGCCGCCAAACATCAATGTTGATATCATTGGTGTGTTCCGGCATGAAGATAAGATAGCCAGTTCCCCATTGCGTTGGGGAATCTTGGTAAGCCCGCTTCCATCTTCGGCAACATCGTCACTTACCACCAGGTGAGATGTTGTCAAGAGTTTACCAATTGTGAATAAAAAAAAATTAAAAAAAAACTTTTTATCAACTGTCAAAAACGGAAGTTTGTTCTGTAATACGGTACTTTACTACTAATCATTTGAGTAACTTTTTATCAACTGTTAAAAACGAAAGTTTGTTCTGCAATTATTCGCTTTACTGACATAGAGACGTCATAAGTGCCATAGTCTATAACGGACTAATTTGCAGTTTTTAATAAATATAAAATTTAATATTTCAAATGAGCATGTTATTTGCTATTCTAGAAGAAATGCTATTTATTGAATAGTGTTTTTTAAATTATTTTTATAAGGTAAAATAGCCTAAAATTCGCGTTAATACTAACAGAGTGACGTCATAAGTGCCATAATTTTTAACAAACTAATTTACTCTTTTTACTAAAAAAAAAATTCAAATAAGCATTTTTTTTATTTCTAGAATAAATGCTACAATAATAATTTTTCATGTTTCCTCCACCTGAAGGTTGTCTGGAAGAGATCGCTCGTTAGCGATAAGACCGCCTATATGTACCACTTCCTCAATCATTGTATGTTTCTTTTTCTCTTATATGGTGCAATGAAGTGTTTTCACACAATCAATCAAATGCTATTTTAATTATTAACCCTTAACCACCTACCTCCCGTCTCATAGACTCATTCAAATTATAAAAATGTAATAAACCCAAGTGCGAGCATCCTAGAAACGTCTGTGTCCTTGTACCTTCCCTCCTCCTGCCTCAGTGCCGCGTCACCGCTCACCGAGGTCGGTCGTGCACGCGTCTAGTTTTGGTGAGTATATTTTTGCCTCCGACCGTCTCTGAGACGGGTGGTAGGTGCATACGTATTATTTTCTTAGGGGTCCCGGAGACGGGTTGTAGGTGGTTAAGTAATTATGCATTCTTATTTTCTTTATAGAATCAACCAATCGCTTGGTCTATTAGTCGGTGACCTTGCCTACGTACGTAAATGCACTTATTATTAGGTACTATAGAAGTTTTTAATGTTTTTATCAATTATTGAATATATTTTTTTGTGTTTATATCAATTTCAATAACAATGTTTAAAATTAAGGACCAGTGCTATATGTTTTAAGAAAAAAATATGTTATGTTCACGTTTTTGATGTTATTATTACACTAATAAATAATTTAATTTGTGTATTTTGTTGTTAATTTGCCTAGAATGTGCGAATAAATTGTGCATTCACTGCCGCGAAAAGCAGTAACTAGGTGGTCTGCAATTTTATCAAAATACTGCCTTTTTCATTTTGCTTTATTGTTAATCAGCTTTGTTGATTATTGAATAACAAGAAATTATTACTTGGATCTTTATAAAAAAAGTTATAATTTTAGTTGATCTCATCTTCCAAAGGATATAGTTCCTAGATTAAAATTAAGGACCAGTGCTATATGTTTTAAGAAAAAAATATGTTATGTTCACGTTTTTGATGTTATTATTACACTAATAAGTAATTTAATTTGTGTATTTTGTTGTTTGTATTTCCAATTACCTATACAATCCACAATATTTAATATATAAGAGCGATATTATGTAGCCGTCCTAAGGACGGGAGGTAGGTGCATGTGTAATAAAAATAGTAGGTAGGTAGTTAAGGGTTAAATAGTATTATTTAATTTATTTTTTATACGGTAACGCGCAATATTGATACTTGTAGAATATAAGGTGTTAAATTGGTCACCAAAAACCTTTGCGAGGGTGTTTAGTTTAAACTGACTCGTTGGTCCAGTGGTTGTGCTCGTGCCTGTTAGGTATGCCAAAGGGCGTAGGTTCGATTCCCGCTTAGGGCAAACATTCGTGTAACGAACAGTTTTGTTTCGGCGTTGAAAAGGGATACTTTATTATAACACGATGTTTTATCTTTAGCTCTTGATTGTAAACAACTTTGCCCAATGTACAAATCACAAAAAAAAAATTGGACTTTCCATAGTAAGTCGAATCGTTAGAGAGGGACAATAGAGGATTTAGCATAAAACAAAGTTTTATACTCGAGTTTTACACTCTGCTATTCACTTCGACTGCAAGGAAATACAAACTTTAATTAATATTCAACAGCAATTTAACATTTAGTTTCCCGCCACACATTTTTTTTTTAATATTCAACTTGTGACGTTTGACTATGGCGATATCCTTAATGCCAATTAACTATAGGTCATCCTTGGCCTAATTGCCATAATCTTAAAAAAAAGAACTTTAAAAAACAAAAGGATGAAATACCATTATATGCAGCCATCTCTCGACATAAATAACAACTTTACGAGCATGAGAAGTAAAAAAGTTTTTTTTTTTACAATTTGACCATAAGTTCATTCTTGTTTAAAAAAATCGGTTATATGACTTTCTCTATGTATTATACTGTCCCCTAGCTTAGGCAACGGACATGATGTCCGGGATATCCACAATACCCCGCCATTGCTTTCTGTCTTGGGCTTCACGCTTCCAGTAGAGCCAGACGACTTTTTTAAATGTCACTAAAAGCACAGATTACTAAATAGTTATCCTAAAAGAGCGTCGGTGGCGGCTAGGGCCGCTACCTCCTCCTGTCCGAGAGGTCGTGGTTCGAATCCTGCCACGCACCAATGTGTTTTCGAGTTTCTATTTCATATATATTGCAGCGTAAATAAATTGAATTGAATTTAAAAATACCCTGCTACGGTTTTGCTAAATAATACGTAGAATTTAGGAGTATGACCTAAGAGTGGATATATGAAAAGATATTATTCGTGTGGTAAACCAAAAATATATTTTAAAAAGGTAAAAAGGACAATAAAAATGTTGTAGATGTGATTGATAGGTCGTTTTATACTAGACATGCAACATAAAAAAATTATCTTAAATAAATTGTTAAATTAAGAAGGGTCAAATTTAAAACTTACTGAAAAATGATTTTGTTGAATACCGGATAAACAAAGATCGTCGCTCTCCCCAGAATCCGAATAAAAGCACCAAATAATATACAGGACACATCTTTAAAACTAGTCTTTGACGGAATTACGACGACGGATACTTTTTATCCAGGAAAATTGAAGAGCTCCCGTGGGAAAATACAAAACCTCCACGCGGACGAAGTCGCGGCCACAGCTAGTTATAAATAATGATACACATCCATCACGTACGCACGCGTATTATAAATAAAACGAGTTTTTTAGTTTAATTTAAGGTTTTAAAGTGTGTACTTAAATGTACAAGTAAGGAGTTCATAAAAATTCAGTTGCATGAGTCACGGTTGTCACCAATTGGTAGATACCAATAGGTAGGTGTCATAGTTGAATCTGTCCTACTGATACACGTCACGTACGCAAGCTTATCTATATATCTATATTTACACATAATAAAACTGTAATATATTTTTTACATATAATAATAAAACTGTAACGGGGCCGTGTCTGTCCATGAAATATTTTTGTAGTGGACATTACTAACGATATAGAGGCCAAAACAAAACAACAACTTTTGGATTTTTGTTTGTCTGTCTGTATTTCTATCTGTATTTTCGCGCATCACGCAAAAACTACCAGGCCGATTTTGATGAAATATTGTATGGTGGTTCCGTATAGCCCGGGTTAAAATATAAGATACTTTTTATCTCGGAAAATTCAAAAACTCTACGCGGACGATGTCGCGGGCACAGCTAGTTGTAAATAATGATACACATCACGTACGCACGCGTTTTCTAAATTAAACATTTTTGTTAGTTTAATTTAAGGTTTTAATGTGTATACTTAAAAGTTAAAAGTAGGAATTTATAAAAATATAGTTGCATGAGTCACGGTCGTAGTACCGTTAAACGGTGTGAGATCAAGCTGAAAGAAAAGTAGGTGAATTAAAAATTAAAAAGTCGATTGCATAAAAACCTAACCCCTCTTTTTTTGGCAAGTCGAGTAAAAATGTAAACTATGTCACTCACGGGATCAAGAACAATCTAACAGCACCTCGAACTCCAAAATACATCAAGACGTTTAGGATACAGGGCGTGCCTTAAAATAAATAAACATACATACATACATACATACACTCGAAAAACATAACCCTCCTTCTGGTGCAGTTGGGTAAAAACAAAAAACCGACTTCAAAGAGAAATTTACTTTATTTTAAATATCTATAGATACACGAAGCGTCGGTGGCTCAACCGGTAACGACTCGGTCCATCTAACCAGAGGTACCGGGTTCAAATCTGGACGGCCAATGTACCAATGGGTTTTTCAAAAACTTACGTACATATCATTACCGATTGCTGTAACGGTGAAGGAAAACATCGTGAGGAAACCTGCACAGGCCTGCGAAGAAACTCGAAGGTTGTGTGTGAAGTCGACCAACCCGCACTGGGCCCGCTAGTTCAGGGTAGGCTCGAGCCCCTCGGTGGGGACGTATATGAGTTGATATTATGATAACGAAATCAAAGGTAGGTACGAAACAAATTAGTTCGCAGATATACTCAGATGTAGCGATAATAATTTTACCATAATATATAACCGAGGAATATCCGTCGGGGGCTGCCTTTCCTATATGAAATTTCAACAAAAATTTAATCATACTCATAAGTGTATTTTATGTCGTCGTTAAACATCTACAATTCTTCAATAATTGTATTCACGTCACTAGAAAAACTTTAGCTGGTTTAATGGCAGCCCCCGACGGATATTCCTCGGTTATATATTATGGTAAAATTATTATCGCTACATCTAAGTATATCTGCGAGAAACAGACACGTTAGGAAAAAACTGTAAACATCGATATTCATTGTTTAGGTACTTAAGTATATCTATTACCGATTTCTCGAGATATCAACTCTGTTTTAGAAAGTATTTTTACGTCTATTATAATATTTCATTACATAATAATTGGGTTAAGTCGGGGGTTTTGCGTTATTTTATTCTTTTTCGATGATATTTTTACCGTCGTGGGATTTTTCAAAATTTTTGGTAGGATTACACTTCTTTTTGTAAGTTTCTTATGACAGTATTTTTTTAATGTAATTTTCAAAAAAACACTTAATAAGTAAAAATTATAAATAGTTGTATAAATTGACTTAATATTTCTTAACCAAACCTATGAATAAAATTTATTAAAAGGTGCCGCCGTTAAAAGTAAACTGTCAAAAGTGGGCGGCATGATAGTACTCAGAGCGGCACCTTTGAAAGAGTGTTTGTAGGGAGCTTCAAAGATGCGGTTAAATGAGCGAAAAACTATATCGATGTGTGATGATGAGGGAGGCTTATCGTAATATGATGGCAAGTATACGTAAATTAAACGTTTGAGCCTTCGACCATTGACACATACATAATTTTAAACAAAAAAAAAACGACTTCAATCAGGAAACTAAGGTTCCCCTCGATTTACCATCATCATATCCTGGTTTTCTTATCATAATACCACCCTTGGGATATCTATCTCCTTTCCAACAAAAAAAGAATCATCAAAATCGGCTTATAAATGATGAAGTTATCCGCGAACACACACATAAAAATATATATACGGTCGAATTGAGAAACCTCCTCCTTTTTTGGAGTCGTTTAAAAAAGTTTGAGCGCATAGCCTTCAAGCTACGGATCTGCTTGAAGGCTCCGATACAGGATCCTAAGCAAATAACTTTATCGTCGCATCGCACAGTCACGTAGCTTTACTACCACTACTCATTTATATCTCTAATTGTTATCTTTATTGCGGTAATAAACAGCAAAATAATAATTAATTTAACTCTTGAGAATTGGCGCGAAAGGTTGAGGTTTTTACCACGTAAAAGACCTTTGTAAACATTTTTGACAGTCCAAAAGGTACCTACTTACTTTTTTAATTAATAAAACACGCTTTAAAAACAATTTATGGCCAAACTGTTGAAATAATTTACCACCTCCATATCGTGACATTATTTTTATCAAATGCTTTAAAAATAAATTAAAAGTGCGCTGCATACAAATGTATTTTATTTTAATTTGAATAACAACTATCAAAGTTACTTGAATTTTTTTGTAAACATGCTCTAGATACTCATATCTGTGTGGGTAGTTAATAATTTATTTGTATTTTTCAAAACTCCATAAAAAAAAAGTTTATAATTAAAAAAATATGTCATTTTTTACGAAATCTTGACAATTGGCGACACAAATATTAGTGTCTAGAACAGAGATTTGTTACCATATATATAGCATATCTCTGGTCTAGAACGTGTTTACAAAATGTCAACAACTTAGATTATTGTTCAAATAGAATTTAAAACTTTAAACATGTAAAAAATCAGATTTCCATCGCAAAAACTTTGTACAATTTTACATTATTATTTTTGATTATTGTTATCAAAAAAAATTATTACATTAATTTTGTTAAAATTTATATGAGACCAACTCGGGACGGGAGCATACCCTAACAAATAAAAACAGAATCATGAAAATCGGTTTACAATCTGCGAAGATATCGCGTAACACAAAAAACATACAGTTGAATTGTAAATTTCCTCCTTTTTGGAAGTCGGTTGAATAACCAAACTACGATTGTATGCAGAGCGCTAGGGCCATAAAGGAATCTTTTTTAAACTTTTAATATTTTTTTATGGTACATGGGTGCAGGTAGGTACATACGCGATTGGCAAAAGAGTGACATTTGTCGCCTAGTTCAGAAAGGTTTGACTCCCGCTCCGGATCGTTCCTGGTGCAGAGGCTGTCCATAGCCATTCAGCGCCGAAATGCAGCTAGTGTTATGGGCACCTTTGCACCGGGGATGACAAGGGATGGGTTATTTTAGGTGTTGTTTTTTTTGTAAGTTATTATAGGTGTGATTTTAGGTATTTAAAGAGTGATTTTAGATATTTTAGGTGTGATTTAAGGTGTTTTATTTTAAGTATTTTAGGCATTTTATTTTAGGTGTATTCTGTAAGTTTTATAATTGTATTAGTAGTCATAAAATAGTAATAACAAATACATAATATCATTTGTACGTACATGATGTTTTCATAAATAAATATTGATTTCTTTGTACTTATTTTTTAACGACTTACGTGATCGTATCTGATAGATTGCGCGGATAGCTCTTTTCTGCTATAGATATAGACACCGCAAGACTGGTAATTTCAGCTACTTCCATAGTATTATGTCATATGGGATACTTTTGTGGGGACATGCAGCTGATACAAATTAAATACCATATTTGTTCTGCAAAAAGAGCGGTTCGCGCGATTTATGGAATGCGTTCTCGTGAGTCGCTCCGAGATAAGTTCAAAGATATTAATATAATGACTTTCCCATGTCAGTACATTTATGAAAATATAATGTATGTTCGTAAAAATCTGCATCTCTTTTCACTAAATAGTGACAGGCACAGTCGTAATCTCCGGAATAGAAAAAACTTCAAGTAACTTAAACCAGACTTAGCAAATCAATAAGTCCTTTGTGCGACAGTGCATACTTATGTATAACAAATTACCCGGTGATGCCTTAAATTTGTTAGAAAAACAGTTTAAAAATTGTGTCAAAAGAACTCTTTGTAAATAAACGTTATTATATGACATACGATTATTTAAATGACAAAATTATATGAGTAGACAGTGTTTCTTCTATCAACGCTATTAATCATGTTTAATAGTAATAAAATGATGACCAATCTAAGATTTTTCAAGTGGAAGCGACAAGACATGACAAGTCTACTATTTCATTTATTTAATATTAGCATTGACACGAGTGGTGCATGCTCGCTTAAATGTTACTGCGGACGGTGGCGCATCGGGAGCCGGGTCATTTCTTTCCCTCTAATATGGTTGATGGGAGCGATGGCTGACTGTCGCGTTATACCTACTCGTGACGTGCTTTCCGTGTGAACTCAAGGCATTAATGAGTAATGACATTAAATGATTTAATCGTAAAGTTCGAATTATAAACTTCAAAACGAATTTATATTGGCATACATATAAACACAATACCGAAATAAATAAAAAAACACTATTTCTCTAACAAAATAATTTTATAAAGTTTTTTTTTTCCATTACGATACAAGTTAATCCAAAAAGTTAATATCACCAACGAAGTTCCAAATCTTTTTTTTTATTGGAACGCACGGTTCGCGGCCATTTTTACAGCATTATAAAAAGTTTTCATTCCAATTTTTACTTGTCTGTGACAGCGCCCGCTTAGGGTTTGCATTATCCGTTCACTTTAACTATCCGAATATTATCCGGATAAGAATCTAATTATCCGGATATCCGGATATTTAGAAAAAATAATAAAACAAAGAAATACGTATTTATGTAGTGTTTTATTATACATAATCAATTAAATGAGATCATTATAAATCAAAGATTTACAACAAAGTTAGGTAGCGCTATCATCAGAACATGATAAATAAGTAGTATCCCCTTCAACTATTCTAAAAATAAAATAAAAAAAAGATTGGACCGATGATTTGACGTAACAGCTCCAGTGTACGAAGCGCGCTATGATGAGAATAAATAGCGTGAAAATAATATGTAGGTACTTTAGCTTCAAAATTTCTATAAAAAAATATGAGAATTAATTTGATATCATTTATTTTAATAAATAGGTAATATGTTATGTATAGGCATCATGATTGAACTAAATTGTTCTACTGACAGTTCTGACTTCTGATAACAGAAAAAGTATGAATGAACGGAACATTTAATTCCTATGTTAAATCTAAAGATTTGCTTACATGAATCTGTGTATGGAATGGAACTATGCATGGATGTTTATTTATAAATATTTTATCACTCTAAAATGTCTAGCATACTTGTATTTGGATCAAAATACCATTATTTAAATTTTATAATTACAAAGGAGATATTATTAATGCTCGTTGGTTGTTTCTGTGCGAATAATACAACATTTTAAATTATCCGGATATCCGGATTTTGTGGTACAAATTACCCGGATCCAAAATACGACGAATATCCGGATAAAACAGATACCCGGATATCCGGATTGCAAACCCTACCGCCCGCTTTAACGCATGCGCGGTGATGTGCTAGGTTTTGGCGCCATTCATTGAATACGTTTTATTGTAGTTACTGAATTTCGTAGATAATTTTCGTTCTTGCTTAAAAATGTCTGAGATCAGTGATAGCATTGTTAATACCTGTCTGTGACAGCACCCGCTTCAGCGCAAGCGCGGTGATGTGCTGGGATTTGGCGCTATGACACGTTTTGTAAACTACTATTATTGTGCTAAACTACTATTATTATATAAATTGTCGTGTCATATTGTTTTCATGTTCTAATGACATAATTTGTTTTATATCAAGGATTGGATTTTGACGTTATTAACTAATGATTGTAAATTTGTTTATTTTTAACAAATGACATTATGTAATTATTACTTTATGACTATCAGATAGAGTGCAATTTGCACCTATTTTGAATAAATATCTTGAATCTTGCAAAAGAGGCATGCTTGCGTAATTAAATTGAGCAAATGAGATTAGCTCAGAGAAATCTAAATACAAATGTTAAAATTATTAATTCCATTTCTAGCTTTTGCCCGCAGTTTTGCGCAGACAGAAGATTCCTTCAGATGCCTCGGGAACTGTATTGGGCTAATCTGATTAGCAGCCTTTGTCACTTCCCATCCCCTCAACTATTTCTACGGAAAAAAATCCGTTGCTCCGTTAGCGACGCCGACGTGCGTGACCCTGGAAATGAGTTTTCCCCAGATCCCTCTGGAAGTATCTCTGGCTATGTTACTTAATTAATAGTTTATATCATTGCACATCCCCTCAACCATGTCTGCACAAAAAACCACAACAATTCGTTGCTCCGTTGCGATGATGTAAAGAAATCAACCAAAAAAAATAGTCTTTTTTATAGTTCCTTTGAACGATACAGTACTACGGATGTGCTATTTTTCCTTGGATTAAAAGAAGCATATGTCCTTCTCCGTAGCAAAGGCTAAGATAGGTAACGAACAAACACACAAACACATTTAAAATAATATTAGTAAGGATTTAGATTTCTACTGTTAGGCTTATTGTAAAGTTGGAGTATTACAAGATTGTCAGTCAGAGACTGGATAATATGGTCTAGAACTTAAAAAGTGGCACTATAAGGCGGTAAAATGGATTTTGCGCATAGTACTAAAGTAAAACGTACAGGAGTAAAAAGACTGTGCGGTAAAAGCCATAAAATGCCTGGGCCTTTCACGATCTGACTGGAAGTATTTGGGCAAATCGCAATCTGCCGGATTCTTACGATCTACCGCCGACATATTTAACTAATAGCCTTACAACTAAGTACATACGTTATGTCATTTTCATATTTAATTTTGCTTGATTAACTGGGTGGTCTTGTCCCTAGTACTGTTTTGTACTGAGTTGTTGTATTGTGTCCAATATGTCTGAATCTGAATCGAAGTGTATCTCAACTCAAGACAATTCCAACTAGCCCAAACACGGCTAGGATACGTAGAATAACATATGTTTAGATTTCTATGGTTATCCCGTTACGTTTGTTTTTCTCCCCTTCGACTCCATCATCAGATCAGTTCGATGGTACCAGATTATTGCTAGTATTGTCATCCGTACTAGATACAATACGACAATAGAATAAGGCTAAAATCGACTTCCTAGGGCTCGTCCATTAAGGCGAGGTAATGATTTGTCTTTTTCTTTACGTGTAAAGAGTAAAGAAAATAACCACACTTTTTCACTTTTTCAATTAATTTCGTTTAAATCAAAAACTACAATGAAAGTATAAAAAATAATAACATTACTCACTTTGTATTATTATAACAAATATTGTTTTATATTTTTTTTTTATTTATACTTCAAAATATTAGTCATAACTAGAGTTGAAAGTAACGATGTAGACCTATCTTTGGGACTTTTTTCTATCGAGCCAAAACTGCTCAATCGTGTTTCTAATAGCTTTTGACTTTAAGAAACATCATCAACAATAAGGGTAATTTTTCAACCTTGGGTTTTATATCGTTCAGTAATTGACGTCAAAAATAACGAAAATCTGTAATATTACCGCCTTAATCTTTCTGGCTTGTTTCTGGCAAGTCATGTTTAATCTCGACTGTAAAATTAAAAGTAAGTAGAGAATAGAAAAGACTCACTCCGTTTATAAACATCAAAAATAACAAAAACCTGTAATATTACCGCCTAAATCACGTGATGTTTTTTAGCAACTTTTAAACTCTCCCCTTGCCCCGGGTGATACGTGGAGAGGTTTTAGACTGACCCCTCCGCCTATACCCAAAACCACGTGTATTTTTCTGGTACAAAGTATCTTAAAAAATCTCATGGCAAACCGATCCGGGCGTTTGTAGCGGCGGGCAGGGAAATCATTTTCGGTTTAGAAATGGCGCGTTTAGCGAGAAAATAAATGCACGTGATATTTCGCAACAACCCTGCCCCCCTCCATCCTCCATCACCCTTGTGATATTTCGTGACTTTTTCCGAATCCCTTCCCCCTCCTTCGAGCCTCCCATAGATTTTTTTACTAACCAGTTACATAATACGTATTATACCTACTTACTTACTTAAAATCGTGTACAAATAATGGTAGGTATATAACTTTGTTTGTAGCCTTCCTTACTACAAGGCTAAAAATTTTTACTTATATGGTTTTACCCTGATTTTATCTTGTTAACAAAATTACATCACATATTATGTGATTCTTCTCTGTTTCTAAATACTTACAGTAAAATCAGTAAGTGTTTGCATACTGATATTAAAATAAGGAAATGGTTTTTAAGGTAACGTGACCCTATTACTAAGCCTCCGCTGTTCGTCTGTCTGTTTGAACTTAAAAAAGATATATATCTGGAACCTTATCTTTTAACCGCCTCCGTGGCGTAATGGTTAGTCCATTCGCTTCACACTAGGAGGTCGCGGGTTCGATTCCGGCGGGGTCAAGTTGTAAGACTCGGTTTGGTTGGTGGTAGGGCATTTTCTAAGCCCGCCTGGCTAGCTACCACCATCTTATCTAAGTCTTTCCGCCAAACATCAGTGTTAACAACATTGATGAGTTCCGGCTTGAAGATAAGGTAGCCAGTTCTCCATTGCGTTGGGGAATCTTGGTAAGCCCGCTTCCATCTTCGCTATCATCGTCACTTATCATCAGGTGAGATGCTGCCAAGGGCTTACCAATTGTGGATAAAAAAAACCGTAATATGCTGAAATTTACACAGAATATGTCATAGAGAATTTACCATCTCTCTCTTATCGTGTGGCACAATTAACCATGCTATCCAAGGGATAGACGGCGGTTGTTTACCATCAAACGAAGAAAATTAAAATAGTGAAATATTAAGCGAGCTTCCCATTAAAAAAAACGCATTTTATATGTTGTTTTATAATTGTTTTTACTCTATCGGAAACACGGTTATAAATACGAGTACTACACTACAAGCGTAAAAGTGTGATTTTAGAATTAATACTGAAGTATGTAAAACAAAAAAAACTGGTCAAATGTGAGCCGTTCTTGCGCTAAGGAGTCTGAACTGTATAAAAAAGCATTTTTCTGTCACTCGCGTTAATGTATTTTGTTTATAATGAATAGGTATAATTGTTATACTTATGTGTGGTGATACGGAAACCTCTGTGTGCATGTCCGACTCGCACTTAGAAGTTTTTAAGAAGGAGGAGGTTCTCAATTCGTCTGTATATATTTTTTGTATGTTTGTTACGTATTATATTCGCAGGTTGTGAGCCGATTTCCATGATTCTTTTTTTTCGAAATTTTATTCAAACGCACGCGTCAAACATTCCGTCAAAGTAGCCGCCCTGAGTTCAATCGCACCGCTCGCCGCGTCGCCGACGTTGTCGCGCCGCGATTGAACTCAGGGCGGGACGTGAGCCGGCTGTGGCAAGCGGCATTTGTCAACGATGTAGCTAATTCAGCGAACGAACTAGATACTGTCAGGTTGTTCCCATTTAAATTTCATAAAAATCGGTGTATTATTTTTTGGGCATTAACAAAAACCAAACAATGTTTTTTTTTATTATTATTTTTTAATCACAATTGGTAAACCCTTGACAACATCTCACCTGGTGGTAAGTGACGATGTTGCCGAAGATGGAAGCGGGCTTACCAAGATTCCCCAACGCAAAGGGTAACTGGCTATCTTATCTTTATGCTGGAACACACCAATGATATCAACATTGATATTTGGCGGCAAGACTTAGATAAGATGGTGGTAGCTAGCCAGGCGGGCTTAGAAAATGCCCTACCACCAACCAAACCGAGTCTTACAAATGACCCCGCCGGAAATCGAACCCGCGACCTCCTGTGTAAAGCCAGTGAACTTTGCCTCTAAGCTACGGAGGCGGCAAAAATGGATAATATGTTTACCATAGTTGTACCTGGTTCGATACCCAAAGTGTAAAAATGGGACGCTATTACTAAGACTCCACTTTCCATCCGTCCGTTTGTCTGTATGTCTGTCCGTTTGTCAACAGGCTGTATTTCATGAACCGTGATAGCTATACAGTTGAAATTTTCACAGATGATGTATTTCTGTAGCCGCTATAACAATCATCATCATCATCATCATATCAGCCACAAATCGTCCACTGCTGGACAAAGGCCTCTCCCAAGGATTTCCACGACGACCGGTCCTGCGCTGCCCGCATCCATCGGCTTCCCGCGACCTTCACCAGGTCATCGGTCCACCGCGTGGGAGGCCTGCCTACGCTACGTTTTCCGGTATAACAATGAATACTAAAAATTTTAAAAAGTTTAAAAATAAGGTGGTCTACATTCAAAAAACGTGTTTTTAAAATGTGGAGAAACTAGCGCCTTCTAACATGATGGTATGGAACCCTTTCTGTGCGGTTCTGACTCGCACTTGGCCGCTTTTGTAACGTTTCAGCGTTTCCAATTGTGATCTATCTCAATAATATAAAGATATTAGAATCTTCGAAAATAGGTAAATAGCACAAAGCAGACTCGCTTCAAAGAACAATAGCCCGCGACGACCGCAGCTGTGTCTAAACGGTGTGGTACCGATATCGTAATTACACTGGATTTTTAAAGAATTATTAGCGTATAATTGTGGCTTAGATCATTTAACAATCGACAACCGTGGATCAACGATGACTGGTATGATGGACGACCGTTATTTTGCCTCTTAACCATTAAAAAATTACAAGCTACCTACATTTATAGATAGATACGTCCACCTCTTTCTATTTGGTGTCTACCAGCAAAAAACTTAGGGCGTGAAGATGTAGAAAGGTGTGCTGACGCAGATGCTGACCAAGATAAGATAAGATAAAATTAAATACTCTTTATTGTACCTACTAGTTAAAAAAAATATAAACAAATTATAAAAACTTAACTCATAAAATATAAAGAAAAAACACAATATAAAAAAAGAAACTTATATAAGGTCTAACAAAATTAGCTGAAACTATTTTAACTGGTGCTTCTACTATGAAACTGAAAAACTTTCCCCATGAAACCCATAGTCAAATCTCAAAAAAAAATAGAACTTCTCATACTAAGTTGGCTGATCAGCTGATCCAGTTAGTACGGAAGAGCCTTTTTTTTTGCGATTTGACTATGGGTTTCATGGGGAAAGTTGTTCAGTTTCATGGGTAGAAGCACTAGTTAAAATAGTTTCAGCTAACTTTTTTACACCTTATATAGGTAATATAGCGGTACAATTTGGGCGGTCTTATCGCTCAAAGCGATTTCTTATCGACAACACGATGTTTGGAGACAAAAGTATGGTCTAAACGCCAAACTCCTAGCTATAGGAGCTTCTGTTTTATAGAGCGGTCGCCCACCAACCTAGTCATCATGAGATCCCCAGATTGTATACTATCAGGGTTTATTTATACTATCACTTTACTTAGATATTCATCACAAAATTAGTACTTTTGTGCTTTTCTACGATCACGATTTTTTTTATGCACAATTGGTAAGCCCTTGACATCATCTCACATGGTGGTAAATAACGCAACACTATGGGGTACTAGCTATCTTACTTGCTGTTAACATTGATGTTTGGCGGCAAGATTCAGGTAAAATGGTGGTAGCTAGCCAGGCGGGCCTTAAAATGCCCTTCTACCAACCAAACCGATGTTAGGCAAAGTTAGACTCAACCGGAAATCGAACCCGCGACTTCCTGAGGTGAAGCTAATGGATGTAACCATTACGTTACGGAGGCGGTTAAATTAAATTTAAGTGGTCACCAAAGAAGGTCATTATTAAAATTTTGTTTAATTTTAGTTTGACATATCTAAAATATGGTCGTTCCGAATAGCAAAATAGTCGTTCTAAAGTTAATTTAGTTAAATTTTGGTTTAGATATGTCAGATAAGTTAGGTTGAGTTTTTACGAATAACAAACGTGCTTTTTTATTATTATTATTTTCTTTGACACATCCTAACCAAATTTTAGTTTATTTTAGTTGATTTGTGCAAAACTGAATCGAAAGAAAGCGGAGCGGAAGGAGAAGCTGAAGCGGCAGCGGTATCAGAAGCGGAAGTGGACGGAAGCTTGTGTGGTGTGGAAGCAGGAGCGGGAGCGCGAGCGACAGCGGTAGTTAGAGCAAAAGCGGGAACAGGAGTGGAAGCGGATGCAGCAGCGAATTCTAAAGCGGGAGCGGGAGCGGAAGCGGGAATGAAAGGCACAGCTAGAACGAAAGCAACAGCGGAAGCTGGAGCGTAGCGGGAGAAGAAGCTGGAGCGGCAGCAGTAGCAGAAGCGGAAGCGGACTTGGGAGCTTTTATGGTGTGGAAACAGGAGCGGGACCGCGAGCGGTAATTGCGGGAGCAGGATCGGAAGTGGGAGCGGAAGCGGATGCAGAAGTGAATGCGAAAGCGGGAGCGGAAGCGAGAACAAAGCCACAGCTGGAGCGAAACCAACTGCGGAAGCTGGAGCGAAAACGACGGCGGAAACTGGAGCGGGAGGGTGCAACAGCGTGGCCAAACCATATTATTGTTAAAACATATATGATTACTTTAGGAATAAAATACTGTTAATAGACATGAAACTCATTTTATTTATAATTAGTTTATAAAAGGTACCCTATTTAAATTATTTACTGCTACTAATTAATTAATTAATATTTATTTCTAGCATAACACTAGGAAAATAATAGCACTTAGCGTAATACACGTCTAAATAAATTATAAATCGCTTCTAAAAATGTACAAGGGTTTCGTCTACATGAAGTAAGCAATGTGACCGATAGGTACTTATCTCTTATGTATGACGTTCAGCAGCACGTACGTACTAGTAAAATAGGGGTGTCAATTAAATGGTTAGCATAGTATTGTTATTTCTGTGAGCAGAAAATTATAATCGGTGAGCAGAAATAGCTAATTGGTCAGCAACTCATGGTCAGCAAACATTTCAAAATCAATCAGCAATTTATGTCATTCTGGATGGCTGTAATTATTTTAAACATCCACGTACTACACTCTTCCTACAGTGTTGAGTGGTCGACGGAGCCCCTTCGGGGCTCCTACTTCTGTGTTCTCATGTTAAACCTAACACTACGACTGTGCGGGGAGGCGAGCTTAGCTCGCCTCCCCGCACAGTCTCCGAACCTAACGGATCCGAGTCGGGGTGCTCCGCAAGTCCGAGCTCGCTTCGCTCGCTCCCGCTTCCATTTAGAACTCCCCGTACCACACTCTTCCTACAGTGTTGAGTTGTCGACGAAGTCGGACCCGCGTGCTTTCCCCGCCCTGATACTCCCACATCCCCCTGGGATCCTGCTTATAGACATGTTTTTCTGCCGCTCAATCATGAAATCTTGCCGCTCAAGTAGTTATTTTGCGGACTGAATGTTTATTATGCATTTCAAATATCGATGGTCTAGTAGACAAACGTGCTAATTACAAAATTTCGATATTTTGACATTTTAATGCCAAATGTATTAAATGAAGATGCTCTACCGTTTGCACTTACCCAAATATCCTAATTCCGTCTCTTTCTTCCTAAACTGTAGGTGTACACTTATAGCAAGTGATGTCATTTTGATGCCAAATAAAATAACTATCATTATTTACCATCAATTTAAATCATAAAAAATGATAAATAGATTTATAACATTTCGCTTGCATTCACCACGATAGACAAATAAGCTAAATGTTTTTATTATTTTTATCATTTGGCCAATTTAGATTCCCAATTATATTAAAAGATGTTAATCTTTCCAAGATGCCGGTAGACAAATGGTTTAAGTGGTTTAAATACTACTGAACACTCGTCAGCAAATAGTAAAATATATTATGTGCTTTAAAAACAACAGACAAGAAAGAACAAAATGTAGACAAATGTTGTAAACGATTTAACCACAAACTACTAAAATAACAGTAGGAGCCCGAGAGTATTAAAGTTATTTATGTTGATTACCAAGCTATTGACAAATATTAAAAAGTATATTAATATGATTGATATTTTCATACTATACGTTGCATTTCACATTATTGGATGTTAGTATTGGAAAATGAAATGATTTTATTTTGGCGGGAATCTTGTCATAGCGACTAGTCGGAAACCGGCCGGCGCGCGATTTGACGGTGCATGAACTTTGACGAAAGATACCGATGATTAGCGGACGGCTCGGCGGCGGCCGGCACGCGCCGAGCGCGCCCCTCACCCCTCTCAGTACTCACCGCACACTTGCACTAGGTATTTGTTTACGCATAACGTCACGGGATTAGGATTTACCGGTGGATTTACTAATTCTTTAATTGTTTTGGGTGCTCATTTCCTGTTACTGTTTTCTTAGTGTCTCAAAAATTACTTTAGTGATACATTAGAACAACAACAATACTCTATATTTTGCTGTGAGTAAGTGATGCAAAAATGGAAGACGACGAAAATTGGAGATTTATGCCTACTTTTCAAAGTAAGTCATCAATTTATTATAATTGCTTATGGTTATCGTAATTGACGAACACACGTTAACTAGGTAGGTATTTGTGAATATTAGGTTTTGTGCTAATGAAAGAAGTCGTACGGCAGGTAGGTAGGTAGGTACTTTAACACCAGGCATCCTGGTAAGTTTTCGGTTTTCGCTGGGTGTTTATAGCTATTTACTTACATTGTCGTATAAGATGAGATGACATCTAAATAAATACAGTCTGAATAACATTATTGTGATTAATTATTAAATAGTTTAAACAAGTTTATAGGTATAGTTGTCTTTCATGAGAAACAATACCTACGTTGACCTTTATCATAAGCGCACTTAATACTTTTGTCTTTTACGTAGTAATAATTGTAAGTGATTTTATAGGTTCAGTTGTCACGAATGGCAATAGACGGAAAGTAGTTTAAAGGCCATTAATAAATTACTAACCTTGACCTTTGAAGTCTGGTATTTTGAACATAATAATGTTATTATTTACCATACTAATTAATATTTTAATTTTAGGGCGAATTGAGCGTGCTAAAGTGGAGAAGAAAATTACATATAATACACGAAAACGGCAAAGAAGCTTGGAAATAGAAAGCAATGATCATAAGGAGAAAGAAAAGAGAAGTTTTGATTTACAGATCGAATCACATTCTAGAAAAACTCCAAAAAAAAAATCATCCACGACAACACATGAATGTATCGAGTATCCTGTTTCCACCACCACTGCCCCGGTGCTGCTGTCTCCGCCTGAAGTAAATGCTGACATTCCCGTTGCCGCTGCTGCTTCACTACTCGTCACTGCTGCCCAGGTGCCGCCGTCCCCGCCTAAAGTAAACCTAAGTAAGTGTCGTAATTTGAACAAAGTAAGTAATGGTATTGGGTACTTACATTATATACTAATAAATGTTTTAATTTCAGGGCGAATGGAGTGTGCTAAAGTGGAGAAGAAAAGTACAAATAATACACTGAAACGGAAGAGAAGCCTGGAAATAGAAAACAATGATCATAAGAAGGAAGAAAACTCCGACGTTCCTGCAGTAGCTCCTGAAGTCGCCGCTGCTTCACTGCTCGTCTCCGCTGCCCAGGTGCCGCCGTCCCCGCCTGAAGTAAACGCCGACGTTCCTGCAGTAACCCCTGATGCCGCCGCTGTTTCATTGCTCGCCTCCGCTGCCCCGGTGCTGCCGTCCCCGCCTGCAGAAAACTCCGACGTTCCTGCAGTAGCCCCTGAAGTCGCCGCTGCTTCACTGCTCGTCTCCGCTGCCCAGGTGCCGCCGTCCCCGCCTGAAGTAAACGCCGACGTTCCTGCAGTAACCCCTGATGCCGCCGCTGTTTCGTTGCTCGCATCCGCTGCCCCGGTGCTGCCGTCCCCGCCTGCAGAAAACTCCGACGTTCCTGCAGTAGCCCCTGATGTCGCCGCTGCTTCACTGCTCGTTTCCGCTGCCCAAGGGCAGCCGTCCCCGCCTGAAGTAAACGCCGACGTTCCTGCAGCAACCCCTGATGCCGCCGCTGTTTCGTTGCTCGCATCCGCTGCCCCGGTGCTGCCGTCCCCGCCTGCAGAAAACTCCGACGTTCCTGCAGTAGCCCCTGAAGTCGCCGCTGCTTCACTGCTCGTTTCCGCTGCCCAAGGGCAGCCGTCCCCGCCTGAAGTAAACGCCGACGTTCCTGCAGCAACCCCTGATGCCGCCGCTGTTTCGTTGCTCGCATCCGCTGCCCCGGTGCTGCCGTCCCCGCCTGCAGAAAACTCCGACGTTCCTGCAGTAGCCCCTAAAGTCGCCGCTGCTTCACTGCTCGTTTCCGCTGCCCAAGGGCAGCCGTCCCCGCCTGAAGTAAACGCCGACGTTCCTGCAGCAACCCCTGATGCCGCCGCTGTTTCATTGCTCGTCTCCGCTGCCCCGGTGCCACCATCCCCGCCTGAAGTAAACGCCGACGTTCCTGCAGTAGCCCCTGAAGCTGCCGCTGCTTCACTGCTTGCTTCCGCTGCCCAGGTGCTGCCGTGTCTGCCTGAAATAAACGCAGACTCTCCAAAAAAAACGACCGACGCTCTTACAGAAACCGCTAACGCAATTGATGATCTAAATAAAGCCTTGAGCACCATTCCTGAAGAACAAGTTAACACTTTACCCATTTATATGCAAAGTTCACGCACTTCTAGACAGTCACCACTACCTAGTACATCGAATACGGGTAATATTACAGAGCAACTATTTCAGGACCTCTATTTGTCTGACTCAGATGATGACCCTTACGTAGATTCCGAATCGTCTTACCGTCCAGAAAACAACAATTCTGATAAATCTCAGGACGAGAATGAGGAAACAAATATCCGAAAAAGAAGTAAAAAAGCAAACCCGGACACGTGGAAGAGAAACATAGCAAAAAACAAACGTCAAAGTGGTCAATCTTATACCAACAGAAAGGGAGAAATCGTTGCCGAAAAACACTGTATTCCTACAGATTGCAGTAAATGTCGATACAAATGTAATGAAAATTTTCCTGAAATCATTAGAGCGCAGCTTTGTCACGATTATTGGGGACTTGGAGAAAGCAGACTACAAAAAATCTACCTTTCAACACTTATAGTACACTTATAGTACTTTTAACAACATACAATTCAATTCAATTTTTATTTCCAGACAACAGTGATCCATAGCTTGTTAGTAAGACTTAGCCTATGTTAGTAATTATGTTATTAATAATATAATTATAAGTATAATGCTATGGTCATATTACTGTAACAATTCAAAAATCAAAGAGCTAATTAATAAATAGTCAACACAATTAATTAATTAATCAATAGTCAATAAACATAAAAATAAAAATAACATACATACATACATACCTACCTACAATCACGTCTTTATCCTTTGCGAGGTAGGCAGAGCGTTAAAAACCTAAAAGGTCGTTTTCATCACATCCGATAATGTTGACGATCATCTCAGAAATTGTGTATCACAGTTAATGACAGGTTATCAGCCCATCGCCTAAGATTGCAATACATCAAACCCTCGACTTGAGTGCCTTAGTCGCCTCTTCTGACACCCACGGGAAAGAAACAGGTGATGCTATTCTAAGCCGGCATCAAACGACATTAAATTTCAATAAAAACTAACTTTATATACAATACACGGAAGTGTTAAGTGAACATTATGTATTAAAGTTTATGTACAAACATACTAAGTAATGTCCTTTTTTACTATTTTGATTTTTTTGTTGATACCTTGGGATATTGATGTTCAAGTTAATGATAAATAATTAAAAAGATAAATACCCTAACCAAATATAGGCAGTATATACACGATTCCAATGTTCAATTTTAAGTTATAGTATCTAGAACTTTTAAGTTACTAAAAACAGTCCCCCTGAAAAGTTGATGAGTCTGTAATTATCACGTTTGTCTTCTAGACCATCGATATATAAGGTCTGTAAAATAGTGCTTCACCGGCAGAGCTCCAACGCAAAAGTGTCTGTGGCTCTGGCCAGCTGGCCTTATATAACCTGAAGTAAACAAGGGTGACGCAAGCAACGTGATCCGATAGTTGCGCCACCTACTATGATGACTCGACTAAGCTTTTATAACTGAACATGTTAAAACTAACGGTAAAATCATATTTGGTATTTCTTAATTAAAATCATAATTTTTAAAATAATTTGATATGAAATTATTACTTATTATGTTGATATAATATGATGCAACACTTAGTCATAACGGATATTGTTTACGTTGTCTTAATCATTTTAGATATTTATTCCTTTTAATTAAAATATGCAAATCAGAATTAAAACTAATAATTGATATGGTCTGCACTTAGATTCTAGGTCTATCATCTCGACCATCCTGACCATTATTTGCGTCCCTGCAAATAGACAAAAATTGATTTAATTTACCATATAACAGTTAGGTTTCAATCATCAATGAATTATTTCAATGATGGCCCATAGGTCAGTTGCTATCCTTATTGTTAAAAATCTCTTATTCAATCATCACTTCATTGTGATGGCCCAATAACAATCATTCATTGCCTTTTAAGGCAACGGCCCAAAAATTAATATAAATTAACTAGTCATTCGTTGCCCTTGAGCAACGGCCCATAACAATCATCACTTTATAGCGATGGCCCATTAAAAAAAGCTTATTAAGAATACAAAATAAGTCACTCGTTGCTTTTGAGCAACGGCCCATAGCAATCATCACCTCGACAGGGAGGGTCAATAAAAATCAGCTATATATTTTACCATTTAACTTTCTAGTAGATCGATTAGCTCCTCGGTACTATCAACGCTGCTATCATCAGAATCACTCTCAGTTTCCGTATCATTTGTAAATTTCCTTAAGACATCATTTGTTACAACAGCACTAAACTTTTTATATCCTTTAAGCCCTTTTAAAGCAGTTATAACATATCTATCATTTCCTAGGCATTTTGTTATTTTGTAGGGTCCACTATATTTTTGCTTCAATTTCCTCCTCGCATCCTTTGAGGCAGCCTCTGATTTATTCCATAAAACTAAATCGTTAGTTTTATATTGGGTTGGTTTCCTTCTTTTAGCATCGAATCTCTTTTTCATGGCCTTTGCAGTCTTATCAATGCTTCGTTTTGCCCGTTCCCTATTCTCTTGTGCCGTCTGCTCATCATCTACGACATTATTTGCCATACCTTGGAGTAAGCCTCGTGAAGCTTTAAACATCAGTCTGTACGCTGGGAATCCGGTAGTAGTATTTGTAATGTTGTTGATTCCCCATACAACTTTCCCTAAACATAGGTCCCAGTCCTTTTCGTCTTTTGTGCTCTTGTTAATGGCTTCTATTAGAGTCCTGTTGTATCTTTCTACTTGGCCATTTGATCGAGGGGAGGCTACTGCATTCATTACATGTTTAATTTGATGAGTCATGCAGAAGTCTTTGAAAGTTTTACTTGTAAATGCAGAGCCACGATCAGATACCATCCTTTTCGGGTATCCGAGTAAATTAAAGATTTCTAACATTTTTTCTATAGCCTCTGTTGATTTAGTAGTTCGGCAAGGCTTAGCCCATACGAACTTTGTGAACGAATCCACGACTACAAAGAGGTACGAAAATCCCTTTCGACTTTTACAGAATGGCCCCACGTGGTCTATATGTATTGTATGTAGGGGCTCATCAACCTTTTCAATTGGATGCAACTCACCCTCTGGTTTGCCGTACTGTCCTCTTTTGTATGCACAATCTAAACAGCTATTAACGTATTTTCTAATAAACCTTGACATCTTTGGAAACCAACAGCTTTCTTTTATGAGAGTTTCACACCTTTTCAGACCTAGATGACCAATATCATCATGGAACTTTCGCATAATGTTCCACCTGCCATATTTTGGTATAATAAGACGCAGTTGGTCATTCGTGCATTTTCGATATAGTTTATTATCTTCAAGTACATAATTGTTTTTAACTTCAGGGTCGTCCTCGTTACGCTCTAGTTTATCTCTGATCATTTGTAATTGGGAATCTTGATTTTGCATGCAAACTATCCAGTCTGCGAGATCAAGTACGAGTACTTCAATTTCGTTATCATTAGAGTCAGAAACAGGAGCACGACTTAATGCATCTACGTGTTTGTGGGTTTTCCCTGGTCTGTGGACCACAGTAAAATTATATTCTTGAATGTTAAGCCACCAGCGGGCAATTCGATGTAAGAGATCACGTTTTTCAAACGTCTCCCTAACAGCGGTACAGTCAGTTACTACAATGAATTCGATTCCCGCTAGATATATCCTAAACCTTTTCAGAGATTCTACTACAGCGAGCGTTTCTAACTCATAAGAGTGATAGACGGATTCTTCTTTGGAAGTTTTCCGGCTGAAATAAGCAACTGGTCTCATTGATTCATCACTCTTTTGTAGTAAAATCCCTGCTATACCCTTGCTAGAGGCATCTGTATGAACTTCTGTTTCCGCGTTATGATTGAACAAAGCTAGAACAGGTCTAGTAGTCAATATCCTTTTTAAATTGTCAAAAGCGTCTCGATGAGGCTGCGCCCATATCCACGGTTGGTCCTTTTTCAGCAATTGGTAAAGGTCATATGCTATAACAGCTTATCCCTTTACGAATTCCCTAAAGTAGCCAGTCAATCCGAGAAACATACGCAACTCATGAACATTAGTCGGTTGTCTAAAATTTTTTACAGACTCAATTTTCTTTTCACCGGGTCGTATTCCATCCTTGCTAATATCGTACCCCAGATATTGTATTTCAAGTTGTAATAATTTACACTTCCCTAAGTTAAGTGTCAACTTTGCATCACGAATGATATCCAAGACTACCTTCAGTGTGTCTAATGCTTCAGTTTCATTAGCGGAAGCAATTAGTACATCGTCCATATACGGTAAGACATTTTGAAATCTTTAGGACCCCAATATTTTATCCATCAGGCGTTGGTATACACTTGGAGAATTGGCCAATCCAAATGGCATCCTCAGAAACTCATAATGTCCTTCTGGAGTTATGAAGCCTGTCTTTGGGATAGATTCTTCGTGAAGAGGGATTTGGTAAAATCCTTGGGACATGTCAAGACTAGTGAAAACCTTTTTGCCTCCTAATTTCTCAATTTGTTCTTCTATAATAGGTAGTGGATATCTGTCTTTAATAGTGATACTATTTAATTTTCGAAAATCAACACAAAGCCGATAATCACCGCCCTTTTTCTTGACTAATATTATAGGACTTGAATATGGGGAGTCCGATTCTCGTATTATATTGTTATCTAAAAGATCCTTTACCTTTTCTCGGACTATAGCCTTTTCTGGTAATGACATTCTATATGGACGGTAACACACTGGCTTGTCTGAATTCAACTTTATCTCCATTTTAATTTTATCAGTGCAACCAAGGTCCTCTGTGTTTGATGAAAAACAATCTGAATACTCTAGAAGTAAATCGACAAGTTTTTTTCTTTACACAGGGATCCTTAGCATCACACTGGATATCTTTAATATCAATAGAGAGGACCGACTCAATATTGGGCGTCGTGGCTACGGTGCAACTGAAATATTCGGGAGTTATTTCATCGCACTGTTCACCCCTTGCAAGGAGGTCTCCTGTCTCAAGAAGTAGGGGAAAACAAGAGTGATTGCACACATTAATCACTCCCACTTGACCTGATAACATAGTTGAGGGTATTGAATAATTTCTAACCTCACTATGACAATGTCGGCTTTCCACAAACACATTATCCTTTTGACCATTATTTTGTATGTCTACATTAACAACCATTTCACATAACGGTGCCACTATGACATCTTCAGAGCAATTAATTTTCACACGATCAGAGCTACTAATGTCTTCAATACCTAAAATGTCAGGTAGAGACTCTTGTTTATTCTCTTCTATCTTAAGGGAAGTGCCACTGATTATGAACTGGATTTTAGGGTCGTTTATGATTGGTTGTCCTAAAATGACTTGCATACGTTGCATATCCCAATTTACAACTATCAGAGTAGTATCAAAGCAAATATTATCAATTGTTATTTGCACCCTATGTGATTTTTTTTATTCACTAAACTACCCCCAAATCCTCTTATTAACATATCACAAGGTAAGGCAGGCGACTCAAGTTTTTGAGAAATTTCTGGACTAGCAACATTGATCTTTGCGCCAGAATCGAAATATGCGATTACATCAATGCCATTTATTTTAACATTTTTATAATAAGCATTATTTACCTCATTATTTATACAATTTACTGTAGAGGATGATTGGGTTGTTCCATTGTTAAGTTTATTCATTTTAAACCAACATTTATCATCATCGGTATGACCCATTTTTCCACAATGATTACAAGTGGGTCGATTAACATTCTTTGGACAACGTCTCACCATATGGCCAGAGTCTTGGCAAAGAAAACACACGAGTTTCTTGAATGTCTTATTCTGTTGATTGGTGTTACTGGTTGATGGACTTTCTATATTTTGTATTTTAGATGTGCTATGACTATTTTGTCGTGGCAATATTTGTTTACTTTTTGTGTCCTCCATTATGTTTAAAAACTTTGAATACAGATCTGCTGCATTTTTGTAGTTTCCCGCCCGAGCAGGTGCCTTTAAGTACATGGGGAGTCCATCAATGAGGCATGCTACAGATTTTTCACCAGTAATATCTAGTTTAGTGAGTAGTGCATTCTTCTGATAATAGTATTGGGCCATAGTCTCATGATTATCCTTTTTTCTAGCTAGCATGTCTCGTAATGCTTCAGCATAATCAATGTTGTGAGGAAACGCTTTCCAAAATTCTTCCTTCCAATTATCCCAAGTCAGATCATAATTTAGTAAGGATAGATGCCATACGCGGGCCATACCACCAAGCCTAGACTGCATGTAATAACTCTTAACATCATTTGACCATTTATATATGAGGGCTAGCTGTTCTATTTTGTTTATCCATTGGTGTGCAAAAATTTCCGATTTCTCAGGGTCGAACACAGGGATAATTTCGCTTTTCACATTCGTATTGTCAAAATATGGAACGAGCTTACCGAAGGGCGTCTCATTTGAATTAAATGGACCAGGATGATTCAAATCCTGGGTACTCGTAGCTGCAGCTGGAACCTCGGAACTCGTAGTTTCTGTTGAGACTGCAGCGCTCTCGTTCTGCTGCATGATGTCATCTGGCTCGTCACGTGACCGCCATGGCCGCCAGCGCTTATTTGTGGCCAGATCTTCCATGTGGAAGGATTCGCCAATTCGCTTCCGGGATCGCCTGGGCATCGCAATCCCACTTCTGAAATTGTTAAAACATATATGATTACTTTAGGAATAAAATACTGTTAATAGACATGAAACTCATTTTATTTATAATTAGTTTATAAAAGGTACCCTATTTAAATTATTTACTGCTACTAATTAATTAATTAATATTTATTTCTAGCATAACACTAGGAAAATAATAGCACTTAGCGTAATACACGTCTAAATAAATTATAAATCGCTTCTAAAAATGTACAAGGGTTTCGTCTACATGAAGTAAGCAATGTGACCGATAGGTACTTATCTCTTATGTATGACGTTCAGCAGCACGTACGTACTAGTAAAATAGTGCTTCACCGGCAGAGCTCCAACGCAAAAGTGTCTGTGGCTCTGGCCAGCTGGCCTTATATAACCTGAAGTAAACAAGGGTGACGCAAGCAACGTGATCCGATAGTTGCGCCACCTACTATGATGACTCGACTAAGCTTTTATAACTGAACATGTTAAAACTAACGGTAAAATCATATTTGGTATTTCTTAATTAAAATCATAATTTTTAAAATAATTTGATATGAAATTATTACTTATTATCTTGATATAATATGATGCAACACTTAGTCATAACGGATATTGTTTACGTTGTCTTAATCATTTTAGATATTTATTCCTTTTAATTAAAATATGCAAATCAGAATTAAAACTAATAATTGATATGGTCTGCACTTAGATTCTAGGTCTATCATTATGTCAGAAGTGGCGTTTTTCTTTTTTGATACCGGTGAAGACTACTTTGTACGTATAGTATGTTCGAAGAATTAGTTGCAGTACACCCGAACGGAGTTTTGGAAACGTGTTGAAGGATAATATAATTTTACAAAAAAAAATAAAACTAAATAGGTTTTGTTTTATTCAGAATTTATGATTTATTAATCACTTTCACTACTTGATGAAGTATCTTCAGAATCGTTGCCTACATTAAAATACTTAAATAAAGATTGAACAAGCGAAAGCGGGAGCGAGAGTGGAAGCGTGGCCAAACAGTGTCAATAGTGATTTTTTTTCTTTTTCTGTACCGGTGAAGACTACCTCTTACGCATACCCGGCGCCTCCACCATTTATGACGCACTAACGAAACGAGTCGTCAGAGAAAATAATTTTACAAATAAATTAAAATAAAATACCCATTGTTTGTTTAGAATTCATCATACATTTTAATCACTTTCACTGCTGGACGAAGTAACTTCAGAATCCTCGCCTACATTAAAATAATTAAATATTTAAGATTCGCGCGACCTCGGGTGTTAAGTCCGTGGCGCCGCGATTGAACTCAGGGTGGCCCCTTTGACACAACATTCATCAAAGTTGCAACTAATTCAGCGAACGAACTTTATACATACTCATTCATTACTGATCTTATCCATCTTAACAATGGTAGTGTTGACTCTTATGCTACGCCTACTTAGGGCCTCATAAGGCATAAGCCATATTATAGTGATAGCGGTTTACCCCGATATTCAGTAAATAGATGCAAATGGTGTTAAAGCATGAAAATAGCAACGATTGAATTTTAGGCCACATGAAACAATTTGACCCGTAGAAAATATAGAAAAGGAGAGAAGTTAATACGTATTCTTTTTTTGGATAAAAAAATAGTTCTGAAACCTATCGTGTGTGGTATCAAATGAAAGGGCTTACTAAACCAATTCATAAAAATTATCACATCGTTACATCTAAGTCAATAGTTTTAAAATAAAACACAGGTTGTCTGTAAAGTCGGTTTACGGACGATAATTTTACGTGATAACGTGTCACAAGCCGAACGCTTAGGCTTGCACCAAACTATTTAGTAATCTGTGCTTGCACGCTCGGCTCAGGCGGGACGTGACAATGAGGAAGTGACAAGGACGTGACACTTTTTCGTGAGTGCAGCTGGCGTTCATCGATTTATAAGACATTTTCAAAATCAAATTTTCAAAGTCAGTAAAATCATTTTCAAAATAAACCAAGTTTGGGCTTCTCCAGATACGATACGGTTGCATCATTTTTTGTTAAATATACCTCAAATGATACGTAATATCCTCATAATATCTAATTTTAAAAATATTTTCATTTAGTATTTTTTTATTACTTCATTCCTTAAATTGCACATTCGTATGGAAGGTAAGTACAATTTTTTTTTTGAATTGACTATGGATTCCTTGTGGAAAGTTGTTCAGTATGGTGAGTAGAAGTAACTATTTAGTAATCTGTGGTAGAAGCCCCGTTAACGGCTCCTGTACCAATTTTTTACAAAAATTTGGACCCTCCATACAAAAATGCTATATAAGAATTAAAATAATGAAAAAATAATAAATTTAAGCATTTTTCAAATTGCTTTCTTGGAGTTAGATATGAGGGCATTACATATCATTTGAGGTATATTTTACAAAAAATGATTTACCTAACCGTATCATATCTGGAGGAGCCCAAACTTGGTATATTTCGTTTTTTTTTTTTTATTTAAAGCAAGTGACTGAATATATAATGACATAGGTATATATTTTTTGAATCGGCTCAGTAAGCCTTTTCATTTGATACCACACACGACAGGTTTCAGAACAAAAGGTCTTTTTATAAGGTCTTTTTTTTCTTCCTGTTCGTTGTACTATTATTTTTCTTATTACTGTTGTACTTACTTTTACTCTTCGAAACTGTATTTATATGGCGTACGTCAAGCTAGCTTATCTCTAACCTAAAGGCGAAAACTTTTCAATGTTCCATATCTAAGTGATGTTTAATCATAATATATTGTAATCTATTAGGGGAAGATAGTATAGTATCGGACAGTGTATACTACCGGACAATGTCGATAACACCTCTATTTCACATCTGAGCGCCCTCTATGAACGTACAAGCAAAATGTACCATTCTAGACACTCAATGAACCAGTCTGTGGCAAACTGTCATCGTAACTGTGCGCACCGCATGGATTTGTGCGAGTAAATCAATTTCTACAAAAGAAATATTTTTTTTTGCTTATTTTATTGTTGCACAATTTAAGTTATAACACTTATAACAAATGGCAGACATTACCAGATTATAGTAAATTTATTACAGATTGAATTTATAATACCAAAAAAAATGAGAAATAGCACGTTCTTTTTTAATTAATATTTTTATAATGTTAGTCGTGTTGTATTGTATCGGACAGGGAAGTTCCGTACAGTATGGGACACGTCACTTCGTTACTACATGTAAGGTAATAATAAATAATGATAGAATTGCCCAAAAATAGTAAATGAAATAATAACACTTTTTACTTTCGAACGACGAAGTATTGAAGAAGGTATTATCCCCTGCATGGAATTTTATATCTCTTTGAGAAAAATATATGTTGTAGATTAGAACCTACAAAATATTCGATAAGAAGTTTTTATTTTAGAAATTAAAATATATGTTGTTCATAAATGGCACAGTATGCAGCAAGAGGAATTACGGTTGCCCAAATATGGGACATTATGCAATGGCGGAAGTGAAAACTGCCTCGACGTAAATAATATTAGTATCTTCAAATGGAATATATAATTTCAAGGTAATTAAGTACTTCGGATTTGCTATAATTAAAACAATTTAGAAATGAGTAGTACCCCATGTCTGCCCTTAATTTAACCTAGTTTTTTTGTATATGTACGTATATGTGTAAATTTTATTTTTAAATAAAACGAATATTGTGTTTTTAACGGAGATGTAACTATGTTGTATACAAAAGTTGTTCTAGTGATATAAGTGACTGATTATGTATAAAATAATCAACCAAAAAAACAAAAAACCCGACTGCGAAATATGAACATTTTGATCCGAGGATAAAAGATATATTTTGAGTCTTGTTTCCATTTTTTAGTTAACTATTACGCGGTCAGTTTTTTAATTACGTCTTTTTGGTGTTCTGTGCAATTTTGTTGCTAAGATGTCTACTCTACTGGGTTATTACACCTCGTAAACGTAATTTCTATGATTAATTAAAACAAAAGGCCTAATCGCCCTGATTCAGGGTAGGCTCGAGCCCCTCGGTGGGGACGTATATGAGCTGTAATGATGAATTAAAACAAACGACTTTTGTTCTACTACTTTACTAATGCGAATAAAAAAATCGACTTTCCTATACTAATCAACTCCGTGCTAAGAGGTTGTTAGTTGCTAGTGATTTACAAATAACTCGAAGATACGCGCGATAAATATTACGACACTTCGTTTGTAGTCGGGTAAAAAGTGCCTTAAAAATGGTTCCCAAGCCTTATAATATGACCAAAGATGATAGGTACTCATACTTACAAATGATATTTATGGTTATATTTGAATTTTCACAGAAAGGATAAGTCTAATCCTCAATTTTTGATACTTCAGCATAGTGATCTCATTGTGATTGTTCCAATATGTTTAAGAAAATAACTCAAATTCTCAAATGTAGGGTATGTCTATGACTATTAAGTTTTTAGTATCTTTAAAATTATTCCTAAGTAGGCTTGTGGCCAAAAATTATACAAGTACAATAGTTTAAGGTTATTTTTAGTTTTTACATTAAGAAAAAGACTTTTTTTATTTTTTTTACACTTTCTGCTTTTCAGAAATTGTTTTAATAGGTAAAAGAAAATAAATTGTCAAAGGTACTCGTTAAAAAATTCATCTAATATGTTTAATAGTTGTCTTTAAAATTAATTAGGTATTAAGAATGCCAAAAATAATACACATACCTACATACAAAGAGTTTTTAATTTTTTTTGTGATTAAAATTATAACAGATCAATTATTGCTTAATCAGTATAAAAAAATTACGATGAATAATAATAGTAACATATTAATAATATGTACGTTACTAAACCAAACTGTCCGATACTTAACAAAATAGTTCCTACATTGTATGTTTTACGTTTTTCTTAAATGTCCAATAGCTCCCCCGACGAACACGTTTGCAAAGTACTTATTGCAAGTACTTATTTCATAATTCCCAATCAAAATAATTTATTTTTGGCTTTTCATGTATGCTGTCCGATACTATCGTACGATATCCAATAGTATCCTATTTTTTTATTAATAATAATTGATATAAATCGGTTTTCATTATAGATATTTTAATTCTTACCAAAAGCACAAAACGGGTGCAGTTTAAACTGCACAAACGATAATTAAAATGATTTTTATGTCTCCAATTTCGAGACATATTTGTTCAAACTAATATGTGTCCAAAACTATACTATCTTCCCCTATTCCTTTAAAAAAAAACATTTTTCCCATACAAAAAAAAATACCGACACGTCATAACTCCTCTCCTTTTTAGGGTTCCGTACCCAAAGGGTAAAAACGGGACCCTATTACTAAGACTTCGCTGTCCGTCCGTCTGTCTGTTTTTTACATATTTTATGGTGCTACAGGTCAAATTGATTCATATGGCCTAAAGATCAATCGTTCCAATTTTCATGCTTTTAAGACCATTTCTTTTTTTAGCGTACCGCTAGCACTAATATGGTCATACTCAAACGTGGGGCAATTTACGTCACATAGAATCTCAATTTGGAGATGTAGAGACTCATTGGAATAACAGATGCCCGGGGCGTGCGTCCAGAATGCTGCGTTTCGGTCGCATAAGTGGAATTTATAGTCTTTAACTAACGAATACAGCTGGCGCTTGATGTAATTCGGTGCATAGAAATTCATACAATTTTATAGAGGCGCCCGAAACGCAGTGTTCTGGGCACACGCCCAGGGGCTCCACCTATTATGACTACTTAGTCCCTAAAATCAACATCATCATCATAATATTAGCCGAAGGACGTCCACTACTGGACGTAGGCCTCCTCCAAGGATTTCCACGATGCCCGGTTCTGCGCTGCCAACATCCAGCGGCTTCCCACGACCTTCACCAGGTCATTAGTCCACCGAGTGGGAGGCCTTCCTACGCTACGTTTTCCGGTGCGCGGTCTCCACTCGAGAACTTTACTATCCCAACGGCCATCTGTTCTACGAGCTATGTGCCCGGCCCACTGCCACTTAAGATTAGCAATTCTGATAGCTATGTCGGTTACTTTGGTTCTCCTACGGATCTCCTCGTTTCTGATTCGATCACGCAGAAAAACTCCGAGCATAGCACGCTCCATTGCCCTTTGAGTGACCTTAGCATTCTTATGAGGTCTACAGTAAGCGATCATGTCTCAGTTCCGTATGTCATCACTGGCAACACTCACTGGTCGAAGACCTTGGTCTTAAGAGACTGCGGTATTTGGGACGTGAAGATATTGCGAAGATTCCCGAACGTTGCCCAGCCGAGTTGGATTCGAAAATTGATCTCTTTCTTGAAGTTGGACCTACCTAACTGGACTGTTTGTCCCAGGTACCTACACATATTAGGCAATAACTAGGTGCGACACGGATTTTTGACATAGTTTTCGGCTTGTCCATGTTCGTTCTAAGACCTACTTGTTGAGAGGCTCTACTGAGGCCATCGAGCATTGTGCCTAAGTCGTCCACAGTCTTAGCCATGACCACGATATCGTCAGCGAATCGGAGGTATGATGTACTCGCCGTTGATATTGATGCCAAGTCCACCCTAGTCCAAACGCTTAAAAACATATTCCAGGGCGGCGCGGCGGTAAAACATTTTCGGAGGAGATATGACGTCTCCCTATCGCGACTGTCGCTGCAGCCGGATAGGTTTCGAGTTTTGATCCGAACCGACATAGTGGCTTTTTCATACAAATACTTCATATATCGATAGTCAAATTGGCACCGCTGCTGGAGAGATCGTAACACAGCCCAAGTTTCGACCGAATCAAAGGCTTTCTCATAGTCCATGAACGCTAAAGATTAATTTTACTCTGCTGTATAATCTGCCGCAGACCCTAAAATTAATAATTGTCCCTAATTCGGCACATCAGCATCAGTGATCTAAAAACATTTTATAACTTTTTATTAAAAATACTCCTTATATAAATTGGTCATCTTTGTCCTAAACGTAGTGAAATAAACCTTAGTAAAATTTAGCTTGATCGCTGCGACAGCAGGTAAGATAGATGGAAGTTCAATTAGTATAAAAGAGATAAAACACATAAAATGTACTAAGGTGTCAGCTGTCGCAGCGATCAAGTTAAATTTTACGAAGTTATATTACGCCAGTCGCAAAACTAAAAAAAAATAGGCAACGTTCTAAAACGAAGCCGACAAACTCTCATGCTAACGTCCACATTAAATCAACGAAGTAATCAGTAATTAAGTAAAATCTTTGTATAATAAGTAAATTACTAAGATTATTATACCATAAAAATAAAAACATAATAACTTAAATTTAAGTAATAAGCTTAAAAACTGATTTAGGCTCCATTTACAACAACAGCTACAACGGCAGCTCGTGGCGATAGCGGTACTTACGTCAACATAGCTCGTTTTAGGATTTTATTATTATTATAATGCATGAAATAAATACGGCTAAAAGAGCTGCATATTTTGACACAGTTCCCGCAAAAAATCAAAAACTATAGGGTTATTTCCGTTGACCTAGAATCATGAAATTTGGCAAAAAGCAAGCTCTTACAGCACAAGAAAAGGCACAAAAAAATCTTTATTTGTAGAATGATCAGTGATCACATAAAAATGTTTTCTTACCATTATTAACTTATATTTGCGGTTGGAGAATTGACCGTGACATAAGTATAGTTCGTTCGCTCATTTAACTGCATTTTTGATGAATGCCGCGAGCCGGCAGTCAAACACTCGATACGTATATGGGAGAACAAAGTTAAGTTTGTGTTTTAACCTTACCTATTGTTATGGAAATATACATTGAAACGCATCAAGTGGGAATGTGACTTCTTGTAGTACTTACTCATAAACACTCTTTATCATACATACAACACATGTGATGTGTTCATATGGTTTTTTTACCGACAAAAAAACGGAGTAGGTTCTCAAGTCGATGCGTATATTTTTTTATATATGACCACGCATAACCTTTTACAGAGTGGCCCGATTTAGATATTTCTTTTTTTATTGGATAGGGTATACCTCAAAGTTGGTCCCATATAAATTTGGAAAATAAATCCTACCCTAAGGGTGCGAAAATAGGGGTGATTTATTGTTCACTCATAGATTTCAATGCTGACTTGTGTGTACTACATAAAATTAAATAAAAGTTAAGCATGTAGTAATTAGCAGATTATATCCACACAAAAAAATATAAAATAAAAACTTTTTAACAAAAAATCTTAAACCGAAGAGGAACTAAAAAGCGACTGAAAGTGTTTGGCGCCGACTGAATTTTTTTATTAGGTATTTACATTAGAGTGGAAGGTCAGGTAGAATAGAAAGGTTCTTTTTATTTTTCGCGTTTCAGTTCCGTTCTTTTTTCTTCGGTTAAATTTTATTGTGAATAAGTTTTTATTTTATTATTGTTTTTATGTTAATCATATCATTTGCCTCCTTCAGTTAAGTACTTTTATTTCATTTCTTCTTTTTTGTATATTTTGTTCATCATTTCATTAGCCACCTTCAGGTACATATTCTACATTTTATTTTTGTTTCTTCTCTTGTTTGTTTGATTATACAGGTTGAGTTTATAAGGGTCATTATGGGAAAATTCCTAACTATAAGAAATAGAGAAAATGAAATTAATTAAAGGCAGCAATACGGAACATGAGGTTCCAACAATGTGGAGCTCCTGCGCACAATAGTCGCCTTACACAAAATTACCTCAACGAAAGGTTTAGGAACACGTGGATAGGTACAGTCGAGTTCATTAATATATTGGCAGAACAATAGTTCAAAACATTGTAAGCGTCGAAATGAATATAAAGTACTAAACAAACAAATTTAGATATCAATAAAATGTTATCATGTAAACGGTTCATTAATTGTTTGTATAGAACTTTATATTCATTTCGACGCTTACAATGTTTTGAACCATTGACCCTGCCAATATATTAATGTACTTGACTGTACCTATGGCAAATACCAGTGGCCAGCGCGGTCACCTGATCTAGCGCCCATGGATTTTTTTCTATGGGGTCACTTAAAAAATGAAGTGAACAAAAATCGTTCCTTGTTAATGCTTTAAAATATTCAGTCCGTCAAATGCTAAACACAATACCATATATTTCATTGAGGAATGCAGCTTGGGGAGTGCTTCGCCGAAGTTGAATGTGCTTAGGCGAAAGTGGAGGACGTTTCGTACAATTTTTAAGATAAATTTAGTTTCGTGGGACTAAGGCAGGTGGCAGATTTTTGGTTTTGTTTCATTTTAATTATCCTTCCTATCAATTGGATACTAAAAATTTATTTAATAAAATGTTAATTTCAAGTAATTTCAACATCTTCTAGCGACTTTAGACCTATGGTCTCTATACAATTTTTGGTTTGTATAGTGATATACAATCGAAATAACAAAAAAAATAATTATAAAATGCCGTTACCTTGGAACCTATCATCATTTTTTTATTTCTTATTTTTATTTTCTCTACAATTGTGATAACTGTTCCTTAAAGCGTTTTTCTTTATCTTAGAGTTTTCCCCATACGTACCCTTTAGAAAAAACACATGTATACTGTAGTTAGGAACTCCTCAACATCCGGAATCGGAAGTAAAAAACTTTGACACAGTGTCATCAACTACTGCAGTTGTTTACAACCCAAATTATTGTTATAGGCTTGTTTTTAAAGTTCAATAAAAATCTTGAAATCTTTAAAAAAATATGTACATTTTATGGTGGTACGGACGGAACCCTCGGTGCGCGAGCCAGACTCACACTTGGCCAGCTTTTTCTTTGTTTTTGCTCTATTGTATACTTTTTGGCGGGTGGCCAACTGCGACACATAGACAAGACTAGTTGATCATTAACATTGACAGTAAGAAAATGAAAAAATAACATTTGTAACACGTTAGTTACGTGTTTTTTTTTTTGTATATTTTGTTCATCATTTCATTAGCCACCTTCAGGTACATATTCTACATTTTATTTTTGTTTCTTCTCTTGTTTGTTTGATTATACAGGTTGAGTTTTTAAGGGTCATTATGGGAAAATTCCTAAATATAAGAAATAGAGAAAATGAAATTAATTAAAGGCAGCAATACGGAACATGAGGTTCCAACAATGTGGAGCTCCTGCGCACAATAGTCGCCTTACACAAAATTACCTCAACGAAAGGTTTAGGAACACGTGGATAGGTACAGTCGAGTTCATTAATATATTGGCAGGACAATAGTTCAAAACATTGTAAGCGTCGAAATGAATATAAAGTACTAAACAAACAAATGTAGATGTCGAAGTGGGGGGGTGGTTAGGTTATGGATGGCCTTGTGGTTCACGTCCTTAACTATTTCGGTATTGGGCGTCGAAATAACAATGCAGCTTTATCACAGAGGTCCTTCTTCAATAGTCTTGATCATTTGGTAATCGAAATTGTACAGGATGCCTTGGATAACAATGGATGCAAACGCGGTGATCACAGCGATGGCGTGACACGTCCGTTTTGCTCACAGATCACCACTACTTGTGTTCTGCTCGACGCTCCGTCAAAAAGTGTTTGCTCCGAGACTGACGTCCAGCTAATATGGCTTCTCCACAGATCTAATAAATTCTCAACTCAGTGTGGCAGCACAAACAGCCTTCCGTTAATACATCGTCTTTGCTACCACAAACGATCGTCTCACGAGTACAAGCGATCGTCACGCCACCACCGGTTTCACCCAGGTACTAATACCTGACGTTTGATCCAAACACAGTGTAACTATGTAAACTTATCTCGAGCTGGTATTGGTCGCGTTTTCAATGACCCTCCGACACGGCCATCCTGCGAGTCACACGTCCTCGGGTGA